>JAIUCV010000002.1:30393750-31723125 GCA_026724425.1 Erythrophleum ivorense | reverse complement strand
TTTAAAAAATTTCATCATTTATAAGGTCAAAATAATTATTCATAAAATAAAAAAAAATAATGCATCATATAGAAAAAGAAGGACAAGAGACCGAATGTCTCTAATTTGGGATAATTCTAACTCTAAATGATTAGAGATAAAACCAAAGACGAAATTGATTCTATCTCTAAAAATGACGCTGCTAAATTTTGAGATGAAAAAAAAGTATTCTGTCTCTAAAAGGAAATTTTTTATGTCTAAATTAGAGACAGAAAATTTTATTTCTAAATTTGTTTCTAAAAAATAATTGTCACTAAACTTTTTAAATAAAATATTTATATCAAAGACAGATTTTTTTGATGAATTTCCATCTGTAATTTATCCTTGATCAAAGACAAAAATTCCATCTTTAATCCATATGTGATCAGCAAACTTTATATATATATATATATATATATACGCGCGCGCGGGCGTATTACCTCTACTTTTATTACTATATAGACTTGTATATTCTTTTATTGCACTTTCAAGGGTTACATTTTTTTATTAAAATTAATTGTTATCAAATAAATTAATTATTGACAAAAGAAAAACATAACATAAACAATACAAATTGTTATTACTTAAAATTCAAATTCAACAATACAAATTGCTTTTCAAAATGTAGTTTTAGCAAAATTTTTAAATAAACTTAAAATGATAGGAAAAATGAAGGTAAAAAATCAAAGCTTATAAACATAATTCTTTGTCACTTTTACAATAAGGTTAAAGTAATTAGTCATTAAAATTAAAAAAAAAAAAAAGAATCATATAGAGCTTGACTTTTTGAGCCGTACACTATATTAAAAATTTAGGGCCTGTTTGATTTGGTTCTGCAGAACAATTTTTTTGTTTTCAAGAACAAAAAAACAAAAAAACCTGTTTGATAAGGTGTTTTTAATAAAGTGTTTTGTAAAACAAAAAAACAAAATTTTGTTTTCAAAAACAAAAAACTCAGAACACTTTTTAAGTGTTTTGCAATTTTTGTTCTACAGAATCAGATAAAAAACAGAAAACAATTATTTTTTAAAATAATGATTCAAACAGATTTTTTAATTTTTTTGTTCTTAAAAACTTGTTCTTGAAAACATATATTTTGAAAACATTAAAACAAAAACAATTTCAAACAGGCCCTTATTATTTGTCAAATCCTATTATACCAAATGTATTACAACAAGAAGATATATTTTGAGGAACCCCGACAGCAGTTTCACTTTTTTTTTTTTGTGTTTTTTAAAGATTATGAGGAGCTGGCATTGCCACCGAATTCAGTGGAGTTTGAGTGGCTGGTTGATGAGCTGCACGTACAGAATCACACAAGACAACAAGGTGAGCAAGAGTCTGTCGTGGTGGACGGAATTTACAAGGTGAAACGCGCTTCCTTTTTCATAAAGTTATCACTATAAATAATTGCGGATGCACAAAGTTATTAAAATAAATATTACAACATTAAATAGATAATCTTAAGGTCTAAAATCTTGATGATTATATTTTAAAAGAGAGAATAGGTGAAAAGAAAAGAAAAGAATCCTATATATATTACCATTCTTTTTTTTTTAAGTTATAAAAAAATTTACCCAAAAAAATTTAAAGGATCCATACATAATTCTTGACCTTGCTCCTCACTTTTTTAATAATAAAGCTTTGAAAACTAGTTGGAATCCTATTCTATTTGATTTAGAGAGACTATGCAATGTTTTCGAGCATGAAAGTTTTCATAATTTTAAATTATGGAATGAACTATTATATTAGCTTTAAATATTGAATTCGAGTTGTTTACTATTCTGATCCTTTTCTTTTTATTTTCTGTCGTTGCTGTGCATCTCCTAGTACAGACAAGGGATTTGTCCTGTAAATGGGTTTGGAATATCCAAAATTCTTAAAACACAAAAGAGTAGAAATCTTGTTTATTCTGCAATGATGTGCAGGTCAAGGTAGAAGTTTGGTCCCTAGTAATTGCAAGCTCAAACAATAAACTTTGGAACTAGCATAGTAATGGTAACTCTGTCAGTTCATTACCTCTATTCACTATTCGTTCTACAAGTTAACCATCTCATATTGCTTTTCCACTGCCACACACAAGATAACTGCCAATTATAGCTCGATATTCACCATCGTAAAATCCTTAAATGAAAATAAGAGGACTAAATATTACAGTCTTTTATCCATTTATCTACGTTCGAATGAGGCATGAGTGTCGCAGTGGGAATTCATGCCACAAATGATAGTATTTATCTAATGCGTAAAAAATGCATTTTGAGTATAATGCACCATTTAATCAAATGCATTTTGGAAATTTTATGACAGCCTTTTGACCTAAAAGTCAACAGAAAATAGAAAAAGAAATCTCTAAATCCTGCTTTTTTTTTTTTCCCATCTCAATAGACACCTATTTTTTATTTCCTAAATTATTAGTGACGAGGCTTTTAAGAGAGCAGGACAAGCTCTGGTTGTGACACAATCAAAGGTCATTGGGGGTGCTAGGAGGGGATAAACTACGTGACTTGGAATGCTATGGTTGACTAGCGAAATTACAGTTCCACATGCTCGTTTTTACTGGAGAAAGAGGAGGAAGAAATTTTGCTTCAATGTTCATCTTTTTAATTTTTTTTCTTTTTTTTTCTCCCGTTTGCCCTATCTTCATATTTTGTCTCATAGATTGAAGCAATGAGAGAGTAGAAAGCTGCTATGGTTTAAAAAATTTTATCATCAACGTTCATTCTCAGCTTAAAAGGTTACTAAGTATAAGATTAAAAAAACAAGGAAAACAAGTTTAAATTGTTGCATATAAGATAATGCAGTCTCAAATTCTTAAGACAAGCATCCTGTATGAATTATTTTTGCTTGTTTTGATAAATTATAGTTTATATTATTCAATCACTACATTATTGTGTAATTGTTATTATTGTAGCATGATATTGGAGATTTATTTTTGTTTGCTGAAGGTTGATGATGTATATGCCCTCATTACCTAAACAAACCTGCTTAACGTGTATTTCCTTTATTAAAAAAAAAAAAGAAAGACATGATTGATGGTCAAATGTTCATTTTGTTAATGTTATAATTCTCGAATATCATATATGGATATATGTGATATTTACTATGGTAATTAAATTCGAATTGGACTAACTAGTTCAATCAATTAGCTCAAAAACTGAACTCTAATCTTATTCGGCCAACTCTCTAAACCGATGTCTCTAAGAATCAAGTTCAACGAGTTGGTTTTGGAATAGAATAGGTGCAATTGACCAGATTGAACCAGTCCTACCAAAGGTCTAGAGGGACAGTTTCAATATTTTAATTACGGTGCTGTTTTATTCTCTTTGATAATATTGTACATAATATTATATAAATATAATTATAGTATTTTTTATAAAATTTATGATATTTAACTTAGAAATTTATTAATTATTATTATTTTAAACAATACTTCAACCTTCAAAGACTAATTAAATTTTATTATATATTTTTTTAAAAAAAAGAAATAGTAAAAAAAATTAATATATTAAATAGTTGGTTCTTATGATATCTTACTTTTAATACTTGTTTTAACACATTAATATTTGATGGTAATATTATAGATAAGCTATTTTAGACTGAAATTTTAAAATTAAAAAATTAACTAAATTTAAATATTATGTCATATTTGATTTATTTTTATGTATAATTAATAATAGAATGTTTCAAATTTTATCAACATTTATTTGTTATTATTTATTATATTAAAATTATATATATATATATATATATGATCTACTTGACCACAGTTCAACTATGATAAAATTAATAAATCATGAATTAATAATTTTATTATTCAATAACTATTTCAATTTTAGAAATATTGATATTTATTATTTGTCATTAATAATGTGATATAAAATATTTTGTTTAGCCTGAAATTTCAGCAGTACTAACTCATTAAAAAATTGGTTTAACTATTGGTAACTATGAATTGAAAGCAGTCTTTTACAGATTCAGGCTAAGCTTTTGAAGATTCACCAATTTTCTCTTCGGATTCTAATGATAAATGATAATTGCTTCCTTATCTCTTAATGCTGTAATTGCTAAATTTTTGGCCCTGCTCTCACAATTAACTGAAGGTCAGAAAACTAGCTTGAGGGTTTTGTTGGTTCAAAAATAAATATAGCTTGAGACAATTCAAGTAATTTCTATGTTTAGCTTCCTTCTATATACTTAGTTCAAATTGATCCTTTTAACGGCTATAAGTTGTACTCTGTCCGTTGATTCTCTGTGTCCTCTGCCAATATATTGTTTAACAACCTATTTGCTGAAGGATAAGAAACAAAGGGGAAGACCCAAGAGCTCATGTCTCATAATTTTAGGGAATTAATTAGTGATGTCTGTAATTTGCTTAACTTATTCAGTTTACAAGTTGGAAGAAAGTGTTATGTAGAGTTGTAAGTGATCCAAGCTTTATTCGGGAACCTGCATGTTGAACCCTATTGCCTCTAAATTAATGCAGATTCTTCTATTGATTCCTGCTTTGGAATATGCTGTGCCTGGTATGGCTTTACAATTCAATCTCAGAATATGTTCTGTAATTGTATTTTGACGGCATTTTAGGTTTGTCTGATTCAGTTTAGGACAAGAAGACTTGCATAAGGTCTTTAGGGTGTTGTTTAGACTCGAGTGGTCAATATCAATCATGCATGGATGTATATGGATTACCATTATAATTCAGGTTAAATGCCATATGTCCTCTTTAGTTACATGGACATATAGTAATATGACCTCCTAGAATGCACGCATGAATGTATATGGATTACCGGTGTGGCCGGTGAACGAAGAGGTTTCTAAATGTTGCTTATGTTGGTTTGGATACTAGAACAACCGGTTATGGAGCTTGAATTCCAGTTGGACATTTTTGATTGGTTGTCTATGTCATTAGAAAATGCTACAGTGGCAGTGATTTGATTTTACAAATATTGATTTTACGGGATTTGATTGAAAACGTCAATTTAGTAAAAATGCAAAATCCATCCCTAAATTTATTAATTAGTGACTACTACTAAAAATTATTTTCTTATTCAAAAGTTGCATATGTAGTGATGGAAGAACATCTATACTAATAGTGCAAACGTTTTGAAGATATTAAATTTTAATTAAAATTAACTATATTTTTTACTTTAATAATAATATTTATAAACTAACATCAAATTAATTAAAATATAAAATATAGAAATAAGAGATTATATGAAGATTACATAATCTCTTGGTATCAATTTTAAATAAAAATTAATTTTTTATTTTATTTCAAAAATTAGAAAGAATTTTTATCATAATTATAGTTATGCATATTCTTAAAGTTTTTTGAACTTTTTCTTCTCTTAAATAATATTTTATTATCTTATTCCAGCATTTGAATTTTGTGATTCACATTTTTTATGTCAAATTTGATGATTGATGATGAGGCAATTTCAAAATTAGCCCATGTAACACAATTTTTTAGTATTCTTCATTGAATAACTTATTTTAAGAACAAAAAAATCTTTAAAAACAATTTGACCAAAAAGGTCTTTAAAAGTAATTTAATCAATTATGCCTCTATTTATCTGAGATTTAAAACATGTCATTAGCGTATTAATTTTTTCTTTAATAATAATATTTATAAACAAACATCAAATTAATTAAAAGATAAAATATAGATATAATAGATTATATCAAGATTACGTAATCTCTTAGTGTCATTTTTAATTAAAAAATAATATTTTTTTGGTCAAAATTTAAAAGGATTTTTTTATTATAATTATAGTTATGCATATGGTGTCATAGTGCCAACATTTTTTTCCATAAATAATAATTCCATAAGTAGCAATATTACCTAAATTTGGCTGAACTTATAGTTATACCTAAATTGGGTGTTACTTATGTCTGAAAAGAATTTGCACTTGGTGTAGAAAAATAGTTTGGTGATGTACAGTTTTTCATACCTAATACATTCATATATAGATATTGCAAAATATCTAATTAATTTCTAAGAATAGCTTTATATTTGACAACTTATGTAGCTACTATAAAACTTTGAAATGATAAATATATACAAATTGGTAGGTGGATATATTGGACATGATAATATATCTGTGCTACCTTTATTTTTTTTGTAAATTTTTAAACATAGATAGTACCTTTCTTGATTGAATAACACCAAATTGCGAAGTTTTTATATATAACTATAAAAGCAAGGAGGAGTTCATCTAATGGCCAAATGAATCAGATTTTGGTGATGACTCTTCAATATTTAAACAAGTAAACATCAAAATATATCTACCCAAATATATATATATATATATGTAGGTAAATTGATACTACATATCACTGGAATCCGTAGGCTCTAACAATAAGTAGCCAATTTTTTAGATCATAAGAAATTTTGACAAAATATGGTATATTGGCATTAATGGTTCTTATTAAACTTAGCATTTTAAAAAAGCCAATGCTTTTTGAATTTTTAAAATTTTAGATATTATTTTATCTTTTTTGTGTATTAATAGTTTTTATTATATATATTTATATTTATATTATTTTTAGACTTTTTTTATATGTTTCATACTTTATTGCTTTTTGAAATTTATAAAAACAAATCTTAACAAAATATGGTATATTGGCATTAATGGTTCTTATTAAACTTATCATTTTAAAAAGCTAATGCTTTTAAAAAAATTTTAATGCCACATATTATTTTCACTTTTTTGTGCATTAATAGTTTTTATTATATAATTATTATATCTATGTATATAATTTTAAAACATTTTTTTCATTATTTATATAATATAACATTTAAATTTTTCTTTTATTATTACTTATTACATAATTAATTGATTTAAAATTCTTATTAACTTGAAATAAAATTATTAATTATTCAATAATAATATTTACTATTAAATTTGTTTACCAAGTATTAATGATTTGTATTAGGAGTGTTTAAAGATTTGGTTTGATTCGATTTTGAGTCAAAATCAAACCAAATTAACCTAATTGGTTTAGCATTTTGTTAAATCTTGTTAGTTTTAAATTCTAATTGGTTTGGTTCATATTTTTTTTTCCAAAAGTAATTTTTTTTAAAAAAAATTGTTCCTTATAATATGTAGAATTTTACTTCTAATATCTTGCATCTCTTAAAAATTTGACCAATAATAACTTTGAAATAATTTATCATTTTTATCTCTTTTTTTTTTGTCTAAAAAAATTTCATACATTCACAAAAAAGTTTTAAAAAGTGAAAAAATAAAATAAAAGCAATATCTTATAATAAAATAGTATGAATAATTTGTATATTTCTTGAACCACATAAAGAATGTAGCTTTGATACAAGTTTAATCGACAAAAGATTCCATTAATATAAAAAAGCAATGCCAATCAAGAGACAAAAAGACGAAGTAAAATACTGTAAAGCTTACAAAAAAAGCAATAAAGACAAAGTCATTGACCAAAATTGAAGGTAGTCGAATAAATTTTATTGTGCAGTGATTATTAGCTGGGGTAAAAATAGGCAATCCTTTATTTTCTTGATGTTGACCAATGAATTTTCAAGAGTCCTACAGTTAAGATTTTATAATAAGATCCCATTTGGTGACTATCAACGTGGAGTGAAATCCATATTCAATCAAACATAAAGCAATTAAGATGATCAATTTCCAAATATGACAAAGAGGGTACAATAATTCATATACGAATTCATAACACTTCATTCCTATTAATGCAGCCAAGGAGATTGGTATAAGCAAAAATATTGCTATGCACCTATTCCTAGCAGGAAAGTCTTAAATCTCGATTCATGCAGTGAAATATATTTAGAAGTTTGAGCATAACAATAAACAATTTCATAAGCTTGTGTATATCTATACATGGACATGGAGTGAAACACTTGTATGTTGGTCACTTCTGGTGCAGATTCACATCAATATTCATAATCAAATTAGCACTGGTAAATTGATGGTGCATTACTAAAGCTATAAAGCACCCAACTGCAAATAATTCTTTTTTCTTCCCTTTCTTTGTCCTTTGGATAGATAGGTGAAGTGGGAGATTCCCCTTCTAGTGCTTATGCAGCTTGCTTTGTTTATATTACTGACACAAATGTAAGACTCAATAAGTTGTAGTAAGTTGATCAAAGTATCTTATAGATTAAAGAGAATAACATTTCAAGCACCAAACCAAAAGCTTTATTTGTTTCATTAACATTCTATTACCATGCTTTATCTAGTATAATATTTACTAACTTTTGCATAAATAATCAGCACAACATTATTGTATTGCCAAATTATTAACTTAATTTAATTATTGTCACATCCAAAATACGACCACAAGGCATTAGAAGGCTTATAAAATTTTGATTTTCGAAAATGAAAACTAAATCAAGTATAGAGTTATCACCAAAATTTTTAATATTTTTTTAATAGTAAATCTTTAGAAAAACATTTTTATGAGAAAATTGATTTACAAACCAAAAAATAAACTTAGGAGTCGATTGTGTATAAAAAGATATTAGACACCCCATAACACCTATTCTTAAAAATAATTACCTTAAGTTAATTGTGCAAAACTAACACAGCTTTAATCTTATTTTAATTCTCCTAACAATCACATGTGAAAATAGATAAAAGAAAAAGCAATTAGGAAACGAAAATAAAAAGAAAAAAATGTTTGTTTATAAATATAAACTTGACCTTAGATAAAAATTAAGGACCCACGTACTCCACAACAAGGATTAAAATTCACATAATTCAACTAAGTAGGAAAACCATGTCAATTGGTTGGTGCTTTTTTTAGGTGAAAAAAGAAAAAAAGTAAAAAATCATTTAAATTTTTACAAACAAAACGGCTTTGAAATTAGTTTGTATATTTTAATTTGAAAAAAAAAACTGAATTAATTTTACTTTTTTACTCTTTTTCGTTTTTTAATTATTTTTCAATGATTTTCTTATTTTTATTTTTGGGTTTATTTTTTTTATACTTGATTTTTTTATTTTTTTATGTTTTTTATTCTTGGTTTTTCATGACTTTTTTGTTATTTTTATTTATTTGATTTGATTTTTGTTTTTATTTTTGATTTCTTGATTTTTTTTTATTTTTTTATTTTTTGGTTTTTTTGTTTTCCATGATGTTTGTATGATTTTTATGGTTGATTTTTTTAATTTATGTATTATTTTTTTAATGATTAAAATTTTATAATGACATTTGTTTTGAGAAATGACACTTTTTTAGTTTTATTTATTTATTTACTTGTCATTATGCTATTTTTTAAATTTTTGTTTTTTTTTGTTTCTGAAGCATGACATTTTGATCTTTCATTTTTTAAAAAAAAATTTAAGATTTTAAAGCAAAATGATTTTCACAATTTGTTTTGAATTAAGAATTTTTGGATCTAGAAAATTTTCAAAGAAAAGATGATCATTTAACTTTTATTTTGAAATACAATTGTTTATTTATTTTTGTGTTTTGCATTTTTTTTTATTTTTTTAAAACTCATTTGATATGATAAAAGGGGCCATATGAACCCCAACAAAAATTAATAAAAAGGTGATTACAATACTCGATAAACATCAAGGAGACTTATTATCTTACATGACTTCTCAGATAGGCCCTATATGCTTAAGGGAACCAAAAATCCCATACAACAATTCTAAAAAATAAAATAACAAAAAAAATAAAATAAAACAAAAATATTTACGAACTTGTAATATTTTTGTGATTGTGTGTGTTTTGTGTTGAAATAACACATTTATTATAATATTTACAAGTGCAAATAAAATACAAACCCAGTAATAATTGCTTTTCTAATCATCAAGGTACTTTTCTCTTTTGAATAAAAACCCAAAAGTGACTCTTAGTGTAGCCTTGATGTGTTATTTATGTGAATTTCCATACTATGGCAAGATCCATTAAGAAAGGGAAAAAGAAGAAAACAAAAAGGGTAAGCCGTCTCACATCAAAATTGAAGAACAAGGATAAAAAATTTAAGCTCAAAACAAACTTTCCAGAATTGGCATTCATTCCCAAGATCCATTAACATCTTTAATTGAATATATTTAACAATCCAAGTGCATCCACAAGCACATCATGAATATATCAATGATCAGGGAAGAGCTGGAAGCATAAAAAGAATGCACATATGAAGAGTATCATCCAAATCTTAATTTGAAAGGGTAAATTCATGCAGAGATCCAAAATAGTTGCGTTAAATCTGCATTATGCTACATTACTTTGGGGAGGCAATCTACATGCATTCGAGATACGTCAAAACAATGATGAACTCATTTCCAGCAAACATTAACGTAAGTCTAGCATCAGTGTGAACTATAGAATCATGTGTTCATCCCCAAAATACAACAATCAAACCAAAAACAGAAGCTCTTTTTGCATTTGCTGTGAAGACCGAGACAAAACAAAATGACTAAACTCATACAGCCAACTTTGTGGATAGCAAATCATTCTAAGTACATACAAGGTTAAAATCACTAGATTTGGGAATAAGCTTGAATGCCCTCTTCTTGTATTCTAAACACAACACCTCCACTAAAAGATCTACACAATAATTCAAATGTAGGAGAGTACCAAGACGGAAGTATGATTGTCCATTAAAATGTACCACTTATTCAAAAGTTGATTTGAATATAAATGCAAATAATGGACAAATTCTAATCAAGACAACTTAGGTCAGATCAATTTCAAGATCAAAAGTGGACACAAAGCTAACCATAAGTGGGATGGGCTACATCTTAAATAAGTTTAAGAAAAACTTGCACAAGTAAAAGTCCAAAAGGGGTCAGATTATGGCAATTATTTTGAACTCTAAGGCACTTTAAGGGCATGATCACTGAGAAGCCTGTCTAGCAAGCACTAAGAATTTACATACACCCCATTAAAAAATGAATCCAATATCACAGAATGCAGTTAGAATTATCGTCATCAAAATGGATCCATATTCAAGTGTAGGGTATCAATTCAGCTCACCTAACAGAAATAATATCCAATTAAACAACAATAGGCGATACGGAACATAGGCCAGGATTCACAGTAGAAAAAAAAACTAAACACCCTACTCCATCTACATGGATGTTCAAGAATGAGAAGGGAAGATTCAAGAACTCACCTCTTTCAGTTCTGGTCTCCCTTTCCTTCAACCCATTTCAATCTTCTTTCTACACTAGTTTGTTGAAACCATTGGTCACTACCTCTCTCACCTTGTTCTTTGCCAAAACCAAAATAGAGCTTCCTTCTCAGTTTTACTCCCTATAGTATCCGCTCCTTAAACAGAGCATCCCATCCGAGCATCTCTTCCCATACAGATCTCTCTCTCTCAGTTCTCTTCTTTCTCTGATTTCTTCCCTTGCTTCTATTTCTCCTGCTCTCGGCTTCCCTCTCTCGCGTGACCTCCCCTGTTCTTCCTCAGTCTCTCTCATTCTCAATTCCTAGCAACCCGTCACCAACTTCTGAATCCAAAATCACCCCAGAAAAGTTCCCCAAGCCTCTCACTCTCGGTCCCTCCTTAACCCCCTTACGTTTCTGATTCGCATCCCTTTTATAGGCCTTCCCCGCTTGATCCTCACGTCCTTCCTGAGTGTTCATCTACAGACATCTCTTGTGCCGAGCTGATCTTGTACCTCCCTGCCTCCCACTACTACGGCCACTCTGAGCGTTAGTGCCTGCTCCTCTCCCCCCTCGTGGCCGATAATGCAATGGACGAGTGTGTCGCTTCTGTCCTTTCGTCATTTTCATTTGTTTCTGCACAGCTTCCTTTTTTTATTGCTCCTAAGGTTTAAGAGTTTAAGAAGGAATGTAACTGAATGGACATTAATGAAATATAATAAAATGAGATAGAACGTAATGGAACGTAGTATTATTTGAAAGTTTTACAAAAAAATAAAATGATTTTATTTTGGGGAGTTATTATAAAATGAATAAAACAAAACAGAATAGATAAAAATTATTTTTTTAATATTATCCTTATAAATTGATTTAGATAAAAAGTATGAATAAATTCTTAAAACTTTTCTTATACTACACAATAGGTAAAAATATATTTTAATAATAATGATGATGATGATGTGATAAAATTTATAGAACATGAATTTAATTCATATTATTTTTATGTTTATACAAGACCAATTAGTTTTCAAATTAAAAATTGTCAAGATAATTAATTATTATTTAAAATATTTGTTATTGGTCAAGAATTAGGTAAAATATTTATTAAACATTAAAATAATAATAATTTGAAATTAATGTTTAAAACGAGATCAACTACTAGAGCATGATGATAATTGTGACGAGGAACAGTTGTAAATTCTGAATAAGATTAAATAAGTTAAAAGATAATTTTATAATTTAAATATTTACATTTAACAATTTTATCATTGACCTTCCAAATTGGGAGGACAAAAAAAAATAAATTTTGAATAATTAGGAATGACTTGGGAGGTCATCTCTTACCATCCCACACACCTCAAAAACAAACTTTTAAATAATGGTTTAAGTCTTGAATCTAAACCACCCCACTTCGTTCTCTCTTAAAAAACACTCTCAAACATACTTTAAGGGATACGAGAAAACACGAGAGGAGTGGATGAAACAAGGTAGGGTTTAATAAAATAGATCTTGGCCTTTAGAATTTAGGCCTTCTTTTCTTTTTTTCTTTTTTATTTTTGGAAAAGTCTTGCCCCTCTTATGAGTTGTATTGGGTTTCTACCAAGTAAGGTCCAACAAACATGAATCTAAATATAGGCTTTAGAATTTGTTGTTAGATCTGTCTTATATATTTTTTATTTTGATTTTTTCTATCTCTTTTTTTTTTGTTTCCTTTTTTTTATTTGTTTTGGCATTGAGTTAATAGGTTTAGGATAATGAGACTAAGGGGACTACTTGGGTTACATGGGCTTGGAGAGGTTTAGGCTAACAAATTGAGTCAAGTTGGTCTTTTTTTTCATTTTTTTTGGTCTATTTCCCTTTCTTTTTTTTTTAATTTTGTTTTGTTTATTTATTTTTTATTTTGATTGTTTTCTTCCTCCCTTCTTTTTTGGTTCTTGTTTTTGTTTTTGTTTCTGTTTTAATTTTTGGTATTGGTTTAATAAAGGCAAAAAGAATGGCTTTTTAATGTTAATATGACAAAAAAAAAAAACCAAAATGCTCGGCTGCTAAAACATTTTTTTTATATACTTAAAATTTTATTTTTTATTTTTTTTATTAATGAGATGCTGAGACCTAATTAAATTTTTTTTATTTTATTTTAAATGTTAGATGACATGACCCATATATAATTTTTTATTTATATTTATTTTATTTTTTATTTTTTAATTTATTTAAAAAATAAATTTAAATTTAATATATTAATTATTAAATTCAAAATTATCTATAAAAGTGTATTAAATTTTTTATTTTTTTAGTTTTAATTATAATTGAAATTATTTTAATTAATTTTAAAATATATACTTTATTATTATGATTATTTTTTCAACATTTTGAATTTTTTCATTTCAAATAAATTATTAGATTTATTATTTTCTAAAAAATTTGAATTGAATTATTTTTATTTTTATTTTTATTTTTATTTATCATCTAATTTTTAAATTTAAATTTTCTATATTTATTTCATACAATTTTTTTAATTTCTTCATTTAAATCAATTACAAAATTTAAAACTTTTTTACAAAATTTTGAATTTAAAATTTCAATTCTTTGTAGTTATTATATATATTAATTCATTAACTTCTTCAAATTCTTTAATATCTAGTCCTTGAATATCTAAAACGTCACCAATATAAATATATCGTTGATTACTAGTTCCAATTATTCGAATACACATCAATCCGCTAGCTCTGCTATTATCGTCTACATTCAAATGGGTTTGAGGTTGAATCATATCATTTTTTTTCTCTGTTCTTTCAATGCAAAGGGCGAAGTAAAAAAAAGAAATATTGTATATCAAAAAAAAGAAATTTACACTTGCAATTGTTTTTTTTTTCATCCCAAAGACATAGACATTCAAGGACTGAAAATTAAAGATTTTGAAAAAGTTAACGAATTAATATATATAATAACTACAAAGAATTGAAATTTTAAAATCAAAATTTTGCAAAAAAAATTTAAATTTTGTAGTTGATTTAAATGAAGAAATTTAAAAAAAATTGGATGAAATAAATATAGAAAATTTAAATTTAAAAATTAGATGATAAATAAAAATAAAAATAAATTTAATTCAATTCAAATTTTTTAAAAATAATAAATCTAATAATTTATTTGAAATGAAAAAATTCAAAATGTTGAAGAAATAATCATAATAATAAATTATATATTTTAAAATTAGTTAAAATAATTTCAATTATAATTAAAACTAAAAAAATAAAAAATTTAATTTACACTTTTGTAGATAATTTCGAATTTAATAATAAATATATTAAATTTAAATTTATTTTTTAAATAAAAAATATATTAAATTTAAATTTATTTTTTAAATAAAAAATATATTAAATTTAAATTTATTTTTTAAATAAAAAATATATTAAATTTAAATTTATTTTTTAAATAAAAAATAAATTAAATATAAATAAAAAAATTATATACGGAGATGTCGCGACCCATTTAAGACAAAAAATAATAATAAAATTTAATTGGGTCACTGCATCTACCCATTAATAATAAAAAAATAAAAAATAAAATTTTAAATATATAAAAAAAAAGTTTTGGCAGCTGAGCTTTTGGTTATTTCTTTATTTTTTTGCCATATTAATGTCAAAAAGCCCAAAAAGAATTGTTATTGGTAGACTCTTTCTGTTGGTGGGCTCTTTTTCTTCAGTTCTTAATCCTTTTATTTTCTTTTTTAGTTTGGTAGCTCTAGTTTTTTTTGGTTTTGTTATGGTATTGGACTTTTGTCATTTTGGATATACAGTTGAAAAGTTTGGGCTGATAAAGCAAGTAATCTGGGTTTTTGTTTTTTTTTTGTCATTTTTTATTTTTCTTTGATTTTCTTATTTTTTTTTATTTTTTTCTTTTTGGGTTTTTTTTTTATTTTGATTTTTTTATTATTTAGGCCCTAGAATTTAGAGAAAAATAAACGGATTTTTTTTTGCTTTTACTTCTGCCATTTAAAAATTTTCTTTTTTTTCCTTTTTCCTTTTTCTTCTTTTTTTAATATTTTGCTTGATAATTTTTTTTAATATTTTTCTAATTTAATTTTATTATTATTTTGGAGCATGCCTAGATAAAATACAATATTTCTATTTTTGGTTTTAATGTTTTTAAAATATATATTTTTTAGAACAAATTTTGAAAACAAAAAAGTTAAAATACTGTTTGAATCATTATTTTAAAAAATTGTTGCTTTTCGCCCTTTCCTTAATTCTGTAGAATAAAAGTTAACAAAACATCTAAAAGATGTTCTAATTTATTTGTTTCTGAAAATATAATTTTATTTTTATGTTTTACAAAATACTTTATTAAAAATACATTATCAAATAAATTTTTTTATTTTTATTTGTTCTTAAAAACAAAAAAATGTTCAAAAAGTAGAAACCAAACAAGCCCTAAGCATTTAACGCTACTTGTGACTAGTCCAATATTTTACTTCAAGAAGGGACAAATGAATCAAAACCAAGCATCACTAAAAATTTATCATTTTGCACTACAACTAAGTTAAGGCAATAATATCTTAGCTGGACAAAAAAAGTTCAATTGATAATATAGATACATACATATACATATATATATATATATATATCCAATATTGGTGTCTAGTATCCAAATAATAAATACAATGTAGAGAGTTGCCTTTAAGTCGTAAAAAGGATTCACATGCTAATTTTGGAAACACTTGAAGTTCAAATTTCAAAGCTTGGCTACAACTTTTCATGTTGTACTCATGTAAAGTATGTTTCCATGTTGGAAACTCATAGCCATGTATGTAGAATTTATAACTTTCTTAGGATATTTTGTGAAATGTTTCAGATTAGATGCCAACACATGATTAAATGACTTTGAAACACACCTAAACTTTTAGATCTGTATTTTTAGTAGCTACTACAATGATTATACAAATTGTTGAATCCCATGTGCTTAGACAGAAAAACCCATATTCATGTACTTAGAACAAAGGTATTAATATATTAGCATAGCATCCTTACTTGTAAAGGTTAAAAGCCTAACAAAGGACAACTATAGTTTGGACTTCATTAGCAAGATCAACAAATACAAATGACTAAATGCAATTTAATATGTACATGAATCAAACAAAAATTACATAAAGGGAGCATAAAAATCAAATGATCATGTGTTTGTGGTTAATTCAAAAAATATTCATGAGACTAAGCTGACTAACCTTAAAATGCTCTCCAATATTTCTTTGTTGTTTAGAAAACGCTGCAACTCATCTTGCTTTCTCGTATTTGAAGACAATTCCTTGCAATATTGCCTTAATTGTTTGATTTGATGTAGTAAATGTTTTTCCTCCCTTAAAGACAATATTTCATGCTTAATATCTTCCATGTTTCTTATCTCCTTACATTCCATATGTTTAAAAAAAGTAAGCATTATGTTGTGATGAGCCATACTCAAAAGAGGAGGCCTAATTTTTTTGCATCTGCTTGCATAAGGTTTGATATTGTGAAGTATCTCCCTTGTCACAAAATCGTGTCTACAATCTATTAAAGTTATTTTTCACTTTTTTGTGCTTTCCAAAGATTACACTCAATTATTTTATTTTGCCAATTTTGTTCAATTCATTTGTGATTGTTGAATGACCAAGAATAATATTTTTGAATAAAATAAAAGGTTTTAATTATAAAAAAGCATAGTAATATAATTATTAAAAATTAATTAAAATATACATGAAATTCTTGAAAACCATAAATCTTTATACTCTTGTAGAACTTCATTCCAACTACTTCAGAGTCCTTCATATTTACTTTTAAAAATATCAATGATACAATTATGTACTGCATCATTATTTAGTTCAAATGTACATAAAATAAATGTTTAAAGTTAAGTGTAAAAAAATTAAAATTCATAGTAAGAGTGAAATTAAAAAAAATTGTATAATAACCCATTATCACCTACAGGTGTAATAAATTGTTTCTAAATAATGTCAGGTTATGACTCTTGATGAGAAGGAAGAAGAGGAGTGAAGTTATCTTGCTTATGAGTAAGAGTAAAGTGAGGTTGTGATCAACCTCTACTTGATGATGATTCGCATCGAGACATTTAAGTAAAATAATTATGAGAAATAAAAAAGTTACATTAACTAAAATTTTGTATGGACATAGTAATAATAATTTAATATTTATATATTTATATATTTATATATTTATATATTTATATATATACCTATGCACAATGAATGAAAATGAAAATTTTTAAATGAGAATCACATTTAAGATCGAAGGAGTAGAGAGGTGTGTGTGATGAGATGCAAAGTTGTGTATATCTATATATATAATATGTAAATAATATTAACTTTATTTAACATATAATCTTAGGTCTATAGGGTGTGTGTACTAAAGTTATAAGTAACGTGTGTAGTAACATCAACTAGCTAATAACTTCAAGCGTGAAGTTAAATCACGTAAAATAATAAATAATAAAATAAAGCATAATAATAAAAGTAGTCCTGACATTTGTTTATCATAAGTAACATCAACTACAATCTGACATTTTTTACAATTCACCTTTTCTTTCCATATTTTTTTACACGCTTTTCATTACATAATTCATTGATTATAATTAAATAGAAGAAAAATATTCAATGCAAACCAAATATAAATTTATTAAAAATTATAATTCTATAGTTTGTGTACTAAAGTTATAAGTAGCATGTATAGTAACATCAACCATTTAGTAACTTTAAGCGCATGGAAAAATCAAGTAAAATAATAAATAATATAATCAAGTACAATAATAAAAGTAGTTCTGACATTTGTTTTTAATATTAACTACAATATAACATTTGTACACTTAGCTTTTCTTTTCATATTTTTTTACACACTTTTCATTACATAATGTATTGATTATAATTAAATAAAAAAACTCAATACAAACCAAGTATAAACTTATTAAAAATTATAATTAAATAGAAAATAAAATTTCAATAGTTTATCTATTATGAAATTGTACAGCTTGCATATGAAATATATAAAATGCTTTTGTCGCTAAAGGTTAAGAAAATTTATAATTAACTAAATAATAATGTTATGATAATTTAAGTAATAATAATAATTTATGTTTTAAATAATTATTTAAAATAACAACTTAACATTAAAATATTATAACATTGAATTTTTATTTTAGATTTAATTATTGCTTATATTTTTATTAAGAAGTTCAGTTTACTTAATTTTTTTATACAAATACATTCTTGTTATCGAAATGATTTATGTAACATCCGGCTTCTCCACAAACGTGAGAAACGTAATGTCTAATTTCATTGTAAACGCACAAAACTCATTGGATATAATAGAAAGTCCCACAAAGAGAATGATTTGAAGTCAAATAAAATTAGAATAAAATTTCAAATCATAGAAAATAAGGATCAAAGGTCTAAAATGTCCAAATGAGCTAAAAAAAATTGTGAAAGAAAGTGAGGCATTTTGGTAATTTTTTGAAAAATTTAAAAAACTCATAGGAGGACTTTTTAAATTGAAAATTTGAGCTTTCTAGGGTTCTCAAAAGCCTTGAAAACTATGGCAATCCCTAGAACAGTTGAAACCTTTTTGGTGAGCAATTTCGACAATCAGTTGACCAAACAGTTCAAAATGATTTTAAATAGAAATTGAGTAATTCTAAAGCCAATTTATAAGATTAAGAGCTTAAATATTATGATGGAAAAGACAAATTTCAAAAAGGAGCTAAAATAAACCTAAAATGAAAAAGCCAAAAAAGAACTAAAATATAAAAGTAAAAAGTTGTTAAAGTAACTCTTCCCCTTCCATATAGCACGTGGCCCTCCCCTAATCTAATTAACCAGCTATTTTTCTATCCAAAACAAAGGAGAAGTCTAGGGGAAAGAGGCGCACCATAGGAGAAGAAGAAGAAGGAGAAAAATAAGGGAAAATGTAAGGAAAAACTTAGAATTTCAAGCTTCTCCCTTCTCTAAAGTTGTTCTCCTCCTTTCCACCTCTCTTTCCATAGTTTTAGTTATTCATTTGGGGCTGTTTTATAGTTGGTTCAGAGGAGGGAATTCAAAATTTCAAAGAGGAGCTTGAAGCAATGAAAATGACTCTTGGAAAAGTCTTGAGACAAGGTAGATTCTAAGGCTTTTCTTGCACTCCTTGTTTGTTCTCCCTTATGAGTATTTTGTCCTACCCATAGGCCATTCTTTAGGGGATGATTTCTATCCAAACCAAGATAGAATCATAAGTTTTAGAGTGTGAGGAACAAGTATATGCAAAGATATACAAGTAAAATGCATTAGAAATTAAGTTGCAAAGATTAGGGATTTGATTGCATCTTCATGGGAAGGAGACTTCTTGATAATAATTTGGATTATCTAAGAGCATGAATGAGTTCTCAAGACACCAAAAAAGTCACCCATGTGCCAATTCCCTAAGGAGAAGCAAGCAAAATCCTTTAGTGCACAATCAAGAACCATGTCTCGGCCTAAGTAGGTATGGACTCCTAGAAAGAATTTTAATTTGTTCTAAGCTAGGATTTGCATTATATATGATGGGAGAATATGAGAAAAAGCCTTGAAAAAATGTTAGAAAACATAGGATGTGAAATGGCGGTGTAGGTTCCACAAAGTAACTTAAAGAAGTAACATATAGTTGGGCTCTTTAAAAAGATTGTGTGATGGCTCCAAGGAGTCTAGATGGAGTCAAGAGTTATATATGGAAGGAGAGAATTGAGCTAAGGTCATGAATTCTTAAGTTTGCTTCATTATGTGCTTTTATAGAACCATAATTGAACCAAATAAGAAACTAAGCTTTTCTAAAGTGTATGTGGTACTAGAGTTTGTTTCAAGAGTATAATTAGATCTTATTTGATGTGCCTAGGCCAAAGGAATCCTACTCCACCCACTTGAAAGGGTGTAGCCAAAGGAAGGGAAGAAAAATCAAGGAAAAGTGTGTGTGTTTGCATTTAAAGTAGCTTTTTAACCTTTCTCTTATGCATGCTTTCTTGTCTTTGGAGGTGTGTATATATGATTTTACTATAAGTAATGTTTTTAGTGATTTTTTACATGCCATGATACCATTATGTGAATAATGTGTTTTATGAATATTAGATGGCTTGAATGAGTTTGGTGAAGCCAAAAGTCCCTTAGCAAATATGAGGATAAGCTAAAAGTTTGTAGGATTGGGTGAGACAAAGCTCAAAATCTCAAGAAGAGTGTGGCTTAGTCAAAAGTTCCTTGAAAATAGATGAGACAAGTCCAAAAGTCCTAAGGAAAGGAGGTGAAGCAAAACCAATGCTCTTGAAAAGCCAATATGTGATATGTATGAGTTTCTTGAACATGAAAATGGTTGTATCTATGATCACTAGTAGCTAAAGGTTCATGCATACATTCTTAGACTTGAAACTATGGCTTTTATATATGATTGAAAAAGTTAAGAACTATTAGAATTCTTAACATCTCACTCTTTTCCCTCCATTACCTAAACATGGCCAGGTGGATTAAGTGAGCAAAGAGATGGAAGCCACCACACTTGAAGATAAAAGATTTACAAAAGACTGTGTTAAATAATTCTTTTGTAACTACGTTATTGTCAAATGATGTAAGCTCATGTTATATATGATGTATAACCTCTTGAATATATGTAAATATATAGGGATATGATGTATGTATGGGAATTGAAAGCATGTGAATGAGAATGGATATTTTTAACATTGAGATGCATTGATGTAGTTGTAAGATAATGTGTGATATGGCTTGTGGCATAGTGAATTTGAGTTCCATGGCTTCTTGAATTGGTTGGCATGTATATTTAGGATATTACATAGCTTTTAGATGTGTCCAAGTGGTCTTGGTTCAAGTGGAAGCCCATTTGGCACCAAATTGAACTATTTTAGGAAGAAAAATGACCAAATTTATGAGTTGAACCCCAACCTAACCAAATGAATGATTTTGAGGCTGCGATTTTGCACACATATAGATCTCATATAGAGCTTTTTGCTTGTCTAAGAACCTCATTATTTGGAGGTCTATAAAATTTATTTTAATTTTTCAAAGTTTAGCAAATTTTGTATATTGGTATGGTTACTGTTTATTTGGTCAGAATTGTCTTCATGTCATCCGAAAGCCAAATGAGGTCCAATGATTCTAAAATTTTACATGGAAAAACTAGACATTTGCAGTGACTAATATCAACTAGAAGCACCTCATTTGGAGGTTTGTAGAGAGAGAAATAATTTTTTAAAGTTCTATGTTAGTACTAGTAACACCAACCAAGTTCAAGTATTATTCCATTAATTTTCATTAGCTTAATGTTATTTTCTTGGTCTAGAGTTATTTTTTCCTTAAAGTAAACATTTGTAACTTTCCAAATTGGTATAGTTTGCCCAAATTAGATTTTTGTGAAATTAGTTATAAATTATTTTAAGTCCATAATAGTAAACTGTCTTAGAACTCCAGGACAGCCGAACCTACATTACTTTCCTATTGTCAATCATGGTATAAATGCTATTTTCATGGTCTAGAACTATTTTTAACATGAAGTTAACATTCAAGGATTTCTAGAAAGCGATGGTTTATTGGGTTTCAATTTTTTTATAATTAATTATGAATTTTCAAAATTAATAACAGAAACTTGGTTTTGGAACCCAAGACTGATTGTTGAAAACCATGGGGAAGAGCTTGAAATTCATGTTTCTTGTTAAATTTGTGATGAATTTTAGTTTCTATGATATGTTAGGAATATATTTGAGTTGAGGAAGAATTAAATGACTCATATGCTAAGAGTTGGACAATTTCGGTTATCATTTTTTCATTCTCTCGTTGCCTTGCAAGTGCATATGTGATAAAACTATGGTACATGCCTTGAATTACATAAATTAGATGTATGAATATATGGTGTTACAAGAGAAATTGACTATGGGGGGTTTTCTTTTAGCTGTGTGATATTCAAAAGGAGAGAGTGACCGAGAGGAAGGATTGAAGGCAAGTGAGTATAACGGCTGGAGGAAGTTCCGAGTTCACCTGTCCATTTGGTTGGAATATTCTTGGCTAAATGATCAAGGAGAGAGGTTACTCACAAAAAGAAAACCGAGAGGTATGTGATCTCTTTTCTATTATGAAATTATGGAGTCATGTAACATTTTGTTTTGGGTGTCAAAGTTTAAAGCCTTTTCTTTTTGAATGTGGTCTGATTACATTGTTTATGGATGCTTAGATTTAAATTCTTGTAGGTCATTTGAGTAAGGTCTGTTTAATTTAAGAAAATCATATTTCTTAGAGTTATATGTGTTTGGTTTAGACAAATTTTTGCATATTTCTTTTAAATGTAGGGAATGGTTAAAATGAATCTAATGGGTCATTTAAATTGGAGTTGAAAATCCTATTTTGCTTGTATCTTCATGGGAAATAAGATTGATTTTATATTGAAGTCCCTCAGCCCATTATGTTTTTACCATGTGGTTGCATGTCTCTTAAAAGAGGAGATGATGATGGAAGGGCGTGTGAAGTTAGGTTGATGTAAGAGAATATTTTACATCTGTTTTCCCCTTTTGA
This sequence comes from Erythrophleum ivorense, assembly GCA_026724425.1. Taxonomy (NCBI): domain Eukaryota; kingdom Viridiplantae; phylum Streptophyta; class Magnoliopsida; order Fabales; family Fabaceae; genus Erythrophleum; species Erythrophleum ivorense. Next base: position 31,700,438 of record JAIUCV010000002.1, on the reverse strand, counting down.
CATATAGTATAATACCCTGGAGATGCATAGGAACCTTGCAAGAATAGGAGTTTATTTCAAGGATAAGTGGGTTGATTCTAAGTAGGATTATTTCAAATTTTTGAAGGTGTTTTTGATTTCATTTTCTAATGAAATTGTTTGTAGAAGTAAAAGGTTATTATCTTCATTTTGAAATTGATTATGTCAACCTCTTGAAATTTAATTGCTTCTTTGAATGTTTTTCGTTAATGATATGAAGTATGCATGAAAAGATGATGCCAATTTTGTTTATGCTCAAAGTGGGAATCTGATATGAGGTATGGTCTTATTTCATCAATAAAAATTTGTGTACAGTTTCTTTACCTTCTCTTAGTTGTGTTAAATGTGTTAAGAGCTTTATTACCCTTTTGTTCTCCTGATTATAAAAAAGAGCATGTCTTATGACCTCTATTTGCATCAAGGTTGTTTTGCTATTGACCCCAAAAATTTTTTCACATGCTTTGATTAGAATTCTATTTGATGATTATTAGTGTCTTTGGTTGGCAAAGCCATTTAAGTATTTAGGCTAATAATTGGTAATCACTGTTTGCATAAATGGTTATCATATTTCAATTCAATTTGTGATGTCTTTTTTTATTTTTCTTTAATTGTGATGTTGAGGTATGTCTTGAAAGTAATCCCCTTATCATTTTTGTTTGCCTTTTGTTGCATATGAGTTGCATATTTGAAGAGGTTCATCATATGCTAAACAAGGATTGAAGAGAAGAACAAAAAAGAACTTCATTGGTTCATTTTCTTTAAAATAAAAAAGAAATCAAAAAAATCTTGTAATATAACTAATGTGGGGGTTGATTTAGGATTGTCATGTAGAATTTTTTATCCTCTCAAATACATAGAAATCAACCTAAGGGTTATATGTGGTAATAAGTTTTCTTGATCCTCATTGAGTTTTATAATTACATTTTAATAAATTTTGGGTTCCAATAGCTCATATCAAATTGGGTTTGATCTCAAAATATATATTAAATAAACTTCCTAAAAAGATTTCAAAAAACAAGATAATAAAACAGTTCTTAGAAAATGAAAAGATATCCCTTTTCAAATAAAAAAGAAAACACTTTTAAAATAAAATTTTTAAAAAATGGCGTTAATGTTCAATGTTAATCCTTTAAAATAAAAAAATGAAAATTTCAGATTCAAATGTTTGTGTTTTAAATTTTAAGAGTTTAATTCCCAAAAAAAAATCAAAACAAAAATGAAAAAAGAAATCAAAAGAGAAGAAAAAGGTAAGAATTGATTTCCTTTTTTTTAACTTTATGCATTTTTCTCAAATTTTCTTTTAACAAACATTAGAAATTAAAAATATACTTCATAAAATCATTTCATTTCAAAAAATGTAAAAAAAAACAAAAAGAGAGAAAAATCCTTTTTTCTAAAAAAATAAAGATAAAAATAAAAAAATAAAATAACAAAAAATTTAAAACAAAAAACAAAAAAAAATCATAAAAAAGGAAAAAAATAAGATCAAAAATCAATTATAAGAAAATAAAAAAATTAAAAATCATGAAGAAATAAAAAATGAGAAGAGTAAGAAAATAAAATTAATTCTATTTTTCACAAATTAAAATACATTAACCAATTTCAAAGTTGTTTTATTCATAAAAGGCAAAAGTAATTTTTATTCTCTTTCTCTTTTCACACACACACACACACACAAAAGAAAATAGTTAGTTAAAAAATTCTTATTTAAAACCAAAAAAAACTAGAACACTATTTTTTATTTGGTTGAATTATGTAGGTTTTAATCCTTTTTATAGGGTACATAAGCTCTTAGGCTTTCATCCTAAATTATGTTTGCTCTTGTAAATAAATATATATATTTTTAATTTGTTTTCTTTTCTTTATTTTTGCATGTGGTTGTTTGAGTAATTAAACTAAGATTAAGATCATATTAGTTTTACACAATTAACTTAGGGTAACTATTTTTTGGAATGGGTGTTGTGAAATGCTTAATACTTTCTGTACACATAATCGACTCTCAAATCCATTTCTAGTTTACAAACCATTTTCTTACAAAAAGGTTTTCTTCCCTAAAATTGTGTCTTTTTAAAATTAAAATTTTGGTGGCAATTGTAATATTTGGTTCTTTAAAAGTATGAGAAAACATGAGAAACGTGAATGTACAGTTCCTCTGTAAACGCACAAAATTCACCGGATACAAAGGAAAGTCCCCTAAATAGAGTGATTTGAGGTCCAATATAATTAGAGCAATATTCTAGACCTCAAATAATGAATTTAAGAAGCTAAAGGTGCCCTGAAACAGGAGTTAAAATAGTCAAATAGAAATTAACCAAAATGTAATGAAACATAATGGTATTGTTATAATTTTAGGCACTTTTTTAAAAGACTCATAGGATAACTTTTTAAATGAAAAGTTTGAACTCTTCGAAGTTCTCAAAGGCCCTAAAAATTATGAGAAACTCAAGGACAGTTAAAACCTCTCGAGTAGACGTTTTCTAACAACAATTAACTTAAACTTTGACTAGTTCGTTCAGGAAACTTTCAGCTCCGAATTAAGTGATTCCAAAGGCATTTTATAAGTTAGAAAACTTAAATTTTATGATAGAAAAGATGATTTTAAAAAAGGAGCTAAAATGAGGTAGAAATGAAAATACCAAGAACGAAGGACAAAAGTGGCATTTTAAAATATTTTAATTGATTCCCTTTATATTTATAATTGGCATCCTAGTGCTAGCCTCCCATAATCAACTTATGATTTTGCCTAAAATAGAGAATGAAGCTAGAGAAAGGGGCATTCAAGGAGGGAGGAAGAAGAAGAGAAAAATCCAAGACAAAGGAGTAAGAAAAGTGTAAAAATTCATACTCCTTCCTTTAGAAAACTTATCCTTCTCCTTCTCATCTTTCTGTTCATGGTCTTATTGAGGTTTATGGTTTTATTTTGAGCTCAAACCAGAAGGGGAGAGTTCAAAATTCAAGGAAAAGAGAAAAGCAAAAGAAAGAGTCTTCAAGGAAAGCTAAGAAACTAAGGTAACATGGTAGTTTTCATGCTTCTTCTCCCTTGCTCTTGTATATGTATATTTTGGCCAAGATAAAGCCTAGCATTAGAGAATAAATTCTAACCTAACCAAAGAAGATTCATGGGTTTTGGAGTGTGAAAAGTAAGTAGGTGTAAAAAAATTAAAAGAAAACCTAGTAAAATACAAGATAGGAAAGTTAGGGTTTTGAGAACATAATCAAAATTCTAATTTTGTCCAAGAGTTTTTAAGCTAATGTAAGTGTTTGTATGAGTACCTAAAACCCCTAGAGAGCTCCCCATATGCACCTCCCATCAAGGAAAATTGCAAAATTCCATGGGCACCAAGTAAGAGCGTAGGTTCGGCCAAGGAGGAAAGAAACACTAAAAGGGTGTTTTAATTTCTTCCAAGCTTGGATTTGTATCATATATGATGGGAGAGTATGAGAAAAAGCCTTAAAAAAATTTAAAAAGCCTACAAAGTGTGATGTAAGTATAAGCTCCATATTGTAGCATAATGAAGCAATATATAGTTAGGCTCCTCAATTTGATTGTGTGATGACTCCAAAGAATTTAAATGGAGCCAAGATTCATAAAAATGGAAGAAAAAAAGAGCCAAGATCATGAATTCTTAGTGTTGCTTCATTAGGTGCTTTATGAAATCATAATTGAACCATATGAGCAACCAAGTTTTTATAGTGTGTGTGTAGCTTTAGTGAATGTTCCAACAGTATAGTTGGATCCCATTTCATGTGTTTAGGCCAGATGTAACACCATAATAACGTAACTCTAAATAATCTCCCTCTAGGCTTGATTCCATATGATTTTCAATAAAAATGACCAAAACCGTGGTATTTCACTACTTTAAGTCAGGGTTTAACCAGTCATATTTTGCCCGTGGGTCCCGTGAACCCATCACTCACATTCTCTACTCAAACACCATTTATAAAAATTGTACATAGCCTCAAACAACTCATAAACCATGGATATGAAGCCAAAAACCAAGAAAATGCAATTTCTCACACGAGCCCAAAAGTCAGATTTTCGGCTCTAATTTTGGAAAATCATAACTAATTCCAAAAAAATGAAAATCAAGAAAATCATAGCTCTCTAGGAAGCTTTGGATGTTAACTTCACACTAAAAATAATTTCCAACCACAATCTCATCGTTTGGACCATCTTTGACATCGAAAAAGAGACAGAGGTCTGGCTATTCCTGGTACTGGTGCAGATTGTTGTCATGAACTTCGAAAATTTGTAATTAATTCCAAAAAAATCCAATCTGGGAAAAATATACCAATTTGAAAAGATAAAGATGTTAACTAGAGGAGAAAAATAAGTTTAGATCAGTTCAGGAGCTCTTGGACCTCAAAAAATGATGGAACAGTAACAAAGGTCGGATAGCTTCCCTGATACTGATACAGAACGTCAGAAAGTCGTTTCTCCCTCTACAAACCTCCAATTGAGGTGCTTCTAGTTGGTACAGGTCACTGTGGATATCTAGTTTATGCTCATAAAATTTCATGACAATTAGACACCATTTGGTTCATGAATTACATGGATTTATTTTCAGACTAGTTGCACAGTACCATGACCAAAACCATCAAAATTTTCAAACTTCAACAATTCGCTAAATATTCCCTAGACCTTCAAATATTACCCACTTTAGCTTCTCAAGAAGCTCTCAATAGACTCTAGAGGCATGCCAAATTCCATATCAAGAAGAGCTCATCTGGTCATACTTTGATGGAGCTCACAAATATAGCGATTTTGACACCTGAAATGGTTCAAAGTGGGTCCAAATGGCCTCCCACATGTTCTATCATCTCTTAGGCAAGTTTGAAAATATAAACATAGCATATATGAATTGCCCAAGTGATCCAAGTCATCATCCATTTCAAATTCACTATGCTACGGAACAAAATACACTATTACATGTAAGCCATAAAAGAGCCAAATTCCACATTTTCATTGTTTTGGCTCTCTACATAGTTCATACATCATTCATACATACTTTTATACTTGTTCAAATATTTACATCTCAAAAATAATAGGTGCATATTCATTTTGGCACCTCTTTACAACAAAAGAACTAAAATAACGACACAAGTCCCTAAGCATGCTCAACTAGGCTCCTTGGTGTGCACTTGGTTCTCCTTGAGCTCCACCTAACATGTTAAGATAGGAGAGGGAAGGGGGTGAGATTCAGGAAATCTCAATAGCTCATGCTCATTCAAGGAAGCAATTAAGGCATATAAACAAGTCAAAGCATGCAAACCATTCTCAATTACACAATACATGCTTTCCATGCCATGAATATCATATCATTGTCAAGAATAAGCTCTAGGGACTTTTGGTCTAGCCTCACCCGAGTTTTTGGGACTTTTGGATTAGCCTCACCCTTGGTTTAGGAACTTTTGGCTCTACCTCACCCGTCTCAAAGGACTTTCGGCACCACCTCACCCGAACAATTTTTACAATTCATATTATAAATATATTAGTACCAATACATCAAGGCAACATCAAATGACATGTCTCATTATACAAGCACATACACAAGCATACAATGACTATTACACATCTAAGAATGCAACAAGAAAGAGTGGAGAGCTATCTCATAAGTCAACACAAGCCTTCCCTTTCAATTTCTCTTCTTCCTTCTTGGTTTCAAAATCACAACTAGATGGAGTTGTTTCCTTTGAGCTTAGACACAATAAAGAGGATGATATTACTCTCTTATAACTCAAATAAACACTCACAAAACTAAGGGGCTCTTCATCGAAGCAAACCCCCACTACCTATGTAACAAACTAGGGATTCTTTCTCTAGAATTTCACTCACTCTCTTTCCTCTCTCAAGCTCTCAAAAAGGAAAGCAAAGAAGAAGAAGTGAAGAGACATGAGTTCTAGCCTTCTCCAAGAGTGGTTTTTCACTTTTCCTCTTCTGAACCAAACCCAAATCAACTACCAAAACCATATAAAGAGAGGGTAAAGAGAGAAGAATAATATGCTAAGAAGAAAAACTATAGAAATCTCAAGCTTGCTTACCTTTTTGCTTGTTCTCCTTCCTTCTCTAGGTCTTTCTCTCTCTCCACAGCCCTTTTCTCTCTTTTGGTCGAAAATTAGGTCGGTTTACAGAGAAAGAATGAATCTAGACACTTTAAGAAGCCAAATTCTCTTTTTTCACGCTTTTCCAGACTAACCCTCGCTATAGTGAAACATAACTCTCACTATGGCGAGCATGTATCAGTCCCAGACTCTTGCTTTCGCTATGGCGCGTGCTACGGCGAGCAACACTCTAATTTTTGTATGGGATGCCTACATTCGCTATAGCTAGAAATATTTTCGCTATAGTAAGAAGGCACTCTCGCTATAGCTAGACCATTTCTCGCTATAGCAAACAGGTACATTTGCTATAGCTAGCAGACTTAGAAAATTTTTAGCCTTTTGAAAATTTTTAGCTTTTTTTTTTTATTTTTCCCGGTTGTTACACCAGAGAAATCAAGCTCCACCTCTTTATGGATGTTTGGCCAAGGGAGGGAAGAATTTTAAGATATTAAAGTGTGTTCTTATATGCAAGGTAGCTTTCTCTTCTTTCTCTCATGTATGAATGGGTGTTTATCTTATCGTTGAATGTGTATATACATGTTTTGATCCATGAAAGATGTTTTAGCATGTATCAATATGCCATGGTACCATGTTGCTATGTTATGCACTTAAATGATGTCCTATGAATATATTTTGGTCTGCTTGAGTGTGGTGAAACTAAAAGTCCCTTAGCTAGAGTGAGAATGAGTAAAAAGTCCCAAAAAATGAGTGAGACAAAGCCAAAAATCTTTAAAGAGTGAGGTTTAGTCAAAAGTCCCTTAAGAAATAGGTGAGACAAGTCCAAAATCCCTAAAAAGAATGGGTAAGGCTAAACTATTTCCTTAGCAAACCTATGTATGTTTTACATGACTTCTTAAGTACAAGAAATGTTTTATATATGATTATACACTCTATGATATTCATGCATGCATTTTAGACTTGAATTTGCATCTTTTATGTATGCTTGAAAGGGAGAAGAGCTATTGGAATTCCTAGAATTTCCTTCCTCCCCATTACCTAATATGTTTAGGTGGATCAAAAGAGTAAGAATATGGAAGCCATCACACTTGAAAGCAAGGAGATTGACAGAGAAGTTGAAGAATGCTTGTATTATAGCCATATTGTTGTTAAAAAATTTATCTCCATGGTATATATGATATATAAACTCATGTGTAATTATATGAATATGTAAGGTATATATGAGAATTGGAAGTAAATGTATGATGTTGCATGGTTTTGACATTATATGGCAAAAATGACTCATATATGCTTTTGTGTAAACCTTGAAGTGAGAGAGTGAAATTGTAAGATCTGGGTTTGTGGACCTTTGAGATATGTTTAAAAGGTTATTTGATGCTTTCCTATGTGCTCAAGAGGCTTTAAAAAAGCTAGAAGTAAAAATGAACCATTTGTGACCCTTAAGAAGTATAAAATTGACCAATTTGCAACTTTATGTCAAGATCTGACCAAATAAATGAATTTTCTCATGAAATTTGGCATGTATATAGGTCTTATCTAGAGCTTTTTGAAAAGCTAAAGTACATATTATTTGGAGCTCTAAAGAATATGTGGTGAATTTTTAAAATTGGCAAAAATTTATAATTTTGACAATGGTACTGTGCATATGATTAGAAATTTTATCTCTGTCATTCATAGGCAAATGGTGTCCAATTGCTATGAAATTTTATAAGGAGAAACTAGACATTTATAGTGAACTATATCAACTAGAAGCTCCTCATTTGGAGGTCTGAGCATAGAGTTATGAATTTTTAAAATTTTATATTAGTGGTAGTAGCGCTAGGCGAGTCCATGTATTATTTCATCAGTTTTCAATAGTTAAACATATCTGTCTTGGTCAGGGAGTATTTTTCCCTTAAATCTAACACCTTTTCCAAATTGGTATAGATTTCTTGAATTGGATTTTTTTGAAATTAATTATGTATTTTAAAGTTTATATCAGTAAAATGTACTTGCAACGCCGGTTATCTGACCTATGTTAATTTTCTATTGTCAAACATGGTCCAAATGATGTTTTCATGGCTTGAGATTAGTTTAATACGAATTTAAAATCTAGAGTTTTTTAAAAAGTTATGGGTTACTTGATTTCAATTTTTTTGGATTTAGTTATAATTTTTCAAAGTGGCACCAGAAGTTTGTCAAGCTGGACCCAAAATGAACTTGTATTATTTTGTGTATGTATGCTATGAGCTTGAGCATTTGACAACGTTTTGAGATAGTTTTGAGTTGTATGCATATATTTAAATAGGAGAATAAGATGGATGAGTTCATATGGCCAACGGGACACAAAATGAAAATTTTATCTACTACACAACGCAAAAATAATGTAATATTTTAATAAAATTTTTCTTAAAACTTTGCTATATCAAAGGAATGCAATTAGAGATTAGATAAGATGAGCAGTCAAATATGGTGTTACAACGACTTTGCATCATTTTGGTTTTTTTTTTTGAAAATTGAAATTTTTTAAATTTTTTCTGGCACCATGTGGTCACATTGTAGGTGTGATAATAACATTTAAATAATAAAAGGTCTTTCCAGTATTCTTTTATGGTAAATGGAAACTAATTTTCTTTCAAACCATAGAGCACATGTTAAAAAGGAATGCAAAGGGTACTATAGATCGTGAATTTCCATTAGTATGTAATTAGGCAAAAATGAAAATTGGTTTTGACTTTTGAAGTTTCAAGTTTTCTTCTTGCCCTAGCAAACAATAACCACATAGCAGGGAAGGAAAAGGCGTGAAGGTGAAGGAGATGCTACTTTTGTTTGGGGTAATATTTTTTTTTTAATTTAAATGTTAATTATGTACTACCTCGTTTTTTAAATTATATGAAAAAAATATGCGTGGCTGCTATATTAGCATAAAAATTAATAAACACAAATGGCTTAATGGATTTTACTTAAAAAAATCTTTTACAAGATTGAATTGAAAATTTAAGAGATCATTTTGAAATAGTTTAAATTTTAACAAATTAAAGAAAAATTACTCTTTTAACCAATAATATTTAAAATGTACATATATAATTTAAAATATTACAAAATGTCTCCTCTTATTTACTACAAATATTTGTTACATATACAAACTAGACTCTTTTCGTGAAATGTTCTCTTTTTAAAGTCTCCAACCCTGCCTTTTCAATCTCCAATACCACCAGTTGTGTGTGTCCCCACTAAGAACCTCACCCTTTATTATTGTTCTTCAATTGTGACTTGTCACTACCAAAAGGGCTTCAAAGAGTACAGAATAAGGTGCTTTGTTTTGGCCATGGATGAGGAAAAAGAGGGTGATAATGGGAGAAGGGTATAGGGATGGGAAAGAAGGGACTGTAGAGGCACTGAGAAGAGGGTTCATGTGGCTAAATTGGACAATGAGTGAGTGCTATGGGAATGGAGGGAGGTGTGGGTTCGACTTTTTAGTTGCATATAGCTTCAAATGCTATCGAAGAAAATGAGCTTTTGAGAATTTATGGCAAAATTGAAATTTCTATTTAGAGATAAAATATGGCAAAGGTATTATATTGTGTAAGCCAGATTTAAAATTTAAATCCTCCAAAACTGAAATCTCAATCTTCATTATATAGAAAATTAAGAATTTTGTAACAAAGTTAAAATTTTCATTTAATTTTTAACCAAGAATAACCACAAAGCACCATAATACTAATCAAGTAAACCACGTGATAGTTTATGATGGTAAACTCAATGTTTCAAAATCAAATTAGTTATTAAACTGATAAAAGTATTAGTTTATAGTTCATTGGTTTAATTATGGTCAAATTCTAGTCAAATTGATGAAAATTATATATATATGTATATATATATATGTGTATCAATATTAAAATTTTAATATAATAAATAATAATATGAAAATATTAATAAAGTAGGAGATATTTTATTACTAATTATATATTAAAAAAATTAATTATAATATAATATTTAAATTCAGTTGAATTTTTAATTTTAAAATTTGAGTCTAAAATAATTTATCTATTGATAAATATAACTATCAAATATTAATGTGTTAAAACAAGTATTAAAGCTAATATATTATAAAAACTAACCATTCAATATATTAATTCTTTTACTATTACTTTTTAAAAAATTATATAATAGAATTTAATTAGTTCTTAAAGGCTTGATCATGGTTAAAAAAATGATAGTTACTAAATGTCTAAGTCAAATATTATAAATTTTATAAAAAATATTATAATTATACTTATAAAACATTATGCACAACATTATAAGAGAAAGAAAATCAGCGTAGTGGTTAAGAAGATACAATTTTCCTTCTAGCCCTTTGGTTCAACATTGCAGGCAACTATTTTTAAAGGAAAATGCAAACAACCCACTTGAATAATCTATTCATATAAAAGCTTACATATATGAAATGAAGATACAACTTATCTTTTTAAATTTCTAATCTAAAACTGGCAGATCAAATTTAATTCTTGACCAATATTAACTGGTTCTTAAAGATATTAGTTTAGAGTATTGTCTGGATCCAGTTTTAATTACCATGGGTAAACTACATATTAATCCATTACACACAAGCCAAATCATATAATAATATTATATAATATCAACAACAACAATAATAATAATTATATTTTATCCCATAATTCAATAATATAAAATTTACAAGAGGGAATGAAAACTCAACTTATATTTAAAGACAAAAGAATATTTTAGCCTAACTAATATTCAATAAATAGATAAAATAATAAAAATTAAATTACAAAATTTTCTTTTAAATTTTATTAAAATTACATGAATCTCTTTTTTATTTTTAAAATATACATAAAACTCTATTGAAATAAAAAAATTATATAATGATTTAGCCTAATTTCAAATTTTTTTACTAAAATATTCTCCATTAATATAAATACATATTTTTTTAACTAAATACCATTTTATATATTTTGTATGAAGAATATTTTTATCAAAAAATAAAGTTAAACTTAAATATATTTTTTAAAAAATAACAAAAAACATATAATTATCGTTCTTCTATTGTGAATTGTTGCTGCCAAGAGGGCTTCAAGGGCACAGAATAGGGTGTTCTGTTTTGGCCATGGATGAGGAAAATGAGGATGATAATGGGAGAAGGCATTGTAGAGGCACCGAGAAGAGGGCTCGGGTTGCTGAATTGAACAGTAAGTGAGTGCTACAGGAGTGGACAGTAAACTTAAGTATATATGATTTCAATAAAATTGTGTATAATTAGCAACAGGCGCAGGGCCACCTCAAATTTAAATTTTTTAAAAAATCAAATTAAAAAAAAAATACTCAATCTAACATATAACTTAACTAAAGTGGGCTCTGGGCTAGCAGCACGAGAACCATGCCCCCAAAATAAAATTCAAATTCAAATTAATCAGGAGGCAAAAAAAAAAAAAACACAATTTAATACTTTCATGACTTATAAATCGTACATGCGAAAGGCTTCACATCGTTTATGATAATGCAACTTCTACCAAAGTTATATATATAATAGATAATAGATAATGGAAAACTAAATAATAAATAATAGATAAGCAAGTAGGGCTCCTCCCACATTTTATATATATAATAAATAATAAATTTATTCAATAATAAATGTTGACATTGATTGACATGAGATTCCTTAGCATGGAATTTAAAATCTTCAATGGATCTTTTGACGTGAATCGAGTGACATGGTATCATTTAGAAGAGGTGAGGTCAAAGTCAATACCTAGCACATAAAAAAGCCATCCTCCTTCAGAGGATTTTGGTTCTTTCCAATTGGATATGGTGCCCACTCTTTGTTAGAAAATTCAAACTGCTATGGTAGACATTAAAGTTCAGAGAAAAAACTAAAAGGAAGCACCCAATTGAGAAGAGTGTGAGAGCCTCTTATGCGAGAGACGAATGTCACCTTTTTTTTTTAATGTTATTAATTCTGAACCTGTTACTCTTGTTTGGAAATTCGGCGGGTTCTGTGAGCTGAATGTTTTTAGCTTGCGAGCCCTAAACCTGTACGTAAGCTACCCATTCCTATATCGATGAAATACAAAACCCCTTATGCGGATTCCCTCGTTTCGACCTTCTATGTGCCCTCATTGGCTTCTCAATGCTCAATCTGTCCAATTCTTTCTACATCGTCCAAGAAATTTTCCACAACAACTACTCTCTTCAAGTGTCCAACCCTAACTTTCAAATCTCCCATGCCACCAGTTGTCTCCCTCCCACCAAGAACTTCACCCTTTATTTTCATGAGTATTAAGTAAATGCACCTCATAAGTAGTTAGATAGTGAAATTATTGATATTAATATGAAAAATAATTTTTGATATATTGTTCATTTTAATTCAAATTTGTTTCTAGATTTAAGAAAAGAGAATACATGATATTGTTAATTAGTTAATTTCATTTGGTTTAATTCAAAAGATCAAAGGAAAATATTTTATTTAAATAATATATTATAAAAGTATTATTTTTTAAATAAAATATTAAAAAAATTTGATTTTTTTTTGGTAACACATAGCTCAAAGTCTAGTCTCTACCGGTAGCTTGTAGATTTCCTTTCCATAACGCAATTCCAATATTGAATTTCCATCATGAGAAGAACGTTAAAACCACACCAAAACTTTTAACATATTAATCATATAAGCATATGCAAAGGCTTTAAAGAACTTGAATCATTCAATTTAAGAAAAAAAAAAAAACAGATGATAATCAAAGAGCTTGTCCCAAAGGTCAAAGAAATATGAATTTAAATTAAAATATATCGATAAGTGAAAAACTAGAAAAATTATAAAAAGGGTAAATTCTAAAAATTCAAGAATGAAACTTTAAAAAATAATAAAATATATTATAATGACATTATTTACTCATAACTTGTGTGGTGTGTGTCAAATTTAGAATTTCACTGAGTTAAGGAAAGAGTGTTAATATTCATAGAAAATTAAGATTTCATATGTAAATTGAAAATTTAAGGGCAAAGGTTTGATTCAAGTTGAATTTTTCACCATTAATAAATTATTCAAATCCTAGAAATCGCATCTTTTGCATTTATACTGTGGGGATGAGCGAGAAAGGAACAGATGCTATGGGGATCTTTAAGACACCGCCGACGACGGAGGAATAGGATGCGTTGGATAGGAGCTGGAACAAGGTCCGTACAGGCGATGGGGAATTTACGAATGATTGCGCTCTCGTACCCAAGGAGGAAGATTGGATCTTGGAAGGGAATGAGCTTAAAGATAAGAAAGAAGCACCCTATACGTACAAGCAGGTGTTTATGCAACAAGATGACTCAGATGATGAAGATGATCAAGAAGAGGAGGATTGGTGGAGTGGAGATCATTGGAAGGATAAAATTCAAGTTGAGATGACTCCTAAGGGTCCAAATGTAATCATTCCTCCCTCGGAGAAGGAGAGGTTGAACAAAAGATGGAAGAAGTCTCTATTTGTTAAATTGTTAGGGAAAATGGTTCGACAAGAGTATTTGGCTGAGAAACTTCAACAACTATAGGGCCTGAATGGAGGGGTAGAAACCATTGACATAGGTGCTGGCTTCTTCCTTGTTAAGTTTCAACGTAAGGAGGATTATGAGTTTGCCTTGACAGGAGGTCCTTGGTTACTAATGGATCATTATTTGGTTGTGCAACCATGGAGAGAGGATTTTAAACTTGATGAGGAAGTGATTTCTCATATTGTTGCTTGGGTGAGAATCGCGAAGCGTCCTATAGACTATTATAACAAGGGCATTCTATACGTTCTTGGTAGCTAGATAAGTAATGTCTTAAAAGTGGACATGAAAACTTTGAGAAGGAAACAAGGTCGCTTCACAAGGATTTGTATAGACCTGGACTTGAGCAAGCCACTTCTGCCGACCATACTCATCAATGGAAGGGAGCGTAGGGTTGAATATGAAGGCATCCATCTCATATGTTTTGCATGCAGCAAATATAGGCATGATATGGATCACTATAGTTTCAAATGTTTCCAATCACCTTAGATTGACATTTCTCCGATGAACGAAAAGGAAGGTTCGGTGTCCATAGGGAATGCATCGAGTATGGCGGAGACACTGCATGATCAGGCGGTTAGCAAATTTGAACCTTGGATGATGGTTACCCGTTTTCATCGAGGGAAACGTATGGGGATTTCATACGGTCGAATGAGTGATATAAGGCGAGAAAATAGGCAAGATATAGGGGCCTTGAAGCAAGGTTCTCATTTTTCTGTTTTAATGAATGACACCATGGATACTGCTAAGGATTCTTTGGTCTTAGCCAACGGGCGCCCACCTTTGCATGACATTAGCAACACATTCAAGGAAGGTGGGAGGATGCCAAAAATCAGGGCTAGCTTTGGACAAACATGTAAATCCAATACAAATGTTCAAAATGCTAGGATTAGATCGAAAATAGGGCCTAGTCCAATGGATGAATTGATGAGAATTAAAGCCAAGGCGGACTTGTTAGGCCAAGGAGTTGCTGGGCCGTCATAGATTCCAAATGGTAAGAAGAATATAGATTTTGGAGAGTCAGAAGCTTTACAAGGGGCCTTGCGAGTTGGGGAGGGTGTTAAGGATAGGGAGAGTTTGGGTGTTCACACTCGATTGATGAATGAGGCCATGGTAATTGGGGATGACAATCCAATTGACCTAAGAGCGAAAGGGAAAAAGGTGCTGATAAAACATTATCTAGTGATGTTAAGCTCACGTTAGGCAATAACATTGAGGCTTTGCATGAAGACATGCAACATTAAGTTTCGTTCATTGGTCTATTCTTCTCTTCCAAAAGTTTTCATGAATTTTATGACATGGAATGTTAGGGGTGTTGGGCACAAGTCGTTTGCCCGGTTACTTAGGGACTTAAAGAGGAAGTTGGAGTTGAGTTTTATGGTGCTATTGGAACCTCGACAAAAAGGAGATAAAGCAAGAAATATAGCTCAAAGATTAAGGTGGGATAACTATAAAAAAGTGGAGTGTAACAGTTTTAGTAGAGGAATCTGGTGTTTCTGGAACAATTTTATTAAGTTTAAAGTGGTTGTTAAAGGTGAACAATTCCTTCATGGCATTTTCAAACAAAGTGGGATGGGCTTCTAGCACCTAACAATTGTATATGGAAATCCCAATGTGTGGAAAAGAAAGGTTTTATGGAACACACTTGAAGCCATTCACAATGAGGTGAGTTGTAGTTGGTGTGTGCTAGGAAATTTCAACGCTACCTTGAGTCCAGATGATAGAATATCAATTAGTTAGTCGAGGAGTGGTGTTGATAATCTTTTCCAAAGATGGGTTATGGAGTGTTGAATGATTGATATGGGTTTCTACGGGCCTCCATTTACTTGGAATTGTGGGCGATCTTATAGTAGGATTGACCAAGGAATAACGAATGGTCCATGGATGGATGCTTTTATAGAGTTCTCGATTAGTCATTTGCCTAAGTTTAAATCAGATCATTCTCCCTTACTTTTAAAGCTGGTGGCAGATAGTACTCATCATAGACATGCAAGACCGTTTAGATTTTTTGCACCTTGGACAACACATAATACATTCAGTGATTTTGTTCGTAATAACTGGGACTCGCAAGCTGAATGGGGCGATAAAGTCTCTATGTTTACTTGTGAGGTGTTGAAGTGGAACAAATCTGTCTTTGGAAATCTTAATTCTCGGAAGGTCTCGTTAATGCAGGAGTTAGATGAGATTAACGCTCAGATGGCCTCAATTGGAATGCAGGAACATTTAGACAAAGCAAAGGATTCAATTTGGATAAAACTTGAGAAAGTTTTAATATAAAAGGAGGTCATGTGGCTCCAAAACTTGAGATGCAACTGGTATTCCCAGGGTGACAAATATACTAAGCTTTTTCATTCAGTAGCTAACGGAAGACGTAAACGGAATTGAATTAAAGCTTTACAATTGGAAAATGGTCAATGGTATTATGAAGAGTAGGAAATCATGTGGGAGGGCACTAGTTACTTTGAGAATTTGTTTAAGGTAGAAAGTGAGAAGTGCATATCTTTGCCTTTTGAGTATGGTTATCCGAGGTTAGAGGAGATTCATATGCGATTATTGCAAAATTCGATGGGAGATAATGAGATTAAGCAAGCTCTTTTCAGTATGGGACCTTTAAAAGCTCCGGGATCTGATGGTCTTAATCCTCTTTTTTTCCAAAGCTAGTGGGAGATTATTGAGAAAGATGTGATTAATGTAGTTAAAGATATTTTTTCTGAGCTTAAGAAAGTTCGTCCGTTGAATGACACTTTTATTGTGTTAATTCCAAAAAAGGAAGTTCCAGTAACAATTCGAGACTTTAGGTCAATTAGCTTATGCAATGTTATCTATAAGGTGGTAACAAAGGTAACAACTAATCGGTTTAGAGGGTTTATGCTGCATGTCATTGTGCCAAATCAGTGCAATTTTATTCCAGGGAGACATAGCAATGATAATATAATCCTAGCTTAAGAAATTATTCATTCAATACATTGCATGAAGGGGAGGAAAGGATTCATGGCAATAGAGATTGACTTAGAAAAGGCTTATGACCGGCTTAGTTAGGGTTTTATTTTGAATTGTTTGTCTAAGCTTCGTATTCCAGGAAATATTTTGAGAGTTATATCTGCTTGCCTCACTTCTCCTTTGATAAGCATGATATTTTATACAATTTATTCTCCTTAATTTGGACATTTTAGTTCCAATTATGGTTTTAGGAGTCTAATTAAATGGAATTTGGTTTTAATAGCCATTTTCTACACTTTAGGAAGTAATTTACAAATTATTGGTTTTTAAGGCTCAATTTTATCCTTAATAATTTTGTGAATATTTCTGTCTATTATTCTTGCATACTTTTTTTTTATGGACAATTGGTATTTGAATAGGAGATTATTTTGGAGAAGAAGTGGAGGTTTGCCAAGTCAAAGGAAGCAAACAAGTGATGAAGCAGCTAAGAATTTAAGCTAGAAGAAACGTTATGCCTGGGAGAAAAAGAGGCAGCCTCTGTTTGAGGAACACGAAGTCGATGGAGCTGAAAACGAAGAAGAAGCTACGTCTTTAGCTCGAGAAAAACGAGTTGAACGAGGAAGCACCAGTTGAGCATAGAACGCATGCAGAAGCTGAAGAAAACACGTTGAAGTAGCTGAACATGAGTTGGAAATAGTAGCTAATGTCAAAGTCAAGCAGAACAGAAGCGAAGCAATATGAAGGGTTGCTAAACACATACATGCAGAACAAATGAAGGAAGCTACGAGCTGAAGCTAGGAGAGCTGGATAGAGTGTGGGAGAGCTAAATGAAGAAGCCACGTCATTAATAAGTTCATGAAGTTTGCATGAGCTGGGAGGATTTAGCTATGGATTCTGGAGTAACGAAGAAGCTGAACAGTACGTGAAAGCTTGCATGGTAAATTAAAGGGAAGCTAAAGGAGAATATAAGCTAGATAGAACGTGAAAAAGTCTGGAACGTTGAGCAACAAGAGATGAAAATAAGATTAAAGAAGCAAAACAAAGGAGGCAAGTGAGAAACTTGGAGCTAGAAGCAAAACACAATTGAAAAAGCAAACTCCAGCTCAGGTTTTACGTAAGAAGCATGCCGAACGTGGGCTGGAGTTCAGGCGAGAAACACGAGCTGAATGATGAAAAGAGACACAGAGGAGCTACAACATTCTTCTTGATCTGGACTTCACGCTGAAGAAGAAAAAACCAGACCTGGAAACGCAGTGAGTGCAGAGAGACGTTGGAGGTGGCTGGCTGCTGGATTCATTCTATTCGGACACACAAAGATGAGTCTCGAGCTGCAGAACAGAGCAAAAGCTACAGGTTGAGTGAGAAAGAGGAAGCTGCACATATATGCAGAAACAGAGACAGCCAGCACATTGCCATGAGCTCGCATCAACTGAAGCACGTGATAAGAGGAGAAAAGACGCTGAAAACGTGAAGAGAAAAGCTACTGAAGCAACATGAATGAATGAAGCAGCAGAGCACGTGGAATCATTAAAAGAATTCACGTGAAAGGGAGCATAATTCATCATCCAGACTCCAACTCATTCACGCCTCTATAATTTAGGAAATCCTCGCCTATATATATATATATTCCTTCACTCATTCCAGAGCAGCGAACTAGACGTGAAGAGAGCAAGAATAGAATAGGAGAAAGACGTGGAGAACGAGACTTCTGGGAGAGGCAAGGAGTGCAGAACGTGAGACTCCTGGAGCATTTTTTCATCAACCATCCATGGCTGCAACTCAATCCATCAACTCTCCTCCAATTAAAATCTCCATGGCAGCTTGAATCACCCATGGTGGCTGGCTGAAGTTTGGAAACTCCCAGATGAATATTTGAGCCCTATATTTTCTCACATAATTGGATAAATATTCCTTGCTATATCTTTTTAATTCCAGCTTTAAATCTTTTATTAATTTGACTAGGTTTAGTTGATTAATTTAGGAATTTAGTTGCTGAAAATTATTGGATTAGTTTGTTTTATGAATTGAATTTGATTTTGGAATTTTAATTATGATCATCACATATTTATAAAAATTCCAGAATTAGTGCTGTGCAAATTATTTTCAAATTCCTCTTGATTTTGGGTTAATTGATGCAATGGTTGTTGGATTAATTAACTAGAATTTTTGTGTAATTAATTGTTTGAGGAATTAATTAATCTAATTAGTTAATTAGTATTTTAAGTGAATTGTGCAATAGATTCTAAATTGGTTAAAGTGTGTTCTTGTTCTTAATTCAATTAATTAGTTATTCAAGGTTTCTTGTAGTTGCAAATTCCTTGTATAATTAATAAATTGAACCTTGGATGGTTATTCAAGAATCTTTATAGGGAATACACTAAAGAGCAAGGAATTAATTCCAAATTTGGTAAACTAACCCAAGGGCAAGGATAATTGAATTCTAGGGAGTCCAATGCAGCTACTTTGGAATGGTAGGAAAGCCAATACTTTCTGTCTTTCTTGTGGTATTTGTCAAGGAGATCCGCTCTCTCTGTACCTATTCGTTATTGTTGTAGAGAGGCTAGCGCATTTAATCTAAGGAGAGGTTATGAGTGGCCAGCGGGCTCCTTTTAAGCTAAGGAAACATGGTACGCATATTTCATATCTTTTCTTTGCAAATGACCTTGTTTTATTTGCAGAGGCAAATATGGAATAGGCGGGAGTCATTAAGGCCATCTTAGATGACTTTTGTCTTGCGTCGAGGCAGAAGGTGAACGCAGGGAAGACAAAAGTATTTTTCTCTAGTAATGTTAATCACAATAGAGCTGCAGAGATCAACGACTTCTTGGATTTTAGTCGCATAGGGAACCTTGGGAAATACCTGGGCATGAACCTGCACCATGAGTGTGTGTCTAAATGGACTTATTAAGAACTCCTGGATAAGATGGACACTCGTCTCTCCTCTTGGAAGATAAATTGATTGTCTTTTACTGCTAGACACATGTTAATGTCGGCAGTTGTTTTTGCCCTTCCTTCTTATGCAATACAAACAGAGCCATTTCCGGCGAGGGTGTGTGATGCGATTGATAAAAAGTGCAAAAGCTTCCTTTAGGGTGAACAACTGGGTTCCCACAAGACGCATTTAGTGGCATGGCAAGATGCTTGTAAGAAGAAGGATCATGGGGGGCTTAGCTTGCATCATGCAAGTTTACAGAATGAGGCTTTTATGATGAAGTTGGGATGGGAAATACTGAAGAAGCGTGATGCTTTGTGGGTGAGATTCTTATGAGAGAAATATAGGTGTGGTGAACCAACAGGGGTTGGGTCTTGTGAAAGGGGCTAGTCCCCCATAATGTGGTGAACCACGATTCGAATCCCCACTAGAAGAAGTGCCTACATTTAGTGCCCAACTGTGCCTCAAACAAGATTGCCTCCAATAGGATGATACCTGTGGGAAACCAAAAAAAAAAATATAGGTGTGGTGATGATTTGATTCCACTTCTTGCAAAGTGGTAATCTAAATTTAGGACTTGGGTGGGAATTACAGAGCTTGGAATCATGGGGAAGATAGTCTCAAATGGAAGATTGGTAATGGGAAAGATACTTACTTTTGGAAAGATAGATGGCTTTCTAGTTTTGAAAAGTTGGTGCCTTTAGCCAGTAGGAAGCCATCTGACACAAAGTTGAACTGGAAGGTTACAGATCATTTAACAATTGAAGGCTCGTGGAGGTGGGACATGCTCAGTAGCCTTCTGTCGCATCAAGTTTTACATGCCCTTAGTTTGGTGAATGTCTTGGCGATTGGGGGCAATATTGATGTCCCTACTTGGAGATAGTCCACACATGGTGGATTCACAGTGAGATCTACTTATGAAAGCCTTGTGCATACAAAAAGGGATGGAGTTGGTTTTGATTGGAGAGCTATTTGGAAGTTGAGAACCCCCTAACGGTGCAAAACATTCCTTTGGTCATGTGCTAGAGGTAGACTGATGACAAATGAAATAAGATTGAAGTGACGTTTTCATACTTTTGATCGTTGCATGGTTTGCCCAAATGTTCGGGAGGATTGCCTCCGCACTGTTAGAGATTGCTCTCAAGCTATTGAGCTTTGGTTGAGCATTATGCCAGATTCAATCGGGGCTAATTTTTCTCCTTTACTGATATTATCCAGTGGATAAAATGGAACTTTAGCTGGAAGGAGTTAGTGGATGGAATAGAATGGTTTAGATGGTTTCCGGTCGCCTGTAGATCCATTTGGTTGGCTCGTAATAAATGAGCTTTTGAAGGGTGCTCTACAAGGATCTCTGAGTTTCGAGCTCAAACGAAGGCTATTATCGTCTAGTTGGGGAAGCCTTTTATTCAGCAGAGTAAAACTAATCGTAGTAATTTAAAATGGTTGGCTCCTCCATTCGGGTATGTTAAGTTCAATGTGGATGGGTCTTTTATTCAAGCTAGTGGGCTTGGAGCTTGTGCAGGGGTTGCTTGGGACCATCAAGGAGCGTTCCTACATGGGTTTACATTTACCACGGGAGAGACGAGTGTTTTTGCTTCAGAGGTGTGGGGTGTTTTGTGGGGTCTAAAAATTGCATGGGATTTAAGTTGGAGGTTGGTCATGATTGAGAGTGATTGTATGGAGGGTGTGAGTGTAATCAATGAAGGGGTGAGAAATGATCATTCGAAATATAGCTTAGTGCAGCATATTCAGGATCTTCTGAACAAGGATTAGAGGGCTTCTGTTCATCACTGTGGCAGGGAGGTTAACATTGCTACAGACCGTCTAGCAAGGGATAGCATTCATGAGGTGTCAGGCATTTATAGGTTTGAGCATCCGCCTGAGGGTATTCAAATGCAGATTCAAATGGATATGCAGTCTATTTGTTTGAGTTAGCTTTGTTGTTTTTTGTTTGGCCTTTTCCTTTCATCAAAAAATAAAATAAAATTTAAGATAAAATAAAGAATTCTATTAGACAGGATTACATAATGTTGAAGGG
Organism: Erythrophleum ivorense; assembly: GCA_026724425.1. NCBI lineage: Eukaryota > Viridiplantae > Streptophyta > Magnoliopsida > Fabales > Fabaceae > Erythrophleum > Erythrophleum ivorense. Next base: position 31,678,920 of record JAIUCV010000002.1, on the reverse strand, counting down.
AGGAAACTCATTAAAAACTTCTAAACCGCAGAGAAATCTAATGAGACCCACCACCCGATAATAAACTGTACTTTAACCAATCTTTTATAATGAAAGATGCATACTCTTTGTTTTAGGTAAGAATGAAGAAAGAGTGAAACTAGCCATGATTGTATATGATTATGTATGATCTTAAATAGAAATAACAAGAAGCATAATACATATCTCAGGTAAGTATTCTGTCATTTTTCCTTAACTTTCTTCTTCTTTGACAAATCATGTATTCTTTTAGTTATTCCGCAATTCTGACATGGAAGAAAACTTCTCAAGCATCTGCTTAGCAATGAGCACAGTTATGCCTGCCGCATAAAGGAGACCATTGTTGTTTTTTCATTTCTCTTTTATTCTTTAAATTTCAATTCAATTTTTTTAAAAATTTTTCTGGGAGCAGGCACAAGATCTTCTACATAATAAAATATTTATTTTTCAAAGTACTCCTTCCAATCCAAAATGTAAGTCACTTAAGGAAAAAAATTTTAGTCCAAAATATAAGTCACTTGGCAATAATTATTATTTATTTTTTCATAAGGCCATTCATTTAATGGTAACAGCTGTGTTAAAAACTCCTCATTTAATGGCAGCAGTTGTATTAATTACAGGGGTAAGACTGAAAAAATATGATAATATTTGAAAAGTTTAAGAATATAACTAATTTTTCTTAAGAAGCATGAATCTGTGACAAGTGACTTATATTTTGGATCGGAGAAAATATTCTTTAAAATCTAAATTCTCTATGTTCATCTCATTTAAGACATTTAAATTTAAAAATAATTTTTTAACCATTAATTTAAAAATAATAGTAATTGAAATTAAAAAATTAAAAAAATTAAATTTAAACGATTCAAATCAAAATTAAAAAAAAATATAAATTAGACACTTTTGAGTAGAAAAATTGTTATATAAAGAATCCAAACAATTATTGAATTTTTGTTTATTGTATCTTTTGGAAGACTTTGGATCGTTTTTCCATGGATAAGCAATAGTTGGAAAATAAAATGACCGAAAGAAAACATCCCGAAAAGTATTTACTCGAAAAGTAATACCTAGATGGAACTCGAAGCTTATCATGCCGAGTTACAGGCGGGAGGCCAATGCATGTGTGACACGTGGTGAAGCCCCATGAATTCGGCGTCATTAGCGCTAAGTTCAATGCCCTGATGCCACATGTCGACGCCCCCTGAATTCTGAACCATTGGTTCCGAATTCAAAGCAAACTTGGAACCAATGGTTCCGAGTTTGCCTAGCTTGATAGTGGCAGCTGATCGGTCAATTTGAAGAATTCAAATTTGTGTGATCAACGTGGCAAGTTTTTAGTGGATGAACAAAATTCTGTTGAATGCTGATTGGCTGGAATAAATTAAGGAGGATAATGTTGTGTGTGAAATGGCGAAAATACCCTGGAGACCAACAATAAGCTGAGCCATCCTTTTCATTTTCCATTCTCAGCTTCTTTGTTCTCACTGCTGCTTCTTCTTCCTCTTCTTTTGCATATGGGGTTGGAACAAGATATTTGCACATCTTATTAAGCTTAAAGCAACACAACGAAGATATGTTTTAATCTTCTTCAGCTATCTATCTTATTCTATATTTTAAAATGTGATGTAAATTTTAGTTAAAATAATAAATATTAAAAATATATGAAATAAACAGAAAATAATGTATAAAGTTAGAAACATGAGAAAAAATGAAAAAAAGTTTTAAAAAATTTGTAAAATAAAAAATGTATTAGGTTATTTTTAAAATTTGTTTACTCTAGTTGTTTTAGTTAAATATTTTAGAATAATTATATAATTTATTTTAGGTTATTCACATTGTTTGTATGTTATTTAATTTTGTTGATAGCAAATTTTATTTGTATGTTGAGTTGATTATGGTAGAGGTTTAAAAAAGAGGAATAAATACTAAAAAATGGGTGAAAAATAAAAGAGACAAAAATGAAAAGAAGGAAGAAAATAGGTGAGGATAATGGAAAATTGAAAACGATCATTAGAGAAAGAAATTTAATTTAAAGAAAAATAGAAAGATTGGATAAATAATTTTTAGGATAGAAATAAAAATTTATGAGAAAAAAATTAAGAAATTGAGAAAAATAAGAAATAGTGGTTGAAAGACTATTTAAGAAGAGAAATGAATTTTTTAAAAAATAAAGAACTGAAATACTAGTTTTATATGAAAAAGTTTCTTTAATGTTTGTTACTTTATTTGTTTTAGTAAACTATTTTTTAGAATAGTTATATAAATTGGTTTAGGTTTGCACATTACTTGTTTATTATTTGATTTTATTGGTATGAGAAATTATTTATTTATATGGTGACTTAATTTTGGTAGAAGTTTAAAAAGAAGAATAAATACTAAGTAAGGGTTAAAAAATGAAAGAAGAAAAAACTAAAAGAGGAAAAACAATTATGTAAGGATCATGAAAAATAAAAAATGAGTATAAGAACAAAAAATGTAGTTTAAAGAAAAATAGGAAAATTGGGTAAATAATTTGTAGGAGAAAATTAAAAAACTATGAGAAAAAAACTACAACATTGTAAAAAAATAAAAAAATAGTTGTGGAAAGAATAATACTTACTCGAGAAAAATGAATTTGAAAAAAATTAAAATACTAGTTTTATATGAAAAGTTTCTTTAATGTTTTTACTTTATTTGTTTTAGTGAATTATTTTTTAGAGTAGTTAAATAAACAGTTAAAAATGAGTATAAGAACAATAAATGTGGTTTAAAGAAAAATAGAAAAATTGGAAAAACAATTTTTAAGAGGAAATTAAAAAATTATGAGAAAAAAACTAAGACACTATAAAAAAAAAAAAAGAAATAATTGTGCAAAGAATAATACTTACTCGAAAAAAATGAATTTGAAAAAAATTAAAATACTATTTTATATGAAAAGTTGTTTTAATGTTTTTACTTTATTTGTTTTAGTGAATTATTTTTTAGAGTAGTTAAATAAACAATTAAAAATGAGTATAAGAACAATAAAAATAGAAAAATTGGGGAAATAATTTTTAGGAAGAAATTAAAATATTATGAGAAAAAAACTACGACATTGCGAAAAATAGAAATTAGTTGTGGGAATAATATTTAAAAATAAAAATGGATTCAAGAATAATTGAAATACTAGTTTTTAAACCCAATGTTTACTTATTATTTTGCTTACTTTATTTGTTTTAGTGAACTATTTTTCGAAATAGTTATATAAATTGTATTATAAGAATAAGGAATATTTAAAGAAAAATAAGAAAATTTGGTAAATAGTTTTTAGGAAAGAACTTTGAAAAAAAAATTAAGAAATTACAAAAAATAGATAAGAGTCATTGGAATAATATGTAAGAGGAGCAATGAATTAAAAAAAAGAAAGACTTGAAATACTAGTTTCATATAAACGGTTTTCTTGTTATTATTTAATATGTGTTTACTTTATTTGTTTTAGTTAATTATTTTTAGAATATGAGAAATTATTTATTTTATACGATGACTTGATTTTGGTGGAGGTTTAAAAAGAGGAATAAATACTAAGTAAGGGGCAAAAATAAAAGAGGAAAAAAGTATTATGTTATGATTATGAGAAAATAAAAAATGAGTATAACAACAAGAAATTTGATTTGAAGAAAAAAAGAAAGCTTGGGTAAATAATTTGTAAGAGAAAATTAGAATATTTTGAGAAAAAAATTAAGAAATTGCGAATGTTAAAGAAATAGGTATGGAAAGAATATTTAAAAAGAAAAATGAATTTAAAAAATTGAAATTTTAGTTTTATATAAAAAGTTTACTTATTATTCTGTTTACTTTATTTGTTTTAGTGAAATATTTTTAAGAATAGTTATATAAATTGTAGTTTATGCACATGATTTGTTATTATTTAGTTTTGTTGATATGAGAAATTATATTTATATGTTGACTTGAGTTTGGTAGAGGTTTAAAAAATAAGAATAAATCTAAGTAAGGGGTGAAAAATGGAGGAGGAAAAAACTAAATAGCATGAAAAATACATGAGAGAAAAAAGAATTGGTGGAAAAACATAATTATTTGAAAAGGATTATGAAATGAAACTTGACTTGCAGGAAAGTGAATGGCTAGGAGAAATGAACTCATTTGTATTTATGCAAACAGAAAGATTTTTGATAGTCTTCAAGGCGCAACATTTTAGTGTGCCATGTCCAAATATATAACGATTAGTACAGACATAAGTTTAAATGGTTTAAAAGACGCTATTAGTTAAAAGTTATGGCTCCCTGCTGGAGAAGTTGTCTCCAATTTGATATATAGATTCTCAGCGTCATTGAATCCTACATGGTACCAATCGATTGTTCTAAAAGATGATTTCGATGTTGAAAGAATGTGGCAAGCTCACTCACGTTTCCCAGAGCAATTGAATGTAGTTGAGTTATATGCAAAAACCTCATTAACTGACTCACAAGTGAGTGGGGAAATTCAGCCAATATTTTCACAACAATATAATCCTATATCAACGGAGACCATTTTCCACCCGAGTTCCTCGCATCTAGCACTTTACTTCACTGAGCCTTAATCTCTGAATAGTTCTGAAGATAATATGTTAGAAGACTTTGAAAATGAAGATGAATATAATGCTGAACTCGACCCTGATTATAATGATGATCATGACGATGACGACGATGATAATGATGACAATGATGATGAAGAATTTGATAATGATATGAATGGAAAGGATCTAGTGTCCTAATATGTAGATCCGGCAGCTACGTTCTTGTCCCAAGTAAACGTGGCCTTAGCCAGTGGAGATGGATTTGAAGAGGTTAGAGAAAGTACGAATCTGAGCATGCAAGACTTTTATATTGGATTGTAATATCCAAGCCAAAAAGCACTGCGCCGTGCTGTTAAACTATATTCTATAAGAATACACTACCAATTTCAAGAAATATTTGACAACTGAAAAGTATGAGGAATTTCATTGCACTCATTATAGGAATAGTTGTAAATGGCGAGTAAGGGCATGCAAAAAAGGCTAGGGTAAGGGGTCACATTGGCAAATAACAAAATATAGTAGTACTCATACATGCCTATCTGTGACTATATTGCAAGATCATCCGAAATTAGATTCTGATGTTATATGATCTTGCATTGTGAATGTGGTGACTGAGACACCAGATGTTTCAGTGAGACAGATCATTGAACAGATGAAGAATTTGTTTGGTAATACAGTATCATACAGGAAAGCATGGAAAGTAAAGCACAAAGCCGCCACAATTGCATTTGGTAGCTGGGAAAGCTCGTATACTATATTACCTAGATGGATGGCTATGATTCAACATTTCATACCTAGATCATACGTTGAGTTTGTAATTGAGCAATGTCAAACCAATAAGCCTATTGCCATATTCAAATGTGTGTTTTGAGCATTCAAGCTGTGTATAAATGCTTGCAATCACTTAAAACTGATGATTCAGATTGATGGGATATTTCTATATGGTAAATACAAAGGGACTCTCTTGATGGCAACGACACAAGATGGTGATCGATAAACTGTGCCTATTACATTTGCAATAGTTGAGGGAGAGACTCAAGCTGCATGGACATGGTTTCTTTTCAACTTACGTCAACAAGTGGTATTGGGGAGACGTATACTTTGTTTGATCTCGGATAGGCATCTATCAATTCTAGCAACTGTTGATAATCCTAAGATTGGTTGGCAACTACCATATGGATATCATGTGCTCTATCTCTGACATGTAGCTAGCAACTTGCACACTCACTTTAGATCATCAAATCTAAAGCAAATGTTGAAAAATATTAGTATGTTTCTTCACTCTAAGCAATCAAATATAATGTTATGTCCACATTCATTATAACAATCCTGGTGATATTTAACAGGTTATGCATGCGAGTAGCGATATGTTAAAGAGAAGTTAGCTGAGCTAGTGACAATACACGAAGAAGCAGCTAGATGGCTTACTGACATCCCTAAGGAGCAATGGACTAGGGCGTATAATGTCAATGATTATTGCTTTGGGCATATGACGACAAATTTAGCCGAGTGCATGAATGGGATTTTCAAAGGCATAAGGTCGTTACCCATAACTGGCATAATCAAAGCAACATACTACAGGATCAATCAATACTTCATGCAACGTGCCGAGCAAGTTAATGCTTAGATGATTGCAGGCTTAGTTTATTCCCAAAGTGTTATGAAACAGATAGCAAGGAATGTGCAACACACCTTTGCATGCACTATGCGCGCATTTGATAAAAATGCTCAATCATTTGAAGTGGGAGAACCATACGATTAGATGAATCGCCAGTATGGTCGGTGCTGCAAGGTTAGCTTGATCGAGTGATTTTGTGATTATGGTAACTTTCAGGTGGAGAGATACCCTATTAGCATGCTCTTGCAGCTTGTGCCACAATTTCTCTAGAGCCATTCCAATTTGTCAATCCTGTGTTTCTCCTTGACACCATACATTGTGCATATAACAATACTTTTCAACTGATTGGAGGACAAGAATATTGGTCAAACCCTGGCGGACCAAAGTTAATCCCTAATTCGTTAATATTTCAAGAGAGAGATCAACCAAGAGCATCTCGCTATCGAAATGAGATATATTTTAGGGCATCGGAATAACCTATTAGATGTGGTTTATGCTTACAATCAGGACATAATCGAGTGACTTGTCCACATCGTCAACATGATAATTAAAGGGACACATGTTGTAATAAATGTTTATAAATCAATTTGTATTAATTGAATTATGCATTAACGTATATTATTGTGCCTTATTTGTAATTTCTGTTTAATTTTAATATGTATTATTTCATAAATTGTACTTCATTCACTCCTGTTGATAAATTATATTTTATATATTTATAAATTAATTTACACTAAATATTTATTAATCAATGCATTAGCTATTGTGTTCTATTTGTAATTTTTGTTAAATTTTAATATATATTATTTCATAGATTATGCTTCATTCACTCCTCCCAGGTGCATTAATATCATGGCCGCTCCACGGCACGTTGTGCATTCGGGCCTTGAGGATCATTCATTGTTATACTTGCAAAGACTTCACATATTTGAAGCTATTTGGAATAGCCAGGTGAGTTAAGTTACGTACCCTTACTAATTACATCATTATGTACATTAATGATTATAGGTAAGCAGTTAATAATTTCTAATTGTGTATATTTGTAGGACAACCAAATTCTCCGCCCACGACGTGTTTAGCATAAGAATCTTTTAAGGGATCCACCGCCGGCCATAGTAGATTACTTACGACAAGCTGGATTTTACGGTGTAGCTCGACTTGGTCCCTTTGAGTATGATCCATCATTAATTAGTGTGTTTATTGAGTGATGACGTCTAGAGACATACATATTCCACACCACTCGTGGAGAGTGTACTATCACCCTTGAAGATGTAGCTGTGTAATTAGGCCTACCATGTGATGGAGACCCTATTACTAGAAGGACAAATTGGCTATAGGCAAATACATGTAAGTGGCTTCTTGGTATTCAACCGCCAAATGATAAGATTGATGGCCAACGACTCACTATTGCATAGTTAGCCGAGAACTTTGCTCACTTACCAGATGACGCTGATGAGGAGGTTGTACGTCGATTTGCACGAACTTACATACTTAGATTGATTGGAGGCTTTTTATTGCCAAATAGATCTAGTCATAAAGTATATTTGATGTGTCTCCCACAACTTGAGGACTTCGAACAAGCTGGCCGGTTTAGTTGTGGTTCAGCAGTTCTAACTTACTTATATCAAGAACTATGCAATGCAACATATAAAGATGAGAAGGGAATATGTGGTTGCTTGACATTACTGCACTTGTAGACATAGGATTGATTTCTAATGCTCACACCAGAGAGATCGTTGACCCCTGATTTTTGTATAGAAGAATATCCTATACTTCCCTCCCTTGATTTTAAGTATGAATTACATTTTACTAATAACTCTATATATTTATGCTTATTTTTTTAATGTTATCCAGCACTCGTGATAGGTGGACGAATATTGGATGACTACCTCGTCCTGGTATGCGAGCTCTTAGTCAATATCAGACTTTACTAGATGTTATGGGGGACAACAAGGTTAGTTGTTATATATTTGCTTCCTTTTTTTATGTGTGCACTATAACTCCAACATTTTATGATATTATATTATTTTATCCATATTATCCATAGATCATTTGGCGCCTGTACTAGCCTCAAGATGTCTATGATTTGATTCTAGAGTATTGCTTAGCTTCTCCAGATATTTGGATAGTTTTAGTGCCTCTTATATGCTTTCACATCATATAGTGGCACCATCCAGACCATGTCCTACGCTAATTTGTTCGACACCTACCAATCCCTCAAGAACCTATCAGATTGGATGCTCTTCATGCCTTACAACTTCGAGAAAAAACTCAAACCAATTGGGCAACAGAGCATAATATTTTCATCTAACAATGATATAACTGACAAAATGCTACAGTGCAGTTCTGATTATTGATGAGCTTTTTGATCGCACCTCTACGTACATGCGATAGTATTGGCGATGTACTCGGAGATGGATCCACCCCCTCAACGTTGCGACTGGTTATGCGGTAAATTTTAAAGTTGTTGTCATTGTTATTTTCTTCATTTTGATATACATATAACTTTACTTTATCATTTTAGTGACATTCAAATGCTTATTTCTTTTCTTTTTTCTTAAGCTAATCTAGTAGAGGGACTTTATCAAATGCATTTGCAAGACCTTCTCCCTTCAAATTTTTGCGAGGTTGTAGGCCAAGATACCAGAAATATATTACTAGCTCTTGATGAACAATATTTCTCACTATTTCCTCAGCCTACTGAATCGGTGCCTGATTTACCCAGACCACAAATTCTGATGGGTCGACCAGGTAAGTGACGTTAGGGTTACTTATCATTCCAGCAACCCCCTATTACAGAACAAAGATAGCAACATGAGGAGCCAATGTAGCAAAACTTTAGCAGTAGCATGGCCGGTCCATCTTCATATATTTCGACCCCTATGCCTCAATGGTTATATAGTACTTGTTCTTTTTCAATGATTATATAATTATTGTATAAAAATATACAAGCTCAAACTAATGTGATATATTTTTTCGAGGTATTTGCTTCAGATGTAATAATCATCTTTCAAATTCTTCAAAAAGAAACACTGAAATAAGTAATGACCAAAAAATAATAGATTTTAAAACTCGAAGTCATTAACTCCAAGTTTGACTTAGACTTTATTTCCTAATTTGCCACGTGGCAGACTCCCATGAACTCGAAACCATTGGTTCCAAGTTTAAAATGGTTCCAAATTTCAAATGTGCTAAATTAGTAAAGTGAAAAAAAAAAGTAAATAAAAAGTGTGAAAAAAAATTTGTAGTTTAAAAGGAAAGAATATTTTATAAATAATTAGTAAAATGAAAAAAAAAGTAAATAAAACATGTGAAATAATAATTAAATTTTAAAAAGTAGGATAGATCAAATAATTATTGGATATATTTATAATAAAAAATTCAAAAAGAAAGAAGAAATTGTGGAAAAAATTCATTAAATTAAAAAAATTAGTAGAAATAAATAAGTGAAAAATAAGTAGAAACTAATTGTATATGTAGTTTTTATTTTTCAAAATTATGTGACAAATGTAAACTACATATAGGCAAAAAAAAAAAAAAAGAGAAAAAGATGAAGAAATAAAGAAAATGAAAAATTATTAAATGAAGGAAAAGAGAATGATAAAAAAATTTGTAGTTTAGAGAGAAAGGATATTTCTTAAAAAAAATGAGTAAAATGGACAAAAAATTCATAAAAAAGTGTGAAATAATAATTAAAATTTAAAAGGGAGAATAGATCAAATAATTACTGTATAAATTTATAATAAAATATCCAAAATGATTAAAAACTTATGGAAAAAATAATCATATTAAAAAAATAGGAGAAATAAATAAGTAATGAAAAAATAATTATATTAATGATGATTCCTATTTATAGATTTATTTAATAAATTTTTATTTAATAATGATTCATGTTTATAGATTTATAAATAGATAATTCATCATTACCCAAAAAATTTATCATTTCTAAAAGGAAATCATGTTTATGAGCATCATGTTCTTAACGTTATAAGATATGTTTTTTCAGTTATATCTGGTTAAATTGAATCCTTGGTAGGAACTCCATATTTATCTTTACTTCTCTATAGCCTATACTATTCTAAATAGACAATGAAAATAGTGATATTCTCGTATCATTATGGATAATTAAAAGAATCAAAGAACAACAAATTCATATGTACGAATATGAAGAGGCATGGATTACATCAGAATAGAGCGTATGGAATTTATAAAATCATTACTTGCTCTTAAACTTTTTTCACTAATCTTCTTCACCCCTTCCCCTGTTTCTGCTTCTCTTCTCTGGCTACTCCTCCTCTTATATATTTCTATGCTTATGTATATATGGTTGTATTTGTGTATTTGTGTCTGTTGCTTTTCTCCTTTTTTTTTTTTTTTTCTTTTGTGCTCTAAAACCAACTATTTATAGAGAATTTGCAAAAGAAGCACCGCCCTTCTCTATTGGTGTGTAGCAGAGCAAGGATATAGCAGAGTAACTAGCATCACGTCAGATAGATGAATTAAATGAATTCTACCAATTGAATGTTTGAACTGCTAGTTAGGCAACAGAATTTTATTTGATAACATTTTATTTTCTTTGTCTATTTTCTTTTTTGTTTTTTTTTTTCTTGTCTTTTAAAGAAACCTAAACATAAGCCCCTATTAAATTATAATACTGAAGCACATACATGATTGGCACTCTAGTAAGGCTTTGAAGTTTAATTTTCTTAAAATTTAAATGTTATTATTATTATTATTATTATTTTAAAATTTTCTTTTTTTTTTGAACTTTAGGCAAGAATAAAATTAGAAAGAGTGATTATTTTTGAATTATTATTTAAAAAAATTATTTTATTTTTATTATTTACATATTTATTTAAGAATAACACAACTATCTCAATTTATATTCCTCATATTGCTTTATAAAATCTATGGATTCAATACACCCTTGGACAAAATAAGGTATCTACAAATTGTGTACAAACTAATGTGATATATTTTTTCAGATGATTTTTTGTACTATTTGAAACTTTTTTCTATAAGTATATATATACTACTTGAACTATGCACAAAAATTTTTAGGTTGTTCTCATAATTTATGTATAGAACTGGAGAGAATTATTTTCCTAAAATACAAAACCAAATTTCAAATTATAACACTATTTAGTTTTATTATTCAACATTTTCTCTTCTCCAATCAATCTTTTTCTTTTTAAATCTCCTGACATATAAGAAAAAAAATTAATTTTAAATTATTGATATAAAAAAAATTTCAATAACAAATACTTATTTGTAGATAAGTTAGTGGAGGTATTATTGATATAAAAAATTTTACATAAATGATGAATAATTATATAAAAAAAAAACTCCAAATGCATACATTAAGATAACTGCAATAATTAATATTTACAAAATTGACATAGCAATTGACACTAATATAATGGAAAGAATTTATTAATTTTACATTTCATTACTTTTTTTAAGATTATTTATGAAAGATATCATTATTTAATCTATATTTCTTTAATTATCAAATCAAACAAAAAATATAATTATTTAAACTATATTCTATTTAATTTTTTTATTACAATTATTTAATTTTATTAAATTTTATAAATTTATTTAAAAAATTTACATTGAACTCGGAGTGTCTTAATCTGAATTCAAAACAATTCCTAACAAAAAAAAACTCGATTTCATCCCCTTCAAATTTCAACTTTTATTGCTTTTACGTCAATTACTTTTTATGTCATTGCCTTTGAGTTATAAATTTTTTTGGACGTTGTCTTTTAAGTGTTGGATCTTTTTTTTCTCATTGATTTTTTGCACTATATAAATTTTTTTATACGAATATATATATACTATTTGAACTATGCACAAAAGAAATTTTAATTTATTTTCATAATTCATGTATAGAATTAGGGAAAATTATTTTTCTAAAAAATAAAACCAAATTTCAAATTAAAATACTAATTATTTTTATTATTGAATATTTTTTCCTATTTTGTCAATCTTTTTTTTTGAATTTTTGGACATTTAAAAAAAAATTAATTTTAAATTATTAATATACAAAATCTTGCGTCAATAATAAGTAATTATCTATAATAAGTTAGTTGAGGTATTAATAGTATCAAAAATTTTGCATAAATGATATATACTTTTATACACAAAATCTCAAATTCTTATATTAAGATAACTCTAATAATTAAAATTCATAAAATTGCCATAGCAATTGACTCCGATGTAATTAAAAAAAATTATTAATTTTACATTTTATTACTTTTTTTTAGATTAGTTATCAAAAATATAATTATTTAATCTATATTTTATTAAATTTTTATTTTTTATAATACTTATAATATTTTATTAAAGTTTATAATTTTATTAAATGGATTCCTGTAAACTCAAACTCATTCATTTCGAATTTCACGTGTCAGCAATTGAAACTCGATTTCTAGGCCTCCAAATTTGAAGAGATCATTGCTTTGACGTACAAGAGCTGACTTTGGGTCCAAGTCAATGCGGGCCTCCACTTGCACACAAGAAAACCAATGAAGTTCGAAGAAAAAAGAGGAATTTGGATCTTCTGCGTTGAAATTTAGATATTGTTGTGTTGTTAAAAAGATACCGCGTGTGTTTTGATTTTTTTTTTATTTTAAGTTAAATTTATTCATTTTTTTTTATTGTAAACTAAATTTCCTCGCACCACAACAGCAGCAGCAGCAGAGGATCTGATTCCAAAAAAGAGGCATCTGATTCAGAAAATTGTCAGGGCGAATCCGAGAGAGGAATGTCACCCCATTTTTTAATGTTATTGATTCTGAACGTGCTGTTTTTGTTTGGAAATTCAGTGGGTTCTGTGAACCCAAAGTTCGAAGCTTGCGAGCCCAAAACCTGTGGAAATGGCCAAGCCATAAGCTACCCATTCCATATCCATGGAAAACAAGACCTCTTTTGCGGATTCCCTCTTTTTCGGATTTTTTGTGCCCCCAATGGCTTCCCGTTGCTCAATCTGTCCAATTCTTTCTACATCGTCCAAGAAATTTCCTACAGCACCCGCTCTCTTCGAGTGTCCAACCCTAACTTTCCAATCTCCAACTCCACCACTTGTCTCTCTCCCACCAAGAACCTCACCCTTTCTGGTAACAGGTTTAGTTTCGCTTCTCACCAGAAAGAAGTGTTGTTGTTCTTCAATTGTGACCTGTCGTCGCTGCCGGAAGGGCTGCAAGAGAACAGAGTAGGGTGTTTTGCAGAAAACAAAACGAGCTCTGTGTTGGGTTTGGCCATGGATGATGAGGATTACAAGTTAAGGTATGCGAAGAAGAATTGCAGGGGTGAAGTGATGAACACGGTGGTGAAAGATGAAGAAGGAGGGATTAGAGAGGCACTGAGAAGAGGGTTCGTGCTGAATTGGACCGCTAGTGAGTGCGAGGAGTGCGAGAGCAGTGGAGGGAGGTGTGGGTTCGACTTAGATGCATATAGCTTCAGGTGCTTTTGCCGTGATGGAGATCAGCTTTTGAGATGTCATTCTGGTTTGTCTCCCTCTTCCTTCTCTGTTCAATTTCTTTTGTTTTTTTTGCTTTTTTTCTTTTAATGTTGTCATGTGATTCAAATTAGGATCCATCAGTCCACAGTCCAATACCATGAAGAGATTCGATTATTTTTTTCTATACCTCTGTATTACGCACGATGATTAAATTGTGTTATGCCCTCCCCATCACGTTCCAAAATGAGATCTCTTCTTCTATATTTAACTTAATTATATTAATTGATCACACACTCACCTCACATGTATTGCTCAAAGCTAATGATTTGCTATAGTATAAAGTAACTTTCCAATCCCTTTCTTAATTTAATCACTGTCAATGTACAATACAATACAATAAATATAGATCTGCCTCAAAGGAGGTGTTTTTCTTTTTAGACAAAATTTAGGTTTAGTGGTTTTAGAGAGAGAGTGAGTAATAAGTTTGAAAGAAATAAATGAAGAGGGTTAAAAAAATAAAAGATGAAAAGAAAATGAATTATTATTATTTTGCCTTTTTTCTTGATCAATAAGAAATAATATAGATTAGTTTAAAATTTTATTATTTTCATTGTAATATTTTTATAAATTCATATTGAGGTGAAATAGTAACTTTCAATTTTTTTATTTTTATTTTTTAAATAGATAACTCATTCCCCTGATTATTCCCTAGATGTTGGAACAAAATGTATTGAGAAAGAATTGGAGAATTGTTCTCTTTCTATACCCTTCCCAGCTTCTCTCTCTCTCTCTCTCTCTCTCTCTCTCTCTCTCTAAGGAAAATTAATCCTTTTCAGTCCCTCTTTCATACAGTAAAACATCTTATTGTACTCTTTCTACACCAATTAAGATGAATATATTGGTTATTTATAAGCATATATTTGTGCTGAACTTTCTATGACTTTTCTAAGCCAAAAAGAAAAAAGAGAAATTGGTATGTTTTTTCCTCTCCGTTGGATGGCTCTCCTCTTGACTTGTCTTGTTTGTTGCAACAAGTCCCTGTGAACAAATGCTTTAAAATGAGGAACACTATTTTTTTTTATGTAGAATTTAAAAACACCATATTAATATGGAAATTCCTTCAGGTTTGCTTTGAGTTGGATCACCTTTACAATTAGAGCAATTTCTCTCTCTCATGGGAGATACTCAAATTATATAACTCTCTTCTCTATTTTCAAAATATATATTTACTTTCTAATATCAAAATATGACAAAAATGCCTTAAAAAATAATATTGATTTCTTTTATTAAATATAAAACTTATTAAAAATTATATTTCTTAAAACTTTTACTATTTCAATGTAATTTATCTTGAATTGAAAACTGTAAATTTAATTTATTTTAAAACTCCATTAAATTTACGGCAATACTTAAGTATGTTAATATATATTTACTTATTTAGAACAAATGTTGTTCTTCAAATTAAACTGTTATCTATAATTTAGTTAAATTTTAAAAGTTATTTTGTGAATATGTATTTTGTTTTTATTAATTTATTTTTTAATCAAATGATTTTAAAATTTGCTAAATTTATAAAATTTACTATATTATATTGGTCAAATATGTTTTTAATATTTATTATATTATAGAAGTAATAGATATATCGGTATTTTAATCAAAATAAATGTAATTGTATCTTTTTTTTTTTTATTTCATGGGAAGAGAATGTATATTTTCAAAACAAAAAGGTATCTCTTATGGGGAAAAGAGTAACTTACCCTTATAATTATTGATGATATGCAGTCCAATTAACATTAGGCCATTAACATCATGTGCTTTTGCTGTTTAATTCGCCATTGTCTTGCATAATTTCAAATTTCATATTCTTTTAAGAGTATTTTTATGTGTTTCGACCAGAGTTTGCTAATTCGTTATTTATTTGGCAGAGGAAACTGGGAAGTCAATGGTTATAGCTGCTACAGGTGATCCATTGTATTTAATTAACTTTGCTTATTACCATGTCTGCTTATTATTTTTTTAAGGAATTGTTTGTGTCAAAACTTTAGCCAATGTATACATAACTTTTCTCATCAATATACATAGAAATACATACACTAGACGGGATGAATAAGGATGTATACTAAAAGTCATGATGAAATGAAAGTTTAATGATAATTCGGAGAGATGTCTTAAAATAAGGAAGCCTTTCATCTTGGTCTATGTGTGAAACATAAATGATAGTGTCCTTCTAAAGATAAAAGGATAGCTTATCAACATTTATGTTAATCCCCCCCCCCCCCCCCCAAACCAAAGAATGCTGCACCATGTCATCTAATATCATTGACTACAGTTTCTGCAGCTGCAGTAGCGGGAGTTTTAATCATTATAATCTACCGGTTTAGAATGAAGTTATTTTCTCTTAAAATCGCCGGATCTTGGGAAAACAAATCTAAAGCTCATCAAGATTTTGAGGCCTTTCTTAAAAGGCACGAACCACTTGCTACAAGAAGATATAGCTACTCTGACATAAAGAAAATGACCAACTCATTCAAAGAAAAATTAGGCCAAGGAGGCTATGGAAGTGTGTTCAAAGGGAAGTTACATGACAAATGTCTAGTTGCTGTGAAGGTTTTGAATGAAACAAAAGGTAACGGTGAGGAATTTATCAATGAGGTGGCAAGTATAAGCAGAACTTCTCATGTTAACATTGTTACTCTTTTAGGATTTTGTTTTGAAGGGTCCAAGAAGGCCCTCGTCTATGAGTTTATGGCTAATGGATCTCTAGAGAAGTTCATATTTGAAAATAACACTAATTCCCTAGAATTGAGTTGTGAAATATTACACCAAATTGCAGTGGGTGTTGCACGAGGATTAGAGTATTTACACAGAGGATGTAACACTCGAATATTGCATTTTGACATAAAGCCTCACAACATTCTATTGGATGAGAACTTTTGCCCAAAGATTTCAGATTTTGGATTAGCTAAAGTATGCCCTAGAAATGAAAGTGTTGTATCCATGTTGTGTGCTAGAGGAACCATAGGATATATTGCTCCTGAGTTAATTTTAAGAAATTTTGGGGTGGTTTCTCACAAGTCAGACGTCTATAGTTTTGGAATGATGATTTTGGAAATGGTTGGGGGAAGAAGGAATGTGAATGTTAAAGTTGATTGTACTAGTGAAATATATTTTTCAAATTGGATTTATGAACGCCTAGAATTAAATGAAGAGCTTGCACTGCGGAGCATTAGAAATGAAGCTGATGAAGAGAGGATAAGACAGATGGTGATAATAAGCTTGTGGTGCATACAAACTAACCCTTCAGACCGTCCAACGATGAGTAAAGTAGTGGAGATGCTTGAAGGGAGAATTGAGACCTTGCAAGTACCACCAAAACCTTACTTATTATCTCCTTCAAGATCACCATGTCCTTCCTCTTCCGCAACTCACTGATTCCATAACTTGCTATTGGGCATTTTCTTGAGGCATAATACTCGGGCTCATATGTTTCTGTGTCTATGCATGCTTGTTATTTTCTGAAGTTACCATTACAAATAAGATCTCTGCTGATGCATTGAAGCTTGGCATATATTCACAACAAGATGGTAATGCTTTTAGACTTGTAGTGTGGCCACTTCTCTCTTTATTGTAAATAAAAATACTATTAATCTTGCTCTGTAGAAAAGAAGACAGAGAAAAAGAAATCGCTGAAGTGAGACAATGTAGTAATCTCAGCAATTCTATCATCTTTGTTAATTTTACTGTTAATAACAGTTGGATGGATGAGTATGTAATATTCCAAAGTTTTCAATTTGAAAAATGTTTCACGATCGTAGTGAATAAATAACCCCAACTAAATAATGAGAGGTTATAGTATGATTGAAAACCATGTTCATAAAGTTGGTTTATTCTGAAAACCAGAGATTCGCGTAGTAGTATAGTTTTCCTCAATTTGTTTAAGTTGCTTCAGAGGCTGATGTCTATGATCTATCCACATCAATTTAATAGACCTTGTACCAGATGATATGAGATAATACAAATCTGGAGCAACATACAACAACAACAACAACAACAACAACAAAGCCTTTTCCCACTAAGTGGGGTCGACTACATGGATCAATCGACGCCATAAACATCTATCATAAATCATATTTTTAGACAAATCATTTAAATCTAAATCTCTCTTAATAATTTCTCCTATAGTTTTTCTAGGTCTGCCTCTACCTCTAATTATTGGACTATTCTCCATCTCATCTACTCTCCTAACTGGAGCTTCTATAGGTCTCCTCCCGACATGACCGAACCATCTAAGCCTTGATTCTACAATCTTTTCCACAATAGGCGCGACTTCCACCTTCTCTCTAATGTATTCATTTCTAATCCGATCTCGTCTAGTGTGTCCACTCATCCAACGCAACATTCTCATCTCTGCAACATTGAACTTATTCTCTTGTTGACTTTTTATTGCCCAACATTCAGTTCCATATAACATTGCAGGTCTTATAACCGTACGGTAGAATTTACCCTTAAGTTTGAGTGGTACTCTTCTATCACAAATAACACCCGAAGCACTCCTCCACTTCATCCATCCTGCTTGAATCTTATGTGTTACGTCTTCTTCTATTTCCCCGTTATGTTGTATGACAGATCCAAGATATTTAAACCGTGTAACTTGTGGTATAATATGTTCTCCAATTTTCACTTCTAAGCTAGACGTGGTGTGTCTCTTACTAAATTTACACTCCATATACTCCGTTTTACTTCTACTTAAACGAAATCCATGAGTTTCCAAAGCTAATCTCCACATCTCCAACTTCTCATTCATTTCCATTCTTGATTCTCCAATTAAGACAATATCATCTGCAAAAAGCATACACCGTGGCACCGACTCTTGAATATGTTCAGTAAGCACATCCAATACTAGAGTAAACAGATAAGGGCTCAGAGTTGACCCTTAATGTAGACCAATAGTTATCGGAAAATCTTCTGTAGGTCCACCTTTTGTTACTACTCTAGTTGTAGCTTCATCATACATATCTTGTATTGCTCGAATATAAGCTATACGAACTCCCTTTTTCTCCAGAGCCTTCCATAGAACCTCTCTTGGTACTCTATCATATGCTTTTTCCAAATCGATAAACACCATGTGTAAATCTCTTTGATTCTCTCGATATCGCTCCATTAATCTTCGCAATAAATATATTGCTTCCATAGTTGACCTTCCTGGCATAAAACCAAATTGATTCTCCGTAACTTGAGTCTCTTTCCTTAATCGTCGCTCAATTACTCTTTCCCATAATTTCATAGTATGGCTCATGAGCTTAATTCCTCTATAATTAGCACAATTTTGAATGTCCCCCTTATTCTTATAAATAGGAATTAAAGAACTTCTCCTCCACTCATCTGGCATTTTCTTAGATCTCATAATTTCATTAAATAACTTTGTAAGCCAACTTATACCTTTCACTCCTAAACTCTTCCATACTTCAATAGGTATATTATCCGGTCCGACTGCTTTGCCACTTTCCATTCGCTTTAATGCTTCTTTTACCTCTGTCTCACAAATCCTACGATAAAAGGTATAATTTTGATCCTCTTCTCTAGTGTCTAATCTATCCGATTGCAATAAAATCTCGTAACCTTCATTAAAAAGCTTATGAAAATAACTCTTCCACCGTTCTCTAATATCCCGTTCCGTGACCAAAACTTTCCCTTCTTCATCCTTAATGCATTTTACTTGATCTACGTCTCTTGTCTTTCTTTCTCTACTTTTAGCTAACTTGTAAATATTTCTTTCTCCAACTTTAGTACCTAAAGATTGATATAACCCATCGAATGCCCTTGTTCTCGCTTCGCTCACTGCCTTCTTAGTGTCTTTCTTAGCTACTTTATATTTCTCCCAATTTTCATTACTCTTACATAATGACCACACTTTATAACACTCCTTCTTTACTTTAACCTTATCTTGCACGCTTGCATCCCACCACCAGGATTCTTTATCTCTAGGTCCAAAACCTTTTGATTCACCTAATATTTCCTTTGCCACTTTCCTAATCTCTTTAGCCATTCCATTCCACATATCGTTAGCACTTTCTTGTATTTCCCAAAGTCCTTCCTCTATAATCCGTCTCTGCACATTCTTTTCTTTATCCCCCTTTAGTTGCCACCACTTAGTCCTTAACACCTTATTTTCGCCTTTGTTTTTTACTCTCCTCCTAACTCGTATATCCATAACCAAAACTCTATGTTGAGTAGTTACACTCTCTCCAGGTATAACTTTGCAATCCATGCAAAATTTTCTATCTGATTTCCTTATAAGAAAGAAATCAATTTGAGAACATACCCTTCCACTTTTGTACGTGATAAGATGTTCCTCACGCTTTCTAAAACAAGTGTTAGCTAATATGAGATCGAACGTCAATGAAAAATCTAGAATAGTTTTACCTTCTGTATTTGGTTCTCCTATGCCATGTCCTCCATGAACACCCTCATAACCTGTAGATACATTTCCCACATGACCATTTAGGTCCCCTCCTAAAAAAATCTTTTCTCTTAATGGTATTTCCTGAATTAAACATTCTAAATCTTCCCAAAACTTGACTTTGTGATATTCTTCTAATCCTACTTGTGGTGTATAGGCGCTAATAACATTAAAGATTTCGTTTTCCACTACTAACTTTAATGCAATGATTCTATCTCCTAACCTTTTTACATCCACGATACCATTTTTCCAAAAATTATCTACAATTATACCTACCCCATTTCTAGATTTAGCCTTCCCAGTGTACCAAAGTTTAAAACCCGAAGTGTCTAATTCTTTCGCTTTTTCTCCTACCCATTTAGTTTCTTGTAAACACATAAAATTAATCTTCCTCCTAATCATGGTATCTACTATTTCCATTGACTTACCCGTTAGCGTACCTATATTCCAAGTCCCAAAACGAATCCTACTCTCGTGAACTAACTTCTTTACCCACATTCGTTCACAAAAATGTGGCAGCCCTTGCTTATTTTTCACTACACTCAGGCGACGGTGTAGCGGCTCTAGCTCATTTGTCACTGTACTCGAGCCATACAGCGCGTCACTTTCGGGCAATGCCCTAGCATTACGTTTAATATATCGATTGTCCATGTCATAAAGATTCGACAAAGTTTTACGTTGGCTGTCGACTGCCTAACACAACCCTCCTCTTTTTTCCGGGCTTGGGACCGGCTATGAAAATATAATTTGCATCTAAGCTCGTCATAGGCAGAGTTAAATCTGGAGCAACATAATGAAAAAATAATATTATTATTATTAATAACACTGAAGCATGACAGAAAAGCTGCAGGATTATTTAAGTCTTAATCAGCAATTGCCTTTCATTCAAAATTAAAAGTGATAAACAAATATGAAAGAATTGTAATTTCTGAAAAAGACACAAACAAGAATTGACTCCAAGCTTCGAATTCTTCACCTCCTTCCTCGAAACACAATGGAAACAGTATTACGCAAGAATCATTGCGTGAGTAGTTGAAAGTCACACGTGGACTGTGGAGTGTAGGATGGAGTTAGAATTCTATCATTTGGCCCCTTCCAACATGTTTCCCCAGTCATTGCAGTCTAATTCTGTGTAAACACGACGGTCTCAGACTCAGTCATATAAATCAAAGCTTTTCATTGTTTCTTTGCACTCATCTTTTGGCAACATTTCTACATTTTATCAGGATATCCTCTATTCTTATATTTGTTTCTCTAATTTACTTTCAGCTTGTGCTTCTTCTTTCAGGTTAGGCAGTTCAAATAGGTGATATATATTGAAGAAAGAGCAAACCAAATTGGGATGACTCCAGTTTACATGTCTCATTTCCTCTTGTATTCTAAACTTATACCGACACTTCTAGCTGGATGTGGGAATGGAAACCGTGATAAGTGTCCACGATCATTTGATTGTGGAGAACTTGGGAGGATCAACTTCCCTTTCACCAAGGCAAAGCGACAGGACTGTGGCTTAATGGTGATATATGGTTGTGATGATCCATCTCCAAATAAAACGATTGAACTGGAGAAGAATGGAAGACTACTAAGGCTTACAAAAATCATTCAGCAGGATATTGCTATTACGGTTACTGATGAAGATCTACACAAACGTTTGAAATCCAAAACTTGTGAAGTTTTCAACAAGAATATCACTCTTCCTCAAGGCTCTTCTTTGGTTTCTTTTCATATCAAATATAACATAACCCTGTTCCGATGCAACCAAAACCTCAACATCAGCCTTCCTGCTGGTGTTTTTAATTATACCTGCCCAGACTACAATATCTATCATTACCACTTACACAAGCACCCTTCTGATCATTACCAAAGGCCTTTCTCATCATGCTCAATTCTTCTGCTTCCAAGAAAAGACCAGCCTGATACCAAGGACCTTTTATCGTTCTTAACTGCTCAAATGGTTATTGAAGTACAATTATCAGATGCTTTGATGAGTGTTACAACCACATAGGAGGCCAATGTCGACTTGACTGCAATAGAAACTTCTATTGTGACAGAGGTACATGCGTCTGCCTAACTCTTGTAACTCTGCTTTAAACAATTGCATAATTACAGTTTCCTGAGTTCCAAGATTAAATTATCTATTGGAAATGTTATAACATTTTGTTGCTATGTTTTTAGAGTAAAAATTACTAGTTGATATGTCTTGTTTTTCTTTTTTTCTTTAAAAAAAGGTGCTATATTTCCTGTGGCCAAAAACATATATATTACTTGAAAAACTTAGGGGTCTCAAAATCTCTTATCCTGTCCCAACTTAAGATTATTCTTTTAACTTTATCATATATGTATTTCAGAATTGAATTTCAGATACACATAGCTACTTGAAATAATATTTACCAAATATTTTTAATTCATTGGTTTTTAAATGATTTATCTATAAATTCTTCTCATCAACCTTAACACTAAACCTAGAAAGTTACAACATTTTGAAGGCCAAATTTGTCAAGCAGGATATAGCCCTCAAATTATGGCTTTCTACTAATTGGTTTTGGCTCTGGTTACTTATTCTATTCAATTTTTCTTTGCACCTCTGCAGAGAAAACTGGGAAAACCGTGCTTATAGTGACAACAGGTGAATAAAATTTTGTCGAGAAAAAAAGAAGCGCTTTCTCTTTGCAACACTTCTGTTAGAATATTGTCATGATTCAGCTGTTTAAATGCATAGTTGCTTCAACTGTTTATCATTACTTTTAGCTTCTTCTACTCACGTAAGGATGAAAAGAAAGATAGAAAACAAAAAAAGGCTAGTACTTTCATTAAAAAACTAAAATTGTGATTATCTCACAAGATCGCCTTTGTTTATATAGCGTCTCTTGTGTGGCATATCTTTCTCAAACATTCTTTATCTAAATTTATTCTTCTTAATTCTCATCGTAGCTTCATCTGCCGGACTTGCTATGCTATTGTTCTTGGCTTTATGCTTTAGAAGAAAGCTACTTGCCCCTGCTACATTTAGTTTCTTTTGGAGGAAAAAACATCCAACCCATCAAATAATTGAAGGCTCTCTGAAGCAACATGGACCCATCTCTTCTAGAAGGTACAGTTACTCTGAGATAAAGAAAATCACTAATTGTTTCAAAGTCAGATTAGGCAAAGGAGGATATGGGAGTGTATATAGAGTGAAGCTACCAGATGGGCGTCTTGTTGCAGTGAAAGTGCTAAGTGAATTAAAAGGTACCAATGAGGAATTTGTTAATGAAGTTGCAAGTATCAGTAAGACATCTCATGTTAACATTGTTAGCCTTTTGGGCTTTTGTTTCCAAGGTTCCAAAAGAGCACTGGTTTATGAGTACATGCCTAATGGATCCCTTGAGAAGTTCATATATGAGAAGAATCCCAACATGGTTGAACGCCAATTGGATTGTCAAACTCTATATAATATTGCAATTGGTGTTGCTAGAGGACTACAGTACTTGCACAAGGGCTGTAATGGTACTAAAATCTTACATTTTGACATAAAACCTCACAACATACTACTTGATGAAGATTTTTGTCCAAAAATTTCTGATTTTGGATGTGCTAAAGTGTGCCCAACAAAAGATCACATTGTATCCATTTTGGGAGCAAGGGAAACAGTAGGATATATCGCTCCTGAGGTGTTTTTAAGAAATTTTGGCGAGGTATCTCACAAGTCAAATGTCTATAGTTAAGGAATGATAGTTTTAGAAATGGTTGAAAGAAAAAAGAACATAAATGTTGAAGTTGATCGTTCTAGTGAAATAGATTTTTCACACTGGATTTATAAGTGTTTTGAGCTAAATCGAGAACTAGGACTGAGGTGCATTAGGAATGATACTGATAAAGAAAGGATGAGAAAAATGACAGTGGTGAGCTTATGGTGCATACAGACTGACCCTTCAATACGACCAGCAATGAGTAAAGTAGTAGAGATGCTAGAAGGAAGCTTGGAATCCATTCAAGTACCTCCTTAACCTTTTTTGTATTCTCCTTCAACATCCCCAGCACGTTACACAACTCAAACATGCGAAACTTTGTAGTTGAAGGATTTCTTCTTGCTCTATATCGGGTGTGTTGTATCTGGTACAAGTTTTTATAATCATTTCCTTTTGAGAACTGTAATATGCAATTTAATTTTTCAATGCTGCAACTTGTAAATGATGTGAGATTTTGTAGCTCTATGTTATTTCACATATATGTAGATGCTTGTAAGATTACAGCCATCTCTGCATTTTCTCTTTCTTTGTAGGTATCAATGTTTATTATATAGAAACAGTATAATATTTGTAATCTTTTTCTGGTAGGATTTCAATCACAGATAATAAATGCTTTTCCATGATCCACATGCTCTATCTGCCAATTTCTTGGCCTCCCCCAGAGTCTTTCTAAAATTTAGGACCCTGGCTAGAGACATATTTTATTTGGTTTGGATATGGCTGGAGAGACTTTACAATGATTTCAAGGATAAGAGATTCCAACATTTTTCTTTATTCATTGAAAGATCAGGAGTGACTTTTCTATGATCTTCAAGCTCTATTTTCTGTTGTTGGTCCACTCACCTCCTTCCTGTTTCTCCTGGTACAGAGAATGGGCTTGTCCTCTGAATGGGTTAGGAATATTCAAAATCCTTCAATTGCCACATTACCTCCTCCTCCTCCTGCCTCTTCCTCCTCCCTCCTCCTCCTCCCTTCTTCTTCTTCTTCTCCTTCTTCTTCAAAATCCTTCAATTGCCACATTACCTCCTCCTCCTCCTCCTCCTTCTTCAAAATCCTTCAATTGCCACATTACCTCCTCCTCCTCCTCCCTCCTCCTCCTCCCTTCTTCTTCTTCTTCTTCTTCTTCTTCTTCTTCTCCTTCTTCTTCTTCTCCATCTCATCTACTCTCCTAACTGGGGCTTCTATAGGTCTCCTCCTAACATGACCAAACCATCTAGGGGCGACTTTCACTTTCTCTCTAATGTATTCATTTCTAATCTGATCTCGTCTAGTGTGTCCACTCATCCAACGCAACATTGAACTTATTCTCTTGTTGACTTTTTATTGCCCAACGCTCAGTTCCATACAACATTGCAGGTCTTATAACTGTACGATAGAATTTACCCTTAAGTTTGAGTGGTACTCTTCTATCACAAATAACACCCTAAGCACTCCTCCACTTCATCCACCCTGCTTGAATCCTATGTTTTATGTCTTCTTCTATTTCCCCATTATGTTGTATAACAGATCCAAGATATTTAAATTGTGTGACTTGTGGTATAATATGTTCTCCAATTTTCACTTCTACTCTAGAAGTGGTGTGTCTCTTACTAAACTTACACTCCATATACTCTGTTTTATTTCTACTTAAACGAAACCCATGAGTTTCCAAAGTTAATCTCCATCTTTCTAACTTCTCATTTATTTCCACTCTCGATTCTCCAACTAAGACAATATCGTCTGCAAATAGCATACACCGTGGTACCGACTCTTGGATATGTTCAGTAAGCACATCCAATACTAAAGTAAATAAATAAGGGCTCAGAGTTGACCCTTGATGTAAACCAATAGTTATCAGAAAATCTTCTGTACATCCACCTTTTATTACTACACTAGTTGTAGCCTCACCATACATATCTTGTATTGCTTGAATATAAGCTATACGAATTCCTTTTTTCTCCAAAGCCTTCCATAAAACCTCTCTTGGTACTCTATCAAAAGCTTTTTCCAAATCGATAAACGCCATGTGTAAATCTCTTTGATTCTCTCGATATCGCTCCATTAATCTTCACAATAAATATATTGCTTCCATAGTGGACCTTCCCGGCATAAAATTAAATTGATTCTCCGTAACTTAGGTCTCTTTCCTTAATCGTTGCTCAATTACTCTTTCCCATAATTTCATAGTGTGGCTCATGAGCTTAATTCCTCTATAATTTGCACAATTTTAAATGTCCCCCTTATTCTTATAAATAGGAATTAAAGAACTTCTCCTCCACTCATATGGCATTCTCTTAGATCTCATAATTTCATTAAATAACTTTGTGAGCCAACTTATACCTTTCCCTCCTAAATCCTTCCATACCTCAATAGGTATATTATCCGGTCCAACTGCTCTACCACTCTCCATTCTCTTTAATGCTTCTTTTACCTCTGCCTCACAAATCCTACGATAAAAAAGTATAATTTTGATCATCTTCTCTAGTATCTAACATATCCGATTGCAATGCAATCTCATGGCCTTCATTAAAAAGCCTATGAAAACAATTCTTCCACTGTTCTCTGATATCTTGTTCCGTAACTAAGACTTTCCCTTCTTCATCTTTAATGCATTTTACTTGGTCAACATCTCTTGTCTTTCTTTCCCTACTTTTAGCTAACTTGTAGATATTTCTGTCCCCAACTTTAGTACCTAAAGATTGGTATAACCCATCGAATGCTCTTATTCTTGCTTCGCTCACTACCTTCTTAGTATCTTTCTTAGCTACTTTATATTTCTCCCAATTTTCATTACTCTTACATAATGACCACACTTTATAACACTCCCTCTTAACTTTAACCTTATCTTGCATGCTTGCATCCCACCACCAAGATTTTTTATCTCTAGGTCCAAAACCTTTTGATTCACCTAATATTTCCTTTGTCACTTTCCTAATCTCTTTAGCCATTCCATTCCACATATCGTTAGCACTTTCTTGTATTTCCCAAGGTCCTTCCTCCACAATCCATTTCTGCACATTCTTTTCTTTATCTCCCTTTAGTTGCCACTACTTAGTCCTTAACACCCTATTTTGGCCTTTGTTTTTTACTCCCCTCCTAACTTGTAGATCCATAACCAGAACTCTATGTTGAGTAGTTAAACTCTCTCCAGGTATAACTTTGCAATCCATGCAAAGTTTTCTATCCGATTTTCTTATAAGAAAGAAATTGATTTGAGAACATACCCTTCCACTTTTGTACGTGATAAGATGTTCCTCACGCTTTCTAAAACAAGTGTTAGCTAATATAAGATCGAACGTCAATGAAAAGTCTAGAATAGTTTTACCCTCTGCATTTGCTTCCCCTATGCCATGTCCTCCATGAACACCCTCGTAACCTGAAGATACACTTCCCACATGACCATTTAGATCCCCTCCTAAAAGAATCTTTTCTCCTAATGGTATTTCCTGAACTAAACATTCTAAATCCTCCCAGAACTTTACTTTGTGATATTCTTCCAATCCTACTTGTGGTGCATAAGCACTAATGACATTAAAAATTTCATTTTTCACTACTAATTTTAATGCAATGATTCTATCTCCTAACCTTTTTACAGCCACTATAGCATTTTTCCAAAACTTATATACAATTATACCTACTCCATTTTTAGATTTAACCTTCTCAGTATACCAAAGTTTAAAACCCGAAGTGTCTAATTCTTTCATTTTTTTTCCTACCCATTTAGTTTCTTGTAAACACATAAAATTAATTTTCCTCCTAATCATGGTATCTACTATTTTCATTGACTTACCCGTAAGTGTTCCTATATTTCAAGTCCCAAAACGAATCCTACTCTCATGAACTAACTTCTTTACCCACATTCGTTCACGAAAATGTGGAAGCCCTTACTTATTTTTCACTACACTCAGGCGACGATGTAGCGGCTCTTGCTCATTTGTCACTGTACTTGAGCTATACAGCGCGTTACTTCCGAGCAACGCCCTAGCATTACGTTTAATATATCGATTGTCCATGTCATAAAGATTCGACAAAGTTTTACGTTGGCTGTCGATTGCCTAACACAACCCTCCTCTTTTTTCCGGGCTTGTGACCGACTATGAAAAATAATTTGCATCAAGGCTCGTCATAGGCAGAGTTCCGTGTTACAATACCCTATTAAGTAATAAATCAAATCTCATCTCCTTATTCATTGAATACTTAAAACCCCAATTCCGAACCAATTTATCATGAGAGATTTCAAAATGTACAAATTTTCTTGAGTTGAGACTTGTTTATAAGGATGACCTTAGGTAGATATGGTAGGGTATCATAGATTCTATCCCAGATGTGGAAAAACAAATTATTTTTCTCATCTTCGGACTCATGCCCTAGTGATTGTCAAACTTAATCCCATCTCTTTTTCCGTTGAATCTCAAAATCACTGGACCCAAACCCATTTTGTAATACCCTTAGTTTTTTTTTTTTGTGGAAATTGAGACACTCGGTGAGAGCTCTTAGAGTATGAAGGGAGTGTTGAATAATAATTTAGTGTCTAAGTATCTTCTTAGTTTTGGTAAGTTAAAATTTATTTTATCATCTAATAAATTGTATTAAGTTTTAGTGGATTTTCATACTATTTAAAGCGTTAAATATTCTGTTTATGAAGAATGACTGTGGGGATAGGGAGGGGAAATGTTCTGGATGATGGAAATAAAAGTTGAATATGATATATATATATATATTAATCATAAATTTAAGTGTATACCAAAGGAAGAATTCTCAACCTCATAAATAGTATCCCCAATCCCTTAAACAAAATTCCATCCTCCCTCAAATAAAATTTTCTTTTCTTATAAAGAAGGTCCCCAAACTGAGTTCATAGAATTCCCAAACTGAATAAGCACAACCAAATTGAGTTAGTGACGGCAAGCACCTTCATGGGCTGATAAATATGCAACAAAACGCTTTGGATAATATATATATATATATATATAAAATACAGACAACCTAGCTCTTCGGATATACATATATATATAAATTCTTCCTTAGTTTGAAATTTGGGCCCACGGAAATATTATGTTTGAAATTCCGAACTGATGTAATATGAGTCCACATTTTTGCTTAAGCCCTGCTATGTTCCACTGTAACTCAATTTGTTTTGCTGATGTTCTCGTTAGGGGTGCTGTCTTTAGTACTAAAAAAACTGGGTTTAAATTTCCCGTAATGTGTCTATACCGTTCTGTCTATGCTTGGGAACTTTCAAATGAGTTCATAGCGTTTTGCTGCATGGATTGGTATATGGCGAGTAAATTAGGGAAATCATGTTTGGGGTAAATGACATTAGTTGATTAATTCCTGTTTGGGAAGCACTTGATTATGAACAAACATATGTATGTGTTTTTATGAGTTGGAGTTGGATGTTGTATATCATAATCGAAGAAGTTAAGACTTGTGTGTCTATGCTTTGACTTGGAAAGCACAAATGAGTGGGCTCTCCTTCTTTTCCTCATAAGCACAAGTTAATTTATATTATATATAAATTAAAGTTGTAGGAAAGAGGGAATTGTTGTTCTTATTCTCTTTTATTTCATTTAGCTTCCTATAATTTCATTGTAATGAAACTTATGATTCAGGAAAAAAAGATGTTGCTAATCTATCTTTTATATAAAAGCTCAATTTTTTGCTTCAAAACCAGTTCATGATTTGACAAGTTTTTTTCATTTTTTTTTTCAAATGTGGAACTCTCTGCATGGACTGCCCTTCTTTTTTTTTTTTTTTAATATAATGAGTATTTTTTTAAAATAATTTGTGAGTATTTTTATATGCAAGAATACGTTTTTTTTTTTAATTTTCGACTCCCATGATTAAATCTTGAATCCGTCCCTAAGTACACATAATCCCAAGTCAGTGGCATTTTTATGATTAAGCTGAAAATTAACCCATTTTAATTTCCCTCTTAATTATCATCCTTAGAATATCGAAACTTCTCCATATTTTGTATATTTTTTATTTTTTATAATTTTTTTAAAAAATAGGAGCATGATAGATATTTTTTATCTTTAAAATCACTTTTTTAAATCCTATTTTTCAATACATTTCTTTCTATTTTATATATAAACAAGCCCTAAATAAAAAAAATTAAAATCATCATCCCATTATCCCCGTGGAGTTCTGATTTGAAGTATTTAGAGTGACACACACTCTTTATTCTTTCCATCTTTTAACTCCCTAAGGTAGTTTCTAAGATTAATCTTGGATCTAAACACCAAGAAGGATTCAGGTTATGCGTATAATGATAAGAATAATAACCACGGAGCAAGAATTTGGGGCTTTAGGTGATACATTGTAAATTATAAATTGAAGTTGGGGCTTTAGGGACACACACAATCAAAGAGTGTTCATGACATGTTAATCCACAACAAAGACAGCTGGAATATTCAATTGTTATAGCAGACCTTTTCACAGGAGAATGTTAGGATGATTTGTCATAATTCATTCTTCACCCCAGAGAGGAAGCATAGGTTATGCTAGATTGGGAATCAATTTCGAAATTATAAATGTTTTAGCTAGAGACTTCTGCATGCTTATTAATTCGAATTTCTTATTGGAAGTAATTTGGGAAACCAAGGCTTATTTTAAATGCTTCCATATCTATATCATTAACTCTCAAGAAGCATCACTTGCCTATTATTTTGATTTGCCCATTCTGTCATGGTGAGAAAGAATCAATGGATCACTTGTTCATTTTCTATCATTATGCTAAAGAAGTTTGGTTTGTTTGTCCTAGCTCTATGAGAAAAGAAAGTATATCCCATTAGTAATTTGATTTAGGTTTAATTTTATTAGAGTATTTTAAGAGTAAAATTTTAAGGGTAATTTGAAGAGTGTGTCATTAAAATCAAACAGAAAAGAGATATAAAGAACACCCTTTATTATAATAACAAAAATAAACCTAAAAAGATTAACCTGTAAGTTGACTTGAGAATACCTTACCATAAAATTTAAAAAAAAAAAAAGTGAAAGTAAGGCATGCCTGTGAAAATCTTGCTAGATATTGTTATGAAAAACTCAACATATTAAAAGGTTAGTTGTTTTAATCTTAAATTATCATTTGCCAAATAAAATAATATGTATATATCTTTTTAAATAAATATTAAAAATTAAAATTAAAATTATTTAAAGTAAATTGCATTAACCTTCTCTAAGGTTTGGTTAAATTAAACCTTATACCTTATTATTTTAAAAATTACACTTAACTCGCTTTAATTTATTTTCTATTAATAAAATTAAGTTTATAAACAAAATGCATTTCTTCTAAAAGTAAAATTATTTAATTGTCTTTAACTATCTTAATTGATTTATTAAAAATAAAATTATATTTTCTATAGTGCAAAAAATTAACTTCATTGACAAAAAATAAATTGAAAAAATTACAATATCACAAAATAACAATAAAATTGAGTATAATTTTTAAAATAAAAAATTAAATATAATTTAACTAAGGATTAAACTTAAATACAATTTCTTATATATTCACTATTATGTTTTCAATTAAAACATAACAATTTTATAATTTGCTAATAATAAATCATAAGTGTATGATTTAATTGAAAAATCATATAGTAAAACCATATATTTGTTATGTTACTTTAAAAAATCATATACTTAGTATACTTTGATTAAAAAATTTGATAACAAAGATATCAATAATTACATATAAGTTTGTTCATTTAACTAAACTTTACAAAAAAAATTATAATTTTTATATATTTAATCTCTACAAAGTTTAATTTTTCATAACTAACATTGGTAATCTTGTAGTGAATTAGTAATCCAATCTCTAACAGAACTAATTTAACAAAAAGAAAAATAAAAGTAATAATCCTCATCATAATAAAAAATCAAGCGCCACCCTCATGATTATTGTCATGGAGTGCCTTAGGGAGTTCATTCTCACTTCGTATGGCTTCTTCAACACCTTTTGCCTCATTGAGTTAAGAAATAATTATCAAGGGTATATGGTGTTAAGTTTGCTTCTTGTTTGAGCAAATACTTGGGCACTCAAATTGATGTGGGGAGTCATAAAATAGAGTTATATAAGGGGGTTGTCAACAAATTTGACAAAAAATTTCTAAGCTTAGAAATCAATATTGTTATCACCACTAAGATGGTTAACCTTTATTAAGTCAGTTTTGAGCTATACATTGCAATACTTATTTTCATATTTTGAACTTTTGAAGAAGTATTGTTATGACATTGATATGAAGATCGCCAATTTTTTCTAAAGTTTCTTTGCAAATAAATTAAGAATACATTTGTTAGATTGGTCAAAACTGTGTTTGCCAATCAATTTAGGAGGGCTTGGTGTTTGACAAGCACATTTATTTAACAAAACTCTTTTTGACAAAGCAAGTTTGGTTGAATCAATTTCTTTATTTGCTTGTATTATAAGACCCAAATATTTCCCTATTGATTTGGATGGTTGATTGTTTTATTGGTTGATGTCATCTTGGATTTGGAAAGGGATTCAAAGTTTGAGAAATCTAATTTGTAAATAATTTTCAATGGAAAAGGGGGGAGGGTCAAAATATTTCATTATTCGATCAGCTTTCGTGGTAGATGTAGCCAAGTCATTCATAGTCTTTTGAGAAAGTGAGTGACCTTATTTTACATGGTACGAGTAGGTGCAATGTGTAACACTTATAGAAAATTTATTCTCCGAATCAAGTGCAACAAATCATTTACTTACCAATTTCTATAACAAATCAAGTAGATTCTATAGTCTGGACTAGTAATTCATCCAATTAGTACAAAGTGGCTTATGGGTATTAGTGTTTAATGCGAAATTTTTTGGGACAATAGTTAGATTTCTTTTCAAGCTTAGGATAAGCTTTGGAAGTTACAATTACGATTGAAGATAATTATATTTTTATGGAGATTGTTAAGTAACTTTTTACCATGGACATAAATTCTTTGAAGCCATCATATATTGATCGATGAGTATTGTCCTTTTTGTCATAAGCTGGATGAATTAGTTAATCATTTTTTTATTGCATGTAGCTTTAAGAGAGCTATTTGATTTTCTCAATCTTAAGGTTGATAATGCATAAATGTTACAAATTCATAACTAGATATATCAATGGATTAACCAATCTTTTTTGGGTATCTCACTAGGTGTAAAGGAAAAATGAAAGTTTGTGTTGCTCTATATGTCATTTAGACATGTAGAAATCATTTGGTGTTCAATACTACTAACTGTACTCCTAAAGATGCAATTAAGTTAATTAACTAGCTAAGTCATAAATATTATCTAGCAAGTTTTTCATAACAATATCAAAAATTATAAGAAAAGTGGCTTGTTATCTAGGATGGAAAATTTCAAAATAACTATTCTTAAATTTTTGGATAGGTAGACAAGAAGTTGTCCCAACAAACTAAACATAAAGTTCTTAAATCAGTTTGGTTTGGCAAGGTGGTTTTTTCAAAATGATTTTGGATGCATAGGTATTGTCATTAGAAGATAAGAGTCCTACTTGAAACTCTTCATCATAGTGTAAAATTTGTGAATCAATAGCAGGTAATTAAGAATCCGCGTCAATTTCTAGTTCAAATTTTATGTTTTTCTAGAACTTACTACTAAATTCTTCAATGATGTTAACATTTGCTCTTGGATCTCAAATATTATATAAGTATATCCTAGTGTTGCTAGATGGATTTTTTAAGTTATAGAGTATGTTTAGTATTAGAGCGTATTCATTTGGATTAACAAATATTAGTATTGTAAAGTCTCTATGTTTTCTTTATTATTAAAAAAAAAAACCTTTGCTTTCTTCCCAAAGTCCCATGTGTCAATTGTTCCCTAACTTAGTTCACATCTTACACAAATGTTTCTACTACCTAAGAATGATTATGAATATATAATATTATAATCTAGATGTAAAAAGTAATTTTCTTTTAGGTTAAGTTGTACAAAAAAAAATTTAAATTTTAAGTCATATGTAGATAGCTCCTTTCTCTCGACATTCAAA
Organism: Erythrophleum ivorense; assembly: GCA_026724425.1. NCBI lineage: Eukaryota > Viridiplantae > Streptophyta > Magnoliopsida > Fabales > Fabaceae > Erythrophleum > Erythrophleum ivorense. The sequence continues at coordinate 31,645,117 of JAIUCV010000002.1, read as the reverse complement.
ACTTGATAATAAACTCATTTAAAATTTTAAATTTGTGCAAATAACCTATAACTATTAGTTACTTTATTATTTCACTAATAAAGTATAATATGTCAAGTGGTTATTTGCACATGACTTAAAGGTCAAGAAAATTATCTGTACATAATCCAAAATTTAAAAAAGTTGTCTATATAAAAAAAAATTTAGGGGATTCATTATCATTAATATATCATGTTTTGTTGGTAAAATAATGAACTAACTGACGGCAAATGGTTATATGCACAAATTTGAAAAGTTAGAAAGGTTTATTGTTAGGTTTTAAAAGGCTAAGGGAATTATCTACATATGATCCAAAGTTCAAGAGAATTTATGCAATTAAGCCTTTTTTTTTTATTCCTCAACTTATACTTTAGTAGATAACAAACTTAATTACTTTTGGTGGAATGAAAATATTTTTCAGGGAATAAAAATGAGAATGGAATGAAATCCAGTTTTAAATTATGTTTAGTATGAAATGGAAAAAAATAAAAGTAATTTTTTATTTGTATATTTATTAGGGTGAAAATAATACAAAAATAGAAAGGAAAGCTTTACAAATGACCATGATACCCTTAATATAAAAAAATATTGAAATATTTATTTTTTTGGCATAAATAATAAAATATTCATTTTTTATTTTTAACTAAAAAGAATATTTTTCATTTAATAATAATAGAAAAAATAAGAAATATTTTTAATAGTGTTTAAAATATTAAAATCATATGTTTATTTAGGGTTCCTGTTGCAGCTTTCATTTGGGCCAAATGAGAATTTACTGTCCTTTTTTATATGAACAATTACTTTCCATCCAAATATGGATAGAAAACCTAGTAACTCAGTAGGGTGGCAGCCGATTCCGTGGAGTGGGGCAAATCAAGTCTGCCACCCGTGAATTGCTAACTTCCCTTGTCACTGTTTGCATCCTACTGAACACGACATTAATAGGCTCATTATCTTTTCAACTGAATCCTGAATTCTTGCATTCGGATTCATTTACTTTCCAAAATTAATTTTTTTTAATATTGACATTTAGAGCCCATTTGTTTAAGTTTTTTTTAAAGAAAAATCACTTTTTTCTTTAAAAAAATTACTTTTATAAAACTTTAAGATGTTTGTTTAAGATTTTGAAAATAATCAGAATCTAAAAAAAATCAAATTTCTGATTATTTGGAAAAGCTATTGTGATTAGCTTCTTAAAATTAAAGAATGCAATAGATGAGAGAGAGTGTTTTGTGAAAGTTGCTTTTTAAGTAAAAAATACTTTTTACGGTTATAACCAAACATTAATAATTTTTGTTTTTTATAAAAATCTCTAAATAATAAATCATTTTTTTAATTAAACTAAAAATCACTTTTTTTTAAGCTTAAACAAACAGGCCCTTAATTACATAAAATTTATTCGTGTAAAATAATAAAAAATCACTACTCCACATACGTGTACATGCACACGCGCGCACGTGTATCAAAACCTTATTTCGGTGATAAAATTTATGTTTAATATCCAAAGTAAGATAAAAGAGTACAAATGTGATCAATTTATGAACTCAAATTGAGACAATTTGAAATTATAAAATTTGATCATTTCAGAAATTTTCTATCCCTTTTCATAGAACTTAAGAATGATTCATTTTCTTCTTATTTTTTCATTCATTCTTCTTCATTAAGTATACTTATAATTAACCCTTGAGGAGAAAGAAGAAGATTAGTGTTTAAAACTACTACAAAACAATGTTGCTTTAAATTTGTTATGTAAGATATTAGGTGGGACATCTATGTTAACAGTGTAATATCTACATTTGCATCCTTTAATGATTAATTTTTTTATTGGTTAGCTAATCTTGCTAATATAAGTGGTGTTAGCAAATTAGGAGACATTGAAAATTTTTATAGATATGTAGGATAAAATTGATTGAAAAAAAAGTGAAACAAAACTAAAACAATCTTTGGAAAACAAAAAAAAAAATTATTTTTGTTGTTTTGAACATCCACAGGAAGGGCTTCTTCATAATTTACTAGAGTAGGGAAATTGAACACCCTACCTAATGAGAGGAAATATAGGGAAAGAGAGAAAGATTATCTTATTCAAGTATCAAGATATTACAACAGTAAAGATCACAGAAAGGTTGTAATACAAGTGGCATCTATAATTGGGTTCTTCCTTCATAGCTCCTCCTAAGCCCCAGAACATGCTCATTTTGCAAGATCCATAAGGAAGATGGCCTCCCCATCACAGCCCACTATGGGATTATCCATCTCCAATTGGTTGAATGAGGAAGATAAAAACAAAATATGATCTTGGTCCTGAGACCAAACCATGGGAAAAGAAAACCAACAAGTTTCACACAATACATTGACACAACAACTTGTCTTAAATTTGTGCAACTCAGAACAACTTTACATGGCAATACACCTTAGTCAGGTTGCTTCCACAAGTCCACTAAACTACTTGATATGAGTTTTATTATTAGTTTGTCTTTTAGAAGAATACAAATAAAAGCTCCCCCATAGCTAAAAAAAGGGATTCAACGTTTTTACTGGTTTCAGTACCTCTTCTTCCACTACTATTTTAATAAAGTTCCTAGCTCATCTTATGACTTTCTTTTGGTTGTATGCCATGATCTTAACTCGCCAGTATATAAGATATCACACTTACTCGTAGCTAATTTTTGTGAGGTAGTACTTTAAAGATGATGATTATATAAATTAAGTTAAACTAGTATTTAGGTTCCTTAATTTTATTTATTGTTTTAAATTAGTTTCTTAAATTTAAAACATTTCAAAATAACTCCCTACATCTTAAATTTGTCACAAATATGTCTTTTAAAGATCAAATTTGCAACAAATTTGAAACTTAAAGGACTACTTTAAAATGCTTCAAACTTAAATGGCCAATTTGTAATGCTTTAACTTAAAGTACTAATTTGAAATGATATTTAAAGTCAATGGATCAAAAATACTATTTGAATATCTTCGAAAAAATAGAATTTCGAATATAAACAACCAGGTAACAATAAACATAATAATTTGGTTCCTCCATTAATGGATACTCTGAGGTCATTTGTTACAGAAACAGAGCATAATAATCCATGAGAAGTAAATTACAGTTAGAATCTAGAAAGAAAACAAAATCATGTTAATATCATAAAGTAACCACTTAAGTTATAACCCAATTGGCAAAAGTAATAATTATATAAAATTATATGAAAATTTTGACCAGAACTGTTTACCTTTGAAGTAATCAGACTACTAGGGCACCAAAAATTTCTACCTTATCTATGGGGTTGACGAATCCTGCATATGAAACTCTAGAGTTGTTGATTTGGCTAACATCCCCTTCATGTAAGACAAAATAGGCTATACGCAACACAAATAAGATATCCAGAATGATGAAAATGCAGAAAAATGTGTACCTCTAGTCATTGCTTTCTAAATTCCATGATCTAAAGTTCTGACAACAGGGTGCTTCCAAGCTCTGTTTTACACTAATGATGGTGTTTTATGAAGTGAAGTCTATGTAAAAGGAGCTCAGAAACCTGTATTTGTAGGTAATCCTTGACAACATGTTCCGGTTAAAGATGCCATGATACTAGGAGGCTAAAGGGAATATTCCCTTATGTGAATCCTTAATCTGAAATATACGGACCACTTACCTATTGCTAACAAACCACAAAAATAGAGGGTTTGTTCAACATTCATGAAAATTGTTATCATTTCATCTATCGAATTTTCAACGAACTTCTTTGATAACTCGATCGCAAAGTTGAAGCAAACAAAAACTCTTGAAGCAAAGCTTGCACTCGTGATTCTCCATGAAGCAAAAAGATCAAACACCAAAACCAAAAAATAGAGCAAAATAAAGTGAGATTACTCTTGTCTCAATTTTTTTAAAAATTGAAATAATATTATAGTTCCTTAATTTTATTTATGGTTTTAAATTGTTCCCTTAAATTTGATGTATAGAATAATTTAGAATGATCCTTTAAATTTCAAATTTATCTATTAAGAATTATACATGATAATAAAGGGCTAAAAATTGATACGAGTTTAAAACTTAAAAAAATATTTTGAAATGATTCAAATTTAAAAGACTAATTAAGAATGATAAATAAAGTTTAATGAGAAAAATATCATTTTAACCTATAATTTAAAAGCCTTTCATTATGGGTCATTAATTTTAATTTTTCTTAATTTTCTTTTTTTTTTTTAAATTTTTTCTTCCAAAAATTGAATAAAATACTCCTCTTAATTTCATTCATGTCAAGTTCTTCCTCTAACTTTTTAATTTTTTGTGATTTTTATTTTATTTTTTGAGGCTTAGAAAAATTATCTATTAATTTTTATAAAATAGTGTTTTTTATTATCTTGAATAAGCAAATGGCCTCAAAAAATTATAAAAAAATTTAGAAAAATATTTTGACAAATATAGAATATGGAATTAAGATATAATCTCCCTAGATATACACAAAATATTTATACTCTCAAGTTGAGGCATAAAACATTAATATTTAAACCTTATTTAAGTTAAATTTATTGTTGTTTTCAATTTTCATGCAACATAGTCAATAAAACAAACAATTTCAAAATGGTTTAAGTTAAGCAAGTTATCTTTGAGAAGCACTTATTACATCATCATGAACTTCTCTTTAGATAGAGAACATAACATGCATTAGGCATCTTTAGCATGGAGCTAATATGAATGAAGATATATAGTATTGCGAGTCTTATTCTCTTTGGATAGATAATTTTCACAAACTACATATCTCTATCTAACAAAAAAGTTTATTGCTAAGAAAATATATCCTTTTAGATAGATAAATTTTTTTAACTATTTACTTCCACCAACACACTTCATGTCTTACTAGAGTTGGTTTATATAATAACTCCTTTTAGACAGGTAATTATATAGTGTAACTCAATTTCTATCAATAAGGAAACTTAACTTTCTATGACTTTTTTAAGCCATAAAAAAAAAAAAAGAGAAACTGGTGTGTTTTAACTCTCCGTTGGCTCTCCTCTTGACTCGTGTCTTGTCTGTTGCAACAAGTCCCTGCAAACAAATGCTTTAGAATGAGGAACACTATATTTTTATGTACAATTTAAAAACACTATATTAATAAGGAAATTCCTTTAGGTTTGTTTTGAGTTAAATCACCTTTACAATTAGAGCAATTACTTGGACCCAGATCATTTGAAGTCATGTTTTTCTGAAGTAGGTGAAGTCCTTTGTAAATAAGATTTCTCTTTCTTAAAAAAATTATATCAAAAAAAAGAAAAAATAATAAATATGAGAGACTTCACCGCACTTAGAAGGATGCAACTTTAGAGTATCCATTCGTGTAATTACTCATGGAGATACTAAAATCATATTACTCTTCTCTTTATTTTTAAAATATATATTTACTTTCTAAAATCAAAATACGACAAAAGTTCCTTAAAAAATAATATTTATTTCTTTTATTAAATATAAAACTTGTCAAAAATTATATTTTTTAAAACTTTTATTTCAACGTAATTTATCTTGAATTAAAAACTGTAGATATAATTTATTTTAAAACTCCATAAAATTTACGGCAATACTTAAGTGTATTAATATATATTTACTTATGTAGTACAAATGTTTTTGAAATTAAACTATTATCTATAATTTAGTTAAATTTTAAAAATTATTTTGTGAATATGTTTTTTGTTTTTATTAATTTATTTTTTAATCAAATGTTTTTGAAATTTGCTAAATTTGGAAAATCTACTATATTATATTGGTCAAATATATTTTTAATATTTGTTATATTATATAAGTAATAGATATATGGGTATTTTAATCAAAACAAATGTAATTGTAACTTATTTTTTCTTTTAAGAGAAGAGAGTGTATATTTTTAAAACAGAAGGCATCTCTTATGGGAAAAAGAGTAACTTACCCTTATTTATGATATGCAGTCCGATTAAAATTAGGCCATTAACATCATTTGCTTTTGCTGCTGACTTCGCCATTGTCTTGCATAATTTCAAGTTTCATAATCTTTTGAGAGTATTTGTATGTGTTTCAACTAGAGTTTACTAATTCATTATTTATTTGGCAGAGGAAACTGGGATGTCGATGGTTATAGCTGCTACAGGTGATCCATTGTATTTAATTAACTTTGCTTATTACCGTGTCTGCTTATTATTTTTTTAAGGAATTGTTTGTGTCAAAACTTTAGCCAATGTAAACAGAAATTTTCTCATCAATATACATAGAAATACATAGACTAGACGGGACGAACAGAGAGTGAGGATGTATACTAAAAGTCATGATGAAATGAAAGTTTAATGATAATTCGGAGAGATGTCTTAAAATAAGGAAGCCTTTCATTTTGGTCTATGTGTGAAACATAAATGATAGGGTCCTTTTAAAGACAAAAGGATCCCCCCCCCCCCCCCCCCCCCCCCCAAAAAAAAGGATGCTGCACCATCTCATCTAATATCATTGACTACAGTTTCTGCAGCTGCAGTAGCGGGAGTTTTAATCATTATAATCTACCGGTTTGGAATGAAGTTATTTTCTCTTAAAATCGCCAGATCTTGGGAAAACAAATCTAAAGCTCATCAAGATTTTGAGGCCTTTCTTACAAGGCACGGACCACTTGCTACAGGAAGATATAGCTACTCTGACATGAAGAAAATGACCAACTCATTCAAAGAAAAATTAGGCCAAGGAGGCTATGGAAGTGTGTTCAAAGGGAAGTTACATGACAAATGTCTAGTTGCTGTGAAGGTTTTGAATGAAACAAAAGGTAACGGTGAGGAATTTATCAAATGAGGTGGCAAGTATAATCAGAACTTCTCATGTTAACATTGTTACTCTTTTAGGATTTTGTTTTGAAGGGTCCAAGAAGGCTCTCGTCTATGAGTTTATGGCAAATGGATCTCTAGAGAAGTTCATATTTGAAAATAACATTAATTCCCTAGAATTGAGTTGTGAAATATTACACCAAATTGCAGTGGGTGTTGCACGAGGATTAGAGTATTTACACAGAGGATGTAACACTCGAATATTGCATTTTGACATAAAGCCTCACAACATTCTATTGGATGAGAACTTTTGTCCAAAGATCTCAGATTTTGGATTAGCTAAAATATGCCCTAGAAATGAAAGTGTTGTATCCATGTTGTGTGCTAGAGGAACCATAGGATATATTGCTCCTGAGTTAATTTTAAGAAATTTTGGGATGGTCTCTCACAAACTTATCATCACCATCTGTCTTATCCTCTCTTCATCAGCTTCATTTCTAATGCTCCGCAGTGCAAGCTCTTCGTTTAATTCTAGACGTTCGTAAATCCAATTTGGAAAATATATTTCACTAGCACAAACTAACCCTTCAGACCGTCCAACGATGAGTAAAGTGGTGGAGATGCTTGAAGGGAGAATTGAGACCTTGCAAGTACCACCAAAACCTTACTTATCATCTCCTTCAAGATCACCATGTCCTTCTTCTTCCTCAACTCACTGATTCCATAACTTCTGTGCTATTGGGCATTTTCTTGAGGCATAATACTTGGGCTCATATGTTTCTGTGTCTGTGCATGCTTGTTATTTTCTGAAGTTACCATTACGAATAAGATCTCTGCTGGTGCATTGAAGCTTGGCATATATTCACAACAAGAACATGGTAATGCTTTTAGACTTGTAGTGTGGTCACTTTTCTCTTTATTGTAAAAATTCTATTAATTTGCTCTGTAGAAAAGGAGACAGAGGCAAAGAAATCGCTGAAGTGAGACAATGTAATAATCTCAGCAATTCTATCATCTTTGTTAATTTATAAGGTAGGGTACTGTTAATAACAGTTGGATGGATGAGTATGTTCCAAAGTTTTCAATTTAAAAAATGTTTCACGATCGTAGTGAATAAATAACCCCAACTAAATAATGAGAGGTTATAGTATGATTGAAAACCATGTTCATAAAAAGTTGGTTTATTCTGAAAACAAGAGATTCGCTCAGTAGTCTAGTTTTCCTGAATTTGTTTAAGTTGCTTCAGAGGCTGATGTCTATGATCTATCCACATCAATTTAATAGACGTCGTACCAGATGATATGAGATAATACAAATCTGGAGCAACATAATGAAAAATAATAATAATAATAATAACAACACTGAAGCATGACAAAAAAGCTGGAGGATTCTTAATTGAATATTTAATTTTTAATCAGCAATTGCCTTTCATTCAAAATTAAAAGTGATGAACAAATATGAAAGAATTGTAATTTCTGAAAAAGACACAAACAAGAATTGACTCTAAGCTTCGAATTCTTCACCTCCTTCCTCGAAACACAACGGAAACCGTATGACGCAAGAATCATTGCGTGAGCAGTTGAAAGTCCCACGTGGACTGTGGAATTCTATCATTTGGCCCCTTCCAACATGTTTCCCCGGTCATTGCAGTCTATTTCCGTGTAAACACGACGGTCTCAGACTCAGTCATATAAATCAAAGCTTTTCATTGTTTCTTTGCACTCATCTTTTGGCACCATTTCTACATTTTATCAGGATATCCTCTATTCTTATATTTGTTTCTCTAATTTACTTTCAGCTTGTGCTTCTTCTTTCAGGTCAGGCAGTTCAAATAGGTGATATATATTGAAGAAAGAGCAAACCAAATTGGGATGACTCCAGTTTACATGTCTCATTTCCTCTTGTATTCTAAACTTACACTGATACTTCTAGCTGGATGTGGGAATGGAAACCGTGATAAGTGTCCACGATCATTTGATTGTGGAGAACTTGGGAGGACCCACTTCCCTTTCACCAAGGCAGAGCGACAGGACTGTGGCTTAATGGTGATATATGGCTGTGATAATCCATCTCCAAATAAAACGATTGAACTGGAGAAGAACGGAAGACCATTAAGGCTTACAAACATCATTCAGCAGGATGATGCTATTACGGTTACTGATGAAGATCTACACAAGCGTTTGAAATCCAAAACTTGTGAAGTTTTCAACAAGAATATCACTCTTCCTCAAGGCTCTCCTTTGGTTTCTTTTCACATCAAATATAACATAACCCTGTTCCGATGCAACCAAAACCTCAACATCAGCCCTCCTGCTGGTGTTTTTAATTATACCTGCCCAGACTACAATATCTATCATTACCACTTACACAAGCATGCTTTTGATCATTACCAAAGATTTTTCTCATCATGCTCAATTCTTCTGCTTCCAAGTAAAGACCAGCCTGATAACAAAGACCTTTTATCGTTCTTAACTGCTCAAATGGTTATTGAAGTACAATTATCAGATGCTTGTAATAAGTGTTACAACCACATAGGAGGCCAATGTCGACTTGACAGCAATAGAAACTTCTATTGTGACAGAGGTACATGCATCTGCCTAACTCTTGTAACTCTGCTTTAAACAATTGCATAATTTCAGTTATCTGAGTTCCAAGATTAAATTATCAATTGGAAATGTTATAACATTTTGTTGCTATGTTCTTAGAGTAAAAGTTACAAGTTGATATGTCTCGTTTATGGTTAAAAAAAAAAAAAGGTGCTATATCTCCTGTGGCCAAAAACATATATATTACTTGAAAAACTTTAGGAGTCTCTTAAAATCTATTATCCTTTCCCAACTTAAGACTATTCTTTTAACTTTATCATATATGTATTTCAGAATTGAATTTCAGATACACATAGCTACTTGAAATAATATTTACCAAATATTTTTAGTTCATTGGTTTTTAAATGATTTAACTATAAGTTCTTCTCAGCAACCTTAACCTAGAAAGTTACAACATTTTCAAGGCCAAATTTGTCAAGCAGGATATAGCCCACAAAGTATGGCTTTCTACTAATTGGTTTTGGCTCTGGTTACTTATTCTATTCAATTTTTGTTTGCACCTCTGCAGAGAAAAGTGGGAAAACCGTGCTTATAGTGACAACAGGTAAATAAAATTTTGTCAAGAAAAAAAGAAGCGCTTCCTCTTTGGTACACTTCTGTTAGAATATTGTCATGATTCAGCTGTTTAAATGCATAGTTGCTTGAACTGTTTATCATTACTTTAGCTTCTTCTACTGATGTAAGGATGAAAAGAAAGATAGAAAACAAAAAAAGGCTGGTACTTTCATTAGAAACTAAAATTGTGATTATCTCATAAGATCGCCTTTGTATATATAGCTTTCTTGTGTGGCATATCTTTCTCAAATATTCTTTGTCTAAAATTATTCTTTTTAATTCTCATGATAGCTTCATCTGCCGGACTTGCTATGCTATTGTTCTTGGCTTTATGCTTTAGAAGAAAGCTACTTGCCTCTGCGACATTTAGTTTCTTTTGGAGGAAAAAACATCCCACCCATCAAATAATTGAAGACTCTCTCAAGCAACATGGACCCATCTCTTCTAGAAGGTACAGTTACTCTGAGATAAAGAAAGTCACTAATTGTTTCAAAGTCAAATTAGGCAAAGGAGGATATGGGAGTGTATATAAAGGAAAACTACCAAACGGGCATCTTGTTGCAGTGAAAGTGCTAAGTGAATTAAAAGGTACCAATGAGGAATTTGTTAATGAAGTTGCAAGTATTAGTAAGACATCCCATGTTAACATTGTCAGCCTTTTGGGCTTTTGTTTCCAAGGTTCCAAAAGAGCATTGGTTTATGAGTATATGCCTAATGGATCCCTTGAGAAGTTCATATATGAGAAGAATCCCAACATGGTTGAACACCAATTAGATTGTCAAACTCTATATAATATTGCAATTGGTGTTGCTAGAGGACTAGAGTACTTGCACAAGGGCTGCAATAGTACTAAAATCTTGCATTTTGACATAAAACCTCACAACATACTACTTGATGAGGATTTTTGCCCAAAAATTTCAGATTTTGGACTTGCTAAAGTATGCCCAACAAAAGATCTCATTGTATCCATTTTGGGAGCAAGGGGAACAGCAGGATATATCGCTCCTGAAGTGTTTTCAAGAAATTTTGGTGAAGTATCTCACAAGTCAGATGTCTATAGTTATGGAATGATGGTTTTAGAAATGGTTGGAGGAAGAAAGAACATGAATGTTGAAGTTGATCATTCTAGTGAAATATATTTTCCACACTGGATTTATAAGCGCCTTGAACTAAATCGAGAACTAGGACTGAAGTGCATTAGGAATGAGATTGATAAAGAAAGGATGAGAAAAATGACAGTGGTGAGCTTATGGTGCATACAAACTGACCCTTCAATGCGACCAGCAATGAGTAAAGTAGTGGAGATGCTAGAAGGAAGCTTGGAATCCATGCAAGTACCTCCTAAACCATTTTTGTACTCTCCTTCAACATCTCCAGCACATTACACAACTCAAACATGCGAAACTTTGTAGTTGTAGGATTTCTTCTTGCTCTATATCGGGTGTGTTGTATCTGGTACAAGTTTTGATAATCATTTCCTTTTGAAAACTGTAATGTGCAATTTGATTTTTCAATGCTGCAACTTGTAAATGATACGAGATTTTGTAGCTCTATGTTACTTCACATATATGTAGATGCTTGTAAGATTACAGCCATCTCTGCATTTGCTCTTTCTTTGTAGGTATCAATGTTTATTATATAGAAACACTATAATCTTTTTCTTGTAGGATTTCAATCACAGATAATAAATGCTTTTCTATGATCCACATCCTCTATTTGCCAATTTCTTGGCCTCTCCCAGAGTCTTTCTCAAATTTGGGACCCTGGCTAGAGACATATTTTATTTGGCTTGGTTATAGCTGGAGAGACTTTACAATGATTTCAAGCATAAGAGATTTCAACATTTTTCTTTATTGATTGAAAGATCAGGAGTGACTTTTCTATGATCTTCAAGCTCTATTTTCTGTTGTTGGTCCATTCACCTCTTTCCTGTTTCTCCTAGAATGGGTTTGTCCTCTGATTGGGTTAGAAATATTCAAAATCCTTCAAAGAGTGGAAGATATAAGATTGAGTAAAGAACAAGTCGAAATCTTGTCTCTTCTGCAATGACGTGCAGCTCAAGGTAGAAATTTGGTCCCAAATTATTGCAAGTTCAGAAAATAAGGATTCTGCTCAAAATCAGTTAACAAGGTCTCTCTTTGTTGGCTTTCATTGTTTTCAGTCATTTCTTTTGCTTAAGAAAAGGGATGAAAGACCAAAAACTCTCTTCAACTTAAAGCCAAGTATATTCCTTTAATTGACTTAGATCCTACGGTAATTGTAGTACAAGAGTTAAATGACTCTATTTGGTCCTTAAAATACGGTAATTGAGTGGGATGGTCAATTAGAGATGTAGCTTAGCATTAAGATCAAATATTATTGACTTTTTTTTGTTGTTGGGGGGGGGGAGTTTGTGTAAAGCTGGAAAATGAAGTGAGATTTTTTAATGTCATAAGCATTGGACAACTATTACATTGACAAGAACTACCATCCCCACGACTGTTGGATGTGTTTCACATTCTCCAAACCAGTCTCATTCCTTTTAAATATTAAATAGCTTTTGTGCGGTAATTCTGCAAGCATAACTTGCAGATACAGGCAGAAAAAAGGAAGGAGAATAAGAGGGACTACATTCACCAATGTGAGGGATTTAGTATGTCTACTGAGTAGCATTGCCAATGCCTTCCGTGGCATTTTTATTTTTTATTTTTTAATATTTGAGGTTGTCATGCTGCGTAGCACAAGAGCTGCGCATCAGACAATCCAAACACCATGTGAGAGATTGAGAACTTGAACACAGAATTGGATACAAGACAATAACAAAATCAAATACGCATTTAAGAAGTCCTAACAAGAGGAATTGGATCACCATAAAGATGAAAAAAAAATAGTGTAACAGACTTTTCTCCTTTACTTTGGCACAGCTGGGATTGCGTGATTTTTTGTTTATTTTAAAATTATTTATTGAAATAGAATTTTATAAAAAAATATTGTAACAAATAGAAGTTAGTATTTAATAAAATCATCTAATCAACACTTTTATAACATCATTTTTTTAGTTAATCTATCAAAAAAAGTATTTTTTATTATCAAATTACTAAAAAAAGATATATATATATATATATATATAGAGAGAGAGAGAGAGAGAGAGAGAGAGAGAGAAATGACTTTGCAATTATTATTGTTTTAATGGATTAATATTTTAAATATTCATTATGGATAATTTTGATTAATTTTCTAATTTGTTATTTAATAGAATATTAAAATAAAAATCAAAATAAATATATATGATTAAAATAAATATATAAAAATACATTAAAAAAATAAGTATATAAAAAGAAAAGAAACAATGAGAATGAGAAAAGAAGAGACTGCAGAAGATAATAACAATAATAATATTAATAATAGGTAATGTGACAATTGATGATCGAGCAGGAGTTTTTTTGCCTTAAAATTTATGTTTTACTTCTAGTTCAAAGGAGAACCTAGAAAAAAAAATTAAAAAAAAAATAAACTCACTTTTTTCAAAATGAACAAAACCAAAGCAAGCTCTTTATCTCACAGATATAAGAATGATTCCCCATTTTTGAACCCACAGAAGTTATTTTCTTCATCCATGTAACAATACCCTATTAAGTAATAAATCAAATCTTATCTCCTTGTTCATTGAATACATAAAACCCCTATTCCGAACCAATTTATCATGAGAGATTTCAAAATGTACAAATTTTCTTGAGTTGAGACTTGTTTATAAGGATGACCTTAGGTAGATATGGTAGGGTATCATAGACCATATCCCCAGATGTGGAAAAAAAATATTTTTCTCACCTTCGGACTTATACCCTAGTAATTGTCAAACTTAATCCCATCTCTTTTTCCGTTGAATCTCAAAATCACTGGATCCAAACCCATTTTGTAATACCCTTAGTTTTTTTTTTTTGGTGTAAATTGAGACACTTGGTGAGAGCTCTTAGAGTATGAAGGGAGTGTTGAATAATGATTGTCTTAGTATTCTTTTAGTTTTGGTAAGTTAAAATATATTTTATCATCCAATAAATTGTATTTAAGTTTTAGTGGATTTTTATACTATTTAAAATGTTAAACATGGATAAAAAAATCAAACTGAACCAGCTAATTCGACCAGTTAGACCAAAAACCAATCCTTAATTCAGTTTGGTTAGCTCAGAAAATCGATCCATTAAAAAATTGGTAAAAAATCGATCAAATTGGTCAAAAACCGACTGAACAAGTCAAATCAAACCACTTAAAAATCAGTTTGAATCGGTCAGTCCAAATTTTTTTTTTGAATTTTTCTTATATAATAGAATAGTTTATCTTAAATAAATTTGATAAATTAAAAATAAAAATATTAAAAAAAAGAAGGGTTGAAATATAAAAAAATTTAAAAAAAAAAGATAATATAAAATAAATAAATAACACATATTTAGTTATTTTTTGTGTTTCCTCCTTATTATGTCCTATCCTATGGTAACATTTCTTTTAAATATAAAAATATTTTACTAAAAGTACTATTATTTAATGATAAATGAAAGTTTAATACAATTTAAGAAGTTCAAAATTTTAATATTAAATACTTTTAACTTTTAATTATAAGTAGTTTTTTTTTATTTAAAAAATAATTTTTTAAATATTTTAAGAAATATTAAGTTAATAATCAAATATTTAAAATTTACTAATATTTATTTGTTATATTAAAATTTTAATATATAAAATTTAAAAATATATATTTAATTATTACCAATTCAACTATGGTTCATCCGCAAATCGACTAATGAATCGTAAACTAGTGTCTTTATTAATTCAATTATCGATCCGATTTTAAAAGTATTGGTATTAAATATTCTGTTTATGAAGAATGACTACGGGGATAGGGAGGGGAAATGTTCTGGATGATGGAAATAATAGTTGACTATGATATATATGTTTTTAATCATAAATTTAAGTGTATACCAAGAAAAGAATCCTCAACCTCATAAATAGTATCCCCAATCCCTTAAACAAAATTCTATCCTCCCTCAAATAAAATTTTCTTTTCTTATAAAGAAGGTCCCCAAACAGAGTTCATAGAGTTTCCAAACTGAATAAGCACAACCAAATTGAGTTAGTGACGGCAAGCACCTTCATGGGCTGGTAAATATGCAACAAAACGCTTTGGATAATATATATATATATATATATAATACAGACAACCTCGCTCTTCGGATATATATATATATATATATATAAATTCTTCCTTATGTTTGAAATTTGGGTCCACGGAAATATGATGTTTGAAATTCCGAACTGATGTAATATGAGTCCACATTTTTGCTTAAGCCCTGCTATGTTCCACTGTAACTCAATTTGTTTTGCTGATGTTCTCGTTAGGGGTGCTGTCTTTAGTGCTAAAAAAACTGGGTTTAAATTCCCCGTAATGTGTCTATACCGTTCTGTCTATGCTTGGGAATTTTCAAATGAGTTCATAGCGTTTTGCTGCATGGATTGGTATATGGTGAGTAAATTAGGGAAATCATGTTTGGGGTAAATGACATTAGTTGATTAATTCATGTTTGGGAAGCACTTGATTATGAACAAACATACGTATGTGTTTTTATGAATTGAAGTTGGATGTTGTATATCATAATCAAAGAAGCTACGACTTGTGTGTCTATGCTTTGACTAGGCAAGCACAAATGAGTGGGCTCTCCTTCTTTTCCTCATGAGCTCAAGTTAATTTGTATTATATATAAATTAAAGCTGTAGGAAAGAGGGAATTGTTGTTCTTATTCTCTTTTATTTCATTTAGCTTCCTATAATTTCATTGTAACGAAACTTATGATTCAGGAAAACAAGATGTTGCTAATCTATCTTTTATATAAAAACTCAATTTTTGCTTCATAACCAGTTCATGATTTGACAAGTTTTTTTCATTTTTTTTTCAAATGTGGAACTCTCTGCATGGACTGCCCTTCTATTTTTTTTCATATAATGAGTATTTTTTTAAAAAATAATTTGTGAGTATTTTTATATACAAGAATACGTTTTTTTTAATTTTCGACTCCCATGATTAAATCTTGAATCCGTCCCTAAGTACACATAATCCCAAGTCAGTGGCATTTTTATGATTAAGCTGAAAATTAACCCATTTTAATTTCCCTCTTAATTATCATCCTTAGAATATCGAAACTTCTCCATATTTTGTATTTTTTTTATTTTTTATAATTTTTTTTTAAAAATAGGAGCATGATAGATATTTTTTATCTTTAAAATCACTTTTTTAAATCCTATTTTTCAATACATTTCTTTCTATTTTGTATATAAACAAGCCCTAAATAAATAAAAAATTAAAAATCATCATCCCATTATCCCCCTTGGAGTTCTGATTTGAAGTATTTAGCGTGACACACACTCTTTATTCTTTCCATCTTTTAACTCCCTAAAGTAGTTTCTAAGATTAATCTTGGATCTAAACACCAAGAAGGATTCAGGTTATGCGTATAATGATAAGAATAATAACCACGGAGCAAGAATTTGGGGCTTTAGGTGATACATTGTAAATTGTAAATTGAATTTGGGGCTTTAGGGACACACACAATCAAAGAGTGTTCATGACATGTTAATCCACAACAAAGACAGTTGGATATTCAATTGTCATAGCAGACCTTTTCACAGGAGAATGTTAGGATGATTTGTCATAATTCATTCTTCAGTCCAGAGAGGAAGCATAGGTTATGCTATTGGGGAATCAATTTCGAAATTATAAAATTTTTAGCTAAAGACTTCTGTGTGTTTATTAATTCGAATTTCTAAGATTGGAAGTAATTTGGGAAACTAAGGCTTATTTTAAATGCTTCCATATCTATATCATTAACTCTCAAGAAGCATCACTTGCCTATTGTTTTGATTTGCCCATTCTGTCTTGGTGAGAAAGAATCAATGGATCACTTGTTCATTTTCTATCATTATGCTAAAGAAGTTTGGTTTGTTTGTCCTAGCTCTATGCAGAAAGAAAGTATATCCCATTAGTAATTTGATTTAGGTTTAATTTTACTAGGGTATTTTAAGAGTAAAATTTTAAGGGTAATATGAAGAGTGTGTCATTAAAATCAAACAGAAAAGATATATAAAGAACACCCTTTATTATAACAACAAAAATAGACTTAAAAAGATTAACCTGTAAGTTGACTTGAGAATACCTTACCATAAAATTTAAAAAAAAAAAGTGAAAGTAAGGCATGCCTGTGAAAAATCTTGCTAGATATATTGTTATGAAAAACTCACCATATTAAAAGGTTAATTGTTTTAATCTTAAATTATCATTTGCCAAATAAAATAATATGTATGTATCTTTTTAAATAAATATTGAAAGTTAAAATTAAAAATATTTAAAGTAAATTGCATTAACCTTCTCTAAGGTTTGGTTAAATTAAACCTTATACCTTATAATTTTAAAAATTACACTTAACTCCCTTTATTTTATTTTCTATTGATGAAATTAACTT
This sequence comes from Erythrophleum ivorense, assembly GCA_026724425.1. Classification (NCBI taxonomy): domain Eukaryota; kingdom Viridiplantae; phylum Streptophyta; class Magnoliopsida; order Fabales; family Fabaceae; genus Erythrophleum; species Erythrophleum ivorense. Next base: position 31,627,686 of record JAIUCV010000002.1, on the reverse strand, counting down.
TACAAACAAAATGCATTTCTTCTAAAAATAAAATTATTTAGTTGTCTTTAATTATCTTAATTGACATATTAAAAATAAAATTATATTTTATATTGTGCAAAAAATTAATTTTATTGACAAAGAATAAATTAAAAAAATTACAATGTCACAAAATAACAATAAAATTGAGTATAATTCTTAAAATAAAAAATTAAATATAATTTAACTAAGGATTAAACTTAAATGTAATTTCCAATATATTCACTATTAAGTTTTTCAATTAAAACATGATAATTTCATAATTTGTCAATAATAATATGACAAGTGTATGATTTAATCAAAAAAAATTTGCAAAAATCATATATTTGTTATATTACTTTAAAAAAGCATACACTTAGCATGTTTTAATTAAAAAACTTGATAGTAAAGACATAAATAGTTGCATATAAGTTTGTGCATTTAACTAAACTTTACAAAAGAAAATTATAATTTTTAAATATTTAATCCTTAAAATGTTAATTTTTCATAACTAATGCTAGCAATCTTGTGGTAAACTAGTAATCCAATCTCAAATAGAACCAATTAAAAGAAAAGAAAACTAATAACCCTCATCATAATAAAAAATCAAGCCATCCTCCTTATTATAGCTATAGCGTGACTTAGGCAGTGCATTCCCATTTCCCATGCCTTCTTTAAAACCTTTTGCCTCATTGAGTTAAGAAATCATTATCAAGGGTCTATGGTGTTAAATTTGCTTCTTGTTTGAGGAAATACTTGGACACTCAAATTGATGTGGGTAGTCATAAAATGGTGGTACATAAGGAGGTTGTCAAAAAAATGATAAGAAATTGCAAACTTGGAAATAGGTATTGTTATCACAAGTAGGACAGTTAACCTTTATTAAGTCGGTTTTGAGCTGTACATTGCAATACCTATTTTCATATCTTGAACTTCTAAAAAAGTATTGTCATAAAATTGATATGAAGATTGCTAATCTTTTCTAAGGTTTCTCTACAAATAAGTTGATAACACATTTGCTAGAATGGTCAAAAGTGTGTTAGCCAATCAATTTAAGAGGGCTTGTGTTTAACAGACACATTTGTTTAACAAAGCACTTTTGGCAAAGCAAGTTTGGCATGTAGTTTTGGTTGATTCAAATTCTTTATTTGCTCATGTTATAAAACCCAAATAATTCCCTATTGATTTAAATGGTCCATTGTTTTATCGATTGATGTCATCTTAGATTTGGAAGGGGATTCAAAGGTCGAGAGATTTAATTGTAACAATCTTTTTATGGAAAGTGGGAGAGGGTCAAAATATTTCACTATCCCATGAGCTTTGGTGGTAGATGCAGCCAAGTCATTCATAGTCTTTTAAGAAAATAAGTGACCTTATTCTACATGGTACAAGTAGGTGGAATGTGCAACGCTTATAGCAAATTTATTCTTCAGATCAAGTGGAACAAATTATTAACTTACCGAATTCTATAACAAATCAAGCAGATTCTATAGTTTGGACTAGTAATTCATCCAATCAATACAAAGTGGTTTATGAGTATTGGTGTTTAATGTAGAATATTTTAGGATAATAGTTAGGTTTCTTTTCAAGCTTGGGATAAGCTTTGGAAATTATGATTACCATTGAAGGTAATTATGTTTTTATGGTGATTGTTAAGTAACTCTTTACTATAGACATCTATTCTCTAAAGCCATCATATATTAATTCATGAATATTGTCCTTTTTGTCATGAGTGAGATGAATTAGTTAATCATTATTTATTGCGTATAGCTTTAAGAGTGTTATTTGGTTTTTTCAATCTAAGGGTGGATAATGTAGAAACATTATAGGTTCATGACTAGATACATCAATGGACTAACCAATCTTGTTTGGGTATCTTGTGGATGCTAGGGAAAAAATGAAAGCTAGTGTTGCTTTTTATGTCATTTAGATGTGTAGGAATCATCTATTGTTCAATACTACTAACTATACTCCTAAGGATGCAATTAAGTTAATTAACCGGCTAAGTCATCAATATTATCTAGCAAGTTTTTCACAATGATATCAAAAATCAAAAGAAAAGTGGCTTGTTATCTGGGATGGAAAATTTCAAAATAACTATTGGTAGATTTTTGGATATGTAGACAAGAAGTTGTCTTAACAAACTAAACATAAAGTTCTTATATCAATCTAGTTTGGCAGGTTGGTTTTCTAGAAATAGTTTTGGGTGCATAGGTATTGCCATTAGAAGATAAGAGTCATACTTGAAGCTCTTTTATCATAGTGTGAAATTTGTAAATCAACAACAAGTAATTGAGAATCCATATCAATTTCTAGTTTAAATTTTATGTTTTTCTAGATCTTACTACCAAATTCTTTAAGGATGTTAGCATTTGCCCATGCATCAACAAATATTATATAAGAATATTCTAGTATTGCTAGATAAATTTTTTAAGTTATAGAACATGTTTAGTATCAAAGCATATTCATTTAGATATTAACTCAATTTTTTATTTGTCTGTCTAGTGTCTTAGAAGTCTAATGTTTTTCTTTAGTGTAAATTAAAAAGAAAACTTTTGCTTTCTCCCCAAAGTTCCACCTATTAATTGTTCCCCAACTTTGTTCACAACTTACACAAATGTTTTTACTACCTAAGAATGATTATGAATATAATATTATAGTCTTGACCTCAAAAGTAATTTTTTTAAGGTTAAATTGCATATAACTCTTTTAAATTTTAAGTTAGATAGAGATAACCCTTCTCTCTCAACATTCAAAACTTGACAATGAACCTAATTAAACATTTAAATTTGTGTAGATAACTCATTGCTATTAGTTAATATGTTATTTCACTAATAAAATATGATATGCCAAGTGGTTATTTGCACATAACATAAAAGGGTCAAATAAATTAGTTTTAAAAGATTATCTATATAAAAAATAAATTTTAAGGAGGTTCATTATCACTAACATGTCATACTTTATTTAAAATAATAAAACTAACTAACAACAAGGGGTTATATGCACAAATTTAAAAATTCATGAGAGTTCATTGTTAGGTTTTAAAAGGTTAAGGGAATTATCTACATATGACTTAAAATTCAAAGGATTTTATGCAATTTAGCCTTTTTTCTTATCCCTTATATATTCGTAGATAACAAACTTGATTACGTTTGGTAGAATGAAAATATTTTTAAGGAATAAAAATGAAAATGAAATGAAATATGAAGTTTTAAATTATGTTTGACATGCCATAAACAAAGAATAAGAATACTTTTTTATTTGTATGTCTATTAGGGTGAAAATAATGCATAAATAAAAAGAAAAACTATACAAATGACTATGATACTCTTAATGTAATCATATTAAAATATTTATTTTTTTGGTATAAAATAATTAAATATTCGTTTTTTTATTTTAATTAAAAGAATAATTTTTCTTTTCTAATAATAGAAAAAATAAAAAATATTTTTAATAGTGTTTAAAATATTAAAATCATATGTTTATTTAGGTGTTCCTGTTGCAGCTTTTATTTGGCGCAAATGAGAATTTATTATCCTTTTTTATATGAACAATTACTTTCCATCCAAATACGGATAGAAAGCATAGTAACTCAGCATAGTGACGGCAGATTCCATGGAGTAGGGCAAATCAAGTCTGCCACCCGTGAATTGCTAACTTCCTTTTCATTGTTTGCATCCTACTGAACACGACATTAATGTACTCATTATCTTTTCAACTGAATCCTGAATTCTTGCATTCAGATTCATTTACTTTCCAAAATTAATTTTTTTTAATATTGACATTTAATTACATAAAATTTTTTTCATGTAAAATTATAAAAAATCACAACTCCACACATGTGTATACATGCACGCGCACACATATATATATATATATGTCAAAACCTTAATTTGGTCATAAGATTTATGTTTAATATCAAAAGTTGGATAATAGAATAAAGATGTGATCAATTTATGAACTCAAATTGAGACAATTTGAAATTATAGATATTTGATCATTTCAGAAATTTTCTATCCCTTTTCATAGAATTTAAGAATGATTCATTTTCTTCTTATTTTTTCATTCATTCTTCTTCATTAAGCATACTTATAATTAACCCTTGAGGAGAAAGAAGAAGATTAGTGTTTAAAACTACTACAAAACAATGTTGCTTTAAATTTATTATGTAAGATATTAGGTTGGACATCTACGTTAGCAGTGTAATATCTACATTTGCATCCTTTAATGATTAAATTTTTGATTGGTTAGCTAATCTTGCTAATTTACTTGGTGTTAGCAAATTAGGAGACATTGATAATTTTTATAGATATGTAGGATAAAATTGATTGAAAAAAAAAAGTGAAACAAAACTAAAACTATTTTTGGAAAACATAAAAAAATTATTTTTATTGTTTTGAACATCCACAGGAAGGGCTTCTTCATAATTTACTAGAGTAGGGAAATTGAACACCCTACCAATGAGAGGAAATATAGGAAAAGAGAGAAAGATTATCTTATTCAAGTATCAAGTATTACAACAGTAAAGATCACAGAAAGGTTGTAATACAAGTGGCATCTATAATTGGGTTCTTCCTTCATAGCTCCTCCTAAGCCCCAGAATATGCTCATCTTGCAAGATCCATAAGGAAGATGGCCTCCCCATCACAGCCCACTATGGGATTATCCATCTCCAATTGGTTGAATGAGGAAGATAAAAACAAAATATGATCTTGGTCCTGAGACCAAACCATGGGAAAAGAAAACCAACAAGTTTCACAAAATACATTGACACAACAACTTGTCTTAAATTTGTCCAGCTTAGAACAACTTTACATGGCAATACACCTTAGTCAGGTTGCTTCCACAACTCCACTAAACTACTTGATATGAGTTTTATTATTAGTTTGTCTTTTAGAAGAATACAAATAAAAGCTCCCCCATAGCTAAAAAAAGGGATTCAACGTTTTTACTGGTTTCAGTACCTCTTCTTCCACTACTATTTTAATAAAGTTCCTAGCTCATCTTATGACTTTCTTTTGGTTGTATGCCATGATCTTAACTTGCCAGTATATAAGATATCACACTTACTCGTAGCTAATTTTTGTGAGGTAGTACTTTAAAGATGATGATTATATAAATTAAGTTAAACTAGTATTTAGGTTCCTTAATTTTATTTATTGTTTTAAATTATTTTCTTAAATTTAAAACATTTCAAAATAACTCCCTACATTTTAAATTTGTCACAAATATGTCTTTTAAAGATCAAATTTGCAACAAATTTGAAACTTAAAGGACTACTTTAAAATGCTTCAAACTTAAATGGCCAATTTGTAATGCTTTAACTTAAAGTACTAATTTGAAATGATATTTAAAGTCAATGGATCAAAAATACTATTTGAATATCTTCGAAAAAATAGAATTTCGAATATAAACAACCAGGTAACAATAAACATAATAATTTGGTTCCTCCATTAATGGATACTCTTAGGTCATTTGTTACAGAAACAGAGCATAATAATCCATGAGAAGTAAATTACAGTTAGAATCTAGAAAGAAAACAAAATCATGTTAATATCATAAAGTAACCATTTAAGTTATAACCCAATTGGCAAAAGTAATAATTATATAAAATTATATGAAAATTTTGACCAGAACTGTTTACCTTTGAAGTAATCAGACTACTAGGGCACCAAAAATTTCTTCCTTATCTATGGGGTTGACGAATCCTGCATATGAAACTCTAGAGTTGTTGATTTGGCTAACATCCCCTTCATGTAAGACAAAATAGGCTATACGCAACACAAATAAGATATCCAGAATGATGAAATGCAGAAAAATGTGTACCTCTAGTCATGGCTTTCTAAATTCCATGATCTAAGGTTCTAACAACAGGGTGCTTCCAAGCTCTGTTTTACACTAATGATGGTGTTTTATGAACTGAAGTCTATGTAAAAAGAACTCAGAAACCCTGTATTTGTAGGTAATCCTTGACAACATATTCCGATTAAAGATGCCATGATACTAGGTGGCTAAAGGGAATATTCCCTTGTGTGAATCCATAATCTGAAATATACGGACCACTTACCTATTGCTAACAAACCACAAAAATAGAGGGTTTGTTCAACATTCATGAAAACTGTTAACATTTCATCTATCGAATTTTCAACGAACTTCTTTGATAACTCAATCGCAAAGTTGAAGCAAACAAAAACTCTTGAAGCAAAGCTTGCACTCGTGCTTCTCCATGAAGCAAAAAGATCAAACACCAAAACCAAAAAATAGAGCAAAATAAAGTGAGATTACTCTTGTCTCAATTTTTTTTTTAAATTGAAATAATATTATAGTTCCTTAATTTTATTTATGGTTTTAATTGTTCCCTTAAATTTGATGTATAGAATAATTTAGAATGATCCTTTAAATTTCAAATTTATCTATTAAGAATTGTACATGATAATATAGGGCTAAAAATTGATACGAGTTTAAAACTTAAAAAAATATTTTGAAATGATTCAAATTTAAAAGACTAATTAAGAATGATAAATAAAGTTTAATGAGCAAAATATTATTTTAACCTATAAGTTAAAAGCCTTTCATTATGGGTCATTAATTTTAATTTTTCTTAATTTTCCTTTTATTTTTAAAATTTTTCTTACAAAAATTGAATAAAATACTCCTCTTAATTTCATTTATGTCGAGTTTTTCCTCTAACAAAGTTTCATATCTAGTTTCAATTTTCTCAAACTTCTTTTTCAAATGAAGTGTAAGTATTATTGTTTTTTTATTTTGGGAAAATTATAATTAAGAATCATAAAATTAAATTATTTATTTTAAAAGATCTTATATTTCAAAATCATTTTAAAGGAACCAAGGACTTAAAATTTTTTTCATATAATGATATAAATGCCCTTCTTACATGTTCCTATTCATATAACAGCATGTGATAACAAAATTTTAAGTAAGCGTACAAGACGACGTATTGTACATAGTGCACATGAGATGAGTTCTATTCACAAAGACCTGAGGCATCTTGTCAAAACTAAGGATTTTAGATCCTCTCATGTATTTAAGAAAGTCTCGGGAGAAAAAGTAATTAAATTAGTGGAGTCCAATTAAACTCATTTGTGTGGATCCCACTCATTTTCAATCACTCTCTCTCCTATTGGATTCAAAGAATTCAAATTAGAGATCAAGAGAAATAAAGAGAATGAAATGTCTATTGCCTTAATCATCAATATCATTAAGAATATCTTTGTCTTAATACTTCAAATATTGGGTCCTTAAATTTTTTAAAATATAATGTCCTTTCGAATAAATAATTTTGTTTTATGGCTATTTAATAGTAATTTTTTCTTTCAAATTTGTTTGTTTGGCCAATAAGTATCTCTACGGTCATTTCAGCCCCACGTAGTCGTATTTAGAAGGATGGCATCGTCTTTTCACAGTAGCACATCTGCCACCAAACTACCAATAGCAAATTGCATTGCGATTCTCCACTGCTTTTAGAAAGCTGTAATGGAATCTGGCCCTTTCGTTTCATCCAATGTATCTCCGCACGCCACGTCGCTAGAATGCTCAAAACGTACCTTTGGTTTTGAACTTCTATCCAGTGGAGTGAACTGCCAAGAATCATCCATGGATGAAGCAGAAAAGCTCCTTACACTTCAAAAAGGCTCTGTGAAGAAAGCATGCTCATCCATCTCCCCTTTCGTTTTGTAAACATACCTGTTCCTTTTTCGAGAAAAAAGAAAAGTACAGAGCAAAAAAGGAAAATCAAGTACAAACTCTTGAAGAAAGAACTATAATGACTGATCTAGCTTTCACATAAAACCTATAGTCTGTGTTAGTCTGAGAGCCAATAAACAATGAAGCGCTATTGTTACTGTCTTGAAATGACCTCAAGGCTATGTTTGGTTCAACTGAGGGGAGGGGAGGGGAGGGATTTTTAATGGAGGGGAGGGGAAGGGAGGGAGGGATTTTAATGAAGGGGAGGGGAGGGATTTTAATGATATATTGTTTGGTTCAAGAGGGGAAGGGAGGGAAAATAATAATATGTATGACTATTTTATCTTTATATGTTTTAAAAGTAATAATAATATAATTAATTATTTTTTTTATTTTTAAAAATTTAATATTTTTATTACCAATTAAATAAATATTAGAAATTATTTATAATTATAATTATTTAAAAAATTTATAAATAAATAAAACTAAATAAATAAATATAGGGGTATTTTAGTCTAAAATATAACTTTCCCTCTCAATCCCCCCAAATTGGAGGGGAGAGGGAGAGGGGGAGGGGAGGGAAAGTTTAATGAAATTTTCCCTCCCCTCCCCTCCAATTATGCAAACCAAACAAGGGGAGGGAAGGAAAATCCCTCCACTCCCCTCCCCCTCCCCTCCCCTCCCCTCAAACCAAACAAGGGGTAAAAGTGGGTGATGATAAAGGAAGGAGAGCTGCTAAAGATGGGAAGCATAACCCCTTATTTGGTTTGAGGGGAGGGGAGGGATTTTCCTCCCCTCCTCTTGTTTGGTTTGCATAATTGGAGAGGAGGGGAGGGAAAATTTTATTAAACTTTCCCTCCCTCCCCCTCTCCCCCTCCCTCCAATTTGGGGAATTGGGAAGGAAAGTTATATTTTGGACTAAAATACCCATATATTTATTTATTTAGTTTTATTTATTTATAAATTTTTTTAAATAATTATAATTATAAATAATTTTTATATTTATTTAATTTGGTAATAAAAATATTAAATTTTTAAAAATAAAAAAATAATTAATTATATTATTATTACTTTTAAAACATACAAGGGTAAAATAATCTACATATTATTATTTTCCCCCCCTTCCCCCTCCTGAACCAAACAATATATCATTAAAATCCCTCCCCTCCCCTCCATTAAAATCCCTCCCTCCCTTCCCCTCCCCTCCATTAAAATCCCTCCCCTCCCCTCCCCTCAGCTGAACCAAACATAGCCTAAAGGAATTGGGAGGATGATGGTATTGGTAAGACTCTCTCTAAGTGGTTAGGATTAGCGGTAGTGGAGGGTTATTTTTGGCTATTGATAAAGTTTGCGTTTTTGGGTGTTGTTGAGAGAACTTCCATAGGCTTTCTTAAACGATTTTTTGTGCATGTATCTCTCACAATATTTGGAAGCTGGTATGCCTTTTCTAACTATCTCCATCTCTTTCCACCTCTTCTTTTGCATCTCCTAGGCTCCAAGCCTATTTTTCTTCCCAAACCCATCTGCAAATATTTCCAATCCGCAGCGTAACTGGGATTATTTATCGTATCAAGTCTGAGCAAAGAATGCCTTGAAACTTTGGACCATCTAATTTTTTTTAAGATAATATAGATTTAAAAAAATTGGTTTTTAATTTTTTTTAAAACTATATTTTTCCAATTTAAACCATTCAAAAAGAATCTAAATAATTCAACACATTCTGAGTATTCTCTACCCAAATCTAATATAGGCAAAGAATCCGAATTGCTTACTATGAGGAGAATACGGATCTTTTGAAGTGAAAATCTGTAAATTGTCTCTGAAATAAAAATTTTAATAAAAGTTTTATTATTAGAATATTAATATTAAAATAAATAAATAAATAAAATGAGAGAAATATAAAATATTTTAAAGATATTTCACTTTCCTACACTTCAAAGGATACAGGTTCTACAAGAGCCAGAGAGACATTACTATTCATTCAACAACCCTTCAAATTTAATAATCTAACAATAATAGTCATAGAGATGGTAAGGACGCCCGTTTGTTCAGAGGGGGTTTTGGCCGAGGGAGGATGAACTCAACATTGCGTCTTCTTCAATGTTGCATTTAGAAAATTTTGCCTATTTTAAGGAACAGGAGATTTTGCTGAGGGAGGAGGACAACCCAACGCTGCGTTCAGAAGGGTGTAATGGTAAGCTAAACGGTGCGTTTTGAAGATTATAGCGACGTGGCATGTAGAGATGCATTGGATGAAACAGACAGGCCAAATTTCATAAGGAGCATTCTGTGCTGCTTTCTGGAAACAGTTGAGAATTGTAACGCTAGCAAATTAGCAACGCTTAACAAACACCGTTATTGTTTGCCATTATTATTTGTCACTGTTAAACCCCTTCACTTTTCCATTGATTACACACCCACTACTCTCGTCTGTCCTCTTTACAGCTACTCAATCATCACTCAAACGACATGGATCGTCTCAATTGCAGCCTCCCTCTCGCAGGCCTTAATTGTGCTAATCCACACCGTCCGTTTCATCCAACGGCTGTCAAAGGGACACACATTTGGCATTCTCAAAACGCACTTTGTTGGGGTAAAGAAATGGTGCGTTTTAGCAATTGTGAATTTGGCAAATTGAACGAGGTTGAAAACGCAATGTGCCTCTCCTTTCCTTCACTTTTAACCGTGGGCGTTCTTCACTTCTCCTCACCATTCGACCATGGGCATTCTTCCTCTCTCTTCTTCAATGATCCTTGGTTTTGCCACCACTGCTGATAAACCTCTGTCGCAGTTTGTAAGAAGGAAAGCGAAAGAGAATCTCGATTTAGAAGCAGTGACCAAACGAGTAAGGGGGCAAATCGGCTAAGAAGAACGGCCTGTCGTCGGGAAGCATACTCCATGTAGTAACCATTCATTCTCCAAGCTTTCGGTCCAATTAAACGTAAACTCACTCCCCATTTTTCAATTTTTCTTCATCCCCAAAAATATGTAGTATTATTTTACAGATCTCTAAAAACTATTTCGCTGATTTGCATTATTATAAATTGAAATTGGAATTGGAATTGGAATTGGAATCCTTTCTTATTCTTTTTGATTTTGTTTCCTCGGATTTCTCTATTGTTAGGGGGAGTTGATGATCTGAATTATGAGCTGCCTACGGAGAAGCACTTCCTTCATATATGCATTATGAGCTGCATATATATGCATAAAAGCATTTCCTCCAATTAGTTGTGCTTTGTAAGGTTAAATACAATCTAAAAATATCATTTTATCATATTTGTGAGATACGAATTTTTAACTGGCTAAAATTAATTACCCTTAATTATCCTGTCTTAAATATAAAGTTTCGTTGCAATCTATCAGGGGCTCGTAGATAGTTGTGTTCCATGCATGCACGCTGACATATGTTGTCACGACCCAAATTTTAAGTTATGAATGGCACCTAAGCTAAACTAATCTAGAGATTGGATTAGCTTAATAAGTCTTACAAAATTTAAAATTAACTATTATATCATATATTTTAACTAACCTATATAATTCACAAGTTTTAAAAAATTTAATATTCATTTCATTATGTCATTAGGGGCTACTGAAAATCCAGCATCTCCCTTAAAAATTGGACATCCCTTCCTAAAATATAAATTAAATCAGCACCAATACCAACAAGTTACATATTATCAAAATACCTAGTTAAGAAAGTATAAACAATATTTACAATTTACAAGTGACCATATAATATGGATAATTTCAAAATTCTTTCTCTACACTTAAGTGCCACCACATTATAGAGTTTGACACAATCTCACAAAATTAAACACATACTCTAAGGGTCTGGTAGCTCACGAGCTCCCAAATCACTTCACTTCTTTACTAGTTGGTCTGAAAAATAAGAAAAGAAAAGGGATAAGCCTACCACTAACTTAGTGAGTGTATAAATAATAAAGTGTATAGAAAGAAAAAACAAGTGCAGGAGTTTTTAGAAATCAATCATTGTCGAATGATTTAGGCAATAAAATTTATAGTTGAAATGAAAAATAATTATTTAAATAAAAAATTTTTTAGATAAAATCTATATTTTTTAAATATAAAAAAAAATTATAGGACTAGGTATCATAGAAAGGAACCAAATCATTAAGCCACAGCGTCATATATCATGGCATTTCTTTGAATTTATCCCATCTTATCACCTTTATAATATACATCTAGTATCTCAGATTGCAGCACTGGATACATCACATCGCAGTGCTATCACAATTAACAATTTATTCTATGTGCACTTAAGTCATTATATTCGTTAACGGCTACGGGGTCCTAACTAGATTCTCATCTATTATATAAAATTAAAATAATTATAATAAAATCCCTTCAAATGTCATTTAACTATCAAAATTAAATAAAAATCAAGAAAGTAAATAAATAATTAAATAAGGCAAATTAATTTTCAATATAATCTTTGTAATATATGAGACCACAAAATAATATAAAATACTCTCTTCGTAAATAAACATATACACACTACTACTTTCTTTTCATCTAATTCACTCTTTTACATTTCACAAGGATATATCATGCCACATTTCAATTATCAAGTTGCTTTAATAAACTTATTAAATCATCATATGATTATATATATATATATATATACTTATTTTGAAGTTTTGAAAACACCGATTTGTTTCTCTAAGGAATAGAGCACATAAATCATACGAATTGAAATTTTCATTGTAAAAATATGAAATAGATATGCCACTCCATTATCCACATACTAACCAGTTAGGACTAATAGTATAAGCCCAAATTTCCTATTGTTTAGTGCAAAGTCCTAGTTGAATGAGTTTTTTCAGTATCACCTAAAATTATAACCAATATATATATTAACCACTCCAATAATATCCATAGTTATTTATATAACTTAATATACTCCCTAAAACATAAATTCTTAAATTTTTATATACTTTTCTATTTTAAATACTAACCTTAAATTTGAGAATTTTCAATTTAAGCTTCCATAACTCAAATTAAGTTCAAAACTTACTTTTTGGAACTCCAAAGATAACTTAGAAGGGTTAATTTACATTTAAATGTTGAAATTCAAAAAATCTCCAATTTGGAACTCACCCCTGGCACTAGGAAGAAGAAGAGAAAGCTTTCCAAGAAATCACACTTCAATAATAATGGAAGAAGAGAGAAAATTACAAAAGGGAAACCAAAGAAGCTAGATGTAAAATAAGTATTATAAAACATCCAAAAATCAGCACCAAATAAAAGGAAGAAATGGATAAAATGAAGCTATGCAAATATTAATGACTCACTAACCTTCAGCCATGGAATCCCATTGAAAAAAAGAAGGAGAAGTAAATCACTAATATGGGAAGAAGATGGTGAAATCGCGTTGAGAAGTTGATGCAAAAAGAGGTGGAAGAAAAACGCATAAGCTTCATGGGATATGGAAAAGAAAGAGCAAGAAAGAAGAAAAAGAAAGCTTCATGCAGTGGGAGACGTAGCATCAGGAAAGAAAAGCTTAAGGAAATTGAAAAGAGAGAGTTAGTGGAGGATTATTTTATTCTTTAGCCTAAATTGTACTATTGCCCCAAGTTAAAATTGCTCTTTTGCCTCAAAAGGTTTTTATGTACTTCAATAAAATCCTTAAGATATATAAAAAAAAATTCCTAAGAATTATTTAAACTCTAAAATTAATTTAAAAAAATTTAATCTTTATTTTAGTATCCTAGAATAATTTATTTTATTATTATTATTATATATTTTTAAAAGGTATTACAGTCCTCCCCCCTTAAGAAATTCAGTCCTTCGAATTTCAAGCAAACTTTTTACCAAAGGATTCAAAGAGATATGGATACTTCTCAGGTATAACTTCCTCAGCTTCCTATGTCGCTTCCCCACATCACTTTCACCAAAGCTATATCTTTGTTCCTTAATCTCTTGACTTGTCTATTAACTATAGCTATAGGTTTCTCTTCATAAGAGAGTTGTTCATCTAACTGTATTGCTTGTGGTTGAAGCACGTGAGAAGGATTAGGTAAATACTTATGAAGCATTGATACATGAAAGATAGGATGAATAGTTGCAAAGTTCGATGGAAGAGCCAAATGATAAGCTACATTTCCTATCCTTTCAAGAATCTCAAATGGTCCAAGGTACCTATGGCTTAGCTTTCCTTTCTTACCAAACCTTAAGACACCTTTCATTGACGATACACGTAGGAACATAAGATCTCTAATTGCAAATTCTAAATCACGTCTCCTGTGGTCGACATAAGACTTTTGTCTACTTTAAGCAGTTAATAGCCTTTCATGGATTAGCTTTACCTTGGCCACTGACTCCTGAACTAGGTTCGGGCCTAACAGTTTTAATTCACCCACTTCGAACCATTCGATAGGCGACCTACAATGCCTACCATATAACGCTTCAAAAGGAGTCATCTGAATGCTTGATTGATAACTATTGTTGTAAGCAAATTCCATCAAAGGCAAGTAGTTATCCTAACTCCCACTAAGGTTTAAGACACATGAACGTAGCATATCTTTTAATATTTGAATTGTACGTTTAGGCTACCCATCCGTTTAAGTATGAAAGGCAGTACAAAAATCCAATCTGGTTCCAAGTGCTTCTTTCAAAGACCTCCAGAACTTAACTGTAAATTATGGGCCATAATATGAAATAATGGATATCGATACATTATAAAGAGAGATAATCTCATTCAAGTAAAGTTTAGCATATTGAGCTACACTATAAGTAGTCTTTATAGGCAAGAAATGAGCAAACTTGGTCAAGTGGTCTACAATCACCCATACTGAATCATAACCCTTAATAGTTTTAGGCAATCCAATTACAAAGTCCATAGTAATTCTCTCCCACTTATATTCTGGTATTTCAATTTGATGAAGTAAGTCTATCGGCTTTTGGTGCTCAGCCTTCACCTGTTGACACACTAAGCATTTAGATACAAATTTCGCCACATCCTTTTTCATCCCTTTCCACCAATATAACCCCTTCAAATCTTGGTACATTTTATTAGAACCTGGATGAAAAGTATAAGTTGAATGATGAGCTTCCTTTAACACTTTGCTCCGTAAGTCTTTTACATTCGGTACACATAACCTATGACCACACCTCAAAATCCTTTTAGAATCCATTGAGAACTCTTGTAGCCTCCTTTCTTGAACTTCTTCAATGATCTTCTTCATCTGAAGATCTTGATTTTGCGTAGCCTTGATTCTATCTATCAAGTTAGAACAGAGCTAAACATGGGCTAATAAAGTGTCAGATCCTGTAATCTCTAATCTTACTCCACTCTCCTCAAGTTTTTGGAATTCTTTCACCATAGGCCTTTTGACTTTGGCTATGTGGGCCAAGCTACCCATTGATTTTTTGCTTAATGCATCTACAACCACATTAGCTTTACCAGGATGATACAAAATATTACAATCATAGTCTTTCAAAAGCTCCATCCATCTTTTTTACCTTAAATTCAAATCTTGCTGTTGGAAAATGTACTTGAGACTCTTATGATTAGTGTAAATTTCACAAGTCTCACCATACAAATAATGCCTCTATATTTTTAAAGTAAAAATCACTGCAGCCATTTCTAGATCATGAGTAGGGCAGTTCTGCTCATGCTTGTTAAGTTATCTAGATACATAAGTTATCACCTTTCCATATTGCATTAAGACATAACCTAAACCCACTCTTAAAGCATCATAATAGACTGTATAGCCCTCACTCCCAAATGGAAGAGCTAACATCAGTGCGGAAGTCATACAGTCTTTTAGCTGTTCGAAACTATGCTCACAAGCATCAGACCATTGAAATTTTATGCCCTTCTTTGTCAACTTGGTTAAAGGAGTTGCAAGTTTAGAAAAATCTTTAGCAAATCTAGGATAATATCCTGCTAGCCTAAGAAAACTACGTATCTTCGTCACCGTAGTAGGTTTAAGCCAATTCTGGACTACCTCTATTTTCTTCGGATCCACACTAATCCCAACCTTGGATGCTGTGTGTCCTACGAAAGCCATACTGTCTAACCAAAACTCATATTTTGAAAATTCAGCATATAGACGATGCTCTCTTAAGGTTTATAAGGCCATGCGTAAATGTTGTTCATGTTTCTCCTTACTCTTCGAGTATACAAGAATATCATCAATAAATACAATCATAAATTGATCTAAATATGGTTTGAAGACTTAATTCATCAAGTCCATAAAAGCTACTAGAGCATTTGTAAACCTAAAAGACATAACTAAGAACTCGTAGTGCCCATAACGAGTCCTAGAAGTTGTCTTTGAAATATCTTCTTCTTTGATCTTCAATTGATGGTACCTTGACCTCAAATCAATTTTAGAGAAGCATTAAGCTCCTTGAAGTTGGTCAAACAAATCATCTATTCGTGGCAATGGATATTTATTCTTTACTGTTACCTTATTCAATTGCCTATAATCAACATATAATCGCATCGATCCATCTTTCTTCTTAACAAATAACACCGAAGCACCCCAAGGAGAAGAACTAAGGCGTATGAAGCCTTTATCAAGAAGATCTTGCAATTGTTCTTTCAACTCTCTAAGTTCTGTTGGAGCCATACAATATGGGGGTATAGACACAGGTGAAGTGCCAGGAATCAAATCTATATAGAACTCAATCTCTTTGTCTAGTGGTAAACTTAGCAACTCTTCTGAAAAAGCATAAGGGAATTCACATACTATAGGTACTTATTTTAGGCTTACTTTTGCCACCTGTGTGTCTCTAACCATTGCTAGCTAGTCTTTACACCCCTTTCTTAATAACCTTCTACCACCCAAGGTAGAGATTAAATTATTGGGTACAAAGCTTCGATCACCCTGATAAGTAATAATTCCTCCTTCTAGCAATTTAAATTTCATGACTTTATTATGACAATCAAGTATGGCATGAGAAGAAGATAACAAATCCATACCCAAGATCACATCAAACTCCTTCATGTCGAGGACTATTAAGTCTACTAGTAACTGATTTTCTCCCACTAGAATTTCACATGATCTATACACACAATCAGCTATAATTATATCTCTTATAGGTGTAGCCACCGCTAATGGTTCATCAATAGGTGATGCCTCTCTGCCAAACTGCAATGTAAAAAATAGAGATATAAAAGAATGTGTAGCCCCATGATCGAATAAAACATGTACATCAAAAGAGCAAACCAAAAATATACCTGCAACCACTGCATTTGATGTCTGAACATCCTGACGGGTCATAGCAAAAACATGAGCTTAACCACTTTCAGCTTGTCCCTGACCTCTACCTCTGAACCCTCTACCATTAGAATGAGCCTCACTAGAACCTCGACCTCTAGAACCCCCAATCTGCCTTAAAGGTGCTGCAAGTATTGGAGAAGACGGTAATGCTGGAGGGTTTGACGTGTGATTAGAGGATGGTCGAGCTGATAATGTAGAACAATCTTTTCTAAGGTGGCCTTGCTGACCACACTGATAACACATTGCTGACCACACTGATAACACACTTTCCCTAGTCCAAAACAAGCTCCAATATGAACTCTCCCACAAGTAGGGCAAGAGGGGAGAGTCTTAAAAGATCTCCCTCTGTCACGACTGATCTGAGAGGAACGTGACTAATCATTTCCACTAATTGGTATCATACTAGATGAATGACTACAATAGCCCCCATAATGCTGAGAACCCTACCGATGGCCTGGATAACTTATCCCAATCTCTCTTTATGCATTACCACTATCTTAACCCTGATAGATACCTCGAGTACTCTCAGTGCGTTGCCGCTTACACGGCTCTTGTAGTGCCTTACTCCTTTTACTATGAGCTTCAAATAGTTTAGCACTTTCAACCACCTCTTCATATGAATCATAGTGGGTCCTTGCTACAAACTAGAATAAATAATCTAAAAGACCCTGAACAAATCATTTTGCCCGCATTTCTTTAGTAGCCACCAGGTGTGGAGCATATCTAGACATTTAAGTATATAATATATCATATTTTGAAACTGTCATATCCTCTATCTATCTAAGAAGTTCAAACTCCCTTGCTCTAGCATCTCTGACAGTCTGTGGAAGGAATTTCTCATAAATAATTATGAAAACTCCCCCCAACCTAGAGGAGGTAAATCTCATGGCCTTCCTTGCATCATAGTCTCATACCATGTCCGAGCCATACCCACCAAATGAAACTCTACTAATTCAACTAATCTAGTGGATGTACACCCCAGTGCCCGGCAAAGTCGGCCTATCTCATCCAAGAAGTACTATGGGTCTTCACTTGCTTCTATACTCGAGAAAGATGGAGGTTTGAGTTTCATAAATTTAGCCAACTAAACCTCATTACCCCTTTCCTATGGAACTGGCTACTCCCCCTGTAGCCTAGGTTCTTGTTCAGACCTAAAGTCTATATGTTGTTCTTGCTCCTGTTGTTGCTGTTGTTGTTGCTGCTGCTGTGCTGCATTATACCTAACATTATCATCACAGTTTATTGCATTGTATGCATCCCAGCTACAACATCGGCTAATGTTGGATTGGCTTGCTTAGCCTCAGGCACTTCAACCCTTGCCGCTTCAGCGGCTTCAACTCTTTGATCATTTTCAGGTCTATAGCCATGACCGCTTCCGCGACCTCTACCACCCTCTCGCCCTCGGCCTCTAGGTGCTGAAGCAGTGTCATGAGGCAAGTTAGAAGCCTCATCAGGAACATATCTCCTAGGCGTCGTCCTTTTTCTTAGCGACATCGTCCTAAAAGAAAAGTAATATGCACATGATCGATAATTTTAATAAAAATATAAAAATTAAATATAAATTACACATAGACTATGATATAAGACTCCATAACTAGGATTTGACAATAATAGCCTCCTACATGTAAAGTGTGCTGGCCAGGTACACAATTACACACAAGATTCTACTACTTCCTAATCTTGTGGCTACAAGGACCTAGACATAACCACAGCTCTGATACCAACTTTGTCACGACCTAATTTCTAAGCCATGACCGATGCGTAGGCTAAATTAATCTGGAGATTGGATTAGCCTAGCAACTCTTACAAAATTTAAAGTCAACTATTATATCATATATTTTAACTAACCCATATAACCCATAATTTTTAAAAAATTTAATATTCAGTTCATTATATCATTAGGAGTTACTGAAAATTCGATAGCATCTCGCTTAAAAATTAGACATCCTATCCTAAAAAATAAATTAAATAAGTATTAGCACCAACAAGTTACATATTACCAAAATGCCTAACTAGGAAAGTATAAACAATATTTACAATTTATAAGTGACCATATAACATAGACAATTTCAAAATTCTTTCTCTACACCTAAGTGCCACCATATCATGAAGTCTGACACAATCTCACAAAATTAAACATATACTCTAAAGGTCTAGTACCTCACGAGCTCTCAGATCACTTTACTCCTTTACTTGCTGGTCTGAAAAATAAGAAAAGAAAAGGGATTGGCTTAGTGAGTGTATGAATAATAAAGTGCATAGAGGAGAAAAACAAGTGCATACAGGAGTTTTTAAAAATCAATGATTGTCGAATGATTTAGGCAATAAAATTTATAGTTGAAATGAAAAATAATTATTTAAATAAAAAGAAACTTTTAGATAAAATCTATATTTTCTAAATATAAAAAATATATATTATAGGATTAGGTATCATAGAAAGGAACCAAATTATCAAGCCACAACGTCATATATCATGGCATTTCTTTAGATTCATCCCATCTTATCACCTTCAAAATATACATCTAGTATCTCAGATCGCAGCACTGGATTCATCACATTGCAGTACTATCACAACTCACAATTTATTCTAGGTGCATCTAAGCCGTTATCTTTGTTAACATCTACGGGGTCCTAACTAGATTACCATCCATTATATAAAATTAAAATAATTATAATAAAATCCCTTCAAATGGCATTTAACTATCAAAATTAAATAAAAATCAAGGAAGTAAATAAATAATTAAATAAGGAAAATTAACCTTCAATATAATCTTTGTAATATATAAGACTACAAAATAACATAAAATACTCTCCTCGTAAATAAACATATACACACCACTACTTTCTTTCCATTCAATTCACTCTTTTGCATTTCACAAGGATATATCATGCCACATTTCAATTATCAAGTTGCTTTAATAAACTTATTAAATCATCATATGATTATATATATATACCTATTTTGAAGTTTTGAAAATACTGATTTGTTTCCCTAAAGAATAGAGCACATAAATCACACAAATTGAAATTTTCATTGTAAAAATATGAAATGGAATGAAATAGATATGCTACTCCATTATCCACACACTAACCAGTTAAGACTAATAGTATAAGTCCCAAATCCCTATTATTTAATGCAAAGTCCTAGTTGAATGAGTTTTTTCGGTATCACCTAAAATTATAACCAATATAAATTAATTATATTAACCACTCCAATAATATCTATAATTATTTCTATAACTTAATATACTCCCTAAAACATAAATTCCTAAATTTTTATATACTTTTCTATCTTAAATACTAACCCTAAATTTGGGATTTTTCAATCTAAGCTTCCATAATTCAAATTAAGTTCAAAACTTACTTCTTAGAACTCCAAAGATAACTTAGAAGGGTTAATTTACATTTAAATGTTGAAATTCAAAAAATCCCCAATTTGAAACTCACCCACAGCACTAGGAAGAAGAAGAGAGAGCTTTCCAAGAAATCATGCTTCAATAATAATGGAAGAAGAGAGGAAATTACATAAGGGAAACCAAAGAAGCTAGGTAAGAAATTAGTATTATAAAACATCCAAAAATCAGCACCAATTAGAGGAAGAAACGGATAAAATGAAGCTATGCAAATATTCATGACTCACTAACCTTCAGCCATGGAATCCCACTAAAAAAAAGAAGGAGAAGCATATCACTAATATGGGAAGAAGATGGTGAAATCACGTTGAGAAGTTGATGCAAAAAGAGGTGGAAGAAAAATGCATAAGCTTTTGTGGGATATGGAAAAGAAAGAAGAAAGAAGAAAAAGAAAGCTTCATGCAGTGGGAGACGTAGCATCAAGAAAGAAAAGTTTAAGGAAATTGAAGAGAGAGAGTTAATGGAGGATTATTTTATTTTTTAGCTTAAATTGCAATATTGCCTCAAGCTAAAATTGCTCTTTTGCCTCAAAAGGTTTTTATGTACTTCAATAAAATCCTTAAGATATATAAAAAAAATCCCTAAGATTTATTTAAACTCTAGAATTACTTTTAAGATATTTAATCTTTATTTTAATATCCTAGAATAATTTATTATTATTATTATTATTATTATTATTATTATTATTATTATTATATATTTAAAAGGTATTACATCTGTTGAGAAGTATCTTTTGCATTTTTTTAACCTCTTTTTATCAAATTGTTAGCCTTTGGTTGTTTCACTTTCTTGTGACACTAGGTTCTTCTGATGCTAAATACTAAATTATAATGGCAACAAACATCCAATATTTCTTCACAGCATGAGATTTGATATAAATATTGTTTAAACTCTTGAGAATGCTCATGTTTGCATGTGCTATCATAATGTATGCTTATATTCAAATTACTTCGTTAAGTTGTTATTACACAAGTTTAAACCTAAAGTATGGATCTCTTACTTAAAATTATAATTGATGGATTATTTTAAAGTTAACTTAGAAGCAGAGTCATTATCTATTGTCAATTGGTGCACTTCCTTGTTTGTTTGATAATGAAGAATGATTTAAATTCCAATATGTGAGAGAAAGCCTGCGGTATCTGGTACACGCCTTGAATTTAGCCCTTTATGCATTAGGCCTTACTTTGTGGGAGTTGTAAATGATGAAAGACCCACAATGCCTTCTCTATAAACAAATATTAATTGTGAGACTATGGGAGCATAAGTAGGATCAAACCTTAGCTTTGTTATCTATAACTATTAGATAATTCATATTAAATTTTTGCAGCCTTGCCTGGTTTCTCTAAATTGGGTTGCTTAAGTTGTTTAGTTTAAATACCTTACTTCCTTTTGGTCAATTGGATCTCTAATTGGCTTTTCATGAATGCAACAAGAGTGTTATGGTGGTTGGTGACTTTGCATGTTGGCTTGATGTTTGATAATAGGATTGGTTCTTATTTTGTTGCGTTTAAGCGTCATGGCATTGGTCCTTAGAAAAAAAGCCTGAAAGAAAATGAAGTTTACTCAACCTGCATGGTATGAAGTTTGCAAGTTTGAATTAATAATAAAAAATAAAAACACCAAGATATGTTGCCAACTAATTTATAGAACCATCAAGATGATTTTACTGCTTGGTTCATTTTCACAACAGCAAGATGGTTAGCCAAATGAAGGCAATTAGAGAACAGAAATATATGAAATGTAGATAAATAAGTTGTAAATGGAAGAATCCATTTGATTGCTCCACTCATAATAAGAAACCAAGAAAATGTTTTTAGGGAGAACAGTAGCTTCTTTCAACCTTTTCTCTTTCACTACATGCAAAACTCATTAAGACTAAATATAATATCACAAAGATATCAACACTAAAAGGGAAATTATCTAATCAAATGGCATATTAGAAGACTAAATTGTGTTTCCAACCATAGCCAAGTTGTAACCCAGGCAATATGGAACAATGAAAGACATGAGATTTACTAAAATAAAATAAAACTAAGTTCAAAGAAAGAAGAAACTATGTAACTTAAATTATACTACCAATACTAAACACAAAAGGACAACCTATCAGGATGGCCAATATTGCAAAATTACTCAAATGCAATCTCATTTCCAACAAATTCTTTATTACCATCATTACCACATATTGCCTTCTCGATATTATTATTAAGAATTTGTTCAATTTTTAAGTAATCATTTGTCTTAGATACTCACTAATTATAGTATTTGTATTTGTGAAGAACTTCTTCACAAAACAACACAATACCAAAGAAATAAACAACAGAGCATACATTACAGGCAACAATACTACAAAAAAATGGAGAAAAGAAAACATATATATGCATTAGCAAAACGGTTTATAAACTAGATTTCACTAACCAAACCAAAACAAGAAAGGATAAATGTTACTTAGATTCATTATGGGTTACTTTAGTTAGCGTGAATGCAAAAATAGAGAAAAGTGGCCAAAATATATTTAACATTCTTCGTACAAAAATGGGGACCCATCTAAGCAAGTTCACCCAAATTTCACTTAGGTTGTCTTTAGATGGGAGAGGAGAAAAGTGGAGAAAAAATGGAGGGAGGTGAAAAGTGGAGAGAAAAGCATTTTTTTCCTTCATGTTTGGATGCGACAAGAGAGAATAGGGAGGGAAAGAGATTTATTAATTTTAATTGGACAATTTTGCCCCTATTGCAGAGCCGGACCAAGTAACACAAATCAAGTGATAGACAAATTGTTACGTTATACCCATAAAATAATTATTTTAACTTTATATATGGGATATATATATATATATATAATACATTTTGATATGTTTATTAGTTTGGAAGCAATTAAATGATGGATAGAATTTATATGAACTTAACGTTACTATAAGAAAAATATATGTTTATTAATTTTAGACCCATTAACTTGAACAATTAATTTTATATTAATTTCAATAATTTTATATTAATTTCACCTGCAACCAAACAAAAAAAAAATAGTGCGTATCACTAATTATTATAATTAAAGTTCCTTATAATTACAAATAATTATACTTTTATACATATGTAGTATTTAGATAAATATCATTTATTTCAGATAATAATTTATGAAATATATGAAAATAATATATATATATATATATATACGTAAATAATTGTCCACCATAAAATATTGTTATAATTGTACAAAGAAATAAAGTGTTTTGACTTCACGTGACTAGCTTATCTTTTTCTCTTGGCTTGTCTCCCGCCAAACTTATTTTATCCTTATCCTTGGCATGAAATGAAGCTTCACATGAAGAACTTAGATGATTCACATGGATAGAGCCATGAACAATTCGTCCTTATCCATAGAATGACTTAGCATGTCGTGCTTCATAATTGATAAGATGTTTGACCATGTGTCTCAAAATATATAGAGGTGAATGAGGAGAGTATTTAGGCCATGCAATAGTTGTAGCGGAGGAGTTGTAATCTGACAAGTCACATGAAGTTGAAGACAAATAATATAATGCATTCCATTTAGATGATACATTATGTATGAATGCGATTTTCTTACGAGTTAATCTCAACGATCGCTCCAATTCTTTTGTTAAATGATGAGTAACCTGGATTTTGAATCTACTATTTCTCAAATTTTAATGAAATGGTTGAAAGGTGGGAAAGAAAAGATCTGTAAAAAATTAAATGATGCGTCAATCAAATGAATGCCTTCTTCGCAAACTGAAACTTAAGAATTGATCCTTATTGTGAAGAAGAAATAAAACCAAGTGAAGAAACTCAGGCAGATCTCCAAGTTCTCAAAGCATCAAGAAGGAGAGCAAAAGAGAAAAGGCGAGAGGAACTACATCTGCAATTTCAAGCGATTTATATCACCAAATTTTCAAAGACCAAAACGCACCACTTCTTTAGTAAAAAATGGGGCGTTTTTTAGAAGGTGAAATGCAGCGTCCTTTGGCGGCTGGTGGATGAAGCGGACAGCATGGATTTAGGCAATTGAGGTGCACTGGATGGAAGCGCAATCGAGACGACCCGGATACTCACTTAAAAGGAGTCGAAACAAACCCACTTCGCTTCACTCGCAGGCATATCCTATCCTATTGTTAGAGCTCTTCTTATTTTGGATTGTATAAATTTGGAAGGTTTAAATTTCATTATTATTATTTTTTAATTTTGATATTTTTTGAAAAAAAATCAGTCTTATAATTATTAACTAAGTAATTAATAATTAATATTGAAAAATAAATAAAATATTTAAAACCTGATTCGTCTGTCCAGATCTAATGCTTTTCCTCCAAAGATGCAGAGAAATTCCTTTCTGAATAAAATTGGGATGTAAATATTTAAACTATTTAGATTTAATTCGAATGACGGAAATTTTATATATTTTTATAATTTTAAATTTGTTGTATTTTAAAAGATATAAAAGATAAAATAAAAATAATTTTATAATAATTAACTAAAAATTAATATTTCATATTAAAAGCAAATCTGAACTCTCCACGTTTATTCAGATTTGCTGTGCGTATGCCCCCGGTTCGCCCGGGTTCATTTTCCTTTTTCCCTGTCTCTGCATCTTGAGAGGAACAATGGCGGCACCCTTATTCTTTGCTAGCTTCTTCTTTATATTTTTCCATTTACTTCTTCTTGTTTAGGGCTCTAGAAACCCAGATTTGGAGGCTCTCATGGCGTTCAAAACCGCTTCAAATACGTACAACAAGCTCTCAACCTGGAACTCCAGCACCGACCCCTTGTACTTCTTGGTCGGGCTTCTCTTGCCTCCATAGTCGAGTCTTGTGTCTCGTTCTCAAAAACCTCGATCTCTGAGGCTCTTTCGAACCCTTGACTTCTCTAACCCAGCTTCGAGTTCTGAGCCTCAAGCGAAACCGCCTCGCCGGCCCAATTCCGGGTCTCTCCAATTTCACGGCCCTCAAACTTCTATTTCTCTCTTACAATGACTTTTCCGGTGACTTCCTGGCGACGGCTATGTCGCTTTTCCGCTTGTACCGCTTGATCTGTCTCACAATAACATGACCGGCCAGATACCCGCGACGGTCAACCATTTGACCCACATTCTCACTCTCCGTCTAGACGAGAACTGGTTCTCCGGCAACATACCCAGCCTGAACCTTCCTAATCTGCAAGACTTCAATGTCTCCGGGAATCGCCTCTCAGGTGCAATACTCAAATAGCTTTCGGGTTTCCCCGAATCCTGTTTGGCTCGAAACACTTCTCTCTGCAGAGCCCCGATGCAGAAATTGTGGTTAAACCCAGCAAATCCCGAGTCAAGGCCATTCTTAATGGGACCTCCTTGGCATGGCAGTCCCAAACACGAAGGCATTTTTTGGTTTGAGAGGAGGGGAGGGATTCCTTGTTTGGTAGGAAAAAAAGAAAAAAGTGGTGGGGAAAGGGGAGGCAAAATATCCCTCCCCTCCAAACTCTCTCTTTAAGAATGAAGTTTTTGAGGAAGGAAAAATTTTTTTATTTTTAATTAAATTATTTTTATTTTATTTTTATTTAAAATATAATATAAATTTTATTTTATTTAATAAAATTTAAGATAATTTTTTATAAAAATAAAAAATATTTTTAAATAACAATAAAAAATATTTTTTTATAATAAAAAATAAAAAAAATTTATATAAAAATATCTTTAAAATAAAAAAAATTAATTCTAATATCATAAAGGCATAATTGTCTATTAATCTTTTCCCTTTTCTTTCCTACCCTCCTCAATTATACAACATATTATTAAAAGGAAAAGTCATCATCCCATTATCCCTACTTGAGCTCCGACTTTGAGGTATCTAGAGTGATACGCACTTATTCTATCCGTATTTAATTTCTTAAAATAATTTCTAAAACTAATTCTTGGATTTAAATACCAAATAGCAAGGATTTAGGTTATGGGTATAGTGATATGCATAGTAACCATGGAGCGAGAATTTGAGGCTTTTGGTGATAAATTGTAGATCTTAGCTAAACTTAGGGAATAGATTGTCCATTAGGTTGTTATTTATGGTATATGTGTTCTTTCTTTATAGGGAACTTTAACGTTACCCTTACAGTTGGAGTTTAGCTCTGAACCAGTGGAATAGAGGACCCATCTGTGTCTTGACTTCAAGTTGTGAGTAGATAATGCTATCATAATATGTTTAACTGTTTACAAAGCATTATTCCTGAATTTTTAGCATTTATCATTTTTATTATTTTATTCTCTAGTTTTTCAACCAATGATATATTTTAAGTTAAGTTCTTAATTTGTGAACTGTCCAACAATTTGGGACCATTTCTTTGATTATTACCTCCATTGTAATAAAGTGGCTTAACGAATGAAAAATAAATTTAACTTTTGATGATTGCTTAAATGGAGTTCAGTTTCAACATTAAACCCTGACTATTTCTTTTATGAATGATTCAAGTTCTCTAAATGCTTTGCAAATGCATATATCATTAATGTGTTTTGAGCTTTGGTATTGTTTTAATGGTTGCCTTATGATGGAACTTTGATTTGAAATTATGTTGTGGAAAAAAAATATAAAAGTAATGTTCAGTATGTCAATGGAAATGATGAGAAAGTTGCCTAGCTTGGAGGGTTATTGATTGTGTTTCCTATTTTTCTTCTAAACTCTACACTTCTATACCTATGTTCATATTTGCATGAAATTGTTTTTATTGAGATGAATATTGTTTAAAACATTGCATAACAGTAATAGATGTTAGCTCAGTGCACCTTTGTCTAAACCCCAGCTAGCAAGGGTAGAATGATGCTAGCTCCATGTGTCGGCCAATACACATAGATCAATTGGAATATGTTTGGAGAGAATTGAATTAAGTGGAATGTTTATATTTGGTTATTTATCCTCATAAGCTATGCCCATAAGTTTGTTTCATGAACTACTTGCTCGTGTTTGATTAGTTACCATTTGTGACCTATGTGTTCATGTCTATGTTAGTTCTGTAGAGGCTTCCCAAAGAAAATATCTTATTAAATTTATTTAAATATTTATTTATTGTTTTAATAACATCATTTGCAAATTCCAAAGTTTGTAATAAACTTTTTCAGCTCCCTCAATGGAAATTTTTATTTCTTGTTACAATTATATCTCTTCAAATCAATTATTATACAGTCTAATTTATATCTCTTTATGTTTACAAGATTTATTTGTTTTTATTAAACTATTCATGCCCTTGGCTTGTTCCATTTCCCACTATAGTGTGTATTATCTATCCGATGAGTCTCTGTACTCACTCCACTTTTCATTACATATTTCAGATAAGAGTGTAGAAAGAGTGTCTTCCACTGGGTAAATGGTGAAGTGCTTTTGTTGGGTGAGCCTAACACATGGTAGTCTGGCCAAACTTCGTGTGACGATTAAGATTATATCATTGTGTTCTATACTTCAGAGGTGCTCCATAACCCGTTGGCAGAGGTTGTCATGTTATGTATGTAAGATGTGTGGGATTAACTAATTGTAAAAATTGGAATAGTCTTATTTCGAGGAAAAATCCTGCCCGCTTTTCTGTAAAATTTTCCATGTTTCAAAAGAGATGGATCTTTGGTTTCTCCACAAATATACGGGTTTTCAGTTCTGTGTTACCTAATTCCTTGTGTAACCGTTCAGTTGTGTTACCACGTTTTCATAGGCCCAGAAATTGTTTAAATCTCACTATAGTATAAATTCATAATCCAAAATTTGGTTCATTATGGAAATTTCACTTTTGGTGTCTGATATTTAGTTTTTCTGTCCTTGATATCAGTGCAGGTTAGATTCTGTAATATGGTAATTTTGTATTGCTCAATCTAGGCCTTCGAATTTGTAATCAAGTTTTCAGCATTGCAAAGCAATCACTCTTAGCCTCTTATACTCCTTTAGTATTTGTTGTGTCTTTCGGAGAAGGGTCTTATCCTTTGGGTGGATCAAGGGGCTTGACTCACTGATATATCTTCTCTATTGTAATATTTTTACTTTAACTTAAATCTTACTATAACTGGATCATGACCTAAAAAGCACAGATACTGGTACCAATATGAGACAAAACAGGATATAGGCATTGTGATGTGACAATATATAGTGTGTAAACCCATTTTAAAGTGTCCTATTATATTTGATATATGTATTTGATATTTACTGGACATGATACAGCTCCGTATTTAAAATATCAGTACTTCATAAATCACAACAGAAGAGTTGAAGGAATTGTAAAATGACAATTGAGTGTAATGGTCATTTGATTTTGATGTAACTAATACGGCGCTCTATTCAATAAACATCTGATGCCTCATAAAATTCCATTCCACACTGAATCCTCCATTAACAGGGACTTGAGATTAATCAAAAATCTCTATTCAAACTGACCCTTCCGTCTCGACACCTGTTTTCTTCAAGTTTTTGTGTTTTTCATTGCTATAATTTATCACTATTTAACCATATACTTTTCCAATTTTTTTCCAAAATTTTTCTGTCTGAAGCATATAAGTATACGGTGTTATGCGTTAAATTTATGAATTTTTATATATTTTAGAACTCTTAACTTATTTTCAAGCAGGGTTTAAAACTCCGTAGTTAAAATATGTCGTGAGCCAACATTTCAACAAGTAAACCATTTTCATAACCGTGTCACATAGAGTTTTGCATTTTTCCCCAAATAGTACGCATATGGCCGAGTCATTGCTTTTTATCACCATATTCTTTGGTATATTCGAATATTTCTTCGTTGACCGTCATACTCAGCTTCCAGTAGGCTTCCTCTTGCCCTCATCGTTGGCTTGCAAGTCAACGAACTTGTCTTCTGACAATTGTCTATATTCAAATCAGCCAGATTTTACCACTGACTTTTCTCTCTGCTTGTGCTGTCTAAATTTTAAGCTCAAAATGATAAAACACAGCCCTTCCTGTGATCTGATGAATGTGTAGACTACATTAGAGTACCCAGATGTTGGTGGTATGGTGTCCATTTTCATCTGCGGACAAATTACAGAAAGTCAGGATGGTTCAATTTCACATGTTCTCCTTCCTCTTGTTTTCGTGTCTGCTGCAACTTCTTTCAGCTGTAGATGGAAGTAAGCACAATGGGAAGTGCCCCCCTTCCTTTAGCTGTGGAAATCTTGGCTCCATCTCTTTCCCTTTCACCACCACGGAACGCCCTGACTGTGGCATATTGGTGATTCATGCTTGTGATGATAAGGATCCAGAGGCTGTTAAAACCATAAAGAATAGAGAAAGATGGTTTAGTGTTTCCCAAGTTAGTCAGCTTCCCCCTACCATTGTCATCAAAGACGATGACTTCAACAGCCTTTTGCTGTCCAGAAGTTGTGATGCCTTCAGCTATAATATTAGTCTTAATCCCTCTCCTTTTGCTTCTTTTCAGATCAAGTATTCTCTACCCATCTTCAGATGTGATAGTTCAGCCAAAATCAACCCTCCAAGCTATTTTTCTAAATATACAATATTATGCAGTGCTACTTCTAACTCCAGTTATGATATATACTTTTCCACTTTGAAAACCCAAGAGTCACTTAGCTCCAAGTTTCCAGGTACATGTTCATTACGTCCGCTTCCTACCAAAGATAACCAGGATCTTGATGACCCTTTTAAATTCATATCTGCTGAGATCCCCCTTGAAGTACAAGTATCTCCTGATTGTTCTTCCTGTTACAATCTCACGGGAGGCCAATGTCAACTTGACAACACGGGAAAGTTTTTTTGTGCCCCAGGTATGTACTTACTCATGAAAGTTCTCAAAGCATTCTGCCATTGGCTCTACGTTTTAGTGGGTTTTCTTGAGCGTTGGGACTGGGTATGATTAGGATTTGGGAGGGAATAGGAAGGGATAGTTAAATGATAATTTTTTTTTTCCTTCTTGTTTGGGGAAATTGTCTCCTCCAAAGTTTTTCAGATCAGGAGAATTAACAAAGAATTTTGGAGGATTTTAAAAGGTAGTTAAAAAATCTTCTTAATTCTTCCTGCCATATTAAAAATTCTTTAATAAAAGAAAAGTTTCAATAAAATATTCCCTTCCCCTCCATTATCCTCCATCCAAACATACCTTATATTTGTACAGGGGATAATGGAGGGAGGGGGAAGGAAAAAATAATGTTTCATTGAAATTTTTTTCAATGAGAAAAGGAGGAGAATGAAGGATTTAACAATCCTTTCAACGTCTTTTAAATTTGTACCTCTTACTATATTTTAGATTCCCCACTTTGAGGGATATTGATAGAAAAAGCTTCTCTAGAAAAAAAAGGAAAGGAAATTATCATTTAACTATCAATTTTCTTTCTCTCTCCTTCCATTTTCTTTGGATTCTTTCCATTCCTATCTACTCCTAACTCCCAGAGATACCCTTAAAAGTTTAGAAGAATTTGGATCTATTCTTAAAGCAGGTCCAATTGCTCTCGCTCTCTCCATTGATGGGTTTTATTTTTATTATTTTTTCAGTGAAAGCAAGAAAGATTGTTCATATAGTTGCACCAGGTAAACCAATTACTAAGTCTACTTTCATTTGTCAATGATAAATTCAGCATCCAAGCAATTTCAGTTTTACGTCTTTTATGTGTAGCATTGATGTTGGTATATGAAACTTCAAAATTCTGGTTAATAATCATTCATAAGGTTTTGAAATTTTTTTGAACTCAATTACTTGCAAGGAATTAGTTAGTTTCGTGCCTTCTTTGGAACTAAAACTTTTCACTACCTCAATCAATAGCCAGTATAAAGGTTTCAAAGTACTTTTCCGAAGGATCTTACCTTCTTATCCTTATTCTAAATTTATTCTTTCTCTTTTGAATAAATATCCCAGCTGCTTCAGCTGCTGTAATCTTATTGTTGATGGCCTTGGCTTGCTGCTTCAGAAGACAGATCTCTCTCTTCTTGTGGAAGAAGAAAAATCCAAGCCACCAAATAATTGAGACATTTCTAGAGAGATGTGGGCACCTTCCTGCCAAACGGTATAGTTACTTGGAGGTGAAGAAGGTAACCAACTCTTTCAAAAACAAACTAGGTCAAGGAGGTTATGGCAGTGTATACAAAGGAAAGTTACCTAATGGAACTCTTGTGGCAGTAAAGGTTTTAAGTGAATTGAAAGGTAATGGTGAAGAATTCATCAATGAAGTTGCTAGTATCAGCATGACCTCACATGTTAACATTGTTAGTCTTCTGGGATTTTGTTTGGAAGGTTCCAAAAGAGCTTTGATTTATGAGTTTATGTCCAATGGATCTCTTGAGAAGTTTATTTATGAAGAAAAAGATCCATTGAAGCTCCATCTCCAATTGCGAAGCAAAATCATGTACAATATTGCAATTGGTGTTGCCAGAGGATTAAAGTATTTGCATAGAGGTTGCAACACTAAGATCTTGCACTTTGACATAAAACCTCACAACATATTACTAGATGATGACTTCTTCCCCAAAATTTCCGATTTTGGACTCGCAAAAGTATGCCCTCAAAAAGAAAGTCATATATCCTTATTTGGTGCAAGGGGAACTGCAGGATACATTGCTCCTGAAGTGTTTTCTAGAAATTTTGGTGCAGTTTCTCATAAATCTGATGTCTACAGTTATGGAATGATGGTTTTAGAAATGGTTGGGGAAAGAAAGAACATCAATGTTGAGGTTGATCGTTCAAGTGAATTATATTTTCCACACTGGATTCATAACCATCTTGCATTAAACCAAGAGCTTGAATTGAAGTGTATCAAAAATGAAAGTGATAAAGAAATGGTGAAAAAGATGATAATAGTGAGCTTATGGTGCATACAAGCTAACCCTTCAAATAGGCCAGCAATGAGCAAAGTGGTGGAGATGCTGGAAGGATGCCTCGAGTCTCTGCAAGTGCCACCCAAACCCGTTTTGTCTTCACCCTCCACCTCTCCACGTCACCGAACTCAAACAGATCATACTTCTAGTTCCTAGTGAGAACATTAAGATTTATATCATGTTTGTGCATGATCTTATGAAGTATGGAATGAGTTGCGTTTGTGTCCAACATATGTTATCAAACAGGATACAACACTTTAAATTACAAAAACACTATAAATTTTATCGTGTTATAGTGTCCGTTGTCGGTGTTAGGTTTCATGTGCATAATTGTATGGGGTGGTCATGCTTGGGAACAAATTTTATATTCTTCTTGTATGGAAAAAAGGGTTCAACATGCTGCATGTTGGCTTCTTTCAATTTAGATGTTAAAGAAATTCACAATTACCGCATTCATCAAAATTTGAGCTAAAAGCTCTCTTAGCTTCCCCTTCATCTATTATTTGCTCCAAATTTATGCTCTTATTGCACCAAGTATCTTCTTAATTAAGTTGACCGCATTGCAGCATAGCATAACACTTCAAGTAAAATTGAGATATGTGAGTTGCATTAAATGTTAGTCTTTCCATGATCCTTCCTTTCTTTAAGCTATTTTTGAGAAGAAAATGAGGAAAAGGAATATTTTTTTAAAAAAGAATGATGCTGTACATTATAGCCAAAGCGAAGAAAGACTACTAAACATGTGGATAGTAGAAAAATTTTCATATAAGAGTAAATTAAACTCAGAAACCAGTTTGTCTTCATTATCACATAATAACCTTGAGTTTATTTCTTCTGATTATCTAATGAAAAATAATACTTGAATGGCATATGGAATAATGGAATCACATAATACCCTAATCCCCTTCATTTTATTTTTAAAATTTTAACTAGTCCTATCAGTGAAACTGTGTTTAAAAGAAAAACAAAAAAAATAAAAACAAAACACACACACACACAGAGGTTGGGTCTGGAAAGGGTTGAAGCCTAAAACACGAACTCACAAAGTTACACCCAACTTGACATTAACTTGCAGTCCAAATGTCAAAACCCGTACCTAGTAATTAACTCAACTAGTAGCATAATAAAATGGAAAATAAATTACTCTTTTTTCTTTTTAAGAAATACTTAAATTACATGTTCATATTTTTTAATTATAAAAATATATACAAACTATTTTTAAAATCAAAAGATAACCAAAATAACTTCAAAAATAAAATTATTTTTTAATAAGAATATAACTTATGAAATAA
The DNA here is from genome assembly GCA_026724425.1 of Erythrophleum ivorense. Classification (NCBI taxonomy): domain Eukaryota; kingdom Viridiplantae; phylum Streptophyta; class Magnoliopsida; order Fabales; family Fabaceae; genus Erythrophleum; species Erythrophleum ivorense. Next base: position 31,594,246 of record JAIUCV010000002.1, on the reverse strand, counting down.
TGTATTTCTTAAAATTTTATTTCATTATTTAATTTGTACTAAAAATAATAAATTTAATTTATCCTAAATTTTAAAAATTAATTATCTTATATTGTTGAAACACATATTTAATAATTATTATATTGTATAAGTAATAAATACAATGATATTTTTAATTAAAATAAGTGTAATTATATTTTATCTTTTATTGTAAGGAAAGTGAATATGACACATATTTTGATTTCAAATAAAGAGAATATAAATTTTCAAAACATAAGGCACAGCCATCTAGTTTGAATATCTTTCAAAATAATAAAGTGTAATTTACACTAAAGAGGGCTTTAAAAAACATACTTCCTTTCAAGCTGGTGCATGCAAAAAGGGTGTATTTTATTATATTTTAATTTCAAACATTTATATGTAAATACAAACAATTATAACTAATATGAACGTGAATTATGTCAAATTATATATTGATAAAATGTATATTTATTACTTGTAACATAAGTAATCGATAATAAATTTGAGGGTATTATCTGCCATCAAGTTTACTTATACAACATTTTTAATCAAAAAATTATAGATAGACTTTTTGCAAAATTAAAAAATATGTTACAACTAAATTTAATTATATAATTTTCCAACTAAACAATTCACTTGATATATTATGATTAAAAAATTATACACTTATTATGTTTCAATTAAAAAATCTAATAGTAAAAATATAAAAAATTACATTTAAATCTGATTCTATTTATAATAGAAGAGAACGTCAAATAATTAAGTTATATTTTAAAAAGTATTTTTTCTCATTTTATTATTTTATTATAAATTTTTTTAATGAATTTTAATTTTATATTCTTTTAAATTAATGAAATTAAAATAGAAAATTTGGCTCTTAATCAGCTTTAAATTGAAAAAAAAAAGATTAAAAATAGATCATGTAAGCAATGGAGAGAAGCAGCAAAAGGATTTTTTGTGTTTGCCTGCCGTTTTGATGTTTAATATTTGGGTCAAATTCTGTTTCTCGTGGAACCACTAAAAAAGTCTAACAATGTAATATTCTGTCCCTCGGAAAAAGTCTAGGAATCTTTTTTTTTTTTTTAATTTGTATTTCCCATCAAGTGCCTCCACCCGCAGACACAAAATTAAAGCACTCGTCTCACGTTCAACAATTCCCTCCAAAGATCAAGTTTTATTGGTGGAACATGCCTAGCGTTTAATTGACAAGCCTAAAAAATTGTTCACCGGCCTTGGCTTGTTCCATTTCCCACTATAGTGTGTATTATCTATTCAATGAATCTCTGTACTCACTCCACTGTTCATTACATATTTCAGATAAGAGTGTAGAAAGAGGTTGTCCTCCACAGCGTAAATGGTGAAGTGCTTTTGTTGGGTGAGCCTAACACATTGGTCGTCTGGCCAAACTCTGTATGATGATTAAGATTACATCATTGTGTTTTATGCTTCAGAAGTGCTCCATAACCCGTTGGCAGATTCCCGCTTTTCCTATAGATTGTATTATATGTTTTATTTTGTCTATTGAGATTAGTGAACAAAGCTCTCATGTTATGTATGTAAGATGTGTGGGATTAACTAATTGTAAAAATTGGAATAGTCTTATTTCAAGGAAAAATTCTGCCCACTTCTCTGTAAAATTTTCCATGTTTCAAAAGAGATGGATCTTTGGTTTCTCCACATGTATACAAGTTTTCAGTTTTGTGTTACCTAATTCCTTGTGTAACCATTCAGTTGTGTTACCACGTTTTCATAGGCCAAGAAATTGTTTAAATCTCACTATAGTATAAATTCATTATCCAAAATTTGGTTCATTATGGACATTTCACTTTTGGTGTCTGATATTTAGTTCTTCTGTCCTTGATGGTCAAAGCTGGATGCTTGAATCAGTGCAGGTTAGATTCTTTAATATAGTAATTTTGTATTGCTCAATATAGGCCTTCGAATTCGTGATCAAGTTTTCAGCATTGCAAAGCAGTCACCCTTAGCCTCTTATGCTCCCTTAGTATTTGTTATGTCTTTCAGAGAAGGTTCTTATCCTTTGGGTGGATCAAGGGGCTTGACTCACTGATATATCTTATCTATATTGTAATCCTTTAACTTAAATCTCACTACAGTTGAATCATGACCTAAAAAGAACTGGTACAAATATGAGACACAATAGGATATAGGCATTGTGATATAACAAAATATGGTGTTTAAACGCATTTTAAAGTGTCGAATTATATTTGATATATGTATTTGATATTTATTGGACATGATACAGCTCCGTATGTTGGAGGAATTGTAAAAGACAATTGAGTGGAATGGTCATTTAATTTTGATGTAACTAATACGGTGCTCTATTCAATAAACATCAGATGCCTCATAAAATTCCATTCCACACTGAATCCTCCATTAACGGGGACTTGAGATTAATAAAAAAATCTCTATTCAAACTTACCCTTGCCTCTCTTCATCCGTTTTCTTAAAGTTTGTGTTTTCCACTGGTATAATTCGTCACTGTTTAACCATATACTTTTCCAAAATTTTTCTGGATGAAGCATATGAGTATACGGAGTTATGCTTTAAATTTATGATTTTTTATATATTTTAGGACTCTTGACTTTTTCTCAAGCAGAGTTTAAAACTCCATAGTCAAAGTATGTCGTTAGCCAACATTTCACCTAGTAAACCATTTTGATAACTATATCATATAGAGTTTTGCATTTTTCCCCAGATAGTACGCATATGACAGGGTCATTGCATTTTATCACCGTATTCTTTGGTACATTCGAACATTTCTTCGTTGAACTTCATACTTAGCTTCCAGTAGGCTTCCTCTTGCGTCATCGTTGGCTTGCGAGTCAACAAGCTTTTCTTCTCCTTACAATTGTCAATATTCAAGTCAGCCATTTTTACCATTGACTTTTCTCTCTGCTTGTGCTGCCTAAATTTAAAGCTCAAAATGATAAAATACAGCCCTTCCTTTGTTCGGATGAATGTGTACAACCACATTAACATAGTTAGTTCACTTAACATTAGAGTACCCAGATCTTGGTGGTCTGTTGTCCTTTTTTCTCTGCGTATAAATTACAGAAAGTCAGGATGGTTCAATTTCACATCTTCTCCCTCCTCTTGTTTTCATGTCTGATGCAACTTCTTTCAGCTGTAGATGGAAGAAAGTACCATGGGAAGTGCCCCCTTTCCTTTAGCTGTGGAAATCTTGGCTCCATCTCTTTCCCTTTCACCACCGCAGAACGCCCTGACTGTGGCATATTGGCGATTCATGCTTGTGATGATCCTGATCCAGAGGCTCTTAAAGCCATAAAGAATGGAAAAAGATGGTCTAGTGTTACCCAAGTCAATCTGCGTCCCCCTACCATTGTCATCAAAGACGATGACCTCAACGGCCTTTTGCTATCCAGAAGTTGTGTTGCCTTGAGCTATAATATTCCCCTTAATCTTCCCTCTTCTCCTTTTGTTACTTTTCAGGTCAAGTATTCAGTACCCATCTTCAAATGTAACAGTTCAGCCAAAATCAACCCTCCAAGTTATTTTTCTAAATATACAATATTATGCAGTGCTACTACTAACTACAGTTATGATATATACCATTCCACTTTGAAAACCCAAGAGTCACTTAGCTCCAAGTTTCCAGGTGCATGTTCATTGCTTCTGCTTCCTACCAAAGATAACCAGGATCTTGATGACCCTTTTGAATTCATATCTGCTGAGATCCCCCTTGAAGTACAATTATCTCCTGATTGTTCTTCCTGTTACAATCTCACAGGAGGCCAATGTCAACTTGACAACATGGGAAAGTTTTTTTGTGCCCAAGGTTTGTACTTACTCATGAAAGTTCTCAAAGCATTCTGCCAATTGCTCTATGTTTTGGTAGGTTTTCTTGAGCGTTGAGACCGGGTATGGTTAGGGATTGGGAGGGAACAGGGATAGTTAAATGATTTTTTTTTATTTGGAAAAATTTTCTCTTTCAAAATTTTTCAAATTGGGAGAACTTAAAGAATTTTGGAGGATTTTAAAAGGTTAGTTAAAAATTCTTTTTAACTTTTTCTGCCGTATTAAAAATTTTCTACTGAGAGAAAAGTTTCAATAAAACATTCCTTTCTCCTCGATTATCTTCTGTCGAAACATACCTTATGTTTGTACAGGGGATAATGGAGGGAGAGGGAAGGAAAACATAATGTTTCATTAAAATTTTTTTTAATAAGAAATAAAGGAGAATGAGGGATTTAATAACTCTTTCAAATTCTTTTAAATTTGTCCCTCTTATATATTTCCAAGTTCCCTACTTTGAGGGATTTTGATAGAAAAGGCTTCTCTGAAAAAAAAAAAAAAAAAAAGGAAAGGCGATTATCATTTAACTATCAATTTTCTTTCTCTCTCCTTCAATTTTCTTTGGATTCTTTCCATTCATTTCTACCCTTAAAAGTTTAGAAGAATTTGGATCTCTTCTTATAAAGCAGGTCCAATTGCTCGAGCTCTTTCCACTGATGGGTTTTATTTTTATTATTTTTCAGTGAAAACAAGAAAGATTGTTCATATAGTTGCACCAGGTAAATCAATTACTAAGTCTACTTTCATTTGTCAATGATAAATTCAGCATCCAAGCAACTTAAATGTATTCTTTCAGTTTTACGTCTCTTATCTATTGCATTGATGTTGGTGTATGAAACTTCAAAAATCATTCATAAGGGTTTGAAATTGTTTTGAACTCAATTACTTGCAAGGAATTAGTTAGTTTCGTGCCTTTTATTACGTCAAACAAAAGCCAGTATAAAGGTTACAAAGTACTTTTCTGAAGGATCTTACTTTCTTATTCTAAATTTATCCTTTCTCCTTTGAATAAATATCCCAGTTGCATCAGCTGCCGTAGTCTTATTGTTGATGGCCTTGGCTTGCTGCTTCAGAAGAAGGATCTCTCTCTTCTTGTGGAAGAAGAAAAATCCAAGCCACCAAATAATTGAGACATTTCTTGAGAGATGTGGACACCTTCCTGCCAAACGGTATGGTTACTTGGAGGTGAAGAAGGTGACCAACTCTTTCAAAAACAAACTAGGTCAAGGAGGTTATGGCAGTGTATACAAAGGAAAGTTACCTAATGGAACTCCTATAGCAGTGAAGGTTTTAAGTGAATTGAAAGGTAATGGTGAAGAATTCATCAATGAAGTTGCTAGCATCAGCATGACCTCACATGTTAACATTGTTAGTCTTCTGGGATTTTGTTTGGAAGGTTATAAAAGAGCTTTGATTTATGAGTTTATGTCCAATGGATCTCTCGAGAAGTTTATTTATGAAGAAAAAGATCCTTTGAAGCTCCATCTCCAATTGCGAAGCAAAACCATGTACAATATTGCAATTGGTGTTGCTAGAGGATTAGAGTATCTGCATAGAGGTTGCAACACTAAGATCTTGCACTTTGACATAAAACCTCACAATATATTACTAGATGATGATTTCTTCCCCAAAATTTCTGATTTTGGACTTGCAAAAATATGTCCTCAGAAAGAGAGTCATATATCCTTATTTGGTGCAAGGGGAACTGCAGGATACATTGCTCCTGAAGTGTTTTCTAGAAATTTTGGTGTGGTTTCTCATAAATCTGATGTCTACAGTTATGGAATGATGATTTTAGAAATGGTTGGAGGAAGAATGAACATCAATGTTGAGGTTGATCGATCAAGTGAATTATATTTTCCACATTGGATTCATAACCATCTCACATTAAAACAAGAGCTTGAATTGAAGTGTATCAAGAATGAAAGTGATAAAGAAATGGTGAAAAAGATGATAATAGTGAGCTTATGGTGCATACAAGCTAACCCTTCAAATAGGCCTGCAATAAGCAAAGTGGTGGAGATGCTGGAAGGAACCCTTGAGTCTCTGCAAGTGCCACCCAAACCTGTTTTGTCTTCACCCTCCACATCTCCACGTCATCGAACTCAAACATATCAGACTTCCTAGTTCCTAATGAGAACATTAAGATTTATATCATGTTTGTAAAGATCCTATGAAGCATGGAATGAGTTGTGTTTGTGTCCAACTTATGTTATCAAACAGGACACAATACTTTAAATTGCAGAAACACTATAAATTTTATTGCATCGTAGTGTCCATTGTCAGTGTTAGGTTTCATGAGCATAATTGTATGGGGTGGTCATGCTTGAGAACAAATTTCATATTCTTCTTGAATGGAAAAAAGGGCTCAATATACTGCATGTTGGCTTCTTTCAATTCAAATGTTAAAGAAATTCACAAATACCGCATTCATCAAAATTTGAACTAAAAGCTCTCTTAGCTTCCCCTTCATCTATTATTTGCTCCAAATTTCTGCCTTTATTGCACCAAGCATATTCTTAATTAAGTTGACTGCATTGCAGTATAGCATAAAACTTCAAGTAAAATTGAGATACGTGAGTTGCATTATATGTTAGTCTTTCCATGATCCTTCCTCTCTTTAAGCTATTTTTGAGAAGAAAATAAGGAGAAGAAAATATTTTTAAAAAATGATAAATGAAGAAAGACTACTAAACATGTGGACAGTGGGAAAATTTTCATATAAGGGCAAATTAAATAGAGAAACCAGTTTGACTCCATTATCACATAATAACCTTGAGTTTATTTCTTCTGATTATCTAATGAAAAAATAATACATGAATGGCATATGGAATAAGGGAACCACATAATACCAATCCCCTTCATTTTATTTTTTAAATTTTAACTAGTCCTATCAGTGAGAATGCATTTTTAAAAACACACTTACACACTCACACATAGTCAGAGTTGGGTTTGGAAAGGGTTGAAACCCAAAACATGAACCCACAAAGTTACACCCAACTTTACATTGAATTGCAGCTTAAAATGTCAAAACCCATACCCACTAATTAACTCAACTGGTAGCATAATAAAATGAAAAATAAATTACATATTCACTTTTTTTTAACTATAAATATATATACAAATTATTATTAAAGTCAAAATATGACCACAATATTGTTTAAAACAAAATTATTTTTTAAAAAATTTAATATATAGTTAAAATTTTCTTTTGTTATTTATGTTGTGTTATAAATCATAAATTTAATTTCTTCTAAATTTAAAAAATTAACTATTTTATATTAATCAAATACACATTTAATAATTCTTATATTATATAATTAATAAATATAATGATATTTTAATCAGAATAAGTGCAATTATAACCTTTTTTTTATTATAAAGAATGTTAGTGTAACACGTATTTTGATTTCTAATAAAGGGAATATAATTTTTCAAAATATAAGGCACCGCCATGTAGTTTGAATATCTTTCAAAACAATAAAGTGTAATTTACACTAAAGAGGGCTTTAAAAAGCATACTTCCTTTCAAGCTGGTGCACCCAAAAAGGGTGTATTTTATTATACTTTAATTTCATCTGTTCATATTTATATGTAAATACAAACAATTATAAGTAATTTCAAGGTGAATTTTGTCAAATTAATTTCTTAATTTACTTTTTGATTAAAAATGTTGCATAAGTAAACTTGATGGCAGATTAATGTTATTAGAAAAATGAGTGTTATACGTTGATAAAATGTCTATTTATTACTTGTTACATAAGCAATAAATAATATATTTGAGAGTATTTTGATGAAAATAAGTTTATTTGTAATGATGTTTTAATTTTGCTAAAAGTCTCTGTATATATTTACAAGAAAAAAATTCATATACAATTCTTTGTATATTTGTTATCATGTTCTACTCAAAATACAATAAGTATATAATTTTTTAATAATATTATAATAAATATATGATTTTTGCAAATAATTATATAGTTTTTAATTAAATTATTCACTTGATATGGTATTATTGAAAAACTACACACTTATTATATTTTAATTAAAAAATTTAAATAATAAAAATATAAAAAATTATATGTAAATCTAATCTTATTTATGATAGAAGAGAACGTCAAGTAATTAAATTATTTTTTAAAAAATATTTTCCCCATTTTATTTATTATACATTTTCCATTTCAATGAATTTTAAGTCTATACTCTTTTAAATTGATGAAATTAAAATAGGTAACTTAGCTCTTAATCAGCTTTAAATGAAAAAGAAAAAGATTAAAAATAGATAATGTAAACATTGGAGAGAAGCGGCAAATAAATTTTTTTTTTTTCCGTTACATAGCAAAAGCATTATTTTGTTTGCCTGCCTTTTGGATATTTTAATATTTGGTTCAAATTCTGTTTCTCGTGGAACCACTGAAAATGTGTAACAACGTAATATTCTGTCCATCGGAATCTTTTTTTTTTTTTTAATTTGTATTTGTATTTCCCATCAAACGCCTCCACCCGCAGACACAAAATTAAAGCACTCGTCTCATGTTCAACAATTTATTGGCGGAACATGCCTGGCGTTTAATTGACGAGCCTAAAAAATTATTCACTGACCCTATACTTCAAAAGTGGTCAAAACTAGATCTCATGATTTGATCTACACTCATTCCAATGCATTTTAGACGTAGCAAGATATCTGTAATATAAACTCTAGATATCTTATGGTCTAAGGTGGATTAGAAACTAACAAAATTATCACATCACTTTTTGTAGCAGGTGCAATCAGGGACACACACAATGAAAAAGCATGAAGTTTTAGTCTAAATTTTTATTTTAATATTTTTTATTAAAAAAAATAAATATAAAATAAAAATAATCTTTTAACTTTTTTATTTAATATTTTGAATGATACTATAAATCTACTCGCCTTAAAATAATAGAAAATCCAATGGCATGTTCATAACATTTTAATCCACAACAATGGCAGTTGGGATATTCAATTGTTAGAGCAGACCTTTTTCGCAGGAGAATGTTAGGACCACTTGTCCTAGTTCATTTTTCACTCTGGAGAAGAAGGACAGGTTATGCCAAACTGGAAATCTATTTGGAAGTTATAAGGGCACGAATGGGTATAGACTTTTAAGCTAAAGACTTTTGTGTTCCTATTAATTTGAATTTCTAATATCAGAAGCAACCATGGAAAATGGAAGCTTATTCAGATGGGTCCCTACCCATGCCATTAACTCTCAAGAAACATGAACATGGTTGTTGATTCATTTGCCCGTTCTGTCAAACTGAGAAAGAATCAATGGACCCTTTGTTCATTTTCTATCATTGTGCTAGAGAAGTTTGGTTTGTCTCTCCTAACTCCGTGAGAAAAAAAAAATATATCTCGCATTAGTAAATTTGATTTAGGTTCAATTTTATTAGAGTATTTTAAGAGTAAAATTTTAAGTGCATGAAAAAGTGTGTCATTAAAATCACAAAAAAAAAAAAAGAGGTATAACTTAAACAAAATTCGAGAACATCCTTTATTAGAATAACGAAAATAGACTTGAAAGAGAAATAATTAAATGTGTGAAATTTGTTCAGCTGAGAGAATTGGTTTGAGATTACCTTACAATAAAACCAAAAAAAAAAAAAAGGTGAAAGTAAAGCATGTCGATAAAAATCTTGCAAGATATTGTCATGAAAAACTCAACGTATTAAAAGGTTAAGCGTTTTAATCTTAAATTATCATTTGCCAAATAAAATAATTAGTATATATATTTTGAAATAAATATTAAAAATAAAACTAAAAAAATTTAGAGGAAATTAAACTAACTTTCACTAAATTTTGGTTAAATTAAACTTAATATCTTTATTGTTTTAAAAATTATACTCAACTCCTTTCAATTTATTTTTTATTAATAAAACTATCTCTATGAACAAAATGTATTTTTTTAAAAATAAAATTACTTAACATTTTTATTATCATACTAGGAATAATATCATAGTAATATATTAACACTTAATATCAATTTAACAGTCATGATTATCATAATAAAAGAAAATTTGTATTTTATATTGCACAAAAATTTAACTTTATCAACAAAAAATAAATTAAAAAGATTTACAACATCACAAAATATTAATAAATTTGAGTAATTCTTAAAATAAAAGATTAAATATAATTTAACTACACTTTACAAAAAATATATTGACATTTCTAAATATTTAATCTCTAAAAAATTTAATTGTTCACAACTAACACTCACCAGTCTTGTAATAAACTAATAATCCAATTTCAGAGGGAACTGAATTTAACAAAAAGAAAAAGACAACTAATAAGCCTCGTCGTAATACAAAATCAAGCCATCCTCGTGATTGCGGTTCTGGAGCGCCTTAGGGGAGCGCATTCCCATTTCCCATGCCTTCTTTTAAACCTTTCGCTTTTTCCCCGAAGTCCCACGTCTCGATTGTTCTCTAAATATAATATTATAATCTCTATCATAAAAGTAATATATATATATATATATATATATATATATATATATATATATATATATATATATATTTAATTTCTCAACTTTAGCAGATCACAAATTTAATACTCATTTGTCTTTTCAATTGAATCCTACATTCTTGCATTCAGATTCATTTACTTTCAAATTTTTTTTTTTACATTGAGAATTAATTATATAAAATTTATTCATGTAAAATTAAAAAAAAAATACAACTATATATGTGTGTGTGTGTGTCAAAACCTTATTTTAGTTGTAAGATTTATGTTTAATATTAAAATTTTGATAATATAATAAAGATGTGATAAATTTATAAACTCAAAATGAGAAAATTTGAAATTATAAAGATTTGATCAGTTCGGGAAATTTCTATTAAGCATACTTTTAATTAACCCTTGAGGAGAAAGAAGATTAATGTTCAAAACTACTACAAAACAATGTTGTTTTAAATTTATTATGTAAGATATTAGGTTAAATATCTATGTTAGCCGTGTAATATCTACATTTGCATCTTCTAATAATTACACGTTCAACTAATTATCTAATTTTGCTAATTTGGATCATGTTAGCAAATTAGGAAGACATTGAAAATTTTTGTAGATATATTGAATAAAATTGATTAAAAAAAATTAAAACTATCTGCAAAACATAAAATATATATATATATATATATATATATATTTTTTTTTTAATCGTTTTGAACATTCACATCAAGGGTTTCCTCATATGTTACCAGTGTAGGGAAATCGTACACCTTACCTAGCACACCAAATATTTTAGGTGAGATCAAACTCTAAAGAAAGGGATAAAATTTAGAGAAAGAGAAAAAGGTTGTCTTATTCAAGCATCAAGATAATTTAAAGATCACAACAAACTGTAATACAAGAGTGGTATCTATAATTTGTGCTCTCACTTCACGGCTCCACCTGATTCCTGAAAAAAAAAAAAGGGGGCATTTTGCAAGATCAATGAGGCAAATGGCCTCCATATTGTAGCTTATTGTGGAATGATCTATCTTGAGTAATTTTTACATGTATATAATGTATCACGTTATTTATATATTTAATAATTAAAATTTATTTTATATATCAATTTTATTTGTATAAATTTAATTTTAATCATTAAATTTTTTTGAATATATCATACTCTAAGTGCACTTAAATTTTTTTTTTTTCAATTAGTTGAATGAAGAAGATAAAAATAAAATATGATCGCAGTCCTCAGACCGAACTATGGGGAGGGAAAATAAAACTAAAGGCTCTAAATCAACAAGCTTTGTATAATACATGATACAACAACTTGTCTTAAAATGGTGTGGCTTAGAATAACTTTACAGTGCAAGAAACTTTAGCCAAATGGCTTTGCTGAACCACTTAATTTGGGCTCTATCATTAATTTATCTTTTAAAAAAATATAAAAAGAAGTTCCTACGTAACTAGAGAGAAGGTTCAACATTTTTGACGGGTCTCAATACCTCTTTTGGCTACGTGTCATGATCTCAGCTAAGACTTTTACCAATATAAAAAATATCATCCTTACTAGTAATTAACTTTTGTGATGTAGTATTTTAAAAATGATGATTATATAATTTAGGTTAAAATAATATTTTGATTCTTTAAATTTATATATTATTTTAAATTTAAAACATTTTAAATTTTAAATTCACCTCAAAAGTCTTTAAAGGTTAAATATAAGATGAATTTATATCTTAAAAGACTATTTTAAAATATTTAAAACTTGAATGACTAATTTGAAATACTTTGACCTAATAGAATAATATAAAATAATAAATAAAGTTCATAGATCAAAATATTATTTTAATATTTTTGAAAAAAAAATTGAATATAAACAACTAAGTAACAATAAACATAATGGAGGAGTTCCTACGTTAAAGAATACTAGGTCATTTGTTAGGGAAACAAAGCATATCCACGAGAACTAAATTACAGTTAGAATCTGGAAAGAATAACAAAATTATGTCAATATCATAAAGTAACCATTTAAGTTATAACCCTATTGGCAGAAGTAACAATTGTACAAAATTATACAGAAATTTTGACCAAAACTGTTTACCTTTGAAGTAATCAAACAGCTAGAGCACCAAAAATTTCTTCCTTGTCTATGGGGTGGACGAATCCTGCATATGAAGTTCCAAAGTTGTCGATTTAGCTAATATCGTCTTCAACCATAGGAGCAAGAAAATTAACATCTATCAAATTTTCTGCAAATTTCTTCGATAACTCGGTCGCAAAGCTTGCACTTGTGCTTCTTCATGAAGCAAAAAGATCAAACACAAAAACCGAAAAATAGGGCAAAACAGAGTGAGGTTACTCTTGTCTCAAAAAAATTAGTTTTTTCTTAATTAAAATAAATCTTGTAATTTTATTTATTGTTTTCAATTAATTTCTTAAGTTTGAAATATTTTAAAATACATTTTTAAGTTTTATATTCGTCCATTAAGCATTGTTTAAATGGCAACAAAGAACTAAAAATTGGGATGGATTTAAAACTTAAATGTTTATTTTAAAATACTTTAAACACAACGAATAAATTTAAAAGAAAAAAAAATAAAGCTTAAAGACTAAAATATTACTTTAACCAATAATTTAAAACCCTTTCGTTATGATCATTAATCTTATTTTTTTTTAATTTTCTCTATTTTAGAACCTTTTTACAAAATTTGAATAAAATACTCCCTTTAATTTTGTTCATGTCAGAGTCCCCCCTCGCGGGGCCCAAAAAGAGTTTCATATCTATTTTCTCAGGTTATCAAATTCGTGAATTTAATAAATTCATAAATGAGAAGTAAGCTCGTAATATAGATTCGTATTGTAAATTTGTAATAATTAATATTTATTAATAATTACATATAAAATACAATATATAACAAGAAATTTATTAAAATATAAGTTAAATTATACTAATTTGTAAAAAAAATTTATATTTCATAATTCATTTCTCTCAATATTGATATTTTAATTAAGTTCAAATATAAATATTATTTATGTATAATTCTTCACTCAATCGTATTGAATTTAAGAATTTTTATCTTTTTTAAACTCAATTTGACTCAATTATATGATAATTTGTCAAAATTAGTTGAAAAAAATACTAAATTAATCAAATTTATTTAAGTTAAAGATAAATTAAACCGAGTTTATATTGAGTCTGAATTTATAAGCGAGTTGACACGATTTTTTTAAATAAAAACTTAAACTCACTAAAATCAAAGAATCAACTCATAAGTTTAACAATTTTATTCAAATGAAGTGTAAGCATGTCTATTTTTTCATTTTGAGAAATTTACAGATTGAAGGTCATAAAACTAAATTATTTGTTTTAAAAAACTTTGCTTTTAAAATTATTTTAAAAGATCCAATAACTTAAAATTTTAAATGTGATGGCATAAATATTTTTTTAATATATTTCTATTCATAAAATAATGTGCGATGACATAATTTTAAATAAGTTTAGGATGCATATGAGAAGGGATCTATTCGTTGAGAATTGAATCATCTTATCAAAATTGATGATTTTAGATTTTCTCCTATAAATCAAGGGGTTCTGTGTGAGAGATAAAATGACAAAGTGAGTCTAACAAGACGCATTGGTGTAGGTCCTACTCTTATTGGATGATTCTTTCTTTCATATGTCTCCAGAATCTAAGCTAAAAATAAAGAGAAACGAAAAATAAAATAAAATATCTATTGCTCTAGATATAATATCATTAAAAATATTTTGTTATAATATTTTGAATATTAAAATTTTGAATCTTTTAAAATAATTTTAAAATATAATAATTTTAAAATAAATAATTTTATTATACAGTGCTCCATAGTAATCTTTCCATTTATTTTTGTTGTTTTGGCCAGTAGGTATTAATTGTCATTCAGCCCCACGTAGCTGCATTTAGAAGGATGGTATCGTCTTTTCAGGTGCAGCACGTCTGCCACCAAACTGTAAATAGCAAATTAGCAACGCTTCCGCTTCATGGTGTATGGTTGACAAACTTAACAGTTCTCTGCCATTATTTTTTATTCCCGTTAAGCCCCTTCAGTTTCCATTAATTACACACTTAACGCTCTCGTCTGTCCTCTTTACAGCTCCTCATTCATCGCCATAAACAAACACACTTCGTTTCACGAGCCCCATTTTCCTCTTGCTCTGTCCCTGCATCTCCAGAGCAACAATGGCGGCACCCTCTTACTTCGCTAGCTTCTTCTCTATACTTTTCCATTTACTTCTTCTTGTTCAGGGCTCTAAAAACCCAGATTTAGAAGCTCTCATGGCGTTCAAAGCTGCTTCAGATACGTTTAACAAGCTCTCAACCTGGAACTCCAGCACCGACCCTTGTACTTCTTGGTCCGGCGTCTCTTGCCTCCATAACCGAGTCTCGCGTCTCGTTCTCGAAAACCTCGATCTCCGAGGCTCTTTCGAACCCTTGACTTCTCTAAGCCAGCTTCGAGTTCTGAGCCTCAAGCAAAACCACTTCTCCGGCCCCATTCCGAGTCTCTCCAATTTCACGGCCCTGAAACTTCTGTTTCTCTCTTACAATGACTTTTCCGGTGACTTCCCGGCCACGGCTACGTCGCTTTTCCGCTTGTACCGTCTTGATCTGTCTCACAATAACTTGTCCGGCCAGATTCCGGCGACGGTCAACCATTTGACCCACATTCTCACTCTCCGTCTAGACGAGAACCGGT
This sequence comes from Erythrophleum ivorense, assembly GCA_026724425.1. Taxonomy (NCBI): domain Eukaryota; kingdom Viridiplantae; phylum Streptophyta; class Magnoliopsida; order Fabales; family Fabaceae; genus Erythrophleum; species Erythrophleum ivorense. The sequence goes on along the minus strand of JAIUCV010000002.1, from coordinate 31,579,221 downwards.
TCTCCGGCATCATTCCCAGTCTGAACCTTCCTAATCTGCAAGACTTCAACGTCTCCGGGAACCGCCTTTCCGGCGAAATACCTAAATCGCTGTCTGGTTTCCCCGAATCCTGTTTCGCTCTAAACCCGTCTCTCTGCGGAGCCCCGATGCAGAAATGTAGGGTCATTGTGTCTGAACCCAGCAAACCTGGATCTGAAGGAGCCATTGCGTCGCCATTAACGCCTCGAAGTAAGCCACCAACAACAACTATATCGTCCTCACCGAGCTCAATGCCTGCAAATGAAGCAACGCCTCCCAGAAAATCCAACTCATCAGCGAAAATAAGCCCCATAGCTCTAATCGCCATTATACTTGGCGACATTGTGGTTCTAGCTTTGGTCTCCCTTCTTCTCTACTGCTACTTCTGGCGAAGCTATTCAGCCAAATTGAAAGATGGAAAAGGGTCGAAGCTTCTGGAGAGTGAGAAAATCGTTTACTCGTCGAGCCCGTATCCACTGCAACCGAGCTTTGAGAGGGGTCGAATGGTGTTCTTCGAAGGGGTGAAGAAGTTCGAACTAGAGGACTTGCTTCGAGCTTCTGCGGAAATGCTGGGAAAAGGTGGGTTCGGGACGGCGTATAAGGCAGTTCTCGATGATGGGAGTGTCGTTGCGGTGAAGAGGCTCAAGGAGGCTCAGATTGGAGGGAAGAGAGAGTTCGAGCAGCACATGGAGGTTCTGGGAAGGCTAAGGCATCCTAACATTGTCAATTTGAGAGCTTACTATTTTGCGAGAGAAGAGAAGTTGCTGGTATCTGATTTCATGCCCAATGGAAGCTTGTTCTGGCTCCTTCATGGTACGTGAATTTCATTTTACTGTAATGATTAAAATCTTTCCCTATTTTTTTGGTGGGTTTTATGAATTTGGTGGCTGAAAAAAGTGGGTAAACATAAAATTTAGTCCCACGTAGGAGAAAAGCGTCAATCATAGGTAGCACTAATGACTTGTGATGATCTGTTGAGGGGAATGCTCTCAGCGAATTATTTATTTATTATTAATTTGCCCACCTGTTTTCCGGGTAGCCAAACAGGGATGAATATCCAGTACAGCAGAGGAAGACACCTAATTACAGGGTGATGATAGATCTAGTAGGTTTTATGGGGTCCATTGGCCTCTTTTAAAACATTGAAGTTGGACCATGTGATTATGGATGGTTTATATAGAAATTAGGGCGCAATATGAGGATTTAAGAGGGCATTTGCATTCCTCAGGGAATAGTGATAATGATGTAGTGAGCACTGAGCAAGATAACTCTGCAAAGTTATCTGGATTAAAGTTCTAGATTTTATAGGGTCCATTTAGAGCTTCTTTTTAAAACATTCAAGTTGGACCCCCATGTGATTTTGGATGGTTTATTTCCAACTTATAACACAGCCTATAAGGATTTAGGAGGCATTTGCATTTTTCTATTCTTTTTTCTTGTACGTTTACCAGCAAGCCATTGCTGCAGACGAAAGCAACTGTTAAAGGGGCAGAAGCCACTGCGCATAATCAGTGTCTTTATTATCTTCTTCTGCTGCTTTTTGTTCTTTTCCAGAAACATGGCCTTTTGCTTTTATCTTTGGTACCAGATTTGCAGTCGGTATGACCAAAAGGTGCCAAGGAGGCACCAACCCACTTGAAGCCTCACGCAGTTTTTCGAAGAAAAGAATCAGTGTCAAATTCGTAATTGTACAAAACTGAATGGGTAAATTGTTGTCCTCATCTCCAACAGGTAACCGAGGACCTGGGCGAACCCCACTGGACTGGACCACAAGGCTCAAAATAGCAGCTGGAGCGGCACGGGGCGTGGCTTTTATTCACAGCTCGTGCAAGCCCCTTAAGCTCACCCACGGTAACATCAAATCCACCAATATCCTCCTCGACAAGGCGGGAAATGCGCGCGTGGCAGATTTTGGGCTCTCCATCTTTGCGGGCCCGACCACAATTTCCGCTCCCAGATCCAACGGCTACCGTGCTCCCGAAGCCCCTGACGGTCGGAGATGCACTGAGAAATCCGACGTGTACTCCTTCGGCGTCGTCCTCCTGGAAATTCTCACCGGAAAGTGCCCCTCCGCCGTGGACGGCGGCGGATACGGTGGTGGTGGTGGGGTCGTGGATCTTCCAAGGTGGGTCCAGTCGGTGGTGAGGGAGGAATGGACGGCGGAGGTGTTCGATCTTGAGCTTATGAGGTATAAGGACATTGAGGATGAGATGGTGGGGTTGCTTCAGATTGCTCTGGCTTGTACAGCCACTGCGCCTGATCAACGGCCCAGCATGAGCCACGTGGTCAAAATGATTGAGGAGATACGTGGGGTTGAGGTGTCGCCATGTCATGACACGCTGGACTCTCTGCCTGATTCACCTTCCGTTTCAGAAGGTGCAGCATCTTGAAGTTCTTTTATTTTAGAAGAAAAATATTAAGTTAGATTTCCCTCTACTCATTTTCTGGATATTAAGTTAGATTGTCCTTTATAGGTTTCTGATAATTAAAACAGTCCGAAGTGAAAATTGTTATATGGGCTCTTTTCTTTTTATTTTTTATTCTTTGAAAAGAAGGGATCAGAGACCTGAAGACATTAAAAAAAATAAAACAAAACAAAACAAGGTAAAGCATATGAGAAACTAGAAGGAGCAGGATTCAACTCTTTAAATCAGCCTAAACAAAGTTTTTCATTCTTACATATATTAAACAGAAGACAGTTTTTGCATGAGAAGGCGAAAGCACATTTGAATTTATTCCCTCTTCTTTAGATTGAATGGCAAAGTTGCTAACTTTAATACGGAGGCGCTGTTGTTGACCATTAAGGAAACAAGGATGAGATGAGACATTCAAAATTTGAAATCCTTTATTTGCCTTATGGTCTATTGCTTGTCTAATTTAATTTGTTGGACAAGAAGTTCCAGAACCATCTCGAAATTTCCTTCCAAGATCTATATTTTAGGGTCATTGATTCCCGATTTGTTAGAGTATGAAACCCAAGACGAGAACTCAGTAAGTGCCTATAATCTCTGGCCAGAAAATTGAGTCAATAGATCCGACCTATGGGGCACTAATATTAGACGAATTGTTCTGATATATGAAATGCCGTAAGCCAGGACAAAGAATAAATGAAATATTTTAAGGAATGAATCAAATAGTTGGTTTTCTTGTCTCATTCGTCGGACTAGTTGATGAGTACCATATGGATCTACTTCTGAGGGGGTCTTTGGTTTATGATTTCCCGGACAGAATTATGAAACCAATGTTGGATATTTTAAAATAAAATATTATAATTAGGATAATTAAAATAATCTAACATTATAGAATATATTCCTTTTAAAATATTGTAGCCCAGGACATCAGGATCCGCTAGGCTGGAAGAAAAAATTAAAGGAAAAAACAGGAGAGAAAATGAATTTTTTCCTGTTTAAATCATAAAGAAAATCAAGAGAGAAAGAAAAGTTGGGGAAAAAATAACTGTGAATCCCACCGATTTTTTTTTTTTTAAATATAGAAAGATTTTGAAGAGAAAACTCTACCTAACTTGATGCATATTTTATCTTTTCAAATTAGCTCCTCTTATCTCTCCATTTTTACTTGGTCTCTGATAAACGAATATTAGTTTCTATTAACTTAATTTTTACGTTTTAATTTTTTGACTACATATATATTTTCAAAAAAAAAAGAACAGTGAATTTTCAAAGATAAAATAAATTTATAAAAACTACATTTCAATTTAAAAAAAAACTTAGGCAAATAATGAAAAAAGATGGAAACTAATTTTTTAAAAAAGTTCAAATAACAGAAAAAAATTATTTTTGAATAAAGTTAAAAAAATATTTATTGAAATACATACTTAAAATTAAACAAAATAATTTAAATAATTTCAAAAAAGAATTTCCACATGCAATATAATCAAAAATTTTCAACTAAAACACAATTGGAAACATATTCCAACTGCAGTTTGGTCAAACAAATTTTAACTAAATTACAGTAAAAAATTATTCTGACTACAGTTTGATTGAAAAAATTTTCGACTGCATTGTAATCAGAAGAGTGTTTTTTGACTAAATTTTAATAAAAAATTAGTCAAAATTTTTTTATTGAAATTTAGTTGGAAATCAATATTTTTAGATTGAATTTTAGTCAAAAATCTGAAATTCTTAATTTAATCAAAATATTTTAGTTAAGTAATTAATTTTATAATTATTTATTTATAATTTCATTATAAATTAATTAATCATAAATATATTTTACAAAATAATAACAATTTTTAATATTAAAATTAATAAATTATATATATTAAAAATAAAAAAAGATAACCGACTAAAATTTAGTCAGTGGCATCTGACCAAATTGTAGTCAATATAATACTGACTGCCATTTAATTGGATGATACATTGCCAAAAATATCGTGGCAATGCATCATATATATATATATAAATCAATTAATATATATTAAAATAATATTTATAAATAATTTGTAAATTAGTTTCTATTTTTTATTTTTTTATTTGGCTAAATTTTTTTCAAAAAATTGAAATGTGGTTTTTATAAATTTATTTTTATAAAAAGTTATTATTTTTATTTCTTTTTAAAAATATATATGTATAAGTTCAAAATAATTAATTTACATTTAAAATATAACTTTTTTTTTCTTTAAAATACCCCGTTTATTGATAAAAGTTATTAATATTGTATAATAAGAGTATTATTGTCTTTATAAATTAACGAGTTTTCTTTCATCTACGTTTTCTCTCCATTTATCTAAACACATGAAGATAAAAACATTTTCTCTTCATTTTTCTTTTATCTCCCTTTTTTCTCTTTTTACTTTTATCGTCCCCCATCCAAACACAATATTAGGGATACGTAACAATTATTAGATAAGTGGGTGAGGTTAGTTAAAATTTATAATTAAACCTTTTTGAATTTTTTATAAAAAGACTTATACAATGAAGATTGATCATACTATAAGAGAAGTTTCTACTAGAAAAGTTTTTTTGTTTGGTTGAGAAACCGTTACTTTACTCATTATATTTGTCCAAAAATTATCTTTGAGTTCATTATTATTATTATTATTATTATTATTATTTTGTTGGTGAACCATTAGGGCACATTTGACATCTGGCATGGGAGAATTGAGGTTTCTAACATCAAGTTAGATTAGTATGATAAGAGGCATTTATGCTTCTACATTTTCATTCTAAAGTCTCAATTCATGATATGTGAGGTTATTGTATGCTTAATTTACAAGGAATTCATCTAAAAATTTTAGAATTGCCTTATATATTGTATGAAAACATACTTCGATTAACTTTGCCTACTATATGAGAATTTTGAAGAACTCTAATTTTGTTAGAAGAAGAGAAATTGGGAACTTTTCATATAGTTCAAATTTACAGAGTTGAATCATTCAAAATTGTTAGATGCATTTTTTATGCATATATATTGTTTTTATGATTGTTAATATCATGATTAAATGGATTTTACATGGAAATGAATGCTATAAGTCCTCTCTCATTAAATTGTGATTGCATCATTATTGTGCATTATTAGATTTGAAATTTTATGCATGATTTTTTTATTTTTAATGCACAGAAAATGAAAGCCCATTAAATTTTAAGCAATTTAGCTTTTAAATCACACAAAATGGGGCCTTGGAAATTTAGCAATTTTAAGCAATTTATTTTTTATGGGTTAATTTATTTATATTTTGACCCATAATTAATTTTTGAACCAAAATAAATGATGAAAAATTATTATTTAGTGATATTTATTTTGTATAAATTAAAAGGAATTATTATAGGTAAATTTTAGCACATTTATGCTACGCTAAAATTTTTACCCACAAATAAATTTTAGTTATACAAAATTTATGTTTAGTATATCATACAATGGTACGCATACATTTAAATGTGATCATTAATAGTCTCATATAGTGTTCGTGTATGCATGATTAAAGTTAAATCTTTGATTTGTCACATTATCATCTATTTCAATTACAAAAATTGCTGAAAAATCATTTAGATTAAAAACAATTTTAGAGTTTAAAAGGAGTCAATCCTCCTTTATTTAAGGTGATCTTGACTATGCTTTATAAGAAAAGCCTCTCATACCTACTAATACTAACATGGAAGTTAAGATTGCATTATGTCAGCACTAGGAGTGATTTAATTACTTCAATATAATGTTTATGAAATATATTTTAAAGGTCAGTTATCTTGGATTTGTACTGAATGTGAGAAGGTCAATGCCTATTTATAGGCAATAGATAAAATTTAGAAGTTATTAGATAATTCATTAGTTATCATACTAACAATAAGTTAGTTTTCCATAAAATAAACTAGTACTATGGGTGTGCAAAAGCACATAACGTAGATGTGAGACATAGTTGCATATTTTAAGTCTCTTGAGATGCAAATCTCCATTTATTCTTAGTGCAAACAATCCTCATTTAGATACTTCATGAATATGGGCCATTATTGATTTCTTATAAATACACATAAGGAAAACAAGACAATAAATGTCTGATTGGATATGTGTGTACAAAAAAACAAAAAGTTCATTTTGTGGAAGGTTGTGGGTTCTCATATGGGGTTTATTTTAGTTGTTAACTCCACGAAGAGAGGCCATAAAGCAAGCGGCATGTAAAGAATGATTAACCTGAAAGAAAGGGTTGACTGGAAAAGAAAAAATATATACTTTTATTTCTAATATGTTTTAAATCTCATTAAATTCTAATTTTTCATGAGTAAATTTTTCTAATTTTTAGCATAGGCAATTAGGACATATATATTCATTAAGAGAATCAAAGGTTTTATAAAGGATGGCGGGTCTTGAATCCTTAAACTTTACTGACTCTAATTCATATGTAAACTATATTAAAGGTTGAGTATACCAACATGCCATTTAAAAGAGTTAGAAGAATTCTTGAATTCTTAGAGATTATGCACATTAACATCTATTATCTTAATTTATGTTCTAATAGATGGAAATATTTTACTCCCTCTATTGGTGATTTCTCATGCCACATGCACTTCTACTTGTTTTATAATGAAAGTGAGGCACTTGATGCCTTTGAGATGTATAAAGCAAAAGTAGAAAAATAATTTGATAAACAAATTCATATAGTGAGGTTAGATAAATGAGATGAATATTTCTATAGGTATATAGGTGATGGACAAGTACTTGATCTATTTGTTGAATTCCTTCAAAAGCATGATATAGTTGTACAGTACATTACGCCTACCTCGCCTGATATGAATGGTGTGATTGGAAAAAGGAACCAACACTAATAGACATGCTGAGAAGTATACTTAGCAAGTCTAAACTTCTTGTTTCCCTCTGAAGAGATACACCCATGACAACAATCTATATTCTAAATAGGATTTTAAGAAAAGTTGTATCTAAAACACCTTTTGAAATTTAAAAATGTTAAAAACCCAATTTGGATCATATACATGTATGGGGCTATCTTATAAGGGTAAGAGTATATAATTCACATGAAAAGAAATTAGACTCTAGGATGCTGGCTATGCAAAGAAATTTAAGGGATATGAGTTCTATTGTTCTTCACATTTAATGAGATTGTTGAATTTATGAATGTTAAATTTCTTGAAAATGACATAATTAGTAGGAGTGATTAACCGCATGACTTAGTCATTGAGGTTAATCATATAAAACAAACTAACTCCACTGGTTATGGTTGAACATTTGTTTTACAAGAGATCCATCTTATTAGGGTGAATGTCAAATATAATGAAACTCTTGAAATCACAATTGGTCATGCTAAAAACTATTAATATCAACATTTAATTGATCCTATCAATTCCCAGAGAGGCATCTTATAATGAATAAAAAAACATCTCAAATAATGATAGAGGATATTCCTATTTAGTAACATCAACCTCCATAACATATTAAATTGAAAATATCAAAAAAGGTTTGGAAATTGACAATTCTCAATGACTACGTAGTGTAGAATTTAACCATGACATAAATATTGAAAATGATCTGATAATGTTTTCACAAATAATGAATAATGTAGACTTCAAATTGTGACATGATGTCATGATAGATGAGATGGAATTCATGGCAAATAACAATGTATGAGACTTTGCATAACTGCTTCATGGAGCCAAGGAAATTAGTTGTAAATGGGTTAAGACCAAAAAGGATTCACTACGAAACATTGAGCGTTACAAAATAAGATTGGTTACTAAGGGTTTCACATAAAAGGAGGGAATCAAATTAAAGAAGGATTCCTTCTATATTTTTATAATTGTAATTGTTCATTTTGAATTGGAATAACTGTTGATGAATGTGAAAATAACCTTCCTCAATTAAGATCTTGAGGAAGAGGTATACATGAAATAACTTGAGAAGTTCATTAAATGCTAAGAAAAATTTAGTATGTAATTTTAAAAAGTCCATTTTCAAACTTAAGCAAATCTCATGACAATGGTATTTAAAGTCTCATGATATGATTATATTTCTCATTTCCATTGAAAACATAATGGATATCACAAGGTCAATTAGAACGAAGTCATTTATTTGGTTCCACAAGTAGATGACATTTTGCTTATATCTAGTGATTTAAGGTTACTACATGAGGTAACACAACTTTTGTTCAAGAACTATGACACAAAAGATTTGGGTAAAATATCTTATGTTATAGATATCAGGATACTTATAAAAATAAATTTCAAGATATCTAAGGATTATCATGAGAAATCTATATTAATTAAACACTTTAACAATTCTAAATAAAAGATTGTTTATCATGTGTGAGGCCCATTGTAAGAATGAACAAATTTAATTCATTCCAATGTCTTAGATATGATCATAAAAGAGAAGAGAAAGAAAATGTTCCTTATATTTTGGTAGCTAAAATTTTAATATTTGTCTAGATATGCATAAGGCTAGACATAACTTTTGCTAAAGGCTAGATGTGGATAGATACCAAAGCCATCCAGATGAGGATTATTAAAAAACAGATGCAAAGATTATTACAAAATATATTTAAAGTATATTAAATTTCATGCAAATTTCCCGTGGCCAGCAAGAGGTATTATTCAAAGTAAAATGTTTAACATGTCATTGGTCTTCTTGTTTATCTAACTTTGATGAATTTTTGAATGAATATAATAAATTAGTTTTTTGGTTATTGTTTTATAGGATCATTTTATCTTGTAGATTCTGGATATCTTTGCACTGGAGGTCTTCTTCCACCATATAGAGGTGAAAGATATCATGCATAAGAATATCAAGGAAGAGGTCACCGACCAACGAGTGCTAAAGAGCTTTTCAATTTTAGACATTCATCTTTAAGAATGACTATTGAGCGTTGTTTTGGAGTATTGAAGACTCGATTTCTAATTCTAAAATTAATGCCACAGTACAAGCCTTCAAGACAACGTCTTATCGTGGTAACATGTTGTGCAATTCATAATTATATACGTAAGAGCAGTGAACATGATATGCTATTTAATGAATGGGAGAATATGAATTCTAAACAAGTAGATGAATTAATTGGAAATATAAATGTAGGAAGTACAAGTTATAATGTGGATAACTTGTCAAGACTATAAGATAAAAGTGCAGTGGAGATGGCATCAATTTGTGATCATATTGCAGCTTGGATGTGGCTACAATATAACAATCCTACTAATTAAATGTATTCTTATTCTATTTGTATAAGTCTTGGTTTTACTATTTTGATCAAAACAATGTGACACTGAATTTTTATTATATTATTCTCTTTTTATTTTATGCAAATTTTATCATTATTAATGTATTAATTTTATATGGATAATCAATTATTATAAAAAATCATTTTAGTATTAATTACAAAAAAAAAAGTTAATCAACCAAATTTTTTGTTTTTTATTTTCAAAACTTATTTTCACATCAATTTTTTCAAACAGATTTTTTTTGTTTTTTTAATTTTTTTACTTATTTTCTAAAATAATTATTCAAACAAATTTTTTTATTTTTTTGTTCCCTAAACTTATTCTGCAGAATACTTCTACAGAACTATTTTAAGAATAAAAAAACACAGAACACAATCAAACATGCCCATAGATTCTTTAGCAAATAGTATATATTTAAAAGAGTTTAAAGATCGCATATCTCATATAAGACTTGGATCACATTGTCTTACTATTGATCTAATTAGGTACATTTAAATTATAAAATTCGAATTATGGTTTGTTATCTTTAAGATTTTTGGTATGTACATTTTATGAAATTAATATATATTTGAGTTAGAACTTGAATAACCATTTGAGGTATATTCATGAAGTTAAAATGTCCCATAAAACTTAAAAGGTATATTACAAATGATACATGAGAAGTAATACTTATTTATTAAAGAACTTACTGCTGTGTGTTTAACTTACCCATAGCCATGCTATATGACAAACAACAATTGGGTCAAATGGAAGAATATTGGATATCTTAAAATAAAATATTATAATTAAGATAATTAAAATAATCCAACATTATAGAATATTCTCCTTTTAAAATATTGTAGCTAAAATATTCTACGAATATGTCATATAAATAGTTATCTAAAGGTGATTGGATGAGATAAGTTAAGATACACAATTAAATCTGTTTAGTTTTTTAATAAAAGATTCCAACGGTAAAAATCGACTATTTTATAAAAAGATTCATAGTAAAAAGTAATCTTTCGTGTTGAGAAATCATTACACTAGTCATTACATTTGTCAAAAAATTGGCCGTGAGTTCTTTATTATTATTGTTGTTGTTGTTGTGGTGGTGGCTGCTGTTGTAGTTGTTTTGTTTGTGAATCATCAGAGCGCATTGGAGATTGGATACTGGGGAATTGAGGTTTCTAAGTTAGATTAGTATGGCAACATGTATTTATGCTTTTATGTTTCTACTGTAGAATTTTAATTTATGACATATGAGATTATTATATGCTTAATTTGTAGGATATTCACCTAGAAAATTTAAAATTACCTTACAACCAGTACAAGATCCCAGACAGTATCAAGAAACTCTGGTAAGAAAGTGAGTCGATAACTAGGAAGCACGAAAATGGGACCAACTGTGTTATGCCAGAAATGAGTTTTGATACTCGAACAGGATTCCTCTTCTACAACTCTAATCCAGGGCCAAGAATGGTGAAAAGAATAAATCAAATAATTTCTTCATAAGAAGCACTTATACCACCGATAAGATTAGATATATCAGTACCCAAATGTAATTTAAAATCTCATATCATATCTGAGGGGAGTCTTCCTTTAAAGTATCGCTTCAGTCGGGGTTATTCTGATTTCCGCCCTCAGTATTTGAGAAATGCATGACCCTCGGAGCAAACATCAGAAGCCTGGTCAAACTAGAAGGCAAGAACTTCCTACCAAACAAAAAACACACGTTGGTGCTGTTTCCATTATACTTACACGTCTTGTTCCTCAACCTCTCCAAGAACTCAGGAGTCACCTGAGGCCTTAGGAACTGATTCGGATGGGGCCCACCCTTGGACCAGTCAACCCAGGTCAATGACCTATTCGAATTTCCTTCGTAAAACTTTATACTCACAAACGTAGGCAAATAATGTTCATCCGCATAACAATCACCATTACAATGCTTCTGAAACACGGGGAAGTATGTTCTGTCGGACACAACTTCGAGTGCGAGGTTTCTGTCCATTTCGAACCATTGGGAGCCTTTCCGCCATTGTCGGAGGGACACTTGTGGGAACATCTTGTAACGGTAACGGCCACGACCCGCCCAGCTGGGGTCGTCGTAGGCCATGACGTAGTTCTGAGTGGAGTTGATGAGGTAGGTGTAGATGGTGGAGAAGTTGAAGAGGGGGATGCAGGATTCCGACAAGAGGACGAATCGCTGGTTCGAGATGTCGAGGAGGGCGTTCGCAAGCAGCCGGCGTTCTGCTTCGATCATATTCACGTTGCCCCATCCCACTTCCTGCACAATGTGATGAAGATTATATAAAAGTGTTAGTCACTGTTTTCGGTTTTCCATTGAAACTAAGGCATTGTATGGGTAAGCTTAGGTTAACCCAGTTTATTAGGTAAACTAACTAATTATAAAGCCACAAGTAATCATATATATATATATATATATATATATAGAGGTCCCACATAAACAAATGGATCATATCTTTTAAATTGATCATTTCCATTCATATAATTATGAAATTAAAAAAAAAGTGATACGAAATATGAGAATGTATATAGGATTTTTTTTTCTCTACCCTTATTCTCTCTTTTCTTTATATCTTTTTTACCGTAATTTGTAACTACATAGGATATAGACTCAATATTTTCATATCTTTTGTATACTAGAATTATATAAGAATCTGTCACAAGCTATTAGCAAAAGAAATTTAATATACTAATGAACAGAATTGGAGTATCTCTTTCATTATAGTTTCTTCTGAATTTTATTATGTTTTATTCATGTTTCATAGAAGCATATTGCAAAATGGCAATGAAATTTCAACTAGTACCCTATTTTATGTGAGTAGTTTTATGAATTGGAGGTTACTGAACTTGGGAATGTTTTGCTGCAAGCTGTTGTTAATGGGGGTACTTTGTTTGGTGCTTCATGAGCTACCCTTCTGAATGCTACCATGCTAGAAGATCCAAGTGGGAAATGATAAATTATTTCTAGATGACAATGAAAGAGGAGGTCAAACGAAAGCAAACGTACCATATGGAGCAGGACCCGTTCATGAAAGATGAACGTGGTGATAATGTGCCAGTTGTAGTAATAGAAGATGTTCACAAAGAGAATAGATCTCTTTCATAGCAAATTTTTCCTATTAGAACTTGGACGACCAAAATGGCATTTACTTCTCTAAAAAAATCTTTCCAGCATATCCTTTTGCCTCTTAACTCTTTCTCAACAAGTGGCGTTATTGACAGTAAATTTATGAACCCTACATGAATCAATTATTGTCTTCCTCTGTTTTGTTCTATGTTCTGTTTTCTTCACTCTCTTAGCCTCTTGACTGTTCTTTTGTTCCTATTATAGAAATTAGAACAACTAATATGGATACAGTGAAACAAGGGCATAGTTGTCGTGAATTTGAAAGATCTAAGCATAGCACTAAAAGAAATTCTGTGCTAGTAATATTAGAGTGACTTATTATTATTTTTTATCTATAGAAAAAAAAAAAGAAACTAGTACATAAATAAGCATGTCAATTCATTAACCATGTCATAATTCAGATTAAGGTAAAGTAAGTTCAGATGACTGCCATTATTGTCTATTACTGGACATTAAATCTATGAAAATGTTGACATATAATAAAAAGAAATTAATGTTTTCCTCTGTTTTCTTTACTCTGCCTCTTCATTGGATCTCTTTCTTTGTTTCCTCTATATTAGATAAGAGCAACTAGTATGCATACAATTAAACAAGGACGTAGTTATTGTTTTCGTGGGTTTGACTGACATTGGAGCCTTATATAGTTAACATATTCTCATTATCATTTTTCCAACTCCAAAGAATAAAACAGAGTACATTAACAAAGGACTAACCTAAGCTTCATGTTAATTTATTAACTATGTCATTAAAGTAAGTGAAGATGAAACAAACTGACCTTGCTTGGAATTCTCCGGCCATGGAAGACCGAGCTCTCCGGGTCGGATCCATTGTAAGACGGGTTTGAATGGACATAGATTGAGTAGTACCCTTCATGCCCTTTGAAGAACAACTCCCACAAAGGAGCCAAATGCACAGGACCCTTTGTCAAGAACAAGAAGGCCACCTTGGGAACACGATGGAACGGGTAATCCGGGATCTTAGGGGACATCGAAGCCCTCCATAGCAGCTCCTCCTCGTCCATGTCGTGCATGACCGCAGGAGGCTTAAGGTACTCCTTCATGTAACTACTGTTAGTAACAGTATTGGATATTTCTGTTTGTGGTTTTTCAATTGGTGGCGGTATTCTTGGTGAGGAAGAGGTTGAGAACCGAGTGAACTCCAAGATAAAATTGCTGTTCTTAAGGTAGAAGCTGATAATGATTCCTAGAGTTATCCCACAACCCAGAAGGAGGAAGTGGGGAAGAATACGAACCAGGTGGAGTTGAACGTTGAAAAGCTTTGAAACTGAGTTTGATGGGTATTGATTATTTTGGCTCTTCATTTTGGCCCCCAAAAAAAAAAAAGATGAAAATTGAAAATTCCTTTCTTCTTGTGCTATCTGGTTTATCTATAATAACAATCTAACAGAGGCTTCAAAAGATTCTCTTGTCAACAAGAGGCTATTGGGCCTCAAAATTTGTATTTGTAAAGAAGAAGAATGATCAAGAATATTTGATATGATATCTGCACATGGCCTTGAAGTACTTCGGAAAATCTATATACTCATAAAGTCATAAATAAATAAATAAATAATAATAAAATCTATGAAACAAGGATTACCAAGAGTTCGGACTGATCCAAAATATGATAAACCTTGCAAGAGAGAGATTCCAATCCACAAGGAGGTGATGGCTATGATAATCTTCAATACCCACTCTAAATATTAGCTTTAATCTGCTAACATAATAGCAGATTCTTCAGAAAGCTCAAACCTTTGCCGACACAGGATTCTGGTTTCGTGGGTTTTGAAAGAAACCTTTAGACGATATATCAACTTTTCGTCACAAGAAAACCCAAATAGTTATGGGTGTATATATATTCCCTTGTTCGAGAACCAGCATATTATTTTTGGAATAAACTTATTTATATTTTTTAATATATTTGTTACCCAATTTTTTAATAAAAATTTGAGAACTATATGATTTTTGCGAAAAAAAAAATTTACAATTTAATATTAGATTAAATTTTGTAAAAAATTGTCATCCATATTCTAATTTTATTGAACAACTCGGTGATAAAAATATAAGGACTATCGTTTTCTTTTTCTTTGAAGCTTCAAAGAAAACGCAGGATTTGTCGTTGTTTTTCTGGTGCCGTCTATTACTGGTTTCCAAAACGATGTGAACGTTCTGTGTGACGTCTGACCGTTGAAATTTATGTAACGACGAGGGCTATGATTGCGAAGCCGCCAGGCAGCCTCTTAAAACGTGTTTGGTAACTCGTTTTTCTTACTTTTCAATGTCCCTGGATCTTAGAACTTTTCCACCAAACAAGAGGGAATTACCAGAAGAATCCATGAAGGTGAAAGCATCCGGAAGAAGACTTT
Organism: Erythrophleum ivorense; assembly: GCA_026724425.1. Lineage (NCBI taxonomy): Eukaryota > Viridiplantae > Streptophyta > Magnoliopsida > Fabales > Fabaceae > Erythrophleum > Erythrophleum ivorense. The sequence goes on along the minus strand of JAIUCV010000002.1, from coordinate 31,564,034 downwards.
TTCGTTAAAGAGCTGATTTTCTACCGATCAAGGATAACATGTGGAAAGGGATGTGAGTGCTGGAATTGGAAAGTGCAACTTAATGAAAAAGAAAAAGGATTAATCAATTCCTTTTGCTTTTTCATCAAAAGAAAAAATGGAAATTACTCAATGCCACATTTCTTTATATTGGTCAATTTTTCAAGATATGTTTGAATAAAGGAGAAAGAAGACGAACTAGTAGAAGGAAAGGTTTAATTGAGATCTAGAATTTCTTGTTTGAAATGTATGTAAAGAAACCAGGAGAAGGAAAAATATTATACTAACATTCCGAAATACTATAACCTCTACCTTTCATATTTTAAAATTTCTCTGGTTCAAGAGGTTTTCAAATAGATACCACCCATTAAATTAATATTATATTATTTTTATCTTTTAAAATTAATAAAAATATTTAGTTTTTTCTTTTTTTTTAACATAAGAGATTTGAATTTATAAACTCGTGTTAATTATTTAAATTAGTGATCACTATACCAACCTGATGTAAAACCAATAGAACAACACACAAAGAACTCTCAATAACCTCAGATTTTTAATAATATTAATATATAAAAAACTGACTAAATTGACACCTATTTAGAAGTAACAAAAAAAAAAGAAAAACCTAATCTTACTAAAATACTTAAATATAAATCTTAATTCTAATAGTCCGGCGCAATAACAATTTCTTCAACTTACACATCAAAACCAGTAACTTCAAACTAAGCATAAATCGCCCTAATAATTAATTATAAATTTATACTTATCTCAAATAATAAATTACATTAGAATAATAAAATAAATAGTAAATTATATAAACTTCAGTCTTGTTGAAATTATACAGCTTTCTTTCCACTTTCATAATATACATAAATGTCTAATAAAATAAAATGTTATGTCATATTTTAGTTTAATTTTAAATTATTTTAACTACAATAATTTCCATTAATATAAATACATATTTTCTCTTATTTAAGTTTAATGAAAATAAAATAATAAAATATACTTTTTTATTCTTATCTGTGCATATTTAAATACAGTACATATTTGTTTATTTATGTTACTAGAAAATATTTTAACAAAAAATTTAAAATTAAATTAAAGTGTATATTAAAAATAAAAAATTATTATAAATTTGAATAAAATTTAAAAAAATCATGTAATTCACTCAATCTCTTTAACTTCTTATCTAGCATTAACTTTTTTAGCGCATGTTTAGTTACATGTTAGAAAAGAAAAAAAATTACGTTTACAATTCCTTTTATTCTTTGTATTCAAAAATAATAATTTATTACTTTTAATCAAATCATGTTTCTTCCTCCCCAACGTATAACCAAACACGCACTTAACCTTTTCCTTTTAGTAATGATTAACTAATAGCAAAAGGGGTCATCATGCAGGCCAACCAAACGAAAACAAAGAATAATTACGACGTTTATTGGCGACGAAATATGCGCTTAGCTTATCTCGCTTAAACTTTCTTTGGGGGTTCAGCTATAGACAAATGCAACGAATGACAATAATGAAGGGTGTTAATAAAATATACAAAAATGAATATATTTTATTATTATTATTATTATTATTATTATTATGATGTCTGAAAATAAAAGGGTAAAGTTGTTATTTAGATGTCTTTGTCAGGCCAATAAGTTCGGGTAACAATCTGGAATACACGACAATAAATTCCGTTGCCGCCTATGACGTTGATTTGAAGGCAGTCTCCTGTCCTCATTTCTGGACTAAAAATAATAGAAATATTGAATTCAAGGTCTTCGTCGTCAATCATGGCTGTTCTTTGTTAAATTCGTTTTAGAATAATCAAATATTTTGTACAACTAAATAATCCCAAAAGTTTTTATCTAAAATAAATAAATAAATAATTTTAAAATAAATTAATTATTTAGTCACAAAAATATTACTTTTTTTTAATTTAGTCTTTTAAAAATACTTTTTTTTTTCAATTTAATCATCAAACATTTTGCTCCAATTAAATCGTCTCTTTAACAAGTAGTCGTAATTCTTTGATATTTTAAAATCTAATTTGGATACAAAATGATATCATTTTAAGGGTTAAAGGTATCTGGGCAAGTCATATAATCAGTTAATTGTCACATACAATTTCAAATTCAAATTTGAGAAGATTTCAAAGGTTGCTTTTTATATTTTAAATTAAAATATATTATAATATAAGAGAAATGATTAAATAACATAATAAAATTAATACATTTATACAAAAATATTAAAAAAAAAACTTTTATAATTTGACAAAAATGAAACTTACCAAGTGAGAGACATAATTCTCGTCCATATCCTAAAACTATTTTTAGACAAAAATTTTCCACGATCTCTATTCCCGTAAAAAAGAAAAAGAAAATCCTCACGACAATCTATTTATTTATTTATTTATGTAAAGTGGGATCCGTTAAACAGAGATGCAGTCAAATGTCTGTTTTGAAAGAAGGGAGAAACAGTAACTGTGCAAGTAACTAAACATTGTGAGTAGAATTGACTCCATCGAATCAGGACATACCAAACTGTAACACTGAACTAATGATGAAGCAGTGGAAATATGAAGCAAGCCAATCTTGAATTAAGGGCTAAGCATCAAAGGCTATTCCCAGGAATCACGGCACCACTTTTCTTCAGTTCAGCCTCAACCATAGGTTTATTATATGACTTATGCATTATCATCAATGATCAAGAGATGGAATATTACAACCAGAAAAGAGAAGAAAGATTATTGATTTTATAACTTTTCTTTTTAGATAAATTATTTCTTATCTTTTTAAAGACGTTCAAATTATTTATTTTTTATTTTGAAAAAAATTTATTTCCTTTATTTAAAATTAACAGTTGTATTATATTTACTTTCTTTACAATAAAAGATAAATTATAATTATTTATATTTTAACCAAAATTTTTTATATAGATTATTTATAAAATATAAAAAGCATAAATATGTATTTGAATAATATAAAATAGTCATTTTTCTAATTTAACAAATTATAAATAATTATTAAAAACAAATAACATATTTACAAATAATTTTTAAGATTAACCAATTTATAAATAATAACTAATAATATTTAAAACAATAATATATATACTAAATATAAAATAATAAACATAAGTATTACCTTAAATTTAATAAAATTGCATTGAAATAAAAGTTTAAGAAATATAACTTTTTAATAAGTTATATTTTTAAAAGTAATTAATATTAAAATTTGAAAGTATTTTGATTTTTTAAAATTTATATGAGACATGAGAATCTAATTCCCCACAATTGAAGGCTTCCATTAACGTTTCCTTCCTCTATTATGGACTACCAAAATTTAACTGAAAAAGTTGAACATAAGCATATGGCTTTGCTTGGTTATGATTATATCTTTAAGCCGAACTTCTTACTTCTGTACGCAAATAGGCGTTAAAAGGTGGTCTTCTTTTTGTAGGCATCTAAAAGGAGAGTCTTGGTTCTCCCTGAAAAGGAAACGAGTAGCATCCAACTAACTGAGTCCGCGTGTATATTCGGAGTTGGTTAAGGCATAAATTTAGGGTTGGGTAATAGACGAAGTCAGTGTCCCACTTGACCCTCGTAATAGTTGGTTTGGATCTCTTGATGTGCTTCTCTTGATCCAATTTGTTTTAGAAAAATAGATTAAAGTTTTACAAAAATAATACTAAAATTTTAACTTTAAGACTTGTTTGATACATTGTATAAAATAAAACTTGATAAAATAATACTTAATAAAATTTTAATTCCATGCTGTATTTAATATGACATTGTATAAAATATTATATTGTATAAAATAATATTATTCTATATTTGGTAATGTATTAGATAATATTATATAAAATAAATATTAATTTTTTTTAAAAAAATATTCTTTACTAAAAAATATACTACATTTATCAAAATGTGTTATGTTGTATTAATATTTGGAAAAATAATGTTATGATTGCTATGCATATTTAATAGTCATTTTTGTCTCTTTTGATGAAAAACCAAGTTGACAACAAAACTTTATAAAAATTTATATCGCTGTTTGGTTTCCAAATGCATCACATAATATAAAAAATAGTTTCAGGACTATTTACAAATGAAAAAAGAAGACATATCATAAGTTTGCACATAATTTCATACCTAATAAATCAATCAAGTATGAAAAAGAGGCCACCATATCTAGGGGTTCTACAAACATCACCAAATTATAAATATTATCATGTTCTAATAGCAAATACCATCAAATTTGAGTACTACATACTAAAGTCCACTAAATATTAAAGTTTATTTCTAGTTTTGAAACATTAGCACTATTAATTATCTTTAAACAAAATTTTCACAAATTGAAACCCCCAAAATAAATGCATTAAGGGAAGGTTCTACATCAGTAGCTTTTGAATCATCATAAAAGTTTTTCACAACCTTTATTCCTTTAGCCATAAACTTGACACTTTTAGCCATAACACATATCCTATTAGCAGATTTTTCAACAAGTAATGCTGCTTTTTCCTTTAAAAAGAACGTTCATAAGCTTATCTATTGTATTGATTTTTAGCATAAATGAAACCAATAAAGATTCTTATTAGAACCCAATTTTAGTTTCTAAAGAATATGTAAGGGAATATATTTGTGAAAGATAAAATAGCAACTAGATACATAGCACATCTTACAATTTAATGCAAAAAAGTATAGAATTTTCACCACCAAACCATAGTTCAATTTTGATTTGTAGAAGCCCATAAAGAATAAGATATTTAGCTCACAAAATTACACACAAACTTTGCTTTCATTGAAGCACACAAGGACCTTGTAAGTAATTTTACAATGCAAACCAATATTATGAACATGAGAACAATATTATCACTTGTGTGAAGCAAAGAAAGATACAAAGATAGGAAAACTTATATTTTTACAAAAAAAAAAAAAAGAATTCTGTTAAGAAAAAAGGCATTGTACTAGTAATTTATCTAAAAATAATGATGCAACATAAAGGCATAAACCTAATTCCAACTTCTTGTAATGAAAATCAATCATTTTTAATAACCAAACATCCTTCCCAAATTTTGACAAATTATTCTTTCTTCCTTTGGATAGAAGGGAAAACCAAAAAACCCTTGTTGCTTAGTCTACAATAATGGAAACATTGAATATTTAAAACCTTCATTATTCTACATACTAGATAAAGAGATAGATGCACAAATGAGTAGCTATGATTGCAGTCACAATTGGTGGTGGTGCTAATGGCCGCTATCAAAGATAAGCTTGATAGTAATAACAATGGCAACTATTATTCAAGTTAAAAAGTTTGGAATGGTAAAATTTTAAAAAAGGCTTATACATCAAAGTCTAATTAAGTCTAATCCTACCCTAAAGGCCTAATTAATTTATGTATAAGAAAGGTTTGATGGATAAGCTTATACAATACAATACTTGCATCAAACAACTAATAAATTCATAATGTATTGTGTTAACTTATTATATCAAGCTTAATATGGTGTGTCAAATGAGCTCTCAAAATCTTCTCTTGGTCTTATATAATATAATTTTATTTAAAAGATATGATAAAATTCTAATAATTCAAATAACCCAAGCTAAATATAACAACACATAAGGCACATTTAGAACTTAGGTTAGGTTTTTTCTTTTAATATAAAAAAAATTATATATAATCAAACTAGGTTATGCTGGCTCTATTTATAGGCTTAAATCTAGGTCTTGTTTTAAAATATGCCTACATTATTTGTTGTATGTCCTTGCTAAAGTATTTTAGGTAAATATAAGCATCTCAAAGGCTCATATGGAGAAGAGTATTTTAAATTGTTTGTGACTAAGATCAAATGCTAGTTTGTACTCTAATGTTGTAAATTAAATGCCTAAATGCAAATAGACAAGATGAATAATCAACCAAAACCCACAAAGCATTTGAGTAATAAAAGTGTGTGTGTGTGTGTGAGATAGAGAGAGAGAGAAAGGCAATAGGCAGCACAAGAGTTATTGTGGTTTCACCACTTGTGCCTACGTTTACACTAATGATGATCTATTACTACTATGAGCTTTTAGGAATTACAAGAAAAATTTTTAGCCTCTCCTCTTAGGTTTTGAATTTCTTTCTTAATCCACTTACCTTATGGTTTCCCTTATATATATTAACTCTAGAAATTAGATAATTCCCTACCTTTACATAGTAGAAACCTTAGAAGCTCCCTACAAGTTGAAATAACTTCAAACAACAAAAGTCTCTAAACTTTAGTCGTTGAACATTGCGGCCTTGGCTTTAAGCATTGTGGCATTCTAACCACAGGTTGAATCTTCTATTTTGCTTCAAATGGATGCCTTGCTTGTAAATGATAACATCGTAGTGCCCTAAGCACTATGGTAGTATTACATTGTTGTTATCTCTAAATGATTTTCTTTGATTTTAAGCTATATTATGCAACAATAATCTTCTTGGAAAAAAATACTCCCTTCAAAGATTGACCTTAGAAACCTAGCACTTCCACTTATAGTTTTAACTATCTGTCAACAAGGAAACACTTGGAGTAAGTCTAAACAATGTTTAAACTTGTCTGACGATAGCACTATTGTCAACATATATATTACATTCTCTAATGTATGCATATTCTCTAATAAGATCTCACTTGAAGCAACTAACCTCTGAATGTTATGAAACCTTATTGCAATGTGTTTTATCTGGGCATGGTAAACCTAATGCTTGGACAAGTTAATGGCACTCTAGCTATTACAAAGTAGTCAAAGTGGCCTTTTTGCCAAACCCATCTTAGCAGCTAACCCCTTCAACCAGAAGGCCTCCTTTGTTGTTTCCATAACCACCATGTATTCTACCTCTATGGTAGACAATGCAATCACACTCTAAAGAGTAGACCTCTAACTAATAGAACCACTTGCTAGTATGAAAATATATTATATGGTGGACTTTGTATGATCCAAGTCACTTGCATAGTTTGCATCTAAATAGCTAATAATTGAAATTGCATCAATACCATAATAAATTCCAAGATCATTAGTACCTTTAAGATATTGGAGCACCTATTTAATTGTTTGCCTATGTTTTTCCCCTAGATTGGCCATAAACTTGCTAATCACACTCACAATATAAGTCGAGATTGGTGTACTGCACGTCATGACAAATATGAGATTGTCAACTGCACTAGTGTATAAAGGGCTTGACATCACCTTCATCTCCTTGTCAGTGCTTAGGGATTGTGAGCTAGATAGTTTAAATTAGCTTGCTAATGAAAAAAAAAAAAACTAGTTTGGCCACACCTTAGAATGTAGCTCTTTTGTGAGAGACATAGTTTCTCATTTTTCCTATCCTTGTTAATCTTCATCCTAAGGATCTTCTTAGCAGCATCAAGATTGTTTATATTAAATTTGTTACCTAATAGAGACTTCAAATCAAATACACCCCTCATTCTTTTAACAACTATCAACATATCATTAACATACAACAATAAATAAATATAGGAATCATCTTTAAGAATTTTATAGTACACATAACTATCAAATTTTCACTTAGTAAAGCCAACACTCAACATAAATGAATCAAACCTCTTTTACCACTAATAAGGCAATTGCTTCAATATGTATAAGGGCATTTCTAGCTTTTTACCAAGACACTCCTTATCGGGCTCCTCAAATTCTTTCGGCTGTTATATGAAAATATGTTCCTCCAGTTCACAATGGATAAAGGCAAATTTGACATCTAACTACTTTAACTTCAAATCTAATCGTGCTGTTAGATTCAATAACATTAAAGTGTGCATCACTATTAGGAAAAATACTTCAGTGTAATCCACCCCTTCCTTTTACAAAGTTCTATGGTGACTAATCTCACTTTATAGTGTACAACATCTTTATTCGGTGAACTGTCTTTCTCTTGGTAGACCTATTTACACCCAATTGACTTCTTGCCCTTAGGAAGTTTAGCTAACTTCCATATCTAATTCTTGTGAAGTGACTCCATCTCTTCCACTATAGCCTTCATCCATTTATCCTCTTTAGGATTGGAAATTGCTTCTAAGAATGAGCAAGGCTTATCACAACTGGTCAATACTGTATAAGAAGCAAAATGATTAAATTCATACCTTTTAAGTGGATTGATGTTTCATCCGAATCAATCTATGGCAATGTTGTGACCTTGTTGTTGTTACTCTTGTGGAATACCACATCATTTAATTTTCCTAAAAGTAATAACTCCACCTCAACATAAGAGTTTCTAGACATATCTCCCGAGTGATTCACCATGCTCCTCATCATTGCCTATTCATCAAATACCACATCTCTACTAATAATGACCTTTTGTTCCATTAAATTCTAAATTCTACAAACCTTAACTCTTTTAGCATAACCAACAAAAATTATATTTCTAAGACTTTGGATCCAGTTTAGATCTCTCATCATTGGGAATGTGAGCATAGGCTAGATAATTGAAGATACAGAGTATAGAGTAATCAACTTCCTTCTTAGACTGCACTTCTTTGACACATCTACCTTCCAACTACAAAGATGGCGACTCATTAATAATGAAAAATAGTTATCTAATTAAAAGTAGCTAAAACTTATATAATAATGATCTAATAAAAAGAGATAAAGCAAACCAATCAACAAGATTTCTTAAGTCCAACATTTAGTAAATCCTAAGCAAGAGATGTTAAAACTTTGGGAAGATCTAGTTGTAACTCTAGAAAAATGTGATTGTAATTTTAAGGGAAAACATTATTAGCTTAAAAAATTGCTCCATCACATTTCAAAAATAAAAAGAAATAATTAAGTTGTGATTTTTAAGTGTTTTGTCATCACATTCTTTTAATAAAGCATAACATGTAAAAAAAATATTTAAGAATCAATCGTATGGTGCTAAAGTTGAAAAAAAATGTCTAATTTGTTTTAATTGAAAAAACTAATATCAAATACTTAGGGAGTTTTATCTTAGTCCTATTCTTAATTTAATACTTCATTTTGAACCTTCCTTTATTACTTGCTCCCCGTTTTTATTTGATCTCATTATTGATGGCCATAAAATTCAAGTTGAAAGATAGAAATACAAATTAAGCTCGTCTTTTGATAATGCTAGCCATTCTAGGAAACTACAATTTTGTTTTAGTGAAAGAAGCATTATCATAATCAACATTCAATGATTCAATCTATAACTTACTCATAGACTCTTGAGCCCTAATATCAAAACTAATTAACATAAAAATATAAAGTTAACTAAATAAAAAAAGGAATAAAATAGAGGGAAAGCATTTTGCTAACCTTACTCAAAAAAATTACCTAATAAAGGAGGTTTGAACAAATTAATGACAAGCTAAGTCCTATTGTTTTTTCTAAAAGATGATAACCAAATCTTGTATCTATGAAAATATATATAAACTAATAAATCAAGAATAAAATTTAAAGAACTAAATCATAGAAAACATAGAAAATCCAATTCCATATGTTTTCAAAAAACAAAAAAAAAAAAGCTTAGTTGTATTGGATTATTAGGTCTACCCATCATCGCCCATGATGTGCTAACATAAATTTATAGTAAAAGCTCAAAAAAGATAATAGTTTTATTAATTAAATAATTTATTGTTAATTGTTAATCTTGATTTTGAAGTTTAAATTTCAAATAAAATTTTCTTTTATTTCTGTGGAAAAAAATTGATAGATAAGTTTTTTAGATTTGGATCATGTGTGATCGTGAATGAGGTCTTCTCTCTTTCTCTCTCTCTCTCTCTTCCCTTTTTGACTTCTTTCTATGAACAAAAAGGAAACATAGAAAAGGAAAACATAGTAATGAAAAAGAAAACTCTCCTCTTTTGACTTTGATGCATTTGTCGTGTAAAAATGATTATAGTTCTTTTGGTGATCTTTTTTTCAACTACATGTGACATATATCCAAGAAAGATCCAGTTTTTGCTACATCAAACTAAGTACCCAGATCTAACTCAAAATGTATATTTAATTCCTTCATTAGTATTAGAGCCAAGTTTGGCTGGGATCTACTACCCTTACATGTCTTTACATGTGTTTTATTCGATTAGTTTCATGCATTTTCTTGTATATGGTATGAGAAATATAAAATCATGAAATTGAACTTATAAGCCCCTCTAATGGCATGATATGTTAGAGACAATTTTAGGCTATGAATTTCACAATAGTTGAAGATTATATAGTGAGGACTCTGTGGTAGAAAAATGATAGAAAATGCATAAACCATAGGAGAGAAATTTAAGCATCAAGATTCAAAAAAGTGGTGTTGAAATTGTCAACTTTTAGGGCTTGGCATTTTTACCATAAGTAATGACTTGATGCAAGCCATATATGGTTGGAAATCTTGTTGAATAAGCTTTTTAATGCCTCCAAGTTTGCCTTAAATAGATAAGTATCAAGAGAGATATGTCAATTTGAATTTGGTAGTCCAAATTTGGAAATTCTAGAGAAAGTGGCCAACCAACCAACTTTTGAGGCTTGTAACATTATACTCAATCCATGTATTTATGCAATCCATACATGTTGTTTGAATATTTTTTTTGGCAAGCTTTCCAATGTCACCAAATTTGCATTAATCAGACTTGAATTGAAGGAGATATAGCTCCTTAAAGTAGCCCCCTTAAAACTAGAGTTTTTGAAATTTTAAAATTAAAAAAAATCTTAAGGTTGAAATGAAGTGGCTTGGCCACACTTAAGGGTGGAAAGTGTGGCTCACCCCTACCTCTATTTGGACTAGTGACCCTACCATTGGAAAGAGACAATGGAGTCTATTGGTAGTAATCTCATGGTCGAATACCACTTGTAAGGCAGTGAGTGAGACTCATACATCATCTTAGACAAGTGAGGTTCTATATTTTTCAAATTTTCATCCATTTTTTGAACTAGAGGGCTTGTGGAGTCACATGGGAGTATGTGCCATTAAATTAGAGGTTAATTTTTGGTTTAAAAAATTCTTAATTTTATGATCTTTAATTTGATATATAATTAACTATGTTCAGGTATTTTTTGATCATATTTCAATGATTTTTTCAATGTAAAATAGTGATTTTATGAATTATTAAATTTTATTTCCCCCAAATGAGTTATTATGAATTTGGGGACATTCCATATTTATATTATAAACACATATGAGTACATTAACACACACATCCAAAAAATAGGAAGTATTTGAATTAACCTAAAGATGTGTGGGATCGAGCTTTTGCATTATCATAGGTCTTAGGTTAAGTCAATATACTCCCAAATAATGTTTAGTGAACATAGCTCATTAAGGACCTTAGGGAGAAATTTAGATAATCAAAATTAAAACAAGAAATTAGTTCTTTTAATTGGCATGTATTAGAGATAGTGTTCCGAATGTTGATGAGTTACTTTGATTTCTCATTTTTTTAATATATGAGAAATACAAAAATGCTTTACACATAATGCACATAAATAGAGAATTTATTTTAAGATATTGATTAAACATGTGAGGCATATTTTTTCAAAATATGCTATAGTAACTCTTACAATTGAAAATAGGTCTATGATGGTAAAAAAATTATAAAATATAAACATCTTTAAAATAAAGTCCTTAGTGTGTGTTTGATATGAACGCAATTTACAAGTGTGTTGTATTGGCAAAATAAAAAGAGGGAAAGCACCCTATTAAGTAAGAGTTTTTAGATTGAGAGATTTAGACTCATTTGATAATGAAATTTAACAAATTAATAAGGATACATTACAATACTTTATCAACTAGGGGTTTTTAGGTTAGAAAGGCTCAATTAGGAACTATGGCTTAAATAATATTTGCAGATGAATTCAATAAAAAAGTAAAGATATTCTTTGGATACATGTAATAGAAGTATACTAAATGTAAACTTTTAATCATGAACCTGATAATATTATTATTAGTTTAATCAAAGTTTATTGCAAATATATAAGTAACATTGTATATATATATATAATCAATTTGTGCTATGTTTATATAAAAATTAGATTATGATTATCACTATTAAAACATCATTATCTAGTTTAATAAGAGCATTAAGCTAGAGGATATTAATTAGAAAAATTTGACACTATAAAATTCTTATATCTTAGAAAAGAGTAGAATACTAAGAAAGCATTGATAAACGTCGTATAGGAGTTTGAACATGGAAATACCACTCAGTAAGGTAGAGATTTAGAATTTCTCTTAGAAAAGGAAAAGTGCAATATTACTCGCATAATTGTTGAACAACATGGCTAACAACCTTACACTAGTGTGAATATTTGACTGCTTAAGTCATGCAAATAACCCTTAAAAACATGTTTGGTTATATACTTATGATCAAACTGGGAAGATTGTTGATTAAAGAATTGAAGTTAGTCGATCACATTTTTATTGATAAATAATAAAATTAAGGTTAGTATAAGATCTCTACTTTTAAGTTGGGAATATATGAAAGTGAATTTGACTCACAAAAAGTATATCATTTTTTCTTTGTTTTGATATTTTTTTTGTCATATAGAACTTTGGGATAGGCACTTAGAAGTTATTAGACCTTTGGATATGCTTATATGACTAAGATTGTTGTGATTTCAAAGTCTAAACATAAGAGGATAACATTTCATTTAAAAGAAAATTTGGCTAACATTTCAAGAGAGCCAATAGAGAATTAAGAAGAGAAGTGAAGGTGGTGAAAAGAAATTTGACATGGTAAAGGTCAACCATCATACTATTAAAAAGGGTATGTTACTCTGCTCATGATTGTGTTGAACAAAATGAGTTAAAAGGCTACAAACCATGAAACTAAGAATTGAAAATCCTTTGTAAAATATTGTTGGCTACTATTTAAAAGCATATCACTTTATATAGGAAGAATTACAAGAATTAAGGTAAAAAGGAGATCAAAACATACAAAATTGTTTTTGTGTGAAAGACAAATCATATCCTACATAGTGTTATCTATGCTTCAAAGATCTAACAAAATTTAATCATTATCATTTTTCTTTTTAATATGAGATTTTAGTGTTGATTTTCCATGACAATTCCATTAATATAAGAAAAGAGACATGGAACATAATTCTAGTTTCTTTTAAGATGATATTATTGTGCTAGGCATAAGAGTAAACATAAATGCTTTACCCTATACTCTAATTCTAGTTGAATTATGGATATCAATAAATGATATACTAAACTAAGTCTTATAGGCAAAGATAAAATTAGAAGACTAGCAAAATAAAAAGATATTATGATCTATTTTATTTAAAATATGCTAAAATAAGAAAGTTGCCTAACAGGTTAAGTAAATTAGAAAACCATATTAAAGAGGAACTAAATCTTAGAATTTATTGCAATTAAGTTTATTATATTATTTGTGGTCCAAAGAGATTAGAGGCAAGATAATCATTCACAATATGAGATCAACTCTATTTAATCCCCTCTCAATCAAAAGCACTTGAATGTTTTAAACATTATGTGAACATAGTTGAAAATCGAATGGACAATAAAATTGAAAAAAATTGAAGTTGGGATTGAGAATGCAAATATTTTGTCAAAATTAATTCACTAAACTTTGTGAAAAGAAAAGAATTATAAGGTAATTGATGATTCCTTAGCACTCCTCAATAAGTGGAGATGCTGAGAAAAATAATAAAAATCTTATTTAAAATAATTAAAGTTAACAATGACTTAAGCAATTTTTTAGAATAATGAGTTATGAATTAACATGTTCAAATTTAACAGCTTTTTAGATAAGTTACTTCCACACCCTGTAATTTATATACATAATGATAAGTTACTTCAACACTCTATATCTTTGATCCCAAATCTGTATCCAAGTTTCTATTGCATTTTCTGGCATATTGGTTTCAATATCATCTTGAAACCTATCCCATTCCATTTGACACCTTCAATCTTGAATTTCTTCTCGAGACATCTATATAATCCATTCATTGAAAATAAATAGCTAGGAACATCTAAAATAATAACTATAAAAAATAAATTCTACACAAAAAGATTCACAGAAAGTAGATCAATTCTAGTACTATTTCCTGAGTCATATAACAAGTAATTTCGTCTTCACAATTTACGTAAGTTTAATCATATATCAACTTCATGTGAAATAGAATGAAGCAATTACTTAAAAAAATACCGGATCATTGACCATTAAGAGCGTTAAAAAAAGAAAATGAAAGAGGACATTAACAAAATAAATGAAAAAATATTACCAGATGGTGCAAAATTAGGACATAGCTATATAGGTAAAACCAAAACTCAAGCAGAAAAGTGCTACCAAAGTTGAACACCTTGTGAGAAGGAAACTTGCTTAGGTAATATAGTCAAAGCAATTTTGGGATGCAAATGAGAATATATTTGGGTTTAACAAGATAAACAATTACTAAGAAATTTAGGATTTTAACCATTTAAAAATGTGTATTTGCAAGTTAATCTCCTCTATTTTTTGGCCTAAAGGTAGAATCGGAAAACAATAAAACAAGAGACTCTACGAAGGTAGAAACAAGAATAACTAGAAGCAACTTCAGCAAATGTTTTGAGTGAGGAACAGGGGCGCAGGTGAACAAGAAGAAAAGAAACAAGACAGTGACGCAAATTGATAACAACCCATTGAGACAAACTAGAGAAATAAAGAGATAATAGCCCATCTCAAATCTCAAAGCTTTGCCCAATAGAATGAAAGAGATAACGCCAATTTAACCCAGAACCAGAAAAGGATAATTTCATTCAAAATAATTGAATTAGTAATAATACCAGCATATGCTACTTTTGCTTCGTTAGGGCCAGATCCTTTGTTGTACCTCTTACATAGGAGAGGATACTATGCCTCCCAAATAGGGGGCTAGCCCTTTTTTGATTTTTTAAACTTTATTTATTTATTTTTTAATCCTACTACACTAATCCTTTTTTCACTTTGTTCTGCGTGATGATTCTGTGCATATTTTGCAAAGTGCTTCCTATATAGTGGCTTCACATTTTTCCGGTAAAAATAATACTCCCTTCAATTTATATTATAAGATACTTTCAGTTATTTCACACAATTTAATAAAATTATTTAATTACTTTGAATTCTTTAAATTTATCACTTTTTTTTTATTTTTGTCCTTATTTATGTAGGAGAGAAAAAAAAGCTGAACCAATATTTAAAAAAAAAAAGAGAGACATTTTTAAAAAGTCAATATAAGATTATATTGTGTCTTATATTTTGATCTAAATAAATCTTTTAAAAAATATCTTATATCCTAGATCGGAGTAGTATATAAAATTGGATAAAGTTGGAATATAAAATTTGATTTTTATAAACAAAATATTTGACGCTTTTCTTCTTCTCTCTTCTCATTCAATACTGGACAAATTGTATTTTAGTAGGTCTCATGAATTTGAAATCCTTCGTAATCATTTTCCTTCCTTCCTATTTATGCGTACAAAATAAAGGAAACACAACATCTATACGCCATTTCCTTTCATGTCCTTCCGACTCTTTCTTCCTACCAAGCAATGCATAAAAATGTGTGCTCTCCTTTGTTGTTATTTGGTGCATTATCTAACATCCTTTTCTATATTATATATATATATATTGATGATTAATTATGTCTTTCTAAATTTTTTCACAAACACCAAGGTTGAGATTTTCATGAGTCACCAACAATCATATGCATAGTTAGTCTTTAAATCATCTGTCAAAAGTGTCAAATATGTGTAACCAATCAAGAATTGCTAATGCACAGAGAGTCTATTCATATTTGTAAAATTTCTTTTCGGTCGCAATGAATAACAAATACATTGAGTTGAGAACACCTAACAGCTCCTCGGACATATCAAATACTTGTACAGCCGTACTGTGAGAAACTTCATAGCATAATGCATCGAAGTTCACAATTAAAATCTTGGTTTGGCTATTATTCTGAAACATCAAGCCTTACTGCTATGCTTAGAAGTTTTGAAGAGAAAAGGATGTAATTAAAAACATAAATAATGGATAGAATGGAATGAACTTCCTTCTCTTTATACGAAACAATGACAGGAAAATTTAATTTTGGAAAGAACCATGCCTATTTTCAAGCTGACATTTGAAGCTTCTTTGGAAGAAGATAATGACTCTGTCGTTGCAGAATTCATGATAAACAGAGCCTGGATTTTATCTGGAGTTAGAGTGCTGGTTTTCGAAGAAGAAAGAAATGGCTCTAGTATAGTGAAATCTGGTTACCACTTGGCAAGAGAGTGGGAGAATAAGTCTGTTCAGGGGCCAGCTTTCCACTTCGCAATACTGGCAATGAAACACTTGAACATTTGCTTTTAATTCTGTAACTGGGATAAAGCGATTTGGTTTTGCTGTCACCTATCCTTGAAATTTGTTGAACAGGATATTAAAAGATTTGATGTCTGGTTGCTATCTATTATGGGAAAATCTTCCGTACAAGGCTTTCGTAAGGCCTTTGTGGCTAAGGTGAACACAACCAGATGGGACCGGGCGGAGAAAATTTTCTTTTGCAAGTTAAGCCTACCTTATTGACCAATTTTACCTAGTCTAGTCAAACTTTATTAATAAAAAAAGATTTATAGAGATTTATATAAAAGTTTTAATTTTTTAAAAATAAAATATAATTTTACAAAAAATTATATAAAAAATTTATTTTTTTTAATCAATGATCATTTTATAATTTTTTATCAAAAATTAAAAAAAAAAAAACAATCTGACCAACTCACTATATCAGCCTGACCCTAAAATGGGTCAAGCCAAGTACTAAACTAAGCCAATGCCTGACCTGACTTTCCCCCTGTTTGGTTGGAAGGTTTTGGAGGGGCCCTCCCCTCCCCTTATTTGGCAACAAAAAATTGGAGGGGAGGGGAGGCAAAATACCCTGTCCCCTCCCCTCATATTCCTCCCCTCCAAAAGTAGGGGGTTTTGGAGGGGAGAGAAAATTTTGGGATATTTCAGACAAAATTGTTCCTGCTACATTTTTAAAATTTCACCCTTGCCCTTGCTAAAAACAAAACACACTCATTTCCTCCTCCGCTTCGCGTGTGTCGTCTGCAGCTTCGTGGTCTCTCCAATCTCGCGGTCTGCAGCTTCATCGCTCCAGTCTTCCATCGCCTCCAGAGCTCGTGTTTCCTCTGGTGTCTCTAGAGCTCGCGTTTTCTCCTGCGCCTCCAGGTCTTTGCTTTCTTGGTCAGTCCCTTCCCTATCCAGATCTCTTGCTTTCTAGGTCAGTCATCTCTCTTATACATTTGCCTGTATATGTGTTTGTGTGTCTGTAAGGAGAGTAAGCTGCAGAAATAAGAATCATATCTGAGCTCGACCTTGCTTGTGTATACCTTTTTCGGTGCCTAGAGCAGTGAGAGCAAACTGATGGAGGTCTGGCCTGGTTTTACTGTTCTGCAATTTGTTGAAAATCCTTCATAGTCTTGCTGGAAATCGTTAGGGAAAGTAGACGTTCATTTTCAACGTCTTCGATACTCCATTTTCTAAGCTTATTGTACTTGATTTTCTCATCAGCTGTTTTCTGGGTTAGAAGGTCGTTATTGTTCTCTATTTTTGTTGCGATATTCTCTGGGATAATGGTTGCTTGTCTGGTTCAGCAATTCTACTTTCAGAGTAACTGTTATTAGAAGGGAACAGTGGTATTGTGTATAATAGAGCTGTATGTGTGTTTGTGTGTTTGCTACCGATTTAACACATCCAGTTCTTACATATATACCTACATTCATGTCTTTGCTAATATAGTGTTCCTTTTGTGGGTTGAATTTTAAATTACGTTGCTGTCTTTGGGAGCATATGTAAGCTAAAATTTATATTTGGCAACCCATGAAGAATTATTCCTAGATGAAATATTTCCCTCTTGATGAACAGAGCCATATTTTTATTCACAATGTACTGAATTAGACAAAATGAATAAATGACAGCATCTGCTACCTCTACAAAATTCATGAACATTTGCTAATTAGATTTCGGCGATCAATATTAGCATTGTGGCTTGAATTTAGTAACTTTCGTTTTAGCATTTGTGGCTTGAATTTGGTTTCTTGGTTCTTTAGTTGTGTGTTTCTACGTGATTTACTAGTTTTCTTTGTCACATTTGTTGCTTTGATTTCATGGTTCTTAGTTGTGTGTTTCGTGTTTCTTCTTGATTTACTAATTCTTGGTTACAACATGCATGAAGTAGTATTAATGTTGGATAATTTGCATTACCTGTCTCCGTTGATCATTGGGTGCCTTGTAACCTTTTTGAGACCACTCTAGGATTAGGTTAGTTACCAATTGCTAACCTTACTGGGTGAGCGAATTGTGATTTGCGATATTGTGATGAATTTCTGATTGGCCTTCCAATTAAAATAAGGTCCGTATATTAATGAACATTGATATTTGGTTCTGTTGATAGTGTTATTTGAAAACAAGTGAAACCCTAGACTGAAATCGACAGAAACAAGTGTTATCTCAAAGCAGATTTATGTGTATCTGTGGGAAGCTTTATTGGTAATTGCCACCATCAGTTATTGGGGTTCCTTTTCAAGATGGACTAATCATCATCAGCCATTCATTTTTCATAGATATATGTCTTCATTGAATATAAAATAATTGTATTTGGTGCGGGACTTTAGTCAAAATTGGAATGATAG
This sequence comes from Erythrophleum ivorense, assembly GCA_026724425.1. Classification (NCBI taxonomy): domain Eukaryota; kingdom Viridiplantae; phylum Streptophyta; class Magnoliopsida; order Fabales; family Fabaceae; genus Erythrophleum; species Erythrophleum ivorense. Next base: position 31,545,411 of record JAIUCV010000002.1, on the reverse strand, counting down.
ATGATGTTATTCAGAAAAAAAATGTATTCGCTGGTCCCTTCCATGGCATTTCTTGATACTTATACCAGAGTAGCAGGGAAGTACCTAAGTCTGTTATAACTTCCTCTAACCAACAACTAATAACGGTTCCATATAATACTAGTTATTTGTTATTTGCTTTGTTACTTACTGACTTATACTACCAGTTGCTCTCTACTAATAACACGTAACAGTATTATTGTTTATTATTGAGTGAATTAAAATTTTAGTGCTTTAAAGGTACATTCTTTCTCAACCTAATCCCCTGAAGTTCAGGATTTAGGGTGTGGGGTTCAGTCCCTTAATGAGTATTTAGCCCACGATATTGTTTTCACGTTAAGCTTGTTAACAAAAATGGGTGATCCAGCTTAACGTGAATCTACAGGCAAATGATGGAAATGCATAGGGTATGCGCTAATACTATCATTGCCTTATATTTAAGGAAGATGCAGGAGAGCATTAACGTCACTATCTTGAATTCTTCTGTAAGATGGGCTGGTATTATCAGCATTGTTATTTTTTTAGTGAAACTGTATTTTCATGTTAGCTTAAAGCCTTAACTTGCAAGCTGTCTTCTTTTTGTTTGAACTTTGAAGTATATTGCATTATATTTCTTTGTTAAACATAAAATGGAGGAATACATCTTGAAGTTCTTAGATTATAAGGTTGTTATTCTTGTGAGTTATTTTATTAGGTAAATAATATCTTACATTCCTGGTAGCTAGAAATAATATCTTACAAGACTTCACCCACTCTTCCATCTTCTCCATTGAACACATCGCAGTGGCTATTCTGCTATTCTGGCTCTGATCCATAGCCTTTATTGGCTATTCTGCATATGGCATCTCCGAAGATGCATCCCACTTACTTAGAATCAGAGTGGCAACAGATTACATTCCACCATTACTACATGATTGCTTCATTTTTCGTTTTCGTCTTCCACACAGTTTCTTGGTCGCCAACTATTCTTGTGAATTCCCCCATTGCTATCTTGGTTCCTCTCCCCCATTTACTGCACCCACTTACATAGAATACCAATAACTGAGATTCGCATTTCCCATCTTGCTCCCCAAGTTGTACCCCTAACGCAAAGAGACCAAACCTTCATCAGATTAACTAACTACAATTAAGAAAAATAGAGATATATACTAATCTGAAAGAGATGAACTGTACAGACCTTGAGCTCCGCGAATTTCATGGCGATGGGGATACAAATCTACATACACCTCTCCAAAATCAGACATTAATTTTGTTTTGCTTGAAATCTCCATCCACCTCACTGTTACTACCAGTTTCCTCTAGGCAGAGATTCGAGAAATAAATTACATGGCATTTTATTCTCATAATAAATTAAACAAAAATTATATTATTCTTAATTAAATTTTATTAATTATGATATAACTCAATAATGTAAGTAATTATTTAATAAAATTATATTTTATATTTAAGAATTATTACACTATAATAAGGATACATGATATCTCAATTTTTGTTATTATAATTTTTATTACTTCCGTATCATACTACTATTTCAATTAGGAGGGAAGGTTGTATGCTTTCTTTGAACTACTGGATGCTGAGCAATACCAGATTGTTTTTGTTCCTGTTGCATGTTGCATTAGTTGGGCCAGAACTAAGTTAACTTCCCTTTAATGGGTTAAATGAAATAAATCTAATGTTTTTATTTGTTATTTGTTATTGTTAACTTCCTTTTGATGGGTTAAGTTTTGTATATATAGATTGATTTGTTGCATGGCTGATCTTGATTGGATTCTTTTTTTTCATTCCTTTTTTAGATGGATTTGGTATTTCAATACATTTTATTGGTGCGCCGATGGTGGGAATTTTGCCGAAGAGTTATAGCTCTATTGTTATGTATGCTTATATATTATTATCGTACTCAAATGTGTAATAAAAAAAGATAAGCTATAGTATGAGTTCGAAGAGAGAAAGAGTATGTGAAGAAATAATGAGCCAAATAACTAGGAGTGAAACAAGTCGAAATATCATTAGAATAGGTCCTAGAGCTTTTATCACATTATGTGCTATGTTAGAAAGGGAGGGTGGATTACAACCTACACAATGGTCAAGTGTAAAAGAACAAATTGCAAAAACTCTTTACATATTAACACATAAAGCCAAAATTTGTGAGGTTAACTTTTGGTTCCGGCGTTCTGGTGAGACAATTAGTCGTCATCTCCATCGAGTGTTCAGAGCTATCCTTGAATTGGAAGAAAAATTCTTTGTACAACCTGATGGGTCAATAGTCCCTCCTGGAATTCACAATAGTCATAGATTCTATCCATTTTTTAAAGATTGTGTTGGTGCCATGGATGGAACACATATACGTGTCAAAGTATCTCCAGTAGATGCTCCTCGATATCGTGGTAGGAAGGAATTCCCAACACAAAATGTGTTAGCAGCATGCAATTTTGATTTAAAATTCACTTATGTCCTCACTGGTTAGGAAGGCATCGCAGTTGACTCAAGGATTATGAAAAATGCATTAAGGCGAGAAGATAGGCTTAAAATTCCAGAAGGTAACTCTTTTAGTAATTGCTAGAATTATTTAAAGCATATAGTATTCAATATGATAGTAATTATTTTTTTGGTTATAGTTAAATATTACCTTGTGGATGCTGGCTTCATGTTAACAAGTGGGCTTATTACTCTTTATAGAGGTGTTCGATATCATTTAAAAGAATATTCAGCAAGAAATCCTCCTCAAAATCATAGGGAACTATTCAATCTTCGACATTCATCATTGCGAAATGCAATTGAGAGAGCCTTTGGTGTCTTGAAGAAAAGATTTGAAATTTTAGCCAATTCAGCTGAACCTACTTATGGAGTTAAGGTGCAGTCATTGATTATTATTGCTTGTTGTATTCTTCATAATTACCTAATGAGTATAGACCCCGATGAAGATCTTATAGCTGAAGTAGATGCTGAACTTGAAGCTCAAAATTTATCTGATGATAATAATCGTGCTCCTGTTAATAATAATGAAGAGGCTGTACGTGGTGAGCTTATTAGAGACAACATAGCTAACCAAATGTAGCTAGATTACCAAAATAGACATTTGGAGTGATCTCTTCAAATTTGTATTGTTATTTGATTTACTTGTTTGATGTATTGAACTTTGATGTATCAGTTTCAATTTGGATTTTCATGTACACATATATTAAACTTTGATGTTTTTATTTCAATTTGGATTGTTATGTGTTCATTTAATGTCTTCATCTTTGATGTTTTCATTTATATATCACATTTCAAGAATTTTAATTCTATGCTCATTTCTATTATGCTAAAACTCATAAAGATTATAGTATGGCGCCAAAGAAGGCAACAACGGGAACCACTAGTAAGGAATGCTTGAATTGGACTAAATGTATGGATGATGCTCTTGTGGATGCTTTTATGCATCAGCATAATGAGGGCAACAAGGTTAATAGGACATTTACATCCGCGGCTTATGACAATATAGTCAAAGAATTGAGTGCTTTATTTGGCAAAAAACTTGACAAGGAAAAGATAAAGAACCGTTGGAAAACTTTAAAGAAGAACTTTTCTGAAGTGTATGATGTGTTTAAGAATGGCATGAGTGGCTTTGCTTGGAACCTATCAACAAACTTATGGGATGCGGAAGACCAAGTATGGGATGCTTTGATTGAGGTTTGTTATTTACAATTAATGTGATTTGGTAAATATTTATAATTAAAGTTGCTTGCTGCTATGTTTATTAATGTCAATCCTATCCTTTTCAGATGAAGCCTAGAGCGGCAATATAGAGGAATACCCCGGTGCCAAATTATGAAAAGTTGAAGATCTTATATGGTAATGATAGAGCCACTGGAGAAGGGAGTGCAACAGTTTCTGAACTGAGAAAAAGATGTCTATCAACTAGTGAAGAAGACTTTCATGACACTGTCAACCATGTCGATAATCTTATTTCACAAAATGAGGTCACATTGGAAAACTATGAAAATTATGTTGATGTTGATGATCTTTCAGCTCCTGAACAATCACATGGGAATACAAGTACTACAAGTAAGAGAAAAAGGAAAGAAGTTGAAACCAAAGAAAAAGATATTGACAAGTTAATAAATGTAATGGATAAGGTAGCTTCTATACTTAGTGTTGCAAATGATATAGTTCAGCATGACAATAATATCTTGCAAGAGGCTTTAATCCCCAAAGACCTAATGTCAGGGGAAGACATTTGGAAAATGATTACTGATTGTGGATGTGATCCTGACAAACTGCCTGCCATTTATAATTCTATTAAAAGAGATAAAGAAAAGCAGAAATTAGTTCTTCAATGTCCGCCTGCAATGCGTAAGGTGATAATTATGGACTTAGTCTTTGGTTCTTCTAAATAAATAGGATCATTAGTATGAATGATGATATTTTGGTGTATACTTTTTTTTTTAGACTTTTGCCACTATAGGGAACCAATACCATAGATGATGTATTTTGATGTCAACAGTATGTTATATTTGATGACTATATATTTCTTGTTTCTTATGATAATCTTATTCTATATATCTTAGTGGTTTCTATAGAAATTTTTTTTATCTTTTTCTTTTGATTTGACTGCTGAGCTATGAGATATCCTGGATTTTATTCTTAAACTTTATTATTATTATTTATATCAATTGTTATTAATATTATTTAAGAATTAATTCCATTAACATTACACTATATCAATTGTGATGCCTTTGCTATAATTAAAATAAAAAACCTATATCAGAAAAATAGCTATGCACTCATCTTATTATATCCAACCAAAAACTATAGGATGAGCACTTGATACTTGTCAGTGAGGCACCCTTATTTTTCTTCATCTCTGCACTGTAACTATTCGATTCTGTTTTCATATTCTGTCTGTTTCTGCTTCTTTTCATATTCTGTTTTCATATTCTTTCTGTTGCTAGAAGCATCTTACGCATGCTCACCACACATGGGTCATTCTCCCCTACTAAACACTAATGCTTGCATAGGACTCTGCATGCAATTTATAGAAACATTAACTTAAAAATAATTATTTATTTTTTATTACATTAAAAGTAATTAAATTTAATAAACAGTAATAATTATTCAACAGAAATAAAATATATTATAATAGAGCATTGTGTAAATAATATTTTGATTGAGCCATTTTATGTAAATCAATTATTAAGTTTCATATCATTTCCATTAAAATCCCTCCCCTCTCCTCCCTTTGGTTGAACCAAACACACCCTTAACTATATTTTTTATATAAAAGGTATAATTGTCCACTTATTTTATCTCCCCTCCCCTCCCCTCCCCTTCTGAACCAAACAAGATTTCATTAAAACCCCTCATTTTCCTTCCAAATGAACCAAACAAATCATCATTGAAACCCCTCCCCTCCCTTCCCCTTCATTAAAATCCCTCCCCTCCCCTCCCCTTGGTTGAACCAAACACACCCTTTGAGTTTGTGCAGCCCTATTTGTGGCTATGACTTGCTGACTGATATGGAAGAAAACATGCTCTCTGGTATTTCAAGGCAGCAAACCAGATACCTATGCTACTATGCTCAAGGCTCAAGCTTCTTTCAGGAATTATGGAAAGTGAACTATGGCAATCCTGAAAGTCGTGGCTGTGAGTACTACTAAGGCTGTACACTGAACTTTAGCGTGATCAAGTTTCTTCATTTAAAATAAAGCGACCTAGAACTTTAATCAAACAGAGAATTGTGATTATTCTTGGCTCTTTTAATAGGCGAACTAATCGTTTATTAATAATGAGCCGAGCCGAAAAAAAAAATTCAATCTTTTAATAAGTTAAATTTAACCAATTCACAAACAAGTCAATCCATTTATACCCGTACTAATTCTAGTATGGGTGACAAGTGGAGCGTCGAGAAACTGAATACTAATGGCTGGCTCCTTTTCGAAAGGATCAAATAAGGCAGGGAATGGGGTCATTTCACGAAATGTGAAGGTAGAGTTTTGGATGGCTGTTGCTTCTTCACAACTTGGAAGGGAGTTTCCGATCCCCTTCCCCTCAAATCATAAGACTCAGACAAGGAAAACTATTAGTTCGCCTATTAAACTCTGTCAATCTTTTCCCTTTCACTCCTCTTAACTAAACTTTGTCAATCAATGCGTTCCAAAGAAAATACCAGCAAATTTCACAGAAAATTCTTTTTGGTACATGATATTTTGAACCTAAAACCTCCTTTTAACTGATTACACCCCTCATCACTAGATCACACCTATTTGTTTATCACAAGCAATTCTTTTCCCAGATAATGATATAAAAGTCTGACATAATTATTGCATGGGGTCTCATTAATTAGGGCTATTTCAATGCAAACAATGAACTTGGCAGATCTCCTCACAATTTCCAGGGAAAATGCAATGGAGGAAGCTTTCAAGCTGATAGGTAGACAATGGGCCAGCCAGAGCAGCTGTTCTTGCTCATAATTTTCCCACCATGTTAGCACATGCAATAAAACTGGAATTGAAAGTTTCTCGAGAGACGTCCTGCACACACACACAAATTGAACGAGTCTTACACAATGTGGAATATGTCAATAATATTTATATGCTTGCTCAACAATTTTCTCAAGACACAAGGTAGAATTTCAATTCCATAACCATTAAAAAATTCTGCCACCCAAAATAATTACAAAAATGAAAATATGGAATCACATGGCTGTAAATGATGCAGAGAATTATCGCATCTGGTATACCTAAGAGAGGAACTTTGAGATTTCTCGGAAGTGAGATAGTCCTCTAAACTTGCATAGGAAATATGCACTCGCAAATTTTCATTGTGGTCTAGCAATGTTACCGAAATTGATGACCTTACCTAGATGATATTATACATACAGAACAAAGAAAAAAAGAAAAAGAGTAAAAAAAAAAAAAACTTGGTAATATTTGTTATTAAGTTCAATAAAAATATGACATATAAATATTTTTGATAACTCATCATCCCATGATTAACTCTTTTAGAAGAATTTCTTTAAGATGTAACTGTCCTTGTTTTCTTTTTCTATTACTATATTATGGGGTCATGGGTGGAGTTTCAAAAGCTCGTAAAATAAATATATTATTCCCATTACAAAGTATTAGAATAATATAATGAACTTCATTTTTTGGCATACATGTGTTTTGTGTTATTAAGGTACTGATCGGAGCTCTTTACAGAGTTTATAAAGCAAATTCTTCGACCTATTGGGATAGTTAGACTACCATTGTCTGCCATTTACAGATAGCTCTGAGGTTAATATATATGTTGATAGATAAGCAAACAATATCTATATGATAAAATTATTGTATATAACCATAAGCAGTTGGCATTTTCTTTTTGGCATATGCACTTGTTTACAAAAATCTTAAATGTTAGAGATTGTGTAAAGGCAAAAAAAAAGAAACTTATCACTTTGAAATAGACAGAAAATGATATAGCATATAGAGAAATGTCTTGATGATTACAATGCAACCTAAGCATACAACTGTAATATTCTATCACAAGACAACCGATTTCCAAGAAGGGGGCTTCACTTTGGATTTGTTAAAGCATAAAAAAGCTTTGGTTATGAACAAGGAAATGTCAAATGAATCAATGGAGACAAGATGGTTAAAGTGAATTAACCAGTATGTGCAAACAAGAAAAGTGGCTTCCATGTGAAGGTAATTTTTTTTTTTAAGGCTTATAGAAATGAAAGTAGTTTAAAGTTGTTAAGCGAAGTTTCATAAAGAATTTAATTATTACCTCTTAAATTGCCCCTCTCATGAAAGCTTTGTACTTGAAATGGGGACAAAGCACACATACACCATAACTTGTACTAGAATTTAATTTAACTACAAATTGGGGTGGACAAGGATCAAACTCTAAATTGTTTGGTCATAGAAGCATTAAGACCATGTCAATGATCACATCAACTCATAAGTTTAAGTGGAGGCTCATGAATAATTTTATTATTATCTCTAACAATTACAGAGAGGATGACCTTTATTTATGAGCAATGATACTCACATAACCAAGAGTCATACATAAAAACGCAACTTCCCATGAAGAGCCACAGGATAGTCGAGTGTTCATCAAATCGGGCCAGAACAATTTTTTGTGTTTGTTTGGGCATAAATTTTAGTTGTCTTTACACTTCATTTATTATCCTACATTTTCCAAACATTGTATTTTATTTGTATCTGGTATATGTGGCTGCACCTCTGCTGTATCCCAAAAAGTATCTGATTTAAAAATAAAATTATGGACAAATGATTGACGTGCATTCCAAACCCCAAGTATAGAGGAAATGTAGAAAGTTTTGAAGTGTTCAAACTTATTTTTTTCAGCTAAAACTTGAGAGCTTCCCAGTTCATTCATCTATAGCTGTAAATCTGCAACAAAACTATCAAATTTAAACAAAAGCAGCTTTAACTTTGGTAACTTATGTTGTTGGGCTAGATGATCCCCATGGAGCCTCACATTTGATGAAGCATGAGTCCAGGCACGGTGGTCAACATCAGAATATACATTTGCTCCGATGTAAATAAAGTTCTTGCTCCACCCTCAATCGCTCTCAGGATATTAGCTTCTCTACTCCTACGATTCCTGAAAGTAAAAATAATCCTCACAGTTGGTGACAAACAAAGTAAAACTAAGCCTTTTCTAAATTTGCAAGAGTTTAACTGTTTGATGTAGAACCAAAGTACCAAAAACACAACTCTTAATTCTTAAATATTATTCGATTAATTCAGAGAAAATATTCAGGTTTGTGACAAGAGAGGATATTTATAACCTGCTAAGCCAGTGATCCCTAAGAAACAATGAGTGGTCTCAAAGAAAGACCCGCTCAAACTCAAGTCCCAACTTTAATCAAGTTAAAAATTGTGGTCAAGCTTGGCTTGTTAATGAGTCGAGCCAAAAGCAATTTATGAACAATATTCTAATGTGAAGTATACTTGTATGCACATAAATAAATTTTGAATAAAACGTTTTATCCTTTTTGGCTTTAGCGTTAAATAGGTGGCCTTTCTTTTATTTTAAAGATATACACAAACCTCTCTTATATTTCAAAAATATATATAGTATCATATAGTTTTTTTTATAGTGATGCATAATAAAATCATTCAGACATTGTAGGTCAGTCAAAAACTAGATCCATTGGTCAAATGCCAATAACATCATTGAATTGAGGATGTTGAGAGTGATACCATAGATATTTCCTAAATTTGAATACATGTTCCAAATATTGTTAATTATAGGTTGAGGAATTTGACCACTGAATTTGGCCTGTTGACTGGCGTCCGACATCTTAATCAACAATTATTCCAAGTATAACTTTCAAAATGATAAAATCGCAGCATCTTTTCAAATGGACAAATTACAGTTTAATATCCTGCGAATTTGGCTCATTTGCAATGGACTATCCTAATTTAAAAAATTTGTAATTGAGTACCCTGTGGTTACTCCGTTAGCAAGTTGCTACCATATGCCTTTTTACCATTAAAATTTGAATGGATTCCCTAATTTTGCCTCAATGCTCGATTTCTTATGCAATGAAAACCAAAATCCCTTCCTTAATCAATCAAAATCCCAAATTCAACACACACCACAATATTGTCCTCAAACTCTACCCTTTTAACCATCGAAATCTTCAATATACAACCCAATTTCTTTCCAAATCCATCATTTTGGCCATTCCAATATGAGTTTCAGCTAGAACCACTGTAGATTTAGGAAATTAGGGCTATATACTGAGTATTTGAGGAAAAAATAGCATAAAAGCACTTGAATATGTAGGTATTGACATCTTTTGGTGAATGCTTCATGAATATACATGTATTGGCTTAATTTTTGTGTCTACAATGAGGTGCAAACAGGAAAGTTAGGGATTTCGGTTCAAGGGGGGGGGGGGGGGATGGAGTAATGTGTGAAACATGCGTGTTCACTGCCAACTTTTTTACCCAAAAAAAAAAAAAAAAGGCACAGGGTAGCAACATGCTAATAGAGCATACCGCAAGATACTTGATTACAAACCTTTTAAACCACATGATAGTCAATTGCAAATGATCCAAACCACAAAATAGTAAACAGTATTTTACCACTTTTAAAATATTATGGAGGAAATGTATATTTTAAAAATAAATGTAAGGTTTGAATGTTTAACGCTAAATTCAGGGAAGTATTTTACTATTAAATTAATAAAAAAATTGTAATTTTTATCATGTATGCATTTTTGTGTATATATATAAAAATTTAGAAAAATATATTATTTTTTATTTATATATAACTACATTATTTTTAAATTTTGTACAAGCTTGTTCATTCAATAAATGAGCCAAACCCACATAGCTCACAACCAGTTTGGTTCATTCAGACCCCTACAAACAAGAAACAAACAGAAAAGAGGACACTAGAATAGGAATAGGAATAAACGTGCCCAAGCAAAGGATAAAAATCCCTAATAAAAAAATTAAAATTCCTAATTGAAAAAAGGGGGGAAAAATAATCCCCAAATTATAAAAGCTAAATTTCAAACTGTAATTAAATTATAAATAAACCCATACAACTATATTTATTATATCGTTATACTGCATTATTGTTGTGTCAACTACTTGAGCATGTCAAGGTAAAATTTCTTGGCTAAGAGAAGTGTCTTTCCCGCCCCTCCACACCCTGTCTTCCCCAAAATTACAACCACAGATGCGCAACAGAAGGAATGATGAAATGTTGGGCTCTGAGACTGCAAAGAAAATAAATTGATAGAAACAAATGCTTGAAACAATTTTATATAATTCATGAAAAATAGGAAGTTTTTTCAAACAAATAAAGCTAGACGCACTTCACATCCCCTATTAGTTGTATCTATTGAGAAATACTGTGTTCCAGCATAAGAAGAAAAGGAAGTAACTGATGGTTCATACTTGAGATACCCACATAGCATTTGCTTTGGCCAGTGGTTTACTCTTCCATGCATTGGTATCAAAGCATAAGGAGAGAGCTCCAGAAATTTATAAGTCGTTTGGTAGTATTCCTGCAAACAACAATAGGACTGAGCTAAAACAACGCATCACAATCTATGTTGCTTTGATGGAATAACTCGGTTTTCTTTTTTCCTTCGACCTGTCCCCCCCTTTTGAGAAAAGTTCAAAGCTGCGGTAAACTAATTTGCTCTAATGTCTAGAGTAACAAGTGATGTGCCTGGTTATATTAGAAAGATGGCCGAGGGCAATTATTACATAAACAGTATTCATAGATTGGAAATGGAAGAATAAAACATTATTAATATTAAACTACAATTAAACATAATGATGTTTGAATTAGAATGTATAATTTCTTTAAATTCCGTAATATTAAATCAAGACTAAATTGGAGAAGGGCATAGACTCAGCAATATTTAAAATTAAATGGCTAAAAATAACCAGTCTAGGATTTAGGCCTTCAATATCAGATGCACTTTGGAGAGTAAATTACACTTGGACATGTGTTGATAAAAAAGATCATTGATTTTGATCATGTTATATCAGGGCATTATAATACAACAATTTGTAGTTAATAAAATCTAAATCACTAATATCTATTAGCAACGGTTGTCCAAGTCCACTTCAATATCTAAAGTTCAAGAAGAGTATCCTACTTTACAGGAGCCAAAGCCGGCAATGCAATCCTACTCCTACTGATAGTCTGTGATATAAGAACAAGAACATAGGTATTCCAACATTAGGGGGGGCTACATGTACTTACAGTCATATTTCCACCAGAAGTTACATCCAAGACAGCACTTCCTTGACTAAAACAAATTCATTAATATGTCAGCAGAGTGAAGTAACTAACTAAAATTACAGGAAGACAAAGTGGATAAATAAATAGTACTGGAACTGAGAAGAGGAAGGTAAAATTAGGATAATATGACACAGATTTGAGCATTCTGATCACTTTCTTTAAAGTATACGAGATAGGTCACCTAGTCCCTAGTCAAAATTTTGGGAAATGACTTTTATGGAAATTGTTGGTTTGCACATGACGACACCTTTGGTTTAATGGGCACCTGACACTTTAGGAGAGAGATGCACTAAGCTTCTCCGGCTTCACTGGGCTTCACATCTTCAATGAGTTTTGAATCGGCTTATCTGATTGTTAGAGTTTGAAGTCTGTTCTGTTAATGTTATTTGTCTGTTCTGTCAGTTTTCTTTGTAATTTCCAGTTCAGATAGGATAGGATTTGTTCTTTTGAATTCAAGAGGTAGATATGGATTAGAGTGTGGTTGTTCAGTACACTCAATCCACCGCCTATACATAGCAGTCCATCAATCAGAAATAACAGAAGATACAAAGCATCAATTACTCTGTTTCTCCTTCAGAAATAAATCAACCATAATGCCTCTTTTATTATAGTCTCATCATGTACTAGTTCTCCTCCATCTCTTCTATAAATTTAACTAACACTATCTCAAGTTGGATAGACAGAGAGGGTACACCAAATTAAAAATTATAATCATACAGGAAGCTTATGGGTCAGGTTTTTTAAGCTTCAAAATAAACAACAATATGACCACAGGCGATACACGTCCCATGCCTTTTGTTGGAATTATACAGAATAAAGATACAGTAACCGCATTCAGGATCCAAGCTAAAACCAACTGAAGTTGTCAACTTGCAGGTTCTGTTGATGCTAAAATTATAATGGCCATCTCTTCAACTAGTAATCTAAATGTAGGAAGATCTATAGGCTTAGTGATGGAGATCAAGATAGTATGAGATGCCAAAGTCTCACATTGAGTAGTATGGGATGTTTAATGGGACATTTAAGTAAGGTAGTTCTCCCATTTCAATAGCTAATTTTTGGAAGAAACTTCTCCACCTTGCTTGAGTGTCTATTAATATCAGAGCTAGTGGTTGGCAGGGTGATCAATTAATGGAAACTAAGGTAGTATATGATGTCAAAATCCCATATTAGTTAGTACGGAATGCTCAATTAGATACTGTAGGGTGATTCTCCTACCTCAATAACTAACTTTTGAGGGAGATTCCCCCTTTGCTTGGGTGCCAACACTTAGTTAACACTTTCTTGATTAAAAGTGCCAAGCATTGTATACATTTCAACCACAAAGTCACCATTAAATATGGTCAATTCAACAGCTGAATTGTTTCTGCTTAGGCATTTCTATATAACTCAATAACCAGCACCCCCCAAATCACCATGTTATGATAATGAAATTACTTTCTCCCCAAATGTATTTACTGTTGGGAAGTATAATAAAACTATTCATAAGCCTTCACTTAATACCTTAAAATTTGGTTGAAATGGTAATTGACATGGTATGAGACCCTTTATGACCAACCGGTTTGAGGTTCAATCCTTGCTGCCCCCATTTCAAGTGCATGCACATGTTAGAGATTATAGTAAAATTATTTATGAGCTTTCACTCAATTGCTTAAGATTTTGAGTTGAAATGATTTTTAACATTTACTATGAAGTTTCAATTGCCATTATTAGCAAACATGAATACATACATAATTTCAAAATCCTTGATCTAGAATGAAAAGGAAGAAAATTGGAATATAGCTAATGCAATCTAATATGTTTTCTTTTGTTCTCATTTTAGGGTTTTGGTTTTTTTCCCTTGGGAGGAAACCCAATCCTCCTCATGCGTAACTTTTTTCCATATTAATATAAATTATTCTTCTATGAGTAAAAATTCTCCTTATTTACCATATTAAATAATTCTCCTAAACCCCAAACCCTAATTCAATAGTCTCATATGACCACCCCTGAAACTTCCTCAACCATGTTGTGTAGCATTGTTTAACAGATTAAATTAATTATTAGAATAAACTAGCGCAGAAACAACTCCCCCTGCCCACCAAAAGACAAGCAATGTAAAAATAATAATAATAATAATAATAATAATAATAAAATAGAAATAAAAACACACATACATACCATCTACTCTATTTAGAAATATCTATAGAATTTCTACCTGAAACTTTGTTCCAGATTAGGAACTCAGATATTTGGAAAGTTTCACATCCATCAACATATGGACAAATACATTTAAACATATATGGAATGTGTATGTTTTATGTACACGTGATAGCAACTTGTTGCTCCATTTTTACTCCAAGAATCAAGGTATTGTTCAGAATCTTACCCCACACAATGATCACCTACAATCAATGAGTGAGTATTCACATGAAGCAGCGCCATATGACCATCTGTATGTCCCTGAATTGAAGGGAATTTTCATGTTCAATAGAAGGTAGAAGAAATTGTAGAGAATATGCTATTTTATCACAACTACCCTTTCAACACCAGTTGTAGCTACTATACAAACTCATTTCAGAATTCAAGTAACATTTGATTTAGCTAGAGAGGGTTTTTGTTTTGTTTAGAATCAATTCCCCTATAAGTTTAAGATGGTAATAGAAGGCCTGTGAATAGTTTCTGATTTACAACTAACACAACTCTTCAGGCAAAAGAACTCTGGACTTGAAGCATGGATAAAGCACCAGGTCTACCACTACCTTGTCTGAAAAATTTAATTTTATATGGGAAGATGAGACTTGGCCAAAGAAACTCTAATACCATGTTAAGAATTAATTCAAACTAAAAACTTAAGCTACTAAGAGAAGACCTAATTTATAACTTGATAAGACTCCCTAGTATTTTCTATTAGATGTAACACAAAGAGTTTCACAATGCTTCTGATATGGAAACTTGAACCAGACCACTTCATCAATAAAGGAAAAGAGTAACATGGTAGAACGTTTTATACACAGCACAACACAGAACCATAGATGCAAGATGACAAAAGAAAAAAGACAACTGCTAGCTTTTCAAGAGGCTAGCTCTCTCCCTTGACTTCCTTTCCAAAACCTTCCACACTCCTTCCCTGTTGTTATTTGGATCCCAAGGATCTGGGATCAAAAGGCTGAGATGAACAATCAAACCAAACACACACACACACACAACCAATCGAGCAATAAGAAAGAGAAAATGGTAGAGTAGACACTAGATTTATCATGGTTCAGCCAATTTGGCCTAAGTCTACATTGATAGCAATTTGCTATTATGAACCTTTGCGAAAATACAAGAGAACCTCTCAGCTTTTCTCTACCAAAATCTGAATATTCCTCTCTCTTAACTATGCACTCACCCGAGGGTTTCCTATTTATGGAGGGATTTCCTAGTTTTACACAAATACTCAAACACTTATATCATAGAAACCCTTTGGAACTCCCCCAAGTCATAAATGCAACTTAAAAAACAAGTTTCCTAAAAATAGTCATTGAGTGCCATGACCAGCCAAGAGTTGGTCATAGCTCTAATGTTCTTGCCTCCTCTAGCGCCATGACCAGGCACTCCCTATTTGCAGTGCCAATAACCTCTATTTGGTTGGTTTTCTTATTTCTTATCCTTTAGGTGGTTTCCTCTGATTTTGAGCCACAATACAAGAATCTCCCCCTTGGTGAAAAAGTCGGTCCCCTTAAAGATTGGCCTTAGAGACCCAACACTTCCACCTAAAGCCATGACCAAGCACTCCCTATTTGCAACACCAATAACTTCTATTTTGTTGGTTTTCTTGTTTCTTATCCTTTAAGTGGTTTCCCCCGATTTTGAGCCACAATACAACCATTTCTCCCTTGGTGAAAAACCGCTCCCCTCAGATTGACCTTAGAGACCCAACACCTCCACCTAAAGCCTCAACTTTCTTTCATCAAGGAAAGACTTGGAGCAAGTCCAAACTGCTTCTAAGCCTCTCCAACGATTGTACCCTAGCCAATATTAAATCTACTTTGAACTACAGATTGCTTGAACAGAACCCAATTGTGCTTACCAAGAGGACAAAATCCACAGAAGTTAACACTACACTACTTAACTTCTCCCATCAGCTTCCTTGTGTGAAGTTCTCCTCCTATGTCTAACTCTTAAGATACCATGGATGTTTCCCAACAACCATCCTAGAGAGATTGGTCTTTATGCTATTCCCCTTAATTACCGTCAGAACTCCCTTGGTAATCTTGAGAACTTTACTATCTCCTATTGTTGAAAAACTATACCCGGTCTTCTATAACTAGCCTAGTGAAATTAGATTCATCTTTAACTCTAGACCTTGCCTGACATCCTCCAAACACATGACCACTCCATCATGCGTCCTAATATTCATTGATTCAATCCCCACCACCCTACAAAGGTGTCCATTACCCAATACAACAGAACCCGCATAACACAACCTATAGGAATCGAACCATTCCCTGTGAGATGCGTAATAGGAAGAACATGCCGAATCCAAAGTTCATGTGAAGCTATGATTCCCTTTGTCTGTCACTAAAACCACCAAAGGACTTTCTTCTTCTTTAAGATTTTCAACCACTGTACTCACTAAATTAGGGGAATTGTCTCTCTCCACCTTTTTATTCAGCAATGAACAGTCTCTTTTCCAATGGCCTTCTTGATGAAACTTGAAGTGTTTTTGAATTTTCCTTTGACTTCCCAAAAGACTGATTTTTTATTCTTTTCCCTACCCTTCCCTCATTTGAAACTTGCCAACCCTTTGTGAGAATTATGTGAATCGATTATCTCCATCATATTATAGGACTTGAGTGTAATTACTTCCTCATAGTCTAGAGTATCCTTCCCGAACAATAATGTTTCCAAATGCTTGAATAACATTGGTAAAGAATATAATAGCATCCACACCTTATCCTTATCACTAACCTTAACATCCATATGCAACAAATCACTGTTCTTCTTGTTAAACTCTATGATATGCTCCCTCAAGCCAGCACCCTCTTCCATCCTAAAGAGTTAAAAATCCCACTCCATAAGGAGTTTGTAGGTGATGTTTTCAACACAAACAAAGTCTCTACTTTGTCCATAACCCCTTTGTCGTCTTCTCCTCCATCAGATCATAAATTAACAAGGCAACCAACCACATCAAGATCATGCTGCAGACAAATTGATCCATGTCCTGCCATTCCTCTTCATCCATCTTGTTTGGCTTTGTCCCAATAAGTACTTTGTAAACCCTCAATTGAACTAGCAAGTTTGATGCCCTCATCTGCCAAAGGCTAAAGTTACCTTTAGCATCAAACTTGGTGTGAGCACTTATATTGTTCATCTTCGAAGCCGAAACTTTTCCAGAGACCTCTCCTGTAGATCTAAATTCTAAATCAACCTTGCACAAGAAGTAATTTCAGTAAAACAGACAGACTGGATGGGGAGCTAAAAATAAAATTAAAAATAAATAAATAAAAACAGCATCCGCATCCAGGGACGCACCAGCGCATGAGCACAAACACAAGTCATTTTCATAGTTATTTGTATTTCTAATGCACAATCCAACTCATACGCCCTCATAAAAACTCGAAACTAAAGCAGGTAAATTGCACCAATCACAACAAAATTCTTGAAGCAGGAATACACTGCAAGTCCTTGTCCTCAGCAATCCATTTTCCCGTAATGAAGACCGTGTGAATGGGCAAACCCGGTCCAACAGCAGCTTCCCTCACATACTTACAGAATTTTCACTCTCCCACTTGGGCTGCCCGAAAACCCAATTGTCCTAAGACCTGTTGTAAACCAATAAAGGAAAATGTCGTAAACATCATTTAAAAAGAAGAAGACGAAGAAGAAGAAGAATAAACATCTTCTCCTTTTCGCCAGAACATAAAGAAAAATTATTGTATATACAAGAAAACCTCGTTAAGAGCTGAATTAATGTCCAAGTTTTTCAAACTGATGTCCTCCAAATGCGAGTCTGCAACTCCCACTAATGTCCAAGTTCCGCCGAAGGCAAGTCCCAGAGATGAGAATCGAGGTAAGAATCGTACTCTGCATCGTCAAATTTGGGAGGGCGTGACGGTTTCAATAGCAGAAACTCACTGTCGTTTGAAGGGTTTATGAGGATCAAGGCAAGTTTGCGAGCTGCCATTGACAAATGCAGTATAGTTGGAAAAGGAGAGAGATGAACGGTTCAGAAGATGAAGGGGACGACGTTCAGTAAAGTTAAGAGAGTAATGACATAGCATGCTTCACAGGGAGGACAGAGGAGCTTGACTACGCACCGCTTAACAAAACAAAAGGGGTGCGTTTCGATCAAATTTTTTTTTGCATCTTAATGGAGGCAAAATGCAGAAGCTGACCGGCATTTTGAGACAGCCCCTTGGACGTGCAAGAACGCACCGTTTTGAGCATCCCCTTCCTCTGCAAACGCTGCTTTTGGAGCTTCTGATGAAGAGACCCTCATCTGCCCAACTTGAAGCCAGACTACAAGGATGCAGAATGCAGTGAGCTGGGCTCGTCATTTTTCGTTGTGATTATAAATTTTAATAATAAAGATAAAAATTTTAATTGTGAGGTTAAAAATTATTAAAATCTTTAAAATATAATTTTTTTATAATTATAAATTCCTTTCTCATAATTATAATTTTTGGCGCCAAACGCTTTGTCCCGCCATTTTCACAGCTTGGATTGCATGGTAGTTCTTTGCTCCCGGGCTTCTTCTTTTTCTATTCTTTTTTTCTTTCTCTCTTTTTTGGGCCAGAATTCGCTCCCAGCTTCGAGAGGGTTGCTTTGAATGCTTTCCCTGGCTTTTATATCTGAACCCAAGCTTTGGGGATTGAAGTTATACAAACACCTTTATTGTTGGGGATAATTCAAACAAATTTGATTATAATCATTTTATTTTGATGAACAGTATGGCATACATTGTTTTATTCTTATATTTATTATTTGATTATTTAATTGATACAATAAAATTCTTGATTAAATTTAAAAACTTGTGATCATGATAGATATTATGATAAGAAGAGGCAAGCTTTTTCACAATTTAATATGTATTATTATTGATTGTAAAACTATTGAGAATAGGACATTAATAATCCAAATATATCAATATATAGGTAATGTTCTCTATTAAATGGAGATTAATAGATTTTATTTATGAAATTACATATACATATATACGATCATTAAATTGACTTAATTAAAAACTACTAACAATTAATATTACCTTTAAACTATCAATAAGATATTCTTATAAAAAAACATGGTGTAAAAGTTTCTTTTAACCTGAGATTATTATAATAATTAACACATCATTTGTTATACTTTGGTTCCAGACACCCAGTGTCCTAAGGTGCTAGTTGAATGAATATTGGACATGAGTAAATACTTGTAAAATTAATGATCGATAAAAAAGGAATCCATCAACTCTTAGTAATAAGTTTCAACTTTATAATTATAATAACAAAACCAAGACCTTGCCTGAGGCAACTAAATGAAGGAAGAAATGAATTTTTTTAAGTCATTCAT
The DNA here is from genome assembly GCA_026724425.1 of Erythrophleum ivorense. Taxonomy (NCBI): domain Eukaryota; kingdom Viridiplantae; phylum Streptophyta; class Magnoliopsida; order Fabales; family Fabaceae; genus Erythrophleum; species Erythrophleum ivorense. The sequence goes on along the minus strand of JAIUCV010000002.1, from coordinate 31,526,094 downwards.
TAGTTAATTATAATTAACTTGAAATATAAATAATGATCAATTAAAGTTTGACAGTTATATCATACTCTAAAGTTGATTTAGAATTGAAATGATAAAAAATATATATTATATTATTCTTCTAAAGGTTCTTAAGAGCAAAAAATATTACTTCATGCTATCTAGCCGTTGAGAAATATTGTCAGATGCTAACTTTGATTAGTAAATTAGTTTAATTAATTTACTTCAGGCTTAGTATTGAATCTATGGGATCACACACTAACAAGTGCTCTAACGTTTACTAGATGATTATTTAATTTTTTATTAGATAATTAAACTAAAGAATTTGAATTAATCAAATAAGTAATATTTTATTCAAATAGAATATTATTATATTCTTTGTTAGCACTAGGAATATAAATAATATATGAGGTAATTATTTAAAAAAATATTATTTAGATTAAGTAACAAAAGAGAATTTTAAATCTTTTATCTATTATATATATAAATGGAGGTTTTTTTTTGCACGGTAAAATTACTGTTCCTAAACTATTTATGGATGTGATAGTTTTTCTTTTGTTTTGTTATTCATTACCGTTTGCGAGATCCACTGATTTTCTTTTTTATAATTACTCCCTTTGTTGGATTTTTTATTTTTTATTATTTTTAATTTTTTATGTTTTTATTGAGCGCCATGCAGGAGACTTTTCATTATAATTTTGAAATATACAAGACGTTGTGCCGAATTTTATCAAATAGAGCATTTTATGTGCTTAATAATAAAATACTATTTTAAAAGAAAGTACACAACAAACAAGAGAAAATTTTCTTTTATTGTTCCAAAACTAAAATCCTTTCAATAAATTTTGACTCGAATTTTTTTTTTAAATCCTACGCAAGCTCCATTATTCAATCAAAATACCATAGGTTAAAAGAGAGTTCCATGATAAATAGGCCACTAACCCATTAACCTCATATACCGACACAAAGTTTGGTTTTGAACCTGAACGTTACTGAGAACCGAAGAACTTGGACCCAGCTCCAATTCCTGTTTATTGATATTGCTCGTCCTTCTTTTCCCAAAAAAATAAAAAAAAAAAAGCCCACATTTTTTTACCGCATTTTCAAAATTATAAAACAAAATTTTCAATTTCGCACTACAGAAAGTAAATCTTTATTTTTTTTAATGATGTAAACTCAAATTACATCAGGCTTTTTCGTTTGTCATTAATGCTAATATGTCTACTAGACATTAAAAAATAAGAACAAATTATACACTTTTTTTTAAGCTCTACTGAATTTACATGGATCTTTTTTTATTTTTGAAATATACACAAAAATTTGTGCAACACATTAGCCTAATTTTAAATTTTCTTATTAAAATATCTTTCATTAATCTAAATACATTTTTTTAACTAAACTATCCTTTTACATAATTTTTTATGCAATATTACCTAAACCTCCCTTCTATGTGGATTTATGATGATTCATAGATTCTTTTGAATATTATTACTCTGGAATTTCTCTTTTTTTTTTTTTTGGAGGAGTAGTATTTCTTCATATGTAATTACAACCCACCATAAGCATTTAAGATGCAGATATAAGAACGAAATATCTTTAGCAAACATTGTTGAGTAAATCTTACAGGTTATACAAGTATAGATATAATATTTCAGTTACCGAATGTATTGTAGCTTTGATGCAAAATTATGCCCTTCTTCAACACATCAAGGTTACAGCAAATGGTTGGCAATGCCATTGCCAGTTTATCAAAGAAATACACGTAAGTCTTGTCGAATACATCTTTTATAATTTTCTTTTTCATCCAATCTATAGACTAGCAGATATCAATATGTAATTGGAAATTCAGAAAAAGATTAACCACAAATTTAACGCAAGTTTCTTCTTTTCCCATCAGGCTAACTTTTCTTCCTATCTCAGCTTTTCATTTGGTTCTTCCCCACTGCTGTTTGCACGTTGTTATGTGTTTATATTTGAAATTTTAGGCTTTCAAATTATTTTATATCTTGATTGTTTCATTCCATATTTACATGGGAACCCCATATCTGCCATTTTGTTGTGATGGATTGACATAATACATGGTTTCTTTCCACTTCACGCAATTTGAGAAAATTATACTTTTGATCCCTATTGTTTCAAAATATACAATTGAGTTCTTATAATTTATAAATTTTTTAATTTAATTTCTATTGTTAAAATTTTATAGACATTCTATTAAATTTTATTGACATAATTAATTATATATTGTCTTAATATTAAAAATATATATAATTTATATTAACAAAAAAGATAAAAATTTAAATAACAAAGTAAAATTAACTCATACATATTAACAAAATAACAACAGGAACTAAATTAAAATTTATTTAAATATAAAAAATTAATTACAAATTTATAAGAATTAAACTAAAATTAAATAAAACTACAAGGACCAAAAATATGATTTTCCTTTTACAATTTTCTTTTTGCATTACTTAAGATATTCCTATGCTCTCTGTGGGTATGAGTTAGATGTGTGTGTATATATATATTTGAACTGAAGTTAGGGATGTATTTTACTCACTTAAATCAAGCCTATTTTGCAAAAAGTGTTGCGTGGCTTTCTATAGTCCATAGCTTTCAAGTATATTCACCACATATGAGACTGCTCTCCAGATACATTTTCTGCTAAAGCATTAAGTTATAACAAGATTGGGGATATATTGTGTAAATGATGTAGATTTTTTCATCTACCCTTAGCTAATATTTTTGTTTCTGTTCTCTGTTAATATTTGAGTGACTGCGTATATTATCAAAATGAGGTTTGCTAATCAAATTTCTCTTAAGGAATCTGGAAAATGTAACAAAATGCACAGAAGGTATGATTTCCTTAAATAAAGAAAATGGTTTAAATGTAGAATTTCCACCATGATACTCAGATTACATACACAATACTTCATAATTTTTTTCATAAAGGTAAACAATCTTGGCTGCTTCAGTTGTTGCCGTTCAATTCAACTCTACACTGCCCAACTTATTTTTGCTTTTAATCTTTTATGGCTAATTGTAAAGAATACTTCAACAATAAGTGAAAATGGCAAAGTTAAATGAATTACTTTAAGCAATATCTAAATTTCCAGCATTGAAAAATGATGAAAACTGCCATAAATTATTGTACTAAATGTCTAGTTGGTGGGATCATTTCTCAATAAGTCAACTTTAGATTGTTGAACTGATGATGTTTTATTTTCCTCTAATTTATAGGGTCAAAAGCTTCAATTCAAATTCTCTACTACATAGCATGTTATTTCAAAAGAAGTAAATATAGACAGTCTGTATTTCAATTTTTTTACTTGTTATCTTAATATTTTTTTATTTTGAAGAAAACAAACGGAAGATGAAAATAATCTTATAATTTCCATCAGACGTGTTCAATAGAAATTGTGAAATTATTTTTATCTTGTATTTTGTTTTCTTCAAAATAAAATAAATAGATAAATAAAAATAAAAAAATTTAAAAAATAAAATTTAAAATATTTAAATCAAATTTAAGTTGTCCATATCTGAAGCAACATAAAATCTGAGTTGCCAAAGCTGATGCTTGGGAACTGCATATGAAATTGCGAAGTCTCCAGGCAAATGATGATTGGGTAATGGAATAACCTGCAAAGAACAAGTATTTACTACCGTAAATGTAAGCTGTTTTTTACTATACATTATTACTCATTTCTTAATTAAAAGTTAGTATGCCATTACCCAATTCTATAGTTTCCTACATATTAAATTAATTATTTCTTTCATTATTACTCTTTATTCTTCCCATTTTGTGTTTCTGAAATAATGCAGTTAGGTGATCTGGCATTTATTTTTTAATTTTTTTTGGGGGGAAGACATCACTGGGTAAAGTTATGGCAAGTCTATCATTTTAAACATTCTAGAGAATTTGTTCCTCAATCATATTTTGACTATATAGGAGAGGTAATGTTATTATAAATTACCTTCATAAGACCTTTTTTAAAAATTTATTTCTTTGAATTTCATGTCTTTGTGCTTTGTTGTAATATTCTGATTTGGAGTTGACTGAGTAAGATGTATATGAGAATGAAAAGCTTTAAATAGATGAAATTAGATAAGGATGTAAGTAGGAGCTAGGGGAGAAGGAGACACATTCCCTCTGAAAATAACTGAATAATCACTGAAATTAGAGAACTATGGTAAGTTTATTTATTCTCTCTATTTTGATATGATGACTTTAGTTTTAAGTGATTACATGATGCTTGGCATATGATAAAATATTTAGAGAACAAATAATTATCATGGTTACCGACGAAGACTGGGAAGCCCTATTTATTCAACTTTTTTCTGTTATGATATTCTGAATTGCAAATTTTCTTCTACTAATTAAGATGTTGCTCCAAAAAGATTAAAACTGTATCAATAACTTTGAAACTGAAATTCTGGGTTGTAGTTTTGTGGATAAGAAATGAATTATAACATAAAGAAACTCAAAGCCATTGCTGTTCTCCATGATCTCTTGAAAAGATTCTGTATTCTGAGGATCAGTTGCTATTGAGTAGTCTTCCACAATTATGATCACTATTACAATGCCAAAATCAATGGCTCTTTGTAAAACCCAACAAGGGAAAAATAAACTTCAATACATTGCTTATAGTCTCTGGCACATAATTTCCTAATGTTAACTCCATTCCCTGCAAGAGGACCCATTGCTGCATTTTACAAGACTTTGTCTATAATTACAAATTTTGCTGTAGTTAAAGATGAGGGAAGGAAATAATAATTCTTAAATCATAAATCAATTGTTGAAATTAATACAAAAAACCATTAATGTGAAAATTAAGATAAATATTAATGAGAATTTATGTATTAATTTTGATTATTGATTTGTGATTTAAAGTGATTATTTTCTCTTTTCACTTAACACATTTCTCTTCTCACTTAATACACTCTATTCCTTCACACATCTGTATATATATATGTATAGGTATACACACAAATTTATGGATGACAATGACTTCCAGTGTGAGTAATTTGTTATATATTACACTTCTATGTAGAATTTTAGATATGTTATACACTTAAATAAGTTATTACCTCTTTAATAATTATTTTATTCAAAAAAAATTAACAAAAATTGTGGTTTACATTCTGAATATTTCTGTATACTCGTTGTACTTATAACTATGTACTATGTTTACAAAAACTAGTATAAATTCAACATTTTGTCATCTTAGACGAAAAAAAAAACTCTGGTTTCTATTACTATCTTTGCAAAAGAAGAGGATGCAAGGATAGTGAATATATGACAATTTAAATACTAGCTTTATAAAATAGCAATGACTAGTTCAATTAATAAGAATGAGTTGTGTTGACAAAAAGAGATTTTGACTCAATTTTTATCGGTGGTTTATTGTCAATAGGTATCTATTAATTATTTTTTATATTTCCATATTATTAAATTATTTATTTATATTTTTTAGTAAATTTATACTAATTTCAAATTAAAGAAAAAAAAGATCTAGCAAGGAGTGTTTCACAAAAGTCTCAATCTATATATATATGCAACTCTTTTAACATTTTGTCCCACCCACATATAGTTGCACTTAATTAATGCAATGATTTCATGATAATGAACTTTTGGTTCTTTTAAAAAGCATTGGAATGGAAGTTAATGGAGCAGCATCTTCTGGGGTAGTTCAACTTGTCAGTGAGGATGCATGCTAGCTTTTGTAAATGGGAATATGGATTTTCCATACAAACCACCAAAATATAAAATTTGCCTCATCCAATTATAAAAACATGCTAATACGTGGCTACCAATAGAAACTTGTGTATTATAATCATTCAAATATTGTTAGTGATATATGGTTCACTCTTGAAAAGCATGCACAAATAGATCCCGTATATATATATATATATACAGGTAGGTTGACTACGTTATCAAAATGATAAATACATAAAGAACATAAAACTTAATGTGGACTAAGTGAAAGTACCAAATACTCAATAAAATGGACCATAATATATATAAAATTTAGCATAGAACAAAATGGCAGATATAAAAATTGGATAGATGCAATCACAACCATAGAACAAAAAGGTTTTGGATAGATGCAATCCCATTATCAAACTATAAATTTAATTGACATGAAAATCCACCACCTAGAATAATGAAAAAGTAACTATATTGTTAAAAAATTGTGAGTATTCCAAGAGATGTCCATATGATATATGTAAGTGTGCACACTAATCTAGTTAACTCAATGTGTTTGATGCAACCAAACAATCAAGTTAGGTTGAGTTAAAAAAAAATTGGCCAATTGGATTGGATTTTTTGGCCAAGTCAAACTAATTATATTAGCTAGTTTGGCCCACTCATGTGTAATAATTAAAAAAAAGATTTATATAAAAAAATTGTTTTTTTAAAGGCCAATATGTAATTTAAAGGAATTTAAATGAAAATTTTAGTTTTTAGGATTTATTTTATAATTTTGACAAAATTTTTAAACACATTTTATAAATTATAAAAAGTTAAGGAAATTAAGATCTCTATAAATATGATTATCATATTCAAATAAAAAAGAGATAAAAACCACATATTTATAAAGTTGAAAGTAAAAATATTAAATTTGATAATTAACATGCATCTTTTAAAAAAATAAGTGACCAAATCAAGTAATGCCATTAAAAAATTTTACCCTTTATGTTAGAGTTTTCTTCTTGTTTCCTTTTTTTATACTCACATTTTTTCATTTTCACAACATATATTTTGTAAAAATTTATCAAAAATAGTGATTATATGTCTAAAATAGTTAATTAATTGAAAAGATATAAGCATTCCAAATTTCTAAGTCAATTTAAAGTTTTTAAAAAAAGATAAACCCAATTAGGCCCAACTAGCTCAAATTGGCCCGTCCATCCTCATATGTGACTGGGTCATATATGGTTTGGGTTGAAAAAAGAGGCCCAATATAAAATTAAGCTTAAGTACAAATCCAAGTCAGACCATATTCACCCCTAGATATATGTTACACATTAAGTAATAATTAATAATTATAATGGCACTTGAGTATTGAGAATAAACTAATATTTTAGTATAATTGTTCAAGATTACATCAATGATTTTGTATCATATATTTAAATACATTACTTAATTGAGGTGTAGATAAATTAATGCATCCCAATACTTGAATATTGCAATATAAACAAGGTATTGCTAGAGTAATAGATAGACATTGCCATGTAAATCACGCAAAATATTTACTTTAAACAAGCCTGGTTAGTGGAGTTGTTTGGTTTAAGCTAATTCAAAGAAAAAAGTTGGATATGAAAGGGAAAGGAGACAAGGACCTAATTCAGTGGGGAGTTTTAATATCCAAAGGTGGATTAATACAAACGCCACTTGTATTTTAATGGGGGTGAGTGTGGCAAACATGAGGATTACACACTCCAACTTATTTTATGCAACTTCCCGCATGCGCGTCCACTTCCTTATCCACGTTGCCTCAAGATGGTGGTTCATGAGCAAAAGATATTGCATTTCGACCAACTTATATATGTAGTGTTAATCATAAACGAAGTTCCCTTTGTCTATTTTTCTTTTTTATTAGAAAAAAGGAAAATTCTTAACGTCAAATTTATTAATACTTTGTTTTAGAAGAGGTGTCTAGATTCATAAATAATTATATTAATATTTTTTTAATTTCGCAAGCTTCTATCATTTACTAAAAAATAAAAGAGTGAAATGATAGTTTAATATTTGTAAAAATATTTTTTATTGATCTCTTAATATTATAAGGTCTCATCTCCATTCTTTAACAATAATTTTGATTTTTTAATTTCATTCTCATATTAAACCCAATTAACAAATAAATAATGTTACAATCCAAAATCTTTAGATTATAATTCGCACATAGACTAAGCCACGTTCTATCCAAACCTAGCTTAGCAAACTTACTATACTCAACATACATAAATATCCCAACAAGAGACACATAAAAATTCGCTAAATTCATAACATGGGGATGCAATAAATTTGGCAGTCTCCCTTTAAAATTGGATGTATATCCAACATAACATGTTTATATATATATATATATATATATATATATATTCAGTTCATCAATCCAATTACACAAGGCTCAATCCAACACTAGCATGGTCATCGCAAGGCCTCAAAACCATGACCCAAATCATACACCAAGACTGACTCATGTAGTAGCAAACATGGAGTTTGAACTGATAATGCTGGCCACTTCAACAAAAAGAAACCTAACATGATCTCTTTCTGGGATTGACTCAAGTCCCTTATCCTTCTACTGAAGAATGTGCTAATATGAAAAGAATATATCAATATAGAGCTGGTAAGTCACAATCTTAGTGGGTAAATCCAACATTAAAAGATTTGGATGCCTACTTTCTTACTTACTATACGCTCTATACATCCTTGACCGGTAATCTTGGATTTTTAATCCTATGTCATGTCATGCAATGGCATTTTAGCCTCCCTTATAAAGATTTAGCACTAATTTTGATAACTTTCACATATCTGTTCATAGTGATATGTCCAGTACATGGAAAGAATGTTTATGTATGAACAAATGGAAAAAAGAAAGCTTGGTCTATGGTGCATGCATCGCACACACAGATTTGTCTGTGTGTGTGTGTGTTGCCCCTTTCTTTCAATATTGCCATCTGTGTTCCTAAAGTTTGATTGGCATTTTGTTTTTGGGTATTGAGCACTTAATTATTATTTTCTTTGCAACTTAAAGATAGTTTACTCTATAAAGAAAAAATTAAAAAAGAAAGCTCCTTGTCCTAGTAAGTAAGACTACGTATCTAGCAAAAATAGAAATAACAGCTAAGTCTGCGAGTTAGTAGTACACTTGAAATTTGATAAGCTAGCAGTTTTGACAAGAATAATACACTGCCTTTCAGTTTTTAAATTGCATATTTGAATTATTCTTCTATCACTTTTCAAAATCCTGGCATTATTTCTAAAGCAACATTGCTTAAATTGTCATATGCTTTTGATACTAAGCAATTGTTACAGGTTATGGACAAGTTAAGGCATGGCCAAGTTGTAAATATTCCAAACTATGACTTAAAGAGTTACAAGAGCAATGCATTTTTAGCAAGAAAGGTATGTCTCTGGCACTTCCATTTTTTCTGTTCAATTTTGTCCCCTTCGCCCACTTTCTTAAAATGTTAATAGGTCTTATATTTTTTTTAGCTGTGGGTATCATCCCTATGGAGTTATTTTTTTAATGTAGAGAGCTAAAATAAAGTGTTTTTGGCATGATGATGGATGAACTGCAGAAATTTGACATGTTTCCTGCCTTTTTTTTAAATCATGTTGTTTATGTTTACTTTGCAAGACTTGTAAATAACATGCTTGGTAGGGCGTGTTTCAAGGTATTTTGCACTTGTTAATTGTTACTCTAGCCGTATCCCTCCTTTTTGCTAAGTAGATATATCTCAATTACAAATTAAGTTTCCATTAGTTACTGTGTAAGGAGATTTACTGGTCATAATTGCAAGTCAAATATTGATTTTTCAGGTTCCAACTATGGTGCACATGATTTTGGAAAGCACAAGATGAGTATAATTTTCTAAATCTGTTTTACTCTCCTACTACCTTCTTGCAAAGAACATCCATTGACCCATTTTAATGCCAATTTTCACTTTCTTGTAGGGTTTCACAAGCTAGAATATTGCCAAGACATTCTCTTTGGCAATTCATTATTCCTTCCTTTCTTTACCTTGACAATATATATGCTCTACGTGATGAATGTGCACGTTCTAATTGGTTGTGACAAACTATTTGTCTTTTATATTTATTTATTTATTGTTAAGGATTCATGCTCTAATTGATGCATGTATACATTCTAATTTTTGGACAAGTGATTCTTGTTGTAACGTTCTTTTCTAATATTTCAATATCACTTTTATTATGTGAAATAAGTAACTTTTATGATCAGACAATTTTTTTTAATTCCAATAAACTGCCTCTATAGTGGCAACTTTATTTGCCACTAAACTTTTTTTAAAGGAACTTTCAATAACTACTATGATTGTCTAAAAATATCTTTTAATAGCAACTCTCTACAATATGCCATTAAATATGAATATTTATTGACAACATATATTGCAACAAATAATTTACATTTGGTAGTGACAAGCAAGCATTGCCAATAAAAACAAAGATTTAGTGACAACTTTTATTATCACTAAAAGTCTTGACAACTTACTTCTTAAGTTATATAAACGAAAAAATAGTGATAACAAATGTTGTCAATAAATATTTTTAATGGTAACTTTTGTTATTATTAAATTTTTTTATAGCAATTTTTTTATTATTATTAAAAAATTCTACTATTGTGGATTCTTGTTATTTATATGTTTCTACTAAAAGGTTTTAATGATAATTTTGGAAAGTCATGCTAAAACAGAGAGAGAGAGTGTGTGTGTGTCTTTTTTTTAGTAGTGTTTATTAGAACAATTACACCACGTTAGTAACTCATTGTTTTTTAATCGGCGATTACATTTAACAAGTGGTGTCTTTTTCACCCAATCATATTATCTCATCTCTTAGAATAATTACACCTAATTGACAGCTCTTTACTTCTTATAAACAATTACATTAAATTTACAACTCTTTTTCCACCCAATATAATCACATTAAATCTTTGAAGGGGACTACATCTCATTAATAGCTTTTTTTGCTCTCTCCTTAGTAAATAAACCTAATTCTCAACCTAACAAAATTACATCAAATCTCATTTTAGATTCACCTAGGCTGATATTCTTATTAATGACTATAGGTTTCTAACGAAGACTCTTAGAATGAAAATTTTTAAATAAAAGCACAATTTCAATAATCACATTTCCATCATGAACATCTCAATAAAACATAAAAGATAACATTCAAATATTCTCATCTCATCGGGCCCAAACATGTAGATTAATCATCATAAATCTAACGTCATATACCTGACATATTTCATCGTAGAAATAATCATTTTCTCATGAATCAATATCAACAACAATTATTAACATGCCACATGTTTCCAAGTTCCAACCCAAAAATGAAGGTCATGTTTACAGTTTTTGAGTTAGAAACGATTCATTAAAAGAATTTTATAATGAAAGTTGAAAGAGGGAGGTAACATTACTATCAAATCTAATTTAAAGCCTTGCAAGAATAATTGATAAGAATGAGTTAAAAATTCATGTTAATAAAAGGAATATGAAAATTTAGTTTTAAAAAAATATTTAGAATGATTAAAAAAAGGCTACTTTGTTTATTATCCACTCAATTTAGTGCACTTTATAATTTTGGTTACAAAGTAATTCAAAAATATAAAAAATAAGCCGATATTAATGTGAGAAGATATTTAACTATTTTTGATTAGTTATTATTTACTTTTGTGTGCGCATATTATATTGACCCTTTAATTTTATTTCTTTTCTCTTTCCACTAGCTCTTCCCAATTTAATTTGGAGACAATCAATTTTATCATGCATGGTAGATGAAACCTTTAAATAAGATTATATATATATATATATATATTCAAATAAGATTATATATATTTTTTTAAATAAGATTTTATATATATTAAAATTTTGATAATAATTCTAAACAATTTTTATACTTTATAAATAAAACGATAGTTAAACAATTTCTCTCTCTCTCTCTCTCATTAGTTTTTCTTTCTTATGTTATTATTTATTATATTTTATTTTCTCTGTGTGCTATTACTGACATGGTTTTATACCCAATAATTAGAAAGTCTTAAAAAGTCATATATATTAATATAAACAATTAATAAAACACAATTAAATTTCTTTTACCTTTACAATTAACTCTTATATTTATTTCATTCACGTGACATGAATGACTAGCGTGTCACGTGAAAAAATAACTTCATATCAATCTTATAAATAAGAAGAGAATGACTATATTTAAATTCAAGAGTTTTCACATGAACTTTTCTTTTTCACAGTCATTAAAGAATTCGTTCATAAATTCAATTATATCCAACCTAGAGTCAAGTTCACCTATTCAGGATTGTGGTAGATTTTTGTTTATTTTACAGTAATTCCTTTTTACTGAAATTTCATAAGAAGTGTTATAAAAAAGTAGTTTATATTGAAAAAACAAGTAATAACTATTTTTACTAATATTATTGTGTTTGAAAATATTTTTTTGTAAAAAGATATTTTTTATTGTCAAATTATTGAAAATTGTGTATACCTAAAAGGGTAAGTAAAAAATATTAAAAATAATTATAATAATTGATAATTTTGAATGAGAGTACGGTTATTTAAAAAACATAGTTGCTTTTACTTTAAAAAAAGTTTTTTCGGGTAAAAAAATATTTTTAAAATTACTCAAAAATAGTTCATTTTCTTCAAAAAAATTGAGCCAAACATCTCCTTTAACAATTTTTTTTTTTAATAAACGACTTCTCTCTCTCAAAATGTTTGGTGATTCAGACACTAATATGCATAATGAATCTTTCTCTTGCTGTTCGATGTAGCTCAGTGTTTCGAGAGACTCGTGGCTTTTTTTTTTTGTTGGTATAGAAATGAAAAATCTATCGGATTACCATTCAGTTACAGCACAATTTTGAAGTAATTTGAATTGTTTAAATTTAAATTCTATTTCATTTTAATTTTTATTCTTTTATTTTGATTTTTTTTAAGAAACAATGCAAACTAATAAAAATTAAAAGATTATTTTCATGTATGATTACTTCTTTCAAAATAAAAAATTAAAAAAATTAAAATCTAAACAAGAAAATTAAAATGTGAATTGCCCTCACTCAACTAGATCACCAAAAACTTTCGGATCCACAAACGACTCACCCACCGGGTGAAGTGTAGGGTTGTGATCTTTAGTAAAATGTTATATGTCACGTATTTAGAAGATAAAGTAATAAAAAAATAAAAATTTATATCATTTCTTTTCATATACTCCTGATTTTTTCTTTTATCTCTTTTTAAATATATATTTATTTCCTACATACATGTAATCCAGATATTTTTGGATGGAAGCTTCGCGGACCGCAACTGGATAATGTCCGTCACGTGCTTCACACGTGTTTTGCACTCCAACGCTTCGTCCGTGACTCCTTGCACATCCTGTGGCACGCACCTTATCGCACTACCACCGCCGCTACGTCACTATCCCGAGTCAAGTTGGTTTTGATATTTATTTCCTCAACTCTATAAATTTTTAGATTCGTGAAATTTGGCTTTGTTATTAGAAAATTTCTCTTAAAATCTGATGAAGTTGGATTGAATATTTAAATTCTTTATATATTTGAACTGATTCAAGTTTGAAGGAACAAGAATAACCATCTATTTTGTGCCTTCTATATGCATGCACGATTAAAAAGAAAAAAACAAATGAAGGGATTTGGATTTTTGTGAAAAAGGATTTTTTTTGGGTCCATTAAATAATGCATCAGGGCTCATTTAATGTGTAGAATCTAAAAGAAATGTGATTATAGAAAGAATACAAAATAATTTTAAACATTGAAATGATTACTGTATTTTTATTTTAAAATATAATAATAAATAATAAGATATTATTAAATAATTATTATAAAAATATAATAAATATTATATTGATGTTTTATATTAGTAAATAAATTTTAAATGTCACATGGATTGTTCAAAAAATGTTCCACATGAGGAGTTTTGTTATTTAAGGATTTGTTTTGCACGTAGAATTATTAGAATACAAATAAAATTAAAAAATTAATTTTTAAAAATAAAAAAATTTTATATTCTTATTTTAGAAAATAATAAAATATAAATATAAATATTATTAAATAATAATTATAAAGATATCATATTAAAAATTTTTCAATTCAAATTCCAATTTCATTTGGATACCAAAGACTCATTTAGCTTTAGGAAATAATGAATGTATGAGCACGGAAGTCTGATAGTAAATTTTTAATATTGAGAGATTAAAAAATTGTGCTTTTTAATTATTTTAATATAAAAAAGATAATTACCTTTTTTTTTTAGAGTTTGAACCTGTAACATTATAGACATCCCTTAGTCACTAAACTCAAGCTTATTAATACTAATTTGATTGTCCTTTTTTTATGTTTGTTTGGAATTGCCGTGAATTTCTACTTATTTTAAAATATATTTTTGCAAATAAAGTTTCAGAAGAAATGTTATGTGATAAAAGTAGTTTATATTTGACAAAATCAATGACTGAGTGTTTTTGTCGATATTATTGTATTTGAAAAATCTTTAAAAGAGTGTTTTTTTTATTGTTGACTTATTAAAAATGACATATTGTTAAAGAGTTAAAAAAAGATTAAAGATAAATAATCAATGATTTTGAATGGAGGTATATTGGTCTTAAAAAAAGTTCTACTTCTTTTACTTCAAAAAAGTTCTAATTTTTTCTTCTTTCCTATCATAACAAAATTTACTTGTGCTATTATTTAGAAGCAGATTTTTTTGAAAAAAAAAACTAAGCCTGACACTTCATTTAACCAAAATAAACACTTCCTATTTTAATAAAATAAATAGTTTCTTTTCCTTATAAAACTCAGCCTAGCAGCTCAAATTTATCACATAAAATAGAATTTGATATAAGCTTATTATTATTATTATTATTATTATTATTATTATTATTATTTACTATATCGAAGTGTTTCAAGCATCAGCACCACTCATATATTTAATTCATCCTTGCCGTCCAAGTTAGCCCAAGTGACTTATTATTTTCGTTATGCATATTACTTTTAGTAAAAAAGATAAATCTAAAAAAAATTATTTAATTTATTTATATAACGAAATAGACATAAAAGTTCATAAAATTTCGAACTATCAACATATTGTGAATATTCTATAATTTTTCCATTTTTTTATTTATTGAAAAAAATACAATTGAATGTTTGAATAGAGAGAAATTTGAGTTTGAAACATTTCTATTTCTTTTTCTTAATTTTTTATCAATATTAAAAGATACAAACATAAAATATGTGAAGTCTATTATTTAAGTAAATTTTACACATTTAAATGGGATTCACTATTTAAATAAATTTCATACACTTTATATCTCTTTTAATTGACTAAAAATGAGAAAAAAATTGGAAGAATACAAACTAGATAAATTTTGCCGTAATTTTTTTATTGAACGCGACCAAATTTTTCTAAAAAGATAAATTGCATGATGCATTATATGCTTGAAGAAGTAGAAAATTCAAATATTATATTTAGGTATTATTTTTTATATTTTTATTATTACATTTTTAAATTAAAATATAATAAATATACAATTATCTAATAATATCGATCCAAATATATAATTTAATTAAAATATCATACAATTATTTATAAAATATATCTGAATGCAAGTTTTTTAAAAACTAAATCCTCATAGAACTTTACTATTACCATCCATCTCGAAGCGCGAGGGGCGTTCATTTCCATTTGGCATTTTCCCCGAAGAAGAAGGAGGAGATAAATAGTCCACGTGGAGGATTGGAGCCACGTGTGCCAACTATAAAATGTTCTCTCCTTATCGACCACAATGAAGCCACTCATGCTTTTGGGCATGCTCCTCTGTCCTCCCAGCGAGAAAAAGCTCACAGAAAGGTGGAGAGAAAAAGCAGAGAGAGAGAGGGAGGAAAACGAAGACCGGAAAACAGTTTCAGCGAATTCTCCTAAGATATTTGAGGTTCTGGAAACCTGAATCTTCAAGCAATTACATTCTCTCATCCTCGTTTCTCTGTAATGGCCATGCCAGACGGAGCTGTGGCTATAATGTCTGGCACTGTGAACACAGTTGATCCCCCGCCTTCCAAGACTTGCTTGAAGAATTCGCCTCTGAAGTCGCCGATTTTGATATTCTCTTTCTTCCATAAAGCTATTCGCTCTGAGCTCGATAGCCTCCATCGAGCCGCCTTGGATTTCGCCACTAACCAAGAAGCTGCCTCTGACATCAAACCCTTGTACGACCGCTGTCACTTTCTTCGTACCATCTATATGCATCATTGCAATGCGGAGGATGAGGTGCGTTGGTTAGTGGCGTTGATGGGACTTTTCTTTTTCTTTTTCAAGACTGAGAGTGATGCTTGTTCATATGATTTTACGTATTGCAACACAGCAACAAAAGTGTTTTGTTTTGGGGGTTTGTGATGTGGTAAATATATATATATATATATATTAGTTATACATCTGCCATTGAGTGATCATATATTTACTTTTTGAAGAAATACAGAAGCAAGGATGCTTCTTCGTCTTCTATTTTTCCTTCTTTTGCTCTTCTTTTTTTGGCCATTTTTCCCTTCTTCTGCTTGTGAAAGATTTTTAGCCATCAAATTGGATCCTTGATAATTTGCCTATGTCTTATGAAATCATGATTATTTCAATGCCACTGTAAACAATATACGCTCATTGTAGCTTTTGAAGATGCTATGGATCGAAACTCAGCCTTCTAAAAGAGTCTGATAGATTGCTTTTCTGTTTCATTTAAACGTGGTTTCCATAGTGCATGTGAACGCACGCCAACCGCTTTTATATTTCCAACTTCCAATGAGAAATGTTAGCGGGACCTATCTTCACCCTGATTTGTTTTTCATTTATCTGCTTGTTACGTGTTAAATTAGTTTTCAGTAACATCTCCTGGATGGGAGGCAATAGTATTGTATATAGATCAAAATGGTGAAACCTTTGAATTTAACAACCAAGAGCAACAAAAGGCCTGGATACTCTAAACTATTAATTTCAATGTTTGACATTTTGAATGCAGTTCAATTTTAAGGGAAAAGAAGCAGACAAAAAATAGTAAGGATAAAAAAGGTTGGAAAGAATCTTTAATTGGATAGGAGATAATTGTAAGTTTGAACGCTTAAAATGAGTTTTATAGATTTCCTATCAATTTTTTTAATTAAAACATGTATAGTTTTTTAATAATAGAATGACAAGTGTATTTACAAAATTTTACATTTATTATAATATTATTAAAAAATTATATACTTGTGATATTTTAATTAACATTCTGATAACAATCATATACAAAAATTGCATAAGTCTAATCCTTATAGAAACTTATACTTACATGCTAATGGCACTCGGGGAAAAACACGTCATTCCGATGTGATCACTGGTTCTTCAGATCCTAAATACAGCATATGAATTCATATTACCTTATTATGCCTAGACTTACTAAAATCTGGTATTCTTCTTCATTTCTTGAGTATAATTGCATATGATTCATCCGGTTTGTTACCATGTCTACTTTGAATTCATAGGTCATATTTCCTGCATTAGATATACGTGTGAAGAATGTTGCACGCACGTATTTCTTGGAGCATGAGGGAGAGGTTCTTCTTTTTGATCAATTGTTCAAGCTGCTAAATTCTAATTTGCTAGATGAAGAGGGCTATCGAAGAGAATTAGCTTCTTGTACTGGAGCCCTTCGAACATCAATTAGCCAGCATATGTTTAAGGAAGAGGAGCAGGTAACTATACGATGATCAGGTGTTGTCATTCATTCTTAGGTTTACCAGATTTTAAGGGCTGGTGGGCAATTTCGAATCTTAAGTTCAACTTTCAAGGACATTCTTTACATAATGTGTTTAATTGTTTTTTGCTGTCTCCCTGCCTTCATTTGAAATGTTCCATTTCTGCCTGAGTATAAATAACACATAATAAAGTTTTAACAATTGAAGAATTTTTGGTAGAAGAAGCAGTTCTTTTCTTTTGAGGACCCTTTTTGCTTCAGCAATTGAATGTAGAGATGTAAGTTAGTTATGGGACAAATTAACCCATATAATTTTCTCTATATGTAAAAAAATCAAATTGGTGCTGCTCTGGAGAGTATACATTTTCAGATACGGTATATGTGAATATCTTTAACCTTCATGGTATATTATGTTGCAAATATTATTTACCGTTAGACAATTTCATGGTGTGCTTTGGCTGCAAAATTTTCTCTCACCAGCCATCCTTATAGAGTTTGTGATACCAACTTCTATAGAATCCAATATCCAGTCTCTGCATTGGGCAGGTCTTCCCCTTGGTTATTGAGAAGTTTTCATTTGAAGAGCAGGCATCATTGGCATGGCAATTTCTTTGCAGCCTACCAGTTAAAATGATGGCAGAATTTCTTCCCTGGCTTGCTTTGTATATATCATCTGATGAACATCAGGATATGCTTAGGTGCTTGTGCTCAATAATTCCTGAAGAGAAGCTTCTTCAACAGGTAAGTGTTATTTGATTGAATGCTCTTACAGAATGATTTAATCAGAGTACTGTTTCAACATGAATTTTCTGAATGTCAAGGTTGTTTTTGGATGGATGGGGGTAAAGATTAAATGTAGAAGCTGCACAAATGATTCCAAGGTTCATTGTCAGAATGCTGGGACACGTGACTTAACCAATCATTCTGAAAAGGTGTATTGTGCTTGTGAACCTTCCAAAACTGGAAAAAGGAAATGGATGGAGCTAAGCTTTGACCATACCAGTTCTGCTTCATCGTGCCCTATAGATGAGATATTACTTTGGCATAAGGCTATAAAACTAGAGTTGATTGATTTAACTGAGGCAGCTAGGAAGATACAACTTTCTGGAAAGTTTTCTGATTTGTCTGTCTTTAATGGCAGGCTGCAGTTCATTACTGAAGTCTGCATCTTTCATAGGTATGATCTTTACCTTGTTTATTATAATTTCTTTTCTGGGAAAGTTCATGGTCTAGCTGCCTTTTGCATCATATTAACAGTCCTTTGGACTGCATACAAGGAGTGTGAGTCACAGGAAATAATTTCCTGCATATCTATAGAAGTCATAACCCCTATCATATGGTTTGGATGATTCGGTATGGAAAAAATATATATATGACTTTGGGGTTTTTTCCCTCCCTCTCGCACTTTGGTGAATTTCCCAGCTTCTAAAGACTGACCAATCTAACACTGGGACTCTTGTAACAAAAAACAATAAAAAAATAGGAGAAAGAAGCAAGAGAGAGAGAATGATAAAAGTATAAAACACATATATTATTATCATATATCTTTTTCCATTGAATCCTTTGCACTGCCTACATAATAAGTGAGCTTCTCGTTTCCTTGACTGCAGCATTGCTGAGGACAAAGTCATATTCCCTGCTATAGATGCAGACCTTTCTTTTCTTCATGAGCATGCCAATGAAGAACTCCAGTTTGACAAACTTAGATGCGTGATGGAAGGAATCCAAAGTGCTGGAGCTAACTCATCATCTACTGAAGATTACATGAAGTTGAGGTCTCATGCTGAACAAATAATGGACGCCATACTGAAGCACTTTGACAATGAGGAAGCTCAGGTGAGTGCATCTCTGTTTTAAAAGTGACAAAGAGCTCTGCCCGCTTTTGGGATGGGATCTAAATCAACCAAACTTCCTCTATGCTTTGATGTCTGTCTATCTAAAGGACCAAGATGCTTCTCTAGAACTTTCTTAATGTATTTGAATGCAGCATTAAGACATTAACATTGTGATTGGGCATCTCTTGCTGTCCTTGTTATCCATCTAACAACATCTCATGCTGATATAGGTTCTACCTCTTGCACGAAAAGTTTTTAGTCCCCAAAGACAACGAGAATTACTTTATGAAAGTTTGCGCTTAATGCCTTTGAAATTGATCGAATCTGTAATACCATGGTTGGTAGGATTTCTTAGTGAAGAAGAAGAAAAGTCATTTCTGCTGAATATGTATATGGCAGGTGAAGTGGTGTTTTTCCCCCTCAAATAATGTGTTTTTGTTTCCTTCCTGTTTCTAACTTTCAGAGTTATCTGATGCAGCCCCAACGACAGATTATGCATTAATTACACTTTTTTCTGGTTGGGCATGCAAAAGAAATTCCAGGAACAATGGTTTCCCTTCAAGTATAACAGGTTTGTGCCCTGCCAGGAGACTGTTGGGAATAGAAATCACTAGCCCATCATTCTGCATGTGTGCACCTTCATTCAGTCCTGAGAAAAAATCTTCATCCATTCAACAAGATGATGCATATGGGAGTAGTGGACCAGTCAAGCATGGAAAGCCGGAACCAAGGGAAGAGAATGATGTTTCTCCCCTCACTGGAACTAGAGAATCTCTTAACTTACCTGTTAATCAGTCTTGCTGTGTCCCTGGATTAGGGGTAAATGCTAGTCATCTAGGAGTGAGTTCTTTAGTCCCTACAAAATCTCTGCGATCCTTATCTGATTGTTCTTCTGCACCTTCCCTCAACTCTAGTCTTTTTGTCTGGGAAACAGATGTAGTCTCTGCTGACAATGGGTTTAAAGCACGGCCTATTGATAACATATTTAAATTTCATAAAGCCATTTGTAAAGACTTGGAGTATATAGATGTTGAATCTGGAAAACTAAATGATTGTGATGAAACCTTCTTGAGGAAGTTCACCGGTAGGTTTCGCTTATTGTGGGGTTTATACAGAGCTCATAGTAATGCAGAGGATGATATAGTATTTCCGGCATTAGAATCGAAAGAAACTCTTCACAATGTGAGCCACTCCTACACTTTAGACCACAAGCAGGAAGAAAAATTATTTGAAGATATTTCATCTGGACTTTCTGAGCTTACTCAATTCCATGAATCCTTGAATAATAAGAATTCGTCTGACCATTTAACCAGCTGCTACTCAGATTATTCTGATTGTTCTGATACTCTACAAAAGTACAATGAGCTAGTTGCAAAGATTCAGGGCATGTGTAAATCTATCAGAGTGACTCTAGATCAACATATTTTCCGGGAGGAACTTGAATTATGGCCACTATTTGATATACATTTTTCTGTGGAAGAACAGGATAAAATTGTTGGTCGTATAATTGGTACTACTGGGGCAGAGGTTCTTCAATCAATGCTTCCATGGGTAACTTCTGCTCTCACACAAGAGGAGCAAAACAAAATGATGGACACATGGAAGCAGGCTACCAAAAACACCATGTTCAGTGAGTGGCTTAATGAATGGTGGGAAGGACCTGCTTCATATTCAAGTACAACTACACCTAGTGATCGTGTTTCCCTCGGTTAGCTGCTATTTCCTGTATTTTCATTGTGTGATCTCTACAATGAATCCCCTCTGTTGTATTTTATTTCAACATCCAAATAAAATATTATTATGTTGTCCTTTCTAATGTAGTCCCCATTTAATAATTTAGGTGCTGATGCCTATGAAAGTTTGGATCATGGCTTTCAAACTTTCAGGCCTGGGTGGAAAGATATATTCAGGATGAACCAGAGTGAACTAGAATCAGAAATTAGAAAAGTTTCTCGAGATTCAACTCTTGATCCAAGAAGGAAATCATACCTTATTCAAAATTTAATGACTAGGTCTGTTTCTTCTGTGATATTTCATAAACCTCTAAGTTCCATTTCTTCTGTTTTAATACATTGTCTGGTTATCTTAGTCGCTGGATAGCTTCTCAGCAGAAGTCATCTCAAGCAGCAGCAGGTGAATTCAAAAATGGAGAAGATTTACTTGAAAGATCACCTTCCTTTCATGATCCAGAGAAAAAGGTCTTTGGTTGTGAGCATTACAGAAGAAATTGTAAACTTCTTGCTGCTTGCTGTGGAAAGCTATTCTCCTGCAGGTTCTGCCATGACAAAGTTAGTGACCATTCAATGGATAGGTAATTTTGTGCATATAATGTGTGTTTTGACCTAGTTTTGTTTACCATATAATTTATATAGTTATGTTCTTGCAGGAAGGCTACAACTGAGATTATGTGCATGCGCTGCCTGCAATTACAGCCAATTGGACCAGTTTGTGCAACACCTTCTTGTGGTGGTTTGTCAATGGCAAAGTACTACTGTAGTATTTGCAAATTTTTTGATGATGAAAGGTATATGATTTCTATAATACCTTTCTTTTCTCTCCTCTCAAATTGTCTAGTTATAGGACCCATTAACCTTAAGAGACAGAGCATCAATTTACATGAGGATGGATCTTCAGAGAACAAACTACAAAATCCCGAAATGATGGTATGATTTAGGTATTTACCAAGTCTCGTGGAAACTACAAAATCCCGAAATGAAGATAGAAGAATTTGTTCTTTTCTTCATTAAATTGGGTTAAAGACCTATATTCATCCTGAATTCTCTAATACTTTCAGTAAATGGGTTCAATTCTTTGTTAATGGTCTTGCATTATAGTTCAATTCTTTGGTAATGTGATATTGATAAAATAGTTTAGTGCTCTTATGTCATATAATTTCTTTGACAGGACAGTTTACCATTGCCCTTTCTGCAATATATGCCGCCTGGGGAAGGGACTTGGTGTTGATTCCTTTCATTGCATGCAGTGTAATTGTTGCTTATCAATGAAATTGGTTGACCACCAGTGTCAGGAAAAAGGCTTAGAAACAGACTGCCCCATCTGCTGTGATTTTTTGTTCACATCCAGTACATCTGTCAGAGCTCTCCCTTGTGGCCATTTCATGCATTCCACTTGCTTTCAGGTCATTATCATCTTTTGCTTCTTTTTCTTTCAGATTGTGGAATACATTTTTGTGTAAAAACCTGATAGATTCTACATTTGTTCCCCCCACCCCCTTTTCTTTTCAGGCATATACATGTAGTCACTACACATGTCCAATTTGTCGCAAATCTTTGGGAGATATGGCGGTATGAGATACACGTTCTTTTATAGAAAACTTCATAATGCTCTATATGTCATGGATTTTTACACTGGCATCAAATGTAATATTGTATTCCCTTCCCCTTCACTCTGCATTAAAATATTTATTCAATCATTCTTATCTGTCCAAGGAATTCAAGGTATTTGATCCTTTGAACTCATTTTATTAGATGGAAACTATGTTACATATATAGAAAATAAAAAGAGAACAACCTCTTATTTCAACTAAGAGACGGAACTTCTTAAAATAGGATAACTCTATCTTAATCTTAATATAACATTTAAATTAATCTTATCCTAATCGAAGCATGACACGGAAGCTAATCTTAAGATGCATAGAAATGTTATCTAAAAAATAATTAAAAACAAATAAACCTTAATTAAAACAAAACAAATAAAATAATTAAAAACAACTTAATTAAAATAGACACATAATATCATAATTTCCAACATTTCCCCTCAAACTGGATATTTTCTGCTTAAAGTTATTCTTTTAGCATTGCCAATCGTCTTTCCTAAGACTAAGTACTAGTTGAGCAAGAGTACTAGAACTTGCAACTTTTTCTTGTGTTCTGGTCCTTGTTTCCAAGTAGTTTATGTAATTACTCCCATTAGTCTTTGGTAAAAGGTTTGGTCTCAAATTGAGTTGATTCTTAATTCACGGGTCTCATCTCTTTGTCTCCTATGTAACTTCCAGCAAGACTTCTTGGTATGTCCTACCTTTTTGCAGTGTTCACACCAAGGTCTTCCTTTTTTTCTTTTTCTTTTTTTAAGCTTGTAATCACTAGTTTATGATACCTTTGCCATTATAGCAGATGATTCAAAGATTGTAGGGGAATTTTGAGGTTTTGAGTTTAATTTTTCTCTACTTTCCTCCCTCTTAACAATAGAAAAAACCTCTCTAAAGGAAGGTAAAGGATCAAGGCCCATGATTCTCCCTCTGATATCTTCAAAGTCGGAGTTGAGGTGTAAAAGGAACTTGTAAATTCTCTTCTCCTTTGAGTTGCTTGAAGTAGGTTGCATCATCCACGCATGACCATGGATGGGTCTCATAAGATCCAATTACTGCCAATTTCTTTTAAGAACATTGTAATATTATGTGACTTCCATTTCTCATTGTAGAAAATCATGAAGGAACGTTTCAATTTCGAATGATACTGACTTGTTTTTGACTGAGGAATAAGCTTCCCTTGCTCCCTCCCAAAATTTTTGGGCTGTTTGGTACAACAAAAAGTTTTTCTCAATCTTAGTGGTCATTGAATTGATTAGCCATGACATAATTAGGCTGTTTTTCAGTTTCCCACACCTTATATTTGGGATCACCAACAATTGGCGGGACAGCTGCACCTATGAGATACTTGGCCTTATCTCTCGCTCGAATGAGCAGCATAATGCTGGCAAAGTATTATAAGTAATGTTGCCATTTAAGCGAAGACCTGTGATATCATAGGTGAGGATTTGAGTGAGCCATGCACAATGGAATAGGAAGGCATTGTGAGGAGACGATGAAGTCGTCTCAGATGAGGAGGTATCTCTTCCTTGTACTTCGGTGTTCATGCTTGTGAATCGGCCGAGTTGGATTAGAGGGTTGTTAGGCATGTTTTTACTCTTATACCATGTAGAAATTCAAGGTATTTGATCTTTTAAACTTATTTTATTAAATGGAAGCTACGTTACATATATAGAAAATAAGAAGAGAGCAAACTTTTACTTCAACTAAAAAATGTACCTTCTCAAAATATAATAACTCTATCTTAATTTGGAAAAAAAACACTTAAATTAATTTTATCCTAATCAGAATAAAACATTTAAGCTAATTTTAAAACGCATAAAAATGTTATTCAAAAAATAACTAAAAACAAATGAGCACTAATTAAAATAAAAAAATAAAATAACTAATTGAAATAGATGCTATAACATAATCTCCAACACTCACCCTGACCATTAAAAGCTTTTGGACGATAGCAATTCCTCCCAAGAGAATTGGACTTGATGGATGTACTGTAGTATGCAGATAACAATCACATTACACTCTCAAATGGGATAATGGCTCGACTCAGTACACTTGCATGAGGACTACAAAATTGAAATAACACAAACTATAAGTAAAAACATAATGTTCTTAATACTTAAACAATTAATTTTTATGACCATTCTCTAGTAGCATATTTGATTCCCTGTTTTTCAAAAACTAAATTTGATTAGAACACTTTTAAGACAATTATTATTCATTAGAAAATACATACTTTTTCTATCCAGAAGCACTTTTAGTCATTGGAAGCTGACAAAAACTAGCAGAGATTTTGTGATCTATTTATGTTTAACGTGAAAGCAAGATGTTGAATATTGAAGCATATTAACACCTGCCCGTAACCAGAAGAGGAAGATTTTGCTAGCAATGTCTTTAGCTTTATCATCTGCCAACAAAAAATAATTTGTAACAAAAGTGATTTTTGTAAACTTTGTGTTGCTTCAATGATCATTTGTAGGTTTATTTTGGCATGCTTGATGCTCTATTGGCTTCTGAGGAACTCCCAGAAGAATATCGGAATCGCCGTCAGGTAAAATATATTAACAGTAGTGCCCCTCCCCAAGAACGGGGTAAATTACCTTTGAAAGGTTCCGGTGACTATTTTTATATTGAAAAATTACGTCGAATCCACTTTATGTTTACAAACCATTACTATCAATTGTAAGTTGACATTTTCTTTCCGAATTGTTAGCATGTGGGTTAAATTTCAGTAAAAGTTCTCAAATTATATCTTTTGTCTTCTTAGATGTAGTGCTTAGATTCCAAAATTAGTTTCTCATACTATTTTTCAGAGTCAGCCATTATAAGGTAGACAACAATGCTACTTTTGGCATTTGAACAACATCTTTTTAAAAGATATGGAAATTTCAGGGTAAAAGAGTTTATGCTTGAGGCTTAAGTTTGGCCTCGGTGAATAATTCTCTCTACGCTTTTGTTAGAAAATGTCATTAGCAAACTGGTAAAGATTATGGGATTTTTTTTTCTGTAAATATTTTTGAAAACAAAAATATACTAATTAATATATTTAAATCAAAGTCTAAAAGATGATCCCATTTGGATAAAGGACGAGAAAAGAAGAGAGAGGAAAAGGACCAATTTGTTGGTTCAATTTGAGGATCGAAATCAATTTGTTATATCTATTCTTGTTTTGCCAGGATATACTTTGCAATGACTGCGGTAAGAAGGGGACTGCACCATTCCATTGGCTATACCATAAGTGCGGGTTTTGCGGGTCTTATAATACTAGGATAATTTGACTTTAGTTTCCACTGCTCTACATCTAGCTCATGATGGGTAATGATCTCCCTGCCACAAGGTGACTTCATGTGTATAAAACTTCAACAAGGCTCTTGAATCAGAGTGGAAAAGATTGGTCTGTTATATTTTTCATTGAATTTCCCCTAGTTTTTCAAGATTACACCAAAAGTGGTAATCACCCCAAATCCTCGTTGAGATTGATGGATTTTTGTTTTGTACCAGTAAACATCCATCCTTTGTAATTTGTATGGTCTTGTTTCCATTGTTCTGATGAAAAGCGTATTATTAAAGGCTTTTTGAGTCATATACTAGAAATTTTTCTTAATATTTTAATATGTCAAATCTTACGGGCCACTGAGTTTTTCCTTTTTTTTTTTTTTTTTTTCAATAACTTGATGCCATTGTTACGGAGTTCAATGTAGAATCTTTTGCCATGCAACACATAGTGGATGCTTCCACGTTCTTTTCTCCGAGCTTGCTGGACAAGTGTCCATTATTGGTACTTGGTTAGGACATTGTAAGTAGTCACAAGCCTGGGACATAAAACTAGAAGTGTATATGAGTCAGATTAGGTTTCACCCTGGTCAAAAACTCAGTTTGGTTTTAGCCAAGTTTAAAATTTGTGACTCGTGGCGTGGCATGGCTTGGCTTGGGCTGGTAAGTTGGGTCAAAATTAAGTTTGTGGCTTTTTTTTAAAATTTAAAAAGAAGTCAAAATTTTGAAAGTTCATATTTTTGTATCTATTTGACTATTTTATACATATGACTATTCATTTTAATGCTTTTTTTTCGATATCTGTGCAATGGAAATTAAAAAGCATGAGTTTAGAGAAAAAAATAGAAAGAAAACATAAATATAAAGGTCAAAATTTCAAACTGTGATGCCTGGTTGTTTGATGAAGGTTTTTTATTTTTTTATTTTAGGATTTGTTTTTTTGAAACAGGTGTGAAGCGATGCCAAAGGCAGATTGCCTAATTATCTCAAAGTTTTTAAGTTAAAAATATATATTTTATATCTCATTTTTTTTATTTTAAATGTGATAATAATACTTAAGAGGAGTTTAATAAAGGTTTTGACTTCTTGATTATTTATGTTTGTAAAATATATTTAAAAATTTTTAGGTAAAATTATAAAATAATCCTAAAAAGATTTTTTTCTTTATTTTAGTTGTAGTTATATATATATATATATATATATTACCATTAGGCTGGACCAAGCTTAACTAGCTAGTTTTGTTTGACCTTGTTTAGTTTTGTTTCTATTTTTCTTTACTTTTATAATTTATCAAACTTGAGATGGTCAGGTTAGACTAAGTTTCTTTGGTTACTAAGTTCCATGTACACCCATTACATAAAACCATAGTTTAAAAAATTTGATCAAACTAGTTGGTAACATTGATGAATTAATAAATTAGCTATGATTTTAGTTTGGTTGATGTTGGTAATTAGCTAAGCAAAAAATCAATCAAAAATTAGCTAATCAATAAAAAATAGTAAGAACTGATTAATTTGACATTGATTTGGTCATACACTATTTTTTTATTTCTTTATTTTTATCTAAATCAAGGTTTTAATATTTTGCAATAGATATTTATAATATTTATTGAGTTTTACCAAATTTATTTTATATAGATTTGTTGTCACATGTAAAATATTTTAACTAATTTTTGTATTTTTAATTATTTATATTTATTTTAAATATTATTTTATAATAGATGTATTAATTTGATTGTAAAATATTATATATATTTTTTTTAAAAAAATGGTTTGACTCATTCAGTTATAATTAAACTATTTAACCATGAACCACTTTGTTATATAATACAAATATATCTAAGTTAATGTGCATAAATTAATATTAGATTCATTTTCAATGGATTAAGAATGCACACATTATTAAAGAATATATAATTTTGAAAAAGAATACCAAAATAGTAAAGGATAATATATTATTCTTTAATAATATTATGACAAATGTATGATTTTTATAAAAAATTGTATGATTTTTTAATTAAACTATACACTTATTATAGTATTATTAGGTAATCATACACTTATTATATTTTAATTAAAAAATTTAATAACAGATTTAAAGAATTCTACCTAAGTTTAATTCTTTTTTTAATAATAAAGAATAAATGTGTATTGTTAACAAAAATAAAAACGATTCTTCTATTTGTTTTAGATTGCGGACTTTTATTTTTTTTTTCTGGTTGGCAAAGTATGTTTTATCCTTAAAAAAATAAAAGAAGCAAATTGAAATTAGAGAGGGTTTTACTTCCTTGCTGTTTAAAAATTTCTTAAAAAAAATAGAGGCATAATTCAAATTTATTATGCTAAGAAATTCTTTCCAATCCGCATCTCATAGTCTAATTTCAATAGGTTAAAATAAAGTAAAAATATCATCTCCGAAAAGAATGAATTACGAAACAAACACTAAATTTATGCATAAGAAATTCAATAACCCTGAACAAAACTGTTTCATTGTTAATATAACAAATAACTTCACTTATATAAGGAAAGAAGTATACAAGGGTTAAGAAAATATATGTACAGAGAAATGCATATTAAAAGAAGAAAAAAAAAAAAAGATGGTAAGTGGGAGATTGACCAAACCCCCACCGTGCACATACCATCTCTCAAAGCCTTCGGGCTTTGGGCGAAGGGTTCTACGCTGAATTTGGTGGTACTATCATCAAGTATCATAAAATGGAATTTTTTTTAGAGGCTCTTGGTACACTAGTACAATTAATTGTCAGATTTTAATTTGTACAGGTGAAATTCACGCGTAGTACAAGTGGAATCTATGTGTAGAATAAATTTTAATTATTGAATATATAAATGACGTGGCATTTTTTGTGCATATAAGAATTACTTCATAAAATGTGGTAACATTGAATATTGATAAAATAAAAGATAAAAAATTAATTGATGGCACTAAGTTTTCTAAAATTATAACATGTAATTGTAATACTTTTGGCACGGTAAGATTTCACTGACAATTTTTTTTTTAAGTATCACTCAAAATGCCTATTATCAAATGTCCTTTTTTCTCAGTAAGATCGTTTAAAATGTTCATAAATTTTGTGATATAGATTCAAATAAATACTACCCCTTTGATCGTTGCAAAGGGCTTGGTTTTATACTTTCATACATGGGTAATTCCTACCAATTTCAGAAGAGTTGTTTCCGTTAGCCGTCGATTTTTATTTTTAAATACCGTCAAGTAGTGTAGGAATTAATTTATGCAAATTTTAATTAATTAAAATTTTTATGAAATTAACTTGCTCTTTTGATTTAGTTAAAAGACAAGTCATTTAAATTGACATTTAGGAATTTACCCCAAAAAAAATTATAACCTGATTCTGAAAGATATTTTATAATCTTTTTTTGTGAGGTCATGGTTTATCATCATTGATAATAAGCTGGTATGTGAAAGTGAGTATCGGAATTCAGAAACTCTGTTGAACGTTATATGCCTTCCAATCACTTCCTCTTTCTCTCTCTACTTTGGTGTGGTCTTTCTCAACTTGTTATATTCTTTTCATCATATCTCATATAGAAATACTTGAAGCTGAACTCTATAGTTGGCCAAAAGTTACATTAAGAAACTACGAAAATTAAAATAAATTGGAATTGATTTCCAATCAAGTTTAAATCTGTCTAAAAGTTGGTATTGTCTGTGTGTATATATTAGTGGGGGATCAATATTTCTTTTAGGCTATTACCAAATCTTCGTTAATCTTGTTTTATATTGATTTAACATAATCACGTCTCTTCATTTAGATCTAGAATGAGAATGCTATGAATTGGGATCTATATGAATTTTAATTATGATGCAATAATTATTATATATAAAATAATATTTTAATTGTTTTATTAGATTTATTACTATAATCATGCTTACTACACAAAAGTCAAATTAATTCTATATATACAATTGATAAATTTGATTATAGTAACAGATAAATAAAATTGATAAAATAAAATTGTTTTATATTTAGTATTTTATTATGTTATAGTTAAGATTTCTAATAAACTTGAGTTTACAATGTCATCACTATTTTTAAAAGCCACCATCCTATTATGAAAATCATGAAACATATCAATAAAACCCCATAATAGTCTATTTTTAGATTGGAGGTTAGAAGACGAAGTCATAAACTAACAATTAATTAGAAACCCTAGTTCACCCAACTTTGAACCTAGTCTCCTTACTCAATTATATATCATTGGGACTTGACAAGTATTCCAAGCCAAGATACAATTTAGGGGAGGAAAAATCAATGCAATTCAAAAGTCAAGTAAAGCTAAATTATGCACATTGGATGTAGTTACATCCAATGCAACTAGGCACATTGGATGTAGTTAATTGGATTAAAGTTTAAACCATATTATGAAGCTTCATTGCCTACAAATATACCCCATTTATAAGAATCACAGACTTGTAATTTGCCCTGGGAAAGTCGGTGTTCTTAGGAACCAAAGTTTTTTGAGAAAATTAATATTTATATATTTGTTTATCTAAAAAATTTAAATGTAAATGGAGAAAATTTAGTTTCAAAGTGAACACATATTGATTCAATTAATACTGAGGAAATTTAAAAAAAAATTGTTATCTAAAAGATAGATTATGTAAGTTGAAACAAGTTTATATTTGGAGTGGAATTAGTAGTTCAGATAATTATTTAAAAAATGAGATTCAATTCTTTGCTATACTTTTGGAGTAGTCCTCCACCTTTGAGAGTATATACTAAATGCAAATGTCAATATATTATTTTATCCAAGATACAAGTATCATATTATTTAACTACAAGATGAGTAAATACTATCATTTATATCTTAAAATTGATATATTTTATTGTTTATTCTAAAACGATGAAATTGTTTGTGTGTAAAGTAGGTCAGGTGTGCTGGTATCTTATGATTGATGCAATTTAACCTTAAGATTATAATTAATGTGCATTCACCGAAATAATAATAATCGTCGTCATTGTTGTCGTCGTTGTTGTCATTGTCATTGTCATCCTCATGGCCCATGAACTAGTAACAACATGCTATTGATTTTGGTCTTTAAGATATTCAATGTTAAAGAGTGGATTGCCATTCACGTCTTTTTCACTTTCTACTTTCAAAATTTTGAGTTTTAATTTGAAATTAAAAAATTGATAATTATTGCATGGCAAATGTGCCTAACTTGTTAAAATAAAACATGATATGAGGCTTAAAATTATGCACAAATTAATTTTAAAAAAAGGACAAAGCACTCAAATGATTTTACACCATTTTATTAGTATTTGCACTAAAAATTATAAGGCTATTAGTAATGGTTAATAAGTAAGGATAGTTGACAAAGTCCAGTCAAAAGCTTAGAGAAACAACTAGTGCCAAGTGATAGCTAAAGACTAGGTGCTAGCCAAATCCTTATCACTAGCTAAAGATCTATGCCCCACATAACAAAATGCTAGCAAAACATAAAGGTGCAGATCTAACAAAACAACAACCTTTAAAGATAATTGAATGTCACAATCTTCAATCCTAGTCACTAAGCAAGCATGATGACATGAACATAAATATGGGATGTTGAAGATTATGTAGAGGATGTTATAAATTAAGAGTAAAGGCTACTATAAAGAACACACAAGAACCTTTTAAGATACTTGTTTTACAACTTTTAATTTAGTCTTTTATCAATTTTGTTGATAACTTTTATTTACGTACTTTGTTTATAACTTTTAATCCAATTCTTAACAAGTTATATTCAATTTCTATTGAAGTTCTTCTATTGTCAAATCTAAAGCTTGTACAGTTTATATAATTCAGTTTGATATTCATTTTCATCTACAAGTTGTATATTCTCAATCCCCATACATTATTGATTGCTTTATCCTAAGCTTACTACATTTGGGACTTCGAAGAACTTTTCTTTTAAGAAAATTGTGTCCTATCTCCTCTGCTGACTTAAAAATAGGGATTAAGAATTGGTATTTTGAGCTTAATTTCACAACAAGGTCACATAGACTTTTCAACCTATCCTCAATTGAAAAAAACATACTAACACCTATAGAAAATTAACATGCCTAGTGCAACTTGTAAAGTCATAAATGGTGTAAATTTAAAGGTTTTAAAAGTTTCTACAATCATTTTATACTCAAGCTTGATAAAAAAAAAAATGTCATTAGACAACATCTCATTTTAGCCAAGAAAAGGTAATGATGCTCCTTACCCTAGGAATGGTTCGCAGGAGGTAATACACCGATGACAATTACCATACCTTCCTTGAAGCATCACATGGTGGAAGGAATGCAAAAGTGCATGCTGACATTAGAGGCCACCTTCAATGACATTTTGAAGCGGCTAATGGTTAACGAGATGCATAGTAAATGGGAAATAAAGAAGCTTACATCAAAATAGGTTGGGGGTAAGAACATGGTTTAACTACCAACTCTTCCCTTACAACTCGATTGTCAATTAGTTGCTTATAGATGAGTGCACGATCACAAATTTAGTTTAGGTTCATTCCCATGAGTGGGAATTACAGTTCAACTGCATCATACTTTAATAATCTACAATATGAAAAAATGCAAATGGCTAGAAAGCCTATAATAATGGCAAATAGATCATCCATACCTATTGGTTTCTCTCTAAACATACTCTAACAATATGCAATATGGAGAAGTGCAAATAGCTCGAAAGCCTATAATAGCACCAAATGGGTCATCCATGCCTATTGGTTTCTCTTTAAGGAATACTGAATACAACATGATTACCATTAATTCTGGATATCAAAATTCAACTATCCAGTGGTCAACTGATGTCAAAGGATCCTAAGCTAATAGTCCATAGCCAATTCCATATATGACATTGGTATAGTAGCTAGGAGTCCAATCATCAATATCTATTGTCACTCCCACAATGCTTCAATTTAGCATATTGGGTGCTATTCCATTCCAACAACCAACAGGGCAAAGTCCATATACTATAGGTACTGTTCCATCACAATAAGCTCTAGTGCAAATGTCACAAACATCTTGAGTAACTGTCAAGCGAACAAATGGCCTTGGTACTATTATAATTATATTTGACAACATTAGCTAAGGGCATTGAAAAAGTACCTTAAGTATCTACTCAAGATGAAGGAGAGGCTTGTATACAAAAAGCCTTCCCCGGATTAGGTTGACAAGGCCATGTCATTGCTAATGGGATATAAGCCTTCTGAATTTTCAACTTTCTCTAGAAAGGATGGGCAACTCATTATAGAACACATTGAAAGGTTATTGGCCTAATATAGAGAAGCCAATTATAATGAATTCTATAAGTTTTAATTATTTTTTATTATCTTTGGCTCGTACAATTTTCATATAGTATGCAAATCTACCTCTTAATTTTGCCTAAAATTGGTAAGACATGGAGAGAATGTTCCATGAGCAGTTTTATTAGGCCTAAGCAAAAGTGTCTATCGCAGATGTCTTAACTTTAAAGAAAATAGTCAATGAACCTATTTAAGAATGAACACAACATTTTTGAAATATGAAGAATTAAAGTATAGGCCAACTACTAGAAAGTGAGGTGGCAAGGATAATAGCAGGACAAATGCATCTATCACTCAGGTGGTTAGTTGTCTAAGAATTCCCAGACTTAATGGACTTGGCTATGAAGACATCTAAGGTTAAGCAATTTATTAAGGAGAAGAAACATAAGAAAATATTCAAGACACCACAAGGAGCTTCTATGATTTCCATAGTTAAGGTAAATAAAAAGCCAATCAAGATATATAGAAAAGAGTTATATTCAATAAAGATCAATGTCATAGAAATTTTTGCTGGCAAAGGGCATTCTTGCCTCGTACTGAAGCTATCTAAAGGAAATGAGACATGAAGGGTAGAAGTTGTTAAACCATTCCATTTTAATATTACCAAAATTGACCAAATTTTTTACCACTTGTTGAGAGACATTTAGATTAAACTTCTTAATAAGTATAAGATTCTAACAGTTGGAGACATAAAGGGCAAGAAGTATTATAAATGCCATAACTCTTACTGTCACAGAACCAATAAATGTATTATTTTTAGGAACACTATACAAAGTGCTCTGAAAGAAGGATGATTCTAGCTTGCTGAAAAGGATATGGTTGTGGATGTCAACCTATTCATAAAAGGCACATTGACTAATGCCATAACTATGGCATACCCAACAAGTGTGCTTGGGAACCATCGCGTATACATAAAACATGAACGAAGAGAGGTGCCAAAGTCAAAATACACTATCAAAGGTAGGGGGCAAACAAGGTTTGTGAATATAAGCACCCACATATGCTCACGAGCATCAAGACTAAAAGTTGAAGGCAAGGTGAGACTAGTGTATTTGTCATACTTGATTTACTCGTAAAGGTAATTAATCAAGAACTTCATACTTAAAGAAGGCGAGTTCACAAGTGGCAAACACTCAATAGAGGTATCCATATCACAATAACTGTAAAAAATGCCAACATCTGAAACCCTCTAAGGTTTGTCAAACCTAAGAATCTTCCATTCAATGATAAATGGATGGTGAATGTAAACAACGCTCATAACAAAAAGTAAGTGCTTAGTAGTTGACAAAAACTCAAATAAGAAGGTTGCAAAGGAAACTTGAGATAAAGTTATGAAAAAGGAGTTCCAAAGATGTTCAAATTAACCTTATCAACTAAGGGATGGGTTGAAAAAAAAGGGTCAATGACATGAATTGTTCAACTAGGGAGTCATGAAAGATCATCTTTAGAATAGCCCTATACAAATGTGATTAAAGTAATCCTGAAAATCTTCTTAGCTAAAGAAACTTCACTTGTCAAATTGGAAGGAGATTGGAATCCTTTAAGTTGAAATGGTTTGAATTAGCTAAGAGAGGAATGGCCAAAGTAATCTTTAAAATGCCATGTTAAGACATCTCTAACCACTATATATCAAAGCTCATGTTGACACCACAATAGTTAATCAAGAGTTTATGGATGCTGGTATAACATTCAATGTCATGCTTATGTCTACTCTAAAGAAGTTAATGAGGGAAAAAAAAACTTAATCAAAATTGATATGACAATGACAAATTTCATTAATAGATTGACACCATTTAAGAAGATGTTGTGTATACAATTTGCCATTTCTAGAAAGACTTCTACCACTATGTTTTTATAGTCAAAGGAATGATATCTTACACTCTACTCTTTGCAAGAGATTGGATACATCCTGTCTTTTTTGGAATATATGCTAATCTTTGGAGTGAAAGAGGCCTAGAAATTGTAAAGGTTGATGACAACCTTTTCTCCAATAAGGTCGAGATGGTGGACTCATCATGTTACACATGCAACATACAGCCGATAACTCTGCTAGTGGATTTGGATTTAGACCTTATTGTCACCTACTAACCAACTACAAACAAACTAGTTTTTAAAACTAGAATCCTTAAGGTTGATATCTAGCTCATCAGCTAGACCAATGACAAACTTGATTACTAGAGTTGTTAAAGAGCTTAACCTCTAGATGATGAAAAAAGGAAATCATGCTGATGGAGGGTCAAAGATCAACAAAGTGCCTATTCCAAAATCACCTATTAAAAACACAATCATTATAGTCATAACAAGATATCCCTTGTAAGAGGTTAACCATAATAGTTCATAAGAGGTAAAGCTAGACTTCATTAATACTCTAATCACTTAGGAGAAGAAGAACAAAATTGTTAACCTATTAAAAGAATTCAAAGATTACTTTACTTGGGACTATCATGAGATGCTTATTTTATCTTGTGATTTAGTGGAGCATTGTTTACCTACCACTACATTTAGAGAACTTAGGATGCATACAATAGTTGAGAAGGATGGCACTATAGCTTATTACTAAGACCTCATGGTAGCTTTCAAGTGCATGCAGACACATAACTTGAAAATGAATCTTGCTAAATGTGCTTTTGAAGTAATGGCTAGTAATTTTCTTGGCTTTCTAATACATTAGAAAAGATTTGAAATTCATGCCAACCACGCCAAGGCTATTTTGGAAGTTAAGCCATTAACTAACTAAAAAGAATTATAAAGTCACATTAGGAAAATCAATTTGCTCCAAAGATTCATAACTAATTCGCCCGGCAAGTTTAAGTTATTTATAGCTTTATTATAACTAAAAGATAAGGAAGAATTCCATTAGGGAGTTGAGCTAAGAGCCACTTTTAATTAAATCAAGCTATATTTATTGAGATCCCTAGTAGTAGTTCCTCTGATAATGGATAGTCCTCTAAAACTATACGTATTGATTATGAAGGAATCTATCAGTGTACTATTAGCTCAGGATATCAAATATGGCATAAAACGGGTAATCTACTACCTTAATCATTGAGTCAAGATACACTTCAATTGAGAAGATGTGCCTTTCTCTATATCATGCATGCACAAAATTTAAATATTACGTTTAATCAAGGAAGGTATAAGTTGTTTGCAAGGTTGATTTGCTTGAGTATCTATTATCACATTCGATCTTATAGGGAAAAATGGCCAAATGTGCAATCAAGCTAAACTCATATGCCTTAAAACATATACCCCAAAGAGTTGCTAAGGGTTAAGCATTCATTGAATTCCTAGTTAAATATCCATGTTTAGATGTAGCCAACTATGTTCCAAACTCTTTTGGATTTGTAAGACTTCAATATTGACAAATGTTCATTAATAGATCATGCACCCAAAGGAAAGTTAGAATAGGCATAGTTATAATCAGCCTAAGCTAAAAGCAAGTTTATTTAATTTTAAACTGGAGTTTTCTTACTTGAATAACCAAGTTGAATATTAGTGTCCTAGAACTATTGGAAAGTATAAAGTTGACTTCGTTTATATAGCAAGGGATTTATAATGAATAAATTAAATAGCTGACTAATAAATATTAGTACATACATCCTAATCTAGTGTAACACTATCGGCTAGTTTTAAAAAAGCTTTAACATTTCTCAAATATTATAATCATGCATGTACCTAGAAAAGAGAATGAAGAGGTAAACATGCTTGCTTAGGTGG
The DNA here is from genome assembly GCA_026724425.1 of Erythrophleum ivorense. Classification (NCBI taxonomy): domain Eukaryota; kingdom Viridiplantae; phylum Streptophyta; class Magnoliopsida; order Fabales; family Fabaceae; genus Erythrophleum; species Erythrophleum ivorense. Next base: position 31,489,127 of record JAIUCV010000002.1, on the reverse strand, counting down.
CCTTTAGCTATAAAACTCTAACATACAACCATGTACTGTGGGTGTTTGACAAAATCTCTTTCTTAACAGTTAGACAAATACATAACTTAAGTGGTAGGACTTGTAGTAATTAGGTTTGACTTTAACTAGGAACCTCAAGCTGAAGAAAAAGAATTATAAGAGCATAACTTGAATGCAAAAAGGCATCGTTCAATGCCACAAATGGACATAACATCATGATAGGGTTAGGGATCATGAGGAGCTAGATTAAACGTAAACCAAGAATGACTTAAAAAGACTAAAGAATCTCAAAAAGCTACTCTTATTCTTGAAAAAGCCCAATTTCATCTTACTTGAAAGATATCATCTTTGAATTTCTAGCCTTGCTTAGCATAGGTGAATCAAAGCCAAGCTGTGACCAGTCCAGAATGTAAGACTAGGAAGCAATAGAGCAAGTCCAGCTGGAACATGACCAAGGATAGGCAACTATGATGGATTTACTCATCCACACTAAGACTAGCCACAACTGAATACCATTAAATAAGTCTCAGAATAGCTAGATCTGGCTGGAAGGAATAATCCTTATGAATAACATGACACAATCAAAGATTGAAGGACAAAAATAGTTAGTTATATCAAAAATTCCTTAACTAAGAGTTAGTCAGAAGTGAAGAATAAAGCATTGAATTATGTCTTAAGTGAAGATACCCAGTGCAAAAAAAGTAAACAAGGCATTTTGTTGAGATGCCTTGTAGTTGAAGTCCATAAAGGATTATGTGAAGCACATTAGGCTAGGCCAAAGATGATATGGGTTTTGCATCAACATGGATATTATTGGTTAACCATATCTGAGGATTGCATCATATAAGCGAAAAGATCCCAAAAGCTTCAGAAGCATAGAACCTTGAGACATGTGTTAGTCATTCAACTTCATCTTATAGTGAAATTATAGCTATTTAGAGGATAATCTTTAGATTTGATTGGCAAGATCTACCCACTTTCATTCAAATGGCATGCATTTATCATTATGACTACTAATTACTTTACGAAATTGATAAAAGTTATTCTTACAAAAAAAGTGAGGTAAAAGGATATGATTAAGTTCATAAGGCAGCACATCATTCATAGATTTGGCTTGCCTTAAACAATTATAGCTGATTAAGAGACATTATGTACAAGATATGAGATAAAAGCCTTTACTCAAGAATTCAACTTCAAGCTTATTCATTCAAGCCCTTACTATGCATAATCAAAAGGCCAAGTTGAGGTTACTAATAAAAGCTAATTGGATTAATAAAGAAATCCATTAAGGAATAGCAAAGAAAGTTTGCATTAGGTTTTATTTAAAGTTTTATAGGCCTATAGAAACTTTATTAAGGCAACCATAGACATTACTCTTTTCAAATTAGTCTATAGAGTTGATGTTATGTTGCCTTTACAAATCAGAGTCAAATCTTGGAAAGACGTAACAAAAGAATTTGACAGTTGATGAATCACTTAGACCATGTGAATGGAATTAGATAGATCAGATGAGGATTGATGGACAACCCTTGAGCACATGAGGCTACATAAAAACCAAGTTATATGTACATACATTAAAAGGATTAGGCCTTGATGTGTTGATGTTGGTGACTTGGTTTGGTGGACTTAACTACTAGTGGTAGTAAATGACAATTTGGTAGGTGGCCTTAAATTGGGAATGGTCATTTGTGGTTAGTCAAGTTATCCATGAAAAAGCTTGTCATCTACTCAATGTAGAAGTAATGAAAGAAACAAAGTGCATAAATGAAAAATATTTGAAGAAATATTACTTACTATTTTCAAAGAACAAAATATCAAAAATAGAAAAAACTAAAATCTTCACCGACAAAGTTATTGGAAGTCATAGAGCCATAATATTTTTCTTAAGGAGAAAAGGTTAACAATTATAAAAGATTATAATGGATAACAATGTTGAGCGAGCTAAGAACCTTGTCAACTGCATCAATAAGAGTTCATTAATAGCAATAATAGCTAGTTGAGTTTTAAGAGAAATGCACACTTCTTCACCTAAGGGCTTCCTTGATAAGGAAGAAGGTTCAGATCTTGCCTAGAAAAATTAGAAACCAATTGTTTCCACTTTTCCTTTACAAAAGCTAGTTTGGCATTATCAAATTCTAGATCTTTTAACAAGATTTTTTGTGCTCCTGCGAATTGTTTACCTAACCTATAGTCTTATAAATAGAACTATACAAAAGTATTGCTTATATGTAATACTCTATATCTCTTAATAAAGATTAGTAATTTATGAATAGAAAAAGTTTTCTTTAGCTTACAAGCAAACTATTTATATATGAATGTTGGATAGTCTCCTTTCGAATTTTTTAATTCCTTAGAAAATTGATCACATCTAGCCTTCAAGGGTTAGTATTCATTTGCTAGTTTAGCCTACTTGGTTTTAAGCTTTAATAGTCACTGCAATTAGGCTTCAACACCAATCTTTTTAGCTAAATTGATTGTAGTTTAAGGATTAGATAAGGCAGACTTTTCTAGATAATAAGAAGAAAAAAGGCCTATTTAGGAGGAAGAGAATGTAGCACCATATGATTTAAAAGATGAATGATGACAAGTCTAAATTTAAATGATTAGTCAATATTCAAAGGAGAATTATTGAGCAAATATGTCAAGCTCTTAATAGATCAGGTGCTAAGAAGACAAGCAATGAATTAAAAGTAGAACAATAAGGGAAATCAAAATATGTGTTAACCATATATAAAGGAAGACAAAAATAGCCAATCTTGTTCATACAAAAGCAATGATCTTAAAGGCTTGCTCATTTAACTTATGTCTCTTTAGATATCAACATTTGGAATGTTTTTGAAAGTGAAAATCTTTATTTCTTACTCTCGTCGAGGTATAACATGACATAAAGAGAGAGTCAAAGAAAGAACTCCTGAAGCAAGAATAAGTAAAATAGGGAGAAACCTAAATAGCAAAAGTTTGTCCTTCAATACTTTAGTGCACACTTGTTGTGGGCAATTAAGTTGCCTCACTGTTGTGGGTAATAAAGTTGCCTCACAAACCTCTACAGCTACACAAAATAATGTTAGTATAAGTCCTACAAGACTTTTGAATTTTAATAGAGTAAAGAGACTTACTAGGTTTTTGCTTCTTAGTCAAGGATGGAGTATTGGAAAAAATACCAGCTTGGACCAAAGGCCTTTCCTTAGAAGAAGCAAGGGAATTAGTAATAAGGAAAAGCTTATTGTCTAAGGGAAAGCTGCTTATATCAAATAGTTGGTTTGTCATTACTTGCCATCAAGAATCGAAAGAAGGGAGGATAGTAAAGGTAAACATAAAGTGGAATAATTCAAACTTTGATAAGCATTTGTTTATAGCTAATGTAACCTTAGTCACTTGCTAATTAAAGCTTAAGACTTGACTCCCAATCTTGTTAGTGATTATAGAAACAGAAGAAATGCAAGAAGAGCTTAAAGTAAGCCAAATTGCCTGGCACAACAATTAGCACTGTATAATTTAAGTTTAAGCTTATTATTTCAAAAGGAGAAGGATGTGCCACTATTATGTCTTTTGATCGTAAGAAACTTGCCCATATAGGCTAAATAGGTTTATTAGGGTTAGGGGAAGGCTCAGCCCAAAACTAATTAAAACCATAAAATTTAGTCAAAAAGGGTTTATAATCATTTGGTTGTTTAAACTGATTGTTATAAAGGTTACTAAAAACTAAATAGCTTGAGGAATTGGTAACCTAAACTTGGTAATAAAGTTCACCATAACAAGAAAGGTTGAAGAAAAAGTAATCACTTAGGATCAAGTATTAGCCATATGCTTACCACCAAAATTGGAGGAACCATAAGGGACCTAAGATAGTATCCATAAACATATCTTAGCTTAATTTGTCATGTAGAATTTGGAGACCTCGATACAAGGAACCTAAGAAGTAAAACCCTAGGTTTAGTAACTAACCCTCAACCAAAGTGATAGCAAATGGTTGAAATTCCTTCACAACCTAAACTGGGTTACTGTAGAAGAAGTGTTTACAAATTCAAAGAATAAGGAAAGCTACACGGTCAACATCAGAAGTAGTTGAGTCATTGGTTTAAATGTTATTAAACAAGAAAGTTAAGTATGAAGAGCCTTTCTTACTGAAATTCATGACATCCTTAGATGACATAGAAAGGGAATGCAGTCTAGTTAATGCCATTACATCCACCAGAGTAGGGGAAAATGATCCCACTTAGGAAAAGAAAAGCATTACAAGTTGAAGACTAAAAAGGAATGGTGGAATGGTGACCACAAGTAAGTTAGCATCTTTAGGGATATCAATGACAGAAAGATAAAAGATTTTAGCTATTCCTGATTATTCCTATATAAGATTAAAGTATGACTTTAATCAAGAGTATTGTTACTTGTAAGCTAATAAAGGAGCTAGCTAATAATGAAATCTTATATTAGAAGGCATTACCTTTTGAAGGCTTAGGAATGGTGGAACATAGCCAGAAGGAATTAGGAATTCCAATGTAGTTATTGAATCTTCCTCAAAAGTTGGGAGTAATGGAACCAAGATGAGCTTTCCTGTAAGAAATTTAGGGTTAATCAAGATTTTATTAATTATCAACATGGGGGCAAAAAAAGGAAAGAAAGGGATACTAGAATAATGGAACTTAAATAAATCCTTCACTAGAGAAGATACCTTAAATTCCTCATGATGGAAGGATTATGAGAATTAGATGGTGAATTAGGAGATGACTTGGTATCACAACAAAGAAAATGGGGTTTTGGCAAGAAAAATCATCAAGACTAAGAAACTTGATTAAAAGTGATCTAAATGATTTGACTTAAGAAATCAAAAAGTGATGAAATTAGTTCGACCAATGATTTAAAAGACCATGCCTTTTAATTATTGAAAGAGCATTAAAATTCATCAAGAGGAAAAAAGGGAGAAAATTCATTGGCACTAAAAATCATAAGGCAGCTACCACCGACTAGTGGTTAAAGATAGCCGATAAAGTCAAGTTAAAAGCTCAGAAAAATAGCCAATGCCAAGTGATAGTAGAAGATTAGGTGTTAGTCAAACTCCCTTAACCAGTCAAATTTTTATCACCAGCTGAAGACCCACGACTCATGTAACAAATTACCAACAAAATAAGGTGTGAATCTAACAAAATAACAACCTTTAAAGACAATTGGGCATCACGACCTCCATTCCCAGCCACCAAGCAAGCATGATGACATGAATATGAACATGGGCTATTAAAGATCATGTAAAGGATGCTATAAATTAGAAGCAAGGGCTACTATGAAAAATACACAAAAACCTCCTAAGAAGCTTATTTCATAACTTTTTTTAATTCAACCTTTTATCAACATTATCTATAGCTTTTATTTACATTCTTTATTTATAGCTTTTAATCGAATTCCAATCAAGTTGTATTCAGTTTCTTTCAGAGTTTTTTCGTTGTCAATTCTAAAGCTTGTACAGTTTATTCACTTAGTTTGACATTCATTTTCATTTATAAGCTATATATTCTTAATCCCCATATACTGTTGATTACTTTATCTTAAGGCTAACCATGTTTAGGACTTAAGAAAACCATTATTCTAGGAAAATTTTGTCCCATCTCCTCTTTGACTTAAAAACAGAAATTGACAATTGGTTTTCGAAGCTTAATTTCATAGCAAATTCACATTCACTTTTTAGTTGATCCCCAATTGGAAAAACATACCAACAATTAGCAAATGTCCCATACTTTCATTAAAAACCAAGTTTTCAAACATTCCAAGAGAGTGAGATGTTTTTTTTTTTAAGATACATGAGGTATATAGATAAGTTATTCCAATAATATGACTAGTGATGGCCCTAACGGTATGTTAAGAATTCTTGTCAGTTTCACATCCATATCCGTCAATCCCATGACACTTATATTCAACATTCCAACATAAAGACTAGTACAAGGATAGAGCCTACTAAAGGATGAGTAGGGTGTTAAGAGATCTCCTTAAGGAGGGAAGACCATTATCATGAGTTTTTTTATGTTAAGGAAATAATTTGAACTTATGCAGTATAGGCGATTGGAAAGATCTTATAATTTTTTTTTTACCCAATTAAGCTAACTTGTGTCAACAAAAAGGAGTGAGAACTTTAATTTGAAAAGTTTTCTTTAAAAGTAGTAAAAATCAAGAAGTTATCTTAAAAAAATAACATAAGATTAATATTTTGTTTGATAGTACTATTTTCAACCATTGTTATCAAAACCTTTAAAAAAAATAATAATAATGTTTTAAAGAACTAAAAATAAAGAACATCTTATGGATGTTTTGGTCTTTTATTTTCCAAAACCAAAAGAGAACACTGAGAAAACAATTTTATTCAAAGAAAAATGTTTATTGTTTTATTTTCAAAACATCTATAAAAATAAGTAGACAAAACTACTTTAAGAACATAAAAACAAAAACTAGAATTAAACAAGCCTAATTTTTGATGTTTTCAAAATTAGTGACAAAAAATTCTAGAATAAAGGTTTTATTTCACCAAACAAATAAAGGATCATTTTTCAATAATTTCATAGAAATTTAAACTCGGGAATAAATCAACCTTGTTAAGAAAATATTAAAATTATAAATTTAAAGGTAAATAACTTAAAATTAGGAATTATCAAATAAGGAAAAGACTTAATATTTATAGTGAAATTGTAATAAGGAAAAAAATCCTTCATAATTAGGAAAGACATTAAATATAAGAAGATATATTAGAATTAATAGTAGTGCAAATATAAACTAAATAAAAAAATTATAGTACATATTTTTTATTTTCCATGTGTATCTTCATGTTTTTTTGAGTATGAGACTAACATTGTAGAGATCCTTAAATAAATAAATTTTGATAAGGAGAGAAATTGAAGTTTATAGCCAAAGCATCTAACCTTATAGCCAAATTATCATTAGTTCACACTTACTATTTTAAGTTTTTTAGTGCTCTTCAAGGGCATTAAGGCTACCCCTTCCCACAAATGTATTTTCATGGATTTAAACCTTTAACTTTATAAAGAAACAAATAAATTTTGATAAGGAAAAAAAATAAAATTTTATAGCCAAAGAATCTAACCCTATAACAAAACTATCATTACCTCATGTCCACATTTTCAATACCTTTCAAGGTTAGGCAACCACTTTCTATAATTTCTTTTTAGGGCTCAAACCCTCTAACATTATAGAGATTCTTAAATTAATAAATTTTGATAAGGACAAAAATAAAATTTTATAGCTAAAGCATCTAACTTATAACCAAATTATTATTAGCTCATGCCCACTATTTTTGGTTTTTAATATCCTTCTTGTCTTTGAATCCATTACACTACCAACCCCATTTTAAATACTCCACATGGTCAATTGAAAAAAAAAAAAACCCTCCATGTATAACACAAATTCTACTAATCCCCTATTAAATACTCTGCGTATGCAACCAACCCCATATTAGATACTTCACACATAACATGAACGCTAGTATATATAGTTCAATAGCACCCATATATTTTGCACATATAATCCTAATAATTCAAATAGGGTATTTTACTTCACAATTTATGATCAAAGTAGATAATGCAAAGGATAAAGATGCCGATGTTGACTATAAGAAATCCATGAAGCAAATCAACAAGATCAATTGACTTAATGATTTACCAAAATATCAGCACCTATGGGTACATATCTTACTCCCCCTTTTTTTTCATGTGTACTAGTTAACTACTTATCATGTATGATAGTTCCCTCATTTGTGTCATTGTATCCCCATACAAATTTTGGTCTTGTTTGTTTTAAATTGTAAGAAGATCAACATACAAGCACAATGTCACATTGGAGTTCTTTTCTTAGAAACATCCTCAACTTGAACAAAAGAACTTTAAATAGAAGGAGAATGAAGGAGAACACACACCTATTCACTCAGAAAGGTTTGCTTGTGTGGCTTTTTGACATGAATATGGAAAAAAAACTATTAACTCAAAAACTTAGCCACCATAACTATTTTTAGAAATATTTTTTTTAATTTAAAGGGTTACGACAGAACGTTTGTTGCAACCCATTTATATATTATTTCAAATTTTTTTGCTGCAATCTAATATGAATTTTTTTAAAAAAAAATTTTAAGCCCTTGGCCCTATAAAGGATTATGTGACTTGATGACAGGTCATGTTAGCCTAAGATGTGGATGTCTCTCTTAGCATGCCAGGCTTATTCAATGAGTAATCAAAAGACTACTCACTAAAAATTTAGAAGGAATTGTTGCTTTTATAAGGGAAGGTACTAAATTTTATAACGAGACATATGAAATTTACAAAAAGAAGAAAAGAAGAAAAGCTTTTTTCCCTTATAAAAATGGAATACTTGCTCTTGCTTCGTCCATTTTCCTTACGAAGCTCTTTGAAATTTCTTAAGTGAAGCTCTCCAAGTTTACAAAGCTCCCTCTGGTTTCCTTGTTACATAATAATTTCTTTTGTAGCATTAAAAGCTATGAGAGTGAAGTTTCTTCATCATCTGTTTCATTTTAGTTGTAAATGTTGGAATAACTTTAAGTATAACAGAGTAGAAGAAAAATTTAAGATTTTCTTGTTAGTATTTTTTTTTTTTGGGTATAATTTTCTATTTGAAGAAAAGAATAGTGGACCTTATTGTTAAATAGTTGTTTAATTTTTTTAATGTCTGTTAATATATTTAGTATTTTAACATTTTATTATTTATATTTAGAGATATCTGATAATTTTTGTATATTGATAGTGTGGGTAAACAAGTATTTTGTGGTATAGCGAGAGAAAAAAGTGTAGTAAACTACATATCAACTCTATCTGTTGATTATTTATTTTTTAAAGATTGTTTGTGCTATTAATAGCTTCCATTGATTAACAATTTTTCATAAGTAAGGGTTCTATTGCTATAAAATACTAGCTAGTTATTTCTCCTAAGAGAGAAATTTCTAATTCTAGAAGCCTATCTTGGGAGAGCTTATTAATCATGTAGGGTCAATGTTAACCCGTTTGCAAGATTAACATTTCTTTCAGTGGACTCATTTACACATCTCGGGAGGTAACTTATTTCATATCACATCTCCCATATCCTCTCTAAATGGCTTTTCATAATATCTTATCATCTTTTCTGATCATTAGAGCCATCAGAGGTTTTTGTCTGTTTACTATTTTGAAGTATACTGTCCACTGTTCATCTCTGTGTTCTTTCTTACTAGCTCATCCCATGATTACAATTCATATCTCTTTCTGTCATAGGCCTCATAACGCAACTGCTTACTGACATTACAGCTCCTTTGAGGAGTTTCTGCTTTTAATGATCCTAGTTTCTTTATTTATTACTATATCTGTCTTTGTAGGTCGGGACTTTTTCTCACTTTCTTTGCTCATTTACAATGGCATTTTATAGTCCTTCATTTCAACACTGATTGGCCTAACCTGTATGTTTCATACTGGCACTGAAGAGCTACTACCACTGACTACTGCTAAGCTCTGATGGGATGCTAGCTATTCTCACAGTTTGTCTCACTGGAGATAAACTATACCACTTACCTTATGTAAAATGGCACCGACTCTTTTTTGAATACATAAGCTAACATGTAGGGGATCTCTCTATCTCTCGGTCAGAGCTAATATCTACTGGGTAGTGGTTCATCTGGTTTTAACTTTGGAAAGCTAATTTCTTACTTTCCTCATCCCATACACTATGCTCATCTCCAAAGAGAGCTAGTCAGTGGTCTAACTGTCTGAGTAAAACCTTCATTCTCTGTGGCAACGGTCTACCAGACTTAGGAGGTCTGTAATCTCTGAGACAAAAATTAGTTGAAACTGTACTGGTCTCTGAGACTAACTGCTCTGTAAAACTATCTCAGGCTGTCATCTCTACCAAAGATCTATCATGATGTGGCTAGGGCTCTCTATAACTCTGTGGGATCTACTGTGACCCCTAGGTCTTCTGTGACCTCTTAGAGCCCTGCTAGGGTCTACTGCAACCCGCTGTGCTATACTAGGATCTACTGCGATCCATCTCTGGGAGATATCAAAGCCTAAGATCACTGTATCTAACAGTAAAATACATACTCACTAAGTCCAGTTACCATCGCTCATAATAGCTGAGGCTAAACTCAGAGGTACATCGTGCTCTTCGTGCAAAGTGGGTTCTGTATCATCTAATTTTTTAGGATCCCATTATACTGATACTAGGGAGCATTTTAAATTATTATTCATCGGTCCATAAGATCTTTAGATTTCCACTTCAGCCCCTTTTTGCTTGGGCTTTCCTTTTTTACTCTATTGACTTACTTACTTTACATGTACTCATTCTAGTCTTTCTCTCATATCCTTAGTTTCTAACTATGCCCACATTCTGCTTTTAAGTGCTTTAGTACTAGGGCATCTCACACACTGAGTGTGGCTAACATCTCTTACAGGAGAGAGACTATGCACTGGTCCCTTCTCATTTCATTTACATATACTATAAGGGACTCAGGCTATGCAGATAGAATCAAAACATTTCTACTGGGAATTCCCTTTTTCATGTTTTTCTTACTATTCTGATATCACTGGAATCCATTTACCTTTCTTTTCTGACTCATCTCATTATCTAACTAACTAGGATACTCTTCAATTACCGGGACACTTTAGTGAGTAATGTCATCGTTTGCTACGCACTCAAGTCACATTACTATTAGGTTGATCAGGCCTAATAGCATGTAACTATTGTTGCAAGCAAACTATAACATCAAACACTAATACACAAGCGCCTCATGACTGAGCTCGAGGCCACTAGCGCCTGTATATTGCAAGTTTCCTAATAATTTAAAGTACCCCTCTCTTACTTTTTTTTTTCTATCTGCCCTATTTTCGTAAAGTGCTTCGAAAAAGTAGGATTCTTCATCTACTATATCTCGAGACCTCTCTGTATTACTCAGTTATTTTTTACTTTTGGCAATATTATGCTAGAAGGGCATCTATGCCAAGGACAAGTGTGCTTTCTGAAGTACTCAAGCACATTAACTGAATATCTATTCTCAATCTAAGATGTCCTCTGCTTGAACACTGTTATGTCTTCTCTTTTTACGTTTCTTATCCTCTTACTTAGGTAAAAGGATGTTTTACTACTGGTTATTTCTGTTACCAGTGCAAGTTTCTTTATGCTCAAGAGCACCTGTATTTTCCCAAGTTTCTCTACTGATTTACTCTCTGTAACATCAAGGGAGTTAAATTTTCGTTCATACTCTTACTCTGTCCTTAACTAGACCATCCTTTGGTATCCCAGGAATTTCATTCTATGACACTCTCAACTTACACTCTTTCTCTATGTAATGCAAGAATTACCTTCTGAGGCGGTCCTTAACTTCCTCGAGCTTCCCTAAGGGTACAAAGGCACTAACTATTTATTTCAGCTTATTTCTATGTTTGGATTAGAGCTGAGCTTTTTCTCTGTTTAATTTCTTTAGCCTCATCCCCAGGAGCACAGTATGTTATTTCTAGGGTTCTGCTGACTCAATCCAGAACACATTTTCTCAATGTCTGAATTCTACCTTACTGAAACTCATGCTCTACTGGGCGCTCTAATCACTCACGTGCCTTAACCCTGTATCATTCTCATATTAGGGAGCTCGTTTAACTAACTATTGGACCCCTATCTATTTACCTCACTCACTCAGTTTACTTATTTAATCATTACTAAAGCGAGGGTATCTTTTCTGTAGTTAGTTTCTTAACTCTTCTTCACTTCCCTTTATGACTCAAGGGGGTCTATCTGGAGAAATTTACTAACCACTATCGGGTGGTTTCCCCGACTCAGGGTGTCTCATCTTTTCTTTCTCGATCGAGGGAGAACGTTCACTAAGCTCTTCATTTACATATCTCACCTGGAACGATACTACTAGTTATCTCCCCTAGGCTTTATGCTCAGCCTGGGCTAGCCATCTCATCGGACATGTAGCTTACTAACTATTCTTGTTCTTTTCTGAGTCTCTATTACTGGGTTACTCATACTTACTTGTAAGTGTTACCCATGAGGTACGCCTTTCTAGGCCACTCACTATGTGCTTCACTGCTAGTAGCCTTATCTCACACTATTTCAAGGCTACACTAGCATTCTATCATTCAGTGTCTCACAGGGTAGCATCTTAGGTTGGAGTCAACGCCTTAAAAGCGACTCTCAACAACCTCATCATCCCTGTGTCTAACTTTTTCTGTGTTAAGCTCTTTCCTCAGTCTCATTTATTAGGCCCACGGATTTCTTACTAATCTTTTGTAATCATTCATTACTCTTTTCTCTATTTATACTAGGGGTTCCCACTCTCTATGGGTTATCTGACCCCTTATCAACTCCTTTCTTAAGTTGGCCTGAATATGACCAACAAGGCATTTATGGTGCTATTCGCCGCGGCTAACATATCATTCGCCGCAGCTAATCAGCCTCAGATTTACTCTAGTTCTTTTGTTTAAGTATTGGTTGCGACTAACTTCTTAATTGGTCACGACGAGGAATTCTCTAGATTGCCTTGCTGTTTCTATGGAATAATTGGCCGCAGCTAACAGCCTCTGATTGGCTTATTTTCCAGGGATTGGATTTTCATCTTTAGCTACCAACCCGAGCCTCACTGCCTCATCAAGTTAGAAGGTTCTACCTCTTACTTCGTTCATACATAACTACTTATCATTTCCGGGCAATCGAGCTCTAGGGTGTAGCTTGTAACTCAAATCTCTGGCTTAAAGGAATTAACCTTTCGGGCTATAGTACTTATCTAGACATTTGGGTGTTGTGGCTAAGGGGTAACTTTCTTTCTCATTCCCTTCTAAACTGGTCTTGTGCAGCTGCAGTCTCATTTCATACCGCACTGCATCACTACTGCAGTAAGTAGGCTATCTCGAAATGGTCTGAGTATGACTATCAGGGAAGATTAGGCCTCACATGCTCTTTGTAGCAAGCCTCTTCCTATCAATGAGATCATTTCTCATTGTTTATGTCTAGGGCTTGCCACTGATCCCGGCGAGCTATCATATCTCATCAAGCTCTAGCTATCGGATCCCTCAGCTCTGCTCAAACTTAGCTCTGTTCAAGCCACTCTAGAGGCCACTCTTTCTCGGTGTTCACTAACCATTCCAAGACCATCCTACAACTTACTCATCATAATTAAAGCCACAAACTACTCTCACACACCCACAATGTCTCATACAAGGCTCTACCTATCTATTCAAGCCATTTACAAAGCCCTAATGTTGCTTCCTTAAGCCAAATCCAATCCAAAAGAGCCTGGAACTTTGCTCTGATACCAACAAATGTAACACCATAATTCTAGCTCATCTCATGCCTTTGAATAGCATAATTATCATGAAACATACACATAATTCTCATAAAGGAGGCATGAAGATTTAGATTTTTATTTGCAAGTCATCATATCCAAAAACCCATTCGGTGTCACGTGGACTGTGTGAGCTCATTCTATGCATCCTCATATTTATTTGCATGATTAGAACTCATTTCAATCACAAAAACTAGCTTTAAACCCATGGAAACCAAAAAGGGATATGAAACATGTAGATTCATTTTTGGCAGACTTGGCCTCATTTCTGGGCAAAGTTTGGAAACTCACAACCAAATCCAAAAAAATCAAAAACATGTAATCTCAGTCATTCTGGAAAGATTAAGACGTCTACTTCATGCTAAAAATATGTAGAAGTCTTAAAATCTCATATATAATGCGTTTGACATGCGAAATCATCTACTGGTCGGAGGGGTTCCTGATACTATCACAGTTTACTGATATGGATTTCAAAAATGTCTAACTTATTCCACAAAAATCCAATGCTTGCAAGTGATATCACTATGGAAATATGTGTATGTTAGCTAGAGAGAAAAAATATTTCCAGGTCAGTTCATCAAGCCAAACTCCCAAAAATCGATGAAACAGTACCTCGGGTCTGGCAAGATGTCTGATACTGGGCTGAACCTTCGAAAATGCATATCTTCCTCTCTAGACCTCCAAATGAGGTGATCTCGGTGGCCACAGAAATCTTATGACCTCTATTTTATGCATATAAAATTTCATAAGCATTGGATACCATTTGACCATCGGGTGACATAGAATTCAAAACTGCCAGTAGGAACAGTACCCATACCAGAATCCATGAAAAATACCAACTTTAAAAATTCATCAAATATTCTATAGGTCTCTAAAAATTATGATCTTTAGATTCCCAAAAATCTCTTAATGAGACCTAATTGCATGCCAAGTTTCAGGGCAAGACTAACTCATTTGGCTAAAAAATAGCATAGGGTTCCATTATGGTCAATTTTAGCTCCATATTGGGTACCAAAATTGCCAAATGGATTCCCCTTGGTCTTGGCACCTTTTGGGCAAGTCTAAAAGTACATTTAAGACTTGTGTGAGCTGCCCAAATGGTCCCAAATCTCATGCATCTCATTTTGGCCATTCAACCCACATTTATGCACACTTCCATCATACATTACTTAATTTGACATTACATACCCAAATTCATTTCTAAAGTTCATACATCATATCCATACATGTATACATCACATAATATCATATTTACATGTGTCTCAAGGGTCATGTGCCATTTACAATAATCATATACATCATTATGGCTCAAAAAGGATAAAAGCTAGACATAGACTTGTCATTCTTCTTTCTTCATTGATGTTGGCTCCCTTCACCATAGTTACTTGATCCACCTAGCATGTTAGATCATTGGAGAGGAGGGGATGAGATTCAAAGAATCCCAATAGCTCATCTCCCATTCAATCACACATAATATGTACAAAGCAAGTTTCATATATGCATGCATGGAGAAAGTAGAAATCATAGGCATTTTAAAGCAACTTTGGCATGTGAATCAATCATGCAAGACATTTAAGAGTTCCCCAAGTGTTTGGATTGGCCTCACACTTCTCCTCATGGATTTTGGACTTGCCTCACCCATTCTTTAAGCACTTTGGACTCAACCACATTCTTGGGAGCCCACTTTGCTTTTGGGAGACTCTTTACTTTGTCTCAACCAAGCTCAAGGGTTCTTGGCTCATCCTCACCAAAGGGAAGAGTTCTTGGCCTTTCCACACTCAAGCAAACTCACACAAACATCATGTAATCATTTGAAAACAAACATAGCATCAAGCATCATGGCATATAAAGGTATGCTAGCATACTTTTCTTAGTTTGAAAATACACATACACACATTTTAAAACAAGCTAAACACACATCCATGCATGAGAGAAGGTGGAGAGAGTTACCTTGCATAATTTCACACACTTTTTCCTTAGCTTTCAAGCCTCCTCTTTTAGCCACACCCCCACAAGTTGGTGGAAATAGTGTCTCTTGGCCTAGACACAAATTATGGGAGCCAATTAAGTTCATGAAACAATGTCTAGGGCCATGCAACTTGCTTAAACCCTAGATTACTCTATAACCTCCATTATGGTCCATATTGGCACCTAATGAAGCAACACCCCTCAAATCATTTCTAGGCCTCATTCTTTATTCTCAAATATGATTCTTGACTCCTTTTAAACCTCTTGGAGTCATCATATCATTAAAACAAAGGGCCTAACATCATGTTACTTCCTTAGGTCACAATATGGAACCTAAAGCACCAACTCATTCTCTAAGCTTCCTAAATTTTTCCCAAGGTTTCCCCTCACATTCATTCATCATATATGACTCAAAAATGGGCTTGAAACAATTTAAAACTCTCCCTAACTATGCCATCCCTACTTGGCCGAAACTTAGAGCATAAATGGGATTTCATGGCTTCTTGATTTTTCCTTGATGGGAGAACCATTTAGGGAGGTTGTTAAGAGTTGTAGGAGGTCAAGGAAACACTTAAATAGCCAAGAGAACTCATAGATTAAATCAGTTTTTACAATCCCCTTATATGCTCTACACTTTTCTAACTTTGAGTTCATTAATTTTTTTTGCACTTTCTTTACTTTCTTGGAAGGGAGGTGCATGTGGGAAGCTCTCTAGGGGTCTTAGGAGCATGTTTAAACATTCAACTAAGTCTAAGAACATTCATATAAAATCATATTTGCAAGGGAGCATTTGGATCCCTAATGATTCTATCTTGTCTCTTAATGCTCCTTTCTTGATTCTATTAGTTCCTTCTTAATCCTTGCCATCTAAAACCTATAATCCTTCCATAAATTGGGCAGAAAACAGCCCCTAAAAATTGGGCTCATGGTGCCCAATTTCGTACAAGAGGAAGGGGGAGGAATGAACTACCAAAGAATGGAAGTTTTACCTTGTTTTCTTGCTTTCCTTTGGTTACTTTTCACTTGGCTAGCCTCCCCTCACCAAATCCGAAAATTCCACCTCTGTTCTGCCTTCAAAACAGCACCAAATTAAATGCCAAAACCATGAGAAGGAAGAGGAAGAAGAGGGGAAGAAGTTTAACAAGGCAAGGAGTAGGAAAAAGTGGCCAAAACTTACATTTTTCAAAGCTTCTTCTTCCTTCCTTGGCCTCCCCTCTTGTGCGCCACTCTTAGCCCTTCTTAATTCTGTTTTAACGTGTGAGAGAGTGGGTGAGGAGATCTGAGCAGAGGAGGGACGTTTTTATAAGCTAGGGATTCATTTAAGCAACTTTTAGAATTTACAATTTAGTCCCTCTTTGTAGTTTTGTTCGTTTGGGCTCATTTCAACTCCTTTTTGAAATCCGTCTTTTCCATCATATTCCTTAGGCTCTTAATCATAATAATTGCCTTTGGAATCACTCAAAAAGGATCTAAAACCATTCCGAACCGTTCGGTCAAAGTTTCGGTCAACCAATAGCCGAAATCGCTCATCGGAGGGGTTTCAACTGTTCTAGGGGTTCCCATGGTATTCGGGGCCTCTGAGAACCCCAGAAAGCTTAAATTTTCCATTTAGAAAGCCCTCCTATGAGATTTCAAAATTTTCCAAAAATTACAAAAATGCCCTTACTTTCTTCGGCAAATTTTCTGAGCTCTTCTGGCTCTGGTTTTTGGGCATCTCAAACCTTAAATCCTCATTTTCTAATATTTAAAATTTTATCATAATTTTAGTTGGCCCCAATTCCTTCTATTTCGAGAACTTCCTTTTATATTTGGCTCATTTCTGACGTTTACGGAGAAACCGAACATTGTGTTTCTCATGTTTACGGAGGGATCGGATGTTACACCTGTAACTACAGTGAGTTTCAAATTCAAAAGCATCCATGCCAATATGTATTTGTTGCATGTGCCACGGTCTTCATTGATTCGCTCCAATACATGAACTGATTTTTTCAGCTAAACACCATAGTAAATGCATACAAGATAAAGAGGTAGGCTTATTACTAGTGCTTGATCCTGTTATAAATCGCCAAAGAGGTAGGCCGAAGTCTTCTAAAATTTAGAATGAAATGCATTGGTGTGAATGGCTAAGAAAACAACAATGATGTAGCTTGTACAGACAAACTGGCCACAACAGAACAACCTACCCATCTCGACGGCTGAGCAGACATTGATATAGTTCATTTTATCGTGTATTTTACTTGATTAATGTAATTTTACTATGACTTTATAGTTGATTCTATCAATAAAATTTTCTTGTAACATAATTCCTTTTTTTTACTAGATTTGTAGTTCTTTATATAACAGTTGACAAGTTAGTTTCTTGACATATGAATTTATTCGTAATTATTATTATTATTTACTAGATTTGTAGTTCCCTTATATAAAAATTACTTCATAAATATAAATTTGAAAGTGATAGTTTTAACTCTAAGTCTAATACTGTAACAATACAATAGTTGGTCATCCTAGCATTATGAATTCGAGCCCTGAGGATGCCTCACTTCTATATTTGCAAACTCATCACGTGTCACAGGTCATGTGGCAGAGATAGGTAAAATAACACAATTAAAGTTATTTTAATTATGTGTAGATATTATAAATGCATATTACAAGCTGATCGCATTTTACATATATAATGGATAATACAGGAGAATCACATCTTTGATCCCTTACTTGCCATTATTCCTTACTTGATCAAGGCGGGTTTTTATGGGGTATCTCAACTTGATCATTTTAACTTTAATGTAGCATTAGTTTTAGCCTTTATAGAGAGATGGTAGCTAGATACACATAGTTTCCACTTAACTAAGGGGGAGGTAATAATCAGCTTATAAGATGTTGCCATCCAACTTGAACTATCCTGCATAGGACAGATCATTTCTGGTCAAATGAATTACAATTGAAAGACTGTGTGCCAACAGTTACTTGGTATAACTTCACCTCCAGAGATTGTGGATGAATAGAGGCTCAGTGTCCCATGGCTAGTCCAGAAATTTGTGACCCTATCAGATGATGTCGACGATGTAACTATATAACAATTTACTTGAACATATATCATGAAATTGATTTAGGGATACTTGATGCCAGACTAGATTGGGCACATGGTCATATTGATATATTTGCCCTTACTTATTGATTTCAATGAAACTGATCATTATTGTTGGGGATCAATAGTTTTGGTACACTTATACAGAGAAATGTGTAATACAACAAACTACAATGATGTCAATATTAGTAGTTGTTTAATATTGTTGCACTTATGGGTATATGATCATTTCCTATGACTCGGTTTACTGTCACCCCCCTTAGCTGGAGATACACCTTTTAAGTTCACTGTTGGGTTTCAAATGAAAGCATGTCCCGTAGCATATTCGTCTTACCACATAGGCCTTGTAGACCTATAAGATATTATTAGATTATATGAAGGATTATGGGTTTATTTAGCAATCATATGACCCTTTAAGTATCCGACAATTAATTTTTAACTATTGTTTAGCATCTCTTGATATATGGAGTGCACCTACTCTTATCATTTGCTTATGGATCTTTGAGTTCCACCATATAGATTATGTCCTCCACTAGTTTGGTTGGTAGTAGCATATCTCCTAGACATTGTTCAATATAAGGTCCTTGCATACTCTTTAGTTGAAAGGAAAAATATAGAAAGATTGGTGTCATGAACATTTTGTATTTATTACTGCATTGAATGCATAGCAGTAGGTTGTTGCCTAGGTGAATATAGAGATATCTCCCTTGGATTGCTCATTCCATTACATGCATTGATATTGACAAAATACATAATAGTAGATCTATCCAGAGAGTGACTCTCAAGATTTCATGGTAAGGTTTATTATACCTATATTTATTTTAATTCTATATACTTCTATACTCTATCTAATCACATAATTGCTAATCTTTTTTTTTTTTTTTTGCACAAGTTGATATATTGGAAGACTTATATAGACTTGCCTTTATCGACCCTTTGATACTTGATTATGCAGGGTTCAAGGAGAGGGCACGTGAAGACATTAAAACGATGCTACATGCCTTGGGTGAACATCGAGAGATGATGGTCTTTTAACTTGCTCCACCCGCATCTCATATGCAAAGGCTATAAGAGCCAGAAGCTCAACTAAAAAAGCAAGGACATGGTTTTATATCTACTAGAGAGCCATTAGTAGATGTTATACATATTAGTAGATGTAAGACAGATGCCTCATCATTGTATTACATGTATCTGTCTCATATCTTAGCGCTGGTCCATGAAAACACCGAGGGTCCAGGTCTTTCTTCTTTTGCATCGTTTGCTAACTACGCGGGTGTTAGTCCTTCTTCTTTTACTTCTAGGACATCATTCATAGATTTTGTCAGTGTTGGTTCGTCTTCATTCACACCATCAACTCATCAATCATACTTTTTCACCCTACCACCCCCAACCATGCAAGCAGGTGGTGTGCCCTTTGCCACTCTATTCTTCAATTTATTTGCATTTAGTGCAGAGTATGTTGGTACATCTTCAGAACAGTAGAGATCATTTTTTCAATAAGGGTTTTTCACTCCTAATAAACTAATTTCACCTATTTAATCCCCTAAGCCAACTTATAATATTAATAATAGATTGTTTGATGATGATAAAAATGATGAAGAAGAAGAAGAAAGTGACGACAACGACGACAATGAAGAAGAAGAAGATGATGAAGATGAAGAGCCACTGCAGTGTCGTCCATAACGATTGAGAAGAAGGCATTGATACGAGATAGAAGACATATTGGTTGAAATGGTAAGCTTATTTTCTATTTTTATATTTATACCTTTCAATTTACTTTTGTATACTTGTAAATTTTATTTTATTTTTATTTATATATATATTTTACATTTTCTAATTATTTACAATATTATATTATTATTATATTAATTTTTATTAATAAAAAATAAACATTACAAAAAATATATTATACTTTTTTAATTCCATATTACACATAAATTAATTAAAACCTAAAAATATATTAAAAGGATGTGTCCTTTTAAAAAAATTAAAATTAAAAAAAATTTACTATACATATAAAGTTTAAAAAAAATATGTATATGAGTCACAACATGTCATATGCTACAATTCATATACATAAAACCTAAAAAAAAAAAATTGTTTATGGGTCATGGCCTCTTAGAGGCCATGATACCCTTTAAATAAAAAAGAAATTAAGTATATTTAGAAATAGTTTTGATAGTTGAATTTTGAATTAATATATATATTTTTGTATTCATGTCAAAAAGCCTTGCTTGTGCCAAAGGCTATGTTTGAATTGAAAGGAATGACAAGATAAAAAAAGTGAAGAGAAATTTTAATTTTGATATTTCTTTGATTTAGAGTTAAATTTAGTATTTTTTTTCTTATAATATATTTGGATTGAGAATAGTGGATAACAAAGAAAGGATGTTTATTTAAATATAAATCAAAGAAAATAATTAAATTAAAAATTTATCTTTCTTTTTATTTCTTTTCCATATTCTGACATACTTAAAATTTTGAAGAAATCTCATCATTACTGAGAGAGAAGTTTTAGCTAGATTTTCTTATAATAAAAAATTCTTCCTTGTAACGGCTTCATTGGAGAAAAGGGAAGTAGAGTGTTTATTTGTATCTTGACAACCTTGGGTGTGAACATTAATGTTTATGTCTAGTGTTGGCAATTTCTTTCTATCTCAACAATTTCTTTTTTCAATCTTATTGAATAACTTGATTCAAAACGCCAATTACGTGGGAGACTAGTTGACACCATACTCTAGGAACCGATTTGAACATTGAGTTAGTGAAAGAATTAATAACTACTCAACGGTTATTTTAATTAAAAATAATAAATATATTTTAAATGGAATATACTATAATTTTTTAAAAAAATTATTTGAAAAAGTTATATCAATTCACATGTACATGGACATTCATTATATTATGGTGAAAACAATTATCAGAGTAATAATCAACTTAAAATACTTTTTATGTATATTTTAAAATTTTATATGTTTATTTTTATTATAATTGTATATTAAAAATAATTATTGAAAAACAAAAAAAATTACACATAACTCTTCCAAATTAGATATAATTACAATTTTGATATATAAATTTTTAAATGAATCACTTTATTCTTCCCTAAAAGTGAAAACATTTAACCTTTCAAGAACCCTTGTCTTTTTACAAAAACAAACAAACAAGTAAATAAGCAAACAAAAACAAAAATCCTCACTTGGTAACTTAAAATAGTTCTTTCAATTTTAAAATAAAAGATAAAGTTACTAAACTTTCACATTTTAAAAAAC
Source organism: Erythrophleum ivorense (assembly GCA_026724425.1). NCBI lineage: Eukaryota > Viridiplantae > Streptophyta > Magnoliopsida > Fabales > Fabaceae > Erythrophleum > Erythrophleum ivorense. The sequence goes on along the minus strand of JAIUCV010000002.1, from coordinate 31,467,490 downwards.
GGATTCTCTTTTTTATTTTTCCTTTAACGACATAAACTCAAACCCTATAATCCTATATCAATTTTTTTTTCATAATTGATATATTGACGTTAGAGACTAGGAGAAACTTGCCATTTCAATTATGATGAATTCTAATGTGGCATTTGAGTTAATGTTATTAACAAAAAAAAAAAAGGTAAAATTACTTTTTTTTTAAGTGTAAAAGCTAAAGACTTAATTTCTGGTTTTAAAATGACTATTTGTTAGTGATTCTATTAAAGTTTAAGGAGCGCTTTTGTGTGCTTTTTTAATCCCTTATTTTATAATCTCATTTGCATAATAACAAACTTTGATTAGGTGCTGTTTAGATGTTAAATATCAGAGTTCTAATAATAATAATAATTCTCAATTGTGTCACAACCCTAGCCACTTGGTAGCTTCATAAAATTTGGATTCCACTTCAGTCAAAATACTTGTATTGTCATTTTCTCTTTTTTTTTTTTTTGTGATTGTATTATTGTAATATAAAAATGTATTCTAAAGATTATAAAATTTAGGCAAAACTTCAAAATTATGCTACTGAAAACATGATGTCAATACTGAATATCCCAAAGCCAAGGATTTTGCTTTCTACTCATTGAGAATAAGTGACAATAATCTCATAATGAAGGGCTTACTTTGTAAGTTAGCTCGATCGGATCTGATTTGATTATCAAAATGAATTGATTCATTTTGATATATTGAAATCAAACTGACCCAATTTATAGTGAATTAACTCAATCTACCAACATATTAATAACTCTTATCATTTGTAGTATGTCCTGATTTTTTTGGTTACATTAGATTTTTTTTCACTTTAATAAGTAGTATGCTAAAAAGTTATAAAAATCCTCATAAAATGAAGCAGTAATTTTTTTGGGGGGTAAAGTTATGAGGAGAAAAAAAACTAATCGTAGTAAGAAAATGTTAATATTATAAAATTAATAACTAAAAAAATCAAAATTAGGCGATCAATAAATAAGGAAATAAAATAACTTAAAATTTATAGAGAAATTGTAATGAGAAAAAGTCAATTATAATAAAGAGAGGTATCAGTGACCTATTTGAATACTGTTCTGGAAAATAATTTTTTGTTTCTAAAAACCAAAATATTTTGATAGTCCTATTTCCATCCATTGTTCTAAAATCTTAAAAAACAAAGTAGTGTTCTAAAGAACTAAAAATATAGAACATCTTTTAGATATTGTGGTTTCTTATTTTCCAAAATTAAGGGAAAAAAAACGGAGAATATCTTGAGAGAAAAGATGTCATTAACGGCATTATTGTAATTTGATGAAAACACAAAGAACATCTTAAGTGAACTTTCATTTAAACTGGTTTTTTTTTTCAAAATTTGTTCTCAAAAACAATTTATAAAATTATTTTAAGAACATAAAAACAAAAAACAAAATCAAATGAGCCCCAATATTATTAAGAGAGAAAAAGAAAGGGATAGACAAACTCTTGTACTACTAAGTTTTTTTTATTTTTTTTGGGTGAGGTACATTATGAAGCTTATAAAATAAATTGAACAACCCTAAAATTCAAGAGACTCCATTTAATTTTTTCTCGTCTTTTTTTGGCATAAAAAATGCTAAACTAATAATTTTTAAATATATCATCTTATTTTATTTTATTTTTGAAAATCTCTCTCTCTCTCTCTCTCTCAATACGTGAAGTACGAATTTTTTATCGACAGGATAGCTATTTTTTTTCTCAACATGTGTTGTTATCACAATGGGTATGCATAATTTTTTTTTGCAATTTATGTTACTAACAATTATGACATAATTCATACTTATATATATAATATGAAAAATATATAATTTTTTAATTAAACTATATATTTATTATATTATTATTAAAAAGTTACACATTTATTATATTTTAATTAAAAAACATAATAATAAAAATATGAAAAGCTATATCTAAAGATAATTGTTTACTTGCGAATTTGGAATAATTAACCAAACGAATCAATTAACTTCACACAAATGATTTTCATGTTCAAGTGATATATTGAAGAAGGGATTCTATCCCACATTTCTAGGTTTCTAAATTATTAAAAGAAGCACCTAATTCGAAAATATGACTAGTGGTTTAATGTTATGATTAGAAAGAGTAGTAAACGACATGAAAATGGATAAAGCTAAAAAGAAAGATAAAGTTGGAAAGGTGCCAGAAAATAAAGGCATAAGTATAAATGAATGTGAAAAATAAATGATAAAAACTTGTCTTTAATTGATTAGATGTATCTTTTACAAATTTCTGCGCTAGGTTTTTATAAGTTATACCTAACACTAATCATTAACCATACTAAGCACATCTATCACTTCTCCTAATTTTTTCTTCCTATATTTTCATACATGTAAAGTCATGGCCAACATCCTTAGAATTGTGTTGTACCATGTTAACTTTCTTTGAGGATGAGATAAATATTTTGCCTATTGATTAAATATCTTGTTAGTTAACAAGTCAAACTCATCACTAAATTCAGGAAATGAATTTCCCATTCTTTCTACACCCTTCTATATAAGGCTAGCTCTATGATTTTCTTTTATTTTTTGTAAGTGATTATGGGTATTTGCTTTACCATAATTTTATGATTCTATTCCTAAATTATAGGAATATGGTTAAGTGGCTTGCAAACTACCAAAGGCCAATTGAATATCTCGCATTTGTAATTGCAAGTTATTAGGCCAATTCTCATTAATATTCTATTAAAAATCTAAAAAATCTAACACGTGATTCTTAATCTAATCCAATATTAAAAGCCCAATTCAGCTCCTAGAAAATAGTTTCAAAGGGCCCAAATCCATTAGCCCAGGAAGCAAGCCCACTTTTTCAACCAAGTCAATATTTTTCTGGTGTTAACAATAATCCTTAAAAAAATGATGCACATGATTGAACAATTTTTAGGAATTGCACCATTTGTGTCTTTCAACATTAGGCACACATGTTGTTTCCCTTTGTGTTTTTTTATCTAACACTTCATCTCCTTCCCCCTTTCCTTTTTCTCATTCTCCTTCACATAATTTAAAGAAATTATTCAACATGTATTGTTTTCTTAGATAGGCCAATGTGTACATTAATACCTATACGTATTTAGAAAAAAATAGATATTTTAAGAAATTAAATGAAAAATATGATGTATTTGAAACCAAAAAGATTTTAGCCAAAACCCATAGAACAAAAAATTTAGTTTTTAGATGGTCAAACACAATTCATGAACTAAAATGCCAGTGGAAGAAAATCTTCTCATCACGGCTATGGTTAAACTTACTTATAGTTAGGTTGTTTAAAGGTTGGGCTGAATTTAATTTTGGATTAAAATGAAACTAAATTGAACAAGTTAATCTTTTGAAGAAAAAGATTTATTTTATTTTTATGTATAGCTGATTTAGTTCAATTTTGATTCAAGTTTAGTATAATTTAGTTCAATGTTTATAATAATTTTTTAAAAAATTAGATTTAAATGCAATTTTTTATATTTTTACTATTAAAATTTTTAATTAAAACATAATAAGAATATAATTTTTCAATAAAAATATAACAAGTGTATAGTTTGATTGAAAAATTTTGTGAAAACCATACACTTGCTATAATATTATTAAAAAATTATACATTTATCATATTTTAATTAAAAAACTAATAATAAAGATATACAGAACTATACATATATTTTTTCTTTTTTTTATTTATGCATATATTCTCAAATTCTCCAAGTCTATATGTATTTTCTTCACATTTGTAAGGTTCAAAATCATTCAAAATAATTTTAAAAAGTTAAAAATTATAATTTTTTATACTAAATAATCAATCCCAAATTCTTAATTAAAAATTCAACGATATGTAGAGAGGCCAAAATAAATAAAAAAATGGTTCAGTTTAGTAACCATACTATTCAAAATCAACAATATGACATATTAAAAACTAAATTTAAACCTATTTACTTTGATGTTATCAATTTTAAATCGGTTTGATTCATTTTGACTACCTCTACTTTTAATAATATTATGCATCAATGTTATTTATATTTTATTTATTTTAGGAAATAATTGAGTTAAATACTGCAAACACTAAATTACTAAATATACTAATAATAATAACGTTAATGACCCATCATAGATTCAACTACTCTAATTAAACTTCACTTTAAAGAATAAAATGCATGTCAATAATTGTAGTGGCCATTTTCCTCTTTCTAAATTGTGTACCTAGAATTATTGCTCTTATTAGCATTTAATTCAATTATTATTTAAAAAAAAATTGTGTAGCCAGAGGATGATAATTTACAATTTCTGTAGGAGCTAAATATCATGGTGGAAATTTCTCAGGCTGGGAATCTTGTTGAGAATCTTCAAAATTTGTCATATAATCTGTTATTTTAATTTTTGTTTCACGAATAAGTACATTTCAGGTTTTAAAAAAAATCTATCTTAAGGCTAACCTTCATAACAAATATCTTCTTGGAATACAAATTATGTACACCACAATTTGGGCAAAATGATTTCATAATAGTAATACCAAACTAATAACAAAATATTGAATATGCCCCCCACCCAAAAAATAGATAATATGCCAACAAATTTAGTGTTTATTTGATAAGTGGTGCTTTTTTCAATACACGATAAAGAATTAAGTTAATTAGTTCAATTAATAATTGTCTTCACTTCATGTGGATATATATATATATATATATATATAAAATAATGGGCCGGTAATATTTAATTACTAATAATAGAATTATTAGCACCTTAAACAACTTATTATCAATCCAATAAGAAACTATATACTAGTAATTAGTTAATAGTCAAAGTAGAATTACCAACATCTTAAAAAATCATCATTAATTATACTTTTGCAATATGTATATCGTGAAATCAAAATTGATAAATAGTTCAAATAACCAGATGTGAGTTTTAAAATTTAAGAATTTTTTTATGTGCAATTTTTTATAATATATAAATTTATAAATAAAATTCATAGATAATAAAAGCGTTATTTAGATATTATTTAAAAAATAAAGATAATTATTAAAAATATTATCTTATTAATTTTTTAAAAATAAATTGATGCATAACAAAAAAATTATAGTAAACAGCACTCAATTGATACAAATTGATAAGTGATATATATATATATATATATATCTTTTTTTTTAATTTCAAGAAAGCAATGTAATAAAAAATTATTGTTTAGTACACAAAATTATTAAAATAAAAATAAGATTTTATCCAATATTTATTATATTTTTATAATAATTATTTATTAGTGTCTCATTATTTTTTATTATTTTTTAAAATAAAAATATAAAAATATTTTTATCATTAAAATTATTTTTTTTATCTTTTTCACAATCACATTAATTTTATATTTTGCGTAATAATCGCACATTCGTACCAAAATACCAAACAAGGCCATTGGACGATTGAGGTGAGGAAATTCAAACTAAAAAAGGAAAAAATAATATAGAGACGCCCTTTCTCGCAGTTCTTTGTACATAACATGATACTTCTGCTCTGTAAATTCAAAATCCAATCTTACCCTTTTCCGTTCCTTCGCAAGTGACCTCCCAGGTTGGGTAAGATCCCAATTCCCAGCTGACACATATTGCTCTTTTTGACATTTCGAGGAAGTTATTAGCGATCCAATGCCTCTTTGAATTGTGTGTCTTCTCTTGTGGATAGTCAGTGCTGATCTATAATTGGTTTTGAATTCTCTGGTGGAAAATTTTTATTATTGTAGCAGTTGGGTCGATGGAGAAGATCATCCAATAACTGTTCGAAGCAAAAAGGATTTTATATTAGCTGCTCTGTAAGAGAAAAAGCGGTGGAGAAGGGGATGGATTCTAAAATGGAAGGACCGTCTGTTCCAGCGATCCGACGAGACCCATATGAGGTGTTGTCTGTGTCAAGGGAAGCAAATGATCAGGAGATAAAAACCGCTTACAGAAAGCTCGCTCTCAAGTACGGTTGCTTCTAGATTTTGGTTGTGTTACCTTCTCTGTTGAATTGTATGAGGGGGCGCATATATAAGGTTCTCTTTGTTCTGAAATATGTTCGTGATTCTTTTTACTCTTTAGAAATGATGGGTCATGGGTATCATTTCGTGTGAAAATACGTTTTTGGGTCTTTAGAGTGCCAGGTGTTTGCTTGTAGTTACAAGCTTACTTCTAGCTTTGTAAGTCTAATTGATCTGTGGGAGGTTGTCTGACCTTCGAGCTTATAGTTGTCCCTGTTTTCTTGTGATTTACTTTCCTCTGCAATGCAATAGTTATTTGTCCTTCCCTCGTTTTCTTTGAATGCCAGAAGATTTAGATAGAGAAGAGTCTGGGTCTCAGAATTTTATGTATAATATATTTACATAACCTTTAAATGAGATAAAAAAAAAATTGAAAAATTTTTAAGGGTGAACTTCCTTATCTAATGTCAACCTTTCATATTACAATTTTGTCTTAAAAGATGAATCACTGGAGCAACTTGCTTGCCTCCTGATGTTGTGATTCTCATCATATTCTTAACCTTTACTTCTTTTTTCTTTTTTGTCTAAAAAGGAAAAGGAAATATATGGTATCCTATGATGATAATAGTCCTATAATTGATAGCAGCATCTTGCTAAGTCTTGAGATAATCCTTTGCAGCTATGTAGCCAATGTTACTGATATTGATAACGGGTCTTCTTGTCTGTCAACTTCTCATTTGGGATGATGGATTTAAGGTAAAATGCTTGGTTGTATTGTTTTCTCTCTTTCTCTTTTCCAAAAAAAGAAATAAAAAAAGGGAAGGGTTGAGCTGAAGAAAGGAAGAACAGATTAATTGCTATGCAGATATGCTTGTCAGCATTTCCTTCGTGCTCCCTTTTTGGTCTAGTCTTGTAGAATCAAGAAGTTTCTGTAGTTACTTACTGGATAAGAATGACTATGGTGATTATCAAAATATGTGGGGGTCTCTTAAATAAATTTATTCCATAAATTTGACAGGTATCACCCTGACAAGAATGCCAGCAATCCTGAAGCTTCAGAACTTTTTAAAGAGGTTGCATTTTCATACAGTATCTTGTCTGATCCAGAGAAGAGAAGGCAATATGACAGTGCTGGATTTGAGGTCCCTTTCTCATCCTTTGCATGTGAATCAAGTCTCTGTGTCCTCCTTTTTCCGTGTTCTATTTTGGTCTTTTTTTCACTGTTTGCTACAATATAGAAACAAAAATATTCCCATTAGCCTAAATTGTATAATTCTTCAAAATTTAAAAGGTTGTTCAACCCACTCATTATCTATGTTAAGTTATTTAATTATTGCTTTTCTTGTGCCAGAATGGTGTCTGTTTCAGCCTTTGCTTTCAAGAGTCCTTCTGCTTGAACTTGACACAAGTGAACTTCATATATATTATTAAGACATCTTTTTTATCACCCAACTGTTGCTTGCTTTGGTACCATGTTGGGTTTTCTAGTCTTGGGGGAGATGAAAAACATAGAATAGAAAAAGAACTTGAGAGAATAGTAGATTAAAGTTACCCAATTGGTTCAACTCACTGAATTATTCACTCCCATACCCTGCCCTTGCCTATGCCTGAAAGAAAAAGAATTGTGATGCTCCAATAGTTTATCAGATTTCCTTTAGAGAGCATACCATTTTGACATCTTACTTCTTAGCAATGTAGAATTGGATTTTCAAGGAGGCCTTATGCTTTCAGGATGAACAACTCAGGAGAGAGGAGCATAGGCATGAAAGTGGACATAAGATGTCTACACTCATTGCATTTACCTATTCAAAATTGGATATACGCGTTTGTGGTGTGAATTTTAGGCTGTTTGTTTCATTACAGACAGTGTACTTGTGTTCTGTTGTTGATTTTCTGTCTTTCTTTGTTTTGGTATGTTATTATTATTGCCATAAACTCATGTTTTCATTTTCTTCATCTTCATTAAGGCATTTTTTTATTGTTATCAGATCCAGCAATATTTTGATCCATTTTATTGGTCTACATGGCTATTAATTTATCTTTATGACTAAATGAAAGTTCATATCAATTATGCATATTCCTTGAAAGCTTTTCCTCTTCTCACTTCATAATTTTTTGCTATTTATTTTTCTTTTTGAATTTTGACATTCTTTAAGCTATGAATTTTATGCAAATTCATGTCAGGCACTTGAAGCTGACGGCATGGACATGGAAGTTGACTTATCCAATCTTGGAACTGTCAACACAATGTTTGCAGCTTTGTTCAGGCGGGCATTTAGTTCATTACTTCTAAATTTTCAAAACTGTTTAACTTTGGCTTATCTCTTATTTTATTCGGTTATAGCAAGCTGGGTGTCCCTATCAAGACCACCATTTCAGCTAATGTTCTTGAGGAAGCTTTGAATGGCACAGTTACAGTCAGACCCCTTCCAATTGGAACATCAGTTAGTGGAAAGGTACTTAACTTTTTTTTTTTTCTGCTTTTGATGAAGCAATACAGTATTCTTTCTGCTACTTTTTCCCCTTCTACTTACATTACAACTTGTTGCAGGTAGAGAAGCAATGTGCTCATTTTTTTGGTGTGACAATAAATGAGCAGCAAGCTGAGTCAGGGGTTGTAGTAAGAGTTACTTCAACTGCACAAAGCAAATTCAAGGTATGAATGATTAATGTATTATAATAATTTCTTTTGATAATATAAAATTGGATTGTAATAGTAAAACTTGAATTTTCAGTTGCTCTACTTTGAACATGATGCAAATGGTGGCTATGGCTTAGCGTTGCAGGTAATGTATATTGTTCTTATTTTTTCAACTGTGTTTTCTTTGATTGAGGATTTCTTATCCTCCAACTTTTTGTACTCTTTTCCCTTCTTAATATAATTTCTTTTACTTTAAAAAATGTTTAAACTTTTGGGGTCAAGATGAAAATTTCACTTTTTTTAATAGTGTTTAAATTTTTCATCTTTGTAATCTACCAGAACATACTCGTTTGATAGGTTGATTTGTGGTATAGCATTCAAATTACAAGCTTGATTTATATGGGGAGTTTTAGTGTTCTACAATAGCTAGGTGCTTATCGTCGTTGTACCTTGTGATGATTCTAGCAAGTATCAATGGATTGCTATGGAATACTGATACGATCTATTTCTCATCCAATGGAACCAGCTATATGCTAGATTGAGCATCTTGTGAAAAGGAAAAGTGGAACTTTGGGATATTGCTAAATAAAAGAGGATGCAGTCCTCAGGAGATTTGAGAAATGTCTGGGATGGGGTTCTGGTCAATCTTAAACATCTCCGTATATTTCTAACTGTGGGACCAATACAGGACAACCTTCATAGTGCCTGTTTGGATACATGGTGGAAAATCTCGTTTGTGTAAAAGTAATAAAGTTTTGCTTCGTGTGAAACGTAATTTTGGGGGAAGCCACCGCCTTTCCAAACACAGCTATAACTTTTCATAACTGCAGTAATTTGGGTATTATACAATATCTGAAATTAGAGCTCACTGTTATCAGATGCTTGATTGTAGAATGTAGACCTCTAAATGGTGCTTTACCCCATATATGTATGTGTGTATATATTTCTTTTTCTTTTTTCAATGTAGATCCAACTATAAGTAAGTATTGTCAATGCATCATATGTTTTCATTAACAAAGGGTGCACTTGTAACACAGTATTGTCTTTATATGATGCAGTGGATGTAAATAAGGTTGACTTAATAGAATTTGTGTTAGAGTTCGTAAGTTTATATTTGTTGAATGTACAACCCTTTTGGTAAATGAAGGAGAAAATTTTTTATTTTATCTCTGATTTTCATGATAATCCAAGGTCTGAAGAAACTTCTGCTTGGGCCATCATGAGTTTTTCTGGAAACCTTGGAGGAAGAGTGAAATTGCATTTTGCTTGGTATTTATGTCTTCTTTAATTGTTAATGTGTCTCTGGGATGTTAGAGTATCAGAGCTTTAGCTGGGAACCTGGAGTGCAGCTTTTTCTCTCTCTTTCTCTTTTCTATTGCAGCATATATTACAAATAATATTAATAGCAATTTAGTATGAAAAAGGGATCTATGGACATGAATAGTTTTAATAGAATGCAAGGGAAAGAGCATGAAAGAAACAGGAATTTCAATACTATTGGGGCCAATGGCCAATATTATCCCCTTTTATCTAGCAAGTTATTTGATCAAATGCATAGTTTTGTCTGAACTGATATATTAATTAAGAGATCATACCCAGAAAGTCACAGTCCTAAAGTTTTGCAGGGTGAATTTAAGATATAGGAATGTTGCAGAGTTTTGCTTTGCTAGGATCTTTAACTTTCTTTCTAATACTTTGCAATTGGAAGAAGATGTCTTTGTAGCAGTTGATTTCTTTATTCTTGTTTTTGTTGACTTCACAGGGCTACTTATAATTTTAATTTGAACCATCATTGCTGAAACTCAGTAGTACTCTATATTGGTGCATAATTAAAGTACTAATCCACTACATCTAAAGCCCATGATTAAAACCTTTTCCTTTTGCTGCTTGTATTTTATGCATATGCTGCAAATTGACAAGTTTTCATGTCTCATTCAGATGTATATACACACACACACCCAAAGAATCAGATCGCTTTCTCTGCTTTTTGGTGCTATGCACCTTCTAAAGTCAAGCACTTCCTTTCCATCTTTTAATCCTATTCATATACTTAAATTACTTGTTAAGTGAAGGATTCTTCATAAGCTTCATAAGCTGTTCATAACTAGTCTATTTGTTACACAAATTGTGTAACATTTATTGCAGTCTGCTGTGATTTTGTCAATGTTGCAATAAGGGCTCGTGCAATTGACTATTGGGCATGCACTATTGTTGTATGCAATTTTCTTTCTATGCAGGAAGAGAGTGAAAAGACTGGCAAGGCGACATCTGCAGGAATGTATTTCTTACATTTTCAAGTGTACAGAATGGATTCAACTGTGAATGCTGTATGCAAATTATCGTCATTAGATTTCTTTTTCCTCTTCCCTTTTGGTCTTTCTTGTTCGGCATATGGGGGGCTGGAAAGTGTGTTTATTTTCAGTACTTTGTTGCAGTTAGCAATGGCGAAGGATCCTGAAGCTGCCTTCTTTAAAAGGTTGGAAGGCCTTCGACCTTGTGAAGTCTCGGAACTAAAGGCTGGCACTCATATATTTGCAGTTTATGGTCTGGATAATTTATTGTTTCATAATATTTTTGCCTGCTTGGGCTAGTTTTTCATATTAACTATGTGAATATCATGTATCCTGATTCAAGGTGATATTATTCAGGAGATAACTTCTTTAAGACTGCCACTTATACGATTGAGGCACTTTGTGCAAAATCATATGAGGATACCAGCCAAAAGCTTAAGGACGTTGAGGCCAAAATTTTAACAAAAAGGAACGAGCTACGCCAATTTGAAACCGAATATAGAAAGGTTATTATTAGCTTTAGTTATTGATGGTTTAAAGTGTATTGTGGTGCTTACAAGTTGCAATATTATTTTTCTTGTCTCTTTTTAGGCACTGGCACGCTATCAAGAAGTGACTGAAAGATACACCCAAGAAAAACAGGCAGTATGTTCTTATATCCTGAGCTACTATTATTACTTCCTATACAATTGCATCTCTGAATATGCATACATTTGCATTCATTTTACTATCAATTTGCCTTTGGCTTAATTGATAACAGGATCAAAATTAATATATGTCTGATTGACTTGTAACAAGCCAGATTGGGTCCAATTTCTTCTTACCCTGATTTTTTTGGTCTGACAAAAAAATAACAATATTATATATAGCAATTATAGATGTACGCTTTTATGCTGAATAGGAACAACTCAGCTTCTTACCAAATTTAAGAGGGGCAGAAAACAAAACTAGAATGATGTGCACTGAAAGGGACATCCAAGGTTTGGCATTTACTGTATATTAATATGTGAAACGTTGAACTAAATAAAATATAATTCTAACCCCAAGGGGTTGGCTCAGTGGTGGTGGAGACAAACATGTAATGCATAATTAGGTCACATGTTCAAATCCTAGTTATGCCAATTTCTTGGGGTCAAGTTGTAAGGAATTTCCTTGTGAATTCTCTAGTAGCGACGTGGATGACCTGCCTTTGATTGGACTGAGGAGTTGGATTAGTTGAAGTGCATTCAAGCTGGCCCAATCATTACTTGTCTGCAATAATGATAAAAGATATATTATCTTCCAAAGTCAAACCATGGTGAAAGTAAAACCAATTTTCATGTAAATTTGGAGAGGCATCCTAGTATATTGTGCTGAAAATGTGTTTAAAGTTTCTCAACTGAGCGGTCATGCAATGCAACAGATAGAAATAAGCAGAGTTTCGTTGTTATGCTAGCCTGAATTGGTTTTTCTGTCACTTGCTGAGTCTGAGATACCTCTGGAAACCAGAATTGTAATGAAAGGTTATTAAAAAAAATGTTTCAGGAGTTTATTTCTGCATACAATGTATTATTTCCCATTTCCAGACATCCACAAGTCCAACTTCCCAATCAATAATTTTGTAACAAGCTCAATCTTTTTATCCTGCGGAGAGTAGTTTTGTTTTGTAGATTTTCCTCCTATCCTTCATGTTGTGGTTGTATTATTGACTGGTTGTGGGCATTATCTGATGTTCTGGCACCGTAAAATAGGAGAAAGAACACATATAAAAGAAAAGATAAGGCATGGTTCTGGGGAGGCAAGGTTGCTACATTGTGATACGTGAGAAATGTGGGACTGCCTCTAATGCAGATGCGACCATTAGATCACCTTATTCAATTATACCATTGCATTCATTTGAATTTATGCTCTAAATTGTGAGACTATATTTTCAATGTGGGGCTTTGTAACTCCTTGTAAATCATGGTGCTTCATTAGTAGTTAAATTTGACAAATATAATCTGATAAAACTTGTTGAGACTCTTCTTTTTATGTCTCTGACGTTGGCAAGTGTATTTTGCTATTCAGGTAGATGAGCTTCTGAAACAAAGAGATGGCATCCATTTTTCCTTCACTGTTGCCAAGCCAATCATTATTAGTGGGAATGGTAGTAATTTGAGTAATGGAAGTAGTAGCAGGAAATTTGCTGGTGAAGATTCCAAAACAGAGAGCCCTTGGGAAGATGGAGGCTCAGATGGCAAGGATAAATCAGGAAGAAAGAAATGGTTTAATCTCAATCTTAATGGTTCTGGTAAGAGAATGGTTTGAGAAGTGCTTGGCTGTCTCTCTGATGTTTTGGAATATTTTTCCTGAGTTGGTTCCGCCTTGGTTGTAAATTGGTTGATGTTTATTTGCTCTTTGGCATGCATTTTTAGTATTTTCTAATAGGACAAAACTTAGGTAGAATTTTCAATTGTTTATTATCAAGTTTTTCAAGTAAAACATGATAAGTGGATATTTTTTACAGACTAACTTCATATAGTCGAGTGTTTTAAAAAAATTTTCACATGTTATGTATTTATTGAAAAATCTGAAAGCAAACATCTAACTCTTTCCAATATTCCAGTGGCCCAGTGGGGCCCATATCATCGGATTCTCGTGTAGCATTGGGAGTGTATATAATTTGTATTGTAATGATATATTTATTTGTTTTTGCATCAAAGTCTTTTTCTCCTTCCTTCCTCTTTAAGACAATCGAAGACATTGTTTTGCTATATTACTTCCTAGTGTCTTAAATATGACAACTGAGTTTGGTTTGATTTGTATGTTATATAAATTGTATGGATTATATAGAAATTCTACTGAATTTAAATTATGCAATGGTAGGGTCATATTTAGATTTGAATTCTTAACATATAGCATCTTTAAATATCATTTCTTTTTGTCTAATATGATAAGTATTATTATATCAAGTCATGAGATACAGGCTCATTATAGCAATTCAGATTAAGTAGATCTGAACTTCTAAGAAAATAACCAAGATGAAAATGAGGTAACACACTTCAATGGAAATTGTAATGTAAAATTATACAACTAAATATTTGAAAGACACATGGATTCCTTCCTGAAGCCCAATTTGGTGTAACCTTCTGTTATGGATTTAGATCCTCTTTCGCAAAGGAGAATATCCTATAAGAAAGAGAAAGGGAAAGTGTATATAAGGTCTATTAATGCGTAATCCATCCACTTTTCTTTCTCTCTTATAAGATCTTCCTTAAGAGAGAGAGGATCCTATTCCCTCTAATATAACCCCTTAATAGTTTACATTCAAATTCTTTTGGATGATTTGTGGGTGTTAGCCTGACTGAAGTAGTCACTGTGTACTTCAACACATCAAGGGTTTGGTTGTAAAGCAAATCTTCTATTCCAACATCTTTGTTCCTATTCTTTTTTTAATTGAACTTCTATTCCAATATCTGAAAGCTTCTGTTCCACAAAGAGGAAAGTGTTAATAGCTAAAAAGCATTACAGGGGGGAAAAAGATAAAATATTTTTTCCTATAGTTTAATAATAGTGTTATCCTAATATTATAAAAATATATATAGATTTATGTTGAAACAAAATAAAATTCTATAACTAAATCTAATGCTAGACATGACTTTGAGGGACCGCTTGTTTTCTGATGGTTAAAGGCCTAATGTTAAAATTAGCTTTAGTTGTAATCCGTTTTTCAGTTCTGAAAAGGATTCATGTATATTTTTATAATAAAAAAGAATTGTATAATTGAGTTATCTTTTAAAAGTCGGAAGACTATAGGTGGGTTGTCTTCAAAGTTTGGTTGGACTAAATGGGCTACCCAATTTAAGTTTGGTTGTGGAAAAGAACCGCTGGGCCTCTTAATCTGGCCCACACTTTTGCTGGCCTGGGTATAACCATTTTTTGGTAAAAGGTTTTTTGAGCGCACACATCAGTAGATTGGGTTAAACTTGTTCAACAGGATTAACTCAGTTTAACAACTGTAATCGCTTAGTATAACCTATTAATTGACATCCTTTAATTTTTGAACATAATGCCAGGTTTGAATTGTTGAATTCACCTGAAGTGAAATTACTTCAAATTGAAGATCTTTCTGCTAACCTCGTATTACTTATTTGTAAATGAGTTGGCAATTAAATTAGAATTCACAACCCACCGTTTAAGGGAACTATGTC
The DNA here is from genome assembly GCA_026724425.1 of Erythrophleum ivorense. Taxonomy (NCBI): domain Eukaryota; kingdom Viridiplantae; phylum Streptophyta; class Magnoliopsida; order Fabales; family Fabaceae; genus Erythrophleum; species Erythrophleum ivorense. Next base: position 31,452,407 of record JAIUCV010000002.1, on the reverse strand, counting down.
AGATTAAAAATGCTATAGATGGCATATGATGTAAAAAAAGAAAATTTTCTTTTTTCACTATCATTTTTGTTAAAAGTCATTTCTTCGACATTTAAAGGCATCATATTATATGACCCAAAAATACGGTTTTAATTTTCTCATTTCTGTATTTATTTAAAGACTATCAATATTTTGCATTAATAGGCATATTTCTCATAAATTAATTGCCTGTTTTTCTATATTAAAATGATGATGGTTGGAAGGATTTCTCTTGACAGGGTTGTTTTCTTAATTTAAACCAAGATTTCGAGATCTATTATTTGTTAATGTTGTAGTATTTTACACATTTGGAAAATTGGTCATGTAACCGGACTAGACAAAAGCCACATCCGTATTTATCTATTTAATTATCTATTTAATGATTCATATATAGTTTAAATTAAGGAAATGTAAAACAAGCTTAGACATATCATCAGTGGTACAAGAGGTTGATTCTAGTGGGTAAGGGAAAATCCAATAAGATATAGGGACTAATTATATAATTAATTAAAAATATTGAAATCTATAAGACTTATCAAAACCATTAATAATATGAGTAAAAATGAAGCTTGCATATACGTAAAATAAAAAGTTGATCAAATGCATATCTTTGTGCATGATATAATGTTTTAATGTTTCTGAGATTTATTCCATAGTAATTAAATTTGGTTTATATCTGTAACTTACTATCTAAAAACGATCTATATTATATAGATAAAGTAACTAATGTGGCACATATTAGCTATAACCCAATACTTATATCCATTATTTCGTTTTGTAATATACAGCCTACCTATGTGTCCGTTATAGTTAGCCAGGCCTTACAATTAGATTCTTTAATGTCTTGTTGTAGGAGGAAAGGAAAGAAAATGGTGGATGGAGAATTTTTTTTTTAATTTGGTTTGCATAAATTGAAAAAAAAAGGAAATAATTGGAAAAAAAAAATGTGGGACTCGCGCCATTTTTGTACTGTTTGCTATTTATCCACCAAGTAATGAAAAGGAAGAGAAGGGAGAGAAAAAACATGCCACTGGGTTCTGTTTGCTACCGATGTTATTATCCATCAACCATGGAAATTTGCAAAATACACTCTGTGGACAGATAACAATTAAGAATTAATAAATATTTTTTGAAAATAAAAATAAAAGTAATTATAAATAAACAATAAAAAATATAACCATAAATAAATATATACTCATATTAAAATAAATGAATAAAGATAAAATATACTAGATTTATGATAAATATGTTTAATTAGATATGAAGAATAGTAAAATAATTTGACATTTTATTTATATGTATTTTCTTTCTTTTCTTTAATGAAACCAAATAAGTAAAAGGAAATGTTTCTTCTTTTTTTAAAATCATATCAAATAAAGTAAGAGATAACTCATTCACTTTTTGTTGTATTTTCTTTCCTTTCTCTTCTATTATTTCCTTTCTTTTTTCCCCCTTCATATGGTACCAAATAAACCATTAAGTATCTTGCAAACAATAAAATTCAAACCTAATCCAACTGACCAAGCTTCTTTAATTATACTCTCTTGTTACTTACCCTTACGACTTGGGGCTGACTGCCCTTCAATTCCTAACCTAAGCATACACAGTGTCATGATTATCCAAAATTTCCATGTATTGGTATGAACTTTGAACCCCACCACAGAAGAGATAGTTATCTAATATTAAGGACAATAAATTTTAAGAGATTGACCTAGTAGTTAAGAAAGCTAGCTTGTTCTCACTTTGATTATCGTGGGGTCAGTACCAGATCGATGTAGAAAGGACGCCTTTAAAATTGTTAAGGAAAAGACCTCGTCTTCGTTGATACCTAAGCTAACTTGAAAATATTTTTATTGTATAACAAATAAAAAAGGGACTAATGAAATGGAATACTATTTTAAGTTACTTAAGAAAAAATATATATGCTCTTGGTGGTGGGTTATATATATTAATTAGTGACTTAAGAAATGGAATAAAGGGAGGAGATGACTTAAGGCATACACATTAACTTGCTTTAAATACCATTTCTTGTAATCTAAACAAGCTTGTCTTGACATATTCTGAATCTAACCTATCAGTATAGTTTAGTGAGTTAGGCTATTATACATCTGCTTGGACTTTTCCCAAGAGACAAATTATGCCAGAATCGAAGGACTTAATTGCTTATCCCAAGCATTCTTTTGTTTTTGTTTTGTTGGAACAAGCACATCACATGGTTTAAGAAATGCTTTAAACCCTTTCTAGCCCCAAGTCCCATATGCATACCTAAATGTGGTTTTATTAAGGTAGATTCCTCGTTCGGTCATGGTATAATCTAATCTGATGCAGAATTGTTTTATATGTGACAGCTTAGATGCGAACAGTTTCCCTATAAACTATATTCTTCATAGATTTGTTGAGTAAAATAAAATTATGGCTGAAATCATATTTTGATCCCTCATTAAAAAAATTACTCCTAAATTCGTTCTTTTCAGAGGAAGAAAAAAATTAAATAAGCTATAGTCCTTCAAATAATCTCCAATCTAATTCCTCCGTTAATGTGTCGCCATTAAAATTAACTAAATGAGTAACCTGGACACTTTCGATGATGTGTATATAATAAGTGCTTATCTGGAATTATTTCTCACGTACTAAATCAACCATTGCACAGGTCCAATTCATTCATTCCCTCAAATTTGGTAGTAAAGCGACTAAATTTGAGATGTTATCTTACTTGAGATTCTTTTTTTAATTTAAAGGGCCAACTTGAGAATAACCCCATCAACGAAGGATCAAAATAAGATTTTAGTCAAGAAAACTAGACTCAATGTTTTTTGGAGACATGGAACTTATTTCATGTGATCTCTTATTTTACATGTGATTGTGAAGCTCTTTTGTCAATTCCATCACACTTCACTTCGTATATTAATTCACTGGCCCTAAGCACGCTGCAATTGAAAAATAACCAAAAACCAGATAGGGAGATTATTAAAAAAATTGCTATCATTTTAGTGAGGAATAATATATAGTTAAGTAAGTTTAATAAGATTCGATGCAGTTCCAGTCACCTCATCTAATTGTAAATGTTTCATGGCTGGCAAGTTCTTTTGTTATATATAATTATAGGGATCTGAATCGAATTTTGTCCTTTTCCTATAGGGAGACGGCAGCCAACATATGTTGTATCTATACCATGAACAGCGTCATTTCTTAGTAGAAACATTATTGAGAATCTAGTTTTAAGAATGAACTTCGCTTCCAAACCCTATCTAATTATAGAAGTTAACAGTTAAAGAATAAGAAATAAAGCTGGAATAACCCAAAATGGATAAGTTTAAGGACAAACAAAATAACAATTAGTAGTCCAAGTTGGAATAAGTGGTGACGGGTCAATGAAGAAAACCTGAACTAGAATTTTTTTTTTTTAATGTTCAGTCTAAATAATATTTGCTTTTAATTTAATTAATTTGAAGTTTGATTTGAGGATATTTATGCCCAGTCCCATACCACTACTTCCTCATGAGGATATCAATACTAACCTTGCTCCACTCAAGTTATGTGGAGGTTAGTAATACTTTATATTTGTGGTTTGGGTCAAAATGCTCTTATTTTTATACTAAGATAAAATAAATATAAAGATATTTAAGTTGTTTTTTTCATAAATTTATATTTATTATGCATTAAAAAAAGTAAATAGCTTTACATTAATTATGTTTTTATAAAAAAAATGACTTGAATACTCTATCTTTAATTTGGTCTAAAAATAAATGTAAAAATTGCTAGCTAACCATCACAACTAGTGTAGAGGTTAGCATTTTCAAATATATATATATATATATATACATATATAAAGTCTTGTCATGTCATATGCAGATGTTCCTAAGTATGTGATGTCTATGGGTTATATGTAATGTGGGTACATTGCATTATTTGCATAGCCGTCTAAATGTCTCTCACTTTATTAGCAAAACCACACACCTGTTTTTGTCTTATTGATTGACCAAAATCCCTCATATATAGCTTCCCTCCTCCAAAACTCAATTCACAAGAACTTCCAAACATATGTATTTTGAACTCAGAAGAGTCACGAGGGATTTTAGAATCATTTGTTTTCTTTACATATTAATGTGGACATTGTGGACTACAATCTAGAGTTAGCTCCACGTCGGTTTAGATATATTAAATATTGTTTAATTAATTGATTGATTGATTAATTAATTAGAGAGAGAGAGAGAGAGAGAGAGAGATACTTCACATGACTTAAAGCTATAGCTTCATCTGACATCCACCAATTTGTTTATTTAAATAGGAGTGGGATTGAATTTTTAAAAAGAAGTAGGTAGTGTCACTTGGAATACATAAAGGGCCTAATTGAGTCATATAGCCACATTGTTTGGGGAGAGTGTGTGCTTTTGAATTAAAAGTGACTTGAACATATCCATAAAAAGGATTTCCAACTTGAAAACTAAGTCACATTTGGGGCTATCTTTATATCCTTTTTGGATGCTTCCAAAGTAATGGTTGGAAAAAGGAACAAAAGATGATTAGAAAGTTAATAATGGGAGAGGTTCTAATATGATAGGATCGTGTCTCTTAATGATCTCTAATTAAATATACTTTGTGATTATTTATTGTCTCATTGGTTAAGGTTCCTTGATAAGCACAATTTGGTGGGCCATAATCGCGATTCGGGCGATCTTATGTGATAATATCGGCATCACTTCAATCAACAACAGCTAAAGAAAGCATGGTTAACGTCCTAAAAAGTGATCTTCTCAAATTGATGGTGTAAACCATTACAACAAGTTCTAAAAAAAATTGATGAAGAAAAAGAAAAAAAATTATACAATATTGAGAGGATTTTATGTAGATCTGATTTATACAAGATTTATAGATCAAGACAATTATAAAAAAAAAAAACATACAAGCATTCATATAATTATCAAAAGTAAATTCTATTAAATATAATACGAGTATTATTTTAGTCCTCCAAAGATGACTGAAGTATCAATTAGTTCCCTCAAATGTCCTTTTGTTTATTTGAAAGTTTAATTTTGTTTCTATTCTATATAATATATTTGCTTCTTAAAAAATTATGTAGTATCATTAGTTTTCTAACTTCTGAAGGATAAATTGGAACAAAATTAAATTTTTGATTTTTAAATTAATGAAAAAAGACTTTTAAAAACTAATTATTATTAGTATTAATATTTTTGACATAATTACATATATGTTTTATCTTTATAATTAATTTATTCTATTTATGTCTGACAAATCCAATCAGCTACTTAAAACTTTTCTCACAAGTTTATTGCCAAGACAGTTGTTTATGAATCAGCAAGACTTGGAAAGTGTGAAAAGACAATTCCCCTCACCTCCCAACTTAAATTCAAGCAAAAGAGCAAGTGTTCATGTGGGGGCAGAGTGCCACCAAACCTTGCCCATGTGGTCCCAATATGTGATGGTGGGACCTACCTTCATGTTTCTTCAAACAGTGTAGAAACCAATCAAATATACCTTCCCATGTGTTTCCCTACATCAGTGGAGAAAACCTTAAGTTCATGTCTCACCATTTTCATACTCCAAAGTCCTAACCCTCTTTTCTCATTTTTTTCTTTCTCCTCTTCTTTCTTCTTCTTTTTTTACATCTTTTTCATTCAAGACTATTAACTCAAACAGTGTTAACTAAATATGTGTTTGGCTTTCTGTTCAGTCCATTCATGTGAATGGATTGCTGAGCCCAGCAGGATAGGGTTTCAAATTGGTGATGAATCGCTGAAGATAGATCTATATGTATATAGACCTAACTAGCATACTATTTTTTTGGGGTGGCTCAGAACTTGGAACCCTAATTTGACTGATCTGCCTACTCCATATGACAAATTTAATTGAACTAGAAAGACAAGTCACAACTTTAGGTGGATGCATGAATCAGTTATATTAGTTTGGACTGGCAATTTTATTGCACCAGATCATGGCCAGCACATGACTTTGAAATTCATTCTCATTGACAAACCTAACCACAGAAATGATAAAGCGGAGCTTTTGTAAAGAAAATCATATAAATCATTCTTTTTGCAAGATAACAAATTAGGGATCAAAAAAATTATTCTCCCTCTAAATAGGGTGCAGGTATAAGGACGTAATTCAGATGTAATTTTTTTTTGAAACATTTATCATTAAGTTCTTCAATAACAAAATGTGATATGTGTGTATGATTTTTTGCTACTCAATACTATATAATTTATTATATCAAAATATCAAATTCCACTAGATGATATATTTTTATTAAAAAAATTTGATGACATAAAACTACGGAAACTAAAGAACAAATTTTACCGAAGTTTTATCCCGTGCGTAATTAGTAAAATGTTTACAACAACAGATATTATTGGTAAGAATCGAATTGAAGAATCTTATTTAAACCGATGAAACTCGATCTTGACAACTAAATAGGTCTTATTATCCAATATAAATCATTTAAGGGAAGCCAAATAGCACACAAGATGAAGCCAAAAAATGGTACGATTTTTTGCTTGGCCACAACTGGTCCCAGCAATTCTCTTGCTGGATGAACTTTTTTTAACCCTTATGAATAGGACCACACAATGTTATAGGAGATTGTCAATCTAGGGTACATATTGTTTTCCTTTCTGTGCTGGGACTGGCCCTTTGAATATCATAGTGGGATGAAAGTGGACCATGCAGCTAGCTTAACTAGCCCTGGTTTTCCAAACTCTAGCTAGCTTTCCACTGCAATAGAGAAAGATCATGAACCCAAAGAGCAAAATCATTGGATCCAGATAATAAAGCATAAAGGGATTGTTAGGTTTAAACACTTTTATGATACTAATTAATGGAGATCCTAATGTGAGTCCTAAATCAACCTGCATTATTATGTATTTGTTTCCACCAGTAACCCCATGTTATATGGATTTAATCAATGGGACCCACCTAAAGAATTAAGATTAATTATCTATGAAATGACCTTCATAACCCATTGCATCTTCCATGACAAGAAATGGAAAACTCTAGCAAGAAAGGTTAACTGAAAAATGCTCTTTAAAAAAATAATTAAGATGAAGAAAGCCCCAAAAACTCATACATGTCAACTGTTTAATTAGCTGCCATGATTGAGTAGATTGACCCTTTCATTTACCCATGTCACACTGTCACAGTACTAAATTATAATTACTACAAACCTACAGCTAATTAATTTAATTGAATAGATTGGTCACTTGAAGGATTGTGTTAATGATGATTAATTATCAAATCTAACGGTTAAAAAAGAATGCAAACTTTCACTTCAAAGGTGATCCATATCATGGGGATTTACAAAGAGACTTTTTCTTTTTCTTACACGGGAAAACTTGACTAATTGGGAGGTAGCTTTGAATAGAACACGCACACAAGGAAGAGGAGACAAGGTGGGTCACATTAGGAGTTGTGATGAAGACTTTGGCATTCAATTAAGGGGATCTTTCTTCTTTCTTTTTTTATTAATTATGTTAAATCCATTATGATTATTATCATTAATTATTATAATTATGCTTTTAAAGCACCCAAAAGCTCTCATTCTCTCTCGTAGTTAGTAAGATTCGCAGAGATCTCTCCCAAAGCAAGAAAACCAATAGAGAAAATGAGATTTCAACGTCAATCACGCAAACATCCCAAAACAATTATTCATCACTATTGACACGTAAATGGTTGGGGACCCAAACCCTAAGCTTTGTAAATACACATCTGATCATCAAGAACATTATGTAACAAAATTGATACAATAACTTTAAAATGTAATAAAAATATATTTTGAACTTTGGATTAAATATTTAGTCTCAGCTTGAATTAATTACAAAAGATTATGTTATTATCAATTCATTCTAACATGATATATACTAACTAGTGAAAATTATTGAAGTGAAAAAACAGTGTTTTGCAGTGAATTTTAACTATCATTCAATATGTCACTATCTATCTCCATGTCATACATAAAAATGGCCTTTCAAACAAGCCAACTGTGAGCGAGTGTGAAGTGTATGTAACTAAAGGTACCACCCATGACCCATCTTTGTTTTCATATATAGCTTCTATATAGACATAGGATTATAAAACTGAGGTTCTGTGTGTTAACTTTTATTGAAAAAGTTAACAAATGGCGACACTACTGTGGGAGATAAGAGGTTGGAATAATGTGAAACAAGCGTATCCAATGAGATATGAGAGGTGAATATGATGTTGACACATGGGCCATGGAAGCAGTGATTAATAGTGGGACTGATGGTGTTAGATCTGAAGTAGCAATATAGCTGCTATTTGGACGCAAATTCTCTGGTATTCAATTTGAACAACAATTTAAACCTTTTATTTTTTTTTTAATTTCAATTATCCATTTTTTTAGTTTCATATTTTTTATTTTAAAGAAAGTAAAATACAAAATAGAGACTGTTTGTTAATTTCTACATCTAGTAAAATTAAAAGACTATTTTTATCTTATGTTTTATTTCTTGCAAAATAAATAAATAAATAATTAATTAAAATTAAATAATAATAATAATAATAATAATAATAATAATAATAATAATACAAAATTCACATCTACTTGGTTTAAGCAATATAGAGTCTGCGTCGTTACTTTTGTCATCTCTCTCTCTCTCTCTCTCTCTCTCTCCAAGTTTTGAAACTTGGATGCTATCATACTAAAATAAGAATAATTCTTATATACATTAAGTGTGCCACGTCATCTATGCATTCAATAATTAAGATTTATTTTGCACGTGAATCCTACTTATATAAATTTAATTTCAATTTTTAATTTTTTTTAGGTACACCTAAAGCAAAGTATACCTAAAATTTTTTTTTAAAACAGCTAATTTCCTCCTCCTCTTTTAGGCTAGTTACACTTAAAAAAATTTCCTAAAACAGCTAATTCCCTCCCCCTCTCTTAGGCGTGCTTTGACTTTTCCTAGAGAGAGATGGAAGTGTTGTGTTGGCGGTTGTAGATGTGTAAACCATCGCAAGATTGATGAACTAGGAAACGTTGATATTTGTAAACATGACTCTATATATGGTTTATAGTTAGCAAATTAATGATTTATTTTTTGAAAGATTTTTTTTAATTTGATTATCTAAAAATAAAAATTTTTAATTTAGTTTTTTAATAATCTCCTGTCAATCAAAATAGTTTTTCCATTTAACCAAGTTACAGAGATTATCAGAGAAGCTAAAATGGCATGACGCCTTGCTCATATGACCTTAGGTGATGATATGGATGTGCCCATGTGTCATGAAGCTTTGAAAACAACGTTGTTTTGTCAAATTTCTAAAACCCACCTACACCTGCAATGAAACAACGTCGTGGCTCGCTCAACACACTACATTTTAAGATTAAATTAAATTACTGATTTACTATAAGATTAAATTAGAGAGTTTTATTTTTAAAAAATTAAATTAAAAAAAGAGTAATCTGGATTAAATTATGAATTTATTTCAAACACTTACTAAAATAAGTGTAAAAGTATATTTTATTATTTAAAAGACTCTTTTTAATGAATTTTTTTTGAATCGTTATATATTATATGTATATAGAATTTGTCGTAAAATTGCATTTCTAAATTCTTTGTATCAGTAGGAACAGTTAGAGTCAGCAGCCAGGGGGTAGAACACAGACATGGGCTTCACGGTGGCTTTTCATTGCACTAACTTTCGGGTTTCTGGTGAGAATATGATATTACAGAAGTACCCAAATCAAAACCACTTGTTCTGTCTTAAATCTTAACCAATTATTGATGTTGAAGTAAAAAGATGGCATAACTTGAGCGTTCATAACTTGAGCGTTTATGAAGAAGCATGTCTTACATGTCAAAAATGAAGTCGGTCAAACACTGTTGAGCTGAGTTTGAATTAAGCATGGCTGATAAATTCTCAGTAAGACCCGTCAATAACAATATATAAATCAAATTAATTTTAAAAGAAAATATATAAACATGTTAGATATAATCATATATATTTTACAATTTATTTACTTTATTTATATTTATACATAAGTTAGCAAATGTTATTAGTTGATCAAACAATCTGGTAAGCTTCTTGTTGATTGGTCATCTTACGCAAAGTTCAAATACACATCAAAGGAGTGTAAGCAATTACCACATAACATCCATTTTATACTTTTCTAACCTAACTGCATAAAAGAGAAGCCTCCATTTTCTGTCTCTCTCTCTCTCTCTCTTCAATTCTTTTTCAGTACTGCTTGTTGGTTGGAAAATCAGTGGAAAATCAAACTGTCTCTGATGGCTTAAGATGATAAGCTAAGTGAGGGGTCCAAATCCAATATTGAGTGTATTAAGTAAAATTGGAATGGATATTATTGAACTTATTCAATGGCTTTGATGAGACAAACCCATCAAGTTCATTGGTTCAGAGTTTGCCCTTCAAACTAGCTATCGCAACTACTTCCATGATTATACACTTAATATATATATATATATATATATATATAATTTTATGTACAAAATGGTTTTGTACGTATGTGAGGGAAACTGTGTGAGCAGAAAAAAATATTAAAGAAGGATAGATGGCTATGATCCAAAGCCAATCATTTTACATGGACTTCAACCCGGACCATACTGCCATCACATGCATCACATTCTCAAATCGTCTTGATTTTCATAATAAATAATGATAACTCAGTTGATCTATTTTGTATTGTTTCTTTCCTCATCTCCTTATATAATTAATTTGAAGTGTCTGATTCTTTTTTTTTAATAACAAAATGCTTATTTGTCAAATAATTGATAAAGGCTACCTTTGTAATTTGAACCACAAAAGCAAATGGAAATATACTACTTAGAGACAACTATAATCCCCTTGGGTCCTTGAATGTTCTTGGGTCTTGTTCCCATATTTCGCACACTTTCTTCTTCTTGGATGTCCTTTCTCTCTAGCTCTCTCTCTCTCTCTTTTTACAGTGTACTTATTTTTATATGATTTTTTTAAAAGTAAATTAAAATAAGTTCACTTGAGATTTAGCTGAGTGAGATATATATTGCAAAGAGTTTTTAATTTATTTTTTGTCATAAAAATTAACCTTTTGTATAATACATTTTTCTTTTGAAAAAATTTAGTTATGTTTATAGTCATATTAATAATTAAATATCCAATTTCATATTAAGATTTAAAATTAAATTAGCTATTTTTATTTTAATATTAAGAATTATATTATAATCTCATCTTATGCAAAAAAAATTAACCTTATTTGACAAAAATAAATTACAGGATAATTTTTTTCAATATATATTAAATGTCAAGGAATCTAATAATATTTTTAAAATAAAACTTGTATCAAATATAATTTAATCAAACTTTTAAAAAAATAATATAATTTCCTTTTTTTATTATTATAATTACTGATGTTGATCAGACTAAATTTTTTTATTTTTAAATTTTAAAAATGTATTATTCTCTATTGACGTATTATATTTAAAATTTTATTTTTCAAGTGTTTTACAAAAGTATCATCCCAAATTGATGATAACCAAGGGTATTATCTCCTTGGTAAAATAATCCTATGGATAGTATATAATTTTTGTCAAATCCCCTTGAATCCCTTGTATAAATAGACCACAAAACATGCAAGAACACCTTAATATTAACCCATCATCGTCCCCACCATTTCTCCCATATCCCTCTTCCTGTCTCAAATTTTCACTACTCTCCTTCCTATCAATTTCCTCCCATGGAGGATCACCAACTTCTCTACCCAACTAAAAGAACAAACCCCTTAAAGCTTTTCGGCTTCAGCGTCCACGAGCCACACATAATGGAAGAAGTAGATGAAGCTGTGCTTGCAGATGATGTCTCAGACCCAATCTCCAAGCCCATTTCCCCATCCGGCTCGCCGGATTCCGCCGCATCCGGCAGCGCCGGAGCTTTCCCTTCTTCCTCCGGCGACAGGAAATACGAGTGTCAGTATTGTTGCCGCGAATTTGCGAACTCGCAGGCACTCGGTGGGCACCAGAACGCTCACAAGAAAGAGCGTCAGCAGCTGAAGCGGGCCCAGTTACAAGCCTCGCGAAACGCCGCCGTTTCGTTCGTTCGGAACCCAATAATCTCCGCCTTCGCTCCTCCGCCGCACTTGCTGGCTCCGGCGGGCCCGGTGGTGCTTCCGGCGGCATCTCAGCCGTCTTGGATCTACGTGCCGCCACGTGCCGCTCCTCCACCTTTCCACGTGTCGGTATCACACGGGTGCGTGTTCCCTTCGTCGGCGAATAGTACCATCTGTAATAGTAATAGCAGCTATAGCAGTAGTAATTGTAATAATCAGGGTGGGAGATCGGCGGGTGGAGGGATGTTATCCTGTGGTAGTGGCGTAGGGGATTCGATGGGGTCGCAAATACAGGCCAGGGTCCATGGGCCTTCTTTGAGTAGGTTTTCGAAAGGGGATGGTGGGCCCAACTTTGATGACCCATTGGGCTTGGACTTGCATCTAAGCCTTGCGCCAGCTGCGCCATGATGATTGTCGGCTCGGCTTGAAAGTGGGAGTGATTTAGCCAGCTCTAGGTTCAGCGGTGAGGCCCCACTAAGGGGGTTTATATGGCTTCTTTGTGAGCTTTGAGAGATTATAAGGCTCACTTAACTTCTTGTACATTTTCACATTTATTTTTTAATTTTTTTAAGCAACTGATTTCACTTAGTACACATTGCAGTCGTTGCTCATTCTCCATATAGACTGATTTTCTTTTACATTCTTTTTCCAACATCAATTATTCTATTTTTTGTACATTTGGGTACTCTCCATTTATAGGTTCATAGGATTTTTCTAACAAATTGCCTATAATTTAATAAGAATTAAGAAGTCATTTCATTAATCAAATTAGCTAGCTAGTTATGCGGGCGTAACTTTTAAATAATCCCAAAATATGGATTCAAACACATAATTGGTTTTCTTTTTTCTAATTAGTTTAGTTTCCATAGAGATTTCAATTCACATTTTTTATGTTGGAAATAATCCCAATATTATTGAGTTAAAACTCATTGATATTGATTTTTTAACAATGAAAACCAAAACCCAACAAAAAATCATAATTACTTTTCATTATATATATTTATATATTTTAAAATTTTTGCGAGACCCCTTAGTAGGCAAACATATGTGTGGACCACCATTTTACCATTTGAGGGTACATTGGGTATCATAACCATATGAGAAAAAGTAAAAAAAGATAAAAAAAAATCATATTTGTATTTTTTTTGTTATATTTTATCTATTTTTTTCCATTTTTTTCTATTTCATTTCCGCCAACCAAACTTGCCCCTTGCGTTCAAGATTGGAAGCCAATCCGCAACTGAAGTCTAGCTAGCTAGGCTTATGTATTACGGTATTGATACATTAACCAAATTAATTTCCACTCCCAAATCCTAATCCTTTTTTGTTTGGTAGAAAAATCCTGATCTTTTCTCTCTCTCTCTCTCTCTCTCTCTCTCTCTCTCTTATGAAGGCCCACAATAAATGGTTGGACAGGTAGGACATGGAAAGTACAATAAGTGTGAAAATTATGTGGGATTTGTCTAGAGTTTCTGCCGAATTTTAATAAAGTCGTTAATGGTACAAAATTTGTATTCACATGAGTCACAGAAGTCTTTGAAAGTGTACTTGGTTGAGGTGAAATTGGAGAGAAAAGCATATCCTAACGTTTGTAAAGTGCTTTATTAATGCTGTAAGTTACTATGCATACTTTGGTGAATTAATATGCTCTTTTGCTTTAATTACATTTTCAGACAAGCAATTTATTGAATCCTACAAATCCGGCATTAATTAATCAACAATTTTAACAGGGGCAAAAGAGGCTTCCTGTGTAAAGGATTATACGGTTTTGATAGTAGACTTTTTTATTTTATTATCTGTTTCTTTTGTGGGGAAGAAAGTGGTCACATATCGAGTTTGAAATTTAATTTTATAAAAAAATTTATGAATAATGTTTAAATATTTCTTTTAAAATTGACAAAAGTTATGTCTTTGATCCCACCATTGGTGAGGTAAAATAATATGTTTGTTCTTTAATATGTCATTATATCAATTAATTCAAGGAAAGCCTTATTTATTTGAGTTCATATTTTCAGTTCTCATGTAATATGTTACTATAACAATTTATTTTTAAATTATGGTTGATTTGTTAAATTTTAAAAAATATAAATAATATATTGTACTTTAAAAAAAAAACTATCAGAGTACAATAAATTTTTGTCATTTGAACGTGAAACTTACAGTGGCTTGTTCTGTATTAATTGAAAAACAACCATCTATGTGACTTAATAATAGAAGAAAGAGAAATCATAAAAGAGAGAATATTCAGATGAAGATTGATATTAATTCAATTGTTCCCTTATAGATATGTTTGGTGAGTCATGATGTTTCTGCCTCCCAGAAAAGGTGAAGTATTATCATTGCAAGATTTTCTAGTCTCTCTGAAAGCTTCAACAAACGCTTTGATGATTTGTTGGTGTCTCTTATTTTCATCTTGACTAGGAGTTGATACAATATGTGGGACCAAATAAAGAAACATGCAGACCCATTTCCACAGGCCATAATTAATTTGAAATGTTGAGTTTGATTGTGAAAGGACTAAAAATCTAATGCTTAGAGTCAAGCACCATAATCTTTCATTGTCTCCCATAATTCACTGACTAACCTTCATATATAATCAGTAAGTTGCTGTCCAAACACAAGGGAATTGAAAAGCTGATAGAGAGAGTGTTTGTTGAGAAGATGGTAGACAGAAATGGCTTCTAACTCTCTAGCTAGCTAGAAGGCTAGTAACTTGTGGGTAATTTAGGCAAGGCTTCCCAGCCGGTTGCGCCATAATTATCTAATGCACAGCAAGGAAGCACTATAGCTGGTGAATTAATAATTTGAAAACCCAAAATATAAAAAACAAGAAAATTATTGTGATGTTCAAAGTGTATTGATATCTTGTACCCTAAATAACATTATTATGAATTTGAATATTTTTATCTAATAGTTCATGTTAATTTCAAGCGAAGAGAGTATTCATTCTTTATGGAGTCGTTTTGGTATCCTGCATTTCCTAACATTTTAAATATTATGGTTTAGGATACTCATGTGCTAAAGAGGATTTCCACCATATGATAATTGAAAATTGTTATAAAAGATAATACATTTGTTATTTTAAAAAAAAGTAACAAAAAATTTAGTATAAGCTCATACCACTTAAAATTATGTCATTTCTCCTAATTTTTTAATGGTATCATACACCTTGAATGTGTGTGTGTGTTGACAGTTGGTATATCCCAATTGAAGACTTCTTGTTTGTTCTTTTCCGAACTTAAAGTGAAGTTCAGAAATTGAAAATTGAAATAATGGAATTAAAAGATATATAACACAAGGTCGGTGCTTGTTTGCCACCATTATTGAGATCCTTCATCCATGCACAACTCAAATGGAAGATTTGATCACTTAAAAGTGTTTTAATTAAAAATCAAGGGGTGCGGATGATACCGTCATCTGCCCAGCTAGCTGAACCATAAGCTTAGATTTTAGCTTGGTTGGAAATAGCTGGGTGAAGTTGGTTTCCACAAGGCAACTTATACAAGGGAAAAGAATATAATTAAATACTTGAGACCTATAATGCTTTTTGACCTTTTTCTTTAAACCCCCCTTGCCTTCTCATATGTGATTTGCAATTGCTTGAACTACTTGATAGTTTTTGTTCGATTTGTGGAAGAGAATGATGATAGACTTTGAAAACACGAGCAGTTGGAAAAACTTAATTGTTCCTTCATTAGAGCTTTTTGACATATTAGTAAATCACCTGTGGTTGGTGACAAAGAACTTAAAAAACCTAACTCATTCCCACAACTTTGCCTCATGGAACACTATGTTAACTGTGGATTATTGGACCCCACTATGAGCATAAAACTCTATTATTCTCACAAGGGTCACACATGCAAGTCACCCCCTAGGGAAGCTAGCTTTTTTTTTTGGGGTTAATTTTAACCCACAAAAGGAAAAATTAAAAAAGACGAGAAATAGCCAAAGTAAGTTGAACCATCCTTTCACTTCTTAGTCACCAAAATCTAATCGAATCAGAGGCATGATTAAGCATGTACAACAAGAGTAAGCAACACTATTAGCCTTCCCCAAGTATGTTGGGACCATGGAATTATGCTCTTAATGAGGTAGTCATTTTCTCTTCCTGCAATTGGCTTGAGCTTGATAGGGAAGAGACCAGAGAGATAGTTCAGCCATCATGTTCTGCGTGTTAGATATCATACCCAATTAATAAAGTAACCATTTAGTGTTTAGCAGATAATGACTTCAGAAAACTAGTGCATTTTCTTAAAAAAATTGTTTAAGTAGATTTAATCCTAAAATTTAAATAGATGAAATTAATTATTAATAAACATATAAACGTGTTACAATTGGAATCCCACTTAAATATATGTACCCATATATTAAATTATGTGTTTTTTTAATTGACTTGATGCATTTATTTTTAATGATATAGTAGGTTGAATTTACATAATGACTTGAGAAAACTAGTATATTTTGTAATAAAATTGTTTAAGTAGATTAAACTAATTGTTGATAAACATTACGAAACATGTCAAAGGTGAATAACTTATAAATAGATATATATCTTGCGATTAATTTAATCTATTTATTATATTTATTTTTAATAGACCAAGTTTACTTAAAAAAACTTCAATTTTGTATATATAAGTGTACCTTTCAAAGTCTTTGTCTCCGTGTGCTATAGAGATTTCCCACTATTGGCCAATAAGGATTTCACAACTAAGGTAGATGGACATTGCTAGAGTTGGAAGATGACTAAGACTGAATTCTTTTCTTTCCTTTCTTTCGTTTCGTACCCACAAACATGGACCTTGATTGGCTGCAACACGTTAACGTAACGTGTGTTTGTTCAGAGATAGCTAGCTATTTTTAATTAATATTAAAACTAGAGAAAAGTTACATGACAATTAATTAAACCACATGGAGAATTTTTTTATATAGATATAGTGACATATATGTGTTTTGGCATTATGATATGTGCAAGTTGTTTACCACAAGAGCAATGCTTGTAAGTCTTGGTTTCTTGTGAAGTTGATTCATCATCTTCATCTGGTAATTAGAGTTGGTTATCTATAATCATTTTTTCTTGTACATTTGCTTCAATTTGATGTTTGTTTGCAAAAAGAGCATAAGCTGTGCTTTTAAGCAGAATTGTCAAAGTGTATTTAACTCGACGTGTTAGTTCGGTTAACTCATTGAATAAAGTGTAGTGGATCAAATTTTTTTAAGAGTCGTTTAAAAGTTGATCATTTCAACTTAGCTTGTTTACTTAGTAGGTTCAACTAGAATAATTCGTGTATACGGGGTTAACTCATTTTTTTATTTTGTTAAATAATATTTTTGTGGTATAATAATTTTTATGATTTAAATTTATAAAATTTGTGATTTTAACTTTATTTTAATTTTTAAATTGATATATGATTTTATTTTGATTAATTATTGAAATATCGTATTCCTTTTCTTTTTGGCCAAAACATAGTGCTCTCTTGTAACCCAATATTTCACCCAAATGAGCTGAGCTTGTAATGTTTTGGGGACTTGCATAAAAACAAGTCAACACGACCTAAATTATTTTTTGTCAATTGGGTAAATCGGTTTAATTATTTAGTTTATTTTGACAGATCTATTGTTGAACTGTTTTAACAAGAGAAAATGGAGGAAGTAAAATGTTATATATATATATATATATATATGACATGCATATTAAAAAAGAAAGGAAGCCTTCCAATATATCACATGAACCAGGAGTGTCATTATATGGTGTTGGGCTGACATGAGTACTGTACAGAAATGGTCTTCCACTTTTCGGGTAAATATTTTTTATTAAATTACATTATGTTTAAGTTTAACCTAATGCAGTCAGTGAAAAGTGTAACACTATATATATATATATATATATATATATATATATATCCTCTTCTGAAAAGTTAATTTATTGGTCAGCGCACTGAGGCTTATACTAAAACCATCCCCTACGTTTCTCCAAAAGTGAACTAGAGGGATGGAATCCGTGAAGAAAAATATTAGATTAATCGATCGAAAATGTGTTGTTTATGTCATATCTGATATTCAAGCTTTTAAACAATGCACTTAAGTCTTCGTAGGCAATAGGTATTACGTGGTAGAATACCTAAATGATTTTAATTATGATTATGAATTCAAAGTAGAAAATCCTCAATAACCATCCACAGATTACGAGCGCGTGAAATTACAAGACAGAAGAAACAAAGGTGGTATTCTTAGATGCAGTTTTCTGACAAATAAATGATTTTAGCAATGGTCTCAGGAAAAATCACTACGGTCAAGAACCATCTCGTAGAATAGTCAATATAATAACATGTCCTTTCTCATTAAAGAAGGCATTTTGTTTTATTATGTGACTAACCCTCGTCCACTTCCCCGTTAGATAACTTCCTATATAACTAATAATCCTCTAATTTATCATACTTTTTTATCATTTTAAAAGACTTATTCTATAAATATTGAGTCTATTATATGTTTTTAGAATATAAATTTTAGTTAAGTTAATATTTAATAAATTTTAGTTTCATTTATTTAATTTTGAGTTAATTTTTATTTTAATTAAGCATAAGTTGTGTTTCATATTTTCAGTTAAATTTTTAAGTTAAATTATTTAATCTTCTTTAATAGATTATAAATAATAATTAGCTAACTTTTTATGTTTTTGTAAGATTAGAAATGCAAAGCAATAAAAATTGAGAATATTGTTGAAATGGGTAAAAAAATTAGTGTTGAAAGTAAAACCTATTGCTAAAAGGAATTCCAACATTATAGTGGCAAAATTTAGCATTGTGGCACCCAGAAATAACAATAATGTTTTCCGTTTTGATTTGTGGGCTTCTAAGTAGGGTGTTGACACTTTGCAAAGGAGGCTGCCATTCTAGGCGTTTGGGGAGGCAGAAGGGAGCTTGGCAAGTGCTTCATGCCATGGGAGAAGCTTACTTTTTGAGGTGATTCATTGATTAATTTTATTTTCTTCTTCTTTCCTTGCTTTTTTTTTAATATTTCTATACCCATTTGATGTATGTTTTATTATTCATGATTTAAATCTTGTATTTATGAGTTAAACTTGTTAATTTGAAATTATGATAAGTCTTAGCACATAGTATGTTGTATTTTTTTTTTTTTGCCTTCAATTTTAACTATGATTTTTTCACTCAATCCTTGTTCTACATGCTTCTAAGTATGTAAAAAATATTAGAAGATTTAGGTAACCTAAATGAATTTAAAAAAAAAAATAGAAGTAGATTATAGATTGAATAATTCACAAAGCTTGCAATCTTAAGTGGATTAATTTGTTTGTAAGATAGAAATATATCCATTAGTCTCACATAGCTACATTAAGATTTATTTTTGTTTAAGCCTTTCATTCAAATACATAAGGGATTACAAATTGGTTTAGAGAAAGGCCGGTAAGTAATTCAAAAGATTCTTATAAGTAAATTAGAGTCTTATATTAGCAAATATCATCATTCAAAGTAATGTAAAGAGAAGTTGATTGATTTCCTATGAAATGTTAGAGAGAATCATTATCCTAATCTTTGACTTCTTAATTTAGTCTAGAATGTTGTTTCCTTTTATTTTGTCATTTTTATAATTTTCACTTAGTTTCAATTCCAATCCCTTTTATTGTTCGCTTAATTTAGATTAAAATATATAATTTTAATATTTAGCAATTATCTTAATAACAAATTCTCATAAGAACGATACCCTCTTCATCATTATATTACTTATATAATATATATACTTGCGTATACACTTTCATAGCACAACAATGACATATTTTCAATAATAAGAAGAATATTAGGACCACCTTATTTTAAAAATAAAATATTATTTTATTAGAACTTTTTAATTATTTAATTCCATTTTTAAAATATATTACATTTTTCCACTTGATCTAAATATAATTTGCCATATATCATGGTCATGGGTAAATTAAATACACATTACAAAAAATTATAGTGGTAAATCCTTTAAATAAATAAGGATTGTCTTCCATGAATTGCTTATAATATATCTTTAAGCTTTATAGCGTACTAATCTTTATATGAATTTGTCTCAAAACAAAAGATAAACTCAGCTTCTATGTTGAAGTAGCAATCAATGACAAAACTTCTTAATAAAATAGCACCTTCAGCAATTAAAAACATGAATTTAAATGTTAATTTCTTTACGTCTGCACATTCTATCAAATTCGAGTTTGAATAGCTAATAACTTTAAAGTCATCAATTTTTCTTTAAGCATATAATCTTTCATATCCTAAAAGTATCACATAACTTTTTGAACAACTCTCCAATAATCCATCCAAGGATTACTTTAGTATCTTTCTAATGTGCTTATAGCAAAAGTTATATTTGATCTTATATAAACCTAAAACATTCATCATACTTCCTATTGCTAAAGCATATTAAATACTGGTCATCTTTTTTTTCTCTAATTTATTATTGAAACATTAAAATATGTTAAATTTGTCCCATCTCATAATAGTTGTCCTGCTAAATAAATAGTTTTTTATTTAAAATCATTCAAGAACTTTATTTATATAAATTTCTTATGTTAATCTTACAATACTTTAAAGCCCATCTCTATGAATATGCCTGTCATAGGATGTCCCATCCATACTTTTTATATCAAAGTTCTTGAATAAGGACAATTTTACCTCGTTTAACAGCCCTAAATTCCTAAATATGAACAATATGTCACCTACATATAAAACCAAAAGCATAATTTTACTTTCATTAACTTTATAATATGTATATTGATTCATGATGTGTTCAACAAAACTAAAAAAAAATGTGATCATATCATAAAATTTAAAATACCACTATCATTAGATTTGCTTGAATTCATAAATGGATTTTTTTTTTTAATTTATAAACCAAATTCTCACTGGCACTTTGCCTGATATATTGCATGTCAATTTTTTTTAAAAAAAGTACAGTATGCGAACAAATAATGTCAAGTACACATTTGTTTAATTAAATACCCATTTTGTTTTCCCCGTTTAATGTAAGGACACTTATCTAAAATATAATCATTCTCACATGTGAATAGCTTCAACTGCCGCAATTAAAACAAAGTTTTAGCATTTAAACAAAATTTTGTTTGCCCCACAAACAAATAAATTTAAACATAACTATAATTAATTTCGAATGGCTCTTTCGATTATGCATTATATAGATCCATGGAACTACCACCTGCGTATACCTAAACTGAGCTTTTTTTGTCCTGATAAGCTCGATCACAACTCCAACTGAATTCTTTCAAACACATGGCTATTTTATAAAATGCCCATGCATAGCAGAGGTTACCCTCCAAAAATCTTATATGCTCGACATAGTCATATATATTAGAGGATATTCACGAATCTTTTAATTAGTCATGAATCATGGATAAGAATTTAAGGTGCACTCCACAAAAACGGGGCTCTATGTCATAAATAATGCACTAGTTTTTAAATTTATTGAATTATGGCACTTTGTATTTATTAAATTAAGGTGGTGCTTATTTATTGTGACTTTACATTTTCTACGAAACTGCCATATGACGCTAAGATTCTCAATGTACTACTCAGAACAATAAGACCATAAAAATGATATATGAATTTTCACAGAACAAATCATAGACTTTTTTATTTCTGATAAATTCAAGCAAGCAAGTTAGATACGAGCAACGTCCACTTCCCACTCGTTTGAGTCTATCATATATTCTAGAGCACATAAATCCAACGAACAACATACCTAAATTCTCTTGTTGCTTTTTTCATAACTAAGTATTATGGGGTTTAAGTAACAATAAACATGATTACATCTCCAACTAGTGACAACCAATCAATTTATTTTTAATAATGAATATAATCGCTGACATGATTGTAGGATATGAAGCAACAAAGTCTTTGGGTTGTGTTTGAATGAAGTAATTTAAGAGGAGAAAGTATGTTTTAGAGGTAACTTAATTACTCCATTAAAAAATTCTTTTGGATTAGGAAGGATGGAATTTTTAAATTTCTGTGGTAATTCAATTAAGCAAATTTAGAAAAATTTAAAATTCCATCTGAATAGACGGAATTTTCAAAATTTTATTCTCTCTCACTTTTGGAGAATTAATTTTTTGATAAATATGTATTTTTAATACATATATATATACATAAATGTATATAAACAAAGACCAATGCACAATCGTATATGTACATGCACGTCGGCATATGCATACATGTGAATGCAGACACGTAAATGCTTGTAAACATATATATACATGTGTACATAGATGACACATTCAACATGTTGCAAACGCATGCGTGTGTATATATATATATATATATATGAACATGCGTACATGTTTGGCTAAATGCTTGTAAACAATCCTGCGTGTATATTTTTTTCATATCCACACACATGTGCACACTCTCATATACAATACAAACACACTTTTACATGTAGGGTGAGTGCATTATGTGCATGTTGTCTCCAAATATGTATATATATATATATATTATAATTATGCATAAAAAATTTTATAATTGCTATAATTATTGAAACAAAAAAATTTTAAATACTAGAATTTTGCATTGCAACAAATGAAATATTTTGCATTTTAAATTTGATAAAATTTAGAATGCCACAATCAAATCACAAGTTTAGTGTGTCACATGAAAGATATTTATGGGTAATTATTGGGGGCAAAGATAGCTTAATGAGTATTGAGCTTTTTAAGGAATACTTTTCCTATGAAAATAATTAAGCTCTCTCCCTTTCCATAAACAAAGTATCTTACCGTAGGCTTCTAGATTCCATAATTAATTCTCACAAAAGCAAAAGCTTTGAAGGAGAAGGAGAGTGTGAATAGTTATTACAAGATTTTATGTTCAAATCTTTATTCTGTGTAAATAATTAATTAATAATAATAATATCACAATCATCACAAGATATGAGAGGAATGTGAAATAGTTTTTTTTTTAATCGGCTTCATTTGCTATGGCTTTTGGTGCTTCAATCCAAACCAATTCTTTTTGCTTTTTCTTTTTCTCTTTCAATTTTCAAAGATAAAGGAGGGAAGTGAAAGATAAAGATAACTGATAAAGCTTGAGATATTTTGAGTTCTGACATGATGCAGCAGATGAGGAAGTATAACTGTTGGCACTTTCTTGGTCTAAGTTTCCAAAAGCTGCCATGTGGTCAAGTTGAAGATACACGTTTGCGGTGCATATCAAAATTCTTATAGATTCTCTTCTTTGCACTTAATTACACCTTGTAGGCTTATAGTGGCTTTTTATTTATCCAAACGTATCTAGATGGGACCCAAATTTTGTTCTATGAAAAGAGCTTGACATGATTTTGATGTATATGTGATCAGTACTATAGGTCGCAAAAGGAACCAAAAATAACTCATGCACGACCACTAACATCGTATATCTCACAAGTGACAAGTTTTTCATTTTTTGGACAAAACTTAGGGTATGTTGGGGAGTTGGAAGGAGGAAGAATCTAAAAATTGAAAGGGATGAAAAGGAATTGGGAAAGTAGTTTTTAAATGATAATTTTTTCTCTTAGTTTGAGAAATTTTTTTTATTGAAATTAAATTTCTCAAATTGAGGGAACTTAAAAATTTAAGGAAAAATCACATATAATCCTTCATCTATAGTATAATTACAATTTTGATATATAAACTTTAAACATAATACTTTTCCCCCTTTGTTACAAAAAATAACATTACATATTAGTTAAAACTAACGATTAAAAAAATCACATGATACATTATTTCTCGAAAACTATCTTCACCAATTTGCCCCATGCATGATTTTTTTGATATGCATGTCTCCCAAATTTTCAATTTCTGAGACTTCAATTTTAATTGATTTGTGATATTATTACATTTTGTGATAATTTAGGATTGTAAAGTGTTACGGTTTAAAATTAGCATACCAAAGTTGTACTATAGTTTATAAGGGTTATATGTAGTTTCTCCAAAATATAAAAGAACAAAGACTTTGAACATTTTTATTTTTTGAAGGTTAAAGGCATGTTTGGATAGAAGATAATAGAAGGAAAGAGAAGAAAAGGTTTCGTTAAAATATCTCCTTTGTTTTGAAGTTTATTACAAGGAATGGATAAGAGTGGAGACTTTTAACTAACCTTCAAAAGCCTTCCTCCATTTATAATTTTAACCTACTGAATTTAAAAAATTATAGAGAAAAGGCTTTCTGAAAGGAAGGAAAGGAAAATTACTATATAACCTTCTCTTTCCCTTCTTCAATTCTTTTTTCTTTAGCTTATTCTTTTTTTTCCCCTCCAAACTTCGAAACAAATCCTTAAATGAAAATCCTTCATATATTCCCTGCCGCCTTTTTCTTTTAATGATTCCCAAGGAAAGGGATTAATAAACCTTCCTTTTTCTTCTCCTTCATTATTTTCCATCCAAATATACCTTGAAATACAATTTTTAATATATTTATTATTAAATTCTCAAATAAAAATATGATAGTTTGGATTGATTGACTATTCCAAAAAGATCTTTCACACATTATTTATGTTTATATAAAAAATTCTCGTAACCGATAACTAAGAAACTTTGCCTAAATTTCTTCTCTATTTATTGTTTCTGCCATGTCTTCCCATCACTCTCTTTGAAGACCCTTCATGGTATGAACTAAGCATGAAAATGGTGGTGTGCCGTTTTGAGGGAACAAGCTCCACTAGGGCATTTTTCCTTTTTGTGGTACACTTAGAGCCCTATTTGCCTTTATGCTAGGCTCACGGGTTATAGCCAGGTACTTCAACTTTAACAATAATGGAGACAAATTGAATGGTGTTCGTGATTTGAGGGTGGTCCTAAAAGTCTAAAATCCAAAGAGATCAGACGTAGTGGTGGTGAAAAACTGAAAATAACATCAGCAATAGTTAATAGTTATTACATCATATCTTTCGGTGGTGGAGCCAGGACCTTGAGTTAAGGGTTTTTAAAAAAAAAATTCTTTTTATCCATTTTATTCAAAAAAAATTATATTTTTATAGTGTATTATTTAAATAATTTTTTTTAAAACTTTTAAATTAAACTCAATGAAATTAAATCACTTCCTAACTTTTCCTTTACTAAATTTATAAACAAATTTAAATTTAGATGAACAATGTCTTAAAAATTACGCTTTATATTAATACCAACAATTTTATTACCTACATGAGGACATAATTTTTTATCTACTTAATACTTATGTAATGTATAACAATAATACACTAAAAATATATATCATCACTCAACAACATTATAATAATTAAATAAAAAGCTTAGAAATATCATTTAAAAAAAGTTTTTCTGATTAAAATATAAAAATTTATCATTGTCTATTTCAAAAATCTATATCTACAAAGCAAGATAAATACTATTTTATTCAACAATTTTTCAAAAAGTTTTGAAGCATTTTCAAAGAACAGCTAAAAATAATATGTTGCCATTTAAATTAGATTATATTCTATTCAACTATTATTGTAGAACTATTAATTAGAAAAATATATCAAAGATATACATAGATTAAATATAAATAAAAAAATTAAAAGAAATATTAGGCATGGGGTAATAGGAGAAGAGAGAAGCACTATGTCAAGTCTAAGAAGCTAAGGGCAATTTAAGAGGCGGAAAAAAAAGAAGAAGAAAAAGTGAGAGAGAAAAGAGAAAAGAGGAGAAAGGTAAGAATAAAATAGAAAAGTAAGAAAGAAAATAAAAGAAAAGTTAAAAAAAATATAAATTCAGTGAATTCAATTTAAAATGTCAAATAATATATGTATATATATATATATATATATATATAGAGAGAGAGAGAGAGAGAGAGAGAGAGAGAGAGAGATGGGTCCAATGAGTTCAAAATTTTAAAAGATGTAAAGATATAATATTAAAATTCAATGATATATATATATATATATAATTTCTACAAATTTGATGGGGGTACAATACGCTTATGATGTCATAGGGGCTTTAATTTCCTTTCAAAACTTCAGAAACACATGTTTATATTCAATTCATATATCAGACACTCATATACGTTTGTCTGCTTACAATAACAAGGGACTAATCCCTCATTATTAGGGTGAGAATTTTTTACCATTTAATTGTGGGATACAGCTAAAAATTAGTAATCTTTCACTAGCCTCTCTCTATATAGAGTCTCTCTCTATATAAGAAGGATTAACAAGAGATTAATAATCCCTAGCTATTTTATTTTTTCCTTATAATGCTTTGTTATGTTATAATATTATTATCTATATATCATATTGGTGTTTAGATCAGTATCTATGCTTTTTAGTTAAAAACTACCATCATAATCTATTTGGGAGATATGGTGGATCAGAAAAGTGAGATTTGGATAAGAAGTCTGTTTGGCATCTTTCCTGGAACTGATTGATGAATGATGATCTAGTCATACCCCGTTAGTATCAATTCATGACCAAAAGCACATGAAGATATTTAATCACTCATATAATAGCAGTAACTATATAGCTACATGGCGTTCATGTGGGATGTCTGCTCCATATAGTACATAATTAACATCTCATTTGGTGTCTTGAAGTGGAGGGAGATTGTAAGAATTCTTTTTTAATCCCAGTTTGGTAAAATGATTTTGTTTTAACGAGAAAAAAAAATTATTTCTTATATATAAGTATGAGAATAGAAAATAATTATTATGTCTAATTTATACAAAGTTTATTATGCTATTATTATCATTATTTTTCTTAATTAGAGATATGCAAGTCATTTATATATATATATATATATATATTTAATTCTAATATTTTTTTTATTTAACTAAACATATAAATGAAACAGTATTTTTATTTCTTTTTATATTATACTAAATGTAATTATTCTATTACATTCACATTATCACTTTTTTTTTTCTCTTCATACCTAATTTTATGTTGCATGATAATAGCACCACTTTACTGGTTTAGTGGTTTTGGGTTAATTAGCTATTAAAAATCTGCAAAACTTACTCAATTTGATGAGACGGCAAGGATGGAAAGCTCTGATTTTATATAAGATCACTTTAGCTAAAAATTTTAATTTATTAATGAATTTTATTTTTATTAATATTTTTATCCAGCTCTATTTCTTATACGTAAATATACTTATTTTTTATTCTTTTAATTTACCTAAGTAGACACAACCTACCATACGAAAAGACTTGGACATGAAATTGAGAAGAATAATATGAGGCTGAAGGAAGAGGAAAAGAATTATGATTTTTTTTTTTTTTAGATAGGCAGTACTTATCTCATTATTTAATAGATAATACAATCACAAATTAAATCAATAATAAAATGCAATTTTAATGTGATAGAATCCCCTAAATCTTGTGTAGTGTAATTTATAAATGACATGATAAACCCACAAGAATGCGTCAAAGGATGCATTCCATTAAGAATAGCAACAATTTCTTAAATTTGGATATCCATGTAGGGACTATCTCATTTGGAGAAAAAATCAGATGGCGGAAATGGAAAGCAAGAAAGCACTCTTTACCTTCTGCACCCCGCATGGTTGCTACCCTTGCATTCCATGCCCTCATTTTTTTAAAATTATTATTATTTTAATTATTAATAAATTTGAAATTTTATAATATAAAAGTCTAATTTATAGATTTAATTATATAAATTATTTAATATATTCATGTTTCTATGATTTATTAATATAATATATTATAATATTTTAATTTATATTAATTATGTTAAGATCCTAAATTAATTAGGCTTAGCCTATTTCTTTTTGTTTTTGTTTTTTACCAAATCAGACCTGAACCTGGATACATTGTCTGGCCCATTAACTAAAACAGTTTATCAAATGCTATATTCCCTAGTTTTAAGTAAAAGGTCATTTCTTGTTTGGGTCAAATATTTTCAAATCTAACTATGGAATTGACAAGGGACTCTTTTCCTTTGATCTTAGGGCCACTAAAGTCCAACCAAAAAATTATAACTTGATAGGAGACTGATTTATAAAAAGAAATATAATAAGGAACGGGGCCAAGGCCCAGAGAAATGCAATAAGAGAAGTTTACGAAGTAAAGAGTTGGGATATCCGTATTACTGAAAAAAATAAATAAAGTAAATCAAACAAATCTTTTTTAATTTTGTTGAAATTATATGAATTTTTTATTTTTAAAAAAACACACTTTTCACTATTTAAATTGAAAATTATATTATATTTTAATTTAATTTTAAATTTTGTAATTAAAATATTTTTCATTAACTTAAATATATTTTTATAATTAAAGTATTTTCTTTTAGATCAAACAATTTAGAAGAGTGAATCTGATGCTAAGAAAATCTGAATTGTTTGATCTAAAAGAAAGTACTCTAATTATAAAAATATATTTTGATTAATAAGAAGTATTTTAGTTCAAAAAATTTAAAATTAGACTACAATATATATTTTAAAATTAGAAATGAAATCCATATAATTTTAACAAAATTCAAAGAAGATCTAGATAATTATTAAAAATATAACATATTGACATGTGAGAGGACCTATATTTTTTTATATTAAAAGGTTGGAACTCTTAACATTGTTTATATTTTTACTTCATTTTTAATAGCTAGACTATCCCAAATGGCTAAGGTTAACTGCATTTGGTTTTGTGCAAAATAAAGAAATTCTTTCTATATAATTATATATAATGTTTATCATACTTTTATAATCATCATTCATTATTACTGAATAATATTTATATTTTTAAAATAAAATTAAAATAAAATCAAATTTTTTTTCTTATCCACAAAATCACATTTCATATATATTTCCCGTTCAATTCTTGGCACATATATCTGTGTGTGATGAATAGGATTGGGCTCCCTCTCCTTATGCACAAAGTCATGAAACTCATAGTGGTTGTAGACTGTGGTTGGCAGTGGCAGTGGGTTAGGTAGCTGGGCCGGATAGAATTGGGTCAACCCTCTGTCTTCATATGGGCTTCTAACATGCAAGCCTGCTACTTCATGGGTATTTTCTTTTGTCAACACCCAATGGGCATTGCTCCAATCCCATCACAACCCGGCCTCAATTCTCTCTCCTTTTTTTTTTTTTAAATATAAAAGAGGAAGATCCAACTTAATACTTTTTACTCAAAGAAGAAAACCATTTAGCATACTATATTCTCTTTGCAATTGGAAAATAATTATTTCTTCTCATAATTATCCAATACATTTTTTATTATTCGTGAAATTTTAATGTGGACTTTTGCAACCTCATTATATACTTCTCGTGAACTTACAAGTTCAAGATATTTAATCTTTACCTTTTCGTTTTTCATCTTTTAGGTTTTTTCTTTATTACAAATACTCTAGATTCCAGGCTTTAGTCTCAATTTGAGAAAGGCTTCTCTTTTGAAGTTTTAATTATGAATGTATATGTTTCATTATTATCCCAAAAAAAAAAAAAGCGTCATCCACCGAACCACTTCACTCCATCCACCTACCTTTATTTTGACATAAAATAATTACCTTATTTAATTTCAAAGTACAGTTCGTTCTTTTTCTTTTTTAATAGAATACTTCGGTCTTGTTTATTTTATTTTAGAACTTTTAATAAATGATCTTGAATCTTATACCAATAAAAGCTCCTACTGACATTTAATATTTGGATAACTTAAGATTTTCTTTCTCTAGAGATATTTAAATTTAATCATATCTTCTATTTTGAAAATATATAGTTCATTACTCTTAAAAAAAAACAATGCATTACAGATATCTCCTTGCAATAAAAAATAAGATATAATTATATTAATTTAAACCAAAATACTCCTTTATTTATTATTTATATAATATAAAAAGTATTAAATATATATTTGACTAGTATGAAATATTTATTTTTTAAATTTAACAAATGGTAAATTGATTTAATAAAATAATTATAAAAATAAAAAAATTCACAATATATTTTTTAAAGTTAACTAATTTATGAATTGTCATACCCATAATATAATTGCATGGCACTAAAAAAAGAAAAATTTTGATTTTCAAAAACAAAAATCAAATGAAATAGAGTTATTATCAAAATTTTAATTTTAAAAAGACAAACTTTAAAAAAAATATTTTTAAAAAAATGGCTTACAAAAAAAATGAATTCAAACATCGATTATGCGTGAGAAAAGTATTAAACATTCCACAGTATACGGTCATCGTAAATTATTTATACAAAATTAATATAATATTAATCTTATTTTAACTTTCTTAACAATTACATGCAAAAATTAAGAAAAGAAAAGAAATAAGAAAAGGAAATAAAAAAAATATTTATTCGTAAGAGTGGACTTGATCTAAAATAAAAGTTAAGAGCCTTTGTACCTTTATGAAAATGATTAAAATTCACGTAATTCGATTTGGTAAAAAGTAGTGTTAGTTGGTGTTTTTTAATTTTGTGAAAAGATAAAAAAAGTAAAAATTATTTTTGTCTTTGGTAAACAAAATGACTTTAAAATTTATTTGTGTGTTTTAATTTGTAAAAATTAAGTTAATATCACTTTTTGCTCTTTTTTATTTTTTTTATTTTTTTGAGGAAAAGAAAATTTGAAAAAAATTCATAAATCTACGAAAGAGGAAATTAACTTGTTATTTATTTATCTAGTTTTATTTTCATTTGTTTATGGAGTAAAACTTTTGGGTTATTTAAAATTTTAAAACATTAACCTTTGAATTTGGAAAAAAAAAATTTGAGAGATTAACATGGAACTTTAAGACATTATTTTTGTGTTTTGACTTTTATAAAATATTTTTTTGGCAACTTTTTGTAATTTTTTAAAAAGAGAATTTGAATAAAATATTTTTACAAAAAAGGAAACTTATTTGATTTTTCATTAAAATCTAATATTTGAATCTCCTTTGAACATTTTTCTATTTTCTATTTGATCTTAAGAGAAATTAATTTGATTTTTTAAAAATTATTTTTTGAACTCCTTTTTTAATCTTAAAATACATTTTATTTTTTGAAAAAAATATATTTTTTGAATCCTTTTAGAATATTTTTCTTTTTTTTCTTAAATATTTTGAAAACAAAATTAATTGAATTTGAGTTATTGGAATCCAAAATTTATTAAAATATAATTATGCGTTCTAACAAGTATTCATAGAGACTTATTGTAACGTATAATCTTTTGGTTGAGCCCTATATATATAAAAAAATAAAAAATCTCACATGGTCAATTTAAAAATAAGAAATAAAAGAAAATAAAATATAAAAATAGAAAGTATTTACAATGATACATAACTTGTGATTGTGTGTGTTTGTGTTTAGTCAAAAATCATATCATTTCAAACATATATTTGCAAAGAGTCACTAAATAAAGTATGAAAGCATTGTGTTGGAATCTCTCGTATGCTTTTACATTTCTCTGCTTTTATATGCTATTCTTGTTGACCCCATTGCACAAATTGGCATTTGTTCACATGTCAAACAAACAAAACGTTAGGCAGGAACACTCACGCATCTACAAGTCAAATATGAGAATAAAACATTGAGGATTGGTATTGAAATGACTTACAACTTACAACAGGACTATGAGACAAGGATGATAATTTGAAAGCACTAACAAAAATCAAATCAATAAATTCAAATGCATATTCAATGTATCACCCCACAAGCATCAATTCATCAACCACTTAAGCTTTCAAAAGGCTGCAAAATTATGAACTTATAATCACATCATACAAACAAACGAAGATGAAATTAACCAATCAAAGCAATTAATAATGTCATGGACAGTTTATCAAAA
This sequence comes from Erythrophleum ivorense, assembly GCA_026724425.1. NCBI lineage: Eukaryota > Viridiplantae > Streptophyta > Magnoliopsida > Fabales > Fabaceae > Erythrophleum > Erythrophleum ivorense. The sequence goes on along the minus strand of JAIUCV010000002.1, from coordinate 31,420,541 downwards.
CCAAGTCTATAATACAGTGAAAGTAAGGCATGGAAACAAGTCTTCAACATTAAACCCAAATGATCATTTAAGCAATCTATCATTCTAGAGCATAATGAAAAGAAAACTTTTAACTCTTCAACAAGCCAGCACACATTTTCACAACACCCAGTGGGCAATTCCAACAAAGCTTAAACTCATATTTAATGAAGCATGGATACGGCATTTCTAGAGGCGTACCTGTATCGGATACGTATCCAATATGGATATGCATATCATATGGGTACAAAAGTACCCGTATGTTTCTTTTTCTTCCGTACATTTCGAAAACATTTTTTTTGTACTGAAATGTTTCGGAACGGTTGTGAAACAGCTCTAAAATGTAATGACGCCTTTTTCTGCCTCATTAACCTGGCCTCCTGATCCGTCGAACCTGTCACTTCTCCCTCGCCTCTGGTTCTCTGGATTGCTATTGCGTCTCGCCTCGCATCGCCTCGCCATCTTCCCTAGATTGACTGGTTTCTCTCTGACTGTTCTTGTTTTTTTTTTAATTATGATACATTCTAAAATTGAAGCTTGATTGCAAATCTGATTGTTTAGGTATATACTTCTGCTTCATTGATTTATTATGCTTCTGCTCCATTGGGATTGACTCTTGCTCATTTTTTATTATGCTTCTACTTCTGCTTCATTTTTTATTTGTTAATTTTCTTTATTCCTTATGCATTATTTTGTGAAAACTATCTGACTAAGTTGCTGAAAATTAAATCAAAATTTATTCTAGACATTCATGATTATTAATATAATATCAAAGCTTGAAAAAACTTTCATGTGATTAGCATGCAGATATATAAGATAGATATCCAAAAGAAAAGTTATAAGATTCCTTTAATGAAATTTCATCCCACCTCTGTTCCAACACAACCACATAAGGAAAAAAGTGTTGTTATTCTTCTTTTTTTAACAATGAAACACATATTGTTAACTAATAATATACTTAGTTTTTGTGTTTATTTATCTAAAAAAAATTTGGCTTTTTCCAGAAATGATATTGTAATAAGTAGGATTGTTCTATATGCACTAGTATAATATACATTAGTCTTGTCGTTGTTTCTCCATTATAGGTATTATGACAACTAAAAATTCTAGTTTTGCTAGTAATCCTAGGCCCACTACTTCTGTTGAATATTGTTCTAGTAGTGTTCTCTAAAAAGAGAGATCTTCTTTATGGGTTTATGTAACTTTGATTGTTAGAAGTAGAGAAGGAGAAACTGCTAATCCTGGTGAAAACAAATATTGGAAGTGTAATTATTGTAACCGTGAATTTCAAGGATCTTACTTTAGAGTTAAGTGACATTTGTTGAGAGTATCTAGTAAAGGAATTTCTACGTGTCTGAAAGTTTATGCTTGTTGTTTAGCAGAGATGAAAAATTTGCAAGAGGATGCTAAGAATAGATTAAAACTACAAGAAGTGTCATTACCACCACCAGCTAGAGGCTTATCTCCTTTAGGTGTTCAAAGTGAGTATAATCAAGGAAAAAAGAAAGCAATTGGTGCTTTGGAAAAAGCCTTCAACCAAACAACTAGAAAAAATTTATGTGCAAAAATTGCTAGAATGTTTTATTCTGGTAGTTTATCTTTTAATTTGGCACGCAATCCATATTACATTAGTTCTTATCAATATATTACAAATAATGTGATTATGGTTTTAAACCTCCTAGTTATAATGCACTAAGAGGCGCTTTGTTGCAACAAGAAAGGGCAAATGTTGAAAGGTTGCTTGAACCAATAAAAGGAACTTGGAGTGAGAAAGGAGTAAGTATTGTAACAGATGGATGAATTAATGTACAGTGAAGGCCATTAATTAATTTTATGGTTGTATCTGATGGGGGTCCTTTTTTTTTTAAGGCAATTGATGGGACTAAAAAATATAAAGACAAATTCTACATAACTGAGTTGATGAAATAAGCAATTGAAGAGGTAAAACCTCAAAATGTGATTCAAATTATTACTGACAATGCCTCTGTTTGTAAAGTTGCTAGTAAGATTATTAAGGTTGAGTATTCTCACATTTTTTGGACACCATATATTGTCTACATGCTCAATTTTGCATTGAAAAATATATGTGCAGCTAAAAACACTAAAGCAAATGAATTAGTATATGAAGAATGTCATTGGATTACTCAAATAAAAAATGATGTAATTTTTATTAGAACTTTCATCATAAATCATTCTGAGATTGGTCATTTTTAATGAATTTGTGCCCTTGAAATTGCTTGCCATTGCTGAGACTAGATTTGTCTTAACTATTGTGATGCTAAAAAGGCTTAGACTCATAAAAATGTCTCTTTGCTTGAAGGTAATTAGTGATGAATGGAATACATATAAAGAGGATGATATTGGAAAGGATAATACTATTGAAGAGTTAGTTCTTGACGACTCTTGATGGGATAAGATTAATTACATCATCTCTTTCACAAAGCCTATTTATAACATGCTTAGATTTTGTGATATAGATAAGCCTACACTTCACTTGATTTATGATATGTGGGATTCAATGATAGAACAAGTGAAGGTATCAATATATAAATATGAGAAAAATGAACTTTCTGAACATTCAAGATTTTATGAAGTTGTGTATGGAATTACAATTGATCATTGGACAAAAAGTTGTACACCACTCTATTGCCTTGCTCATTTATTGAATCCTAGGTAAGTTATATTAATATTTCATACTTATATTGTTGATATTCTTTCCACATTTAATTTTGTGTTAAATAAGTCTAATTCTCATTGTTTTTATTGCATATTACATAGGTATTATACTCTTCAATTGCTTAACGTGGTATCAAATAGAGTTCCTCCTCATTTAGATGTTGAAATTTCAATCGAGATGACTAAATGCTTTAATATGTATTTTAAAGATTCTAGGGAGAGAAAATTGGTCCTTCAAGAGTTTTCAATGTTTTGTGGAGCTTCAGATGCACATTCATTATTTGATTCTTTACAAGATAGGTGGAATTTGGAGTCTAAAGATTGGTGGTTAAATTATGGTTCTTCAACCCCAATACTCCAATGGCTTGCATTAAATCTTTTTCATCAACCATGTTCATCATCTTATTATGAAAGAAATTGGAGCACCTACTCTTTCATTCACTCACTGAAAAGGAACAAATTGAATCCAAAAAAGACTGAAGACTTAGTTTATATTCATACCAATCTTCGTCTTCTGTCAAGAAAGAATGAAAAATATTCAAGCGGAGTGACTAAGATGTGGGATGTTAATGGAGATCATTAGGAGCCATTTAATGGGGCAGGAAGCCTTGAGGTTGCAAATTTATCTTTAGATGAACCAGATTTAGAGTAAGAGCTCATAGGGAATGTTACTAATGTCAAAGTAGATGAAAATGAAGATTAGTTTGGATTGAAAATTCTAATATTAATGCTTGTAGGAATATAACTTATTATGAACATATTTTTTATTTTGTAAATTGTGATATTATTTATGTTATTGTAGTTTATTTATGATTTAATTTAATTTTTAATGTGTTAAATTATTGAATATATATATAATTATATATATATTCACGTCCCGTATTCTAAAATTTTAAAAATTACCGTATTTCACGTATCGTATTGTATCGTACTCGATACACGTACCCGTATCAATGTTTCTTAGCTCATATTTCCATGTTTTCCATGCTAACACAAGATACAAAAATAATTCCACAATCCAACTTTTGAATTTTAGAAAACTCATTTTGCCAACACGTAACCTTCATTCAGCCTTAGATAAGCCTCACACAATATGTTAAGTTCCACTAACAGGGACCAAAATAAGACTCAATTTCAGCCAAGTAACAAAACATTTGTTTAAATTTTAAAACCAGAAACAAACTAAAGAAAAATAGTAACGGAATATTTCTCGACGTAGGACAAAACAAGAATCTTAAATCAGAAAATGCCTACATCCTATCTTCAACCAAATGATTTGAGCTACCCAAAAACATGAGGCTCAAATTTCAACACCAAAACCAGAATACTCATAGTTTCATATTTCATAATATGAAGATGGAAAACAAAGAAAGTATACCTTTAAGATTCCCATTTTCAGCGTCCAAAAAACCCCAACGAATTTCCTTTCTCCCTTTCTGATCAAGGCCCACCGAAACCGAGAACAGAATCCTCACCTAAATTTGGTTCAACCTCTTAGTTCAAGGCCTACTGAAATTGAGAACAAAGCCCTCTCTCTCAGCAACTCCTCTAAGGAACACATACTTGAAGCTCTTCACTATGGACAATCAGCATAAATCTGGGAAATGCTTCTCCTCTGCTCACCAGTTTCTTCCTTTCTGTTATTGCAAAACCCCTCTTCCCTTCTGATTGGAACCCATTTTATAGTAGGTTTGAGCGTGAGTTTTTCTTCCTTCTCGAGCATGCCTCTCTTCCCAAAACATTGGAGAGAATCACGCAACACACAACTTTTGAAAACCGTCCCCTCCTGCTGGCCCTCGACTATTTGAAAACGACCAGGGAGGCTTCTTTTTTCGTTTTTATTATTATTATTTTTTCATTGTTCTGATTTTTTTTTTGGATTTAAGTTATTTAGGCTTTTGAATTTGGGTTGAAACTGGATTATATAAGAATATTAGGCTTTAAAATTTTGAATTTTTTTCCTTTCAAAATCTCTTTTTTCTTAAAATCTTTCTTTCTCTCTTCCACTTCTTTTTTTATTATTATCATTAGTAGAAACTATCTGGATAAAATATACTATTTGAATGGATAATAATTTAATTTTAAAAATAATATTTGTATTAAATATATTATAATAAAAATAATATCCTCAAAATTTTAATAGTTTTTAGAATAAATTAAATGTATAATTCTTATCATAAAATAAATAATATTTAAAATCAAAAAACATTTAGTTACATTTTTAAAAAATAGCAACATTTTTTAAAATATTTTGATCACGTGTGTGTATGAGAGAGAGAGCAAAAAATCGAATAAAATAATTTAAATATCTTAAAAGAAAACTCCTATATTTGTTATTTATATAATACAATAAGTATTAAATATATATTTGATTAGTATAAAATATTTATTTTTTTAAATTTAAAAAATTGAAAGTTGATTTAATAAAATCATTATTAAAAATAAAGAATATATTTACAAAATATTTTTTAAAGTTAACTAATTTATAGATAGTAATTTAATTTTAAAAATAATATATGTATTAAATATATTATAATAAAAATCACTATTGTCAAAAATTTAATAATTTTTAGAATAAATTAAATACATGATTTTTTAACACAAAATAAATAATATTAAAAATTAAAAAAAATATTTACTTAAATTTTTTTAAAAAAATAGTATTATTTTTAAAAAATATCTTTGCCATATTTTGATTTTAGAAATATATATATATATATAATAGTTTAAATACTTTAAAAAAAAATAATTTACCTTTAATATTTTGTAAGTTAGTTTAGATTACAGAAGCATACTAGTTTCCTATGAGGTCTGAAACAAAGGATAGCATATCTAAATAGTTTGATTTAAGCAAAAAATAATAAATTGTTTAGCAAGTATGTTTTTCTTCCGGTGAATGTTTAAGTAACCTAACAAGAGTCTGAAATTTTAATTCTTTCTTTGGTTAATGATAAACAAATAATAAATATATAAATCTGTATCCAAAGCAGTATGTGGGGAAATAAAAAGAAGATAATATGGTGTGTTTAATTTGATGACATAAAGAAAACAAAATATAAAAAGTAGGTAAATAAAAGTAAGATAAAAAAAAGAATTTTTATGTCTCTATTTAAATAATAATAATAATTTAATAGTCAGAATAATAATTTAATAAATAGAAGGATAATTATAAAATTATAATAAATATTATATAATTATATTTAAAAAAATATTAGCATTCGTGGTGGAACAAACGGGCTAAGGATGCGTTTGGAAACACGTCCACTTACCTGCGTTTCGGCCCAAACCACGGTTTAGACAGGAAAAGCCCGTTTGGTTCATGTTTGGAAATGCGTTGAACTTGCCGCACCATAGCCCGGGAGAGTATGGAAACCACGTTGGGAGAAAGCATTTTGAACCTGCTTATTTGCCACCGTTGGTTTGCATTGCATTAAAGACACGTTGGTGTGCATTGCATTAAAGCCCCGTTAATGACTTCACCTGTCCTTTATACCAAAGCCAGTCCGAGGATACAGCTCCTGCACCTGTCTTTGTTGCATGTTCTCTGTTCCACAGGAGAAGCTGCTTCGGTGAGTTGCTTTGGGTCTGTTTTGCTAGCAAAGAACAACTCTCAAGCTCCCACATTTCTTCAGGTCCGTCACTCTCCTACAGCTTCCCTTTTTTTGGTGAAAATAAAATATAACATCTTCTCCTGCAGCTTCCCCTGCAGCTTCTCCTGTAGCTTCCTCAGACGTGCGAGGGAGAGAAAGGTAACGTCAGTAACGTGTAGTGAGCAGTCGTTCGTGCTGCCAAGTGAAGAACAATAATCCCTTTGTCTTTCGCTCTCCCTGCTTGGATCTCCTGTCTTTGGTAAGACTCAATTTCTGTACTGTTATACCATGACACTCTCTGTTTTGTCGAGCCCTGCTTGTGATGGTATTTGGACTATAGTTTTGTCGTCGAACTACTGTTTATGGGTTTCTGATGGTATTATGTTTTAATTCAATCTGTTCTTGTATGGAATTGTGATTATAATGTGCTGTTATATTTAAACTATACTTTATTGATTTATATTCATATCATAATGCTTGTTTTTTAGGTATAAATGGAATTTCATGAAATACAAGATGGAGAAATGGAAACTGAAACAACACAAGTTCTTTCTCGTGAGCAACAAGCTCATGTGGCTGCACTAATTGGTGGCTACACAATAACATATTTGTGTAAACAACCATGTAGAACGAGTGAACAAACTGGTCATTCTTGGGTTCAAGAAATATTGCAAGGGCATCCCACTCGCTGTTATGAGATGTTTCGCATGGAAAAACATGTGTTTCATAAATTTTGCATTGAATTAGTTGAATGTGGGTTGAAACACACTACACGCATGGGAATTGAAGAGATGGTTGCGATATTTTTAAACATGGTTGGTCATGGACAGTGTAATAGAATGCTACAAGAAAGGTTTCAACACTCAGGGGAGACTGTAAGTAGACATTTGCATGCAGTATTACTTGCTTGTATGAAATTGGCCTTCAAATACATTAAGCCACAAGATCAAGCATTTCGTTCAACCCAATCAAAGATTCGAAATGACTCACGATATTGGCCATTTTTCAAGAATGCCATTGGAGCAATTGATGGAACTCATATACCGTGTGTGGTTAGCCCTAGTGAACAACCAAGATTTATTGGTAGAAAAGGGCACCCGACACAAAATGTTATGGCTGTATGTGATTGGGACATGTGTTTCACGTTTGCCTTGGCTGGTTGGGAAGGCACTGCCCACGATGCTCGTGTATTTGCTCACGCTCTCACAACTTCGAGTATGAACTTCCCCCATCCTCCTCAAGGTATATTTATGTCTTCACTGTTATGGTTATAATTTTTTTTATAACAATTAATGTGTAATACTTTAATTATTTATTAGGTAAATTTTATTTGGTGGATGCTGGCTATCCAACCCCAGTTGGATACATTGGTCCGTATAAACGTGAGCGTTATCATCTTCCAGATTTTAGACGTTCTTCCAAATTTAAAAATGATAATGAGGCATTCAACTATTACCATTCAAGTTTGAGGTGTACGATAGAAAGAACTTTTGGGGTCTGGAAGAATAGGTTTAAAATCTTGCGATGCATGACAAAGTTCAAATTTGAAACACAAGTGCAAATTGTTAGTGCGACAATGGCTATACATAATTTTATTAGACAAAATTCTACAACAGATATTGAGTTCAGTCATCTTGAAGACGAAAGCCAATTTGAAGGAGAAACTGATGAGTACGGTGGCTTAGACCCATTGCCAAGTCTAAACATTACCTCTGCATCTGAAATGGATCAACTTCGAGACATCATTCGAGATCAAATTGTACTATATGCACGTAATAACTAGTAGTTTCTATCAATTGTAATACTCTATTTTTATGCTATGCATATTTATAATATAACTAAAATATTCATTTTTAATTTATATTTTAATTCTAATATCAACAAAAAGTAATTTATATTTTAATGCTATATCATTTGTTAAATACTATTTAAAAAAAAGTAATATTATAGGAATAAATCAAATAAAGTAATATGACTACCCTTTCTGGTAATTTTACACTTAAAAGTGATTCTGGTATATAATATCCAAACAAAATCAATTCTATCAAAATCACTTTTCACCTGGACTTTCCAAACATAAATAACGTTCATGTTAACTCACTTTTACACAAAATCAATTCTACAAAACCAAGGTTTGGAGAATCAATTTTGCTCACCATCAATCCAAACACACACTAAAATGATGAATAAAACACAGGTGGCAGCTACGAGGCGCGTTTTGTCTCCTCAAGTACAAACGCAGCGTTGGAAGATGAAAATAAAGAACAACAATTTGAATAATGCCAAATTGCCTATTACTCGTAATCAAATTATAAACACAAGCATTATAAAAATAGCCTCATATTTAAATTTGGATTTATAATTGGTCAAGTACGAATTAAATTCAAGTGTAAACAACTAATTTATACAAGAGCGGAGGCAGAAATTTTAACTTAAGGAGGGTTAAAAATAGAAGTTATAAACATAATATTTTTTAAAAAAATAATAATAACTTTACAATATAATATAGTATAATATCTACTATGAAAAAGGACAATATATCGTATTAAAATTAAGAAAATTAATAATGCCTCATGACATGCAATTAAATTCAAGTGTAAACGACTAATTTATACAAGAGCGGAGGCAGAAATTTTAACTTAAGGAGGGTGAAAAATAAAAGTTATATACATAATATTTTTAAAAATAATAATAATGACTTTACAATATAATATCCACTATGAAAAAAGACAATATATAGTATTAAAATTAAGAAAATTAATAATGCCTCATGACATGCAATTTATGCAACGCTGTGAGGTGCAATATAAAAGGAAGTATGCATTTTTTTAATATTTTATTTAATTTATTTCATGTAAAAAAAATTAAATTCATTGATAATTTGATAATGATGATAAAGTAGGAAAATTTATCAAATCTACATGTGGCAAGATAATAAAGAACTTTAGAAATCAGGCAAATATGGAGAACAATTTGAAAAATATTAAACAACAAAAGAGAAACAAAAAATAACTTAGAGAAAATTAGAAAGAGTAAATGACAAATAGAGAAAACAAATGAGGAAATGAAAATAAATTGACAAAAAGATTGGAAGATAATGGTGGATCCAATAATTTTTACTCTTTCTTATTATAGTCTCAACAAATATAAAAGCGAAAGGAGAAACTTTTTTAGATTTCAATTTCCTAAGTTTTCTTAAGGCTAAAATGTAGACAATTTTTTTTTTCTAAAAGTTTTGGTCTTTTGTAAATTTTTATTATTTTTAAAGACTTAAAAATAACTTATTATTAAAGAGTAAATAGTAATTAATGCTTTTTTAAAAGTTTAACATATATTAAGCTAGTACATAATTATTTATTTATTTCATTAACAATTAATTATATTATCATATTTTTATACACATACAAACTTTATTTGTTAGGAGCGTGAATGTTAATTTTTTTTGTTAACGTGCACACAGGCCCTTTCCCTCTGCCCATGAATTTATATACAGTTTTTCACTTATTTTCATTCATCTCTCTAATATACAGTCAGGAAAGGGGTTTTAAATCCCCACTTTTGGTTAAAATTTTGAGAAAATTATATAATTTTTTTTATTTTGTTAAAATTACATAAATATTTTTTATTTTTAAAAAATATATTTTTTCTCAATTTAAATTTTTTAAATAAAATATCATTTATTAACCTAAGTATACAAATATATATTATATTTAAATATATACAAATAAAAATAATATATATTTGTTTCCGAACATGAACAATAAAAATTAAAAAAAATAAATTTTGTTTTTATTAAATTTAATAAAAAATTTACTTAGGTTAATGGTGGATAATTTAAAATTAGACCAAAGTATAATATAATTTTTTATTTTAAAAAAATGTTTATATTTTAAAAATAAAAAAAAATCTGTGTACTTTCAATAAAACCCAGATAAATTTCGTATAATTTGAGATGAGGTTTAAATATATCAAATAAGTTTTTTATTATCTCAATTTTATAAATTTAATTTAATTACGACTTTTAGGGGGCATCATTGCGTTTTGTTGAATAAAAGAATTTATTTTTTAAAAATAATTTCAAAGATATATTCTTTGATATCAATTGAGTTTATTTATAATGTTAATTTTAAACGTTAAACAAACGAGATAATTTACAAATTTTTTAACTACTGATAATAGAGAATTGGAAATTTCATGCTAGATGATCATAAGTTAAAGATATTTATTATGAAGGACTTTAAATCTCAAAATTATTTTGAATGATCTAATAACCTCATATTTTTAGTTATAGGACAAAAATACCTTTATTTAATCATATAAATTTGTTACCATTTAAGATATTTAAAGTCACAAATGACTTTTACTATTTTTATTACCTAATTTTGCATTTGTTACTACTTTATTCCAGTACTTCTACCTTGCTTCTGCTTGTTACGATGTAAATTTGTTATCATTCAAGCTTCTCAGAGAGTTGCAAATGGTTTTTTTTTTCTTTAATATTTACTATCAATATTTGTATTTGTTATCACCTTGATTCATTAATTTATGTTATATGCATTTACTACCAAATGAGGTAAGAATGCTAGCAAAGCGTTAATAAATGCAAAATTAAATAATAAAAATCACTTATAACTATAAAAAGTTTAAGTAATAATAAATTTATATAATTAAATAAAAATATTTTTGTCTTACTGTTGAAAACATAAGGTTTTTAAGTTTTTCAAAATAATTTTAAAATATAAGATATTTTATAATAAGTATTTTTAATTTATGACCATAAATGTAATTTTTCCAACACTTTCTAAGAAAGTAATGATGCAATGCTGGAGAAGGACGCTTCAATTCTATAGGAATATGAGACTTTCAAAAATATTTCCCGCAAGAAGATCAAGACCTTAATAATTGATACATGATCCAAAGAGTGAGTTTTCCACTTTACCTGCCACAGCTGCAATCATGCTTTCAAAAACTCATTTTCCCCAATTCTTTATTGTGACATCAACTTCATAATGAAGTTATCAAAGACACTTCATTTGACTAATCAATGGGATAACGATTTGAGAATTAGAAAAAAGTTTATATGCAAAATTTTTAATAAAAATATAGTGCAGAGACTTTTTCAAGTCAGTGTCATATCATTAACTTATTATAGCTGGTTTTGGTGAGCCCTACATATTATAATTTAATTAAAATTTTGATAGCAAAAACTTTAAAGACGTTTTAAAGCATATCCTTTTTTTTTTTGGCATCCTAAATTTTGTCCTTTAGAAATGATCACTTTTTTATACAATAAGCTAGTTCAAAAATTGGTATGTAGCACCTTTTTTCTTTTAGGGGAGACATTTTCTTTCCCTTATATTATAAGATCCTAATGAAGTCTCTTTCTTAGTAGCTCATTGAATTTACCTAAAACAAAAACAAAATATTAGCTAGTGATTATGCTATGAGAACAAAAATATAATCAATAATTACCAAGAAAAACCCAACCAAAATGATATTGAATTCAACTATGTTATTAAGTATAGAACCAATCCAAATTGTCTACTCATCCTTTGGAATAAGTAGGTGCTTTGCCAAATTTAAATTGTTTAGATTTGGTTTGGGTGGTACATATTTGATATTTTATTTTATTTTTTAATCTTAATCATTACTTTTTTAAGTTAATAGTTAAAAAAGTATTTTCATTTTATATTTTGCATCTTCAAAACAAAAAAAATAGTATTAAAAATTAAATATAAACTATCTAAATTTAATTTAAACAACTTGGACTAGAAAAAATACTAAAATGAGCCAGGAAAGAATGAGTAGGAAATTCAAATTGCATCAAGAGAACATTATTGTAACAAATAAAAAAATATATAGTAAATTACACATATATCTTGTAATAACCCGATAAATTTTGGAACTCAAAATAATGAGGAAACTAACTAAAATGAATAATCAAGTTGTAATGCTACAAAAATAATGAATTGTTTAAATAATTGGGGCTAATAATTAAAATATATTAAATTGAATTCTAAGATAAAAGTTAAAGGAAGTTGGAATAAAATTTAAGCTTGCAATAGCTTTAGTTGTTGCACTTTTATATTGAATGTAGGGACCCAAATTCAAACTCTCATGAGGCCACAATCAATATATTATATAAAATTTCGTGAAAGTTGCTGCTTGTAAACAGTGCAACTCCACGGGCTGCGTGCCAAGATTGTGTGCATATCCGTACATGAACAGTGCATGTTTGTACAGTTACTGTTTACACAGTTTTTTTGAATTTTTTGGTGGGACCCACGGATTTTTTTTTTTGCATTTCCTTGCATCTTGCAGGGGAGAAAACTAGTTTTTATAATTCTTTTTCTTCTCTTTTCTACTTTCTCCTTCTTCTTTTTTTTTTAGAACAGAACCTTGTAGTGCTTGCTTTAGGGGGGACCATATTGCTATTTTTTTTTAATTTGTTCTACAACCCTTGTGTTATTCATAAATTATTAACTAGTCCCCTAAAATTTTATCATCAAATCATGTGATTTCATCAACCCAAATATCTCGAAGCTTCTTTGGTATTCTTACTCTAATAGTTATGCTTTGTTCTTTCAATGCTGCCCTCACTCTCTATAACCTTCGCCCTCTTTCAATGTATTTCATGGTGCATGTCATAATAGCTTCAATCTTTGTCTTTTTCATTTAAACCCTAATAAGAGAGAGACTTGTGAGTGACTTTCCCTTCCTCACTTGTTTGATCTTCACTTTACCTTGTTATGTGAGCTTTTTGACACTTCTGTTTGATTGGGCCTTCATCCAACTTGAAGATTCTTGGCATCCCAACAACTAGCTTCATTTTTTTGTGTAAGGTGTTTCATTGTTGTTGGGATTTTTGCCATTCTTGTTTAGAACTTCTACACCATCTTCTTTCAATTTCTTCAACTTCATCCACCTCTTTGCTTTATTTGTGTCTTTGGATGTAGCTCTGGGTTTATAAGCTGACCCATCTCTTAATTCATTTCTTTGTGAGGTAATTCTCATGCTTTGGTTGCTAAAGTTGCTTTATTTTTTTTTTCTTGAGCCTTTGACTTAAATTTTCATAGATGTTGTTTAAGAATTTCAACATGTAATTTTCCCTTGATGCAACACCCTTCCTCCTTATGTTTATACATCACCTTCCCTTTAATTTTCTCCTCTAAGTTGTAACCCTTTTAACTCTTGGCAAGTTTCCACTCTATAAAGATAAGTCATCTACTCTTACTCATTGTTTCTCTTGACTGCTACCCCTAAGAAAGTGCTATCTATCTCTTTGAGTAGGCACCATCACTTCTTTCTTCCCTCATCTTCTTCATTGCTAAACTATTTTATTGGAGTTATGGGAATTTTTTTGTTTTTTGCAACTCAAGGTTATTTTTTTCCACATTACAAATATTATGTTCAACTTCCCCATTTTCCCTCTAGAACGTGGGAATAACTGAGGTCCTTGGGTAGGATGTTTATTAGGTGTAAAAAGTCTTGAACATCAATAAACTTGAGTAAGATTTCCTCCTTTTTTATTTAATGACTCTCATGGTTAAATTCTAAAAAGACTATACATTCGTGTGAGTTGATATGAAACATGAACTGAGATGAAGTAAAACTAGTGATATAAATTAAATAGGGGACAAGTAGCTAAAGAAAGTGAGTAATAAAATTGAGTTAGTAATAAGAGGCAAATGAAGTAGAATTCAATTAAGTGAAATAGTACTAGAACTAGAAATCATAGTAAGTAATAGAATAATTAAAACAAACTAGGACTAAAACAAGGATTGGGGAATTTATAAGAAAGTAAAATAGTTAAACTCAATGGGATAGTAAGCTATAATAAGGTGCCTATTGACTCAATTCTATATTCTTTACTTCTACAAGCAATTATTAAAAATAAATAAATAAATTCAAATAAATTTAGCTATTTATTCAAGTTCGCCTAATAGTAAGAAACTTGAGCTAGGCAATATAGGAAATTTGATGGTAGCCAAGGTAAGGATAGGAATTAATCTATAGGTTGGCTAAGTAATGTGGGGAGTAAGAAGCAATATATACTTGTCTTTTGAATTTATAAGTATTATTGTAATTATGTCTAGGAATGTCTTCGGACTTTTCCATGTGAGGGAAATTGATGGTAGTTCAATATTGAAATGATAAAATATTATTTGTCAATCATAGTGAATAAATTATAAAGCATAATATGTTTTTAATTTTCTTGCCATTTTTGTTTTCTCTATTTTTATTTGCTTTCTATGTGTTTATTAGGATGAGCATCTTAGGCAGTGCCTTAATGTATATATTATTAATGAGATTAAATCTTTTAAATTATGATATGCTATATGTGTTATTATCAAAATAAATGTGAAATGATGTGTTGATTTAAGCATGATGTTTAGAAACTCAATCAACAATAAGTTTTTCTCAAGATGTTGTTATGGTATCATTTAGATGTTTGATTATGATATATCATATTATTAATTGTGAAATTTGTCTTTTAAACCACCTACTCTAAAAAATTGTTGGATACAAATTATACCTATTATATAAGTATACATATAAAGTAAGATTGTGCAAAACGCTAGTTGCTAACAACAATCTTGTTAGCTCTCAATGCGTCATGGATATTACCATATGATTTCTATGACTAAGTATTTAAAGGATACTAAGTTGGATGCTCTTTAAATGTTTAAGGATTGTAGGGATAGTGATAAGCAAGAGCGATGGTAGTAGTCCTACTCATGATTCTTATTTGTGATTTCTGCCTACAATGTTCCAAGATTTAATATATGATTATTTACCTTCATAAGCTGTGGGTCCACATTTGGATATGTGGTTATTTACCTTCATGGGCTATGAACCCATGTTAATATATATCTTGGAATTTAAAATTCTACATAAACCTTCATATTGTAATGTTGTGTTAAATCATTTTCAAACTATTAGTGTTTGTTACTTCTTGATGTGTAAATTTCGTTTTCATAAATTAAGTCATATTTACCTATTATTTTTATACTTCTTTAAATACCTTGATTTAACTATCGATTATTACATGTTTTGTTTTGTACTTTATAAAGTTAGTAATGAAAAGTAATTTTTTTATCAAACTAAACTTTAGGCTTGATTGTATTTACTGTGTATGTGTTTTATAAATTTTTCTCATCTTCTTATTATTTGTTAAATTTCATTATTCTTGAGTTTCCATATTTTTGTATCATAAATAAATATTGACACATCATATCAAAGTGGATGTATGTTTATCCTATGATTAACCTTGTTATTTTCTTGCTACCTTAAATCCAAAACTAAAACCTATTTTCATTTAGAAAAATTCTATACCTACTAATTCCTTTATTTGTCATGCTTTATCTTGTATTCACTAAGTATTGAGGCTTATTCCATTATTTATTTTTGCAGATAGGAAACTATATCCAAATACTCCACCAATTTAGCTTGGGGGTGCTATTAGTGAAGAGCCAATGGTAGGGTTGTTTGGTATAAATGATTTGTTATATTTGTATGTATATATTTGTACTCTAAAATTAACTCTATAGACTACTAATAATTCATATATTTTCTATATTTTTATCCATTAATTATGGACTTTTTATTAATGATTTGATGATACTTTGAGTTTTATTAGATATTATTTGGATTAGGAAGTAGAATTTCACATTTTTAAAATGATATTGCATATATTAGGCATTTTAATGATTTTATTTTCTAGGTGACAATTTTATTTCATGGGTCATTGATTTTATTTTATTTTTGACTTAGGGAATTTCATGAAGCGAAGCACTTTCATAAATGGAGAAATAAATGAGAAGGAAGGAGCATACACATAGCACTCACCCACGGATCATTCAAGCACTCCCTCTCTCCACGTTATACATGCACAGTTCCATTCACTCACGGTTCACAAATTGAAGGAGTAGATCAACGTAGCACTCCAGCATTCACACATCACCCCTACGTCTCTCCCTTATATAGAAATAGGCACAGGACTCTCAGGGATTGACACACACTCCACTTGCATGCATTCACACTCATTCCCATGACATTCCATTCATATCACGAGCTCTCTCTCTCACTAGGTTAAATACACACTTACACAGTTCACTCACTCACATCAAGGCTCATGGCTTCCAAGGGAATAAAGCACAAGAATCCACTCTCATCCATTACATACAAGAGACACGTGCATGGCAATTTCATGCGACCAGCTCACTTGTACACAATAGTTCTTTTAATCCACAAGGCTCTACTCTTTATGCACACAAGGGACATCCAAGAGGCTTCACGAATCACATTCACTCCACAGCATCAACTACGCTCATGCATCAGGCTTTCTCTACGTTTCACATGTCACAGCATTCCACTTACACATAATCACATGCCCCTCACATACTCACTTATTTATGTAGGAGCCTCATGTCACTAATTCATACAATGACACACACAAGCTCTTACATGTAATCACACACTCATGTTGCCATGTTATTCTTTCATGCATAGACTCACATGCCTCTCACATGACACATACACACGATAGAAGCATGTAAGAGAGGGTCAGGTGTCACGCAAGATGAAAGAAGGTCTAGAGGAGAGATACGGGAAGGTAGACTCTCGGGTCCTCTCGAGGAGGTAGCACACGTGGCATGGATGGGGGATGAGAGCCACGAGTCTTAGGGGTCCACAAATTCATGAGGAAAAGGCATGTGATATTGGCACAGGTTTATTGAAGGATATCAGATACACAAAAGAGCAGAATGTGATGATCACATGAAAACTAGGCACGAGCCTAGAAGATCAAGAAGACACAAATGAATCATGTGAGAAGCGAATCATGGAGAACACAGATATAGGGGAGCAAAATGGACTGACATGTAAGACTATTAAGGCTAATTTAGAGGGGGAAAGAAGGAGCTCAGGTAGAAATTGAAAGGGGAGACTCTCAAGTTTTGGGGTTAAAGGTCCAAAACAGAGAAACACGCATAAAGAGGAATTTCATCTTATTATTCTGATTCATCTTAGTGAAGCTCCAATGGCTATGGCTCTCAATTCGAATTTCCTCTTTCATTTCTTGCAACCAATGAAAGTTTAATTTCTCTTAGTGACTGATCTTGGATGTTAACTCCTTGATGAATATTAGAGCTCTTAATTTCAATAAAGATTAGGTTAATTCTCTCATCTCCTCTTCTATTTTTTGTTATTACTTTAATTAATATTCTATTAGTTGGGTTTAATTGATGGAAACTTACTTGTAGCAGCTATTTTGGATTGGTAAATCTTCTAAATTTTGTTTATGAATTGGAGATGTATTATTTCCCTTTAAGTGTTTGACAAATTGCTCTTAAATAGTTGTACATTTTTCACCTACTTTCTTGTAATTCTTAGCTTAATTGTGCAATGGTTATTGTGTAATTGGTATTGGAAATTGTTTTTGATTGATATAATTAAAACTTTAAAGAGTTTAAGTGGTGATTTAGACTCTTAGGTGGAAGGTCTACTAAAAGAACAATTAAAGTCATATTTAGGTGTGTTCTAATCTTTTCATGCAAGTACTAATCAATTGACAGTATTGTGGTTACAAAATTTCAATTGATTAGGCACTTGTATCTTAATTGGTTAATTGAGAATTTCTTTAGTAAATTCATCAAATAAGGGGATTAGTTCTAGTCTTAAGTCAATCTAATAGGAGTAATAATAATTGAAGTTAAGGAAGTGAGTTCAAGGTTAGCTACTTTGCATTGTTAATTGATTTAATCACTTTAGTTATAGTTTTTCAATCTCTATAGTTTATTTTAATTTAATTAAATTCTGAAAAATAAATTCCTTCAATGACCTCTTATCTTATGTTTTTACTTAATTTTTGCACTTAAGGACTCTTTTACGAGCAATTAAAATCTAATTATAAGGGAAGCAATTTAAATTATATCACTAACTACAAATTTTAATTCAATTTAATTATTTGAAATTGTTTGGCACAACCATCAACTACAGGCAAGATTTTTATTCTATTGATTATATTTTGTTATTAATTGAGAATTAGGAACAAAGTTCTTTTTGTGATATTTGACTATTAAATGTTGTAAGGAATTTGAGATGTCCTAAGGACACTTTATTGTTTTTCTTAATAAATAGATTAAGGCTAGATTTATTCTATAATGCTGTTTATGTGAATAAAATCTTAAGTATGAAGAAGAATTTGCATGCTTAGTTGGATTTACAAATATTATCTCATATATGTGTCGGTCACGTTTTCAATTTTAGGGCATGACACCCTCTTGAGTTTTGCTACTTCTTTTTATTTTCAAAATATACATAAATCTTTTATTAAACCAAAAATTACTTTATGCTTTAGTTCACTTTTAAATCTTTTTTTTAGTAAAATGTTATCTATTAACCTAAATATGTTTTTTTAACTAAAAAAAATTTAAATAGAAGGTAATTTGGTAAAAATAAAAATAAAAATTAAAGTAAAATATTCAATAACTTTTTGTTTTGGGAGAAATTTGTATATATTTTGAAAATAGAAAATGTTTTGTATATTTCAACAAAATTCATAAGGTTTTGTGTAATTTGTTAATATACACACACATATATATATATATATATATATATATATATAACAACTAAAAAAAATACAAAACCAATTCCACAATTATATAAAAAAAATAAACATATAATTGTGGAGAACAAACAAATAATGAATAAACTCGTCACACACACAATTAAAACACAAATAAATTTGAAAGAACGAAAAAATTCATTGACAAAATGGCTAAATGGATTCCTGCATCTGCATCTTCATCTCCTGGTAGAATCTCTCTATGAACCTTTCTGCCTTCTGATCAACCGATTCATCTTCGTCTTCTAAATCTAACGGCTCAAACAAATCCTCTGCTTCATCTCCAATGGCAGGAACCGGCATAGCCTCCTCAAGCTCGTTCTCCCCAAATACGCCATTAAAGCCACTAACTTCAGATTTGAAATCGCCCAAACACCGAACCAGAAAGAGCAAGGAACACAAACCTCCGTACCCTCTGTTCTTGAAGCACTCTTTTCGGCGGAATCGAATCAAGGGAGTGCTTGAAGGCGAAAACTGATACTCTCCGAGGAACCCATTGTTGTAATGCCTGAGAAGCTTGAACCCCTTGCGTATCTTGAATCTCTTGAGCAAAAGGAGCTTTTGTATGATGGGTTTTCTCAGTTTGGGAATTTTCAAGAGATTCGAGACTTTCTGGAAAAGGAGCGATCTTTTTCTGTGCATTTTGTTGATGAGACTATTCGATTCAATCTCTCCAATCGGATCGTGATGCTTAAGAGAGAAAGAGAGGTTTTAAAGTGCACAAAAAGGTGAAATGAGAAAAGAGAGTTCAGAATGGCCATGGCGGAGCCGAGCTGTAAAAGCTATGGTCGGTTGCGTTTGGTACTTTGTGATATGTGGAATGGAAATGGAATATACCAAACTAGCCGTTGGACCCTTCGCTCTACACTTCTTTATTTGAATCTCTTTTCTTTTTATTTCCCACTTTTAGGACTTTCTTGTAAAAATTCTCAACTCTGTTTTCTCATCTTGTTGAAGCCTAATCGTTTGCTTAGGTAAACAGATATATGTTGGCCACAGTGATTTCGCATTCAGTTAATTTACTAGATAGAGTTGATAATTTAGAATGTAAATGATATGGTAAAATAAAAAAATTAAAGAAACAAATTAAAACCCAAAAAAATTTAAGAATAATTTACACTCTCATAAGATGTGATCAAATTATGTAATCCTTTTTTCTATTATAAAAATTTATATTCTTTTCTTTTAAAATTAAAAGATGTGCTATACTAATTATTTTAAATGGCCATAAAAAGGCACAATTACACCTATTTTAATTAAAATACACTTATATCTATTATTTTTATAATAATAAAAATTATTAAATGTGTATTTAACTAATATGAAAATATTCTATTTTCTAAATTTAAAACAATAAAATGTATAGTTTTTAGCACACAATAAAAAACTTTGAAATAAAAGATTAAAAATATTTTTGATATTATATTTTTAATCAAATAAATTGATATTATTATTGAAGATATTTTAGTCATATTTTAATTTTAAAAGGATTTGTGTATATTTTTATAATAAAAGAGAGTAATATGTAATTTAAGCATTTTCATAAAAAAATAATTTATTCAAAATTTAAAGAACGGACTATACTTTCTTAGAGTATGTTTTTAGTGAGACAGATATTTTTTATAATTAAATTTATATTATTTTTGGACAAAATTTAAATAAATTTTAAGTGTTTATCATCTGGTTTAAAAACACACACAAGTAAAAATTCTTTGCAACTCGATATTACACAATTAAATATTTTAAAAAAATTGCTCTGATTTTATTGGTAGCAAATATTTAGAAAAATTATATATTGTTCTTATTTTTGTACATTTTGCGAGACGGAATGTTACCTTGCGAAAAGTAACACAGTGTTCAATTAATGTTAAAGAAATAAACGTTAAAAAAGTTCAAAAATAATAGTATAATTAAGAATATTATTTCGTTTGTACATGATTTTGAACTTTTGATCTTTAGCTAACATTAATTTGTGTTAAAGAACAAGTTATGCGTAAAAGTAAGTAACATCCATATAGTGCCTTGGTATGGATTCTTCGGTGTTTCATACTTTATTAGGTTAATCTTTTGGGCTCTGTTTGGTTAAATAGAGGGGAGGTTAATGGGAAGGAGGGGAGAGGAGGGGAGGGGAGGGAGTCTAATGAATTTTGTTTGGTTAGAAAAGAGGGAAGGTAATTATATTCAGACAAATTTATTTTTATATTATTTTATTTTTTTATAAAAAATTATTTATATCAATATTTTTTAAAAAAATTATAAATTTCAATCTTTTTTATTTTTAATTTCTAATAAAAAATTATCTTAATTTTTATTAAATTTTAATATATTAAAAAATTAAAGAATAAAAAAATAAATTATAAATTAAAAAAATTTTCCTCCTCTTTTCTCCCCTCCCCACCAATCCAAAACTCCCAATTTGGAGAGGAGGAAAATTTGCCCTCCTTTCCTCCTCTTTCCTTTAATTTTTTTTAACCAAACATCTTATTCCCTTCTCCTCTCCTTCAAAAACCACCAACCAAACATATCATTCTTTTTATTAATTATTAAGTTTTACATTTAATTTTGAGTTTTGATTGATTAGATCGAGCAACCTAACTTTCTGACATGGAGCAGGGGGCAAGAGGGGAAAAACAAAGTTTGATGTGTGTATTTGTGTGTGTGTGTGTATATATATATATATATATATATATATGTCAATTTTGTCCAATTTTAAGTCAATTTAATTTGATTTAATTTCAATTTGAAATACCCTAATTACAATGAAGTCACTAAAGGATCAAAATTCAAACCCTAATTAAAATTAAAGTTAACCAATAAAAAATTGTCTTCTAGGTCTTCCAATCTTTCAAAGAAATGTTTGACTTTTCTTCCGCAAGAAATTTCTTTCAAATAGTCATTTGTCAATTAATCTTATAACAGTGGCGTTAGGAAGTTACGTGTGAAGAATCAAATTAACTAAAATTCCCCTCTCGCCCTTTTTAATATCACGACACAAAAATTAAATTTTTATCTTTTATAAGCTATTTATTTCTCTTTTACTATTATACCACGCCTACTGATTTAAAAAGTTTCACTTAAAAATTAAATTTTACATAATATAACCCTTGTTGACGGTTGTATTTTTAATTATATAATCTAACAAACTAACAAATAGTTATATTTCTGACTATTCAATAAAAAAAATAGCAAATAGGATTTGATTGATCGAGAAAAATCCATTTGTAACATTAATCTAAAAAACTACTCAAATTGGATAATCATCATCCAACTATACTCTAATTAGCTAACTATAATTCAAATAGTTGGCCTAATGATTAAAAATGTATGTTTGTTATCTTGACTAGTGGAATTCAAATCTTCGAATTAACAAGTAGGAGAATTTATCATTTTAAATACAACAAGTCAATATGGGAAATGTATATTTAATACCCTTTGAATGGGAATATAATCTCAATTAACGAAAAAACTAACCCAATCGAGAATACTTTAATGGTATAGAAAAGGGGAAAAAAACTAACTATAAATCTAGAAATCTAAATTAACATAAAATAATAGAATAAATCATCATTCTATCTATTCATCTTATATGGTAGATGAGAAAATCTTTAAAATTTATATATGAGATTAAAATAAAAGCACTTTTTAGATAATTCTTTTCGCTCGGGTCCTGATCCACGTTCACAATAGGATTAACAAAATTTATGTAGGCCCAACTGTCATTATAAAATAGGAGAAAGTTAAAATTTAATTAAAAAATTGATACATAAATTTTAATATATAACAAAATACATCTTCAAAGTTTAGACTAATATAAAAACATTACATATCAATTAAAATTAAGAATAAATTACACAAATTTTTATTAAATTTTGTTGAAATCACACAAATTTTTTTATTATTAAAAAATATATTTTAGTTTAATTTTAAATTTGTCAACTAATATACTTTCCATAACTTAAATATAGAAATATATTATATTTAAATATACATAAATAAATATAAAAAATAATAGATTTTTTCTTCATCAAATTTAACAATATATATATAAGTTAATAAAATGTATTTTAGTTAAAAAAATTTAAAATTAAACTAAAATGCAATACAACTTTTTATTTCAAAAGAAATAGACGTATATTTTAAAAATCAAAGAGTTATTCACATAATTTTAATAAAATTTAAAAAATTTATTTTATAATTAATTACAAGAGAATGTTTTCTTGGTTCAACAATTTCCATTGGCAACATTAATTATGAATGGATATATATATATATATATATATATATATATAAGGCCAAGTGAATTTTTTAGAATTAATTTTAATTAAAATTTATTTATTTTTATGCTAGTGTAAAGTTTGACAAGGTTTTTTGTAATTAAATTTAAATGATAAGAGATGAAAAAAATATAATTTCGGTATTAAATAATAAATTATATTATGGAATTAAAAAAAGAAGCACCATAATCCCTGGTTGCGTGGGGGCGAACACTGTAGAACGGTTTGTTTCCAAGACTCATGCCTTGGTTTGCGTCAAAGCTTGCATACCGTACCACATGGAATTCCGCATGCACTGGATTCCTTTCCCTCCACACAATCCCCTTCTCCATTCCTGTGATGCTTTCACGCCTTCTTCAAGAAATCCCTCACCTCACCTCCCCCGGTACGTTAGCTTTGCATCACAACCTCAATTATTAATTCAAAAAACATTCACCAAAATTTTTAGAGTATATTATACTTAAAAAAATTAATAATCAGAATTAAATTTATATAAATAGAATCATGTACAGTACAAATAAAATTTGTGTGTAAAATAAATATTAATAATTAAATATGTAAATGATGTAACACATCAGATATAATAAGAATTGTTCAACATTCATAACTACTCTTGAAAAAAATCTTTTAGTTGAAAAGAGAAAGAAACAATCAATGAATTTCATTTTATATAAGACTCACATTTTTATTTTTATTTTTCTTAGGGTGCATTTATTATAAAAATATTTAAATTGTTATAGTGGAAATTCTTTTATATTAAAAAAAAATTATGTAGAATAGAGGTACAGTAAGCCACTTATCCAAGGCCCACATCTATTTATTGCGCTTTCCTTCATAAAAAAATTTCAATATATGAAAGAATTTAAATCCAAAATTATTAATTCTTGTATGGGTCATTGATGGCACCACTTGGATGATGATTCGCCCATTGGTAATTGAGAAAGTCTTGTGATAAATGATTTAATTCAAATTATTAGGATTTGGTTCTTAAAATAAGAATTAAATCCAACAACACTAAGTGGTCCTAACATATAAATTTAAGAAAAATACTATTTGAATTAAGGTTCTTAGACCGATTTATATATCTGTTAATTATTCTATTTTGTTAAAGTAAGCCGTTCATGCTAAAATAAAGAGGTTTATTAAAAAATGTTGTCATCTAATGTCAAAAGCAAAAATTCATAATAGGTCTTACTACATATTAAATATTTGTCTTCATTTTTGCAAGTTAATTCCTCCCTCTTATCTAGCATCCAAAATTGACTCTTACCTAGTCAATATATTTGGTTTAACCATATATATATATATATATATAAAGTTAGTTAAAATTGGAGTCTTAGGTGCGTATTATATAACGCTATCCTTCAATAACTGATAAATTGCCTAGCTGTTGTTGAGAGGGATGGATTTAAAGAAAGGATTAGATTTAGATGTAACCTTTTATATTTTTGTTATTAAATTTGTTAGTTAAAATATGATAAATATATAATTATCTAATAATAATATGATAATTATATGGTTTGATTGAAAAATTATATAATTATTTATAAAAATCCTATACTTATCATGTTATTATTAGATAATCAAATATTTATTATATTTTAATTGAAAAATCTGATAATAAAAATATATAAAAATATAAATATGTTTTGTTATTATCAAGTAATGAGGATATACATATTTTGAACATTTTAATATCAAGTATTAAAATATAAAATAATACAATATTTATGTTTCCTATAATGATTGAAAACTGTCCCCAAAAAATATATATATTAAATAATGTGCTTAGAAAATCTTATAGGGATAATTCACATTTCATTTTAGGCCGTGACAATAACACCGGAGGAAACAAAAAAAAAAATTGAAAAAAAAAATCAAGGCCATTCTTTAAAAAAAAGAAAAAGAAAGGAAACTAGCCCCAAAAAAATTAATTAATTATCATGCACATTCATTGAACAGCTAATTTCACTTTTTAAAGGGATTTTACAGAAATAAACATAAAATTAAGGAGAGAGTTATACAATCAATCGGAAAATGTGGAAAAGAATTATGTTTTAGTATATCCTATAACAACTTTAAAAAAATTTCAACTTGATAATTCTCTCAAAATTAAAATAAATCATGAAAGAACTTGGAAAGTAAGTCAATCTTTTGCTGCAATTTTTAAATTCTTTTTTGTTTTTAATTTAAGAAACTAGATAACTAACTGCAATGGTAGGAGGGACAAACATCTAACTTTCAATTTTTAATAGCAATTAAGTGATTTTTTTAACAAAAAGAAACTAAAAATATTTTTGAAGAATTATACTTAGACATAATCCATTATATCTTTATTATTAAGTTTTAAAATTAAAATATAACAATTATATATTTTTAATTAAAATATAAATTTAATTGAAAATATATATACTTATCATGTTATTATAAAAAAATTATATACTTATCAAGTTTTGATTGAAAAAACCTAATAATAAATATGTAAAAACTATATATAAAGTTTTTTCATTCTTTCACATTAGCCTACTACATTTAAAATTTTAATCTTAAAATGTCTCCGACAATAATTGAACTCATGTTGTTAAGGATATATATATATATCTTCATATCACTTGAGCTAACCTAGCTTTTTGCTTAATCAATTGATATTTGAAAATTTGTATGGAAAAATTATACATTTGATCCCTATAATAAGTTTAAGTTTTAAATTTTTGGCCCTTATAAGATATTTATAGTTAATTTGAGATCGATTTGAAAGAATGTTAAAAGACTTCTAGCCGTGGGCTCTATGGGAATCAAAAGCTTGCAAGTAAGTTAGATAATTGATAAGAAGGAAAACTATAACTCAAACTTGCCAAAGAAAGATAGGCACAATGGAAAAGGAAAAAGAAAAAAAATAAATTTTTATGTAATAATATTCTCAAGAGGTTGCAAGCTCTAACTATGCAAGACAATTAGAACCCAAGTCAATCAAGAAATCTCAAAAAGCTTGCTCATTCAGACAATTGATTAACATCTTAAATTCCTCTCCATCTGAATGAACCTAGAATCCCATCTACTTTTGATCAAAGAAAAAAAAAATCTAACTCTTCCTATGCCATGGTTATTCATCAATTTCAATAGATTGAAAAATTAGGTGACAAACTTTGATTTTCCTAGGTACATGGACCCATAATGAAACCCATGTGGAGAAATTTTTTTTCATAAGCTTATTTTGTGAGGAGAAAAAATTCAACAGTTTTACTTTAATTTTTTAAAAAATAAAAAATAAAGTAAGAAAAAATTTTAATTTTTGCTTTAACTCAATATTTTTAGCTTGCTATCGTCATCTTCACCAATTTTGTGGTCGCCACCACCATGGTTGTTCGCCTTAGATCAAGCTTGAGCCCATGTAAGGATTTTGAAGATGAAACTTGACTTTGGTTCAAGATCTAAAAAGAAAAGTTTAAATAATTAGAAAATTTTGGAATGAGTTGGGATTATACTTAAGCTTGAACATTTTTATTTGAGTCCAAAATAAAAATTTTGAAAACAAGATAAGCTTGGACATAAGCTCAAATCCGTACATTTCAACTTAGCTAGAGTTTGAGCATAAATAAAGCAATTTAAAAACAGGGCATGCTTGTGTAAGATCTTGAACCCTAAAATTTCTATTTGAGCCAAAATAAGAATTTTGAAAATAAGTTAGGCTTGAGTTTTGACATGGACATTTATATCAAGCCTAAATAAAATTTTTGAAAATAAGCTTGATGTATACCTTGCGATGGATGTAAACATATTTATTTGTAGAGTGTTAAACAGATCAACTCGACTCATTGTGGGTTGGTTAAATAGGTTGACTTGTTTAAATCTACTTGGTTAGGCAAACTGAACCGAACTTCTCATGTGAGTTAAGCATGTCACTACAAAAAAGGAAAAAAAAAAATACAAAGCTTGTTTAGCAAATCTTGTAATTCTTAAAGAATAAGTTGAAGGTTGGAGATTGTAGCAGATATTGCTATTCTTAAATAAATCAAAGTTATTATTCTCATTATTTCTCCTACATCTTGTTAAAGGTTGTAGATATGCAACTGCAATAAAGATTGAAAGTTGGAATGATTAGGTTGTTGAATGACTGAGTTGTTAGAAGAGAAAGCACACTTGAGTTGTCAAAGGTTGAAGTTTTTGCATCTTATGTCCTATATCTAAGTGAAGTACTCACAAAGACACATATCATAGGCTGAAGAGGACTAAGGTGAAGAGAAGATGAAGAGTGAACGATAGAGTGAGGTGAGGTTGAGTTGCTTGACGATAGAACTTGGATTGTGTAGTGTTAATCACTGTTCACATGTTGGTTGGATATTTGGTAATTAGGTTTAGGAGATTTTAAAAAGAAAAATACATTAAATGAGCCAACCTATAAGTTATGTAAACTAGCCTATTTAGTTGGTGGGTTAGATGAATTAGGGCAAATATAATCCTACTAAAAATTTATTTAAAGTAATAGGTTAATTCAACTCACCAAATTGATAAGTTAAACGGGCTAAACCCAATAGGTCAATTTATTTTAATAGCTCTATTTATTTGGGTTGAGCTAGTATTAGAATGTCAATTAGAAAAATAAGACTAATTTGGGTCAAAGCTCAAATTTAAATATATTTATTTATAAAATATAATTTTTAAAAATTAATTAGACCAAACTTGATTTTAAACATAGACATTTTTATTTTTACCTACCATAGTCACCATGGTAGCCTGCCACCGCTTAGGTAAGCCACCACAATTGTTGTAGGAATGTAGCCCCTCTCTCTCTCTATGTGCGAGCGTGCTCACGCGTGTGTTTGGGGGTTCCTTGTATCATAACTGCTTATTTGGTATAGTTAAATAAGAATTGATAACCTTTAAGGAGTTAAGAGATAAAATTAAGATCAATATATATATATATATATATATATATATATAAAAGACTTGATATATATTTTAAACTAAATACAAATCATAATATATTACTTCTTGTAATTTAGTGCCAAATGACGTGGCACGATGATATTTGTTTGGATTTTGCAATAAATCAATGATGTTTTATTATTATTATTATTATTATTATTATTATTGTTAGTAGTAGTATTAGTTGGTTTATTGAATTTTGGAATGATTGTAATATAAATATAAATTAATTGCGAATATATAGAAAAATATGCATTGATCATTTAAGGATTGCATTGTCTTATACATTGTTTGATAAAATAGATTCAAATTAATTATTTTTAAAGATATTTTTTTTAACTAAAATCAAGTAGATCTATCTTACTTTTAATTAGTTCTTATAATTAGCGAGACCTTTATTTGTCCCTCTCAAGTAGTGTATCAGAAAATACTACCTGTTTTGTCTCCTATATATGATATAATTAAAGGCAATCAAATTTGCATAATAAAAATGAAAAGATATTTAATTATGAAAAAATAAACTAAAAGGAATACATGGTTGTTGGATTTTACAATTAATAAAAAAAATTGTTTTCTGATTTTCGTTTAAATTTCTCCTTTCCGTCACAGGTATGTATGGATATAGCTATGTCATGTAAATTTTAAAATATTAATTTCCTTTTTGTTTCAAACATTTGATCCCAGAAAATTTAAAAATATTTAGTGCAAAATTATATATACAAAATGTCATCTTTCACCTGGTCAACTAATATCCTAAGATCAAGTTTTTATTGTTGGTCAATGATCTAGTGATTAAAAAGTAATGCTAATTTCTAAGGGGGCTAATTAAATGAGATAATATTTTTAAAAAATAAAATAAAAGGAAGAAAATGGAAAAATCCCATAAGACAACAACACCGAACACAACAAAAACAGGTGGGTGCGCAATCCTATTCCTTGTTTAACACCTTACACTTCCTAAATCCCGTTTTAACAAAAAGAAAAAAAGGTTCATTCCATAAGTCCTCTTGTCTTTTATCTTCCTTTCAAAAATAATTTTAATCCATCTCTGTTATCATTAATTCAAGATCAAAATTATGTTAATTTCAATTTCAAGTTAACTATAAATTTTATATATATATATATATATATATATATGAGACTATTGGCAACCACTTCTTTTTGTGTGTGTGTGTGTGGCCAAAATAGGGAACCAAGTCTTACAAGGACTCAAATTCACTTGAGAATAGAAGAGCTTAAATGTACGGCTGTGATTGAGTTACATTATTTGAGTCTTCATGATTGACAGTATTTTTGAACACTCCTAATCCTAGTCCAAATTATAAAGCTTGACATTGGGAAAAAAAATAAAAAATTTCAAAATAAAAAAGAAAGAACTATAATGAAGTACTTTTAAGTTTATAAATCTTGTAATAAAAAAATTTGTTATAACTAAATTTTCTTAAAAATTATAATTTTCACAATTTCAACCACTTTTTTTTAAATAAATTTTTGTAAACTTAAAATTCTTGATATAATTTTTTCAAGAGAAAGGAGCATGAAAGCACTAAAGGCGCATTTTAGCGCTAGCCTCGAATACCAAGGTCCTATAACCCGAACGTTAAAACCGCCCTCTTCCTTCGTTTTCCCTCACTTGTATATAAACTTGCGTTTCCCGGCGAAGTTGCGAAAAAAATGAAATCTTCTCTCGAAGACCTCTTCTTTCCTTTCAAATGATTCTCACGTTTTCCCGAGAAAATCCCCAGCTCGCGAAGCTTTAAATCGGCTTGCTTTCTTTGCTCTGATTACTCTTGGCGTTCTGGTCGTTTCTCTTGTTTCTTCGTTTCGTTGTCCGATAAATGGTGTTTGTGGGATTGGGTGAAGACAGAGGGAGAATTTCAGCACCAGAGTCCATGGCGATGGGTCCCGAGAGATCGAAGCCTCTTCACAATTTCACATTGCCGTGTTTGAAGTGGGGGAATCAGAGGTACCTCAGGTGCATGAAAGTGACTTCCGACGCCGCCGCCGCTACCCCGACTGGAGATCGGCGATCTCCGGTGATGAGGTCTGAGAACTCGACGGTGACTCGGAAGAGGGAATTGGAGGCCGAGAAGAAGCAACAGCATCCTGTGAGCGCGAGGGATTCGGAGAAGAGGATGAGGATATCGAAATCAAGAATCGGTGGCGATGGAGAGGACGGGATCGAGGCGGTGAGAGAGAAGATAATGTTTGATCTGAAGACTGCGGCGGATAAGATGAAGGATGCAATTTTGAGGAAGGAGGCGGGTGAGGAGAACGTGGAGGAGGAAGCAGAACAGGAACGTCCTGCTGCCTCTGTTCCGTCGTCGGCGGCGGCGGCGGAAGCGAGGCCATGGAATCTGAGGACGAGGAGAGCTGCTTGCAAGGCTCCGATTGCTGGAGGAAGTGGAAAGTGTTTGAAGATTGAGGAGAAGAAACTCAATCACTCACCGTCGAGAACTGACAACGCTAACGGCGTCAAGTTGTCGCCGAAATTGAGAGGCTCTCCCGATAAGGTAGAAAGGCCCAAATTTTCAGTGTCTCTAACGAAAAAGGAGATTGAGGAAGATTTCATGGAGATGGTTGGTCACCGGCCGCCGCGGAGGCCGAAGAAGAGGCACAGAAACGTTCAGAAGGATTTGGATGTAAGTTGATTTCTTTCTTACAAATGCATTTCGTTTTGCTTATGACTAAAATTCAATTCAACGATTCCAGTTTTGTGGGTCAATTTTTGGCTTAGAAGCACCGACGCTTCAAAATTGGAATCGTCACTATAAATTGCATTTGATGTTGCGGTATGGTATTGTGTCTCATCTCCGGTTCAGTATTGGTGCTTCTTAGCTTTATGGGCTTGTCCTGGTTTTGCTTTTCTTTCTGGTTAACTCCTTTGTTCTCGTAAAGCTTAAATTCCTAATTCTCATATTTGATTTTCGTGCAGACCCTCTTTCCTGGTTTGTTTTTAACGGAGGTTACAGTCGATTCATATAAAGTTCCAGAAGCCCCTGACAATGGCAAGGTATGCCACTCTGCCAGTTATTGCTTCCATTACTGATTCGT
Source organism: Erythrophleum ivorense (assembly GCA_026724425.1). Classification (NCBI taxonomy): domain Eukaryota; kingdom Viridiplantae; phylum Streptophyta; class Magnoliopsida; order Fabales; family Fabaceae; genus Erythrophleum; species Erythrophleum ivorense. The sequence goes on along the minus strand of JAIUCV010000002.1, from coordinate 31,389,375 downwards.
TGTTTGGAGGGTACGAAAAAATTTGTCTTTCTAATAATTGATTTGAAAAGGAAAATGTTCTCACACTTGCAAATTGATTCTCATCTTTGGAAATTGCTCTAATTTGCTGTGTTTTTCTTGAATTGTCTATGAACTAACTCTTAAATGTGCTTCTTGTAGAGGTAGCAGTGAATGAGATTGGCAGCCGAAGTTGAAAACTTCAAAAGGCTTCTCTGTTCGTGGGTTGCTGGTAATTTGTGACAACAGCTAATTCGTGTGTAGGATACATCTTTCTGATGTGGCATTTTGATGGTTGTTTTTATTTTTACTTTTTTTTCCCCAGTAACATCTGGTGTTAGCCTTGTTACTTTAAATGCTAATTTTGATTTGTTAAATATAATTCATTCTTTGTGTTTATAAGGATAATTCTCTACAGAGAAAAGACATTAATAATATGATGGAAGAGAATAGTGCAGTTAAGCTGATTATAGCTTCTAGGACGCAGCTTAAATATCCAATTTTTAGCTCTAACCTTTCATTTCACCTACAAAATTATGGTGCATGTTAGTCTTGTCATGTCTGGTATTAAATGTCCTCGCTACTCATAATGTGTTTGCCTTCTTGGGCTATGATATTGCTTTTGGGACCACTGTCATAGAACATTGCTCCGTATTACTTCTATTTCTTTGTTTACTCCTAACTCCCATGAATAAATACTCTGTATTCTGCATTACTGGTTCTTATTTTGCTCGAATCATCCAACCTAGCCACTGATATATGGTCGTCTACTTTCCTCTGCAACAAGAATGACAAATTTCTGAACCTTTAATATGATTGCAGCAGTTCTTTCTATTGCTCTGTTCCATAGGTGTTCTTGTTGGTTGAGCGAATGGCTACTACTTGTCCACTGGCATATTTCTTATTTAGTTCTCTGGCTAACAGAACATGTTCTGTGTTTTTCTGTGTCTGTTACTAAGATGAACATGTTGTGAAGTGCATCCATCTTATTTGATTTACATTGAGATATGTTCCTCAAGCAAGCTCCTTCTTGTCATTTTTCAACTTTTTCTGTCAGTTGAAAATCTTCTGCCTGTTATTCCAACGCTCTCCCAGCCTTTCTTCCTTTCTGGCGCGTCCCGTAATCATGCAATTGTTAGGAATAGCATGCTCAATGGTTATTTCTCCTCTGATGACGCGACATGTATGAAACAACAAAATATGCAGTGTTTAAGTGCAATGTGAAGTGTGATGTAATCCAAGTGTCTAATTGACGTAGAACGTCAAATGTCCTGGAAATGACCTTTTGGAGCTAGTTGAGTGTCTAATACTGTTTCACTTTTTTTTTTTCTTGTTTAATTCAAACATTTATGAGGTGGGCATCACTACCTCATAAATGAGTACCATTTATTTTTTGGTAGACATCTTTAAATAATATAATAGACTTAAGTTTTTGGTTTTATGTTTAGTTCCCCGGATTATTGATATGCATCGAATACAATATGAGAATTTTTAAACTTTAATGTTTCATAGGTTTACTAGTTCGTTAACTTTTAATTTTATGCTATATTGATCATACAGGGCGTACAATCTGCGCCTAGTGCCAATTTCATCCTACCATGAAGATTTGTTATATAAAAAGGAGTATATATATATATATATAATAGTAAAAAAGGGTCAATGCAGGTTGTTGAAAAATATGCTCAAGAACAAAAGGGGAAATGTTAAAAGCAGGCTTTGCCAAAGCACACGGGATCCCAATCGTTTTTCTCATGCGCAATTTGAAATGTTGAAAGTTACAAGCATCCCTAGATGATCTGTGGCGCGTTGCTTAAACGCGCCTTTGTTTCTCTTTATCCTTCGGCATACTATTCAATCACCCCGTCTTGTGTCGCGTCGTGGCTGGCTACTCGTTTAAGGGAAATTCGTTGGGCTCGGCTTGACGGGTCATCATTTAATGCATTTAGTATTCTGTCGTTGTTATATACGCATGTAGGATTTTAGGTACCTTAAATATCTAAATTACATGTCCTATCCTATGTAACCTCTGTTTTAAATTTAATGGCATATAATTAAAAGAAAAGTTAAGTTTATATGTAATTTTTTATATTTTTATTATTAAATTTATTAATCAAAGTATGATAAATATATAATTTTTTAATTAAAACATGATAAGTATATAATTTAATTAAGAAATTATATCTTTGTGTAAAAAAAGTATATATTTATTATATTATTATTAAAAATTATATATTTATTATATTTTGATTGAAAAAATTAATAGATAAAATATAAAAAATTATATATAAATTTTTTCTTTTAAAAAAATGGCTTATGCTTCTATTATTAATATTTTTATATAAAGGGGTATTTTTTAATTTTTACATGATAAAAAATAAACAAAAAATAGAGAAAATTTAAATATAATCGGATCCACACAAATAATAATAGTAATAATAATCTTGCAAAAAATATTGCGTGAAAATGAATTTTAACCTAAGAAAAAAAGAAAACAATTTTATAATTCATCAATCATCATGCTTTACAATACTTAAATTTAAGCTATAAGATGTATAATGCCATTATTTTTAGGCATATAATTTTTCATATACAAACCTAAATAAAAAGTTTGTGTCAATTGATACTAAGGAAAAGTTTAACTATAATTTTATCCTTTTACTTCATTTAATAAAATTAATTTTCCTTATAATTTCAATTAAATTTTCATCAGGTTAAGTTAACTTACCAAAATTAGTGTTCAAATTAAGGATAAGTATGATGCTCATTCTTTTTTTAATCATTCAAATTTGATTTGGATGATTTAGATTTTAAATCTTAATCATTATTTTTTTTAAATTATTAGTTGAAAAATTATTTTTCTTTTATATTTTGTTTCTATCAAAACAAAATAAAAATCTTAATTATTCACATCAAATTTAAATGGTCCAAAACTCATCCTTTAAGGATGAGCAAAGGATCTATTCTATCAAAATTATTTCAAACTACATAATTTGTTTAGATTGATTTGAGTTGAAATCCTTTTATCCCTTCATATGCAAGTTAAGTTGTGGGTTGAAAATCCACCCATACCTTTTCTTTCCACACACACACAAACACGTAAGCACGCACACACACGAGCCTACATTGTTAGTTGCTCAAACAAGGTAGAGTTTGAGCAACAATTTGACATATCCTAAATAAAAAGATTATTTTTTATTATCTTTTATTTATTTATTTTTTTTGTGATTTTTATGCTAGGCAGTACAACAGTTGCATAGTAAAAAATCTTATATATATATATATATATATGTGGACACACGCACATGATTGTTCAAAATTTAACAAAACTAAACTAATCAAAAGTAAAGCAAATAGGTTCAAAATTAATTTTTAACATGTCAAAACTAAAAATTTTTGTTTGGTTGTCGATTTCAAATAATTTGATTCGGCCAAATCAGAACCAAAGTCATATGGAGGGCTTCTTTTCTTTTCATTTTTTGCCTCGCTACATTTATGTTAGTATTGTTGAATTCTTGACTAGGAATTGGGAATTGATTATTTTGTACAAAATTATAGGTTGCAACCTTTTAAGACTATTTTGTATAATTTTATGCCTTACAAATGTATAGAAAATATATTTAGACTTACAGATTTTGAGAATATAAGCATAAATAAAAAAGTATATTGTAAGAATGAATAAAACAAAACCAAACTGATTATAAACAAAATTGAATAGATCCCTTTTCTTAGAAAATTGACTTATTTGATTTGGTTTAGTCTTGGTCTAAAATTGAGATTGAATTTTTAATCACCCTTACACACACTTGACTCAAGAATAAGAGATTAGTTCTTTTACATGATATTAGCTAGTTTTTCATTTTAAAGTTTGTTATTTTGATTTGTAAAAGAATAGTTTTAATTTATAACAATGCATTTTTTGTTATTTTAAATTTTTTTAATTTTAAATAATTTTTTATATACCTTTAATTAGCAATTGAACCCAACGCAAATATGTATACAAGTTAGGTTAGTTCATGCTTAATAATATTTTCTCTATGACGTAAATCAAACCAACCTATAAACACCCTTAGCAATTTGTCCCTTTAATAATAGCAATTAGAAAAGTTTGCTTTATTAATTATTAAAATACTAGTAGTCAATGATAATTTAAATTTTTTTGTAACTTAACTAAAATTTAACTGTTGTTCTTTTAAATTATTATTTTTAATTTCTTAAATCAATAGCTTGAATGATAATATTATTTTAGTTAACACTGACATAATTAAGTTACTAAAGTAAACAAACTAGATTGCAAATAGTTGGTCAAAACAAAATTAAAAGAATTAAATTGTGTTATTAATTAGATTAGAGAGATTAAAAGTATAAAATAAAAAAATGATTTTTCATTACTTGAATTATATTTCATATTTTATATCTAGAAATTAAAAGCATTTGAGAATATTTCAGTGCTCCAAATTATTTTCTTTCTGATATCCGGCAAAGTATCTTTTGTTTTTTGTTACACGAAACGGGAAGCACTACCTAGACTATATCACTAAGTCCTAGAAAACGAGTAAACTTTTATTTTTGTCCCTAACATATGTAAAACTTTACTTTTAATTTAGTCTTTCATAATTTTTTTTTAATTTAATCCCGTCATTTGTTAAAATGCTTTTATGATCTACATAAATCGCGGGAAGGCAAAGCTCCACTGTACACTCTTATGATCAAGCTAGTATAAAATCCCTCAATTGAGACTTAACTAGAAGCATACCTAAACGTTTGTGGGACAACCATATTTATAAGCGCGAAGGAATATATATATATATATTTAGGATCCATGTGATATACATAATGAAAAAATGAAATAAAAATGAAATTAAAAAAAATAATTTTGAAGATTAAAAATGATCATCATATCTTTACTTTATAAAAATAATAAAAATATTAAATAATAATTATACAAATATAATAAATATTATACAAAATTTTCATGACCGAATTCCCTCTTGTGCTTGAAGACAATAGCTCCAGGACATGAAATGAGTACCTAAACAAGTGGATGGCTAATTAGTCGTTGGGCAAGCATTCTTTTGTAGAGAGCCCCGCAGTAAGGAAGGACGTGGTAGATCAACCTGGTGGGCTGGGTTTGGCCAGAATAGTTATAATCAGCCTCCATTGTATTTCCATCCGTAAATTAATATACAACCTAACAAAATATTGACTCATACCTAGTCGCCTTATACTTAGTCCATATAACACAAAAGTCCATAATAGAAATTTTAAGGACTTGTTTGATAGAGTTGAATGATTTTTTTTATAATTAAAAAAATAAAAATAAAATTTTATAATTTAAAATCATATTTTATATGATATAAAAAGGAATAAGAATTTTTTTATTTAGATATTTTATTTAGATGTTTGGTAAATAGAGCAAAAATGAAAATGAAAGATGAATAAATAATTAAAACATTTTTGAAAAAAATTAAAAACTAATTATTATTAATAAACACAAACATAGCATTTATAACACTTGATCATTCTCCTTCTTTTTATTGCTATTGTCCTCTCTCTTCAATAATGAAGAAGATGAAGGGATCAACTATACTTCTATAAAGCTCAAATGAGACCAAAGCTCGTTCACACTAAGCTGGATAATGTTTTAAGCCTTTTCCCTCTATAACACTTCCCTTTTTGCAATAGGGATCAGTTATTTTGGATGGTGTGTTCACACTATCATCATCAACGTGTTCACATTCCAAACCAGATAACTCAAAGCGGGTCATTGATTTTTAACATTTATATTTTTTAACTATTAAATACATTTTGTTAGACAAAAGAAATGGCCAGTTTCTATGTGAAAAAAATGAGTGGGTCATTAACTGCAATGTCTTTTATGTCAATGTGTCATTTTAGTGTTTTCATCATTTATTGGGAACATGCAACTACTGTGTCTCATGAATGATAAGTCAAAATTGATATATATACTCTACTTATTGTAATCATGAATAGAAGATCTCTCTTATTAGCCACTGCACATCATTAATGAGATAATTTTAGATTGGTCATTCAGCCGTGTAACACCATAATTCTAGCTCATCTCATGCCTTTGAATAGTATAATTATCATGGAACATATATATGATTCCTATGGAGAAGCATGAAAATTGGACTTTTATTTGTGTTTCGTCATATCTAAAAATTCATTTCGGTGTCATGTGGATTGTGTGAGCTCATACTATACCCCCTCATATTTAATTACCTTATTACAACTCATTTGTATCACAAAAATATACCTACAACTCATAGAAACCAAAAAGAGATATAGAAAATGGGTGTTCATTCTAGGAAAGAATTGACCTCATTTTTGGGCAAAAGAGGAGAGGAGCAAGTTTCAAGAAGGAAGAATATGGAATTTCTTAAAGTTTCTTACTTTTTTCTTGAATTTCTTCCTCTAAAATCCTTTTTTTCTTGTGCGCCTAAGAAGTTGGAGTTTTTCTCTGAAAATGGGCAGAAGCAAGTCGATTTAATGAAGGAGAGAAAGAACATGACTTATAAAGAAGAATTTGAAAGCTTCTTTTAACATTTTAATTCTATTTTTGCCCTTTCGTAATAATATTTTCGTTTCTCCTTCGTTTTAGCTCCTTTTTGAGAATCGTCTTTTTCATTATACAATTTAGGTTCCCAATTTAGTAAAATGTCTTTGGAATTACTCAAATCAGAGCTAAAACCTTCCCGAACGAACTGATCAAAGTTTGAGTTAATCGACGTTAAAAAAATTACACCAGAGGGTCTTTACAGGTCCCGAGGCTTCTTATAATTTTCAGGGCCTCTGAGAACCCTGGAGGACTCAAAACTTTCATTTAAAAAGCCCTCTTGTATGTTTTCCAAAAAGTTCACTTATTTATGAAAATGCCACTGGCCTTTCACAAAATTTTCAAATCACTCTAACCTCGATTTCTGGGCAATTCAAGGCTCAAATCTTCATTTTTTATTATTTAGAATTTTATCATAATTTTATTTGACCATAATTCCTTCTATTTCGGAGACTTTCTTTTGTATTTAGCTCATTTCTAACGTGTACGGAGAAACCAAACATTGCGTTTCTCACGTTTACAAGGGACCAGATGTTACAAGCCGCCTCTGGAAAATGAGCCAGCAATAGTTTTTATTTTGTTCGCCTATATTAAAAGTTTTTTCACAATCTTTTACGCCTTAACCTTCCGTCGGACTATCCCTTTATACTATGCTTATATTACTGCAAAATAAATATTTTAGAACTTTATGATTAGTTATCTAAATTTATGACTGAAAACTAATTTTCAAATTGAAAGTATAACATCAAAATCAAAAGTATACTAGGAACTATAATCAATCAGTATAAATGAATATAGAAAACAAAGTTGTAGACTTCAAGCACTTCAATTGTAACGACTTTTTAGAATCCAATCAAAAGTTATTGTCAATAAAGGCTATCTGTATTACTAATGCATTGGTACTCACAAATTTAAAATTTGTTTTAATGACGTAGTATACTTCACTATTTCCAACAAAATGCAATATTTACTTAATATGACAGATTTCTAGATACCTTATTTGTAGTCCATCAATTTATACTTCTTTTTTTTGAATTTAACTTTTATTTAGCCTTATTCACTAAAGCTTCTATATCCATGATGAATAGAAAGAAAACTCCAAAAAGGTATAATCTGATCAAAGATATCAACGCAGACAAAGAAACATGGTCCATAGTTGCAAAAGTAGTGAGAAAGTGGTCTGTTAAGTGTTTCCAACCTCCTCATGATATATGGCAAATTACAATGGTGCTGTTGGACTCTCATGTTAGTAGTATAGATTAGCCTTTGTAATACTAATCACTTTAATTCATCTGTTATCATGTTATATCTTCTTTATCTAAAAAGATGTATTGTTTATACTATATACAGGGTTGTAAGATTCAAGCATCAGTGGTCAACAAATACCTTTTTGACAGATATTAGAAAAAACTTGAGAAAGGAAAAACTTATGTATTTGAAAATTTTCAGGTTGAACCTAATCCTAAACAACACAGTGCTACTCAACATCCTTTCAAATTAAAATTCCATGGTACTACATATATGATGCCTTATAAAGCTGATATACCAAATAATGTGTATAAATTCAGCAATATTGCAGAGCTTTGTAACAAACGTCCGATGCCAACTCATCTTTTTGGTATTTGTAATATAAATAATATTTTAGTTTTAAATCAGATGATTCTGAATTTTATCTTTAGTGAAATACATTTCTTAGCAGATTATTACATATAATGTATTTAGATTCAACTGAATACTTTTAAGACATAGTATTTCATTTTCCAGATTGTATAGGTTTGCTTAAAGTATTTGGTGAATTTGGTACATTCAGGAGAGATGGTGAAGATGTTAACAGATTCGAGTTTACAGTTTCTGATCTCAGGTTAGATTATTTTTTATAATTATATTAATAGATTGCTATTAAGGTATATTGACTACAGTCATTTTGCCCTTCAATGTTAAGTGGTCAATTATATGAGGTAGTTTTCTTTGGAGAAGCTGCAACAAATGCAGGTAATGTAAAGATTGAAGAGAAGAGTAACGAGCCTATTGTGGTTGTTGTTGAATTTGCAAGAATTTACATGAACAAAGGTAAACTATCTAATTCAAAATTTTTGTTGTCATTGACTATTTTTTTGTTTAATGATATATACATAATAACAAATGACAAAGGGAAAAAAACAAATTACCAATTCATCTACTGCTACCAAGATTTTATACAATCTTAACATCCTTGAAGTGAATATTTCTAGATAAGTATGACTTTTTCATGTGTTCACATATCTCAGTTAGGTTAGTTGATTTTTCTGACTTAAAATTTTACTCGATGGACATTGCAGTATGTAAGAGTCATCAGTTCTATCTCAAGATTTCACCCAAATGTTGCCTACTCAAGTAGATTCTACTACTTCCTCATCTTTCATTCATCATACAATTAGAATTCCTATTTTTGAATTATGTAAGATAAATAAGGTATTGAATCAAGTAAATTTTTTAAATTATAACTTTATCAATATAGTTTCTTTTATAGTAATCAGCATTTATTGTAAATTTATGGACTATGAATTAGGAGTGTGAGGTTGTCATCAAAGTTACAATGAAAAAACTTGAAACTGCTAGAGCCTGGAATTCTGATGGTTGTATTATCTGTGATAGGAAACCAAGCATTTTAAAGGATGCTCCTTATTGTGAAAGATGTAAAAATGACAAATTTATCATTGATACCAGGTATCTTCTTATATATTTTGGTCTTTTCACATCAGCCAAAATTCAAAGTTACTTATTATTTAAAGTTACTTAGCTTAGAAGGACAAGCATCTTCTTATTATTTTCATCTGACATTTAATTATAATTAATTAATTTTTTTACTTAGGTTTAGAGTTACTTACATTTTGTCAGATGGTTTGGACACTACATCTATTGTGTTTTCAAATAGTATGGCAGAAGAACTTTATGGTGCTACTGCTAGGACTTTGAAATAAGATCTTGAAGAGGTTTTAGTTTCCCTTTCAAAAGAACCAACATGTAAGTCAGTTCTGTCCAGTATTCTATTTCGTTTGTCATTTAAATTATGTATTAAATGATCATTTCAGAAAGGCAGGTCATACTCTTTTCCTGATGTTTTTGAAGATTGCATAGGAAAAGTTATGTTACTAAAGTTAAGGATTAAAGAATTCAATCTCAAGCATCCGAGAAGGGGTTATGTAGTTGTTCAGTACTATGATGAGCAGAGAATCATTGACCAGTTTGAACATTCTCTTAATATTATAGATACACATTGCCAAAGTTCAGCTTATAATTTGACAAGGGTATTTATAATTTTGTTCATATGTACTTGTAGTGAATAATTTTAAATCTTAACTTAAATAGTTTTTACATTTACCTGATGTTTTTTTTCATTCTTCCCCAGATGACAAACTCCCAAGTTTCAGATAATGACACCTTGCTAATGAAGTCAAAAGGAATGTAAGATTTTAATGATTTTCATAGTTAAAATGAAGAACATGACTTGGAAATCTCTGATTTTGTTTACTCCAATTATAGAGAATAAGAAGAGGAAGATTGTGATTTCTCACAGTTTTAAAGATCAAGATTCATGTGGCCTGTCTGATTTGAGCACCCCAGCATTTAGTAGCTCTAAGCCAACCAAAAATATTAAGTCTGAGAAGTAGAATTTGTAGCATAATTAATTTGACTTTTTGGATTGAGAACATTTTGATTATAGTTAGTGTAGTTCTAAAGGTTTTTCTTTGTTATGTTAACAGAAAGTACATTTTGATATTATGTGGACATATATCTTAATGTTTTATCGGTATGAAATATATCATGATTATACAACCTGTCATTTCATCATGAATTAGTCATCAACAAATTACCTGATATTGGATTTAACTTTACTTTGGTAAGTATTAGTAAAATTTATGTTCATGTCTTCAAATTTTTTCATGTCTATCAATTTTTGTCAATTTGTATACAAATCATATCAAAAAATATTGAACACTTCTCTATATAACAGATTGCTTTGTAAACATTCAACCAATTGTTAATTTCCATATGGAATTGTTCCATTTTCACATGTTGGTCAATGTCATATATTAAAAGAATTTCATCACACCGTTATGTTTATAAATGAAGACCAATTGTCTACTTCATAATTCGTTTGTTAAGTTTGAATTAAAATTTTTTTTTAAAAATAAAGTCAAGAGGTCTAATAAGAATAATTTTAAGTGCTTTGATTATCCCAATGCATTTTTGATATATTAAAAAATAAGTTTACAAGTGGTTGTGAATTAAATGAATTCCCAATTTCCAATGTTTCAACTACATTTAAATGAATTAAAGTTCCTGATATTAAAATAAGTTGCTTCAGTGAAATTAATAACTAGCCTACATTATTATTGATGAAAAACTAATTAATGCTTCAATTAGAATTAACATGGTTCAAATTTCAAATTGGAAAACTTAAGTGCCAGTTAAATTGATTATTTCCCTTTATTAGTGTTTATGATTAAGGATTTTGTTTAAACAGTTTAAAATATCTTACTTATAATCAATAACTTTGTTATCCTGCATACTTCATCATTTCATACCGTATCATTCACTTGGAGGAGAAGATATGTCTCATCCTTTAAGGAAACACAGAGCTCCACCTTCTAGACCAAGAAAATACAGAAAGTCAACTGAAAATGTTCAAGGTAAGTTGAAAATCTGACATCTTTTATTTTATCATTTCAGCACATTCATATATAACCCAACTCATTCTTTCTTAACAATTAGAATTTTCTATAACTATATTGGAAGGATCAACATCAGAATTGGAAGATGGGGTCTTATTCCATAAGAACATTACTCTTGTTATGACATTTGCAGATTCTTCATTAGAAAACTTGATTAGTCTTATTCTTCATAGTAACATAACTGAATTTCCACTTTAATCTACATCCTTTACTTTATATTTAGCACTTTAATATAAGTTATAATGATTTTTCACATTCTTACTTCAATATTTTTTTCTATAAACAAGTAGCAACTCCTATAGCTATATTGGAAAGTACATCATTTCAATAAGTCAATACTGTCAGTGCATATAATAAAATGACCCCTGTCACAATATTGGAAAGTTCATCATCACCAGAAGTTAACTTTGTTAGTCTTCAAAGTGAGATCACTCAGCTTCCAAGTATGGTGATACAAAAATGTGATTTTGAATTAATTAAAGTTAATGTTACTCTATGCTTCTGACAATTGTAGTTTTTTATAAGTAGATAATACCAATGGTTCCAGCACATCCATTTCTAGAACACCACTCAATGATATCACAAATGTAACAAGTATGTAATCCATGATTAAATTTTTATACGGTGATAGAGAAGTTGTACAAAATTTCTAACTGAAAGTATTTGCATAGAAACAGGTATGACAGATTATAGGAACACAAAAAGACGTGAAATGTCCTTAATAAGATGTGGTGAGAAGTTGTAAATATAGATGATATTCTTTTTGTCATCTATTATTGAAGCTTTATGTCAATAGCACTAACATTATTTCCCTGTACAAACAACTTATATTGTTAAAAAAATGGTGGCAATCAATCATATAACATTTTAACAGAACCCTATATCTATTGATAATCTATTCTCTCAATCAGATAAAGCATTACATATCATTCATACTGTAACATCCCAAGTCCCAAAATTCTATTGCTTTTAGCACTTCAAGTTTGAATGCATTAGAGTTTTATGCAAACATCAATATTGGTGGGAATAAAATGTTGTCTACATTTTAAATCTTTTTAATTTGATGACTAGAATTAAATTTTCTAGATTTCAATTAATCTACAATTTGTAGATCAAACGAAAAGAAGAAGAAATCATGATAATAATAACATATTCAACAAAGATGTATCAATATCTGAACCCACAAGTTGTATTCACACTGATAAAGAAGGTTATTGTTTTATACTATTTTCCACAATTGTTTACATCAATTCATGACAAGATTAGTTACAAGACTTATTATTATACAAATATTTATTTGTGCTACAGATTTGGTTATAAAAATGTTACATCATCAAATTTTGAAGTCAGGGAATCAACATGTTTGGAAGGTACTATCAGGGGAAGTAAAAAAGATGTTTTCAATAGCTTAAGGAGCAATTTGAAGAAGAAGTTCGATTATGAAGCAAATATAGGTACAAATTATTATATTATAAGAAAATAATTGTAAATTTTTATTAGTAAGATAAAGAAAAATTTAAATTATAATAATTTTCTAACTGATCATTATTAAATGTATTGAACAACTAAATTACAGAATCACCTAATGATTGTCTTTCTGACTATGATTCTATTCCAAGTGATGATGATGGTGTTAGTGAAGTGCATTATTCACAAGGTATGAGTTATTGCCTTTGACAGTTTTTCAAGCTATAATATACTATATACACCTTTATAGATAATTGTAATTTCTTAAATACAAATGCAGATTATTTATATGTTGGGGATGCAATTTTTAAATGCAAATACTGTGGTGCTTATATGTGGTATGGAGAAAGAGTTACAAGTTTATCAACTAATCAATGCCCAGAATTCAATGTTTGTTGTTGCCATGGAAAAATATATGTCCCTCAATTGAAAACACCCCCTCCAAAATTGATTGAATTATTCTTCGACAAATATTCAAGTGAATCAAAGGATTTCCAATAAAATATTAGATTGTACAACAACATGTTCTCATTCACATCTATGGGTGGTAAAGTTAATCACTCTTTGAACTCTGGAAGTGGTCCTTATACATTTGTAATGTATGGTCAAAACTACCATCTAATTAGTAGTTTGTTACTAGAAGATGGAGGTCAACCTACTTACTCACAACTTTACATTTATGACACTGAGAATGAAGTATCAAACAGAATCAAGGCTGTTAGGTAATTTGTAAGGAATATTCTTAAATTTGATATGCTTATTTCAACCTATTATTATTTCATCCATATCCTATTGAATGTCTAATATGTTTATAATTTATGTAGCTCCCATGGTGGTGCTTCAAATTTGAAGCCAATCATTGTTGAAAAACTAATGAGAGTTCTAAATCAACACAACCAATTAGTTCAGAAATATCGCATGGCATCTAATATCTTAAAGGTAAATCATGATGCAAATGTACGGTTGTGTCTTTTAAAGCATAGTAGTTGCCAAAGTCGTCCTTATGATCGCCTCAATGTTCTGAGGTTGTTGCATTGGTAGTTGATGATTTTGATGAATCATACTATAAAAGAGATATTGTAGTGCAAAAAAAATTCGGACGGTTGAAGCGAATTGATGAAGTCCATAAGTCATACTTGCCATTGCAATACCTGTTATTATTCCCATTTGGTGACAATGGATATGATGAGGAGATTGAGCACCGTCAATCTTCTAAATCAAAATCAAAGAAGAGAACCAATTTGAGCATAAGAGAATACTTAGCTTACAGACTTATGGTGAGAGATAGTGAGGTATCAAATATACTACACGCGAAAAAGTTGTTTCAACAATTCATTATTGATGGTTATTCTATGATGGAGAGTCAAAGACTTAATTATTTATGAGAACATCAATAAGAGATACGTTTTGAATTGTACCAAGTTTTGTCAGAAGCTATTTTGATTGGAGAAACAGAAGCTTCACATATTAGTCAAATGGTCATTTTACCTTCAAGTTATGTGGGTGGTGCTAGATACATGATTCAAAACTTTCAAGATTCGATGTAGATCTGTGGGTGGGCTGGATTTCCTGACATTTTTCTTACTTTCACATGTAATCCTACATGGCTAGAAATCAAACGATTCTACAATACTGTCAATCTTCAACCTTCCGATAGGCCAGATATAATTTCAAGAATTTTCAACGTGAAGCTGAAAGACCTTATCAAATTTGTAAAGGAGAAAAAAGTTTTTGGCAATGTAAAAGCAGGTAGTCAATAATAATTGCAATTTTCATCTGTTCTTATGATTCTTAAAATATGTTATGATTTATAAATATATCTTGTATAAATCAATAATATTGTTGCATGGTTTTTATAATTAGTAAATGTTAACTTATTTAATCCATACATCCTTCTTTCTTATGTTATAAATAATTTCTTTTCTATCTTATTACAGAAGTTTGCACAATTGAATTTTAGAAAAGAGGACTCTCCCACGCTCATATTTTGTTATTCCTAGAAAAACATGATAAATTTAGGACACTAGAGGATGTAGACAGAGTTATCTCTACAGAGATTCCAAACAAGGATGATGACCCTGAATTGTATGAGTTGGCAAGGAAATTTATGACTCATGGTCCATGCGATGCTGCTAATCAAAATGCTCCTTGCATGAAGGATGGAAAGTGCACCAAATATTATCCTAAAAGGTCTACAAAAAATACTTTACTTGATGAAGATGGTTTTCCAACTTATAGGCATAGAAATGATAGGAGGACTATTTTGAAGAAAAATGTCTTGCTTGATAATTGACATATCATTCCATATAATCCATTATTGTTAAAGAGATACTAAGGCCACATCAACATTGAAAAAACCAACCAAACCAATTATGTTAAATATATTTTCAAGTATGTCAGCAAAGGAAGTGACAGAATTGTGGCTAGAATATATAGAAGAGAATGTGGAAATGAAGGAGGTGGCAATTTCAATGAAATAGACCACTACTTGAATTGCAGATACATTTGTCCATGTGAAGCAACATGGCAAATTTATTCATATGATATTCACCATGGATATCCTGTAGTTGAAAGATTAAGTTATCATCTTCCTAATCAACAACCCATTTTTTACTCAAGCAACATAAATGTGAGAAAGTTGGTAAACTCTGAAAGGGTGAAAGAATCAATGTTTCTTTCATGGATGAAGATGAATGAGAATGAAAGATTCCATAGAAGTTTGACTTATGTAGAGTTACCATAATATTTTGTGTTTGATAGACAAGAGCGCATATGGAAGCTAAGGAAAAGAGGTTTTAAAATTGGCAGGATTGCTAATGCTTCTCCTTCCCAAGGTGAGAGGTTTTTTCTTAGAGTATTATTGACAAAAGTGAAAGGTCTTAAGTCATATGAAGAGATTAGGATAGTAGATGGTGTTGTTTATGATACCTTTAGAGAAGCATGTTCTGCTCATGGTCTACTTGATGATGACAAGGAGTAAATAAATGCAATTAGAGAAGCATCAAAATGGGCATCTGGTGTGTATCTAAGGAAGTTCTTTGTTAGCATGCTCTTATTGAGTTGCTTGAATAGACCTGAAGTGGTATGGCAATCAACATCTAAGCACATATATGAAGACATGTTCTACATACCTCATTGTAATGAAGAGTTGTCAGGTATATGAGTTGACTTTTTACATTTTAATTGTTTTGAATAATGTTATAATATTATATAATGAATTCATATGGATTCAATATTTTTTATAATGCTTTTTTCTATAAATATTTGTTAAGTTTTTCTTATTAGTTAATGTCTTATTTCAATTTTCATACAATTAAATTCAATAATATTTTATGTGTAAAGATGTTTAATTTATTGATGAGCAAAAGGAAGATACAACATTGGTGGAAATTGATAAGTTACTTCAAAAAAATGGTAACTCATTACTTAATTTTCCAACCATGCCAAAGCCTAGAAATTTCAGAATAGTTGACATGAGGAATCAAATGATTTTACAAGAATTGAATTTCGACCAAGAATTATACCGACAAAAAGCTTCAGATTTCATTAATTCAATGATAGAGGAACAAAAAGAAATTTTTGACTCCATCATAACTGTGGTGAATGAACAAAGAGGTGGTTTCTTCTTTGTTTATGGATTTGGAGGCACTGGTAAGACTTTCCTTTGGAATGCTTTGACAACATTTATATGATCACAAAGGAAAATTGTAATCAATGTTGCTTCCAGTGGAATTGCAGCAACCTTATTGCCTTCTGGTAGAATTGCACATTCAAGATTTCATATCCCAATTGATGTTACTGAAGATAGCATGTGTGGGATTTCTCAAAATTCTCCATTAGCCAACTTATTGAGGGTCATAGACTTGATTATATGGGATGAGGCACCAATGGTTAGGAGACATTGTATAGAAGCTTTTGACATATCACTTAAAAATATAATGAGGAGTAATAAACCATTTGGGGGTAAATGCATTATCATGGGTGGAGACTTCAGGCAAATTCTTCCTGTTATTCCAAAGAGTGGAAGAGCTGATATTGTAAATGCCACCATCAATTCATCTTACCTATGGAGGTATTGCAAGTTGTTTAAGTTGGCAAAGAACATAAGGCTTCAATTTACTAGAAACAATAAGGAGAAAGATTCAATTGAGCAATTCTCTCAATGGCTTTTAGATGTTGGAGATGGTAAATTAAACCATTATACTGATAGTATTTTAGAGATTGATATACTTCTTGAATTGCTCATCACTGATTACTTAGATCCTATTGAAGGAGTAGTTCAAGGAACTTATCCATCTTTAGTCACCAACTTGGAAAGCTCTAATTATTTCACTGATAGAGCTATACTTAATCCTACATTGGATGTAATTGATGAAATTAATAACTATGTGATCTCATTGTTACCTGGGGAATCAATTGACTACTACAGTTTTAATTCAATTTGCAAATCTGACAATGATGATGAATCTTTGGATTAATTATATCCTATAGAGTTCCTCAACACTATCAATGTATCAGGTATGCCTTCACACAAGATATCATTAGAAGTTGGAACTCCAATAATGCTTTTAAGAAACATAGATCAAGCTTCAGGATTATGCAATGGTACAAGATTAAGAGTTACAGTATTGGGAAAGCATTTCATAAAAGCTCAACCATTGAATGGAGCCAATGATGGACAAGAAGTTCTAATACATCGTACATATATGAATCTATCAAACTCAACACTACCATTTGCAATGAAAAGAAGGCAGTTTCCAATTGTAATATCTTTTGCAATGACAATAAATAAAAGTCAAAGACAATCCCTCAACCAAGTTGGAGTATATTTGCCAAATCCTATTTTTTCACATGAACAACTTTATGTTGCCTTATCTAGAGTAAGAGGCCGAGGAGGTCTTAAAATTTTGATTCATGACTCAAATAAGGGATCAAAATCTAAGACAACAAATGTGGTTTACAAAGAGGTATTCCAAAATATTATGTGGTAAGTATATAAATTTCTATTTGCTATATATCCTTCAAAATTTAGAACATTTTCTGAAATTATATTTTATAATGTATAAATTACATAAATTCCAAGCATAAAATATACAATGAATACAAAATTTTTACTTTTGTGTATTTAGAACTTGCTGAGATCATCAAGACAAAATATTCAATACATACAAATAGCTGGGAAGGAGTGAGGTCAACCGAAATGAAGGTTCTTCATGCAACTATAAAAGATGTGACAAAATAATATAAGAATGATTTTCATAGTATCAAATTTCATATTGTACCAATATACTTCTTTAACATTTCTTATTATAATTATCAATCTATCTTTTTATAAACATGTTATAATTTATATTCATATATATATCCAATTAATATTTTGTTTAAAGAAACTAAAATTATAAGTTCTTAAGATGCTGTGCAATGCACAGGGTACAATCCTAGTTCTCTTACAGAAGCCACAATCTTAAGGTCAAAATCTTATATTTTCAAATCTCTACCATAATACTCCTCCTTGCTTTATGTTTCATTCCTTCATCTTCTTCAACATCAAACCTCAAGCCCCCTTCTCCTCCTCTTCTTGTTTTACCAATCTCCAATGCTTTCTAGCTCCAATGGCAATTTTGCGAAATGGCCCTCTTCCTCCACTTCGAAATGAACACTTCATTGACTTAAAATGGGGTATTAGCTATGTTAACCACTTCGTCTTCAATCCAACCATGCTCAATGCTATATAGTGAGTTTAAAATAATCAAGATTTTCCCAAGTAATTTTATTTGTGAAACACCATTACTCTTATGGTTGAGCGAGTGGAGAAATGGAGGCAAAAGAGTCTTTTCATTCATCTTTCTTGTTTACAGCAGCTCCCCATCCATACTTTGATGGAAAGCTCAATGGTGAAGCTCACACAAGCAATGGCTTCTATTGAGGAATATTTTTTTCGACTTGTTTGGAATGCAAAAAGTTAGATATGAAAATAAAAAAGGAAAGAAAAAAAGTAATTTTGTAAATATAAAATACTTATAATACCCTTACTTTTAATGATTGATAAATAGTATTAAGTAATGATTGAATAATAATTATAAGGGTAAAATTTTAATTTTATCCAACTTTCACTTTCCCTTTCACTTTGCTTTGGCATACCAAACATGCCAAACATGGTGATTGATATATAGTCTAATGCGCAACCCAAACATGGTGTAATTTCACGAATTTAAGAAGCTCCATAGTCAATACTTCCAAAGTTCGCCTACTCTCTTGCAAAGTTTATAAAATTAAGGTTCCTAATTACTGTTTCTTAGTGCAAGAGAGAACATATTGAAAGAAAACATCCATCATGAGTAAATTGAAAATGGACATATTTATTAAGGAAAGAAAATGATTTTCTCTTAAGCAGACAACAACATTTTACGTACAAGTAATAAAAACTTGAATGTATGACAATATTATTTTGCATTCCATTATTATGAACTTAACAACTTGTAGTCAAAATATACACTAGCTTTAAGAATTGAAATTAAATAATCCCTATTCAACGTAAGCAAAATGTTATCATCTTCTTTCTTTCCCAAGAAATTGATTTTGATGATATATAAACTAGCTTGATTGATCCACCTCATCAATCCACTGTCCAAACAACTATCGTAATCGTCCCATAGCCTTTCACGCCTATTGTCCAATTGCCTTTTGTAGTAGACAATAACTTAGTTTTAATTATTTTGAGCCAGAGTCATATTCAAAAAGGTAATATATTTTTTTAGGGTAGTTAAAGTATTATAAAATATCTATTAAAAAAAGTATTATACAGTTAATATTTTTTTCAAAAAACTTTTATTCATAAACAATTTGCTTATGCCATGAACAGGTTAAAGCTAGCAAAAATAGTAAAATTTGACAAGTTTAACTTATTTTCTCCAAATGCTAGCATGAAAAAGCTTAAGATATTTGTAATATTTTGGGCATTGATAGGACTTAAGGAGCTGTAATCTCTTGATTTGAATTTAAGAGATTTAGTTAGATTCAATCAACTATTATTAAGAGATCAAATCATTCTTGAGCATTCTTTTATCATTTCAATTTTTAGGGATAAAATAATTCTTGACGTAGTATTATATAACTTTTATGATCTTTCATAGTTAAATTATTGTTTTATTAATTTTATTATTAGAATTAAAAATATTCCCAAACTTTTTCAAGTTAATTTTCCTCTCACAACAAGCTATAGGGTACACTTCTTTTCATTGATATAGTACATCTATAATTTTACTCATATATGGTGCTCTTTTGAGAAATTGAACGTAAATTAATAAAATAGGATATTATTTTGTCTTACAAATTAAGCTATTTTACATTATAAAAAGTTATATTTTCATGTATATGAGATATAACAAATTTTTTTTGTCACGTTGCATCCTCAAAAAGCTTTTGCATTAGATAGCTTTTTAGTATTCTCTTGATGTAATTAAAATTTTAGGCTTTATTTTACATAAAATTTAGTTAAGGTTTGAACTAAGATCCTTTAAAAGTTAGCTAATTAAGACATGCAGCCCTATCCATACTTTCTCTTCTTAACATTTTAACCTTTTAATTGAAAATATTAGACTATTGGATCATCTATAATAGGTTGATCCAATTATATTAATAAGAAATCTAGAAAAATCAATCAATCAATCAATTATTATTTAATTAAATTAATTAATCACTATACATATTATTTTGAATTTGAATTTTATTTTCAAATTTTATTTTATTTGCAACCATCAATTAATTGAGAAAAATTTAAATTCAAATTATAGGCGAACTTGTAAGGTTAATTTTACAAACTGAATATGTGACTGTGGCGAGTTCCAACCCTAAAAGCATCCCTATCAACATATCTTTGTTGCATGTGCTAAGGTCTGTCTTGACTTTTTACAATTTGTGCACACTATCTTTCATCTTGAGACAATACTAAATGTTTACGAAATTGAATTTCGCCCAATAAGAGAAAAAGTTTATTGGTCTCGCATAAGTGAACCTTGGTTGGTCCCTGACCCTTTCATAATTTGGGATAAAGTTCGACCAAAGGCTTCACAAATACAAAATAAAATGGATTGGCAAGAAAGTTTTAAGGACAACCAAAGATGTGGGCTATATAAATAGATTGGACACAATCACATCACATGCCTCTCTTATCAACAACAAAAATAATTATAGTTATAGGAGTGAATTAGATATTCATTATTCATAATCATTTGTATCTAAATTATCTATCAACAATAATTTATTTAAATTGACGATATATAACTTGTTAATGATATCTTTGTAAATTACATATCATCTTTGCATGATTTAACTTTATTGTATATGAATTGCTAATCATTAGTTGAATTAACAATTCACCCGTGTTGACTTATTAATGTTGCATTGTTAACTTATGATTTGATTTGATTTGCTCTGACATATGTATCTATGTTGCATTATTATTGGTAGATATTGTAGTTTCTAGTGACCATTATGGACCTTTGCCAGAGTGTTGTCCATCTCAAATCAGATGATAAGTCTTTGTTATATTTACAATATTGCCACATGTCCTAGGCTATTTAGCAAGAAAGGGTAAGTTAAAAGTTTGCTTTGTTGTCAATTGTTAGTTCAACTAACTTTATGACAGTTTCTTTAATGCAATGACACAAGAAGATAGAATTCCACGTATACGATGAATAGCGTAGGAAAATCATATGTTCGATACCCCTCTAACTATTGTCCCATATCTTATACGGGCTTATTTTTACTGTGTCTCATGACTTGGCCATTTTCACTTCAATGCTGCACTTGTGTCAACCCTTATTAAGTGGTGGTGACTAGAGATGCACACCTTCCACCTTATTGAGGTGCGAGTGTACGATTACACTGCAGGATGTTGCAATCCAGTTGGGTCTACCTTGCACGAGGGATGCAGTATCTGGACGGACATACTATAATTGGCTAGTTGTCTGCAATAAATTGCTTAGTGTGACACCACCTTAAGGGATATTTGATGGGTAGAGGTTGAGCATTCCCTAGCTGGCATAGCCATTCAATAACTTGCCAGATGATACAGATGATGATACTGTTTACTAATTCATACGAGCATATATCTTGCAATTAATTAGGGAGTACCTTATGCTAGATAAGATTGGACATAAAGTTATCTTAATATACTTTCTGTTACTTATTAATTTTGAAAAGCATGGTCAGTATAGTTGGGGTTCAACAGTGTTGACGCATTTATATAGAGAAATGTATAATGTCACAAATTACGACAAGGTTAACATAGGTGGTTGCCTGATCTTATTTCATTTATAAGCATAAGATCGATTCCCCCACCTTGCTCCATGAAGACCCCCATAACCCAGCCCACAAATGGCTATCTATCCCATTAGGCCCAACTAAGCTTTAGGTATATACTAATTTTTTTTTTTATAATTTTGAGTTTTTTGATGATAGATAAACTAATGTGTATTCTCCCTTCCTTTACAGGTGGCGGCATGTTCCACAATATCTCTGACTGATTATAGATACTTTGAGACAGTGTAGGATATTGTTAGATCAAATGAAGGACAATGAGATTTGTGTTTTTTTATTTACTTATTTTTCATTTTATAATTATATCATGAAGTAGCTATATTTTTTTATGTAGGTAATTTGGCTCTCATATAACTCACTAGACGTTATCTAATTGATTCTTGAGTATTACTTAGTGATATCTGATATATAGCGTGCATCTGTCCATATACTATATTTTTGGATAGTTGAGTGACATTATGTTAACTGCGTTCTCCGTCAGTTCGGTAGGGTGCAGCATATCCCAAAAAAATCATGCAACATAGGATTGCTGCACACTCTTCAATTAAGAAAAAATGTTTATAAAGACTAATGAGAAGAGCATGCAATTTTTATTGTAGCCTGGAATTCATGGCTCTAAGTAGTAGCATAGAACAACCTTATCAATAGACCACTAGATCGCATGTTAGACTATATGTGTTGGTATTGGCATCATACGTAATGGTGAATCTACCTTGCTAGTGGTTCTCAGAGTTTTATGGTATAACTTTTACACTTTTACATACGCAATGGACTATATATATGTTTTGTTTTTAACAATTGAATTTTTGTTTCATAAGTTGATGTGTTGGAAGACTTATATAGACTTGCTATCGCTGCCTTGCCAACATTTAGCTATAAGGACTTCAGGCAAAAAGCAAGTGGTGATATCCAAACTATATTACATGCTCTAGGGGAACATCGAGATATGCTTGTTTCTTAACCAACTCCACCGGCACTTGATCTACCTAGACTTTCAGAGTCATAGGCAAGACCAAGAAAAAGAGGTTATGAGTTTCTTTCATTTTGGGAACCAATGTTTGGTGGCAAAGTTGGTAGAGTTCATGGAAATATGCCATCATCATTTTACATAATAACCCCTATGTAAGAAGATTGTGATTGTCTTGGTAATACTTTTGTTCTACCACAAACAATCAGTGGAGATGTTAGTTCTTCTTTCTTTCCACCATTCACAGATGTTGGAATTGTAGGTCCATCTTCTTTTACATTTTACTATACACCATCTATGCCTTCATCCATTTATATGGGGTCAACCTTCTCCATACCGCCACCGCAGTTAATGCAATCTAGTGGAGTATTATTTACATAATTGTTTACAGATCCAGCTGCATTCACTACTGAGTATAACAATATTTCTTTCACACAATGGACGTCCTACCAAGCTCAATAAGGTTTCTCCACCCTAAATCAATTGATTTTGCCTGTCCAATTCTCTCAATAGAATTTCAATTTTTAACAAATTCATAATCAGGTTGAGAGTGAATCGTTCAAAGAAGAAGATGAGGAAAGATATGAAAATGATGTTGAGAAGGATGAAGAGTAAGAGTAGCAATAATAATAGCTACAACCACATTGGCCTCAACGAATAAGGAAAAAGTCTCAGTGTGGGACAAGCAGTCATTATGACTAATGACTAATATTATTCCTTTTTTCAGACATTTCAAATTCAATATTTATTTGTATTATTCAATTATACATTTAAATTTATTTTTTACAGTATTTCATTTTCTTCTTAACCAATATCAATTTACTGAAAAATCAATTAATACAATTTTATACACATATACATAATATATATATATATATATTATAACATTATGACTCTTTAATTTTAATTCATTATACTTTTACCAAATTTAACTAACAATTTAAGAAATTATATTTGCCTAAACAACATTTCTAAACAATAATATTAAATTAATTAATTTAGTTACTTTATAATTAATTATATTAATTCTTTTGTATAACTTTAATTTTAAACACATTGTTATATTTCATTTACAAAAAAATTTATTTCATACATTAACAATAAAAATACATCAAAAAATTTAAAAAAATATTTAATATTTTTTAAAATATAAATATTTTAAAATTATAAGATTAAAAAAATTATATATACAAATTAAGACATTATATTTTTCAAAATACAAATAACAAAAAAATTTTTATAGTTGAAAATTTTTTATATAAATTTAAACAATAAATAAATTAAAAAATGATTTCAATATTAATCTCACCATTTTTCTTAAATTCTTATTTGAAATTTTTTAAAAAAATTATTTAAAATTTAATATCTACAAATTTTTAAAAAATTAATTAATATGTCTCAAAATATAAATATTTCACTACTATAATATTAAAAAAATAATATATACAAATTAAGACATTATATTCTTCAAAATACAAATAAATTTTTTTTATAGTTGAAAAAATTTTATATAAATTTAAACAATAATTAAATTAAAAATGATTTCAAAATTAGTTTCACAATTTTTTTTAAAATTCTTATCTTAACTTTTTTTAAAACCATTATTTAAAATTTAATATCTAAAAATTTTAAAAAATTAATTAATATTTCTCAAAATATAAATATTTCACTACTATAATATTAAAAAAATTATATATATAAATTAAGACATTATATTCTTTAAAATACAAGTAAAAAAATTTTTTTATAGTTGAAAATTTTCATATAAATTTAAATAAAAAATTAATTTAAAAATATTTTTCAATTTTTTTGCATTTTTTAAATACAATTATTTAAAATTTTTTAAAAAATAATTTAAAAAAAAATTAGAAAAAAGGATAAACTTTTAAAAAAAATGAAAAACAAAAAGGGAGCTTGTGGCTCTGCTTTCAATAATATTTAAAAAAATTTATTTTATTATATATTTTGAAAAAATATCTTTATTGTTAGATATGTATTTCTTTTATTTATTTTATTTTATATATATAAGTCAAAAAGCCGACAAGCCAACATGACATAAGTCCAAGCCCAATAGCCTTTGCTTCTGCACACCTTTTTTTTTTCGGGAGTCAAAATGGGCAAAATTCAATTACAAATTACCTAGCACAGCAGAGTAGAAATATAACCTTTGGGCAATATTTCCAATTATTTTTTCAAGCATTTTCTTGACATATAAAATAATATACAGGTATTTTAAAATTCATATAACAACTATATGCCCATTAGACATATCAAATCTATCCAATAGCAGCTACTTAAATAACATAACAAGTATTACAAAATTTTGAACAGTACACAAAACTGGTAGAGAAGCATGTAGATAACACCATTAGGAGAAAAATAAGGCTCTGGTATCACATGAAAGCAAAGATACAAAATATATGCAATTATCTGTACAATAACCAATTTATACAAAGATAGTAGTGGAAGCGTAAATCAACTATTCATACCTTTAGCCATAGTAATACAAAGTTAGGTTAGGAGGAGCTTTCTGACTAATAAATGACTCGAGTGTAATGGGCATTTAAACCAAGAAATATCAAATGTGTTCTTAGTCAGGAACCCTCTCCTAATTTATAGCTAGCCAAGAGAAATTGCCTCTAACAAAATGATGAAAAATGAAAAAAAATTATTATTAATTATTTGTAAATTATGAATTAAAGATAAATATATAAAATCTTAATTCTATTAAAAATCAAATATCTAATCTTAAAAATAATTAAAAACTAACAAAAAGATAAAAAAAATATTTTATTCGCTTTTTAAAACTAATGTTTTTTAAAATGAATAATTTAAAATATAGTTATACTAAGATTTGCATCACAAAAATAGTATATATATATATATATATATATATGCATTCCAGGCCTCTATCATATAAAAAGAATTTGCCATAAAAACCAATAATACCAACAACTGAGATCACCCTGTTAATATTAAAAACTACCAATAGAACATTAAGAGTCATAAATAATGAAAAATAATGGAGAATCGTTAATTCCAACAGAGAAACCATTCCCTTCAAGACTTGCAGCTTGAAATGGCCAACATAATCCTGAATTATTACACTGTTTGAGCCAAACATCTATTTAAACCCCGAGTTTTAGAAAGAAAAAGGTTAAAGTAAAATTTTTTTATGTTATTACTTAGACATTTTTGAAAATCATTTAATTAATTATCCCAATAAAGTATTATATGAGTGTTTTAATATTCTTTAAAATAGTAACAAAAAATAGTCTTTAAAATTACTTTTTCCCATTAGATTACTTCATCTAAAGGCACAATTGAAACTCCAAAAAATTACTAATGTAAATAAGAGGAAACGAACCCTGATATAAACAGTTTTCTGCATGACTTGTATTACTTGAGCTTCATATCCAGTACAAAAGCCAGTCTCCAAGAAATTCTAATATATGTAGCTCAAATATTAGAAACTCTAAACTTCTATATTGGCTACCATCTACAAATAAAAAACTAGATTAATTGCACTACTACAGGAAGGCACAAGCTTAAATTTGCCTCAGCCATCTAACTAGAACGTGAGAGTGGAAAAGAAAGGCCAAAGAAGAGGCATGAAGCTGAACCGTTCACATTATATAGATAAAGTAATATATATATGTTGGTAATTAAGAAATTCAGGTTCAAAAAGGGTAGATAGGTTATTCGAATTATAAAGTAGAGCACACTATAACTCATGGCTGCTTACCCTAAAGATCACCAACAAGAATTAAATTCAAAATTTTTGAGTTGACAAATTTTGATCTTCTCAACTGAGTCAACTCTAATTGTTGCCTTCACATCATGTTTCTTAAGATTGAAAGGAAGAAGAGGATAATATCACCATAGATGGCAATTAACGGCAGCCCACTGTAGTTATCATAGGTATATATTTTGATGGGGTGGTTTATCCCATATATGATGAAACCACACATTCGTGTACCTACACAAAAATCAAACGCCCAATAGGTCCAAAGGATAAAATATAAGTTGGGATACTTTGCAATAAGAAAGAGAGGTATAGTAATGGGCTCAGTTACTCTTGCTTCCACTATAGAGGATCCCAGCTTATAAAATATATGTTAAAAGATGAACAATGATATCATATTAGATGCATATCAATCTACGAAGTGAACGAAAAGAATGAGAAAAAAAATAATTGGTGAAAAAGTTTAGGTAGATCCATGTGTAAAATATTTGATAAATCAAATTAATTACTGATAAAAAAATATTTTATGCCAAGCTCAATTTCACCTTAACAAGGTAATCTTGCCTCTTAATGAACTCAACCCATTAGGCTGTGTACACATCACAATAATGGAGCAACTCTACTCGATCACGCACACCTCATAACTATGTGATCAATCATAATTCCAATCACTTTCCAATCAGCCTAATTACTTACCTACTTCTTAAGAGTCTTGATCCAACCAGAACTTGACATGTAGAATACAACCATGACTAATCAATTTGAGAAAAGACCTTAATGCTCGCATAGGATCTCCTATAATTAGCTTCTAAGCACCAAAAACATGATTTACATTTTATTATTCTCCTAAACCATTTGTGAACCAAAAATCTACTGCATATGGATCCTTGTCAAAATATCGATCACCAACTATAAATGAATGTATAATTACGTTCAACTAGAAGGAATATTAGAGTAGAACCCCTTTTTGTATATATTTGTTGTTCATGTTGGATTAGAAGACAGAGCTTGCGAATTTGATGAAGCATAAAGGGCTGAAGTGAAGGCACAGAATGCAATTGCTGCAACAAATTTTTAGAAGACAGCTTGAGAATTTGATGAAGCATAAAGCAGCTCAAAAACTTTTGGTGCCAATTTTGCATTCATATTCATATTTTCCTGTTCTTTCTGCTTTCTTTATGTATCATCATTCAGAATGACAAATAAGTGCCAATAACAAAACCCACTTTCTGTTTGATCCTCTATTTTTCCAAAGGAATTGAAAGTTTCTTGTTTTGTGTGGTTGTGTGTAGACCTAATCATGGATCGAAAAGTCCGCTCTGCCCGAAAAAAATATATGAGCCCGATAAAAAAAAATTCAATAAAAAATGAATCCATTTTTAAAAAGTCCAAATATAAAATGGGTTGGGCTTTGACTTTTTTTAAAGTTCGGTCCGAATTCGAACTCGAACTCGCTCGTATTATAATTATTATTTTTATATATTATTAATAAATAATATCATTAAAAAAATTATTTATAACTATAAATATAAATAAAAAAGAATTATATAACATATATGATTATTATGTTTTTTTACTTTTACTTATTGCATAATATATTATTAGAAATAAATTATAATTCAAATAAAATAAATTATTAATTAGTAATATTATTAGAAAAATTATTATTTTGAGAGGTTTTACTATCTTATATATATATATATATATATATATTAAGTTATTTAAATTTCTTGCAATATTTTTTTTGAGCTATTTAGTATTTAAAATAAGAAAAAAGTAAGCTTAATAAGTAATAAAATAAATATGTCTAATATTTAAAATATAAAAATATAAAAAAATTATTCTTTTTAAAGGGGCGGGCCGGGCAAGACTTGTTTTTAATCGGGTCCGACTTGAGCATAAATGAGCCCGACTCATTTTTAAACGAGTCTGACCTGTGATCAGGTCTAATTCTGTATTGAAATTAAAAGTGTTTTTGCAATTTGAAGAGTGTATGAACAAAATCCTCAAGGCCATCAAGATTAAAGGTACTTTCCCAAGGCCATTAATTTTAACTGTCTCCTGCAATGGTTGATTTATTATTACCCATTTTGTTTCCTCAATTTTAAATTTTCTGGAATTGCAAGCCATAAATAAAATGAGGAAGGTATCATTTTATTTTAAGACCAGATTTAGGTATAATTTGTTAAATACTCGTTATGAGGTTCTTTAATAAAATTATAATATGTGTGAAAAAAATTTTGAAAAAAATGTTAAATTGTAAAAATTATACACCTTCTCTACAAAAATTATATATTTATCATGTTATTATTAATACCCTTATCATATATTTTAATTAAAAAATTCAGTTGGAAATATACAAAGATCTCTAAGATTTTTTCCAATCATTTTATTGAACAAGGATTGCTTAGTTTGCTTCAATATATTTACCCATCTTACTGCTACGTGTTTGAGCATTGAACTGAGTATTAACATATAATTTAAACAAATGTAATTGTTATCATTGCTACTAGCACTGTTGGGAGCAAATTTTCTGTCGTCTGTGTAGTCGGTGAACGTTGGTTGAGGGACACAGATTTGCTCAAGTTTGTTCGCGAACTTGAGAGCTCATGTTGGTCCAATATCTACCATTGAAGTGATCCGAAAGACGGTGCAGTGCCACGTTGCTTAAAGTCAGAAAACACAACATTTTTTATTTAATGAAACGCTTCGTTTTATCTTTTTTAAATCTGCTTTCCTAATCTAAACCATTCAAGCAATGGATGCATAAGAGGTTGCCACGTGTCTACCGTCATTTTCCTCACCCAAGCATCTGCTTCAATGCTGAACATAGCAATCCATCCTTCATATCAGTTGCTTCTTCCTCCCTGATCGTTGCTTTGCGTCTGTTTCACGCAATGAACACCACCAACTACCCAGATCGATCCGACTCTCACTTTTCTGCAGGTCTTGCCGGGAGGGAATATGTGGCTCCTGCGCCATGAACATTGATGGGTATAATGGGTTAGCTTGCCTGATACTATGCTTTTTGCTAGTTCGGATTGCATAGGATGATTGGGTACCCATTCCATATTTGTTGTGTGGATTTCTTTTCTACTGCATAAATGAAAGCATCTGCATCTTCACACTCCCACCCGTCTTGGGTTAAATCTCTGTCAATATCATTTGACATTTTTATAATTTTATTCTAGGCAAGACAACTTAGAAAAATCCGGTGAAATTTATTTTAAAGTTTAATTTTGCATTTCCCTATGTGTTCTTGATAATTGAATTCTCAAGATATGGTTTGCTTGGTGAAAAGTTAAACTTGCAGGTGATAAAAAATTTGCTCTTTAGTTATTTTCCCAATGTTTCTTTTTTCCCCTCCCTTTAGATGATCAGTTATTTTGTTGTCACCTAAAGAGACTACAATATTTAAAAATTAGCACCCTTGCTTCCCCCACATTTGTGTCAACAAAATAGAGAACTGATGTGCGGAAGTAAACAAGGAAAGGAGATATAATATATGAAGAAACATGTATATATATTAATATTGAATGAATATTATTTATATCATTATTGGAATACTTGATGTTACCTAAAGCAAGCTGCTCGTGGTTCTGCTTGTAATGTGGAGCAGGAGCTCAATGTTGTCTTATATGACTATTATCTAAGATTGAAATGTTTGTTCATTTGAATATAATATGGATTTAATTCTATCAAAGTGAAACTCGAATCCATGTTGATATATGATCCTAAGGTGCTGCAGAATGTGAGAAGCTTGGCTTAGACAATCGCATCTTCATAATGGTCAAGCAATATTAGGTGGAATAGGTTGATTCCCAAATTGTAAAGATGTTAGTTTACTTTTTACAGAGAAGGAAGGTGCAGGATGGAGGAATTTTTCGCGCCAAGTTTGTAATGGCACAGCAAGATGAAAAAAAGCAAATGGTTCTGATATCAGCTCCGAAATGCGCGTTTTGGGAAGGATGGAGGCGATGTGGCAGCTGCTCCATCGTTGATTGCATGAACGGCTTCGATTTGGGATGCAATTTGACTTAAAAAAAAAAAGAGTTAAAGTGCAGCGTTTCAATTGCCTATATGCTAGTACGACATGGCAGCTGCTTATCTTTTGGATCTGTTGAGTGGCTGTGATGAAGGCAAAATGAGCGCTGCTGTTCCCGCGGCAAAAGCTATAAATTGATTACATATCAAATAAAGGATTGATAAAAAGCTATAAATTGCAGAAAAGTCCTAAACAGAGTAAGTTAAAAAAAAGAAAATTATAAGTCAAATTCTTTGTGATAGTCTTTGTCATCTACTTCCTTTTACATTGCTCCTAACGGTGTGGCGTGATCCACATTCGGTCATTACTCCTTTCCTAGTGTTCATGTAAAACCGAGCTCAGGGACCCTGTATTTATAGGCAAACTCTTTCAACGGCAATTCCATCATTTTGCCGAGAAAGATGCAACGTGCAGAAGTGCACGTTCTGTTTCATCCCACGAAGCCCATGATTTTTGAACCATAATGGATTGTTGCCACGATCTGCTTCTCACGTTCTGCATTATTCCCACGTTCCAGATTCCAGATTTGCTACACACCATCAAGAAGTAAAAACGAGAGCTTAGAAGTCCCTGTGCTTCAGAACGCGCTTCACAAAGCTCCACAAAACAGAGGAGAGCAATGGCTGGAGGTAACATTTCGATCCATTTCTCTTGCATTGGATGTTATAAATATGCTTTTATATATCCATGAAGTATAACAGTTGGTATCAGAGCCGAAAATGCCTCTGCCTTGCTAAGTTTCTTGAGCTCGAAAATGTCAAATTTTTGGTGTATTTGGGTTGCTTTATGGAGTAGTATTTTCATCATTTTGATATCAAAATTGGAATCTACATGAAATTCTGATGAAAATGGACTCCTGGATCACCCAAAACGGAGCTCAGAAACATATAAAACGACCGGGTTTTCATTTGGGTCCGAAACGGGTCGAAACCGGGTCGGGTCAACCCGGCTGGAGGTCAGGGACGAGTTGTACGACACGTCGTTTTGGTCCTCCGTCAAACGACACGTCGTTTTGGTCCTCCGTCAAACGACACGTCGTTTTGGGCCTCCGTCAAACGACACGTCGTTTTGCATGTTGGTTAAACGACATGTAGCCTAAAATAAAAATTAATTATTTAAGCAAATTTAACTATAAATTAAATGGCACTATAAATTAATTATTATTTCCATATATGCCAAAATTGCCTAAAATTAATTATCATTCAAGATTTAGGCAAATTTTAAAGGCATAAAATTAATTTCACAATTATTTTGACAAATAAATAACTAAATATTGTCAAAATTAATATAAATTTTGTCTACAATAATTTTTGCCAAAATTTGGACAAATTAAAATGTACTTAATAATTTTAAACAAAATAATTGGCTAATAAATAAATTACTATTAAATTTTAATTTAATATTGGCCAATTTTTTTTTTTATCTCAAGATAATATATATAAATATAAATATATATATAAATCATGGGAGAAGAAAATGTATGGAGGAAATGCCACAAAGCAAAACGCACATATATATATTAGATGTTGCCTTTACAAAACAACAATAAGACATGGCTTTAGTGGTTAAGACTCATGCTGGTATTGTGAGGGTCATGGGTTCGAATCTTCCATGCACCAAAAGGAGTCATTTTAAAGGGAGAATATTAATTAAATTAATTAGTCATATTTTAATTGATTAATTGATTAGTTATTGAAATTCTCATTGTGTATGCTTGTTTATACTTTATGTTAAATTATATTCAAGCATATAATTTTATTTAGATGTCAAGTGAATTGTATATTTTTAATTTAATTAAAGTTTAGCCACAGCACCTTTAATTATTTTAAAATTATACACTAAGTGTTATAATCACATAAAGTAAAATGACATCAAATTGTAATTAATCATATTTAATATGATAAATATTATCCTACAGGAATATTATCATATTTCATGTGATTAATTAGGATGGAATAGTAAATTTTTTCTTTTCTTGATTTACCCGCAGGAATTAAGAAAAGAATATAATTTACTAGTTTTATCATTAGTATATGAGTCTAATTAAATAAAATTTAACCCACAGGTAATTTTATTTGTTACTAGGCTCATAATTTGAATCGACATGCATTGCATTGGCATAACATGTCATTTAAGAATATTATTTGTCTCAAATTATTAACATAGCATGTAAATTGTGCAGCTTTTCAACCTTTAAATATTTCTGATTTTCAAGTTCCTGAATTAACTGGAGATAACTACAATGTTTGGAAGGAGAAAATACTTCTCCAATTAGGGTGGATGGACGTTGATGATGCAATCAGAAAAGATGAACCTCCTAAACCCACGAATAATAGTAGTGCATCAGAAGTAAATGTTTATGAACGTTGGGAGCGATCCAATCGTCTTAGTATGATGTACATCAAGACTAAAATATCAGCTAGTATTCGTGGGTCTATTGGAGAGCATCAAAACGTTCGAAGTTTGCTTAAGGCTATTGATGAACAATTCGAATCTTCGGATAAGGCCTTAGCAAGCACCTTAATGACAAAGTTATCATCCATGAAACTTACTGGCTTAAGAGGTGTGCGTGAGCACATCATGAAAATGAGGGATATAGCAGCTCAATTGAAAACACTTGAGGTTGAGATGTCAGATTCTTTTCTTGTGCACTACATCCTGAATTCTCTACCACAACAATATGGGCCTTTCAAAATCTCCTACAACACTCATAAAGAGAAGTGGTCAATAAATGAACTTCTGACCATGTGTGTACAAGAAGAAGGAAGGCTTATAGCAGAGATGGGTGAAAGTGTACATACAGTGACACAAGGAAGGAAGAAAAGAAAGGCCAAGACAAAAGGGAAGGGCAAGGTTCCCATCCCTGAGAATATTAAGAAAGAGTCCAAGTGTTTCTTTTGTAAAAAGAAAGGACACATAAAGATGGACTGTGTCAAATTCAAGGCTTGGCTTCAAAAGAAAGGTAATTCAATCTCATATTTTTGTTATGAATCTAATATGGTAGACGCTAATAGTAACACATGGTGGATTGATTCTGGCTCAACAATTCACATTTCTAATACCTTGCAGGGCTTTCTAAACCAAAGGAAGCCGGTGGGCAGTGAGCAATACATCTATTCAGGAAATAAGGTGGGCTCAACTGTTGAAGCTATAGGAACATGCAGATTAGTTCTTAATTCTGGTTTTATTTTGAATTTGGAAAAGACATTTTATGTACCAAGTTTCTCTAGAAACTTGATTTCAGTTTCCAAACTTGTACCATTGGGATATTGTTTTGAATTTTCAAGTAATGAATTTAAATTATTTTATAAATCTAATTTTATTGGCAATGGTACACTTTGCGATGATCTATTCCAAATTCAATTACAAAATAGTAACCTTTATGACTCAATGCATGTTTCTAGTAGCATAGGTATTAAAAGAAATGTTACTAATGAAGATTCCTCTATGTTATGGCACCGTAGGCTTGGTCATATCTCAATAGAGAGAGTGAAAAGATTAGTAAAAGATGGAGTACTCAATACTCTTGACTTTACTGATTTTAATACTTGTATAGACTGCATTAAGGGAAAGCAGACTAACAAGACTAAGAGAAGTGCTAAGAGGAGTTCTAGCATATTAGAAATCATACATACGGATATATGTAGTCCAGATTTGGACTCAAGTAGTCAGAAATACTTTATCACCTTTATTGATGATTACTCACGATATATGTATCTCTATCTGCTTAATAATAAAAATGAGGCACTAGATGCCTTTAAGATATTTAAGGCAGAAGTAGAGAAACAATGTGGTAAACAAATTAAGATAGTGAGATCTGATAGAGGTGGTGAGTATTATGGTAGATACACTGAAGATGGACAGGCACCAGGTCCATTTGCTAGGTTTCTTCAAGAGTATGGGATTGTTGCCCAATACACTATGCCTGGGTCGCCTGACCAAAATGGTGTAGCTGAAAGAAGAAATCGAACATTGTTGGACATGGTGAGGAGCATGTTGGTTAGCTCAAAACTTCCTAAATCCTTGTGGACTGAAACTCTTAAAACTGCTGTATATATTCTTAACCGAGTTCCAACCAAGGCTGTTGAAAAGACGCCATTTGAGTTATTCAAAGGTTGGAAACCGAGTTTAAGACATATGCGCGTTTGGGGATGCCCATCTGAAGTTAGGGTTTACAATCCACAAGAAAAGAAGTTAGACCCTAGGACTATTAGTGGATACTTTATCGGGTATGCTGAAAAGTCTAAAGGTTATAAATTTTATTGTCCATCTCACAGTATTAGGATTGTGGAATCAAGGAATGCAAAATTTCTTGAGAATGACTTGATCAGTGGGAGTGATCAAATTCAAAACTTAGGTTCTGAAAATGATCAGTCTAATATTCAAACTCCTACATTAAGTAATAGAATGATTGTAATTCATGCCCCTCAAGTCCAAACGGGTATTGAACAACTAATCATTCAGGATCCACAACCTGTTGACATTGACCAAGTTGATCCAATTAATGAACAGCCTTTAAGGACTGTTGAACAAACAGTTGAACAACATACTCCCCAAGAGAATGTTGAGTCAACATTAAGAAGATCAACTAGGATGAGGAAGTCAGCAATTCCTAATGATTATGCTGTGTATCTACAAGAATCTGATTACAATATAGGAGCTGAGAATGACCCTGAAACGTTTTCACAAGCCATCAGCTGTAGAGAATCAAAGCTGTGGCACAATGCCATGAAGGAAGAGATGGATTCTATGGCGTCTAATGGAGTCTGGGATCTTGTCGAGTTGCCTAATGGCTCTAAGGCCATTGGATGCAAATGGGTCTATAAAACAAAAAGAGACTCATTAGGCAATATCGAGAGATACAAAGCAAGACTCGTGGCCAAGGGATTTACTCAAAGGGAAGGAATCGATTACACAGAGACCTTTTCTCCTGTATCTAAAAAAGATTCCCTTCGTATAATAATGGCATTAGTTGCTCATTTTGACTTTGAACTACATCAGATGGATGTGAAGACAGCATTCCTCAATGGGGAACTAGATGAGGAGGTATATATGAAACAACCTGAAGGATTCCCCTCTAGTGCCAATGAACATTTGGTGTGCAAGTTAAAGAAATCCATATATGGATTGAAACAGGCCTCCCGCCAGTGGTACTTAAAATTTCATGATGTTATCTCCTCATATGGATTTGTGGAAAACGTCATGGATCAATGTATATACCAGAAGGTTAGTGGGAGTAAAATCTGTTTCCTTGTATTGTATGTGGATGACATATTACTTGCAACCAATGATAAGGGAATGTTATATGAGGTGAAACAATTTCTCTCTAAAAATTTTGATATGAAGGATATGGGTGAGGCATCTTATGTCATTGGCATTAAGATCCATCGAGATAGAACTCAATGTATTTTGGGTCTGTCACAAGAAACCTATATCAATAAAGTTTTGGAGAGATTTCGGATGAAAGATTGTTCACCAAGTGTAGCACCTATTGTGAAGGGTGACAAGTTCAATTTGAACCAATGCCCGAAGAATGATTTAGAAAAGGAACAAATGCATAGCATTCCATATGCTTCTGCTATTGGAAGCCTTATGTATGCTCAGGTTTGTACAAGACCTGACATAGCATTTGCAGTTGGAATGTTAGGCAGATATCAGAGTAATCCAGGTATAGATCATTGGAGAGCTGCAAAGAAAGTAATGAGGTATCTTAAGGGTACCAAGAACTACATGCTGATGTATAAACGGACTGAAAACCTTGAGATAGTTGGCTACTCAGATTCGGATTTCGCTGGATGCGTTGATTCACGGAAATCAACATCAGGCTATATTTTTATGTTAGCCGGCGGAGCCATATCTTGGAGAAGCGCAAAGCAGACTTTGACTGCTACTTCTACTATGGAGGCAGAGTTCGTTTCTTGTTTTGAGGCAACTTCACATGGTGTTTGGCTTAAGGGCTTTATATCTGGGCTTAGAATTGTCGACACTATCTCTAGGCCATTAAAGATATATTGTGACAACTCAGCTGCTGTTTTTCTGGCTAAGAACAACAAAAGTGGAAGTCGAAGCAAACATATCGACATTAAGTATTTAGCCATTCGTGAACGTGTCAAGGAAAATAAAGTTGTCATTGAACACATTAGCACTGAGTTGATGATTGCTGATCCTTTAACAAAAGGCATGCCACCAGTAATGTTTAAGGATCATGTATCTAGAATGGGACTTAGTTCCACTTTATGTTATTGATGTATATACTATATATATATATCATTTATAATAAAGCCTTTATTTCATTTCAAGTTGTTTTCTCATTTATGCGTATACATTAAAGTTTGAGAATAACAACATTAAGAGGACCCAGAATACGCATATGGCTTATTCATAAAGTTAATATATAGTGGGTAAAGAAACAAAATGCATTGTGATACATGGAAGGTATTACTCACTTATAGAGGACCTACCGCTATGATTCATGCATTTATGTTTCAGTTAAATATTTGAATCTTAAGAAGCCATTATGAATAAAGATTTTTGAACCAAGTGGGAGAATGTAAAATGTTGCATCTGGAATCTGGAACGTGGGAATAATGCAGAACGTGAGAAGCAGATCGTGGCAACAATCCATTATGGTTCAAAAATCATGGGCTTCGTGGGATGAAACAGAACGTGCACTTCTGCACGTTGCATCTTTCTCGGCAAAATGATGGAATTGCCGTTGAAAGAGTTTGCCTATAAATACAGGGTCCCTGAGCTCGGTTTTACATTGCTACACACCATCAAGAAGTAAAAACGAGAGCTTAGAAGTCCCTGTGCTTCAGAACGCGCTTCACAAAGCTCCACAAAACAGAGGAGAGCAATGGCTGGAGGTAACATTTCGATCCATTTCTCTTGCATTGGATGTTATAAATATGCTTTTATATATCCATGAAGTATAACAGTTCACGCTCTAAGTTATGACCTCTTTATGTTGATAGTGCCATGTATCAACCTGCTGAAATCGTTAACCATGACAATCCTTCTTTTTTTGTTTTTTTTTAAATTTCTCATTGTGTTTCATCATCATCAACTAAGGTATTTGGCTAACTATTCTCAACTAATACCTCGACTGATACCTCAATTGGGTGTTTTCGACTGGTGTCATCATCGACTTATATATTTTTCTAATGCTAACAGCTATAATAAAGTTTAATTGAATAATGGCTTTTACTTATTTGAGTGTTTATCCCAAAACCATGTGTGAGGTGATTAATTGGTCAAACTTGTGTTTTAGAATGGGCCCTAATGTTAGAGTGGTTATGAGTAATAAAAAAACAAGTGCCAAACAAATTGTAAATGGAAGCAAGTAGATTAGCAAGCTAAAAGTTGAAGGGACCTCTTAATCATTATTGAAATCTTTTTCCAGCCTATTCTTTTTGACTAAGCTATATTGTCCTGAAGGCACACAATTATACAAAAAAGAACAAAATTAGGGGTCCCATGAAAAATTAAGTTATATATTTATAAGCCTACGTAAAATACTTAAACACCCCCCCACCCCTACAGAACGAAGTCTTTTAGATTGTGCATGGACGGTAAATTTTAAACATTCATAAAATTTGAATTGCAACGAAATTAGTTGTTGCAATTCAATATTTAGGATTAAAAAAAATAGTTTGCATAATTAGTTATTATGAAAATCATATTTATAATTTTATATAATCTTTCGATGACGAGGTTTGAGGTTGTCGAGAGTCAGGCTCAATTTAAAGCCATAGCCCAGGTCGAGTTTGATCTATTTCAGGTTTGAATAGTAGGAGCAAGTTAAAAATAAAAGAATAAATTATAAATATTCTTTAAATTTTGTTAAAATTATACAAACTCTCTATTTATTCCTAAAATATACATAAGCATATCTTAAAATAAAAAATTATTTTATACTTTAGTATAATTTTAATTTTTTTAACCAAAATACTCTCCATTTAAAAAAAAATTTAGTTTAAAAAATGTATTTATATTAATTAAGGGTATTTTAATAAAAAATTTTAAAATTGAACTAAAGATTAGAATAATATTTTGTTTTAAAGGAAATCTGTATATATTTTGAAAATATTGAAAAAGTTTATATAATTTTAGTAAAATTTATAAGAGATTTGTATTATTTACTCAAAATAAAATTTAAATATTCATAAAAAATGAAATATTTTAAATCCGACATTTAACTAAAATAATTTTGAGTAAATTGTTTATAATTTTAAAAGTAATAATTAATTATTCAAAGAATATTTTATATTAGAGTATTTTAAATAATCTAAAAATTTTCTCTGGATATCAAAGTACTTTATCCAAACACCCTTAATCAATATTGAAAGGAACAAAAGGCATTCTCCCAAACGAAAAGAACAAAAGCCAGTCCCCAAACAAAAAGAAGAAAAAGAACAAAAGGCAACCACATGTAATAATTAACAGAAAATTCAAAAGATAAATAAGGGAGAAAGAAAGAGCATATGGGGGAACCCAAGAAAGAAAGATGCCTGGTTTGTCTGTCTCCTAAGCCCTAAACATACTGATATGCAATATGCATCATTTGTTTTTGTCCATTTTAATGCCTCAACTGTAGTTTTCACCCACCAAAATTACAATGCCACCCGCTTGTAATTAATTGTCTCAGAGCATAGTATTCCTTTTTTGAAAACAAGTGAACTACGTATATTTCTTTTAAATTTTATTAAAATTATACATATTATTTTTAAAATGTACACTAGAGTTTAATTTTAAATTTTTTAACTAAAATATCTAAAAAATTATTTTAATTAAAAAACATAATTAGAATAATATAGAGTATTTTAAGTTAAAAAAATTATAATTAGACTTGTAACGCAACTTTTTATTTTAAAAATATTTATATATGTTTTAAAAATAAAAAAAATTATATAATTTTAACAAAATTCATACAAAATTCACTCTTTACAAAAAAAAAAATTTTCCCCTCTTCATTTGAATCTACAGGTATGACCACATGATAAGTACATGAACAGAGTCATAGACAGCAGAGCCCATGAGGATTTAGTAGAAAGAACGCAAAAACACTAAAATAAGAAAGAAAAGAATCTCTTCTATTTCTTCTTCTTCTTAATCTTTCCATTACAGAACAATGAACCAAATCCGAAGAAACTCACAGTAGCTTTGGGAATATATGCTTGTGGAAGATTTAAAACAGGACTAATTCGAACCCCATTACCAGAAGATCCACAATTTTTCTTCAAAAAATGTTTCTGAGACGAGCTATAGAAATAATATGTGCTTGAGCTTGAAGAGGATGAAGATGATGAGGACCTTCTGCTCGAAACAGAGGGTTGCTTCTGCAACTTCTGCTTCTTCTGGGTTTCCTTCGGAATCTCTGTTTGTTTTGGATTTAATGCTGAACCAGTCGAATTGCTTCGTGATAGAAACTGTAGCGAGCGAATCAAGCTCTTCCCACGTGTAGTAGTATCACAATTCAAACTGCTACTTCGCTTGAATTGCCAGAACGATTTAAACGAAGCCTTTTCTTGTTCTTCGTCGTCTTCTGCAGATAAGAACTCTTTGAGCCTCTTCTTCTCGGAACCTCTAGAGCTGGAAGAAGGTTGAGAACGAAGACGAGAAGATTCTAGAGATTGATGCGTTTCGTTTGGGGAGTTGGAAACTCTGTGAATTTCCATGGGCACGATCTTGCCATTGGAGAAAAGCTCGTCAGCTGAAGACAGTTGTTGAGAGAAGCCATTGGCGATGCAGAAAACGAAGTCGGATGAGCTTGAGTCCAAGAGACACAAGTCTGATCTCCGGTGATGATGATCTTCATCGTCTGTGTCCTTCAGATCATGCGAGAAGGAGATCCGAGGGCTGATTCCCGTGCTGGGTATGTCAGAGCACACATCAATCGCCATTAAGAATGGGTAAGATTCAGGTTCTTCAAACTCTCTTTCCAAATATATGAAATCAAAGTGTTGGTTGAAATGCTTGAAAGAGGGTGTTGTGTGGAATTATGGGGATATGAAGTCAGAAATTGCAGCTTTTAGCTTTATGGTTTTGATTGTTTGAGGTAGGAGCATATTCCATAAATGGAGGAACAGTTATGGAGAGGAAGGGAAATTTGGCATTTGGGATGAATTGGATTCCTTTCTTTTCCACCCATTCTCTTGTCAGTGAGGGAAGTAGAGAGAGAGAGAGAGAGAGAGATAAAGTATCTCTCTTTTAGGGGTTTCCAAAGAATCTTTAGCAATGGAGTATGAGAGAGAGAGATAAGCCACAGGTTTTATTAAATGAAGGGATTTTTGGAGAAAATGATGCATGCTAAATGGTATTTCTATGAGCCATAATAATGTATGAAGTCACATTAACAAAAAGAAAAAAAAAACTTACTTTAGCTTAAGAAGCAAAAAGAAAGTTATATAAATAAAATATATTTTAATGTACACTTTTTTTTATTTTAGTTCTAAAAATTAGTGTCATAATTAATTTAATACTTCATAAATTCTTTGTATATATTTAATATTTGAGAATATGATTTTATTCAATCCATTGAATTTTAAAGTTTTGAAAGATTGTGTCAGTATTACTTTAACATTTTACTAGGGTAAAATTGAAACAAAATTATACTTTCGGATATTAAAATGAGCCAAAATATGTGTAAAATATCAAATTAATGATCATATCATCTTTTGAACATTAAAATAGAATTTTTGTCCCTTCTTTTTCAAAAAAAGAAATATATATGATGACATGATGAATTGGATAAAAAATGTCGTCTAAATAAGAGTTTAAATTATTAAATTTATTAATTTTTAATTTTTAAAAAATAGTAATTATATCATTTAATAAACAAATCCATTGTATAA
The DNA here is from genome assembly GCA_026724425.1 of Erythrophleum ivorense. Taxonomy (NCBI): domain Eukaryota; kingdom Viridiplantae; phylum Streptophyta; class Magnoliopsida; order Fabales; family Fabaceae; genus Erythrophleum; species Erythrophleum ivorense. The sequence continues at coordinate 31,347,691 of JAIUCV010000002.1, read as the reverse complement.
TAATCTTTTTGTTAAGTGATTCAAAGATGCCAAAAAATTAATTCATAATAAAATTATTATTTTTATAGATAAATTTGCATATTCATTAATACGAGAACTAAAACTAATTACACTAATTAAGGAAGCAAAATGTTAGTTTATTCTATAGGCGATTTAGACTCGCACTGCTTAATCATATGATCTGTTGAATGAAATGTAGAGAAAATAACACAAAAGTGTAGTATGTATGGGCTCACTCTCTTCCCACCAACCTTTTTTTTTTAATCTTTCTTAAATAGATAACATCAATGAACTCCCGAAATTAAGAGATTTTGGACTCATGGCCTTGCCATCCTTATATGTTTTTATCATGATTTTTGAATTGAATCTTAAAAAAATTGACAAAGAATTTCCGACTAAAACATTGTAAAAATTTTGGTAAATAAAATGATTGGATTTGTTATGAAATTTTACCATTTTATAACAATTATTAATTTTCCATACGTATGATTAAAAAGCATTTCAGTTGAAACTCAAATTTCGATGATTAAAAGGCTTGCGTATATATGATTAGAAAGGCATTTTATGTTGTCTCTAAAAGTAACACGTTAATGGTTGTAGAAACAAATTTGACATACAAATGATTAGAAGACATTTCATGTTAAATGAACTCAAAAAATTCCATAATTTCAGATGAGAATTAACTTGTCACTTTTCGTAGGAAATTATTCTTTTTTTAAGAAAAGTTATTTAAATCCTATTTGTATTCTTAACCCGAGACATGAAAGTTTTTATTACCATAATCGTGTTTTTATTTTTATTTTTTTAAATCCACGTACCAAATTTCACAGTAAGGAATACTTTCATAAATAAAAAGTTACTTTTGTAGTTGTCTTAATTAATATTAGAAAGAAAAGACAAATTTAAAATTCATGCCATATATCTTTTGAGTTAATAAGTACTTATTAATTATTACACCAAGATTAATACAGTCTCAGATAATTTACAAGAATAAAATAGGGATATATGCATGAGTTAGCAATGGATCTGATTAGCATGAACTCATATCAATCCAGATCTGAAGATTGATCATCAAGATAATTTCCTGCTGTCAATTCCAATTTATTTTATTAAATGGATTTTGTACATTTTCCAACATATTGATGTAGGACTTAACTTAGAGTATTGATGTTGTCATAAGTGGTGGAAACACAATGTTGATAATTGATAAGCTTAGCATTATGTGGCCCGCGACGTAGGGCCACTTTGGATAATTTAAATATAGCCGAAGCTAATCCTCGTCCATGAGAAATTGTTGTTGCATGAACAAGCACAATCAGGACCACTAGGACCACAATTCTAGTAGTACTTTTTTAGGCAAAGCTAGCATTATGGCTCATTGCATGGTAGTGTTTCCTCACGACACAATAGGCAAGAAGATGAACTTTTTCAAATCTATAATATATTTAGAGTTTGGATGAAATTGATAACGTGTAGTTAGAAAAAGAGATTAAAAGTGTAAGGCTAATATTAAAAATAATTTTCAACGTTAGAAGTTTTTAATTTATTCAACTCCGCGATATGCACTACTACAAAGAATTTGTAATAATATGTTTATTGTGTATTGCTGACTAGTGTGAATGCTCTCAAGTTTTTAATAAACCTGTTCGTTGACTTGCTGACTCACATTGAAAGAGCTTTAAAAAAAACTTTGATAACTCAGTATTCTCTAAGATAAATAAAGTTTTGAATTCTAATAATAATTAGGGTTGCTGGTTGGTCGTTTATTTTAAAATTACTTTCTTTCTTGTTTTTAGGCTTTAGGAAGAGATGTAAGTAATTATTATTTGATCAAATTATCTAGTAAGTGTTTTTTTTTATTAATATGGTAAGTCCTTTTATCAATAAATATTTGATATATAAGTGTTTTTTATCAATGCTTTTAAATATTTATTAATTGTTAATTTAATTTAATTAAAACATATAAATAACAATAAAATAAATATATAAACAATTTAATCAAAATAACAACAAATATATAATAGTTTAACTAGTTAAAGGGATGCAGAAAAAGCTTTTGCATCTTCATGTTTAAGAATTTAAATCTCATTCTGATTGATAGTCTTACTTGATGGTCACTTTCCTTCAGGAGATTAAAGTTTCAGCTTATGCGTGGGATCCCATAGATTCAACTAGCACTCTCAGTGCTAGTATTGGAGTGACATATCCTTTCTATTATATTGTTACAAGAGTAAATTACTCTTTTCTCTCTTGAGTGATATTCAGATTATATAATCATTCTATTTATATTGAAAAATAACACTCCCTTCCCCTCTAATAAGAGATAAGTTATAATTATATTGATTTTGATCAAAATGTCCATATATCTATTATTTACATAATATAATAAGTATTAAATGTATAATTAAATTATCAATTGTTTAAATTTATTATAAATTAAATTTATAGTTTTTAATACAAGATAAATAACATTGAAATAAAAATTTAAAAAAATATTTTTTAAACTAAATTATATTTATTTGAAGATACTTTAATTGAATTTTAGCTTAGGGGTCGAGCCAAGGGAGGAGGGAAACCACAGGGAGAAGGAGGAAGAGGAGAGCTAAATTGATAGTGGATAAAGTTGGGATAATTTTGTAATATTTGATTTTGAGTGGGTGTAATCTTGTCCAAAGTAATAACTTTTTTATTTTACTTTGACTTCAAAGAAATTATAATTTTTTTATTTTTTTATAATAAAAAAAGATGTTGTTGTTACTTAAAAGTTATATTGATTTTCAAGAAAGAGAGAGAGAGAGAGAGAGAGAGAGAGAGAGATATATATATATATATATATATATGGGCATGATTAGGCCAAAGAGCCTTTTTAAATGGTAAAGCTAGTTGGTTTTGATAACTTACAGGATACTAATGAACGGTCATCTAGTGAGACTAATTTGCTTAAAAGCAGGTAATTTACGTTAAGACTCAAAAGTTTAAAAATATATATTTTTTAAATGTTTGATCTTAAGAAATTGATAAAATTAAAATTCAAACTTATAATAATGCATTTTCTTGTGTCAAAAGGAAACATGATTTAAAAATAATTGTTTTAATACTTGTTATGGATATATTTAATAAAAAAAAAGATGTACATGATTATTTTTCACTCACTTGGACATTAATTAATTCATTCAATTTTTTTTTCTTTTCATATGTCATAATTAAATTAAGAAATCATAAAAATATTTTAAAAGAATAACATTTATAAATTTTTGTGATGGGATCTAGAAAATTCACCCAGCTGATGTTGGGCCTGGCTATTACATATGGAAATGGTTGGTTGGATGGAATATTTCATCTTGTAATTTTGGTGTTGACACATGCTGAACGAGATGTTTTTATTGGATTAAATTTAAGTATAATTTTTTATATTTTTGTTATCAAATTTTTTAATTAAAATATAATTAGTATATAATTTTTTAATAATATTATGATAAATATATAATTAAATTAGTAAATTATATAATTGTTTGTAAAAATCACACCCTTGTATAATATTATTAAAAAATTATATATTTATTATAGTTTAATTAGATAGTCTAATAATAAAGATATAAGAGACTGCCAATAAGTTTCTTCCTTTCTTATTTCAATTTCTCTAGTTGATTATTCCTTGCTTGATCTTAGCCCTTTTTTTTAATTGGTTTGGTGTTTTACCATCAAGAGTTATGTTTGACATAGGGGAATTAGTCTAATGTTTAAGTATTATTGTTGAATTTTTTTAATAAAATTATAATAAGTGAAGATTTTTTTAAAATATTAATAATTTAATGATTAATTTACATATTATATTTTTATTAAAAATTAGTGATAAATATCTAAAGAATTAAGTTTTATGCTCATTTTTATTTGGAGTAAATTACATAGATTTTTTAAATTTTGTTGAAATTATATAAATTTTTTATCTATTTTTAAAATGTACATAAACCTCCCTTAACGAAAATATCTTTTATTTAATTTTTTTAAGTATTAAAAAATATATATTCAAGTTGATAAAGAGTATTTTAGTAAAAAAAATTAGAATTAGACTAAGGTATAAAATAATTTTGTATTTTAAAAGAGATCTATATATATTTTAAAAATACATAAGAGATCAATATAATTTTAATAAAATTAAAAAAAAATTGTATAATTTACCTTTTCATTTATCCATCATAAGAAGAAATAAAAATAAAAATAGAAAAGGAATCTATTTGGTGGACCCCATACGGAAGCAAGAGTGTATGAGAGTGTCAGAGTTGGATCATTCCTCGTCTATGGGCACATGTCGAATGACTTCTTCCGATCAGATCATGCTTCTATTGCATGCATTTGGCATATTCGATAAATTTCACTATTTTTTTTAATTTAGTTAAACTGTATATGATATATTTTTTTTATTTTGACAATTATATAAAGCCCTCTTCTAATTTATTTTCATCAATAAAATTAATTTTTTTACTTAATATATATTTCTTTTAAAAATAAAGTTTCATAATTATCTTTATTAATATTAAGAATAAAATCACAGTGTTATATTAGAGTTTAACATTAATGTTATTGCAATTATTAAAATTTTATTTTATGTAGAAAATTAATTTTTTTAGAGAATTACATTAACATCTTGAAAGTTGATTAAATTATATCTCATGCCTTTATTTTTCAAAAATTATACTTGACTCCCTTAACACTTCGATATATGTTGTAGAAATCTCTCATCTAATTTATTTTCTATAAAAAAAACTTTAGACCTAATATAAGATTATGATTTTATTTTCATTATGACAATATAAGTTGACATTAAATTACAATATGAGACAATAATTATATTCTTAATATAACAATAAAAATAGTCAAGTAATTTTATTTTTAGAAAAATAATGTAATTTACTTTAATTTCTTTGACAAAATATAAAATAAAATAATTTCTATAATATGTATCAAAATATAAAAAAAAATAGAATATAATTCATAAAAGGAAAATAATATCAAGTTTAATTTAATGATATTCAGAGTAAATGAACATAATTTACTCTTCCTTTTCATTGCTCTACAATACCCCTAACTTCACCTTACGCCTTAAGTAAACTCAAGGCTTTGCAACAACTGTAGCTTTCTATTGCAAAACAGCAAAAGTATATCTACATACACACACACACACACACACACACACACACACACACATATATATATATATATATATATGTATATATGTATATATTCTCTTGTCTAATGGAGACGAAGAAGGAAGGGGGAGGGATGAAGAAGATGGAAGGGGAAGGAGTTTGAAGCACTCTGTGAATGGCCAAACGTGCAGCAGATGTTTTGGTCGGACCATATTGACCTACAAATCTGATGGAGTGGTCCATTGCATCTTTTTTGGTTATTAACTATCGTTTTACTAAATTTTATTAGTATCGTTTTTGTGTTTTCTTTTTAGGTTATTAACAAAAATTTTATTTTTTAAATATATTTTTAGATCCAGGGGTATTTTGGTCACTTGTGTCCCTTTAATTTCCAGTTATCTACTATTTTCATTTTACTAAAAATTTAAACAAAAAAAAATATTCATATTTCTTTTATATGTCATATCAAATATGATTTTAAGTAATAAGGTTCTATTTTATTTTTATGTCTAGTTTATTTTTCATTCTTCTAAAATTTTTTTTATTTTACCAAACACAAACTTTAGATCTTTTGGATTTGCTCCCGACTCTGAAAATAAAGATGCGAATATTCCATTGGTAGCATCCAATTATTGTGTCTTGCCGAAGTGCATGATCTAAAAATTTGGAAAAATTACGATGTAGGAACATGAAACTAAAATGTTTACTCTTAAACATCTTATATTTCAGAAAATCAGAAAACCTAATATTTTAAGTATTATAATAGTAACAAATATTTTGTAAAACTTTAATAGTAACAATTTCATATTATAATTAATTTGTAGTTATGTTAATTATCAGTGCACCTTGAAACTTAAATGTTAAGTTATTTGGTCCCCTGAAATAATTATGAAATATACACTAATTTATATTAAATAATTTAATTTTATGGTCTTGAACTATAATTTTCTCTAAAATTTTTTAGTAAACTGGATTTATTAAGATAAATAAATTAAATTAACTATGAAAAATATAAAAATGTTGATTATAATTTTAGTATAACTCACTTTTGATTGATATGTTTATTTTTAATCAACGTGATTCATTATTATTTTTATTTACACAGATCCTACATATTAATCTATATGCAATATTGTTCAACCATGATAAACTCACAGGAGCTAAAACAACGACAAAGCTAAATTGTTGCAGCAGAAGCACTTGCAGATCATATTCTAGTGAAAATTATAAGAGAAAATAGTTGTGTAGGAGAACTAATTAAGAACAGGAGCAAAATTTAGGAATACTTTTTATATTTTTATTATTAGATTTTATTAATAATAATATAATAAGTGTATGATTTTATAATATTATATAATTAAAATTTTTAACTTTTATTAAAAATATATATTTAAATCTTGTCTTTAAACATAAATGCTTTAGGGTTTAGGACACATAATTATAAGAAGTGAATAGTCTCAAATTCTTCATTTTAGTTAACTTTTCATACATTGCATTGCATGAATGTCTACATGCATGCTCCATGGATATTGCATAGATATCCCCGTAGAAATTCATTTAATATTGTATTATATAAAAATAATTAAAAATTTTTACTTACATTTAAAAGTTTAACAAAAAGATAAATAAAAAAGTGTGATGATGTCTTCAAATTTCAAAACCCAAGTCCCACATCGGATAGAATTTAAATAGGAAGGGAATTCCTCATATATAAAAAAGGGGACAAGTCCCACATTGAGTAGAATTGGATTGGGAGTGAAATTGTTTACGTATATAAAGAGGGCTTCTATAGTTATACCGTGTACCTTGTATCATTCAATCTCAATAGTGTAAAGTTTTTCTCCCTGCCCGTGGACGTAGGTCATATTGGCCAAACCACGTTAATTTTCTGTGTCATTCTTTCTTTTTTCTATACTTTCCTAATATCGCCAATTCACAACAATTGGTATCAAAGCCAGATTCCTTGGCTAGGGTCCTTGGTTCAGATCCAGGGTACTTGGCTAGGCTTTTGGCTTAAGTTTTTTTTTTTTTTACTGAAAGAAGATGACATCTCATAAATTTGATATTGAGAAATTCAATGGGTCGAATGATTTCACATTGTGAAAGGTGAAGATGCGAACAATTCTGATTCAGCAAGGGTGTGCGGCAACGATAAATGGAGAGGGAAGGTTACCCGAGAGTTTAAAGGTAGAGGAAATGGTGGAGATTTTGGCGAAGGCTCATAACGCCATTCTATTGAGTTTGATGGATGAGGTCTTGAGGGAAGTTATAGATGAGACTTTTGCGACTTCGTTATGGAAGAAATTAACAAGCAAGTACCAAAAGAAATTCCTGATGAATCGGTTATATCAAAAGCAGCAGTTATATAACTTCAAGATGTCAGAAAGTACACTAGTAAGATATCATATTGACCATTTTAACCAAATTATTTTAGATTTTCAAGGGATCGGGGTTAAAATTAAGGAAGAGGACCAGATAATAATTATTTTATACTCGTTGCCTAATTTATATAAAAACTTTGTTGACACGATGCTTTATGGGAGAGACACTATCTCAGTTGGTGATGTAAAGGATGTTTTACAATCAAAGGAACTGAAGAAGAGGGTGTCTGGGTCCAGTGAGGAAGCATCAGATATGGGTTTGGTAGTGAATAGAAACAAGAGCAAAGAGAAAGATAAAGGTAATCAAAATAAGTCCCGTTCGAAGTCAAGGTCCAAGGGGTAATTACAATACTTTAAATGTAAGGAAAAGGGGGCATTTCAAGAAGGATTGTCCATAGTGAAAAAAGGGAAATAATCAAAAGGAATTAAATGGTAAGGCAAGTACCTCAGTGGTTCAGGACAGTTCAGATGAGGATGATGGTCAAGATGTTCTAACGGTTAGTACCTCAAATTCTGCAATTACCTAGGTCATGGATACAAGAGCTTCTCATCACATGACTTTCATAAAGGAGCTGTTTACTTCTTTTAAGGAGTGGAAAGGCAGTGTAAAGTTGGGAGATGATCAGGAGCTTAGTGTTGAAGGCAATAGGTCAGTACAGGTAAAAATGTTTGATAGTATGGTTAAAATATTTGATGCATGGTATGTTCCTGGTTCACAAAAAAATTTGATTTCTCTGGGTGCCTTGGACAATCAAGGATACAATTTTTCTGGCGAAGGTGGACATGTGAAGGTTTCTAAAGGTGCTCTGGTAGTGATGAAAGGTAGACTTCAATATGAGATCTATATATTCATTGGAAACTCAGTAATGCGCATTGTGGCAATTTCTAATTTTTTGGAGAAGAACAATAATCAAATAAAGTTATGGCATTGACGACTGGGCATATGAGTGAGAAAGGACTAGTAGTGTTGCAAAAGTAGTGGTTGTTGGAAGGCGTGAAAACTGGAAAGATGAAGTTTTGTGAAACTTATGTCAAGGGCAAACAACGCAGAGTCAAGTTTAGTTCGGGAAAGCATACATCCATTAATATCCTTAAATATATACATTCAGACTTGTGGGGTCCTTCTCTAATTGAATCTCATGAAAGGTGCAGATACTTTGTAACATTTATTGATTACTACCTCAGAAAAGTGTGAGTGTATTTTCTGAAGAAGAAAGATAAGGTGTTTAGGAAGTTCAAGGAGTGGAAGACTATGATTGAGAAGCGTACTGGGAAGCAAGTCAAGATATTCAAAACTGATAATGGGTTAAAGTTTAGCAATACACCATTTGATAAGTTCTGTAAGAAAGAAGGTATAGTAAGAATCCACACTGTACGACACACACCATAACAAAATGGTGTAGCAGAGCGGATGAACCAAATACTTCTGCAGCGCGTAAGATATATGCGGCTGAGTGCTAATCTTCCTAAGTAATTTTGGGCTGAAGTAGTTAACACTGCAACCTATCTAGTGAATAGATCTCCATCAATTGCAATTGATCTAAAGACTTCACAAAAGGTGTGGTACGGTGCACCTTGGGACTATTCTGGTTTGAAGATATTTGAGTACCCGGCATAAGCTCATGTGAATGATGGTAAACTGGAGGCGAGGGCAATGAAGTGCATATTTCTAGGGTATACAACTTGTGTGAAAAGGGGTATAGACTATGTTGTACAGAATAGGACAGGACTCTGAGATTCATTATTAGTAGAGATGTGACGTTTGATGAATCTGCAATGTTCAACCAGAAGGAGGAACTTGTTGATTTTGCAGGAAAAGATCTAGGTGCTAATCAGAATGTGGAGTTTGAGGTGGAGACTTCAAGGACAAACAAAAGTTTTGTAGACCAACCTGGAGATTTATAGGAAGAGCAGCAGAGTATAGCAACAAGGAGAGGATGAAGAGAAAATAAAAGACATGTCAGGTATGCAAACTGTATAAATTTTATTGATACTAACCCTATTGCATATGCACTAGTAGTGGCAGAAAGCATTGATGCTAAGAAGCCGCAGTCCTACAAGGAGGCGGTCCAAAGTAAGGAGACAACTAATTAGTTACTAACTATAAATGAAGAAATACATTCCTTATTAAAGAATGAGACTTGGGAGCTGATACCCTACCAAAAGGTGTAAAGTCTGTAGGATGCAAGTAGGTGTACAAGAAGAAGGAAAGGATTCCTGAAGTTGAGCCGACAAGGTTCAAGACGAGACTTGTAGTGAAGGGGTTCTCACAAAAGGAGGGCATAGATTACCATAAAGTATTCTCTCCAGTTGTAAAGTATAAGATCATTCGAGTTTTTCTAGCCATGGTAAGTGCGCTTGATTTGGAGTTGGAGCAAATTGATGTGAAGACGACATTACTACATGAGAATCTGGAAGAGGACATCTACATGACTCAACCTGAAGGGTTTCAAGATCTTGAAAAAAGGAAGTATGTTTGCTTGTTAAAAAAGTCTTTGTATGGCTTAAAGCAGTCACCCAAGCAATAGTACAAGAGGTTTGATGCTTTCATGATTTCTAAAGAATTTACTCGTAACCCGTTTAATAGCTATATGTATTCCAGAAAGTTGTCAGATGATTCTTGAATCTACTTGTTGCTGTACGTGGATGATATGTTGATAGCGGCAAAGAACAAGGTTGAAATCAACAGGTTAAAAAGGTTATTGAGCAGTGAGTTTGAGATGAAAGATCTGGGTGCAGCCAAGAAAATTTTAAACATAAAAATCTGAAGGGATCGAAAAGCATGCTGATTGTATATGTCACAATAGAAGTACATTGAGAAGGTGTTGCAATTTTTTTAGATGGATCAAGCCAAGCCTGTGAGTACCCTATTGGCAGCACATTTCAGATTGGATACTAATACACTACCGAGCACAGATGAGGAGAAAGACTACATGAGTGAGGTCTTTTATGTTAGTGCAGTTGGAAGTCTGATATATGCGATGGTATGCACAAGACCAAACTTAGCCCATGCAGTTAGTGTTGTGAGCAAGTTCATGGGAAATCCAGGGAAGACTCATTGAGAAGCAATAAAGTGGATCATGCGGTACTTGAGAGGTACAATTGATATTTGTCTAATTTATGGTATTGATGGATTTGCTGGTGGATTGGTAGGTTATACATATTCAGATTATAGTGGAGATCTTATGAGGCAGAGATCGTTGACATGTTATATCTTCACCTTGTATGGATGTGCTGTTAGCTGAAAAATAACTTTGCAGTCTTATAATTACTTTGTCGACCACTGAGGCGGAGTACATGTGCTTGACCGATGAAGTGAAGGAAGCAATGTGGTTACATGACTTGATTGGAAGCTTGGAATTTAAGGTTCAGATGCCTGAGGTGTATTATGACAGTTAAAGTGCGTTGAGCTTAGCAAAGAACCCAGTCTACCATAAAAGGTCCAAGCACATAGATGTCAGATTGAATTTTATCAGGGATGCCTTGAAAAATAAGGTGGTGACCATAGAGAAGATACCAACAGTAGAGAATCCAACAGACATGTTGACAAAGCCATTACCTATTGATAAGTTTAGGCATAGCTTGGACTTGGTGCGAGTACGAGTAGCATGAGGCCCTACGGGGCGTAATTGATAGGGAGATGATCGAATCAAATGTCTAGAGATTTTAAGTCAAGGTAAAAAATTGTGGTGATGCCTTCAAATCTCAAAACCTAAGTCCCACATCAGATAGAACTCAGATAGGAAGGGAATTCCTTGTATATAAAAAAGAGAACAAGTTCCACATTGAGTAGAATTAGGTTGGAAATATGATTGTTTATGTATATAAAGAGGGTTTCTACAGTTATACCGTGTACCTTGTATCATTCGGTTTCAATAGTGTGAAGTTTTTTTCCTTGCTCGTGGACGTAGGTCACATTGGGCGAACCATGTTAATTTTCTGTGTCATTCTTTCTTTTCTCTTTACTTTCCTAATACTACCAATTCACAATAAAAAGATTACTCAAGATTAAATGATGATAAAGATTACTTAAGAGTCTAAAATATCAAAAAAAATTAAAGTGATAATTGAGTAAATATTATATTATTTAATGTTATATTAAAAAAAACTAAAGAAATATTAATATATTATTAATTATTAATTGTCAATAAAATGATAATTACATTAGTTTTTATTTTATTTAAGATAATTAAAGATCATTCTCGATAAGAAGATAAGTATTACTTTAACTGAAACCTTGATATAACTCTTCATATGCCTATATAATTGATAATGTGAGATATTATAAATGTGGTGTCCTATTTTAATACTTCTGTGTAGGCCACCATAGACTCCAACCAATATCAATTGCCTAAGGTTAAATCTTTTTTTTTCTTATAATATCTGTCATTTTTATTATTATTTAAATATAAATATAAAAATTATTTTTTATTTATAAATAACTTTATTAATTTAGTTTTTTATTCTATTTACCAAATGAGGTTATATATGCATTTTGATTTTTTTTTCCATTTTATACATCGATTAGTTATATGTGGTTTCTTTTCTTCTCTTATTAATAACTATTTGTTGTTAATGTTTTAATTTTAATTTCAATTTATTGTTATTATTTGTGTTCTTCAATTGGTTGAATTAATAATATTCTTCTATAGTTGTACCAAAAAAAAACTATAAAAATACAAAGTAAAGAAGAGCGATGGAGAAAAGATAGAATTGTACAGAATAAATGGACATAGGGCAACAAAAAAACAGTTTTTTGTTGGGCGGGGGGGAGGGGGTGGGGAGGCCTGACAGTGCAGGGGTAATACTTGATGCTTAAAAAAATATAACCATTTACAATACAAACATATATAATATATATATATATATATATACATATTATATATATATATATGAAAGAAATTAAATTAGCACTTGTATAATATAAAAAGACAATATAATGTATTAAAAATATTTATAAAATAGAACATTGTGACGTGCATCACTTCAACAATTTCAGCAACATTGTTACTCATCATATAAAAACGAAAATGCTTCTTAAATAGGCCTCATTGTTTTTTAAGCTACAATGTCTCATTTCATTTAGTCTGTCTCAAAAATTTTTTATGAAACATATGAATAATTTCAAGTAAGAGAATACATAAAATGTATAGATAATTTGATAAAAATAATAAAGTAAAGCAACTTATCAAAGTTGTGTGTTAAAAAATATTGAATAACAAAAGAAGAAAAATATCTCAATGGAGAGAAAGAGTAAATAGCATCTGGAGTGAAGAATAAAGGGAAAGAAAAGAAAATAAGCAAAAAGTTGAGGGGCGTTATATAATTTTATCAAAATTTGTATGCAAACTTTATTGTTTTTTTGGAGATTATACTTAATTTTTACCAAAATTTATATATGTATAATAATATTTTTCAAAATGGCAAGGGGGCCAACGCTTCCATCGGCCCTCCTTGCCTCCACCCAATAATGTTCTTCGACGTCTTTTAAGTTGTAATGAACTGTGTGTTATTTATCTCTTCCTTTTTTGGGTAAATTTTTAAATTTTTTTACTTATATTTTATCCATTTTAATTACATATAATATTTTTATATTTAATTAATCTCTTTATATAATTTAATTTTTTTCGAAAATATAATTACTATTTAATAAAGAATAAATAAAATTAATTAGTTATATATAAACATTTTAGTATTATTCTGTGCATTACTCAGATCTACAACTTATGAGAATTATTGGAACATAAAATAATTCCTTAAGTAGCTTCAGAGTTCATATCTTATTATATAGGAATAAAAAGGATTAGTTTAATGAATAATAAAAATATATTTCTCTTTATTCATATAAATTGTTTTAACATCAAAAAAATGTTATTACTTATGATTTTTGGTCTAACATACTTGACAGAAGATGAAAGTTCGTTTTTTGTTTGAGTAAAATATATAGATTTTGTTTTTAAATTTGTGATGAAATTATATAAATTTTTTATTTTAAAAATATATTCAAACTTTTTCTGAAGCAAAAAGTTACTTAATACTTTACTTTAATTTTAAAATTTTTAATTAAAATACTCTCCATTTATTTTTTTTAATTTTAACAAATATATATTTAAGTTAATAAAAGATATTTTAGTTAAAAATTTAAAGTTAAATTAGACTATAAAGTAACTTTTTTATTTTAAAAGAGGTATATATATATTTTAAAAATAAAAAGGGATATATGTAATTTTAACAAAATTAAAAAAATCTATATAATTCAGATCTTTTTTGTTTTAGGAATGAAGATGTTGGGAGCTCATTCGTCGAGCAAGGACTTGAAGCGATACAGTGCCACCAAGATGTGGGCCGATGTTTTGAAGCCCAAAAAATCCTAAATGAAGATATTTTAAAGGCCCGAAGACGTATGAACAAGATTCACTTTTGTTTTTTTTTAAAAAAAAGGTGAGAACCAGACAGAGGAAAAGAGAAACACTGGAGAGCCTATGTGGAATATTTTCTTATCCTCAGAAACGTTTTGTTTGAAATGTTAATTTTCATATTTGGTAAGCCAGTAAAAAAGGTACTTCAGAAATCTTGCATTCTTGAAAATGCAAGATTCCAGGAAATTTTTATTTTCACCTGAGGATTGAGAACGCTACGTTTTCATAGACTAAATCACCTATTAGTTTTCACCAATCAGTTGACAAATTTTTTTCATGGCATTTACTGCAGATGAATTGGCATGGTTAAATTTTCACATTGGAGTTAGTCTCATGAGGATTCTTATTGCAGATACAGATGACAGTGCAGTTAGATGCAGCACTATCCTTTCTTGAAAAAGTTTGAAGAAACTTGTGGTGTTGGTATGGTAGAAAGATCTTTGATCTCTTATAGAATTATCCTTAATGTTAGTTCATCCTATATGGCAGTTTGTGACCGTTCAAATTCACTCGTAGAACTATAAATCTTTTAGTTAATATTTATGGTTCTATTTTCCTTTTACTTAGATTGCGCTTCAATTTTGAGCTCTGGAATTCTTTAATGTCCTGGTTTTCATTTCAGAGTTTGTTTGATGTTTCCAAATTTACATGTGCGAGCAGGCGTTGAGGTTTCAATAGAAGAAATCAAACAATCTGTTAATGAAGTTTACGAACAGAATAAGGCTACAATTATGGAGCTACAATATCGAACAGATGGGAGGTCTTGAGTTGATCCTTATCATGGGATCCACAAATTTAATCTCGGAAACAATTTTTTTTTTTAATTTGAAATTCAGGTAATAAGATGTAATAATTCAAAAATTTTTAAAAATAAGAAATAAGGAAAAAATCAATATATATATATATATATAAGTTAGATGGGAAAGATTGCAAAATATCGTAGTTAGACTGTTTATTAATTTAATATTTTTTTTCTCTTCATTATTTTTTTTGTTTTTTATATTAATGGGGCTTACATGGTAGCTGCTTATACATCTGTACGGGCATCACGTCTCGTTAATTATAAATCTTTAAAAAAGCAAGTTATATTAAAGAAAAATCAGTTTAAGCTAATTTAAATTTAAAAGATTAGATTTGAATTAAAGAAATATTTAAATTTGATTTAAATACAATTTTAGGTTAAGAGCATTTGAGTTAGAGATTTAACAAATGTTAAATCTTCAACATTAGGTAATAATATAAATTAAGTCAAAACAAAATCACAGAAGTGATGTAGCAAATTTGGTACACAAGTGGATTAACATTGCTTGTGGTTGTGGGCGAGAGATTGGGCTATGCCGCTTTCCAACATTTTCTACTCATTTAAAAAACGAAAAATGAAATAAAACATATATGCAAAATTTTGAATTTTATTCTGTGCTGGCATCTCCAAACCCTGAATTTTTCCTTCCTCATTGGTCTTGCCTTGTTTCCTTTATCCAATTGCCTTGTTTTTCTTCTTTTCAAGGCTTTTCCTTGTTCTCCAATGTTCTTGGTGCTGTCTTCGCCTCTTCTAGCTGCACCCTTGGTCTGAATTTCTTCAAGAATGGCAGCAAAACATCATTGAACAGTAAGTTCCGAAATTTGAGCTTTAGCTCCATTCCTTCGTCCTATTTCTTATTCTTTAGGTTATAATTTTTTTTTTTGGCTGCACTTCCCCTAATTTTTCTGCAGCCATACTTCACTTCCTCTTCCCCAAATGCTACCACGATAGTTACTCCTTCATCCTTCGTTTTGTTGCAGAAAACGGTGAAGCTGAGCTCTTTTTGGGGGTGGTAGAGTGGGCTGTTCTAGGGGAAAGAGTTGTGGGGGTGCCTTGAGGTTTTGAGCTCCTTAGTTGAGGTAGATTTCCTCTCTTTTCCCTTTCATTCCTTCCTCTTGAAAGCTTCAAGAAAACTCTGATTTTTCTCTTTTCATTTCAGCTTGTAATTGGGTGTTCAAGAGTGAAATTGTGGTGTGGTTCTTTTGTTGCTAATTATTCGAATTTGTGGTGGGTAATTGACCTTCTTATTGTTTCTTCCTGTACTACCAACTTCTATTCTGTTGCATGAAGGAAGCTTGAGCTTGAATAGTAGTATGGGGAATTTTATGGTATTCGGTAATATAAATAAGATAGACAGATAAATAATTACAGGGGTTATCCTAAATTTGTTGAATTGAGGATCCTTATATAAGAGCTAGTTAGCTTAGGTTTGAGAATAAGTTCTAACTTAATTTTTTTTTTTTTAAAAGGACACACATGAATGAGGATGATTGTCCACATGCTTGGGTGGCGCCTGAATATTCAATGAAAGTAATATATTGGGTGTATTTAATGCTTCTACAGATTTAAAACAGCAACCTTCATCTTTTAGTGCTGGTTAAGGTCATTGTTTGGTTGCTTCTGATTCAAATTGGTCGAAATTGGTTACTAAAACTTTTGTTTGACACAATGGCAGTGTCTAAACATTTGGGTGCTATCCCTTGATCAAATAATTGATGAGAGAAAGTTTGCTTAAATTTTACTTTGTGAATTCTTACTGTGTTGAAAAATCTTCTTATAATTGCTTTATTTTTTTTAGAAAAGGGACAAGTATGTGGTAGCTTGTGACTAGTCAATGAAATTTTGGGAAAATTTCATTGAAGATAATTGCTTTATTTATTTATTTTTTAAAAAAAGGATAAGTATGTGGTAGCTTGTGACTAGTCTTTATCTTCAATGAAATTTTCCCAAAATGCTTTTTGTCTCTGTTCCTATTGTTAGTTTGTTTTGTATTAGCTCACCCTTCTCAAGCAATAAGGATGTAAAATTCCTATTTATGACAGACTTACAAAAAGGCAACTAAGTGATGATAAACTTAACCTTTGTCCAAATATTAGAAAATTAAAATAGCAATAGTGGGCAATAAGTACGTAGTTTGAAGTTTGACTTTGAGTCAAGAAACTAAAAGCACTCAATGGGTTGCCATTCAGGTTTATGTTCTTGACACCTATGGGAGATTGTTACGCTTTCCATTTTCCCATTCTCTTATAGTTATTGAATCTTTGAAGATTTCAGTCTACTTGGAATGTGTCTACAATGGGTTTTTAACGAGGGAGGTCTAGAGAATAAGTTGATCGTGGGGTAAATCGCATGAGTTGTTCATGTGGGGATTTAATAGGTCATTGAAGTGATAATTTCTCATTGCTGACATTTTAGGGAACTCCTTGGCAACTCAATGACGCTAGATTAGTTGCAGCGGTGATAGGAAATGCCACTTTAACAGCTCCGTGCTGTGAGTAAGTAACGTCCTACTAACTACTCATATTTTTACATTTCTCCACCTTGCATTTAATACTTATAAAAATATCACGTTTTTCAAATTCTTAAATTTCTAATTGCATCAATGATCTACCAAAAAGTGTTTAAATTAAGTTGAAATTCTTGATTTTTCAAATGATTGATACATGTATAAAATCAATGAGAGAAATCCTAAGAATTTTATTTATAAATTTCTTCATTGGTTACTTGTGAGAAATGGTTACATATGAATTGAGCTACCATGATTCCATACATGACAAAAATATTTTCTGGAGAGACAAGATATAGAACGTTAGTTGCTAATAGCAGGTCTGTTAACTCTTAGAACACCCTGGTTGGTTCCCCAACTAGTAGGAGGTATAGGAGATGTTAGCCTTATCAAGATGTTATTTTACATAAGCTAAGAACTCATGATAGAGTGGTTATTTATCGACATAGAATATGTGTCCATAACGGACTGGTTATTTACTTACATGGAATGTATGTCCACGATGAACTTGGTTTCTTACTCACATGGGCTGTGTACCCATATGGGCTATGTGGCCATGACAACTATACCGTTTTAAAGAAAGTCCTTCCAATAGAAAGGATTTTAAGGAAGTATGATTTTGAAATGTTGCAAAACATTTCTTGAAAGTTACACATTTATTTTATTATTATCATTTTCTGACAATAGTGTGATTATCATAATAGTAAATATTCACTAGATGTTTTCATGTTTGAACGTTTAGAATTTGTTCATTTATTGAGAAGCATGAATTTTCAACTTAAAAGTTGACCAAAGGTACTCATTTACGATGTTTCATTGAATTATTTACTTACATACTCACTTTTTTAGTCATTTATGTATTTTTATTTATTTGTGAGATGTTATTTATTTGGTAAATATTTGATATTTCAAATAATAGACTCCAGTCAAGATTTACTTTAGTAGCCTAGTGAGAATTGACGCTTCCTTTGGTTGAGTCCTGCTTTCATTCATAAGGATAAAGTTTATTTTGTTAATTTAGAACTTGTTGTAATCTAGTTACATCTTCACAATTCCATAGGTAAGATTCCTCACCTTAGTGTATTAGGTATAGTTGATTAAGATGAGAGCAGAGCTCTCCTGTTGTATTGCAATATTGCTAGCTATTGTAGAAAATTTTTGAATGTCTTGTTTTTAGGGGATACTTTGCCAAAACCTTTACAAGAAGATGAAACTAACCCAATATATAATCAATGGTGAAAAAAAAAAAAAGAGTGAAAAAAGGTTTTAACTGAATTTTCTTCTAACTTGAAATTCAATATAGTTAGAAGGTATGATTTCAAAGTGCTTCATTAGACTTATGGATATAAGAATGAAACTAGTGTGGTGGCTCGTTAGAATCCCTTGCAAGGTATGAACTGGAGTTCATACATCAGAAGCATAGGATTCTAATGTGGGATTTAGAAAGACCTTGAGCTTTCCAACCTCTTGAGTTAGTTTTTGTAGTATGGCTCTTCCAACAGTTCTTATCAATAGTATTAGAGTTGGACCTTGTTTTATCACAAACCATCATTAATTTTTGAGGTTTGGTTCTCTCAAAGGTTCTTATCATGGTCCAAATAAATACAGAAACTTCCTTGAGTTGCCCATTACACGAAAAAGAGAAAAACTCAATTCAAGTGGCTACAACAGTAATTCATGTAAACAAGCTGGAAATAGTAACAGGTCTTCTGTAACAACTTGACTTTTCTGGATGAGAAGTCCTCATCTTCCATATAATTCTGTAGTTTTGGGACAGGGTGGATGAAAGCCTCCATCTATTGAATCGTGTAGTCCTATTTATGCCTTGTCGTGCATTTCCGACACTGAGCACTGCCACTCACATGCAATTTCTAATATGTAATAATGTCACTTGAATTGTACCCCCCATAAATCAAAATTTGTAGGGTACCTGTGTAGCACTTTGGTCATTACCCTGTTTTAAAAGAAAAATACTATATCTGGAATAAGATTGCCTAAATTGTAAAACTGAACGGGCCACCTTTTATCTCAGTATGCTTTGGGTGGGCTGTACCCGTAGTTATTAATTTTGTGTAGCACACTTGTAGCGTCAACGGCCAAGGGCTCAAATATCCTATAGCACATAGCGTTGTGGGGGTTACATAGCATAAGTAAAAAATCATAATATAATTAATAATGACTAATACACACAGACACACACACACATATAAACAAAACTCGTAGTAACAGATTGATTGTGTTGCACTTTGGTCATTAGTCATTACCCTGTGTACCATTTAGTCATTATCTTGTTTTAAAATAAATGTACTAGAAAAAGTGTCATAAAAGAAAAAAGAAAACTAGAAAAGACTCCTATCCTATCCACCCCAATTCGTTGTCCTCACTAAATAATGCCTGGGAATAACATCGCCTAACTGATAAAACTGAAGGAGCCACTCTATATCTCAGTATGCTTAAGGTGCTGCACCCATAGTTACTAATTTTGCTGTAGCTCGGGTGTAGTGCCAAAGGTGCAAAAATGTTGTAACACATAGAACTCATTTAGTTGGATGATATAAAGAGAAATAGAATGTAAAGAATGAATAAATAAGATAAAAAATCAATTTTATATTTGTACTTTTAAAAAAGCAATAAAAAAAGACTGGTGTTATTAAGTAATGATTATAAATATATGATAAGTATTGCACATAATTTAAAAAAGAATTTTTTTACTTTTACAACAAACTGGCATCGTTGGAGTTACATGAAGGTGCAGTGCATAACTAAAAAGAATAATATAATTTATGATGACTAATATATTTGTAAACCAAACTCACATTAGGGAAAAAAAGAAACTCATAGTATCATAACAATTATCCATAAATCACAACAACATCAAGTACCTAAATCATGAAATATGTCAATTTTTGACGAAGTTATTGAGTTTAGATTTTACTCTACCATATATAAATCGATTCCTCTTCTTCCTCAATTGCAACACCATCATAATGATGATCATCAGGCAATCCCTCAATTTCCACTTCTTACTTTGAGTTTTCCTTGTGTTCATCAACCTTATCGAGAGGATGAGAAGAGGAGGATGCCATCGGCCTATTGCACTACATCGCTCTATTACTGATATCAACGAGGATTTCAGCATTATCATTTTACGTCCTATCTTCTATATTATCATCATTTTCAAAGATGCGCCAGATTTTTTTGTTTGAGATCAATTTTTCTTTAGTAACATCAACGGGAATTTCAACAATATCATCCTCCATCTCTTTCACATGTTGAGGGCATGACAAGCAAATTATGGTATTTTTCGTTTTATCTCAACATAATTTAAATTAGGGTTGTCTACCCATTTAGTTGTAGTGCATATAGTGCGCGCTATAGCAACATAACAACAGTGCTTAGCATGCTATAGCCAGGCTACATGAAACGGGTTTTTGATTCAAGTACAACAGCAGTAATATTAAATTCTCTGTACATATTATTTAAGATTTTATTTTTTTGGATACATTAACTTATTTTTTTTTTTTAAAAGGGTCACGCTTTATGTTGAGGCATGATTTTTTTTTTTTAATTTTTAAAGGGTCACGCTTCTGTATGAGGCCTGACTCCTTTTTTTAAAAAAAAAATAATAATTTTTTATGGGTCACTCCCGTATTTATTTTTAAAGATATTAAATAGTTTAAAATTTAAATTTTAAAATTTTTGAAACTTAATAATTAAGATTGATGTTAACAAATTTAAGAAATAAATAAGATAAATAATATGAAAATAATAAAAATTATAACTATTACATGAAATATATATAATATATTTCTCATGTAATATATTTTTTAAAAAATTGTTAGAAGTAGTAAGTCATGTAATGAAAATATTAATAAGAGAAAAAATTAGTTGGTAACAAAATTATAAAACTAAACAAAAATATTGATAAAAGATAAAAAATTATTTGCCATCAAAATTATAAAATGAAAGTTAATTGAGAAAGTAAATTTTTTTTTAAATTATATAAAAAAATAAGAGTATTAAAAATTTAAATGAGAAATTAATCAGAATTAACTGCTGAACTCAATATTAAAATAAAGTAATTATAATATGTTATCATTGTCTAAAAAATAAAATTACGAATACAAAAAAAAGATAGAACGTTCAAAAGAAATGGCTCCCAGTGCCACATCTAGTCCGTGGTCTTAATCGTTGGTCACGTCGTGGAGAAGGATGCTGTTCTTCTTCTGTCTCTTGTACCTCAAACTCTTGCTCAGCTTCTTCTTCATCCCCACCATCATTTTCATCTGCTTCGTTAAGATTCAATTGAGGTGACTGAATTAGAGGAATAGGCTGATCTGGTGTGATATATCCCGTCTGTTGTGATCTAACGTGTACAGATGACCTAGAATCAAATCTAAAAACAGACATTGTTTGATTTGAGAATAGGGGTGTAAAAGGGACGGAACCGCTTGGCATATAAAATGAAGAACTGACATCTCTTAAATCAGGAAAATACACTAGTGGCGTAGAAGAAGATAGACCTGCTGTATCATGGTGTACTTGCGATAGCGTTGTTGGAAAAGAAGATGGTTCAACAACACTAGAAAGATCTTGCATCTCTGTTGAGGTATAAAAAGAAGGACTAGACATCGCAGATATAGTACCAACATCAGAAGCAGTGTCACGATAAGGCTGATCGTCCACTATTAGTTCTCTAGTAGACATAAATTCATGAGTTCTCTTTGCCGTGCGAGTAAGAGAAAGTTGTGGTCTAGGCAACTGAGGTGCAGGAGGAGCAGCTTGAGAAATCATTATATCTCGATGTTCGCCAAGTGCATCGAGGATGCTAGTATAATCAGTAACAACTCTGCGACCTAACAGTGAATGGTCGTCCATGGTAAGTACTTGCAAGCGATCAGCTACATCGGCCTAAAAATAAAAATTAAAAGTCATATTAATTTGAAATTAAAAAAAATTTATAAGATAATTGTGCTAGACTTTAAAATTTACCACAAAACCCTGGGCACCATTGATAGGATGGATCCATCGCCGGGTACCCCTCCGGTACCATTTCATAAATTCTGAAGATCGATCTAGGGGCTCTAATGATATCGGTGTAAGTGACAAAGTATTTTGTCAATTCCACCAAGTTTGCACAAAATTCTCATGTTCTTTATGTCAATCCAAATGAGTCTTGCCTTTGAGCGTCAGTGTATGAACCTCCTCTAAATTATAAGGAGTACAAGGTATGGGCTGCATCCGTCCAAACTATCGAAGAACACGATTTGCATGATGTCATTCTACAATATGAAAGGAAATAAGTGGCACAGATACTAGTCAAATATCCGAAGAGATTAGACAATAATCAGGTATCAATTAACGTATATCATCTGCATCGTATGAACGTCATATAATCTATAAATAACGAAATAACAAGTTGTAAGAGTATACTAGCATTAAAGTAATCAAGCAACAAACTCAAATATAGTGTTTTAGACCTCGTCAGCTCTCATTTGATCTAGCAATATTCTGTAATGTCGTATTGCTAATCTTCTTGGACGAGGATGTTGACCCACACGCTTCCACCTATGAGACGTAAAAGGAAATCATTGTTAACTTTGAATTATATAAGTAACATAAATCACACAGTAAGCATTCAACTCGAATTATCATTCATACCTATAAGCAAGTGGAAGAAGCACATCATATACATCAAGCTGAAAATTTGGAGGTGGGGGTCTCTCAGGGGCTAGCCTAGGGAATCGATCCCAAGCCCATAAGTGAAGTAATGTCAAACAACCACCGATATTAACCTCCTTATAATCAATGACATTGCATAACTCTCTATAGAGGTATGCTAGCACTGCGGAGCTCCAACTGCATTGACCTGCTACTTGGAGGTCTTAAAGAAATGTCAGGTACATAAGAGGAACTCTATGTCCCGACTTGTCTGGCATAAGAACACCACCTATGAGACGTAAAATGTAGGCATGAGTGAAATGCAATATGTCATTGTCATTTGCATTTTCCGGAAGTGTCTCAAATTGGTTAGCAAGCTAAGTAATGCTAAATCTTTGACCATCGAACTCCTCCTCTAGTGGCACAACCCTAAGTAGAATCTCACAGATGCCTCGCCAATCGAAATTCAGTGAACCAATGATTGGAAGACCCATCACAAGAAGACCTAATTACACTGCTACATCCTCGAGTATAATGGTACACTCGCCCTGAGTAGTGTGAAAAGTGTGTCTCTGGCTGCCATCGCTCGACGAGCGCTGAAACAAGGGAAGGGTCAAAGTCAAGTGCTGCAGACGAGACATCCCGTAGAAGCCAGCAGCTCTAAGATGTGGCACTATAGCTACTGGAGGAAACTCTAATCGTGGACCATGTGTAACTCGACGTAATCGAAAAATACGATCTGTTTGTTAGAGGAAAAAAATGTGAACCATTATGCATGATCTAATAGTCATAAGGGAAAAAACTGATTTCTACACATGCAGAATAACGTACCTTACTCAATCACACCGCCTAGGAGACGTGTCTAGTCTGTAAATACAATAATAACTCGTTCTCTGGACTTGGATGAACAACAAGCCTTGGTCCTAACATAATATTATCGTACAAAATTGTACAACATAATATCTAGTTAGTGCAAAAAGCAATTAAGCACACAACAATATAATTTTTTATTGCATAAGATAGGTCTGATACAACAATGAACTAAATAACATATAGAATCAAAACAATATTAATTAAATAGTGCAAAGCAACATAGTTGATAACAATACAAAAACAAAAACATTGAAATACACTTTAGATAATCTATAGTAGTATACTAAATAATACATTAACACACTCTAACAGAACAAAGGAACTATGGGTGCGGAGGGCAACGTGATGGACAAGTCGCGCGGTTATGATCCGTCTGTCTACACAACGCACAACGCGACAAATCTCTTGGAGTTTCTCGCCAATCCATTTTATTTCGTACTCGACTTGACTTTGGATGACCTTTTCCACGTTTCATTACAGGATCTGGAATAAGTGTTGGGCCTCGTACTTGGGACCAATATACTTCACCACCAATTGGGCGAAATTCAGTCTTATAGGCCTTCAAAATAGTTTCCAACCGAAATACTTCTACATGGTCAACTCGAATGTGCGCACAGGCTACTAAGACATGTTGGCAGAGATATTTTAAAGCTTGAAATTCATCACAATCACATGTTCGAGCTACTAAGTTAATTTTACAAGATCGCCCAAATTGAGTTCCTCTTATGTACCTGACATTTCTTCAAGATCTCCAGGTAGCAGGTCAGTGTAGTTGGGGCTCCGCAGTGCTAGCATACCTCTATAGAGAGTTATGCAATGCTACTGATTACAAGGATGTTAATATCGATAGTTGTTTGACATTACTTTACTTATGGGCTTGTGATCGATTCCCTAGGCAAGCCCCCAAGAGGCCCCCACCTTCAGATTTTCAGCTTGATGTATATGATGTGCTTCCTCCACTTGCTTATAGGTATGAATGATAATTCGAGTTGAATGCTTACTGTGTGATTTATGTTACTTATATAATTCAAAGTTAACAATGATTTCCTTTTACGTCTCATAGGTGGAGGCGTGTGGGTCAACATCTTCGTCTAAGAAGATTAGCAATACGATATTACAGAGTATTGCTAGATCAGATAAGAGCTGACGAGGTCTAAAACACTATATTTGAATTTGTTGCTTGATTACTTTAATGCTAGTATACTCTTACAGCTTATTATTTCGTTATTTACAGATTATATGACGTCCATACGATACAGATGATATACATCAATTGATATTTGATTATTGTCTGATCTCTTCGGATATTTGGCTAGTATTTGTGCCACTTATTTCCTTTTATATTGTAGAGTGGCATCATGCAGATCGTGTTCTTCGACAGTTTGGACAGATACAGCCTATACCTTGTACTTCTTATAATTTAGAAGATGTTCATACACTAACGCTCAAAGGCAAGACTCATTTGGATTGGCATAAAGAACATGAGAATTTTGTGCAAGCTTGGTGGAATTGGCAAAATACTTTATCACTTACACCGATATCATTAGAGCCCCTAGATTGATCTTTAGAATATATGAAATGGTACTGGAGGGTTACCTGGCGATGGATCCATCCTATTAGTGGTGCTCAGGGTTTTGTGGTAACTTTTAAAGTCTAGCACAATTATTTTATAAAGTTTTTTTTTAATTTCAAATTAATATGACTTTTAATTTTTATTTTTAAGCCGATGTAGTTAATCGCTTACGAGTACTTACTATGGACGACCATTCACTGTTAGGTCGTAGAGTTGTTATTGATTGTACTAGCATCCTCGATGCACTTGGCGAACATCGAGATATAACGATTTCTCAAGCTGCTCCTCCTGCACCTCAGTTGCCTAAACCACAACTTCCTCCTACTCGCACGGCAAAGAGAGCTCATGAATTTATGTCTACTAGAGAACCAATAGTGGACGATCGGCCTTATCGTGATACTGCTTTTGATGTTGGTACTACACCTGCGATGCCTAGTCTTTCTTTTTATACCTCAACAGAGATGCAAGATTCTCTTAGTGTTGTTAAACCATCTTCTTTTCCAACAACGCTATTGCAAGTACACCATGATACAACAAGTCCATCTTCTTCCACGCCACCAGTGTATTTTCCTGATTTAAGGGATGTCAGTTTTTCATTTTATATGCCAAGCGGTTCCGTCCTTTTTACACCCCTATTCTCAGATTAAACAATGTCTACTTTTAGATTTGATTCTGGGTCATCTGTACACGTTAGATCACAACAGACGGAATATATCACACCAGATCAACCTATTCCTCTAATTTAGTCACCTCAATTGAATCTTAACAAAGCAAATGAAAATGATGGCAGGGATGAAGAAGAAGCTGAGCAAGAGTCCGGGGTATAAGAGACAGAAGAAGAACAACATCCTTCTCCATGACGTGGCCGACGATTAAGACCACTGACTAGATGTGGCACTGGGAGCCCTTTTTTTTGAACGTTCTATCTTTTTTTTGTACTCATAATTTTATTTTTTAGACAATGATAACATATTATAACTACTTTATTTTAATATTGAGTTCAGCAGTTAATTCTGATTAATTTCTCATTTAAATTTTTCATACTCTTACTTATTTATATAATTTTAAAAAATTTACTTTCTCAATTAACTTTCATTTTATAATTTTGATGGCAAATAATTTTTACCTCTTATCAATATTTTTGTTTAGTTTTATGATTTTGTTACTAACTAATTTTTTTTCTTATTAATATATTCGTTACGTGACTTATTACTTTTAACAAGTTTTTAAAAAATATATTACATGAGAAATATATTATATATATTTCATGTAATAGTTATAATTTT
This sequence comes from Erythrophleum ivorense, assembly GCA_026724425.1. Lineage (NCBI taxonomy): Eukaryota > Viridiplantae > Streptophyta > Magnoliopsida > Fabales > Fabaceae > Erythrophleum > Erythrophleum ivorense. The sequence continues at coordinate 31,321,043 of JAIUCV010000002.1, read as the reverse complement.
TATTATGTTCATATTATTTATCTTATTTGTTTCTTAAATTTTTTAACATCAATATTAATTATTAAGTTTTAAAAAATTTAAAATTTAAATTTTAAACTATTTAATATCTTTAAAAATAAATACGGGAGTGACCCACAAAAAATTATTTTTTTAAAAAAAAAAGGGTTCATGCCTCTGCATGAGGCGTGACCCATTTTTTTTTTAAAAAAAATAGGTTAATGTATTTGGGGAAATAAGATCTTAAATAATGTGTACAGAGAATTTAATATTACTGCTGTTGTACTTGAGTCAAAAACCCACATGAAACTTTAAAGGTTATACATGTTGTGTAGCACCAGAGCCCATAGCATTGTGCTGCGAGCTATGGTTCACTATTAATAGCGATGGTTGTACTTCTCTTCAACAATACTCTTTTTGTTTGCGTTTTTCCATGACCAAATTCCTATAGGGTGTAATACCCTAAAATTTTAACTTCAAATAAGTTCTTATTAACGAGGAATTAAAGTGAGAAAATTAAAATTAATGCTTATTAGTACAAAATAAATTATTTTGGATAGAAAATATTAACCATTTGATTTAAAAAAATAAATAAATAAATAAAATAATGATGATAAGAAGGACTTATTTAAAAAGCATAATTTTAGCCAATGACTTGACCATGATGCTTAGGTGTTATGGAGTTTCTTTTTTTTTTTTTCACTCCATCATCTTATTCCCTCCCCTTTTCTCCCTCCTTTCATGAAGTTTAATTGTGGTAGCTTCTTCCTTATCCATCTGAGATCGTGGGTTGTTTCCAAAATTTGGGCTTTCATTGTTGAATATTCAAAGTGTGAAATTGGTACTTTGATCTTCACCTATTAAGCTTATAATTTAATTTCTGAGTTTAATTAAATTATAAAAGTCTAATTTAAAAAATTTAGATTTGGAGTCAATGATAATGATAGAGAATTAAAATTAAAATTAAAATTTTTGTTGCAAGAGGATATATTTGGTGAAATTGATAAGTATGAATGTTAATTGAGTCATTAAAATATTAATTTTACATTAAATATAATTATAGGCAAATATTGTGGATCTCCTTCAATTGGAGCTTGTTGTGAATTGGTAGGAAAAAGAAACTTCTACTACTGGTGAGTGTGTGGTCTTTATTGGTGAATATATAGATAGTAAGGTAGTACTTTTTATTTGTATCCTAATTATATTTTCTTATCTTAAATATCATTTTATTAATTTTTATTTTGCTATGTTATAGAGAAATAAATCTTAAACCTTTGGAAATTTTTAATTGCAAAAGCTATATTGAGAATCGTGGTGAAAATCATGTATATGTGATATGAGAATAGTGATGATCTTGTGTGTGCAAATAAATGGTGGTAAAACCCTAGTTTGTTATTCCCTTTCTTTTTCATATCATGAAACTTTATTTAAATTGCCTTCTGCATTTATTTTATAAATTGATTTTCTTGTTTAAATTTTTATTATAATTTTCTTAAAGTTGATCTCTTTCTAATTAATTGATAAATATAAAAATATGTCCTTGAATTATTTTATTTTTATATTATTTATTTATTCATGATATATTATTTATTTACATTATTTAAAAAGTAATAGATGGGATATATTGTAAACCACGTAATTGTTAGTGAGGATAACAACTTGGATATTCTTTTTTTTTTGGCCTCGATGTACTTAATTAAATTGAAATATGATTAAAAATATAGAGGCATCATGAGATGTGATAAACTGCATAAAGGCACTAAAAATTTATGAAATAAAGTGTAATAATATTGAGAGAGAGAAATTGAGAAATAAAGCGCAATGACACTAAAATGTGAAATAAAGTGCAGTGACACTAAAATAATAAATGAAATGTAGGAGGACTAAGATGTGAAATAAAAGTGTCGTGGCGCTATGAATAATAACATAATATGCCATTTCACACGATAATTATCTAATGAGTTTTTGTTTTTTTATCTTTAAAAATAATATTTTCTAAGATTAGTTATTTCCTAAATGAAAGTGTTATACATTTTGAATATCTGAGTTGGTATATCATCTTTTTTTTTTAATATTACTTAATTGTGAAAAACTTGTATGTGCGTCTTCTTTTTCTTTTATCACACTTTGTTATTTATGCATTTAAGTCAAAAGACTTACCCATCACTTTACATTTTTTTTTTTCAAATTAGCATTTATGCATTTAAGTCAAAAGACTTACCCATCACTTTACATTTTTTTTTTCAAATTAGCAAGTAGTCAACTGAAATGCTTTAGATAAGCTATCTCCCTAAACCCTAAATCCTTTAGGACTAGCCTATCTCCCAAATGCTTTAGATAGGCTCCTTATTAGGTGTCTAGTGATGTAGGACTCTACAACGTCATGGCTATCAAGTGCTAGATCAAATAATGTAATGTTAGAGTTGAGATGTCTTTTAGGTCTTATAATGGCCATAGTTATTTTGAGTTGGTTTTTTTTTAAAAAGGTATTTATTATTGAATTGAGACTATTTGTACAAATTGGGAAACATACATATTTTAAGGGAGATTTTGCTAGATTTTTGACAACCTTGAAATGATTTCTTTCTTTTTTTTTTTTTGGAAAATAAAACGTGTTTTCAAAATGTGGTATGACTTTTGGATTTCTTTTAGTTTTTATTGTAACATCTCATTAGGCTTGCCAAACTAACCTAGTTTGAGTTGGTTTAATTTATATGCTAGTCACATCAAAGGTTTGGGTCGTAACATAGGGTTTAAATTAAAAAAGAATCCCAAATTTCTTATATCTACGATGATCTTTGAATGCTTCCACGTCTATATGTTAACTTGCATGGAGTAGGTTAACCACGGGATGTGACATACGACATGATCTTGCAACACAAGAAAGATAAAGACTTAATTATGAGATCAAATACTCCATATGAAAAAAAATAATTGTGTAAAATAATAAAAAAAAGTCAGAGTTTTTTTACTTTTTTTTTAATTATTTTTAGTGTGTGCAAACATATGATAGGTTTAAGATTATTCATGGCAAATGAGAATAATTGAATATAGAAAGTTTTAAGAAAACCAAGCTCAATCTCTTCTAGAGGGTATAAGTGAGGTGAACTTAGAAATTCTCATTTGCTTAAGTCCTTTACTAGCATTGTTCATTTCATTTTGTGTAATACTGATCTAGTCATATTAATCTTCTTTAAATTTATATATTCTATGGCTAATTTATTTGTCTTATGTGCCAAAATGCTTCTTTTTCATTGTCCTTTATTTTTTCTTTCATAAATTTGATAAGTCATGACTTAAGAAACATAGATATTTTGAGGAAGCCTCTGTTTCTGATATGCAAAGAGATTGGTTACTTTTGCTGAAATTATGAGCTATTTTTTTGGAGGTTTTCTTGTCATTTCTCAATTAAGGATATCTTATCCTCCACCAAATTGTAATACTAATACTCTTTCAAAGTTATTTTATCCAAAAATATAGAAATCTAAGAGACATGGACACCAAAAAAAGGAAACACAATAAAATCTAAGGTGTTATTTAAAATGTCACATCACGTTTGATATATAGGGTAAGAACTCTCTTTTTAAAGTGTCCTTGCTTCATAACTTTCTCTTTCATGTTAACTATCAATTTGTTAGGCACCTAAGAAACTTTCCCTTTCATGTTAACTATCAATTTGTTAGGCACCTAAGAACTTTAACAATTTTATTTTTGTTTTGTTAGTGGGTGAATTATTGGGACAGATGCAGAAGAGGCACCCAGGGCTTGATGCAAAAGTTGTCAAGGTGATGATGGCTATAAATTAAGCATAATATGATAGATAGTTGGTTCATTTATTTTAGATTTTGTTAATACCTTTTACTACTTTGCGTTTGTTATGTGACAACAACTCATTGATGCAAAATTATATGAGAAGCCTTCCCTAAAGGGGGAAAAAAAAAGAGAAGCATGCTAAAATAGATGCTAGTTCATTTGCAATGTATTTCCATTTTCCTTTTAATATTTTAACATATTATGAAATGATTGAGAGGTCTTTTGCAATTCAACTTATATGATTAATAAGATAAGGAAGCATCTATTTTTACCCTACAAAATTAGAGTATGAAGCAATAACATCATGGAAATGCAAAGAAAAGGAGGAGAAATAGAGAAAATTAGTAATCATTCTTGGTTTCTCTTCAATCCTTAGATCTCACTTGCTCCAAGAGTCACACCACAGCTGCTTCAAACCTCCAGAAGTCTTAGAATATTGACTGCCAAAGTCAAAGAAAGAAGTTATATATCTCAAAACCTAACAAAAAGCAAATCCTAAGATATTTGTGTTTTGTGTTATGTGAATGGCACCACGACATTGGCTCTTTGTGCCATGGCACCATTTGTTGTTGGGAAAGTTAAAGCTTTTCCCATTGTGCCATGGTGTTGGGCCTAATTTTCCTCCAAATTGCATTTTGGTCACGTCTTGACTCTAGGATTTCATAGGTCTAGCTCTAAGATGCCTCCGACTTACAATTTTAGGTATTTACAACCTACAAATAGAGTCAAAGTATGATTAATTCTTGAATTAAGTCAAAATTTATCATTTAAGGTATGAAAACTTGAGTATGGAGCTATATACACTAGTGTTGCACATTTTTTTTTTAAAATTAGATATATTTACTTTATAATTAAACAATTAAGCACTTATTTCCTAGTAAAAATGTACAAAAGAATATGAATAAATAGGAGTTTACACACAATTGGAGTAACTATTGGAGAAGCTCACAATAAACGTTTTCGGATTGGAGGTGAAACCTAAGAGCCAGACACAAACTACCATTCTTCAAGATCTTCTACCCAAAAAAATTCAAGAAAAGAATCTTCTGTCTATGGCAAACCTAGACGTAGACCAAATCCCATTACTTTAGAACCCAAAGATTGACCAAAAGAGGCAAGAGCCACCAATCATGCAAACAAAGATGACGATTATGATGGGGGTTGACTTGAAAGAGGAAAGCTTGTTGTGCTCCCATAACTTGCCTCCCTTGCAAAACTTGTTCTGAGAACATGACCTCAGGTTGCTTGGTACCATTAATCTCATAAAGCTTGTCATTCAAAACAAAATTCATCACCTCCTATTTCAAATTCCATATAATCTTCTCTAGTATCGACAACCATTTAGTTCCTAATACCATGTCATATCCTCCAAGTTCCATAATCAGAAAATCAGCTTCAAATAATTCCCCTTCCATTGACCACTCCAACTAAAAAACATTTCTTATTTACTTGTAATTTCACCTACCATCACCTCAACTCCTTCAGAAAGCTGTAGCTTCAATCTAAGTTTCTTGGCTAATGACGCAGCCAAGAAAATGTGTGCTGCCCATGTCCATTAGAATCACTACTGGTTGCTTCTTCACGCTTCCCAACACCTTCATAATTGAGTGACCCTCTCTCCCTTCTATAACATTCAACGATATTTTGAATTCTGTTGCAATTGTTAATTATTTAACTCCTCTTCGCTGTCATATATGGACATCCTGAAACTCTTCTTCTTCTTCCTCCTGAACCATTATCATAAAAACTTGTGAGCCCTTACATTTGTGGTTTAGTGTTTTGGACACCAATAGCATAAGCCATTTTTCCTTCTTTCATCCATCTGTCTTTTTGTAGTCTATTTGACCTATTTGCCATATGGAGCATCATCTTATTGGAACTGGTAATAGGATGATTTTTGCCTATATAAGTGGGAATTTTCGAAGAGGTAATGGTGGTTTGGTTTTCAGAAGACGAATCGTGGGTGTTGTATTGGGTTTTTTGGTTTTTGTGAGGTTAGGGTGGAAATGGGATTGTATTTTCTGGTAAAGGTTAGGACGTGAGTATGCAAGGCTTGCATGGATGTTTCTTGAAGGCGTCAAGATTGCTAAGGTGAAACATTCTCACTACTGCTTGGATATTTGAACAGAGACCCCCATAGGAAACAACTCATTGCTAACTCTTCTGGTAGGCCCACCTCTATCCGTCGCTCTTCGAACTTTTGCTGGTAATTAACCCGCTAAATCATCTTGTTTAAGATTCTTAATCCCAGCCATGGCATCCACCTTTGGCACATCTCTGAATCTTGCCGTCATGTTCTTCAAATACTCATCCCAACTAATCTATGTGATCTTTTTTCTCTTAAAGAAATTAAAATGCCATTGGAGTGTCTTCTCCTTCAAATGCACGCTGACTAACCTGATCCATTGGTCCACTGAAGTGTCATCAATGTCGAAGAATTGTTTGCATCGATAAGCCTAGGCACGAAAATCATTACCACCGAATTTCAAAAATTTGATTTGGGAATGTTTCGTAGGAGATGCATAATGTTAGACTAAGTCCTATTGTCAGACTCAAATTGTAGACAACCATTGGCCATTCGATGGCCGTTCATTGTCGACGCCCCTCCATGCCTATTGCCCTTGTTGTTTGCCGTCATTGAGCCATTTTTGCCCCCCTATCAGTCATTAGACTCTCGATATGTGATATCAATTGCCTTATGTCACTCACTTTGACTATGTTTTGCTTGAAGTCGTTGATTAGGCAGTTGTGTGATCGCGGGTCCTTGGCCATTGCGTGCCGAGAAAGGAACTCTGATATCAAACTGGTACATGTTGTACTAAAGAGAGATGAGTAACAGAAGTCTCAATTCATTCAACAAATCCCATAGTAGAAGACTCACTAACAACTAACTAATCTCTTTCCTTTATTCTAACTAACTCTTACTCTACCCACATAACAGAAATACAAAAATTGGAAGTTTAAGGGCTTAATACATGAAGTAAGCAAAGGCATGGTAGTTCTTGTATTACTATTATTTATACTGGTATCATGAGTGTAATATTGCAGAATCACTGTTAAAAGACGGATATTTAACTGTGGTGCGGTTAAACCCAAAGCTTAAGTACAGTTTTATTAACTATGATTAAATCATTCTATTTTTTATCTCATATATAAAAAATAAATAATTAAATCATAAGAATTAAAAAAGTTAATTAAAAATAATTAGTTTTTTTAAATTTTTTTAAATAAAAATTATTTTTTAAAATTATTCCTGTTTGTATTTTTTAAAAAATTAATAATTATTATTATTTATAATTTAAAATACTCCTTTAATAAAAGATATAATTAATATATTAAACATTAGTAGTTGTTTCTTATATTTTATATTAAATTAAATTTTAAAAAAATCTATTATATATGAGAATAAAAGTAGTATAAACTACTTGTAATTTTTTTTACAGAGTCGTGATTAAATCCTATAATTCAACCGTAATTAAATTCATGATGGTTTTAACAAGGGTTCATTACAACCATGGTTAAACTGCCTTTTAAAATAACTCTGAAACCTTAGCTACGTGTGACAGAGCCCCCTCCTTCCTCAGCCGTGCGACATGCAGCATGGACTGAATGTGAGGACGCCGCAGACCACCGAAGACGAAGATCGCCGGCGACCCTGCAGCGGTGTGCGAAGCGGTCCTGCTTTTGTTTAAGGGTTCAGATTGCTCAAGAACCTCCCCTTCCCTCATCCCTTGGATAGCTACGCTGGGTAAACCTTATTTCCTTTTCTATCTGATTTTTGTTGCTTTAGGTTCCTTTGATCCTTCTTGAGATTGTAGATATGTGACTTCGTGGTGTTCAATTCGTGGATTTTATTTGGACTTTGAGATTTATTTGCGGGTCTTCTTAGCAGAGGTGCCGCAGCAACTAAGAAGCACAAATGGGTTTCTTTTGTTTGGGTTAATCAGATTAGGTATGAGTATATCTTCATCATTTGTACAATGTGGCGTTTGGGATTCTCCTTCCCACGGGGAAGTTATGTTAGCGACATTGGGCTGAAGTTGTTGATTGTCTGTATTGGATGAGATGAAGCTTAAAAGATAGCTTGCAAGTGTTTTGTTGCTCACTGTTACCATTTTAAGTAGTACATTAAGTAATTTACTCCTTCCTTTTTTGCCTATTTTCTTTGTCAATCTGATCTAAATGGGGAAGGGGTTGGTGGATGCTTTTGTATATTTGAAACTTATCACTTGATATTATTCAGTGCCTATCAGATACTTTTAAGACATGTAGTATTGCAAGCTAAGTTTCTGTCTTTTCCAAGTTCATGAGCATTCATCAATTTTAGCTTGATAGCTCCAGCTAAGATTTAAAGGTCAAAATTGCTCTTTCCCCTACATGAAATAATTACAAAGTGCACCTGCACCTATCACTTCGGGCCCTGCTGTGTAAATTTTTAGTTCCTGTGATGTTTAAAATATGGATTTTCCAGTTTTTTCTATCATTGTTCTAATTTCTCAAATATTAAGTTATTTAATTGAAATTATTTAGTTTTGAAATATTTTTATATCAACAATAGATTTGAATTTATATCAGAAAAGTACATATAAAAGAGTACGTGCTAATTATCCTGGCTGGTCTGAGCTTGAGATTATATGGAGGGGCGGTTAAGTTCCCAGTTATTAGTTTACAGCAAATCCACTTTTATGTTTGATTGCTCACTTTTTGATTTGGATTGTTGTTTTACAGCAAGACTGATTGTACATGGCTTTAGCGCATTATTTTAGAGATGCAGGTTATTGATGTTCTCATCATATTTTGGTTTCTGTATCATCCCCATGTAATGGTTTTCTAACCTTTGCAGAACATTAACAAAATAAAGAAGGTGAAATGCCCTGAACTAGTAGTACATGTGAGTACAGGATGCACTCTAATCATATTGCTTTGCCTGTTTGCGTTTGTTACTAAATATTTTGTAACATTTAAAACTAAGGTGCTTCATTTCCTGTTGCAGAGGTAGATCTGCTTCTAGCACCGAAAGTTGCATTCATTGTCCCTTATCTCCTTAGCTTAGTTTTCTTTCTTTCATTTTGTTTTGCTTTGTTTTGTGGTTAGCACCTTCTTGGCTTTGTCTGTTTTTAATCAAGTATTAGAAATGGATCTGGTGATGGGTTTGATTGTATTGGACATCTGATTATGTATATGATATACGGGCATGGAAAATGAATTTATAAGCTGCTGGATTTTTTCATCTTAAAAAAAAAAAATTTAGCAACGGTTTAAACCACTGCTAAAAATTGTGGTTTAGCTGTATTTTTGTTAATACTATAGCTAATCCATGATAAACTGTAACTAAAATAAGGTTTAACTGTGTTTCTGAAATTATGGTTAAACTACAGAGTAATCTCAATTTCCAAAAACTGCAGTTAGACTTGTCACTGCAGACAGATTAGCCATGGTCTTCGAAACTACGGGTAAACTCCAAGATAACCACAGTTAGGATTTTTTTTTTGGTAGTGAATACCTAAGATATTAGAATTCTGTTGTCCTCGCTTGTTTAATTTAATTATAATCTTTGTATTTGCAATTGCAGGCAATTTTGCGGTGGACCAGGATTCAAGTCGTGAAAAACTTGTTTTTAATCGGACAGTTCCCTTAAGAGACAGCTATACGAAAGGTGGGTAGTAGGATTTATGAATGGAGATTAAAAGTGAAATCGATGCTGCAGGGAGGTCAGCAGGTAATACTTGTCCAAATATTTATAAAAGGTAGAATCAGTTTTCTTTAAAAATTTGTATATATAACCATACATTGTAATACTGAGGTATTTGCAGGCGTTTTAGTCTTGTACATTCGTTGAAGAAAAAATTTGAAAGTTACCTGGTTTTGTATGAATAACTCCTATGATTAAGTAGTTTGATTCACTGTAATTTTTTCTTAAAACTGTGTTTGAATTCGCTGAATTAATACTAACAATTTATGCACGATTTTTCTTTTCTGTTATTTGTTATTTGTCTTTTGGGCTGGGAGGTTGAGGAAGAGATGTGATTCTGATCTTGCTCATGGGTTTGAGTGTAGAATTTCGTTAACATGGTTTTCTATCCATAATGAAAAATTTAGTTTTGTGAGTTTTGCTCTGTGTCCATGTGATAGGTAGACGTCATTTGATGGTGTGTGAAAACAGGCGTGGTTTGCATAGTTGTATATGTCAAATTGACTACAGAAGTAGATTGAACTGATTTTATTGTGTATGAATGAATATTGATATGTGAGTTAAATTGAACAAGTCTCTAGCTTTTAGAGATTTTTTTTTTCCTCTTTTGATGACCACGTGGTTGTCATTGGTAGGACAATTTTAAGAAAAAGAAAAGTATATTGGTAGGACAAAACTTAGGTACAATTGTTAAATATTTGTTACTAAGTTCTCCAATAAAAATATGACAAATGATTTGTTTTAAGCTCAACATCATTTGATTGGACATTTTAAAAGATTTTCTGCACATGTCATATTTTTATTAAAAAATCTAATAATAAATATATATAATACTCTATCTAAGTCTAGTCCTTATTATATGGTGTATATATATATATTGTTTAAATGTGACATTATTTTAATTTAGAAAATACTTGATATATCACTTTTAGAAAGTTTTCAAAAGAAACTTTATTGAATCAAATTATCATTTAGGAAAGTTTTTAAATCAAATGAGATATAATTTGAAATGTGATTATTTCAAATTTAAAGGAAACTTTTTGAATTAAAAATGCTTAAAGAAAGTTTTCTTTTGAATCTTTTTATGGCAAGTTTTTGAATTAATTATAAATATAATATTTTTAAGATAATCTCTTTTAAGGAATATTTTCAAAATAACTCGATCAAGTTATTCATATAGAAAAAATTCATTTGACCTTGTATTTGTTTGATAACCTTATATCTATTTGATTTAATATCACATGTCATTTAACGTTTCAATTCTATTTACGTGCGAAAAAAGAGTGTCCAATAATTTAAGAAAGTATTTGTTTGAAGGAAGCAGAGAAAGAAAAGCTTTAAATAAAAGATAAGGTTGCATCTTTGATTTCTAAAAGATAAATTTCAAAAGACATTTATGGACTAAATATTAAAGACAACCAAATATGGAGTAGAGTCTATGATTTGAAGCATTGAAGACACATATTTCTAATTATTGAAGCATATTTATGTATTTAAAAGAAGTTGTTGTCCAAATGGTCTAATTGTTGAAAATTAAGCTATATAAATAAAAGACCTGTTTTAAGAGTTAAAAAAAAAAAAGAATGTTGAAAAGAAAAGTTTGTTGAATATCTTTCATTCTGAGATAGTTGTTGTATTCTAATAAGAAAAGTACTCATAGCAATTTAATTTTTTGTATTTGTAATAAAAACTTTCAAGTATAATTTTATTTATGCTAGCTAAATCCACTTCCCTTCCTTTAACTAAGGAAGGAGTAATGAAGTAACCATTATAAAGCTTAAAATGAAATAGAAAAGAAAAAAAGAAAAGAAAGGTATATGGGCTTTCGAGAGGCGAGGTCTCTCCTCAAAAGCTTTTGTCCAAAATCCTCCCTTCCTCACATGAGCCTACCTTCCTTAAAACCTCTTCCCTCTCGCTCAATCATCATGCACAACAAGACAAAGTTAGTCATTCATCTAATTTTTGATTTTGCCTATTCTTTGCCACATCACTATCCATATTCTTCTTATTTTTCCTTCATGAACTTTTCCCCATCTCTTACCTGACACTCCTTGGCTCTACCTTCTTTTGTAAACTTAGCCCATTTCAACAATGGGCCCATCATTGTCCTCCTCAACAAGATGCACCTTGTCCTCAAGGTGGAAGGAGGGAAATTGAGTTTTAATAACTTCAACATCTTCTTATGTACTTTCACACTCACGTAAGCCCACCCATTTAATGAGAATTTACTATTGTCAATCAGTTATTTTTCTAATTTTCTTCACATGCTCAGGTTTTACTTGCAACTCCAACTCCTCAAAAAGTGAGGGAGGTATGGATTGTGAAGGGATTGTGTAGGGGTAGCTAGATGAAGAGATTTCTTGAGTTGTGAGATATGAAACACAAGATGTATTCTTGTTGTCCTGGGCAAATCTGGCTTGTAAGCTACTTTACCATACTTCTCCACTACCTTATAAGACCCATAAAACCTTGGAGCTAACTTTTTGTCTCTCTTTTTGGCTAAAGTTCACGACCTATACGATATAAGCTGTATATATACCATATCTCCAACTTCATATTCTAGTTTTATTCGCTTCTTATCAACCTGCTCTTTCATGCTGTTCTTAGCTTGCTTTAAATAGGCCTTTAAATTTACCAATATCAGATTCCTTTCCTCCAATTGCTCATTAACTTCTTCCACCATGGATAAATCGTCCTACCACTTGAATATAATTAAGGGATCCCTTTTACATAAAGCCTTGTAGGGAGTCATCCCTCTAAACCAGTTATAGGTAGTATTGAACTATAATTCAACCCAAGATAGCATCTTAACCTATTGTTTGGGCTTATCACCTACAAAACATCGTGAATAAGTCTCTAAACCCTTATTCACCACCTTTGTTTGGCCATCAATTTTAGGAGGGTACTCTAAGTTATATTTTAAGATAGTGCCAGCCATATTGAATATTTTCCTCCAAAATTGACTAATAAAAGTTCTATCTCTGTCGAAAACAATGATTTTTGGAAAACCATGCAACAAGTAATTCAGCCACTTCCTTAGCAATGAAAGGATGGGATAAGGGTATAAAGTGGCTATATTTAATAAATCAGTCTACCACCACCATTATAGTATCAAATCGATTGGATTTTGGAAGTCCCACCATAAAATCTATCCTAATATCCTCCCACACACGCTCGGGAATAGGTAAGAGTTATAGCAAACCAGTCGGATGTAGTGATTCATATTTGTTTCATTAGCACACTTCACACCCTACTACTTGCTCCTGAACATATCTTTTCATCCCTTCCAAATAAACCACCTTAGCCAAACACTTATAAGTTTCTAAATAACTTGAATGACCTCTCAAAGCTGAGTTGTGGAATTCTTTAATAAGTTCTTTGGCTTTAGGAGATATATGTGGCAAGACCAACTTGTTCTTGTACATGAGACATCCACTTTTAAGGTTGTACCCCTTTAGCACCTTAGAACCCGATATAATTTGCTACATTATATGTTGTAATCCATTATCTCTATTAATGTCGATTTGAAATTCCTTTATGCCTTCGTATTGCCACAATGAGAACACTTTCATCTCTATTTCAACAACCTCCCTTTTGGACAAAGCATCAAAAGCTTTATTCTTTGCCCTCGGTTTGTACTGTATTTGAAATGTACAACCCATCAATTTTGAGATCCACTTCCTCTCATCAGAATCTATCTGCCCGATACTCTAATAAGAATTTCAAAGCCTTTTGATTTGTGTGAATTACAGAGGATTGGTTAGATAAGTAATGCTACCACTTTTTAATTGTTAAACTATGGCTATTAATTCCCTCTCATACACCCAACCTTGCCTAGTTTTCTCTAATAATTGCATGCTAAAATAGGCTATAGACTTCCTTTTTTGCATTCCCACAAGACCTACCTCACTACCTGATGCATCAGTTCTGTTTCAAAGAGTAAGTTAGAATCAAGAATTGTAACACCGGTACACTCACCATGGCTATATTTTCAATCAATCAAAAGCTATTTGGCTTTTTTCATCCTACTTAAAATTATCTTTCTTCAAAATTTAGTAAGTGGGATTGCTACATTTCATAATTCTTGAGAAATTTTCTATAATAGCTAATCAAGCCCAAAAAATGCCTTAAAGCCCTTACGTTCTTTGGAATAGGCCATTTCACCATAACTTTAATTTTAGAGGGATTAACTTGCACACCCCCAGATAATATAATATGTCTTAAATATTCAAGCCTTTTTTGTCCAAAGACACACTTTTTAAGATTAATAACCAGCTAACATTGTTGTAGCACCTCTAAAGCAAGCTTTAAATGACTTAAATATGGGTCCATGTCCTTGCTATAAATGAGAATGTCATCAAAGAATACTAATATAAACTTCCTTAAGTATTCTTAAAAAATGTCATTCATAAAGAATTGGAAAGTGGATAGTGTATTGGTTAGTCCAAAAGGCATACCCAAGAACTCATAATGACCATCATAAGTTCCAAAAGTAATATTGGCCTCATCTCCCGGCTTAACCTATATTTGACAATACTCGAATTTAAGATCTAACTTGAAAAATAATGTAGCTCCCTCCAATTCATCAAAGAGCTCATTAATAGCTAATATTAGATATTTGTTAGGGACAATGATTTTATTTAGTGCCTGATAGTCCACACAAAATCTCCAACTATTATCTTTCTTCTTGACTAATAAAATAGGGTTTGAGTAAGGGCTTACACTAGGCCTTATTATCCTTACTTCCATCATCTCTTTGACTAACTTTTCTATCTCTATCTTTTATACATGAACATATCTATAAGGTCTAAAATTGGGTGGATGTTCACTGGGTTTTATCATTATTGAATGGTCCTTTGATGGATGAGGAGGCAATCTCGATATTGGTTTACACATTGTCTCAAACTCCTCAAGCAATTTTTTAATTTCTACTAAAACCACATGCTATCCCTCCTCCTTTTCAAGGGTGGTGGCACCATATTTTGGCAAGTATCCTTCTCTTTTTCTTTTTATGGCCTTAATGAATGACTTAAAGAAAGCCTTGGCCTGGGTTAGAAATGAATCCCCTTTGAAACAGACCCACTTCTAATTGATTTTCTTTTTCATATATGACTATCCCCAATTTACTTTTAATTCCCCCAATGACTCCAACCACCTTATTCATAACACCAAGGCAACATTCCTTAATTGGAAAGGGTAAAAGGTCTGAATAATTTGAACACCTTGTAACTCCAATTTGATGTCCCTAGACTCTCCTTTTGCAAAAATTTTCCTCCCATCCCCTACTTTTATAAAGTAGCACGAAGTGTCATGTACTAGTAAGCTCAACCTTTCTACTAACCTTGTTAAGATGAAGTTGTAGGTGGCCTTGCTATTAATCAATACTAGCACCTCCTCATCCAAGGTCTTCCCCATCAATTTCAATGTTTTATTTCCTATGAAACCTACTACTGTATTCAATGATACTTCATTGAGCCCATCATTTTTTTTTTTGGTTCCTTACTTCCTAATTCCTCCAGTTGCTTTGTTTTTTCACTTCTACTTCTTATGCTTCCTCTTCTATAAGGATTATCGTTTGAAGCTACTGATTTTTAAATTTATGATTAGGACTAAACTTCTCATCACATTTGAAACATCACTTTATCTCTCTTCTACAGTTTATCTCAGCTTTCGATAATTTCCTCTTTCCACTATTATTACTGTTACTACTAGTAAGAGAATTAATTGGAATCGTAATTTTGCTGCCCACAAATTTTGAATCAGTTCCTCCTTTACTATTAGAGTCTTTGTTCACCACATTACTAATACGCATCTGCTATACTAGAGAATTTTTAGAAGTTAGATTTGATTCCAGCCCATTAAAGGCCTATATTGGCCTTCACTCCTTTGGCCTTCCTCTCTTCTTTTGCCTTCTACAACACTAAATTCTTCCCTTCTATTTGAAATGCATGATCCATGAGTTGCTTTAGAGTTTTGGCCCACATTAATCTGACTTCAACCATTATGTCCTCCTTCAATCCATTCTTAAACATCCCATGAGTACTTCATCAAGAATGTCATCCATAGATGCTAAGTTCAAATCTCTCCTTGAATTCCTCTATTATGCCATCTTGCTTTAATACCATCAATCTCTCATAACCATCCCTTGGCTAAGGGTAATGGAATTGGTCAATCATCTCCTTATTGAAACCCCTCCAAGATTGCATGGGTGCTCTAGTTTCCAACTATTGAAATAAATTTAGAGCTCTCCTTTCAAGGTCCACTGTTGTTGCATCCAACTTCTCTCCCTCAAATACTCCATTAACAAAAAAATAACGCTCCATCCTAAGTAACCACCCAATAGGATCCTAAAAAAAATCGGTAGTTTTAAGCGTTGAAGCTTACTTCCATCTCTCTCCCTTACTACTTCAACCTTGTCAGTTTCTTTCTCACACTGCAACATGGTTCCTTCCTCCTCTCCCACTCTTTCAACTTCTTCTAACTCATTCGCCGCCTCCTTAGAGCTCATCAAAACTTTCTGTTTCCAACTGGTTGTTAGTCTCTAGTCATTTCCCAAGCCTCGCAAAGGACATAGCTCAACCATTTGGTCTTTAAGATCCATGAGTGCGAGTTGCATTGTTGACTACGTCTCCTTCACTTCTCCATGATTCTTCTGCAACTCTTTTATCACCTTCTCTGCCAATTCTAGCCGTGTCTCCATTCTTGTTTTGACCGTGCCTCGAATTGATGTGCTTTGATACCAAAAATGATGAAAACTTCCAAATATAATTTTATTTATACTAGTTGAATTCCACTTCCCTTCCCTTAACTAAGGAAAGAGTAATGAAGTGACCATTATAAAGTTGAAAACGAAATAGAAAGGAAAAAAAAAAAAGGTATCCTAGCTTTCGAGAGGCCATGTCTCTCCTCGGAAGCTTTTGTCCAAAATCCTCCCTTCCTCACATAAGCCTACCCTCCCTAAAATCTCCTCCCTCTCACTTCGTTATCATGCATAACAAGACAAAGTTAGTTACTCATCTAATTTCCCATTATGCCCATTATCTGCCACATCACCACCATATTCTTTTTATTTTTCCTTTCATAAACTTTTCCCCATCTCTTACTTGATGTTTCTTGGCTTTGCCTTCTTTTGTAAACCTAGCCCATTTTAACAATGGGCCCATCAATTTGAAAAAAACCCTTAGTGAGTTCATAAACCTAATCTAAATCTCTTTCTTCCAAAATTAAGTTTATATAAGTGTCTTGTAGAAAGACTTATGGAGAAAACGAAAGCTGTAAAACTAAAGTGTTATTCTTGTGAGATTGCCTTATTGTTTGAGATTTTAGTTAGCTTGAAAAAAAAAAAAAAAAACCTAAGAGTGAGAGAAAGTATGTGTGGTAAGAAAAGTGTAAAAGCTAAATGCTTAGCCTTGTGAGGTTACATTAGAAAAGATGGTAAAAGCTAAGATGCTTATCCTGTGAGTCAAGGTTGTTTATATTCTTAATAATTACTCACATTGAATAAAATACTCTTGTTTTATGCTTGAGAACTAGATATAAAACATATTGGCTTGAACCAATATAAAATTGGTTGTGTGATTATGTCTCTTTTTTACCTTTTTTACATTGTGTTTTAAGTTTTACTTAATAGAATAGATAGTCATTCTTAAAGAACTTGATGTTGTTTTAAAAAGAATCAAAATTTCTGAGAGAAAGAAAAATAATTTTAAAATTCAATTTAACTCTTCTTTTTTGAATTACTTTTAGATTAGCAATATCCTATGTTATATCATTATTTAGATGATCATAGGGTCCATGTATCCTTCTAGTGAATTACTTTGCCATTCTTGTCAAATGAAGATGTTAGACTATTTCTTAATTCCATTTGGTCTTTATCAACCGC
Source organism: Erythrophleum ivorense (assembly GCA_026724425.1). NCBI lineage: Eukaryota > Viridiplantae > Streptophyta > Magnoliopsida > Fabales > Fabaceae > Erythrophleum > Erythrophleum ivorense. Next base: position 31,303,659 of record JAIUCV010000002.1, on the reverse strand, counting down.
CTTTCATAAATACCAAACTCTTGTTGCGTTCAAAATTCAAAGTCAAAAGTAGAGAAACCATTTTCAGTGATCATTCAACAACTTTGACGTGATAAGGAGAGTTAAGTAGGTGAAATTTCAAGGACAAATTTAAAGGCCGGTGCTATGTGTCTTCGTTCATGGTATTACTTGTATGTGGCCCACGACAAAGTGGTGAACTGGATGTTATTGAATGACTGTTGATGTTTTCTGCTATATTTCCCAGGTTTCTGTATTATTATCATTGTGTTACAAAAATGTTGAGCTTCTATGGTTACTAGTTACATGCTTCGTGTTAGATTAGCGAGTTCATCTAAGTTTTTATTTCGACTATTAATTTAGCGTCGCTCAAGTGATAATTGAAATGACAATTCTAGTTTTTCAAATCTTTACAGATTTATTTATAAGATATTTGAAAATAATAAATATAAAATTTTTAAAATTTGAATTTTAAAATTGATGTGCTGTATGTATCCTATATATAATATAGGGAAACTAATATATCTGGTATCTCATATAAAAATTTTATGAATAAGTTTTTAAACACTTGGAAATTTAGACTATTCAGTTATCAGGCCTCATCTTAATGATTTTTCTCGGAATGAAATAGGAAACTCTTGACAAACTTTAATACAAGGCTTTTACGTCTCACAATATTGTGTTGGTAGAAAGTCATTATTTATCTAACCCCAAACGATTAGTTTAGTGGTCGAAAAGTATTACCACAATTTTTGGATCTTAATAATGTGAATTTGTTGGGGCTAGATTGCAATTTTTTTTTTTAAATTCATTTTGGTGAATCTCTTAATAACAACATTGATGGTATATGTCAATTGGTTGGAACCCTACTTGACTACAATAATAAAAAATGTGCCATCAAATTGGGCTTAATGTTTCCCTTGTTTCTCCGTGTATTATAAGCTACCCGCCGTGGTGCCATTTGTACCATGCATTAACGAAGTTCTTACAAATTTTAACTTTGATGTTCGTGCTTTCTTTCTTTGGTCAGTTATTTTTGTGTTCTTACGAATTTTGACTACAGTGTTTTTGCTATCTCAACAAATCAAATATAGGAGTGAAATGAAATATTTCTTTTAATGTCATATCAAACATAATAATAAGTCACATTATTTTATTTTATTGAGGCTCATTCCTATAAAAAAAACATTTCATCTAACCAAACAAATTTAATTCCCAAGTGTATGTTACAATCCAAGAACATCAAATTATTGATTTGGTTTCTTATGTAACTAACCGATAAAAATTGAAACTTAATCTTCATTGTCTTGGTATCGGAATGCTATAAATATAATTCAATTTTTTTCTGCTCGTTATGATATATGATTTTTCTAATTAAAATCAATAAATAAAATTGGAATTTCTATGTCAAATTTAAGTATCAGACAATGGGTATAACTGTTGAATGAACAATTGAAATGTTGCACGCTAGCTGATTATATAGTTTCCTCAAATTCATTACATCTGAAAGGATGTTGAAAGTGGCATAAATTAAGGAATACTCATTCCTTTGTGGCTTCTTTACTAGGAAGTATAGACATTGATACTGATATAATATGATACAAATCTGACATTATGACAAAATAAAATATAAAGTTTTAAATTATATCTGATACGAATATCTAACACATAACAAACACAATATTTTTTTTAAGTGTCTATTTTTGATGAATTATCTGTTTTCTTTTGAGTTTGAGCATGAGATTCCAGTCTGTTGCACGTCTGTACTAGTCTGTCACCATGGCATCTTGAGAGTGAATCATATTCCATGACCTAAAGAACATAAAATTGGTCTGTATTAATCATATTCTTTCTTATCAGAACTTCATTGAAAAAAACAAAAATCAAAAGTGTTATGCGTAATAGTATTTCCCATGATTCTTATCATAAAACGGTCACCTATCTTGTTTGCTTGTCTTCTTTGTTCCTTGTGGCTAAATTGCAAAATTCTCAGCCAAATCACACTTTTTTTTTCTTTATTCATCTTCATGCATATTCTTAAAGTAAGGGCTAAAATAAGAGAGCAACATTAAGCTAATATGCCTAAAGTGGAGGCATGCTGTAACGGCAAATTTCAGCCACAGAAAACGAGATTGTTCCTATTGCCAGGTGAAGGGTCATTCAGTGCCTTTCACTTCATCAAAAACTCCATGAAATGTTCTCTTTGTTTTGCAACAATAATCCTCAATATTTCCCTTTATTAGTTCAATTATGGGCTCCATTAACCAATCAGGGAAGCCCTAGCAAGCAAAGTAAAGGCTCCTTTCAATCAATCTCCAGAGTTTGGTCTCCTCACGCTCATGTTTGATGGGGAGAGGGAGGTTGATTTGATTGAAAGTTAAAGGGAATGTGTCATCTAATTACAAAATTTTTTTAGTAAGCCTATTTTATAAAATTAAGTAGATTATACTAAGTATTACTTCCAATCTCATATATAAGAAATAAATCATTAATTTAAGAAAATTAAAAAAATTAGTTAAAAGTAATTAATCTTCTTAATTTTGTCCTAAATAAAAGTTATTATTCAAAAATGCCCTTATTTAAGGTATGTATTTTCTCCTTAAAATTAATAATAGTTACTACCCATAATTGAAAGACTCATCTAATAGAGAGTATAATTGAAATACTATAATTAATATACTAGATATTAGTGTTTTATTTCTTATATTTTAGATTAAATCAAATCCTAAAAAAGTCTGTTATATATGAGAAAGTAATATATATTTTAATAGAGCTTATTTTTAATGAGAAGAAATCTACTTTGCACCTTGATAGATAAGTAACTGTCACTTTATTCTTCACATAGCATTTCTATCAATTTTGTCGATGTTCAATTATTAAAATGCTTTTAATATTATCCTTTTGTCTTATCTTTATCCAAAAATTAACATCAAGCATAATAAATTTTTGACTTGAACTGAACAAGTTGAAGTATGATAATGTAAATTAACAATCTCAGGCAAATTATAAAAGTTCAAGTCAACAATTTATGGATTTGGTGTTAATTTTTTAGTGGTAATACGATAGAAGGTTAGAATTTAAAAAAAAAAATCAATAATTGAAAGACTGAGCCGGATGACTAAATTAAAAGCTGACTTCTCTATCAAGAATTAAATTATATATTTTTCTCTTAATAATAATAATAACTATATATTTATGTATTTATAATAAACTTGATAATTTATTTATATTTAATAGATTGGATGTATTCGAAATTCTCTCATCATCTATCTACATTTATCTACCAGTCTAATCTCTTTAGCTTTAAAAGGTTCGAATTCACATGAGCTGTTTAGCACAAGATGTAGCACATGCCAAGGTTCGACCCTTTACCCAAAAGAAAGCGTACTATCTGAACTGACTAAGGTAACTTACCTTGCTGACACATATTACAATCTCATATGCTGCTATTCTGGGCAGAAACAAGAAAAAGAGAAGGGAAAAAAGAATGATGCTGTAAAAAGAAAGCCTACCATCTGGACTGACTGAGGTAGCTTATCTAGCTGACACATATTACAATCTCATATGCCGCTATTCTCCACAGAAACAAGAAAAAGAGGAGGGAAAAAAGAATGATGCTGTAATTTTAAGCATATCCTTTTCTACTACTCGCTTGGAAGATAAGTTAAAGAAGAATCTGCAATTTTAAGGGGATTTCTAGCTTACCTACGGTAATTTGAGGCAAACGGTTATCGAAGTATGTGAAGTGGAACTGAATTATCTCCGATTATTGCACTGTATATTAGTTGAAAGAGAGAAAGAGGATGGACCCCACTTCAATGGGGCTAACATCGCTCTTTTTACTTTTACTCTTAATGCATCATGCAATAATAGAAGGAGATATTTATATATATGAAGTTGATTAAATGCAATTAACGAGTATAGTTTTATAGGTTGAAATTAATATGAAACTAAAAATAGTTGACAATTCAAATTCCCACCAGCGACACTTGACCTCTTTTACATACTCATAATTATTGATATAGCTGAATTATTCAGTCGTATGGCAAAACATGCGTGGTTGTCTGATGATCAAGTTAGTACATAAAAATAGCATAAAAGTAAGTAAGAGGCGTCACTTAAATATGAAGAGGGTTGATTGCATATATAGATAAGAAAGTCTGTGACTCCTCTCAGGGTATTTTAACAATTTTAAACACTAGGTTGGTAATAGTTTTGGAGGATGGCTCCAAAATATGTAGAGAATATGTGGCGAATATCTGCCAAATAATTAATCGATTAGTTGCAAAGCAGGTATATAATATGGCAAACTCTAAAGTAGAGATAGTATTATATGATGAATTAAGTTGGTGGACTGTGTGTCACCCCAAAATATATATTATTATATGCTATATATTTAAAACAAAAAAATTTAAAAGCCAGTTTTAAATTTTTGTATTATCCACTTTTTGCTCTTACTAACTTTCATGTCAATAACAATTTTGGTTTAAAAAAAGAAAGCGCTCAAAATCTTATGAATAAGAAGGAATATGGATCCCCTTTAGTTATTATTATGAAATAGAAGGTGTAATTAAGTTATTTGCTTGGCATGTCTCAACATATGTCTTTTTTTTTAGAGTAAAAAATTTTTTAATTATGAGAATAAAAATTTTAGTCATGAAAAAAAAACCACATTTTATATTATAGAACACGTAAGTTTTTTAACAATATATCTAGTTTTTCCTCTCATTCCTATCTATTATTGTTTAAAAAATGAAAGTTCTGAAAAAATTACACTTCATAATTACAAGTTGAAAATATTTATTGTTTAATTTGAAATTATTTTAAAGGTTTAATAAATCAAAATTTTTTGTCTTCATAATTAAATTTTTTTATTCTTGTAGTTAAAATTTTCTTTCAATTAAAATTTTTATTTTCACAATTAAAATTTTTTGTCTCAACAAAAAATGATGCATATAATCATTATGCGAGCAAATAACTTGGCTAGCCGCAACTTTTGCAAAGGATTCATGTCCAATGAGTAGTGTAGAAATAAGGAAGAATTAAAATCAAGTCATTAATATAAAATTCATCTCAATCACAACGACCCACAATATAATTGATAGTTTCTGCATCAGAAAAATCTAAAGGGATCATGTGTGTTTGTCTCTTGACAGTTATCAAGACTTGGAAAAAAGCATATATAGTACGTTGGTGGTGGACATCTATAATAGGTGGGGGTTCAATGATTGTGAAGGTGTGTTATTATTAAAGTTCACAAAACCAAAATAAAGACAAGAACTGCAGTCATTTTCTGGGGTTAATACAGTGAAGCAGCAGTCAAATGTTGGTGTCAAATCAGATGAATGAATCTTGTGTTTAGTCACAGTCATGGTCATGCGCATGGGAGGCCTCTGAGCTGTGCGGGGAGCCTTTGAGCTGTGCGTAAATTTTCTTGCTTTGCTTCCTGCACTTGTATACTTGGTGGCATTCAGCCGCTAATTATGCAAAAAAGAGGGATAGTGACTTGATTTGGCTCAACTTACTGTTTCAAGGTCGCACACTCAGGCTAGCTGCAACAAATCAGACTGAGACTTTCAGAGTTGATTCATCAAAAGGGCCACTTGATCTAGTTGCATGGACTGAAATTGAATTCTACTTTATGAACTTCATTTAAGATCACAAAGAAAAGAGAGACCTTGACTTGTTAGTTCATATATATATATATATATATATAAGCCGTTTTAGCTACTATTTTTTTGTGCTGCGTGAAATGCGTGTGTGTGTATGTGTTTTTCAAATTATTTATTCTAAAGATCAAAAAATTATTAATAGAGACCAGAAAATTAGAACATTTATTCTAAAGCTTTTATATTTTAAAATTATTTTAAAAGACAAAAAAATTTAATATTTTAAAGTGTTTATAGAAATACCCTTAATGATGATAATACCCGGATGATCTAATATTGATGAAAGAGGGTGATAATACAAGTAAAATTAATAAGAATATAAGTAAAAGTGATAAATAACTTTTAAGAGATTTAATGATAACAATATCATATTATAACTATATTGTTACACAATATTACATTGCATTATTTTGTATGCAAGAAAGTTTCAATAAAATATTATTACTATTAAATATTTCACGAGTTACTTCAAACCTGTGCAATGCTTAGGTGCTCATTAGTACCCATCAGGCTTATTTCTATTATTAAACTAACGACGAGACTTACATATAAATTTCATTAAATTTTTATTATTACATTCTCCCATACAAATATAACGTGTGAAAAAATCACTTAATTTTTCTCCTTCAACTGATCCCTCAAAGTTGAGAGGACAAATTTTAGAGTACAATAAACTATCCCTGGAAACAAAGAATATAGTTATCTAGTACAATATTGATGGGCTTAAACAGAGTAAAAATCACGTAATTTTTGTTTAATGTTGTTTTAATTGTAGCAATTAGTTTTCTCATATTATCCAAAACTGAATGCGAGTAACATGTGATCCTTCACCCTTGGTGGAAGGATGAATTCGAACATTCGAATACTACGCGATGATTAATTGATAATAAAATAAATAATTGAGAATCAAATGATATGTTAAATAAATTACTTTTGAATCAAATCATAAAGAAGCAAAATAACTTTATACATTATAAAATTAATATTAATAATGTAGAGTAGATTCTCAACAATATGGCAATATGAAATCTAAACAAGATGTCATAGATTTTTATAATAATATAATATGAGGAACCAACCATATTTTTAATGCAAATAGATAGGTGAAACCTCCAAGGGCATTTTTGTCATTTCACGTGATACCTATAGGAAACGGTTACAATACGTGCATAAGATAGTTCTATAATGAGATGAAAGAGCATTAGTGCCCATAGGAATTTGTTAGTTTTTAGGGCACATGTAGCTTTTGAAGAGGGGGAGATGAAAAAATATAGAAGTAGACTTGATACTATATTTTGATTAGAGATTTTAAGATATTAAATATATAATTTTTTATTTATATACTTCTTTTAAAATTTAATTTTTTGAATATAAAATTTTCTATTTATACTTGTAACCCCCTAATATATGTTGGAAATCAAAGTAAGGCTCCAAGAGCACCTAATGCAAGATCTACTGTTCCCTCCACATGCTTGGCGAATTTTTGTGTTCTTGATTCGTTGATAGAGGTTGGTGAAGGCGTGGGGCCCTTTGCGATGACGCGTTCAAGATGAGCTTAGCTTTCTACTCAATAAAGCATGTCCTTTTAAGGAAGGAAGCTAAGAGCCAAAAAGTATAGTTTAGACTGTGAAGATGTTTATATTCGATGATTTTAAATTTTAAAATTATTTTAAAAATTTAATAACTAAAAAATTAAAATTTATAAAAATTTATAATTTTAAATTTTAAATTAAATTTTTTTAATATAAATATTTTTAATTTGAGATTTTTAATTATAATTTTTTTAATTTTTGAATCCATAAGAAAAGAAGCTGTGATAGGGAAAAAGCCACAGATTCCCAAGGTGACAATTAAGCACGTGTCAATTATATATATTAACTTTAAATCTCATGAACCCGTTTCTTCATTCATAAGCATTCACGGATGCGGCGATCACTCACTTTGATTTTTGTTAATTATTTGAATACAAAATAAAATAAAAAAAATTCAATCCTAACCAGGTCTAATTTCATTATTCACAAAATATCCATATGTTAATCTTATAAAGTTAATTTAACTATGGATGTGGTTATGTAATATGTGATTAAACATATTATTAAAAGCTTAAATATTAATTTTACTAAAATTTTGAAGTTATGCATAAGTTTTCTTTTATTTGAATATTTTACCTCAACACAAATGGCTAATTTTTTGCCAAATTAAAGATATACATATTTGTTGAGGTATTTGTAAATTATTTTAGATACTTTGATTGCACTAAAAATAATTATTTATAGAAAATTAATTCTCTCAATTTTTTTAAATTAATAGACAACTCTTTAAAAAAAAAAAAGACACAAAGTATGTGTAATTTATTAGTCAAATAAGTCTTATATATTTAAGTGAGACTTACTACTTAAGTGGACTCTATTAATATATGAGAGGAATTATATAAATAGGTTTGATATCACATTTTGATTTGAAATCTTAAAATATTAGCTATATAGATCTTTCTCATTTATATATATATATATATATATATTAATTAAATTTTATACTTCTTCCATTTCCTACTCACACTAAACCCCATCAAAGATTCTTTGATTGCACTAAAAAAAAAATTATATATAAAAAATTGATTTTCTCAATTTTTTTAAAATTAATAAATAATTTTAAAAAATAAACACAAAATGTGTAAAGCAGCTTACATGTCCAAGTGAGACTTATCACTTGAATAAACCCTACTAAGATGTGAAAAAAATTGTATAATTGAGTTTGACACTATATCTTAATTTAAAAAATTAAGATATTAGATATATAAATTCATTTTACTTATATATATATATATATATATATTCAATTTAATTCAATATAAGATTTCTTCCATTTCTCACTAACGCTAAATTCCATCAAAGATTCCCAATAAATTTGCAAGGCAAATGTTGAGAGAGACATTGCCGTCTACGATTCTTGCTTCGAAATTTTAAGAATTGAAGGGATAAGCTTGGACAGATCGATGATAATGATTGAGTTAGAGCCACCAGTAGCCGTTGAAATCAAAAAATCGCGTTTTCCATTTTGTCAACGTGAGCGCATATTTTGCGAGTGCCAGCACATCACAGGAAGTGACCACACCGTGCTTTAGTTCCTTAATTTCACCTCTCACATCATTCCTTTGAAAATAGAATTCCCATTTTCCATTAATAACATGCGCACATATTCACGTCCCTCTCATATTTGTATCCCACATAAAGTAATTCTTTAAATTAATTATATATACATATTTTTTTTTTATTATGTTATAATGTTTATATTTATATCAATATCTATGCTTCTTAATTTCTATATTGATTTGGTCAGAAGAGGGCATGAAGCAGCAAATAATTTCCTACCAATTAAATGAAAATTAAAGGAAAAAATCTTGTTTCGGTCCAAATAAATATATGTGTGAATTTTTAGTTTGGTTTTTCATAAATCACTTCTTTTAATTTAGTCCCCAATCATTAGAAAGTTTGTAATATTGCTCTTCCATTGTATTTTTATTTAAAATTAAATATAAATCTGGCGATTTTTATTTGACTATTATTTGTCACATTTTATTTGTGCTAAATTTGCCACAGCATCAAAGCCAGCAGATTGTTGTATTTAGCGTCCAATTTCAAATAAAACTGTAATGGAAAGGCAATATTAATTATAAATATTTAAATCATTATGAGAGGCCAAATTAAAAAAAAAAAAGAACTTGTGGATGACTAATTAAATTGAACATCCACTTATTTATTAGGAATCGAAATAAAATTTTCATCACCAAAATTATTAAAAAAATTAAATTGAAAATTTGCCTATATATGTCAAAGATTAAAATAGGGTTTTCCTTAAAATTAAAGAAAAGAGAAACAAAACCCCATTTAGAAAATGCACTCATAATTAACTGATAGACAACATCTTAGTCCAATTACAGTAATTCTTAATTCTAATAAACCTGAATAGAAAACTACTCACTATCCACTAAGCATTCTTAAACTGCTAAACTAAACAGATCTCATAACTTAAAGCCTTAAAGCTATGGTAGAATAATCTATTAAGGAGACAATTAAGACTCCCTAAGCATAACATAAAAACCTTTTTTTTTTTTTCTTCTAGGCATCCCAAGATAAAAATAACTTGAGATGCTTTTCCCTTCTCTTTCTTCTAACTGTTATTCACTGTCACATTTCACCCAAGTTCCACAAAGAATATTCTCCCATGCTGCTGCTTAAAACCCAATCACTCTCTGAACTCTGAGAATAATCAAATTGGGAAATGCCATAATTTTCAGTCCTTGAAAATGGCTCCAAGTCTAGACCTTCCATGCCATAGCAATCTTGGACTGGATTAAAGCAAACATTATTATTGTAGTTCTCAAACACAGAAGGAAGAGTAGTGCTTGCTGGGTTTTCTGATATTTCAATTGGTTCTTGAAATTGCAAGGAATAATGATCTGGGCAATTAGGATTATTGTTATTGTTGGTGGTGGTGGTGCTTGTGTGATTTGCTGCAATATCTGTGAATTCCCCTTGCGGAGGAGACAGAGAAGGGACGTTAATAGCAGCATTCTCAGAGTTCATGTTTGTGACAGAAGAAGAGGAAGAGAAAGAGTTTGAGTTTTGCTCCATCTTTTGCAGCAACCTCGGCATCCAGAAACATCGAACAGCATCTATGAATCTCTCACTACCTGACTCAATGTTGAGCTGGCGTGCCTGTTTCTGAACTCTTGTTCTCCAGTAATTCTTGATCTCATTGTCTGTTCTTCCTGGCAGATGCTGAGCAATTTTTGACCATCTATGCCCCAGAAACAAACCATTATAGTTATTATGATTGTAATTTGACTATTTAAAATGTTGTTTCAGCTCAAAATTAATTTCTATTTGTTTGTTCTTCATAACTTGAGGTGCCTGAACAACACAAAATTGTATTGGTGATCATTTTCTGAACTGATTATTACCTGTTTCCCCACTTGGAATGGAGTTCAAGGATCAAGAGCTGCTCTTGTGGAGTTAGGTTTCCTCTCTTGATATCTGGTTTCAAGTAGTTCAGCCACCTTAATCTGCAGCTCTTTCCAGTCCTCTTCAATCCTAATAAAATTATTCATCATTCATCAATGAACAATTTAATTTTTTATGTGGAAGTATTTTTCAACATAGTTTCAGAGTCTTTAACCAGTGATTAGGAATTTATGAAGGAGAAAAACAGAGAAGATGAACTTATTTTCTAATCTTAAAGCTCAAAGAATTTATGTACCTGCACTTTTGGCTAACATATTCCAACGACCTTCACCATGAAGAGCAATACAGTGTATGAGTAAACTGTCTTCTTCAAGAGTCCAAGGGCCTCTTCTGAGCTCAGTCTCTTCTTCATTAGACCCCAACCCTGTCTTTGTAGCTGCAGACATAGCTGATGTGAGCACAGCAAGAGAACACCGTAATATAAGTTGCTCTTGTGTGCTGAAGAGCAAGAGAAATGAAAGTGAAGGTGGAATTCAGTATGGTATAAGGGTTTATGTAACGAAAGGATTTGGAATTTGAGCCTTAATGAGGGCCTTTATATATAATGCCCACGGAATTGTCAATGATGTTTTGGTAGTAGTTTACTGTACAATATGCTACATGTTAGCTCCCAGAAGTACCTAAGTTTGATTATACCCTTTGGAATTGGGTCCCACTAATATTATCACTATGTTCTTCAGGGAGCTGAACTTAGACATTTCGATCTACCGTTATTTCTGAACAAGCCTCAATGAAAGCAACAGAAGAGTTAAAAGGTGATTGTGCACGAATCCAGAGAAGTTGTCAGAGATAACTTTAAAAAATTAAAAAATATATTGTAAATCCCGCAGACATAGCAAGTCACAGCACGGATCTTCACAGTAAAGGATTGATGCTCAACATGATTACTCTATTGATTAAAAAAGGAATGAAAACTAGTTAACAAGGAATTCTGTTTAGGTTTTGTTGGTGTCAAAATTGCCTTTGACTAATTAATAGATAACTTTTAACTGTGATATGGGATCAACTAACAACTTCAATCTCTTTCTTTTTTTTTTTTTGAAGAAGTGAAGATACGATATGACTATCAAAGATAAGTCATTTAGATTCTGAATACAGTTAAGCTTAGGAAATAACAACTTCGAACAAAAGTGAATGAATAATAAAGGAAGAGATTGAATTGCGCTTGAAATATTGCTTAAAATGGATCAATACATGTACAATTCGGGCAATATTAAGTAATGACAAGAGAAGCCTCAAATAACCTGACTACAACTCTATAAGTCAGCTAAAAGATGAAAGTGAACAACTAGGTTAAAGCCGGAAATGAAAAGCATAACACAAGTGAATAGAAGCGGCTAAACAAAACGTAAAGAATGAATTGTAAGTCAAGTCCTTGATGGTTTTTCTGCGTGCTTGATCTTCTCTCCCTGCTGTCTTATAGCTCCCTCACTGGCCGGTAATTGCTTCCATGTCCGGCCAATGTCCATGCGCTTTTGCCCTATTGAGTGAAATGAACAACTGCACAAGTGGGCGAGAGGGAGGGGAAGAGTTGAAAGCCATAGGTGATGCAGAGGAGGTTGGGGTGCTCAGAAGAAGGGCGACTCAGGAGCAAGGCTTTGACGGCAATGGAGAGAGGTAGCAGCATTTGAACGCCGGCATAATCAGAACCGGAATTGGAAAAAATTATAAGGGATCCAAATTTTATAGTTAATATGAATATTAATAATTCTTATAAATATAATTTTAAATATTTATTAAATTAATATGATAATAAAACTTATTAAAATTAAAAAATAAAAACACATAATAATAAAAAATAAAGAAAGATAATAGCATCAAAATAAATATAATTATCTTAATAAATATATATATATACACTATAAGTGATATAATATATATATATATTAGTTATGAGGATTATTTTTTAGTTTTAATTAAATATTATTTTTTAATAATTTATTCTATAGTAAAATCCTTTGTGATTTTATATTATTTACAAAAAAATTATTTTTTATTTTATTACAAAACATTATTTTTATCGCAGAAAGAATGATTAAAAAATAAAAAAAGAAAAAAATTTTATGTAAGAGTAAAAAGTAGATAGTATTATCAACCAAAAAAATTAATATATTTTATAAAATTTACTATTATGATCAATGTAAGGAGTAATTATATTTTCAAAAATATATATTTAAAAGTTTAAAACATTAAAGCAGACAAATAAAAAATTTTAGGAGGTAAATTTAAAAATATTATATAATATATATAACTTTTTTTTTAAGGATAGCTGCTCAGAAAGAATTTTGACATGTCCTTGTGCCAAAAAGAAAATGAAGCTCATATAATAAGGGAAAAATTAGTACGGAGGACCTAAACATTGCAAATATTATTATAAAGGACTGAAAAATTCAATATTATTTCTGAAAACAAAATGAAATTTGGTGGACAAGAATGCCCTTTATTAATAAGCCTCCTAAAACCCATGCAATTTACTCCATCGGGTCTCTCCCGCCATTTTTGTTCCTCACAAGGTCCACAAACGTCCATGATCGTCTTCCTTCGTTTCTGGAGCTATCTGCTCTTTAGTTCGTCAGTTTTCTTCTCTTCATTTCTTCATCCATCCTCCCCCCATATCTTATACCTTTCATCAAATTCTCTTGTCATCTCGCATCTTGTTATTTGTAACTACTCACAGTCATCGTATGAGTAGAGCAGAACAGAACGGCTTAACCTTTTTGTATGATTGAGTAAGTAGCAATTTATGATATGCAACGTCTCTCAAATTCTCATGGTTAATAGTAATTTCTTCTTTCTGTACTTGTTAAGGATAGTCTGCACCTGGAGTTATAAGCCTTTTTGGACGTTTAACAGGTTTACTACCATTATTGATGTTCTATTTCCATCTCAAAAAGAATGCAATACAGATAGAAATATTATTACTTCTTTTTAGAAATATTACTACCTACTTTTAGCTTTATTATTAGTGATATTATTGTTTTGGTTTAAAAAATGACGAGCAAGTCTAAAGGTTTCTAATTTTTTTAGGTATAGTTGTAATGAGTAGAGGATGGAAAATTAAAAGTCAAGTGAAGTGTTCTGCTACTTTTATTTAGGTGGACAAATCTTAAAAGATTTAGGTGGAAAGATCCACTGTGAGAAGGGTCGAACAAGTGGAAGACTGATAAAGGAAGGTATATCGTTGAAAGAACTAAGGAGATAAGTAAAATTATGCGTGGACTATGATGACAATGAAATGGAAATGAAATACATTTTGAAATTTGATGCCTCGCAGCTATTAGACCTGGTGGACGATAATGGTGTGCAACAACTGATCAAATACAATGATCAATGCACATATATATATATATATATATAATCAATAGGGAACAAACCAGAGCATCAACACCCCACTTGGTAATAGGGTGAGAAATTAGTCTTTTATGACTTGTCCAGTAAATATCTACTATATGTTATAATTTTAATTGGTATACTTGGGTATCGCTCCTAGACTAACAAAATGTGAAATGAATGAAAATGCAGAATAAATTCAAATTCAGTTCATTCCACTACTAAATCTCCTTCCAACTGAGAACTTGTACTTCATCTATGTGCAATACAAAGTGTCCCTTTACTAATGACTGAATTAAATTCTACCACGTAGACAAATTTGATTATTGGGTGCAGGCAAATTTTTTCGAATGCTGTTGAATTAAGGCAAGCACTGTATAAGTATAGTATTGCTCATAAATTTAGATACACTTTCTTAAAGAATAGCCCCTATAAGATGATTGTCAAGTGCAATGTGGAAGGATGCAAGTGAAAGCTAACATCGTATGCAGTAGCTAAAAGTACACCCTTCCTAAGTGTGCGAACCTTTTGTAGTGAGCATGTGCACTCAATACAAGATAACTTGGTAGTAACTCACAAGCAAAAGGTAGACTTAGTAGCATTCATAATAATTAAGAGTGTCAGATCAAGTAGAGATAAAACGCCAAATGATATCCATGGTGAGCTATTCAGAGAATATGAATTAGCATTAAATTACCATCAAGCATGGAGGGGGGAGGAGAAAGCTTTAGTTGATATCAATGGGCCAGTAGACCTATCGTACATGCTAATCCCTTGGTTGTGCAACCATTTAATGGAAACAGATTTAGAAATTATTGTAATGTGGACTTCATCGACAAACAACCATTTTGAAAGGTTGTTCATTGTATATGGATGTTGTATAACTAACTTCATGCTTGATGCATGATTGATATTGTACATTGATGGTTGCCACCCCAGTGGATCATACTTGGGGACTCTCTTAGCTACATCTACGTATGACACAGACAATGACTTGTTTCCACTTACTTATGCAATTGTAGGTGCAAAAATATTTGATGATTGGGTATGGTTCCTTCGAAAGATTAAAGACTTAATTGGTGGTATAAAAATAACTCTAGTTTCAGATCGCTACAATGTCATAATTAGTGCAGTAAGAGAAATGTTTGGTGGGGAGAGACATACATTTTGCTATCGACATATAAAGGAGAACTTTAGTAATGAGTTCTTAAAAGTTTGTAAAGGCAAAGAAGACAGTGTAAGAATGATGCGCTGAAATTGCTAAATGGGATTGTATATGCTCGGTTGGACACAGACTGTGTGAAAGTATTAGAGAAATTGAGGTCATTCTCCCTTGAGTTTGGTAGATGAGTGGAGACCCAGGCTGATGTTGATAGGTGGACATTAGCCAGATTTTCATACTGACAATGGGATAATATCACAACTAACCTTATAGAATCTTTTAATGCATGGATAGTGAAAGAAAGGAAGGACAATATTTTTGTATTAATTAATGAGCATAAGGATAAGCAAGGAAGACATGGCTAAATGGATAAATAGGGTGGGTTTAAAGATTGAGGCAATAATAAAGGAGAATGTTGTAAGGGCAGAAAATATGACAGTAGAGCACTATGGTATTAATAGGCTCCTAATTCGAATAAGAAGCAATGATTTGAGGGTGAATATGGCATTAAGAAAGTGTACTTATCAAGCTTGGCAAATGTCTAGCATCTCATGTCCTCATGCATGTGCAGCAATAAAGAAGGTGCATATGAATGTGTACTCATATGTGGAAGAATGCTACGAGCTCAAGCAAAAGATGTATATGAATGTTATGATTCATGTGCATACTCATGATATGCCAAACCTGAACAATCTTTCGATTAACGATTATACTAGCAACACCTTTCTACTACCACCCATCACCGGCCACCCAGCGGAAAGACCGCAGAAAAGGAGACGTGAATCACAATTTCAAGATAAGGCTAAATATCGGTATTCTTGTTGTCAAAAGGTAGGGCATAACAGAGCTAGGTGCAAAACTCTCAATCCGTCTTTGTCTTGATGTTGTAAAGGTAGCTCCTTGGTGGTTATATATTGGTGTTTTCTGAAGGAAGTAGTTAGTAGTATTATAAATGTGTGAAAGTTAGGCTCTATTTGTACATGAGTAGACACAACCTATTTTTGTTTGAAAGTCTAGAAGTTTGGCTCTTTTGTACATAGGTAGACAAAACCTATTTTTGAAGTTATGGAAGTTAGACTCTCTTTTATACATAGGCATTTTTTTGTACAAACATCAAGGACATATAAAGATTCTTTGTAGTGGTTCTTTGTAGTGGTTACAGGAAAGTAAAGTCTGAATTTGTTGGGCTATTGGCTACTGTATGTAATACGAATGGAAAGTAATAAAAATGAAGTATGTGTTACAAGTGCTAAGTGTATGTAATATTTGTTTATGTTGAATTTTTGTGCATAAGTTATAAAAAGAATTTATAGTATATTAGTATTTGATTAAATTGATCATTAAAATCTTAACTGGAAGGTTTAAGTGTAGGCATTTTGTGCATATTTTCCCTCCATACTATGCCATTTTTTGTTGGTTTTGCAACTTTTCCTTCTTAAATATAAATAGAGGTTGATCATTTTTAAAATTTCAAGGTTTGAAGCAAACAAAGTAAAATCGCCTTTATAGCAAAACTCTAACTTATTTTACTGATCTGCACGTGAATTACAATTTTAGCTGCAGCCAACATTGCTGGTTTACACCCTCTATGCCTGATTAATGAAAAAATGGGAACTGCCTTGGCTTATGAGATTTATAACACACAACTTCCTAAAAATGATTAACCCAGATAGTATCACACATAGCAGATCTAGAGGCACCGTTGAACTCTAAAGATTCATCAAGCTAGAGAAAGATGTTAGGGGATTCAGCTAGCGTGAGGATTTTCAGCAATTAAGTGTTCAAATTTTGGATTCTGTTTGGTATTCAAAGAACTGATGTTACAATCCACCATTGGTATAACACCAAACAGTAATCCACTATTGGCAGGTCATCAAAAAGAAAGAAAAAAAATGTAGTCAGCAGATCAATTATTTCTCCTTTAGTTTTCATTTTTGCGAATCCTTGTTGTTCATAATCCAATTTTAAGACTATTACCATGAAGTTTAGGGAGATTAATACTGGATTTAGGCACATTTCCGTCCATTTTTAGGGACTTTCGAAAGTATAATTATTAGTGTTGTTTATGCCTGTTGCTACATGTTTTTTAGATATTACTAGTGGCCTTTAGGGATTTTACTACCATATTCAAGTTATGAATTTAGGACGTTAATAGCCAACTTAGTGATATGACTCAGTGGACCTTAAGCAAATAGACGATAATATGTCGACCAAAAAAAAGCAACTCAAGGAATTTTATAATCTTGTTATAATCATAGCAATCTAATATTTACAACCATTAGTTTACAAAGTTTACAAGTGGTTGACATAACGTTCTGGGCTGTAACTACAATAGTACAAAGTCTTGGGGAGAAAACTATCAATGCATTACGACTTATTGGTTTGCTTCTCTTTGATTGTTGCCCTTGCAACCGCCATTACATCACCCCAGCACTTGTTCAGTGAATGGTTCACCAACTCCTATATGAGTTGGACACAAAATGCATCTAACTCTTCTTAAAACCACAACCATTTACCCATGAGCCACCAGGCAATAAACTATAACAAACAATAAAAGAGATGCTCAAATCGGAGTATATGTTGGCATGGTGCGCTCTTCCCACTAAGGCTTTAGTTCCCCAGTCCACAGTTGCAAGATATTATAGAGTCAGGGCTATTCATGCAATACTACAAATATTGTGAGTTCAAAGTAATTCACTTACATGTTTGGCTGCTGGGGCAAGTCAATGTATTTCAAGGTGACAACTGAGCCTGCCGCCACAAATCTCTCTGGTTTCAACAGTTTTAATAGTGTGGCCAACCTGTCTTTCTATGATATCATCTAAAAAGTATCACACACAGCTTAATCATTACAATTAACTTTAACAACTATATTCCAGTAGAACACAGCCTAATTTTACGGTGATGTAGGCCATCTTCCTCTAGCTTGCATTGGTCTTTTGACTCAATGAGTCAATGATGTATATAATGCATGCATAAGGAACCAGAACAAAATAAAACCAGTGGTTCATAAACAACACAAAGGCAAATACCTGCAACCATTTTCAAATGACCAACACTTTTCAAGTAGACATGCCAATAGAAAATAACAAATACCCTATAAGTACGTTACCAAGGTGCAGTCTATAATGTTATAGACCACTTTGTCGGGCCACAGTTTTTTCAGCAAATGATCCACATTGTACTGCTTGATAGGTTTCAAGAGAGTTCTCTACATCAATAATTTTATAAAGTGCATCAAAGCAAGACTTAAAGCAAAGGATCATTAACAGTGATATGAAAAGAAAGACATATTAGTCACCATGAAATCTCCATCCAGAATGTGTCGCCTGACAGTTAAGTTCTCTCACTTTTGGTCTTCCATAAGTACTCTACACACCATGGTTATCACCTACACACACTCAACGAACACAAATATAAAATAATCACTTTTAAAAATTTTACACTAGTCAAGACATCCAAAAGTTAGACTCACCGATGTGCTAATCCACTTCTGTCTACTAAGGCACTGGCACTTAGCACGGGTGAGGTAAAAGTCAAACAAATCAACTACTACCTTAGTAATAAAGTAGACGCATTCATTCACTAATATTAGTACATCAAATACATTTTCACTGTCAACGACATCAAATAAAATACCAACCTAAATTATACAAACATACGAATTTTTCTATATTGATACACATACTCATTGCTATTTGCTCGAGCAGCACGTGAAGTGCAATATTCATATATTGTCTTTTTCTCTTTTTCTATTTTGGCGTTGAAGGCTTCCTCCACAGATGATGATCATTTGACAGCATTTTGACGTTGTCATACTGACCTGCGTGGGTGTTCTTGTCCCTCAACTTTATCTTTCAGGCTAGGGGTATATGGTATTTTCCTCTTCTTCAACTCAATCTCACTAGCCCTTCTGGATGATTCATCAAATTCATCATCCTCCCTATCTTCGCTTGACATGCCCCCAGGTGATACAGTTGCCCCTTCTCCATCCCCTGCCTCATCACCAGCCACATTGTCTGCAGAGGTTCCCTCCATGTCACCCATAAGAGTCACTGCATGGGTAGGGCTGGTAAGTTTTATTTGTAGCATCAATAGATCTTCAGCAAAGTCGTGAGCAAAGGTCAGGAGTCTTTTATATATTTTCTTGATACCCTACAAGGTTCTCATAGATAATAGTTAGTTCACAGATGCCTAAGAACCCTCAACACAATTGATATTCAGGGAGAATTAAAGTTGAGGGTCTAAATATGAAAAAAAATTCCATAACAGGACCTGTTACTATTAGGTTTAGGATAGATTACCATTGAATTAAAGTAAAACACCTTAAACCCAATGGTAATAGGTCCTTCACAATAAAAATACCTTAACTCCATTTCTCCTTTGAGTTGATTCAAATATAGGAAGTGGTACCGGATGATGAAATGCAAATTCTAAAGGGAGTGCTCGTGGGCATTTGGTATTAAAGATTCCCTGCATCTAGAAGTAATATCAAAACAATTGGTAAATTACCAAATAATTGTATAAGCCTATACAGTAGCATTATCATATATATCCAAATAGAAAGTAGCTTACCTGAACATGCTCCTTCTTAAGTTTAACCCTTTTTTGGATGCGTTGTTGGGTCTAAAACTTGATAGCATTAGCATTGTTGGGGACAATTACATCTCCAAGAGGAAAATGCTACAGGAAAAATACTAATTAAAATTGAACTTGTTAGATGTGTGAAATTATAGGTTAAATAAATATACAGGTAACAAATCATATTATCAGGAATGGCAAACATCCTCCAATGCTATTCTTTTTCATTATTTTACGTAGAGCTTTTTTGAAACTTACCACTTCCTTTATAAGAGTAGACAGGACAAGTTCTACCCAGTCATACATGGTTGCATGGTCGATGTCCACAATTGTAGGAAGCAGTTTGTCATTCACGTATAAGCTAGATGTCGGGCATAGGAAAGTCCCTAAGGTAAACAGCAAAAAAACTCGCTTGAAGTCTCTGTCAGCCTTGCCTCTTGATACAATATCTTTCACATCCTTCAACTTTTTTTCCTTGAAATTTCTTCTGACTGTAACCATGCCTTCTCCCTCTAAACTATCAAGTATAGGCTTGCCACTGATGGGAATGCCTATCATACCATGGACATCTTCAGCTTTGAGCGATACTCGTTTACCTCTGATTGATAGCGATCTAGTTGGAACATCAAAGGCTGCAACAAGCTCCATACACAAGTCCCTTGACAGGGTTTGGAATGCCAAATCTAGCAATTTTCCAAACCCCATTTCCTTCACCAATTTATTGCGTATACTATTATTTCTGATAAATTCAACAGTTTCCTTAAATTGAGAGGGCGAGCACCTTATCCCAATTGGTATCTATAGAACACAAATAATTCAATAACATAGCATGAACTCATCAAATGAGGGATTTCAGGGATGCATAACAATGAATTTTTCCTTATACAGGAATTTCTAGGAACATGCTCCTTCTTGTGCTCCATTCGCTCTTCATAAGCTTCATCCTTATACCTCTTTTGCTTATTTGGCTCCAAGTTCTGCCACTTTGCTAGGACTACAACATTCCCCTGTAGAAGGATAACCAACAATGTTACTCATTTCCCCACCATATTTTGGATATCATTTGCTCTACATCAATTATGTTGCCTACTTCTTTAACATTGTGAAACTTTCCTTTGTTTTTTTTTTATAAAATTCAGCCCTGGAAATGAAAACACCCACCTCATTAAGTCTTTTTTCGATTACCATAAATTATCACCATGTCATAAAATATAAAAAAAGATCACCTGAACTTATGCAATCCAAATCTGTATTTATATGAGGTATTGTCTTTATCCTCCATTGTACTTTATCCTGACAGTTACAAATCAATATCCTTCTACCACAGCCACAAACAACCAAAGAAACTATCAATAATCTCTTCTTATACAAACAACCAAGTGTGATTGACAATGACTCCACACATGCTAGCTACAAGTAATAAAACCATTGCATTATAACTAATAAGCAAAACAGGAAATTTGTATAGCACACATGCTTGTCATATATGTTGCATTATATAATTAAATCACGAATGTTCTATACTCAACCTCTATTAATAATTCATATATTCATTTTGCTACATTATTACCAACTTTAGTGTTTTAGCCCATTACTACTAGGTTTAGGTGTGTTACTATTGCATCTCAGAAAAAATACTGTCATATTTAGGGATATTCACACATACTGTCTTACTTCATTTGAACACATTTAAAACTGTGCTTTGCTATTGACCTTTTGTCATGCGACCACTAAGTTTCGGTGTTTTCTACTCCATTTAAGAAAATTTATTAGGAACCATGGACAACCATTACTACCATATTTATGGATGTTACTCCTGTGCTTAATGACATTTACTACCAGGTTTAGGAACTGTCGTCCACTATTGACTTTTAGGCGCTTTACTTCCAACTTTAGTTATGTTACTATTTAATTTCAACAAATTTACTACCATGTTTAGGAATTTACCATAGCATACTTATAGTTTTAGAACTCTTACTCCTAAGTTTAAGGACTTTGCTAATGGAATTAGGAAATTTTATATCACTAAGTTCCAAACACATTACTCGCTACTGGATCATCAAATCTAAACTTATCCCCCAACTTATCCCATATCCCAAATTCCAAATTCAGGTTTCAAACAATATCTAATACACAATAGCATTCATCCAATGCCAAAAGAATTTCACATCCACATGTCTAAATCGAAAGTCTTGCCATTCACTATCCAAATTCCCTTTGCCAATGATACCCATATTTGCTTTTGATGTAAAAGCGTGTGAATACTAGCATTTAGCATTTACGAAGGAATAAAAGTGTGAATCTTTGGACCTATCGTATGAGAAGGAGAGGTGCTACTTACCTTGCTTTTCATAGATTTTTTAGCGTAGGAGAACCTGTCGAAGGCTACTACTAACACGCGTCGTTCAAACCATTGAAGGATGCCTCTTCGGTGAAAAACTATCTATGGATTTTTAGTGACCGGTTGAGAGAGAAAACTTCTAATGATTTCCACTGACAGGAGAAACGGTTGAATGCTCGGCAATGGAGGGAGGGAGAAGCGACCAGCGTCTGGAGGGCAAAAGGTGCATTTGGATGCGATTTGACTTTAGTGGCTTATTCAGCAGAGAAGCTAAGGGTATTTTTGTCCATCAAATCTTCCTTGGTTCTACAGCATAATATTGAATTTTTAGGTCATTTATAATAATATTTGCAATGCTTGGGTCCTCCGTACTAATTTTTTCTATAGTAAAAGGTGAACAACTGCAGCATGACAATGAATGCAAAATTGCAAGTTGTATGAACATGGAGGACTTATAGCATGATAGATGAGGTTTCATTGCTACTCTCCAAAATGTAACTCTCCTTTACCTTTTTTTCCTCTAACCTAAAAGGCATTTCCTCTTCCTTGCCCATTATATCCTTTCTATTCCAATTTACCAAATATGCTGTTATTCCTTTCCTTTCTCTCATAACTTTGAAAAATAAATAAATAAATTTTCAATTAAATGTTTTAGAAAAATATGTAACATCCTGCCATCCTCTTTATTCAGCATAGTTACGTACGCCATGGTTGTTAGATCAGAAAGGAATGGACCAGTGACTGAAAAAAAGAGGGAGAAGATGAAAATTATGTTTGATAAGATGAAGAGGGCTTCCCGTTAGCATTCTATTGCAACCACTTGACACTATAGTGCTTTCTACTAGAAAAATTAAGAATGGAAAATTAGAAATAGGCTTTGAAGTTTGAAAAATCATTATCTTTAAAGAGATATTACTTATATACGAGGAATTTATAAATAATGCTCTTTCAGGATATAATAAAACTATTAAAAAAATATTCATAAGAATTTAGTACTTTTGATTTGAAAAAAAAAAATTATTTATACAACTTTGAACAATTATTTTTCAATAATCATATCTGTTTATTTTGTTAATAGACATATTTATTTTTTATTACCAAACATAAATATTCTCTTTTAACAATTATCTTTTAATAGGCATATCTGTTATTTATTAATAGACATGTTTATTTTCGATTAATAGGTGTCTAGTTTAACATGCATACCAATTTATTTAATTCAAAACTTTAAAATAATTAAATTAAGATTGCTAGATTTTATTTCCTTTTAAGGCTCAAAGCCTAAACCCCAAATCCAAGTCTAAGTCTATAATATATATATATATATATATTATTTTGGACATACTAAATTGGCTTACTTTTACATACCTCTAAATAACATATTTCTTACCCAATGTGGGACTTTAAGTTCCACTATATATTACAAATTATATAACAATTTCCTACTAGTTTGTAATATTGCTTCACAATATCATGCATATCAGAAAGAAATTTTATAACGATTTAAACTTTTTGTTAGTATAAATCTCTTGAAGTTTCGATGAAATTATTGGCATATTAAGATTTGAATCACAACTCTTTATGCTAAAACCGAAAGAATCACACACAAAAATATTATTAAATGCTAAGAACTTTAGGCATTTTGCTTTAACACTGTTATAGTTATGTACTAATCTTTGTTTTATGAATATTTACAAGACTAATCCCTTAAATCTTATTTGAAGTGACATCACTTCAATATTCATGTAGTTGAAATTTGTCATTATGTTCATGTTATTTCATATATTTAATAACTCTATTAAGATTTTCATCAACCTTCTGATTTAACAGTATACATTATAAAGTTTTTTTTATGTCCTTGTTACTTTAAACACTTTTTAGCTCCATGAACCCATTTTTTAACAATTTGCACAACATACTCTACCATAAAGCTTTAATGAAAAATCTAATGCTTAATTATCACATAATAACTTGTCGTTATTCATTAAACTTATATTATTATAATGTGTACTAATTCAAAGTTGGGTTTCCATTACTAGTATTTTGTTTTAAGGGTTTAAACCCCATTTTCTCACGAGTTTGTTATACTATATCTTTTGATAATGCTTTGGTAAGATGATTAGGCAAATTCTTACTTGATCGTACATAGACTACCATCATAATTTCATTTATTATTAATTTTCTTATATAAGCATGTCTTAAGTTTATATATTTTGGTTTCCCATTATACACTTTGTTGTGGGTTACACATATTGTAGCTTATTATCACAAGATATGAAAATGGTTGGCATAGGTTGTGGCTACAACTTTATATCCAATAGCAAGTTTCTCAACTATTTCACTTCTTTTCCAATACCTACTAATGCTATAAGTTAGAGTACAAATTATATAAGTGATCAGTTAGTGTATTTAGAATATGTTCATGGCACATCAACTCATCTTTTTCATGCTTATTTCTCCGTGTTTTGATTTCCTTAAAATCATTCTCAGTGAAATCTGATAGTATAAGCAATAGAAGATTCAAAATGTAATAAATCTTTAAGATAGTCAACAAAAATACTATCTTATCTTTCCAATGAATGAAATTAGTGCCATTGAATCAGTCAATTTTGATAAAATTTTTTAAATTTTCTATAGTAATCACTTTTTTAAAATTATTAGAAATAAGAAATTATGAATAGGTTTTGAGACTTAAAAAATCACTATATTTAAAGAGTGTTTGCCTGTACATTGGGAATTTACATATGATACTCTTCTAAGATATAATAAAATGTTTAAAGAAATATTTAAAAGAATTTAGCATTTTTGGTTTAAAAAAATTATTTATAGGCTCCAAATAGTTGTCTTTCAATAATTATATTTATTTATTTTATTAATAAACATGTTTAATCTCTATTAATAGATATAACTGTTCTCTTTTAACAATTATTTTTAATATATATATATATATCAATTCTTTATTAATAGATATATTTATTCTTTATTAACATATATCTAGTTTAATAGATATGCTCATTTATTTAATTCAAAATTTTAAAATAATAAAAATTAAGATTGTTAGACTTTATTTAAAAAAAAAAACTTAAAACTCAAACTCTAAGTTCAATTTTAAGCCTTTTAATATATATATATATATATATTAAGTATTAGTATATATATATTAATTTTTTTAAACATAATAAACAGCTTTATCCTTATATATTTTTAAATGATATTTTTGTTGCCCAACATGAGACTTTAAATCATATTACAAACTATGTAACATTTTCCGTCTAAAAATGAATTAGAAAGGTAATGGACACCACAGAAAGCTATGGGACAAGACGAATTTGCCCCAACTAATATAAAAGAATCATGCCCTTTGGCCTTTGCCATATCATTTCGAACGCCCTACTTTCAGCCCAACCATATCATATAGATATTATTCCAATACTGTTCCTCCCTCTCGTTTGTTGAATATGAGTCAAAGGTCTGAGATATATGAAGGGAAAGACGTAAAATGGGCTTTTTGGAACCCAGCAGATCGTTCATGAGGAATTTCCATTTTGATTGTTAACATATTGGTTGACTATAGACTAAAAAGCAATTGCTTCAATTGATTATTTTAGACAAATAGGGAAATAGGGAACAGTGAGAACAAGGTAGAAATAGGGAAAACACAAAAACCTAAGCTTGAACCGGAGAATAAGGGAGCTCATGCCTGCCTCAGCCATTCAGATCCAATCACTCCTTGTTTGTAACTCCAATATGTTAAATGTTTGTTTATTAAATAAAATTTAAAATTTTTTTTAGTTCAAGACTATTTTGGTCAATTTGTTACATTTTCTTTTCAATTAGTTATTATTTTTATTTTACTAAATATCTAAATGTAAAAATGTTTTTTTTTCTTTTCATATTATATCTAATATAATTTTTAATCACATAATTCTATTATATTTTTATTTCTATTTGTCTCATTAACTTCTTAAAAATCTTTTTACTCTATCAAACACAATTTTAAGGTAAATAAGTTTTTTGTTGAGAGAAAATTACAAGTGAAAAGCCCCTAAACTAAGCAAAATCAGATGAGTTTAGACTCAGTGATTCAAAGCGGTATTTAACTTTTTTGTTTTCGTAAAAAAAAAACTTAAATGAATGAATATACTTTTTTATTTGTTAATTAATGTCCCACATAAGAAACGTCTTTGACTGACCAAAATATTTAAGTGAAAGGGACTGATCTAGCTAAGTGCGGAAATACAAGGTAGGCTTAGACGGGCGGCAAAGAGGCGTGTCAACAATTCAGTGATAGTTAGTAGTGACAGTTTAGATTCATCAACGTTCGAGTGCACATCTGAAAATAATTTTTCAATATGCATCTAATTGAAGTTTTGTTCAGTGTTATAATAGTTTTTACAAAATATTTATTAACCAATATATAATAACCATGATTATTTTCATATTTTTATTAAAAAAAATTAAATCATTTTACAACAATTTTTATAAAAATATTTAGCTTAAATATACATTGATCCCTCTAATTTTATAAAAATTTTAAATTGCTTCATCTAATTCAAAATAAAATAATATTGTATTCTTTTTTTTTAAATAATCCAATTCTGCTTCTTTTTCGCATTTGTCATCTTATTTAAGTATGAGTTCACAGTGACAGGTAAATAAATAATGTCTAAGAATAAATAATTAAATTTAGCATTAAATTCTAAATAGATAATGTGGCATGGACAAAATTGAATAGCTTTTTAAAAAAAAAATAAAAGGACATTATTTCTTACTTTTATATTAGGGTGATCAAATCCATATCTACATCTATATATATATATATATATAAATTATGATAGAGTCGCATTGTAACTAAATTGGTTCAGTATAAATTGTGGTAGAGTTGCATTGTAACTAAATTGGTTCAGTTACTATGCAGCTCCACAGGCTGTGCACACTGGCATTATTATGTTTGGACAAATACTATTTATTTAATTTTTTTTTTTGAATTTTTTTTTGTAAGGTCCCTAAAAACATTATATATATATATATATATATATGTGTGTGGTGGAATTGCACTGTAGCTAAATCGATTATTGTACAGGTTGCATGTTGTCATTGTTCATGTCGGTATAAATATTGTTTATTTACTTTTTTTTTTTAATTTTTTTTGTGGTGTTCCTAAAAACATTTTCTGAATCTCTACATTTTGCCGAAGAAAGCACTTAGTTTTTATTAAATTGGAAAGACCAAAAGTATTTAAATCAAAATCATTAAATAAGCTCAATTTGAAAATATTGATAAATAAAATTAGTCAGTTTATATATAACATGTTTACGTGTCTTTTGATGAGTAATATATTTATATATCTTTATAAGTCATTAACATTTTATAAATAAATTTGACTGCAAATTTTTTATCAGCACATATATTTCATCTTCAAATAAGTGATGATTGAATTTTCCAGCACGAATTATTGTTCTGCAAAAATAATTTGATTTCTGCTTTTACATCTTATCAAGAAAAGCTGAGGGAAATAAAAAGGCAAAAAAATTAAAAGATATGAAAAGATTCAAAATCGTGAGCAATCAATAATAAAAGGAAAAATGGTATCATATATATATATACACACTCGTGAGGAGAATGACACCTCTTCACTCAAAAAGATTGAGGTTTGCCATAAAGGGTTGAGAGTCCAGTCAGATTGGAGGAAGATGCTTTTGTCACTGTTGCAGAAGAGTTGAAACATGAATCAATTCCTTGGTCATATGTATAATTTCACATTAATAATTATGGTTGCCTAGCATCATACGCAACGTTAATAAAAAATTATCAACGTGATTATTTTGACAATTATTTCAGAATTGAATAAGCTTAATCGATAGTGTAAATTCATTTTTAAGATGCACCAATATTTTTTAAAAGAATAAATTTTACAAATTTTATTTGAATTTTGTTAAAATTATGTAATTTTTTATTTTTAAAATATTAACAAACTTGTTTTGAAACCAAAAATTAATCTGTATTTCAGTTTAATTTTGAATTTTTAATTAAAATACTTTCAATTAACTTAAATACATATTTTTTAAACTAAATTTTTTTAAATAAATAGTATTTTAGTTAAAAATTTTAAAATTAGATTAAAGTGTAAGTAACTTTTTATTTTAGAGAAAATTTGTGTACATTTTAAAAATAAAAAAAGATTTATTCTTTTTAAATTTTAAGTAAAACTTAAAAACAATTAGAATCGTAATATTAAAATTATTTATTTCTCAAAATGCAGACCACAATTATATATATATATATAATTATAATAGAAATAACTTGTCTTTGATCAATAAAAATAAATAAGTCAATGTATATAATTAACTTACTGTATTATTAGACATTTTAAGCTTCAGTTTAAAAAAAATTAGTAATTATACAAACTTGTCTATAAAAATAATAAATTTATTTTACATTATTCTTTTTATAAATAATTAAAAAATTAACAAAAACAACAAATTTATTATTTTTAACAATTAATTAGTGTTCTCTAATTTTTAAAAATAAAAACAAATAAATTTAATAACTTAATTTTTTTTTTCCTTTTTTCAATTCTTCTTATCAAACAAAGCATAAATGATTAGTTTCGTCACATACAACCCAAATTTGTATCCCCTTTCATATTGGAACGAATCCTATGAAAAAGAAAAAGAGAAAAGTGAGTGTACCTCACATGGATGAATTTTATTGCATCCTTATCACTTTATTATTTTTTTCTTTTTTCCTTCCGATAAATCTTCGTGTTAATTCCATAGAAAAAATCGTGGGAAGTGCATGTTTGTTTGTCGAGAGTACTGGGTAAACATGGTGAATGTGCTGAATATTGCGCTTTGGCGGTACATTGCACATTTTCATATTCAAACTGCCTTGAACGAAGCAGCAAACTATGATTTTTGGATTCAATCATTAGAAGAGCTGTGAAGCACTTGGGTTTCGCTAATTTCATGCTTTGACGTGGACCTTATTCAAAGCTTAGGTTTCGCATGAGTTTGGGCCGCATTTGTTGCAAAATGAATAGTGATCTAGCACACTATTTCCCGATTTATGAAACCAAAAAAAAGAAATTTCACATCAATATTTATGTAATCATATTATTTTAATATGTCACATCATTATTTTTTTGATACATAAGGGTATATTTGGAAGTTTATTTTAAGGGAGAATGGAGTGTGATGGAATGGATTTAAAACTTAAACTATTGTTTAGAAATTTCTTTTAAGAGTGAGTGAAATAGCAAGAGATGGCTTCCCAAACTATCCAAAGCTCATTTTTTCTTATCCCTCCAATTTGGGAGGTCAACGATGGAATAGCCAAACTTAAATATAAATTACAAGATTATTCTTAATCTTATTTAATTGATACAAAATTATAAGATTCCTAATATAAGAGCCTATATTTAAACAAACTAATTTCTTCTCTATATTGTCTGTGAATAGTGGATTTTAATATAATTAGGAAGCAACAAAACTTGAATAGACGCAAACCTCCAACCAAGCAGTTAAATATCCTCTCAAATGTAATCTAAACTTCTCGATAAATCTATATCTATATATATAAATTGTGGTGGGGTCACATTGTAACTAAGTTGTGTACTGTGCGACTCTTCAAGGACTACATGCTGACATTGTTTATATACTGTTTATGTCTGTATATATTCATGTAAATACTATTCATTCTTTTTTTTTTTTAATTTTTTTTTTTGTAGGATCCATGAAAACATTTTTTAATTCCTCACATTTTGCAGGGAAAAGCACCTAATTAGAATATGAAAGCATTAAGTTGTAACGAGATCTAGTAAATACTAGCTAGCACACCTATAATGAAAATGCATGAGGATTTTGGAGAAGAAACGAATAGGCATGCCTGACCACATATTTTTTTAAAAAAAAGTAATCTTGGATTGGTTCAATTGATCAGTTCAACGCCGTTTCCGGAATATAATAGCTGAATAGCAATAATAGGAGAAATTGAAGTGTCTTCAAAAACTATACAATTTCCAAATAACATATGATACCAAAACAATAACCCTATATAATCTTCAACTTGATGAGTAAGCATACTAGTTTGGGAAAATAAAATTTGCAACCATTGAGTCAATTCCCAAAATTAACGGAGAGCTAAACCAAATTGTTCTAGCAAATGTATATTGCAAAAGAAAAAAAAGATGATTAATTGTTTCACTGACAAAATGGACAACAATCCTCCATTGGTATATAATGAGCATGCAAAATGGAGGAAAATGGAAGAACATTGCGCAAAAGCTTCCACAGAAGTGGGGGAAATGAGGGAGGTGCAATTTCCAAAAGTAATACCATGCCTTAAAATTGGAGGAAATAGATACATTGGATATCAAACATTAGCCATATGTTATAGTATATTTACTATAACTATTACCATTCCAAATTAATTTATCAACTTGTCCTATTATCAACATGTCATCTCATTATAGATACGTAGTTGAATAATTATTGCTAAATTACTAATTTTGTCTTTAAGGTATACATTGCGTTTAAATTTTGCATAAAATATTTTATTAATCAAAATTCAATTTTTAGTTTAGGAACAAAATCAACATTTAGCTGTATCATTTTTATTAGGAGAACCCGATAATATTACATGGTTGATTTGATGTTGTCTTTGTTTGTAATTACCATCTTTATATTATTTTTTGTGGGTGAAAATTATTGTATTTTTAAGAGAAATCATATTATATTCCTTTTAATGTGTTCTTAGGGGCATTTAAGCCTTTTTCCTTAATAAAGATATATAAAAAAAGTCTTGGCATTAAGATTTAGTCTATTTTGGTTGTTTAGTTGTTAGCATTATTTTGGTTTTTGTATTCAAATTTCAATATGTTTGTTGAGATGAGGGGATTTAAGTATGAGTTTGGACCTTTACATTCATAAATTGAATATAAATAATGCATTTGAAGAGAGATAGAATAAAAAAAGTAATCCCTATTTAGACTTTTACTTTTTTGTGCCATTTTCTTTTTGAATATACATACATGAAATGAGTCAGAGAGAAAAAATAATCCCTATTTAGACTTTCACTTTTTTAAGTCACTTTCTTTTTGAATATACATACATGAATAAAGAGAATTTAATTCAATTTAAAAAGTCTTAGCATCAAGATTTAGTCTATTTTGGTTGTTTACTTGTCAACATTATTTTAGTTTTTGTATTCAAATTTCAATATGTGTTGTTGAGATGGGGGGATTTAAGGATGAGTTTGGATCCTTTACATTCATAAATTGAATATAAATAGTGCATTAAAAAAAAAAGATGGAATGAAACAAGAAATGAATTAAAGAGAAAAAGTGGTTCCTATTTATATTTTCATTTTTTTGTGTCACTTTGTTTTTGAATATACATATATGAATAAGGAGAATTTAGTTTAATTTAATTTAAGTATCAAGGGGTGTTCTATGATGAGTCAGGAAATGAATTAAAAAACTCATCTCTGAAATTTCTCTATTCTTTCTCATCTTTGTCTTTTTTTTTTTTTCTCTTTTTAAAGGTTCTTATCACATGAGGAAGCTTCCTTTGTGCCCTAACATACCACTAATTAGCTAAAAAAGGAATGACTATGAAACGACAGAAATGGTTGCATTTTGCTTTTCATGAATCTAATTTTTTTTCTCTAGATATGTGCCACTTTAGCATTAAAAACATTGGAAAACAAATATATGTGATTGCCAAATTAGAATAAAAATACATATGTGACTTTTATGTGAATAGAGATATAAAGTGCTGTTAGTGACTTAACAAATTTCACTTAAAAAAACTTATTATGTAAGAAAATTAAAATTTTAAAAATTATTTTAAAATATTTTAAATTTAAATAAATATTTTAAAATAATAAATAAAATTATGAGGCAAGTCATTATTTTAACCTAAAATTTAGGCATTCGGCTTCCCTCCATTGAGCACCTTGTTCATTGCGCCTCCACTTAGCTCAAAATGGCATTGTTCCAGTTATGCGTGTAGTTGTCCATCTTCTCATGCAATTTGAGCCGTTCATGTTGATTAAAGAAACCTCCATCCAGATTCAATATCTCTTATACCCAATCGAAGCTTGCGTTTAGCTTCATCCTCTTGAAACCAATCCAGTGTCGCCGTAGACGGGTTGCTCACCTTCATCGTCCTCTTTTCGTTCTCCTCCAGTGTTTCTCTTCGACAAAAGCTTGATCCTTCATCCACCTTCAGCTTTCATTGTTGGCTTCATCCTACTCTCTCCACTACCCCAATATTTCTCATTGAGCAATTTCTCTTTGGCTTCATCACCCTTGAGCGTTCAGTTGGGTGGAGGTA
Source organism: Erythrophleum ivorense (assembly GCA_026724425.1). NCBI lineage: Eukaryota > Viridiplantae > Streptophyta > Magnoliopsida > Fabales > Fabaceae > Erythrophleum > Erythrophleum ivorense. Next base: position 31,271,218 of record JAIUCV010000002.1, on the reverse strand, counting down.
TCCTGCATTTTCTTCTTCTTCTTCCCTCTTCTTCTTTAATAAAAGAAGGATTTAAGCTGTGTTTTGCTCGATTTCCCTATGATTTTGCTAAATAGTTGTTTCAATTAGGATACAATGAATGGTTAGTTCAATTAGGGAGCATTTGAATATTGTTGAAATTCTTTGGAATTGCTGCATTTCGAATATTGTTGAAATTCTAATGTTATATAATATTGTTGAAATTATATATATATATATATATATGTCTTTGCGATTGATGAATCTATAAGCTGCATTTGAATTATTCCCTTTTATTTGTATGGAACTACTGGCCATCTGTTTGCATTATCCAAAATGTGTCAATTGCAAAGTGACTAGATAAATCTTTTGAACCAAACAAGTTGAACTTTTGAACCAAACTGCAAATTGAATGATGGAACTAAATTGCTTAGTCTGTTGAACCTAATTGCTAAATCTATCAAACTAATTTGCTTGATCTATTGAACCAAATTGCTTGATATGTTGAACCAAATTGAGCTATATTGTTGAACTAATTGATTGATTTGTTAAATAAAATTGCTAAGTGAAGTTGGACATTAGTTTTCTTTCACTAAATAATAGATTGAGTCTATGAATAATTAAACCAAGTGGGACAAATTTGCTGAAACTATAATTAGTTAAATATTGTGCTACACAAATTGTGAACCTTTTTGGGCATTGACATATTTTTCATGATTGTTGTGTAGATTACATAATCAGATATGAACATGCAAATCATGACAACAATGAGCTAGCTTGACAAAAAAAAAAAAAGAGAGAGCTAGCTCAAGAACTACAATGATAGGCAGAAAAGAGAGAAGCTTGTACAAAATATATTGATATATACAATATAAGCATTGGGCTGCCATGACCAAAAAAAGAGTAGCCTAAAAACACTAAATGAGCTAGCTTTGACCCAAAGAGCTGAAATAAAGTAGCAGAAGCAGAAAGAGTCGAATGATGACTTCGTATAAGAGTTATTGTAAAAAGAGTTGAAATAAAGCAGTAGAGCAAAAAGAGTTGAAATGCTGCCTTCATTTAGGAGTTGGAACAAAAGAAGATGAAACGGATGAGTAGTTGATATATGAATTTGTATTTGCAACAATTATACCTCAATAGTGTAAATGAATATTGTATTGTCTTCAAAGTGTCTCAAGTTGAGACAATGACATGTAATAAAGATTAAATTGATTTGAATAAAAGTGATTCAACTTGTTTTTACTTTCATTATTATGTCTATTATGATTTACCATCTATAAATATTTGGCTGAACTATAAAGCTTCTAATGATGTCATATCACAATCAAGCGGTGCCTACAATAAGAATACATATGTTTTATATCAATATACTACTAGTTATATGAGAATATATAAAAACAGGTTATATGCTCACCATCAACAAATTGGTATAAGTCATTTGACATGGTATAGGTGTATCTATCATCATATAATCATACTGTACTTGAATTGATGAGGTAGCTTTGTTTGGTGTCACCAAAGTTACCTAAAATGGAAAAAAAGCAATTAAGACCTAATAATAACTTAAAAAAAATTTGTTGCAATATCAAAAGTATACCTATAAATTATTTTCAAGGGTTGTCACTGACTGTGAAGCCTTCTTAGAGGTTTTAACTTTGTGTGAAGCTTTCTAAGAGGCTTTCATTGATTGTGATGGTTTTTTAGAGGTTTTATCTTACTGTGATGATTTGTTAGAAGGTTTAAATCTTTGTTTTTTTGACTTAATTCATCCACCCAACTCTTTATTGTTTTTTTAATTTTTCTACCCTCTCTCTTCTTAAAGCCAACAACTTTACCACTTCCATCACCACCATCATTTCCTCCATCACAGCCATTACCACCATCACTCATGATTTCCCTCATCACCCTCAATATCTTTTAATGGTTGTTTTACATGCAATTGAGCCACTTTCTTGCTTAGTTCCAAAATGGTTTCATGAACTAGAGAGAATGCCTTTAGATTTTCTGATGCATCATTGGCTAATTTAATAAGCATAGGGCACAATTGCCCATATCGATTTGACCCTTCTAGTTTAGGATCAACTGCAATCTCCTTTTCCTTTATATCATATATTACACCACATCGTGCTTCTTTTGTCCATCTCTTTATAATATATTTTTGTGGGAGTAACTTGATATCACATTCATACAATACCCCTAATGCATGACAACACAAAATGTCTACTCATTCAAACTTTTTGCAACTACAAGTTATTATCTCTCTTAAGGGATCAAATGTCAAATTATACTCCCCTTTCTTACCATACATGGTAATTACATAATCAAAAAAAGTATCACTATCCTCTACATTCTCATTTTTCTTTCTTTCTTTTCTCTCTTTTATACATGTAGCATCACGTAGATTACATTCACATTGGAACAATTCAAAAATGGGTGGAGTGTAGACTTGAGAAAGTCGATGAAGCATGGATGAACTTTGCAATATCAACCTTAGTAACTTCTCACACGTGGCAAAATCTTGCTTTAATTCATTGTATCGCTTAGACTTTACAACATCTCCTAATTGTTTGCAAGAATTGATTGATATCCAATTTAGGATTTGTGCAACTTTTTATGCTTGCACGGACACTTTCACTAATTTGTGTGCTTCTTATACCAAGTGTCTTTGAGCTCTTCAAATAACATGCCACCCACTTCTCTTTTATTGCGTACATAGACATCAACTATATATTTTCTTCCATATTGTATTTTGATAATAATATTTGCCAAGCTTCCTCAAACTGTGTTTCATCCCAACAATGATACATGCAATAATTGAAGTCACTCATGATATAAGACTCCTCTCTCATTGCATTCCTAAGGTGCTTCATTGCATTCCTTGAAATATGCTATGTGCATAAGGCATGCTTTACATTTGGCATCACTTATTGTATTGCTCGTGCCATTGCAACATCTTGGTCAATAAAAATAGTTAGTGGCATTACATTCTTGTTTGCATGCAAAAAAGTTTCAAAGAGCCATTTGAAATCTCAATGGTTTCATCATATAACAATGCTACTCCAAATATCATCCCTCCTTTGTAATGGTTAAAACCGGAGAAAATAACAAGAGGCCTATGGTTACGATTAGTGCAGTAAGTTGTATCAAGTAAAATGACTTCTCAAAAGCATGCATAATCGATCAACACACATGCATTAGCCCATAACACATTTGTAACTTGCTCTTTTGAGTTTATTTGATGAGTATGAAAAAATGATGAATTTTTTGTTAATTGGTCTTCAAAATAACAAAAGATACATCCAGCTTCACTATATGCCATGGCTCTTTGTCTTCTTGAATTAAGATAATTTTTGCATCAACTCTTGTATATCCCAAATTAGTTCGACCACCTACATATTTGTTCATCAAATTATATGTTAATTTTTGACTAATCCCAGCTTCTTCAGCAACTTCTACTTCAAATGCTTATGCCGGTGTTAAACTCTGATATGATGCTAATATGTGAACAACTTCAAGAGGATGAAGGGGATGATTATGATATAGAAAAACTCCATTGACTTTGTATTTTCCATTTACTTGTACAACTTTTATTCTAACTTTGTAACTTGTTCTTGTCTCTTGTTTAGGTTTCTTGGTTTTTTCATCTCGTTTGTTTGGTTTTCGTACTCCCTCTTTGCAACAAACATATAGATATGATGAATATGACCTATCTTTCCTGCTTTTATTAAACTTTTGTTTTCGAACACCAAACCTAACTCTTCCACCGTATTCACGCCAAAATTCCCATGACTCTTCTATATTGTCAAATTCAAGATTAAATTTAGGAGTGAAATTTATATCCACCGTCTATGCTTGCAAAATTGACAAGTACATACTCAATGTAAATTAAATAAAAAAATATACAAATTAATATAAACAAAACAGAAATATAAAACCAAAAATATAAAAACATACATATGAACCAAAAATATAAACTAACAAATGTCAATAGAAAAAAGCACCAAAAACCATAAATATAAACCAACGATGATATCAATACTTCATGATAGTAAAAACAGAGCAAACCTACAAATGTATTGAAACCAAAAAACCACCAATACTAGAGATGCAAATTGTAAAAGAAAGTGAACAAAAAGAGAGCAATGCTATATAAATACTTCATGAATGAAAGCAACAAACTAGCATTAAAATATCAGCCAAAATCATATCAGAACATAATATACATCGAGATTAATAAATATATTAATCACCAAACTTCCAAAATCCCCACTTCAACCTTGCATTGTGCTTATTTGACCAAAAATAGCAAGAAAATCTCACTCACCAATCTTTGATATTAGCAAACTCTCCACAAATCCTTTTTCCTTTAAATATACTTTCATCCACCTACCACCTTTAGCTTTCTTGTGTGTCTAGAGGAAAAAGAATGAGCAAAGTTTATGAAATTACATTGAACAACTGTGGTGTTTTCAGATAGTGAAAGGTTGTGATTCAGTTTTTAAAATGACATCACTTAAATAAGTAGCATCTCATCATCGTCTATCTCATGAATGACATAGATATTAGCACATAATTGAAACGGTGTCGTTTTGAGCTAAGTGGAGGTGCGTCAATAGGATGCTTAATGAAGAGAAGCCGATGGCAAACTTTAGATGAGTAGTATAAACGTTATAATTAGAAAAACAGTCCATATAAAAACAGCAGATGGGTGGACTTTGGGCCAGAACCCAAAATATAAAAATATAAAAATAAAAACGGTGCGTTTAAAGGAATTGGCATGAGCGGTTTCCTTCCGATCTTCTCTCGGTCTGAGCTTCTCGCCGACGGAAGGAACTGTGGACGGCGATTCATGCCAAATCCGGCAGCTCCGGCACTCATGTTCGCTTTCTGTTTTACTCAGGTTATTTATTTCCTATTTCTTTGATTTTTTAATTATTTTTTTTCCAGATGTGCACTTTTAACGCTTTGGTTGTAGAATAGAGTATTTGCGCACTCAACCTTCTTCAGCTACATTTCAACTTATTCGAGATGCAATTTTCACGTATTTCACTGAATCACCTGATGTTGTGGTTTTATTTGATCACTTCAATCTATGTATCATTATCGCCCCTATTGCTTCTAACTTGGAAGTAATATTCCAGACTTGTTGCTCACTTAAAAAAGAAATTCGGAACGGCTTCCAATGGACGCATGAAAGTGGTGGTGTATAAGTGTTAATTATAGGACACTGACATCAGAGACTAGGAGTAAATGGGCACATCAGCTATGAACAAGGAAAACTTGTATGTTAGTAAAGGCAGTAATGGTATTAGGAGTGAACGATGGAAGCAAAGAGAGTTGTTCCTTCTCATAACTTATGCACTTGTTTTCTATGTCATCATCATCCGCCGGTCCCTTCAACTTTCTTACGGTATATCTCTTATTTTAGACCATATTTGAGTTAATTTGTTTTCTCTTTTTTTCTTTTTTTTCTTTTTTCTTTTTAATTTGTTGGTACCTTCTGTTTAATTGGCGGGCAATGTGCTTTGCTTTTTAAATTTCATAGATTACTACCAACGGCTCTATGGTTTACGTCCAGGATGGCTCACACCTCATCCCCTTAATGTATGATGTCTCTGGCCTGTTCTCTTTCTAAATTTTATTATCATCTACTGAAACCATTTCTGTTTTTGCTTTACTGGTTGATTAATTGGGGACAATTGGGGGCATAGTTCGGATGTTTGCTACTATACATAAAATCATATATAGAAATATATAATAAATGAGAACATAAAGTCTACTGCCTAACTGATTCAATCACTTTTTATCTTAGAAGGTTGGTAAAGGATGTTGCTTTACGGGCATTATTTCAGTCTTTATACTTCTATACTGTTTTCTCTCTTTCTTAAGCTTTTGTTAGTAGTTAGAACTGATCCTGCCCCTCCTCATATTTCACCTTATACTTGACTCTCTGGAAATAATTGGTAAACTGATGTTATTTTTTTCCTTGGGGGCTGGTGAGTGGGGATTGTTAGATATTAATCTAGAAAACAATTGTGACATGCTTAAACACCTGATTCCCCTCTCTATCACCAGTAAAAATAAGGAAGCTACTGCTGTTTATCATATCTCAAGTTTTTTTTTTTTTTAAAAGGTTCATCCACAGGTTACTTTTAGATGTGGTGAGATTGATTTTCCAGCAAGTTAAAATGGCTTTGGATTCTTGATGCAAGGATGGACGAGAGGTTCAATGGGAATGGGGTTTCAAGTGAGGGTTTGAATGGAATTTTACACCTCTACAACGGACCTTAACTTAGTTGTAGATCCTAATTTGAAGGATGGCTTTTAATAATTTTGGAATCATATCACTGGAAATTTAGGAAACAAGTTTTAATCACAAGTTTTACTGTCACGTCTTCTTTGGGAAAGAATTATTTTATTGGCTACCTTTTGGGTTTCAGAAAATGGTTTTTTTAGGGGATTGACACTTTTAAGTTATTGAATTTTTTTTTTAAAAATTATGGTTTGGAGGATTCCTTGTCTTCTGTTGTTGTATAGTTTTCTCTTCTCATCAATAGATTTTTTCTTATCTGAAAAGAAAAATAATAATAAAACCTGTTTGATTGAATGTCCAAGATGCATACAAATAACTTAATTGCCTTATAATAAGCTCATTAACATATGAAACTGACATATTATAAAACTGACTTCACAAGTGAGGTTATTCGGCTATTTCTAATCAGAAGTGGATGGACAGAATATTCATTAACTGATTAATGCATGGGAAAGGATGACCACTTAATGACAAGTAAATTAATTTATGACTTTAAGATTGACTGTGTTAATTAAATATTTTAAAAAATTATAAATTACCACCAGTAGAATAATCAATGATTTTGTCCTTAAACTCTTTTAAAAATCTTTACTGGAGGGGAGAGGGTTGGGTTGACAGGGAATTATTACTATTTTCAATCGTATTGAGCTGGGGAAATTTAACTTAACTGCTTGTATTGGCTTATTGTGGTTTTGAACTATCATTATGGTAATTTTGTCAGTAACTATTTCAGTTCTCATCTTGGATGTGCTGGCACACCTGAAATTGCTTGTAATTTGTATGTCTGAGACACCATAACACTCATTGCATTTGACTTATTCTAGACACATATCTCCACTTAAGATGAAGAGGTTAAACTTGTTTTTTATTTCATCAAGATAAAATTAAGTTTTTAATGTCTTTCTATATAAACTGGTGGATCTCGTGGTTTTCTGAAGAGGTAATGGAAACCTCACCGAATCAAAATAAGTATTTAAATGGGATTAAGGACATGTCCCTGGGTTTATATCATGCCATTCTCTCTTTGCTATTTCTTATTCCTGCCACTTGGGCAGTGAGAGTTAGATATCTAAGCAAGGCACCTAACTTGTCGTGCTTGACAAGTTTTGTTTTGTTTTTCTATTTGATTTTATTTTTTACTTCATGCTTGTATGTATAGTTGAGGGTTTGGTATGTCTGACATGAATGTTGGTTGCATAAATGCTTGCTGTCTGGCATTTTTCTTTTGCTTATCAATTACACTTCTTGTTCTGTTTTGTATGAAGGATGTATCAGATGCCCAGTGGAGGAATTTTCGAGGAAATATACCTGTTCTTACTATTGTCTTTGGAATTTTCACTCTATTGGCGAAATTGATGAGAGCGTTCTTTAGTTTAAAAGTGAGGGGAATGTCCAATGTCTGGCTTTTGTTTTCTTTGATATACCTAACATATCTGCATGGAGCATGGTAGGGTTTACTTAAATTATCATGCATTTATGTTACTTTCTCTCACTACAACATTCTTTACCTTCTTCACTCTAACATTTTGTCTCTTTTTCTCTGTAGCATCATATTTGTCCTATCAATAGCCACAGTTAATTTTCTTCTGGTAAAGGTGCGTGTAAAGGAAAAATGAATAAATATTACAGTATTATTATTAGAAACATGTATTATTGTTATTTTTAATTTTGAACTTTAGTAATATGCTAAATGAACTATAGTTTTTGCCACTGAAAGTAGGCTGCTTTATGGAAATATATCTGGGATTTTATGAGGTATTAGTGGCCTTTATTTTTTGTTTAGCTTTGAGTGTATAAGTTTCTTTGTGTAGCCCTTCTTCTTACAGTACAGGTAAATACACAGCCCTACTTACAGAACAGGCAAATACACTTATAGGAGCCTAACAGTCAGTTAGTGCTTCTTAAAGAAAATCTTAACTGCCGTCCTGGTGTTCCCAAATGGATAACATGAGTTTCTATTCAGCTGAGCATTGTAGTGTGACGTTTATTTACCATATTTATTTAGTAATTCTTCTCATAGTTTACATATACTAAATTTATGTTACTGCAGATATTTGCACGAAAGAAGTACTTTGCGCTCATAGTTTGGAGTTACAACTTATTTTTTCTTCTTTGCAATCGTGTTTATGAAGGATATTCATTCTCTATATTTGGGTGAGAGAGTAAGATAGGTTGTACTGATCTGTTGTTAACAATTAATCATTCAATCCTGCTTAAAATGATGCATTTATACTCCAGGAAACAATGGGCATTTTTGGACTACTACCGGGGCACTTTTAGGTGGCACATTTGCTTCAACTTTGGTATTTGTCTTCTTCATTATTTGTTTATGTTTTAGTGGTATCTTTAACTCAGAATTTTCTATGTATATGTAGTCATTATATGTCTTTTAATTGTTATTCTGTCATATTAGGAGAATTGGAATTTATTCTGCTATGAGCATACACCTGAACTTTTTTTAATCCAATCTCTTTTGACATTACAACTAGTTTTAAGTTACATTACTCAATATTTATAACACTTATGGGCCAATAACATAAATTTTAACAATTAAATATGAATATTTTGCATTCTCATTTTACATACCATACTGCATTGAAACGAAAACATTAATTTGATATGTGACTTTATATTTTAGTTGTTTATGGCAGTTGTTCTGCGCATGATAAGCTTTGGATTGGATTATCGTGGGATGAATCAAGATTCTCATTTTGATCAGGAGGTATTATATTCTTTCTGAATATGGTACTTGTTGGTTTCTTCAACGTAATTTGGTTGGATATTTTTTTAATTCTACAATCATGCATGTAAACTGTTGAAGTTGTAGCAATGGAGTAATACCAGGGACAGAAACTTAAGTAAAGTTTTCCACTCAAGGGTAACTTTTGATGTTACCTCATAGGCATACATTGTCTTTAGCAGCTTATACAATACATGTTCTTATTATTTAGGGAATAATGTATTAAATACTTTGTAAAGAATGAAAGAAAGAGAGAGGATGCTTTGGAAAGCCTTGATATTAAGGAGGGCATTTGTCACATATATTTGTAGTAAAGAAAAAGTTGTACAGTTTGACATACAACCAATGTGGGACTTCTATATTCTAATTAAACAAAGGAGAAAGACAAGCTAATGCTGTATTCTAATGCTTCCCCTCAAGCTGGAGTAGATAAACCAAATGCACTAAGCTTGTTATAAAGTATGCAACCCTTGAGATGAAAGAACTTTAATAAAACCTAATTGAAGAGGAAAACAAAAAGCTCAAATAAAATATCTCCATAATAGAAACCAGCTAATAGAACTACAACAAACTTCTATGAGCATCGTGTTGCCTCTTCAGACAAAAGACAGCCAAGAGATGACCTGGAATAAGGAACACAGATCTGAAAATGGCTGGAGCACTAAAAGATCATCATGTGCCGCTATGGAACATCACCAAGGAGGTCCAAAAACAGCACTTCTGCTAAAAGAAAGTAAGTGGTAAAACACACGGCATGGGAAGAGCAGATAGAATGACATGCAACTGGAGAAAAGGGCTGCTAAAATAAAGCACAGCAGGAAGAGCAGTTAGAGCAACATGCAACGGAGGAAAGAGCCGCTAGAATAAAGCACAGTGGGAAGAGCGGTAGGAGTGACACAGAGTCAAAGATGAGTGCCATATGAATAAAGTAGAGCAGGAAATATAGCAAAAAGAAATGGCCTGAGAAGGTGGCCGGAAGACGACCCGAGAAGGTGAATGGAGGCCACCAAAGAAGCTGCCTAGAGGGTCACCTTAGAAGGTGGTCAGACATTGGTCAAAAAGGGGGCCCTAGAGCTCTGCTGGAGATGCGGGCAAAGTTCTGGCCTTGAAAGCTCTCAAGGTTTATTATTCTCTCTCCCCAAGCTTTGATACCAAATAAAGAATAAAAGAAAGAGAATGCTGTGGAAAGCCTTGATAATAAGGGAGGCTTGTGGTACATATATTTTATAGAAGAGAAAAGGTTGAATAGCTTGAGATATGACCAATGTGGGACTTCTGTGGTCTAACTAAACAAAGAAGAAAGACAAACTAATGCTATATTCTAACATGCTTCAAATAACAATCAACTAAGATTATGTTTATGTTTAGCAATATAGCCATGGCTCGTTTTACTATGCATTGCATTGCTTGAGTGAAACTATTTTTCATTATACATATATAGTGCACATTGTATCATGTACCCGTTGACTAATTTTGCACCAGAAGTCTTTTTCTATAGAAGTCTGTGGTTTTGTTCTGTTGGGTATTGATGTGATTCTCAAAAATAGTTCTGCTGATGCTTTTCTGTCTGGGGATTGCAGAAGCATTATCAACATTGCCATATTTGTAAATCAGGAAAATCTTGCCACCAAATTTTACAGGTTAGATTAGCTTGCTAGATGATCAAGAAATAAGTGAACTTTATATTAGTTGCTGAATTATGTTTTGTGCTTTTATTTATACATACTTTTATACAATTATGCCTTCTGTTAAGCATATGGTCACATTCTTCCTGGTTCAATACTTTGGTTACAATACCAGGAGAGAAGTTTGCAGAGTGACAAGTTCAGATATACCACATACCTTTGTTATTTGGTATATGCACCACTTTACATTGCTGGTCCAATAGTTAGCTTCAATTCCTTTGCCTCACAGGTTTGTGACGAAGTTATTTTTTTAGTATAACCTTGATTCTTGACTTTCCTTCCATTTCTTACAGTTCTAGTCTTATTGATAGCTTAGTTGATGAAGTGGACCCTAAAAATTTTTTTTGGAGATTTTGATGCTTTGAAGTTGTGTGTTATTTCTGAATGATGAACGACTACAAATAGAGGGATTGAGCGCACAAACAAGGCTACATCTCTAATCCCATTGTTGACTCAAAATTTGAAATCTAAACTTATCCTATCTGAACTGAAAATACAAGGGAAAGATAAATACAACAGACAGGTAAAATAATTCTAATACCAACAATTAGATAAAACCCAAACTGAACCAGTAAGCTTAACATGTTAAGTTAAACACGTTAAGCATAGTGTTACATTAAACAAAGAGCTGATGTATCATGTGCCCATTAACTAAAATGACATGTGCTAACCAACACTCCCCATCAAGTTGGGGAGTTTATCAATCCCAGCTTGGAGCTTAGTTCTTCAAATTTGGTTCTTGGCATTGGCTTGGTTAATAAGTCTACCACTTGAGAATTTGTAGATATGTAGGATACTTCCATCATACTAGAATCAATCTTCTCCTTTATGAAGAGTTACAATCAATTTCAACATGCTTTGTCCTAATTTTTTTCCCATACCAATTGTGGTCATGTTGTTGCACATAAGTTTTATAGGCATTTCAAATGAAATCTTTATTCTTCCCAAACTCTTTCTATCTAAAGACCTTCACAAATTCAAAAGGCAACTGCACGGAATTTGGTTTCTACACTACTTCATGCCACAATTGGTTGCTTCTTACTTCTCCATGTGACCAAGTTGCCCTATATAAAAGTACAATACCCAATTTTAAACCTTTTATCCATCATTGAAACAGCCCAGTCAGCATTTGTGTGAACTTTAACACCCCAATGCTCCTTGCCAGGTGCCATTTTCAGATTTTTTAAGATTCTGTAAACTTGCTTCAAGTGCTTCTTAGCTGGCTTGTTCATGAATTGGTTGGCCACACTAATAGAAAAGTTAGAGTGAGTATGAGAAAGGTAGATCAACTTACCAACCAGTCTCTGGTATCTCTTGGTATCTACCAGTTTGCTCTCTGGTGCCAAGCTTATAGTTAGTTTCCATTAGGGTTTTAGTTGGTTTGCATCCTAGCATCCTTATTTCTTCCAATATATCTATGGTGTACTTTCTCTGGGAGACGATGATGCCCCTCTTTGTCCTTGCCACCTCCATGCCTAAGAAGTACCTTAGGTGCCTCAAATCCTTTTTTTTAAACTTGGTGGCAAGTGACTTCTTCAACCTAGTGATGTCATCATTTTAGTCCCCAATACAACAATGTCATCAATATATATGATTAGTGTTGGAGATTGTGCCCTACGCCAATCATTGTATTGTAAACACGGTTCTTTATTAAAAAATAAGAATTTTCTTTTATTACATTATTATATTGTTTGCATGTTCTATATAATAATATCCTTGGATAAATCATATTGATTATCCTAAATATCTCTAGTAGAATGATGATGAACTAAGTTTAGTACGATTTTGATTGATGATTATGTGTTAATCATGTATATAGATACGAATCAAAATCACTGACATTTGTTAGGGAAAAAGATGTTGGATCGACCCGTTATGAGATAGTTACATGAATTAAGTCATAAACGTATCTCATATATAACCGTGTCATCGAGTTTTTAGACTTGAGATCACCATTGTTTTCAACATGAGGAACACTGTTTTGGCATAGTCAAAAGTCAACTTTAACAGGATGATCATAAAAGCTATGATTGGACATAGTGGAATTCATATAAAAGATGAGTGGTCAAGATGGAATTTGTCCCTCTGATTAATAGAGAAATATCTCTGGGCCTCTCAATAAGTGAGACTGAGAAATGCATGGCCATACTCGAATGGAAGGGTTTTCATTTGTACTGTCAGTTTGCACGTAGATTGAGAAAGCGACGATCGAATAAGATGAGAATGACATTTTCATGCCTCATACTTGATCTAGATATCGTATGACAAAATGGATGTGATAGGGTTATATGATAGGTTGCATAGGATCACCAATCCCTATATGATTTGGGTAGTTACAATATCTTGTTAGAGGTTGCTTGTGACTTATGGGTCAAATAGTGTCATTAGCCTACTGCCAATATCATATGGGCCTACAGGGTCACACACAAGAATGAGTTAACTCGAACTAGAATGTTTAAATTCATTGAATCTGAAATTGCATCTAGATTCAATGAATGTCATGTTCAATTTAGAGTGAAAAATTTTTATAAATAAATAAATAAATAAATATATTTGATATATATGTATTTTTTATAAAATTCAAAACATATATATATTTATATGTTTGAAATATATATATATCTATTAATTAATTTAAATGAATTAGTTTTAAATTTAAGTCTATATGATAGATTTGAATTTAGACTAATATGATAATTTAAATTTAATTTATGAGATAAATTAAATTTGAATGTAATTCTAGATTTAGATTAAATAATTGGTTAAATTTAATCTATTAGATAGACTTAAATTTAAACTAATTTATTTAATTAAGATTTGATTTGATTTAAAATAATATATTTTAAATTAATTAAATATATCTAAAACCCTAATGAGATACCTCTATAAAAAAAAAGGAGGTTAGGGTTTTCTAGAACGATAGAGAAAACACAACTCTGAGAAAGAAAAGAAAAAAACTTTAGATAGAGAACGTGTACGGACACTGTACGAATGCTTAGAGAGAGAAAGAGGAGAGTGTCTTTTTTAGCAAGAACGTGTATGGACGTTGGTTAGAGGCGCTAACACGCCGTTTGAGTTGAGTAACCATTCGTGTGGATACCGGTAGAGGGAACAAATTTGAAGATCAGTTCTTGAGATTCGACGGTGAAAGAAGTATCACGTAACAAAGGTAAATATTTCTAGATCTACTCGATTTAAATGACATTGATGAATTCACAGGAAGGGATTCAGGGTTTATAAATTTTAATTTTCCGCTGCGTGTCCCAGAATTCCCAACAATTAGAATAGCAATCTTTTTGTTAGATGTGGTTTTAAAGAATAGTGTGTGATCATTTTGAAATTGAATATAACCAAGGCCTTTGACCACATTAGTAAACCTATTAAATTATGCTCTAGGTGATTGCTTCAGTCCATAGAGTGATTTGTTAAGTTTGCACACTGTATTAGGGGTGCTATTTGCATCAAGTCTTGGAAGAACATCCATATACACTTCTTCCTATAGATCCCATTTAAGAAGGCATTTTTCACATCTAGCTAATGAAGTGGGCAATCTAAATTTGCTGCAAGAGATAATAATATCTTGATTGTGTTGAATTTAGTAACTGGTGCAAACGTTTTTTAGTAATTAATGCCACGAGTTTGAGTAAACCCTTTGGTAACAAGTTTGGCCTTGTAGTGGTTGATGCTTCCATTTGGGTTATATTTAATTGCAAACACCCGTTTACATCCCACATGTTTCTTGCTTGGAGGAAGCTCAAACAATTTCCAAGTCCTCTTCTCTTCAGTGCACTCAATTCTTCATTGATGGCATTTCTCTGCTTGGGCTTCTTTGCTGCCTTATAAACATTCCTTGGTAATTTCTCATTGGAACCATTAGTCACAAAGGCATAGAACTTAGGGTACAACCTATCATAACAAATAAATTTATTGATAGGGTTTTGATTGCTGAGTGAAAGATCTTACCCCCTTCTTTAATGCAATGGGCACTTCTAAATCATTTTCTGTATCAATACTTGGCATAGGAGAGGATATTTGATCTTGCGTAGGGTGTGTGCATTGCTGCACTGGACCCTTCTTCCTTCTTGAAGATACCTTCAAATTCTGCTCTTGCATGGCATTCTGTGTGGCATTAGGCTGGATCTCAGGTCTTGTCATGTCAGGTTCAGCGGTTTGGGAGACAGAAGTTTGCTGTGGAGGCTGTAAATGAGGCATGGAAGTGGGGAAATTGAGAGCTAAGTGAAGTGTTCTGGTTTCAGTCAAATGGTCAGTTTCTGCAGGCACTGCATTATGAATTTCAGGTCTGAAATCACCTTCAAACAGCCATTCTCCAGTATTTTCACTCTCCTCCTAAATCGTAGTTTGGGTATAGAAAGGTTTATTTTCAAAAAAGATAATATTCATGGTTGTAATAAATTTTTTAAGATGAGGTGAATAGCATTTATACCTTTTTTGAGTAGGAGAATACCTAAGAAATATACATCTAATGGCTTTGGGATCAAGCTTCTTCACATGGTTATTATGAACAAAGGGTGTACAAACAAATATTTTTTGAGGAATGGTTATCATGGCTGGAGTGTAAGGATAAGTTCCAAGGAGTTTTCATTGGGGGGGCTGAAAATTTAATGTTTTTGAAGGCATTCTATTAATGAAATACACAATTGTCAAAACAACCTCTCCCTAATACGGTTTGGGCACATTAGTGGTGATTAAAAGGTATCTTGCAATTTCAAGGATGTGCATATATATATATATATATATATATTTCCAGCTACCTCATTTTGTTGAGGCTGTACACACAGGAACTGTGATGTATAATGCCTTGTTTTCCTTAAATTGACTAAGTGAATGGTTAAAGTAATCCTTGGCATGATCAGTTTTAAAAACTTTAATACAAGATTAAAAGGATGGGTTGATTTGTAGACATGAGAAGGATAGGTACTTTTTACATGTTTGGATAGATAACAAATTTTACATTGGAAAGTAGTTTTATTGACCAAGTTTGGATACATACGTTTTAGGTAAGAAAAACTAGGATGACATAACTTATAATGCCATGACATGGGTTTATATTTAAAAAAAAAAAAACAAAGTGGATACATGTAGTGTCCTTTTTGAAGTTGTCTTTAGTCTAGTGAGATAATATAAGCCGGCACACTATCTAGCATTGCCAATCTTCCCTCTCGATGTCAAGTGTTGAAAAATACAACCATTCATGGAGAAGTTAGTGGTGCAATTCAAGTCCTTTGCAAATTTCCTAATAGGAAGCTGAAGAAAGAGAGAGAGAGACGACATGGAGAAAGCTGAATAATTTCGTATATTGAGCACAAATGAGAATCATAATTATATAGGAATCATGGCAACAAGTTTGCCACTAGAATCCCTTGAGATAAGGTAATCAAACATCATTAAAACAAGTAAG
Organism: Erythrophleum ivorense; assembly: GCA_026724425.1. NCBI lineage: Eukaryota > Viridiplantae > Streptophyta > Magnoliopsida > Fabales > Fabaceae > Erythrophleum > Erythrophleum ivorense. The sequence continues at coordinate 31,255,064 of JAIUCV010000002.1, read as the reverse complement.
GTAGAATAAATAAAATAAATGACAGTAAAGACACAGATCCAGAGTTAAATGTAAGAATAACGGCTAGTTACCAACACTCTTCCTCAACTTGGGGAGTAGATGTTGCTCATTCCCAACTTGACTTCAAGCTCTTCAAATTTGACCCTAGTGAGGGCTTTAGTAAGGATATCAGCCACTTTTAATCTACATGTAGTATGACTTAGTTCAATTAAGCCAGAGTCCAATTTTTCTTCAATGAAATGTTTGTCAATTTCTATATGCTTGGTTTTGTCTTGTTGTGTGGGATTTCGACCAACACACAGGGCAGCCAATTTGTCACATACCACCCGTATAGGCTCATCACAATTAATTCTCAGTTCACCTAGCAATCATTTTAACTACAACCCTTCACAAATGCCATGAGCTAAAGCTCTACATTCAGCTTCAACTCTACTTCTTGCAACTACTAATTGCTTCTTACTTCTTCAAGTAACTAAGTTACCCCAAATATATGAGCAATAGCATGAAGTAGATATCATATCAGTTATAGATTTTGCCTAATCAACATCACAATATACTTCAATGTTATGTTTTTCACCCTTTTGATGGAAGATTTCCTTCCCTGGAGCTATTTTCAGATACGTCAAGATGCTATAGGCAGCTTCAAGATGAGCTTTAGTAGGTTTACTCATAAATTGACTGATGGCACTGGTGGGGAAGCTTATGTCAAGCCATGAGTGAGTCAAGTATATGAGTTTACCTATGAGCTTTTGGTATCTTTCAGTATCAATAGGAGAACTATCTTGAGGAAATTTAATTTTATAGTTAGCTTCTATAGGCATATCAGCAGGCCTACACCCTAGCATTCTAGTATCCTCAAGGGGATCCAGGGTATACTTTCCTTGAGATATAAGAATCTCTTTCTTTGACCTACCTCTATCCCAAGGAAGTAATTTAGAATTCCAAGGTCCTTTATTTTAAATTCCTTAGTGAGAACTTCCTTTGGATGCCTAATTTCAACATCATAGTCCCCTATAACAATTATGTCATCTACATAAGCAATTAAGATGGCTATCTTCTCGTTTGAAGTAAACTTGGTGAAGATTGTATGGTCAACTTGACCTTGAGTAAATCCTTGCCTTTTTACAGTCATAGCAAATTTCTCAAACTATGCTCTAGGAGACTAACTCTGCCTATGATGAACTTTCATGTAAATTATTTTTCATAGCCGGTCCCAAGCCTGGGAAAAAGAGGAGGGTTGTGTTAGGCAGTCGACAGCCAACGTAAAATTTTGTCGAATCTTTATGACATGGACAATCGATATATTAGACGTAAATCTAGGTTGTTGCCTGGAAGTAACTCGCTGTATAGCTTGGGCACAGTGAAAAGTGAGCAAGAGCCGCTGCATCGACGCTTGGATGTAGTGAAAAATAAGCAAAGGTTCCCACATTTTCGTGAACGAATGTGGCTAAAGAAGCTAGTTCATGAGAGTAGGATTCGTTTTGGCACTTGGAATATAGGTGCACTTACGGGTAAGTCTATGGAAATAGTAGATACTATGATTAGGAGGAAGATTAATTTTATGTGTTTACAAGAAACTAAATGGGTAGGAGAAAAAGCGAAAGAATTAGACACTTCAGGTTTTAAACTTTGGTATACTGGTAAGGCTAAATTTAGAAATGGAGTAGGTATAATTGTAGATAAATTTTGGAAAAATGCTATAGTGGATGTAAAAAGGTTAGGAGATAGAATCATTGCATTAAAGTTTGTAGTGGAAAAGGAAATCTTTAATGTTATTAGTGCTTATGCACCACAAGTAGGGCTAGAAGAATATCACAAGATAAAGTTTTGGGAGGATTTAGAATGTTTAGTTCAAGAAATACCATTTGGAGAGAAGATTCTTTTAGGAGGAGATTTAAATGGTCATGTGGGAAGGGTATCTTCAAGTTACGAGGGTGTTCATGGAGGACATGGCATAGGAGAAGCAAATGCAGAGGGTAAAACTATTCTAGATTTTTCATTAGCGTTCGATCTTATATTAGCTAACACTTGTTTTAGAAAGCGTGAGGAACACCTTATCACGTATAAAAGTGAAAGGGTATGTTCTCAAATTGATTTCTTTCTTATAAAGAAATCAGATAGAAAACTTTGTTTGGATTGCAAAGTTATCCCTGGGGAGAGTTTAACTACTCAGCATAGAGTTTTGGTTATGGATGTAAGAGTTAAGAGGAGAGTAAAAAACAAAGCCGAAGATAGGGTGTTAAGAACTAAGTGGTGGCAACTAAAGGGGGATAAAGAAAGGAAGTTGCAGAGACGGATTGTGGAGGAAGGATCTTGGGAAATACAAGGAAGTGCTAATAATATGTGGAATGGAATGGCTAAAGAAATTAGGAAGATAGCAAGGGAAATATTAGGTGAATCAAAGGGTTTTGGACCTAGGGATAAAGAATCTTGGTGGTGGGATGCGAGTGTACAAAATAAGATTAAAGTTAAAAGAGAGTGTTACAAAGTGTGGTCATTATGTAAGAGTAATGAAAATTGGGAAAAATATAGAGTAGCTAAAAAAGACACTAAGAAGGCAGTGAGTGAAGCGAAAGCAAGGGCATTTGATGGATTATACCAATCTTTAGGTACTAAAGTTGGAGAAAGAAGTATTTATAGGTTAGCTAAAAGTAGGGAAAGAAAAACAAGAGATGTGGACCAAGTGAAATGCATCAATGATGAAGAAGGAAAAGTGTTAGTAACGGAACAAGATATCAGAGAATGATGGAAGGATTATTTTCATAGGCTTTTTAATGAAGGGCATGAGATTTTATTGCAATCGGATAGACTAGACATTAGAGAAGAGGATCAAAATTATACTTTTTATCGTAGGATTCGTGAGGTAGAGGTAAAAGAAGCATTACAGCGAATGGAGAATGGCATAGCAGTTGGACCGGATAATATACCCATTGAGGTATGGAAGGGTTTAGGAGTGAAAGGCATAAGTTGGCTCACAAAGTTATTTAATGAAATTATGAGATCTAAAAGAATGCCAGACGAGTGGAGGAAAAGTACTTTAATCCCTATTTATAAGAGTAAAGGGGACATTCAAAATTGTGCAAATTATAGAGGAATTAAACTCATGAGTCACACTATGAAATTATGGAAAAGAGTAATTGAGAGAAGGTTAAGGAAAGAGACTCAAGTGATGGAGAATCAATTTGGTTTTATGCCAGGAAGGTTAACTATGGAAGCAATATACTTGTTGCGAAGATTAATGGAGAGATATCGAGAGAATCAAAGAGATTTACATATGGTATTTATTAATTTAGAAAAAACATATGATAGAGTGCCAAGGGAGGTTCTATGGAAGGCTTTGGAGAAAAAAGGAGTTCGTATAGCTTATATTCGAGCAATCCAAGACATGTATGATAAGGTTACAACTAGCGTAGTAACAAAAGGTGGACTTACGAAAGATTTTCCGATAACTGTTGATTTACATCAAGGGTCAACTCTGAGCCCTTATCTTTTTACTTTAATCTTGGATGTGCTTACTGAACATATCCAAGAGCCAGTGCCACAGTGCATGCTTTTTGCAGATGATATTGTCCTAGTTGGAGAATCAAGAGAGGAAATGAATGAGAAGTTAGAGAGGTGGAGACTAGCTTTGGAAGCTTATAGATTTCGTTTAAGTAGAAGTAAAACGGAGTATATGGAGTGTAAGTTTAGTAAGAGACACACCATTTCTAGCACAGAAGTAAAAATTGGAGAACATATCCTACCACAAGTCACACGATTTAAGTATCTTGGATCTATCATACAACATAACGGAGAAATAGAAGAAGATGTAAAGCATAGGATTCAAGCGGGGTGGATGAAATGGAGGAGTGCCTCGGGTATTATTTGTGATAGAAGAGTACCACTCAATCTTAAGGGTAAATTCTACCGCACAGTTATAAGACCTGCAATGTTGTATGGAACTGAGTGTTGGGCAATAAAAAGTCAACAAGAAAATAAGTTAAATGTCGCAGAGATGAGAATGCTGCGTTGGATGAGTGGACACACTAGAAGAGATAGGATTAGAAATGAATTCATTAGAGAGAAGGTGGAATTCGCTCCTATTGTGGAAAAGATTGTAGAATCGAGACTTAGATGGTTTGGTCATGTGGGGAGGAGACCTATAGAAGTCCCAGTTAGGAGAGTAGATGAGATGGAGAATAGTCCAATAATTAGAGGTAGAGGAAGACCAAAAAAAACTATAGGAGAAATTATTAAGAGAGATTTAGATTTAAATGGTCTGTCTAAAAATATGATTTATGATAGATGTTTATGGCGTCGATTGATCCATGTAGCCGACCCCACTTAGTGGGAAAAGGCTTTGTTGTTGTTGTTGTTGTTGTTGTATGCTCTAGGAGACTGTTTGAAACCATAATTGGATTTATTTAGTTTGCACACCTGCCCCTCCTTATTAGTCTCGAAGCCAGAAGGCAAGGACATGTAGACTTCTTCCCCTAAATCTCCATTGAGAAACACATTTTTGACGTCAAGTTGATAGATGGGCTAGTCTAAGTTTGCTGCTAGTGATAAGAGGACTTTTATGGAGTTAAACTTAGCCATTGGAGCAAAAGTCTCATAGTGGTCAATCCTATATGTTTGAGTGAATCCCTTTGCAACCAATTTTACTTTATATCTACTAATGCTCCCATCAAAGTTATACTTGATATTAAACAGCCATTTACATCCAATAGTCTTCTTCCCTTTAGGAAGTTTCAGAAGTTGCCATTTGCTATTTTTCTCAAGAGCATTTGATTCTTCATACACTGCCTTCCTCCACTTCTCTTGCTTGAGGGCCTCAATATTTTGTGGAACTTTTTCACTTGATGCATTAGTCACAAAAGCTCTATAAGTAGGAGAAAGTTTATGATAGGACCCAAGCTAACCAATAGAATGCTCAGTGCATATCTAACCCCTCTTCTTAAGGCAATAGGAACATCAAGACAATCATCGTCATGAGGTTTTATACCTGAACATGGAATGGAGGACTGGTTCTGCTGTGGGAGTGGGTCAGCCCCTACCTCATGGGTCTTTTTCTTCCTGGTATTGACAATAGAATCCTTCTGCTGGGTGGTATTCTGCACGTTAGGCTCCTGACCAGTAGTATTCACGGGCTTGGGATCAAAAGAATTAGGTACAATGGGCCTAGTTGAGATGGTAGGCTCAGGTATGGGAATAATAGGCTTGAACAGGGATAGTTTCGGGATCAGAATCAGATTATGAACTATCTTGAATGCAAAAGTTCCATTCTTTGTTAGTGTTCTACCCCTGAATGGAAGTTATTGGATAATAGGGTTGGTTTTCAAAGAATGTAACATCCATGGACACAAAATTTTTGTAAGGTGGGAGAGAAACACTTGTACCCTTCTGAGTAGTAGAGTGACCCACAAAAATGCATTTGGCAGCCTTGGGTTCAAGTTTGCTACTGTTATGTAAGTGGATGAAAGTGGTATAGGTAAATTGGAAATGAGAGAGGTATGAGGGAAGGCTTGAGGGAGAGTGGTACAAGGTGCTTGAAAGTGAAGAGTTTTGGTGGGCATTCTATTTATGAGATAGGCAAAGGTTAGGACAGCTTTCCCCTAAAAGTGTTTAGGTAAATTCATGGTGAATATGAGTGATCAAGCAACTTCAAGAATATGTTTATTTTTCCTTTCGGCTATGCCATTTTGTTAAGGGAAATGTATGCAAGAGCTTTGATAGTGGATCCCACGTGTAGTGAGATAATTGCAAGGTGGGAATTATGGTATTCATGCCTGTTGTCACTTCTAAGGACTTTTATGGAGGTTTGAAACTAGTTTTGTTTAAGTTGATGGAAAGTTTGAAAGATAGATGGGACTTCATATTTTTCCTTCATTAAATAGTCCTACATAACCCTTGTATGGTCATCAACAAAGATGACAAACCATCTAGCACCAAAAACACTTTGGTTTAAGTTGATGGAGAGTGTGAAAGATAGATGGGACTTCAAGAATAAGAGTGCTTTTAGTAAATAGAGCAGGATACATTCTTTTCATACATTGAACATTTGTTTGACCTGGTCTATAGTGCCACAATAACATATCAGAGATGCTACTAGCAGATAATCCCACTTTATTTGGACGTGTAGAACCCATAAGGTATAGACTGGCGACCTCCATAGCATATCCAATCACCCTCTTGGATACCAAGTCTTGAAACACAGAGCCATTGCTAGAAAAATAAGCAACATACTTGTTATCCTTAGTTACTTTGCTGATTGAGAGCAAATTACATGTAAGAGTGGGAAATAAAAGCACATTTTTAAGGATAAGGTCATTGGTTAGCATGATTGTACCCACCCTAGTAACATTAGCTAAGGTTTCATCAGCAATTTTCACTTTAATAGGTTCAGAACAGGGACTGAAATTATCAAATAAAGAGGGGTTGCTAGTCATATGGTCAATTGCACCTGAGTCCACTTCCCAAGTATGATCATTTAAGGCTTGGGTACTCATGGCCAGAGAGAAATTACCTAATTGAGCAATATTTCCCTTAGCAACATTACCCTTAATGTTATCATTAGAGACTGAGTTCTGATTGACAAAAATATTCTTCAAAGGATCAAGTTGTTCACAGATGAATAGGGTAGGATCAGATGGGGCAGCTTTAGTGGACATATTGTAGGCTCTAGCATTTCCCTTGGGTTTGGGCTTCCAGTTGGCTGGCTTCCCATGAATTTTTCAGCAAGTGTCTTTACTGTGACCACTCTTGTGATAGTGGTGACACCAACAAGGCCCATCTTTCTTGGCCTGTAGCTCATTATCAGTCATAGCAGGGCCTTTGGAAGCAAGAGCAGAGGTTTCTCCAAAGGTATGACGGTGGGCTGATCCTTGTGTAAGCTTCTTTTGGGATTCCTCTCTTCTCACCTCAGAGAATACCTCCTTGAGAGAGGGAAGAGGTGTCCTAGCCAAGACTCTACCATGAACATCATCATATTTGTTATTAAGACCCATAAAAAATTGATAGATCTATTTCCTTTCAACTATCTTGCCATAGGTGGCAGCATCAGCAGTGCTCTCCCATGTAATGTTTTCTAGAGCGCCAAGTTGTTGCCAATATTTAATGAAATTATTAAAATATCAGTTAACTAACACCTTGCTTAAGGTCATGAATGAGGCTCTCAATATCATAGGTCTGTGTTGCACTTTCTTGGGCAGAGTAGGCTTCACAGGTGGACTCCCTAATGTCATGGGTTGTTTTGTAGAGCAGGTAATTTTCTCCAATTTCAGTGGTCATGGAGTTCACAAGTCATGACATCATGAGATTATTCTGAACATTCCAAGCTTTGAATTTAGGATCATTTCATGTTGGTTGGACAGATTCTCTAGTCAAATAATCCTCCTTGCCCTGGCTACTCACGAACATCATCACGGACTAAATCCACTGTAGGTAGTTCAGCCCATTAAACTTATGGCCAGTGATGACCATTGGTGAGGGCTCAACAATTCCTGGATTGGGCTAAGTAGCCATGCCTTGAGAGTGTTGCAATGCCATGGCTGGAGCAGACTCCACCATCTCACTCGTGTTGGATGAAGAGTTGTACTTGTACTTAGGCATACAGGTAGATTAGGGTGAGTAACTTTGATACCATGAAGAGAGAGAGAGATGAGATTGAGAGAGTTGAATGATTTTGTATATTGAGCAGAAATGAGGATAATTATTATATAGGGATCATGGCAACAAGTCTGCCATTAGATTCCTTGAGACAAGGTAATAAAACGTCATTAAAACAATTAAGGCAGAATAAATACAATAAATGACAATAAAGATGCAGATCTAGAGCCAAATAAGGAAATAAACCAAGTTGACTTGATTCCAAGATTTAAGGGATTGAATCCCTTAGATCTAGGAATAACGGCTAGTAACCAACAAGAGCAAATTATAGGTTAATTTAGGGACAAATAGGACATCTTTCAAGATTAATTTATCTGAAATTTATACTTCAATGCCACTAACTTTGGAAAGGGACACATTAGCAATTCTCACAAATAATTCTTTAGTGCAAGCATGAAATTATCCGAGAGAGAGAGAGAGAGAGAGAGAGAGAGAGAGAGAGATTACCTGCCATGTGATTTGTAGCTCCTAAGTCTACAATCTAAGTATTGGATTTTTGCACTTGTGTATTAAGAGCTAGCGGGAAATTATCTGATTGAGCGATAGTACTAGTACCAACAACTTTCTCTATGGTGATTTCCAAACACCTTCTGTAATAATTCCCACTGTTCTCTGTTGAAAATAGTGGAACCGGATTTGGGTTTCTCTTCATTGGTCACCATAATGCTGCAAGTCTGCCCCTTTTGCCTTGGCTTCCAATTTGATGGCTTGCCATGCAGCTTCCAGCAAATATCCTTTCTGTGGCCAACCTTTTGACAATGATCACACTAAGGCTTCCCTTGTTTGTTCTGCCTGGAGTCTGGGGCTGGAGGTTATGTGTTTCAAGCAACCAAGGTCGAGGATTTCGGTATATGTTGAGTAGACTATGGACCAAGAGTTAATTGGTTTCTACTTTCTTCCCACTTTACTTCACTATACACTTCTCTTATAGAAGGTCATAGTCATGTGGCCATAAATCGTCCTTTTACCTCTTAAAATATGGGATTAAGTCCTAAGAGGAAATTATAAATTCTCTCTTTTTCATTAATTTCCTTATAATAAGTTGTGTCGGCATTGCATGACCATTGGTGGGTTTCATACATGTCTAATTGATGCCAGTACTTTAAAAGAGAATTATAGTACTGGGTTACATTTATCTCACCTTGTTTTAAATCATGGAGATACTCTTTGATTTGGGACAAAGCTGCTATGTTTTCTACTGAGGAGTAGGACTCTTTCACAGCATCTCATATCTCCTTGATAGTCATGCAAAGAAGGTAATTCTTGCCTATCTCGAGTGTCATGGAGTTCTCTAACAGTGACATGAGCATGTTGTTTTCTACCACCCATTTTATATACTTTGGGTCTGTTGGTTGCGGCTGGATCACTTCACTAGTGAGGAATTGTTCCTTCTTGCCCCCTAATAAACATAAGGGCACTTTGTGACCATTGTAGATAATTGTTTCCGTTGAAACAGTGACCTATGATTATCACAGGTGTATTTTTGACGGTTGCTTGTCTTGCAAAATCGTTAGAAGGGCTGTTTGGCATGGTAGATGTCATAGAGTCAGAGGTGGACTCTGTGTTTAAGGCCCTTATGGAGCCGAAGGAAATCATTAGGCCCTTTGTGGCTCTGATACCGTGAAGATTTTTTGGAGATTTTGATGCTACGAAGTTGTGTGTTATTTCTGAATGATGAATGACTAAAAATAGAGGGATTGAGTGCATAAACAAGGCTACGTCTCTAATCCCATAGCTGACTCGAAATTCAAAATCCAAACTTATCCTATCTGAACCAAAAATACAAGGGAAAGGTAAATACTATTAACCAGATAAAACCCAAACTGAACCAGTAAACTTAATATGTTAACAGAAAGAAACACATTAAGCATAGTGTTACGTAAAACAAAGAGCTGATGTATCATGTGCCCATTAATTAAAAAGATATGTGCTAACCAACAGACCTTAATATTTCCTTTTCCCAAATAGAAGTATATGGAAGATATTATATATTTATTTGTTAAAAGTGGAAAAGAAAATTATAGTCTTTGTGATGTTGTCTGGTCAGTCATTCCTATTTTCACCCCTCTATGTGAACATTTGTTTGAATTTGATAGTGTGTGTGCTGGTGCGTTTATATATATATATATATATATGTATATATGTATTTATGTATGTAAGGCTCCAAAAGTGTGTAGAAAAATATCCAGTACATGATACTGAAAATGAATGAGCAGTATTTGATGTGATCCTGAATGGAATGGGATTAAACTATGCATTACTAGTCAAAAGATTGCTCTTGTTGTTCGGATTGTTTAAAAATTACGCAATAATTGTTAAGTATAAATGTTTTAAAACTACAATCAAATTGTCGAGCTATAGCCTGATGTGCTCTTCTTAATGTTTTATGTGTCACAACTTGCTGTCAATTGTCTTTTATGGTTGATTGAATATCTGTTTTGTTGATGATATTGGTTCTAATGTTCTTGCAGCTAGATGTTCCCCAGAGTAGTAATTTAAACAGAAATGTGATATGCTATGGTTTTCGTTGGGTATTGAGTCTTCTTCTTATGGAGCTAATGACACATCTATTCTATTATAATGCCTTTGCAATCAGGTTAGTTCCTTAGAACTCAGTAAAACATTGGGTTGTATTTAGTTTTGCTTATTGGGTTGCTGAAATAATTTTTTTATCAATTAGTGGCTTGTGGAAGCACTTGTCTCCTATGGATGTGTTCATCATTGGATATGGGGTAAGAGGCTACTCTTTTGGATTATTACATGAGAGCATGTATAATATAAATCGAACATTGTTTATTCTTTGCATTGGTTCTCAGGTGCTTGTGGCCTAATTTCTGGAACGGACTGACTGTTAAATAGGGATTGTCAATAAATTAGTCACACATGTTCTAGTATCAAAAAGAAAATTCTCTTTGGAAGCACACACTTTGCAAAAGGGTTATTTCACATAACCCACCATATGACCAAACAATAATTACCATGTACAGATAAGCCCTGGCATTATGTTTCTGATGAGGAAAAAGTCAAACACAATTTTCAATTGTTGTTTCAGTCCCTTAGCAAGATTAGTCTGTTAACCATGCCTAATGATGATATGAACCAGGGAGTTCAGTTTGCTTCTGCTTTCCTGATATACACTATCTAGGTGCAGCAGTTGATTTAGTTTTCTGGTTTTTGTCACGCATTCACCCCCATTATGACCATGACTTAGGCTGTATTATATTAAGGTTTAAAAGTTCTAGTTTTGGTTAAGATTGAAGAGCTCTGAAGGTATAATTGTGGTCAATTAAATTTCTAATCATTGGGGAACATATTATTTATTCTAAAATTGGTCACTGTTAGAAGAGAAAAGTTAGAGAGAAAAGAAATGGACCAAATAAAATATATTTATTAAGAGGTTCAATGACTGTGTACTTAAACTTGATCCTGCATTGTTAGAAGAGAAGAAGTTAGAGAGAAAAGGAATTCTGTTTAAAAGCCTTTGATAATGAAGCTTTTAATTCTTACTAGTTCCAATATGAGCCTAATAGAATAGATTAGAAATGTAAATAGTTGGGTCACCAAATATATATAGTTCAGGTTTTTTTGAAAAGTAACAAGTTATCTGACTTATGGCTTCATATGCAATATGATTAGAAGGAAACAGGCTAATAATGTGCTAAGCTAGAATCCTTGGAGTGGAGTTCTTTCAGTGAAGTTTAATGTCTTACAGTATCAATTTAATAGACTGTAGAAGTTGATTCGTTCCCTATGTATCTTCTACTGTTTTGCTCTGTTAGAGCTTTAATTTCCTTGTTCCATATGTATCTTCACTTTCTTTATCAAGAATTTAGCATAGTGCTTTATCATACTTTGTTATTAATTTGTTTCAGGTCTTAAACTTCATGTGGCTAAAATTTTTACTGATCTGGCGCTATTTCCGGTTCTGGTCACTGGTATGTTACCTGCTGTAACCTTTAAGCATCTGGCATGAATGCCTCAACTACATTTTTAAGAAAGTCATACCTTGGAACCATGTCTTGTAGATAAATGGCATTGAGGTTCCAGAGAATATGCCAAAGTGTATCAATAATTGCTACAGCTTGGAAGGCTTTTGGAAAAACTGGCATGCTTCTTTTAACAAATGGCTTGTGAGGTGCAACTGACTCCTTTACTTTGATTTTCTGCTTCTTTTCCTTGATAATGACTGACATTTTTAATTGATTAGAAGTTCAGGTATATGTACATTCCGCTGGGGGGGTCTCAAAAAAAGCTACTCAACGTATGGGTTATATTCACATTTGTTGCCATCTGGCATGATTTAGAGTGGTACTCTCTCCTCTTGTTGGTCAGTTCTATGCATTCGATAGCTAGAAGTGGCATATTGTTTGACCTTATAGCTTATATTTGATAACTATCATTGTCCTTAGGAAGCTTCTTTCATGGGCTTGGTTGACATGCTTATTCTTTATCCCTGAGTTGGTTCTGAAGTCAGCAGCAAAGGCATTTCAGGTCATCCATATCTTTTTGTGCTGATCTATACTTCAATTGATTTCAGTTATTATAATGTTTATTGAAGAACATAGAAGAAATGCAATTCTCTGATCTGATTTTTAGAGTGAATAGGTACAGATTATATAGAAGAAAACTACCTAAAATAGAGATGATACAAATAGGAAAAATTACAAGAAACAAGGAAGATAAAAATCTGAAAATAAAGCAGGAATTAAATCAGGCTAGAAAAGGAAATAAAATCCCTAAAATAATTCCTAAAAATAAGGAGTAGAATATGGACAATTAATAGGATAAGTAATCAACACTCCCCCCTCAAGCTGGTGTATAGATGTTAATTATTTTCAACTTGTCAACCAGCACCTCAAAACTTGGTCTAGGCAGCCCTTTAGTTAGAACATCTGCTACTTGTTTCTGTTGGGCACATATGTTATACATATTACCCCATCTTCTCTCTTTTCTTTAGTTAAATGTTGGTATCACTCAACGTACTTGGTATGGTCATGATGAATCGGATTGTGAGCAATACTTATTGTCTCAATACAGCTTCATGGGGTCTATACTAGGCATTTTTCAGTTCTTCCATTAGCCTTTTCAACCAAATTAGTTCACAAGTTCCTTGGCCAAGAGCTCTAGATTCTGCTTCTACACTGCTGCAAACTATAATTGATTGTTTTTTGCTTTTCCAAGTGACTAAGTTTTTCCAAACCTTGGTACAATAACCGGATGTGAACCTTCTATCTTCAACAGAATCTGCCCAATCTGCCTCTGTAGAAGCCTCCACACTTCTTAGCTCATTTTACTCAGAAAATAAGCCTTTTCCTAAGGTAGCTTTTAGATATCTTCTATTGGAGAGTGTATAAACTGGCTTACTAGACGTACAACAAATGCAATATCTAGTCTCGTTTTGAACGCGTATATCAGTATCCACTAATCTATGATATCTTCTCCTATCTATTGGAATTTCATCCTTTCTAAACTTTGGGTTACAGATCAATAAGTGTTTTAGTAGGTTTGCAACCAACCATTCCTGTTTCTCTCAATAAGTCTAAAGCGTACTTTCTTTGGGAAATTAGGATACCTTGTTTGTTGCTTGCCACTTTTATTCCTAAGAAATATTTGAGTTGCTTGAGGTCCTTATCTTTGAATTCACTATTAAGAACTCTCTTCAGCTTCTCTATTTCTTCCATGTCATCTACAATTAATATGATGTCATCCACATACACAATCAAGATAGTTTATTTATTTTTCCCCATCATGTGAATGTTTAAATAATAGTGTGTGATCAGTCTGTCCCTGGCTGTATTTTTGCTTCTTTATAATCTTTATGAGGTGATCAAACCAGGCCCTTGGTAATTGCTTCAATCCATATAGAGACTTTTTCAGTTTGCATGCTTTTTAATTGTAATTTTCCCCTTCAAAGCCTGAGGCACCAAGTTCTTCATTTAGGAAGGCATAGTTTACATCCATTTGGTGTAGTGCTTAGTCAAGGTTGGCAGCTAGAGATAGTAGATCCTTATGGTATTTAATTTTGCAACTGGGGCAAAAGTTTCAGTATAATCTTTCCCAGAGGTTTGAGTAAGCCCTTTTGCAACTAGGTGATCCTTGTATCTCTCTTTTTCGCCATCTGATTTATACTCGATGATGACTACCCATTCACACCCTACAGCTCTTTTTCCTTCAGGTAACTCCACTTCATCCTATATTTTATTCTTTTCTAAGGCATTCATCTCTTCAAAGACAGCACCCTTCCAATCTGGATTTTCAAGAGCTTCTTGGATGTTCTTTGGCACCTCATGCTTTTCCACCTTTTCTGTCATAGCTCAGAAAGCAGGGGATAAATGGCTATGGGAAAGATAGTTGGAAATATGATGTTGTGTGCATGCTCTAACCCCTTTTCTGAGAGCTATTGGGATGTCCAGGATCATGGGGTTGGGCCTCCAATTTGAAGTATCTTCACAATCTGCCAGTTCAGTTTTGGTTTTGGGATTTGCCTGTGGATTGGACTCTTGGCAATGCTGTTGTTGAGTGAATGCTTGTACCTCCTAAGGTCTTTTGTTTCTTCTTGAGTAAACAAAAAGTTCTGATTCAAGTTGACTAGGCTTATTTGAATCTCCCTGTTTTGAACTCTGTTGATGACATAATGGGAGGGTTTGCATTTCTTGGTTGTTCAGGTAAAGGTATGGCTTAATCAATAGGAAGAGAAATGGCATGGTCCCAAGGCCTCTCTTCACTTAAAGTCCTTGAAGAGTGGGGTTTGGGTAGAAAGGTTGATCTTCTAGAAAGGAGACATCAAAGGAAACAAATATTTTTTCTCTGGTAGGATAGTAGCATTTATACCCCTTTGATTTGGTGAGTAGCCAACAGACACACTTTATGGCTCTAGGATCCAATTTCGCACTATTGGGATTGTTGTTATGGGCAAAGGAGATACAACCAAAAATTTTGGATGTAAGGAGGTGAACATCTTATAGGGAAGGGACTTATGGTGGATACTCTCGAGGTATTTGAAAATGAAGTATCTTAGATGGTAACTGATTTATCAAGTAAGATGCGGTTAGGACAGCTGCTCCCCAAAACCGTTTAGGAACATTGGAGGTGAACATAAGGGCTTAGGCAACCTCTAACAAATTGTGATTTTTACACTCAGCAATACCATTTTGTTGGGGTGTTCTGACACGAGAACTTTGCTGGAAAAATTCTATTTCCTCTAAAAAAAATTGCCGAGGATAGAGTTGAAATACACTCGACCATTATTAGTCTGGATAATTTAAATATATGTCTGGAATTGAGTTTGTATCATTTTGTGGAATTGCTGGAAAACAGAGGCAGCCTTAAATTTTTCTTTGAGGTCAACCCAAGAAACCTTTGAATGATCATCAGTAGGAGTTATGAACCATCTATCCCTAAAAATGTTATTAATGCTTGAAGGACCCATATATCACTATAAATGAGTGCCAAAGGTTTGGATGATTTGTATGGTTGATTTGGATAAGGGTTTCTGGTATGTTTAGCTACAGTGCAAGTTTCGCACTGGAAGGAATTCAAATCTTTATTAATGAACATGGAAGGGAACAAGTTTTTGAGCCAAGAAAAACTAGGATGGCCAAGCCTATTATGCCATAACATTATTTCAGACATAAGCACCGGGGAAGATTGACTATTTAGGACCAAAACTTGATTTTCATATTTTCCTCAAGGTAGTACAAGCTATTGCCCATCTTAGCATTGCCAATCGTGCTCCTAGATAATAAATCCTGAAACTCACAATATGAAGGGTAGAACTTAGCTACACAATTCAAGTCTCTTGTCAATTTGCTAATAGACACTAAATTACACGTCAAATTGGGAACATGAAAGACAGATTTTAGTGTCACATTTTGCAGATTTATAGACCCTTCTCTAGCAACAGCAGATAAAGTCCCATCAGCGACTTGATTTTGAAATTTCTTGGGCACAAGGTATAAGTAGAAAAGAAGTTATAAGTCCTAGACTTATGATTATGATCTGAAGCTCCTGAATCCATAATCCAGTGGCCATTAAGTTTGAAATTTATACTTAAGGCAGAGGGACAATTATCTTCTTGGGCTATAGAGCCATTTGATGCTTGACCAGATGCGTTCAGTTGAGATCCTTGGATTTGGGCAAGAAGAGCATTTAATTGTTCAAGTTGCTCTTTGTTGAAATCAGCCCCTCCAATTTGCTATCATCTGAGATTGCTTGGTAGCCTTTGCTTTGTTTGCCTTGTCTGCTTGGCTTCCACTTTGCTGGTTTTCCATGTATCTTCCAACATGTTTCTTTGATGTGATTTGAATGTTGATGATGATCACACTAGACCATTTCATTCTTCCAGTTTCTACGCTGTTCTGATTTGTTTTCTTTGAGGCAAGTGCAGAACTTTAAAGGAGGTTGTTTGGATTGAGTTCTTTAGTCCCTCCTAGCATGACACTCTTTCTGCTTTCTTCCCTTTTTACTTCTGCAAATCCTTCTCTGACAATAGGGAAAGGTTTTGTTCCCAATAATCAACCTCTAACTTCATCTAACTCATTGTTTAGCTGAGAAAGAAATCAAACACCCTTTCCTTTTCAAACATTTTTTTTATATTTTAGGCTGTCTTCAGCTTATAAAATATGTCCAGCTTCGGCCATAACTCAGTATTGAAGTATTCTGTGACAGAGAAGTTACCTTGTTTCGTATTTTTCAATGCTGATCTGATCTCAAAGCATTGAGCAAAATTTTCAAGTTCTAAGTACATTTCATGTAGCATCTCCCATTTCTCCTTTGCTGTTTTTTATAACTGTTAAGTTCAGCCAATTTTTGGGTCTATGGAGTATATCATCCCACCATAACCAAGGAATGTTCTGACTCCCAGGTTGAGTAGCCTGCTACTCCTTCTTTTGGTGCTCTCGTTATCCCCATCAAATAGCCAAGCTTGCCTTTGCCTTGGATCACCACAGGAATGGATTGAGACCATTCTAGAAAGTTGGTCCTGTTGAGTTTTTGCTGAGTTATTTGGAGAGATAAGTGTCTCCAGTATGAACCACGGATGTTTTTGAGCTTTTTAAGAGTTTGGAAGATACCTCCGAGGACCCTTCTTGAGATACATCCTAAGCCATGGCTGTTTTGACCATTAAAAAAAAGATAAAAAAGAAATCAGAGAAATTGTTGCTCTGATACCATGAAAAATAGAGAAGAAATGAATTTCTTTAATCTATTTTTTTTTTAATAGTGAATAGGTACAGATTATATACAAGAAAACTACCTAAAATAGAGATGCTACAAAAAGGAAAAATTACAAGAAACAAGATGGCTAAAAATATGGAAATAAACCTGGAATTAAATCAGGCTAGAAAAGGAAATAAAATCCCTAAACTAATTCCTAAAAATAATGAGTAGAATATAGACAATAAATAGGATGAGTAATCAACAGTTATATTATACCCTTGTATGCTGTCCAATATTGTTATTGTTGCTAAGAAGGTGACTTCCTCTATGATTTTGAGACGTGGGTCCTATATTATTACATCATATCTGATTAACAGTGTTAGTAGGCTGGCGGGATCAAACCTGAATATATGAATAGCCATGAAGAATTCATAAATTACCTTGCATTTTGATCTTAATTTTTTGTAATTAGCATATGGGATGATGACTAAGAAATATTTTACAGAAATATTTTACTCTTCAAGGAAAGGCACCGTACTGCTATTTAAAATAAGAGATGACAACTTGGCTTCATATATATCAAATTAGACTGTCCTTTAATTGGGACGCTTGGGTCATCATACATACTTCTGTAATTTTTTTCATTTTTTTTTTTAATTCTTAGCTGCTGGTTGGGTAAATTTTGTTTACATAATAGTGATGGAACTCCAAATGTAATTTTTATTAATTGAATGCATAGGGTTTTATCAAATAGTAAAATTTTAAGCATTCCGGTGCTTCATTGTTTCTTTGCTTGTATTGTTATTGATGCCCCCCTTTACCTTGGCAACGTCCATTCTTTTCCTTTTTTTCTTTTTAAATAATTATTAGTTCAAATTCATAATTCTTGCTTTCTGACTTTAAGGTTATTATGATTATCAGGCTGAAAGTGGTATTGGGGAATATTTATTTCATGAATTCAGTGCTGTTGCTGGCGCTGTCACGATTACTTGTCTCATGGTTTGTCCTATATTGAACTTGGAAGCTATAGCATATATGGATATCATATTTCTTAACTGTATTATATGCCTTCCGTATGAATTATTTCGTGTCTCGTTTGGTGCATGTGATGTGATTTCTTTCCTAAAATAATATATAAAAGGCAGTGCCATCAGAAGTAATTGAATTTCTACTTACAGAAACGAAAAGCAAGATGTATCAAGGACAACATTTGGGTGGTCAATAAAAATTTTATGGAAAAGTAATGCAATATAACTTTGTTGCCTTCCACTTTAGGAAAACTTGTAATTTTGCAACTAAAATATTGTGATTATGTTTTTTCATTGGTTTTTTAGTGAGTTTGAACTTCATTAGTTTTGTTTTAGGATTGTCTTGAGCCTATTTTATTTACTGGATTTTCTTGCTAAATGGAAGTTTTTTGGTTGCCCACATTGTTCGGAGTGTGCTTATCTACCTAACTAACTCTTGTAAAACAATTGGCCAAAGAAAAAAAAAGAAGCCTGTGTGATTTATAGGGTCTTATCTCAAGGTTGAATCGAGAAAGAGACCAGGTGTTGCAAATTCTTCCTTTGCCTTACTTTTGTTTTGAATTCATATGCCAGTAGAAGCCAGGAGAAGTATTACTGTTCAATATCTGTTCAGGAAATTTTCATCTGTACTCAATCCCTTTGCAGACTGTTTTGACCCTACAATTCAACTTTTGGAACTCTAATTAGCCCATTAATTTACCTACAAATTTTTTAAAATCATCTACATCACTTTCCAGGTTACAGTTCAGAGCCAGTCGCAGGAGCTCTTTTCAACAATTTTTTCTTACAAAATGATCCGTCTCCTTTTGGCATACCATTAAGAAACCTTCTAAGCACATCTCTGTGTTCATTTCTTTTTTTATATCCTACAATTACCCCCATAATCCATCCTTATATTTTAAATTTCTCACATAACAACCTTTTTGCTTATTTGGCATAAGAAATTTCTAAGAAGACCTCAGAAACATAAAATCCTTTCCAGTAATAAGGATTACAATTCACTGATAATGACACACTAGATTTAACTACAGGGGCTAGGCTGCACTATAGTGTTTCCTGATTTGTGTTTAAAATTATTCATCATTTGACACTCTAGAAGAAGTTGAAGTGTTTTGAACCCTTAAGTTTTAGTAAAAAATTGGACATGTTAAACAGTTGGCTACTCTGCTGCTGATTGTAGCGCATTTTTCACTGAACTTTCTTACAGTGAGTGTATAGGTGCATTTAGGAGGTGCCCATAGAGGGCATCATGGTGTGGCAGGCTTGGATAAAGCATCCGCATTTTTTATATAGTTAAGATGAAAATTCACAGTTAATATGACTCTTTTGCAGCATAAAATGTTATAGTTCAAGATGTGCCTGTAAAAGGCAGGCAAAGTAGTAGAACCCCTAGGACCATAACACATCTTTTGCCATCATTAATAATCAAATTGATTGAAAACCAGGGGATCCAAACTACATATCACCTTAAGAATAACAATAGTTTATTTTTGCAACTGCACAGATTGGATTGCTATTGTGAATTGATGGTTCTTCCTTTTTTTTTTCCCGAAATCAATTGTTCTTTCATAATAAAAATAATAAAATTAAAGATAAAATTAAAAAAATGAAAATGTTAACACACACTTCCATCTTCTGGCTTTTTGGATATGTTAGTTGTAGTTCTTGTTGAGATTTCTTTGCTTTCCTAAGCTAGGCGTGGTAGGATGGGAAGAGGGCATGGGCAAGCTGAGTCACACATCCTCCCCTGTGGGGATCGCCTTGTGCATTGATTTTGTATGTTGCTGAAAGCGCCAATTGCAATAATCTAAGTGTCCAATAATTGTTTTTGGAAGCGACTCCAAAAAATTAATTAGTTTTCAAAGCTGCTTCTTAATCTCAAATTCCACCCCCCTTCACCCCCCCCCCCCCGGAAATTTGTTTGGTGCTATTTAAAAAGATGGAGGGTTCTTTTCTTAATTAGACTTCTGTTCTGCCAGTGCAATGACATTTTTTCTGTGGCAGACAAAATGAACTTAGAATCAAATAAACCTTAAGGGCGTTTATGGAATGTACTTACAGCAAAAGCGGTGAAGTGTTTTTTATTTATTTTTCTCAGGCTTCTGCGTCTTATGTTCCGGTCACTACACTGACAATGGAATTTTGGGGAATCTTTTAAATATAATCTGATCTGATATAGTTTTAGGGAATTGAATACAATTCAAAAATAAAATAAAATTTCCAATTTGAATCTCATTTCTCTAGTTTCTTTTTATGCCTTTTTGGAATAATACTCAAGTTTTTTCTTGACAGGTGGCAAATCTGGTTGGCTTTGTTATTGGACCAGGAGGCATCACCTGGTTGCTTTCTTCTTTCATTCACAAAGAAGGTACTACATCAATATCCTTACCCCTGAACTCGAATGTTGTTATATACGATTTATAATTAATTGGAAATTCCACCTCACAGGACTGCCTGTTCTTGGTGGCTTACTCCTGTCGTTTTATATAGGAACGAAGGTATGATATATTCAGCATTTAACTTCATTTGTAATCACAATTTCAAATCAGTAGGACGGATATCTTTTCCCTTTCTTTTTATAACAATATTTCACCAAAATATTTGCAGCTTATGTTCCACATAGCTGAAGCAAAGCAACGGTCGCCTTGAATTGGGACCTATGTTGCCTATATTACTTGATGCCATTATGCGAATTCCATGTTCTTATCTATTGCTAGAAGTATGGGATAGCTCTCAAAGATTGTTCTAGCTGTAGGTGGGACGAGTGGATAGCACAGATTTCTCTAGGCAAATATATATCAAATTGCCCTTGATTTGTCATATCAAAACCAAAGTCAAAGACAAAGGAAAAGGAACAAGTAAATTTGTTTGAAATGGATTAAGTGTACATGGTTCATGATTTATCACTTATTCCACCAGTTTTCTCTGGACAGAAAAATGTTCATTCTTGATGACTTCTGATTACTGCATCTTGCTTTCTTTATTTTCTTGTATTAATATCGTGTATTATGTCGGCCTGAAGGTCGCAGCTTGTGATAAGTCTAGTTATACACATTCATTTTGTTTACTTTGAGATTCCCCCCCCCCCCCCCTCCCCACAAATTTACTTGTGCCACCGTGCATTGTTGTGACTTGTGGATGTAAAAGCCACGTAAGTATTGAGTGAAGCTAGTGTTAGTCATTGAGTGCACAGTTGGTACTAAAACATGCATGGCAGAATATTAAAATGGTTTGATTTTGTGATTACTTTTAGTGGCATGGTCTTTTATCATGTTATGTTGCAATGATAGTTGAGCAATAAACAGGAACATCATCCTTATGATTAGTCATTTCATCTTCCTTTGTTAATTATTTGTTAATGGGCTTAACGTAAGAATTATATTGAAAGTGAAATATTATTTAAATGGATGTAATGAGATGTATAAAGTTTGATGAACTAAATTGTTAAACCATAAGCGTTAAGCCGCATTCTGTGTTACGAAGGGTGATTAATATTTTGATTATTTCCTTTGTATTATAACTGGTGTACAGGTGTAGTGTGTGCGCTATCATTCTTTTGTAAAATCACGTGTTAGGATAAGTTTGTTTTAGATTCTTTCCATTGTGTTAAGTAAGACACCTGCCGAAGTTTTATTGCCTCTCTTTAACAGAATTCTCTTTATATAGAATTATTTCCTTTCAATTGCTCAGTGAAGAAATTAAGCTCTCAAAATTTTGTTCTTTTTCTTCTACTTTCTATCCTAGTATCCGAGCATATGAGGCTCACACCATGACATCCCATTTAAATCCAACTCATAAGCAAGTGAATGATACTCCTCCATCTTTCGCTAACTCTCTCCTTAAGATACACCACCATTCATAAGCTCACTCAATAAATCTCGCTTTTTCAAGCTAGAAAAAAGTAATTACCTAGTTTGGCAGTCAGTGATGTTTCCGATCAGTCATGGCAACAAGCTAGATTGATATGTTTTTGGAGCAAAGCTAGGTCTAAAATTCGTCTTTGAAGATGTAGAGAAAAAAATTAATCCCAAGTATGAAGGGTGAATTACAACGGATTAATTGTTGCTCAACTAGTTGTTCAACACTATGATTGTGGAGATGATTCATTACTCCACATCGAGGGATCTTTGGAAGGCTGCCAAGGACCTCTTGGGTGCTCACACTAGATCCAAAATCACTCTTTATAAAAATGAGTTGCAAAGGACTTGAAAGAGATTTATGAAAATGAAAGACTACTTGAATAAGATGAAGAGCATTTCAGACAATTTGACACTTGCTAGAAACATGATATCCTTAAATGATCTTGTTATTTAAACTCTTGCTATATTTGATTTTGAATATAATATTATTGTTGTTCAACTTGCTGAGATAGGAGATCTCACTTGGATTAATTTAAAAGCAACATTATTCACCTTTAAAAATAAGTTTGAACAATTAAGTAGGTTTAGCAATTTAAATTTTGACAATTTAGTTGCAAATGTGGTTAAGTCTTGCTTAGCCAATTTTGATTCTAGACGTGGCAATTGGAGAAGCTTAGGCAAAGAGAATATTAAGGTGGCAAAGGCCATGAAAGGAATAACAGAACCAACAAACCAACCTAAGCTAGGACACATTGTTGTGCATTGCTACTACAGGTTTGACAAGAATTATATTGGTACTCTTCCAGATTTAAACAAAAAGAATTAACAAAGCTACTCAACCTATTTCTCTACCCCAAGTACAATTTATCAAGCATGGTATCTAGGCAGTAAAGCAAGCAATCATGTCACTAATAATGTGAATTAGATTGATAACCCAATTAGTTTTTTATGGTAAGATAAACTTAGTTATGGGCAATGGTGCCAAAGTTCAAGTTATGAATATTAGTTCACTTAAATTGCTGTGTTCAAACCTTCTTCTTTTGATGAAAGACATCTTATATGTTCTTAACATTACAAAAAATCTTTTGGGTATCTCATAACTTATAGCTAACAATTACATTTTTATAGAATTTCACTCACATGGTTGCTTTGTGAAGGACAAAACAATGGGAAAATCTTAGTACAAAGGAAACTTAGAAGGGTTATACAAGGTTGATAGCTCAAGCCAAAGTTCCATCCCACCAAGTTGTTTTAGCTTGCAATCACCTCAAGAAAACTCTAGCAGCTCCATAGCTTCCATTACTTTGTTTTTTTTCAAGAAGAAAAGCATAAAAAGTTAGGACACCCAACTAGTCATGTACTTTCACATGTTTTACAAAAATATAATGTCAAATTTAAATCTAATGAAGAGTTTAAATTTTTTAAAGCTCGTCAGGTAGGCAAATCTCATGCTTTTCCCTTTAAATCTTCATCTTCTCATGTAAATAATCTACTTGACTTAATTCACATTGACTTATTGGGCCCTTCTCCAGTGACTTCCACTGCTAGACACAAGTACTATATGCATTTTATTAATGATTTTGGTTGTTTCACATAGATCTATCCACTTAAAACCAAAGGAGAAGCACTAAATGCTTTTGTTTAGTTCAAGAAACTTGTTGAAAATTAGTTTGACAAAAGCATTAAAGTCCTACAAAGTGACATTGGGGGAAAATCCAAAAGTTTTACTAATCTTTTGCAAGCTTTAAGAAATCATTTAAGACGCTTAATGTCCACACACTTCAGCACAAAAATGGGAGAGCTAAATGTAAACATAGACATATGATTGAGCTTGGTCTAACATTCTTGGCACAAGCTAAAATGCCACTCCATTATTGATGGGAAGTCTTTCAAACATTAGTCTATTTAGTTAATAGATTGACAACCAGTGTTCTTCAAGGAGTGACACCTTATTTCAAGTTGTTTAATTCTTTACCTAATTACAAAGCACTTAACACTTGTGGGTGTGCATGTTATCCTTGCTTGCAGCCTTATAATCAATATAAGCTAGAATTTCATACACAAGTGTCTTTCTTGGTTACAATAGCTCACACAAGGGATACAAGTGCTTAAGTCCTATGAGGAAGATTTATGTCTCAAGGCATGTGGTTTTTAATGAAACAAAATTTCTCTTTAGTTTTGAATTTCTAAACATAAAGAAAATTCCTCAAAATGAGATTGTACTTGCAACATTTTTGCCTCTAGAGTTACAAGATGGAGAATGTTACATGTCATCCTTTAATAAGGAATTTACAAATAATATTGTAGCTTCTGTTCCTAGAGACATCTTAGTTACTAATAATGCAACAAATGCAAATAATTGTCCTATAACCTAGTATAGGATTTAAACACCTAGTAATAGTAGCTTAGTAGATAATGTATCTATAGGACTAAAATACTTAGTTCACAAGATTTGAATATTGAAAATGGAAAATGTTGACTCCTCAATACCAAATACTCAAGGACATCTTATGATGAATAGAAGCAAAATAGTAGCTCATCAGTATAATTATTCAATTCCTTAAACTGAAGGAGTTTAATCACACCAAATGGTTACAAGGAACAAGTGCTTAAGCTTAAACTTCCTTTCATTGGAGTTTTAAACTAAAAAACAATTTACTTGAGTGGGGCTTTTACAATAACAAAGTGGACACTTCTCTTTTTCTTTTTACTAGTAAGTCACAGACCATCATCATCTTAGTATATAGATGATATTCTAGCTATGGGCAATAATCTAAGTGGCTTGAAGAATTTTATTCAGAAGCTCAATAGCTTATTCTCTCTCAAAGACCTTGGACCTCTACATTACTTCCTTGGATTTGAAGTTCAAGGTGTCACTGGAATGTATTTGAGTCAAGGTAAATGCATTATGGACTTATTAAAGAAGTTTGACATGTCCAATGTTCCTCTTGCCCTACTCCAATTGCTGCTAGAAAAATAATGTCTATTCATGAATGTGAACCTTTGAAAAGTCCTTCTTTGTATTAAAGATGGATTGGTGCATTACAATACCTCACTAATACTAGACCTAATATTTGTTTTGTTGTCAACAAATTAAGTTAGTTTTAAGTGCCCCAACTATTGCACATTGGCAAGTTGCCAATAGAGCTCTTCAGTATCTTAAAGGTACATTGCAATATGGCATACGCATTAAACCATCAAAAGTTTTGTCCATTATAGGATATTCTAATGCTAATTGTGCTTCATGTCCTAATGACCAAAAGTCTATTAGTAGCTTTTGTGTTTTTTTGTTTTTGTTTTGGGGGAGATTCATTGGTATCTTGGTTTTCTAAGAAGCAAAAGGTTATAACTCATTCTAGCACTAAGTCAGAGTTTAGATTCTTGGCCAGCTTAATTGTTAAAATAACTAGGATACACAATCTTGGTTGAAAGAAGTTGGATTTCCATTGAAGGAAGTACTAATTATTTAATGTGATAATATCAATGCTAATGCTCTAATAGCTAACCTAGTCTATCATGCTAGAACTAAGTGCATAGAAATTAATGTACATTATGTGCATGATCAAGTTCTAGCAAAGTAGCTCTTAGTACACTATGTTTTTTCTTCAAATCAAACTATAGATTGTCTAACAAAGGTTCTTTCCCATTCTCGCTTCTAATCTTTATGTGACAAACTTAGGGTTTGTCTTTCACCTTCTTGTTTGAGGAGAGGTATTAAACCATAAGCATTGCACTAGCATATTTTATATTGTGTTACGAAGGGTGATTAACATTTTGATTATTTCTCTTGTATTATAGTTGGTGTATTGACATAACATGTGTTGTCATTTTTATCTAAACTCGTGTGTTAAGATAAGTTTATTTTAGATTTTTTCCATTGTGTTAGCTAAGACACCTGTTAGAGGCTTGTTGCCTCTGTAACAAAATTCCCTTCATGTAGAATTATTTCCTTTTGTTTGCTTAGCGAAGAAATTGAGCTCTCAAAATTTCATTGTTCTACTTTTTTATGTGAGATAAGGTGTATCTTTTGAGAATTGATATGCACTCCTATTATTATATATGGTTATGTAGTAATTGTATTAGTATTGTCTAATTTAAGTCAACACATGTTTAGTGATATAAATCCTTTTTGGGTTAATAGTATTAACACCATTTTTCTCTTATGGCCTGACAAGTAAGCAAGAAAAGGTGAGAGAAAAAGTGTAGGAAAAGGAAAGTTTGGAGGAAATCTCAAATTTACCCTTATAATTATTATTCAATTATTATTTAATACTCTCTAATAATAATTATTCAATCATTAAAAGTAATGGTATTATGGGTATTTTTTATCTACAAAATCACCTTTTTTCTTTTTCTTTTCTTTTCATACTTAACTTTTTACGTATTAAACGAGTTTTTAGTCTTTTTATATTATAGTTATTGGGCACATATCATAACCTTTTTGCAATATAAAACTTAGTACTATCAATTCTTAATTTAATATATGTGATAAACATCTTCTCAGTTGCACCACAATGTAAGGTTGAGTGATCTTGCAAGACAGATGTGAGCTACAGTGTTCTGACATACTTTAACAATCAACCAAGTGTATACATGAGTGTAAAATATCAAAATACTAATAGTAAAAAAGTGTTACCAATTAAGGAATGAGAGACCCTATCTATAGAGCAATAGGTTAATAAGCTTCTAAAGATATTTGAGTCTTTACAACATGTCAAACTAATGATAGCTAAAGATAATTAAAGGATGATGCTTGTGAGATACAATTGCTCTACATGATTTTACTTGCTAGTATTTACAAGGCAAAACTCCTAATAAAATTGAGCGAACGCTTATTATGGGAGACAACTATTAGCTCAATCATTCTAAATTATAGGCTATTAAGGTGTATCATCCTTGCCATTGTTGCCCATTTTCCCAAAATCATCGTCATTAGTTCTCATTGCCATAACTATTCTTTACTTAACCTACAACGACAGTTGGTCATTATACATCAACAGTGAACCTTAATAATTGTGTTGTTGTTTCAATATCGTTGAAATTGTACATTCTAGGAACATATATAAATGATGCCATCCACTCAATAGACGGTATTTGGCAAATAAAATAAAATAAAATAAACAACTCAGCAAATGGTTAACTTTTAAATAAAAATATTGTGTTCTTTAGGTAACGATTAATAGAATATATAACTAAAATTATTCTTGTCTAATTGAATTCAATGTTCTTTTCGAATAGGAATTCCATGTTAATATAGGAGAGGTTAGGAGATAAAGGCATGTCATTTTGAGGCCATTTTTGTCAATGTAAACAAGTATATCAATGGATGTGAACATTTTAAATAAAGAGTAAATTATTATTTTTATTTTTTTAAAAAAGATGACTTACTTTTTAATTTAATTTTCAAAAGTGTAACTTTTACAATTCAATCTCAATAATATTTTTTTCAATCCTTTCATCATCCCTTCATCGGTTAAAGTTGAGTTTAATGTTTTAATTTGATGGGATTTTGACTAAAAAATATTAGGGCAAATTTTAAATTCACCCCATACACAACCGTATATCTTATTTTTCCAAATACATTAAACTGATTTTTTTTAAATAGGGGTCACGGTTGCTTAGCAACTGTGACCCCTATATATATATATATATATATATAATGAAAAATAAAAACAAACACGGTTGCCGTATTACTTTAAAAATAAAAAATAAAAGAAGACACGGTTGCAACCAGGACCTATCAACTTGTCTTTGTTTTTGGGGTGGTGAAGGTAGCAATTGAACGTCTTCCTTTTCTCAAATGTGTCACCATTGATCGCAAATTGCTCTACAATATCAATGCACCAAAACCCAGATTTCGTGACATAATAATAATAATAATAATAATAATAATAATAATAATAATAATAATAATAATAATAATAATAATAATAATAGTTTGACCTCTAAATTATTAAACTCATTTAATTTTAATTTTTAATATCTTTTAAGTGAAAGAGTTAATTTTCAAAAATAATAAATTTGTTGTGTGTCAATCTTTTCAAAATTATTATTTTTAAGAATTAATTTGTATACATACTAATATTTGAGAAACTAAAGCTAAATGAACTTAACTATTTCAAGATTAAATAGTTAACAAAGAAAATCAATCAAAGGCAATTAAGGTTATAGCATTCACTTACCATTCTGAGAGCTATTGTCTCTAATCAATGTAATCAAATTATGTAACAAAATAATAGTTGCATGTTATGATTTTTTCTAGGATACATTTACGTAGAGCAAGAGAAATCCCATCCGAACCAACCATGTAGCCATTAATTTGATGATGTGGACGATCCGATGGTGTCCATGGTACCTTATTTTGCTAATTAAGAAGAAGGTTGTGGATTATCCAAAAGGTTATGATTCCGGCATTAACGACCATTTTTAACATAGCAGAATATTTTTAAATTAAAAAAATAAAATTTAATAATTATCTTCTATAATTTCATACAATTACTTCTTTTTATTTATAACTTTAAATCATAGTATTTTTTGGTTGGCAAAATGAAAGAATATATTAAAATGACATGCAGGTCTACGTGTCACAGTACTTCTTTTATTTTTTATTTTTAAATTAATACGGATGCAATTGTGTCTATTTTTATTTTTTATTTAAAAATATATATATATATATATATAGGGTTGCGGTTGCTAAGCAACTGTGATCCCCATTTAAAAAAAAAGTTTAATGTATTTGGGGAAATAAGATGTATGGTCGTGTATGTGATGAGTTTAAAATTCACCACAATATTTTTCAGTCAAAATCCCTTAATTTGATCCTTCAAAAAGACAATAAGATTGGAGAATAATTATTGAGGGACAAAATAGAAAGAGTTATACTTTAAAGCATTAAATTGCGAAATTAATTATCTTTCAATAATAAAATAAAAACTAATTCTTAAGTAAACTATAAAAATGGCATTGTTCTTGTAATAGAGTTGTTTAGTTTTATTGCTTATTGAAAAAGTTGTTGCATGTATGTGCTTATATATGTGATTGGGCCTCAAGCCTTGGGTTTCACATTTGAGCAATGTGGGCTTCTACACAAGCTGGACCAACCAATGCCTAATTAAGCCCCCAAAGGTCCTACCTTACACCCTGTCTCACCCAATTGTGCTTTCTAAGCCTTAGACACCAAACTTTACAAGTTTAGATTTTTTTCTTTTAATTTCTTGTACAGTTGAAAAAAAAGATTAGATACAAGGTAGGGTTTACATTTTTTTAAAATGACTTTTAACTTTAGAAATTGTGTTTATTTCTCTCAAAATTTATAAGAAATTTATGTATAAAGATCTTTTAGAATTTTTTATTATAAAACTATTGTAGAGTATAGAAAAAGAATGACAGAAAAAGTAAAAATGTATATCGGATTTATTTTTTTTCTCATACTCCTTCTTTTCTTTTTTCTTTCTCTAAATTCTATAAGAATTTTATAATAAAAAATTTTATAAAATCTAGATTTAAAATTTACACGTCAAAACTTTAGAGAATTCAAAATACAACTTCCCAAATTATAAGACAAGGATGGTAAAGTTTGGTTTCATTTAATCACTCAAATTATGACATTATTTTGGAGAAGATAATATATATTATAGGTAGTTTCTTGTTCCAACAATTTTAGATTTGTTGACAATGAGCAAAACCCTATTTTAAAAGTTGGTATACCTCAAATGGCTTTTTCTTAATGGAGATGAGTAATAAAGGAAGAAAGCATCTTAGGCCCATTATGATCATTACATGGTGGATGATACACATGCATTTTTACCATTTTAAGTGTAGCTGCTTTTATAGGATGGTGCTCATTTATGACACAAATTCTCGTAGGGGGTGGAGAACCAGAAAATTAGGAAGAGTAAGGTTCCATAAACAGGAAGTTTTGGGTCAACATTGCTTACAATTTTATAACTTAGGATGACTCTAATTATGGAGTTCATATTGGATATTTTTATATATTTGAGTAATTATTGCTACTACTGTTATTTATATATTATGTAAGTTAAAATTTATTAGTCAAAACTATGTAATATAATTTTAAATTTTAATTAAGATTCTAAATTTTAGGCCTTAATTACTAATTTGTCAAAATATGATGTTATCAATACTCAATTTTTTAAATAATATGAGAATATATTTTTTTTAATTAGGATTCCTTTCTACTTGGAGCATGAATTGAGCACTAAATACTGCTATCATCTACATTTTTTCATATAATTTAATTTGCTTTTTGATCAAAGCCATATAACCTAATTTTAAATGATGGTCAAATTAGATCTTAAATTTTGGACAAGAATTGTTTTTTTGTCAAAATATGAATGATTGGAGTAGAGGTTATATTTCCTTGGAGTTGGAAAATATTTAGTGTATACTTTCGTTACATTGAAAAAGTAAGTACTACTATAATTCATGTTTTTCACCAATAAATAATTTTAACTTGAAATTTAAGATATAATTTATATAACCTAAATTATATAAATTTGACCAAAAAAATTATATAACAACATATAAATGTTGTAATAATACCAATTGCTTAGTACATTGAAAATAAACTCCTAAAGTTGCAAGCTTAATAGCAATATTTTTTAAATTAAATTGATTATTGAATTGGTAGAAGTATTGGTTTACAATTTATTTGTCGAAATTGTAATTAAAAAAATAATAATCAAATATATTTTTTTAGAATTTTATATATTAAAATTCTTATGTAATAAATAAATATTAATAAATTTTAAATATTTAATTACTAATTCAATATTTTTAAAGATGTTTGAGAAATTATTTTTTATTAAAAAATAAAAATCACCCATAATTAAAAATTAAGATTATTTAATATTGAACTTTGGGAGCTCCTAAATTATATTAGAATTTCACTTATCACTAAAAAATAAAAAATAAAAAGCAAACAATAATTTTGACTAAATATTTTGATATTTGAGAGAAATATTACTAAAAAAAAGGACATAATAAAGAGCATATACTAAAAATATCTAAGTATGTATATTTTATTTCTTTTATATTCTCTCTCTCTCTTTTTTGGTAATTTTTCTATGTTTCAATAACCTCTTTCTTCTAGTGTCTCATATTTTTAATTTGTTAAATTTATTTAAGATAAACTATTTTATTATATAAAAAAATATTTTCAAAAAACTTAAATGACTCGTTATTTAGTTGATCAATTTTTTGGATTAATCAAATCGAATTAAGAAACAATTTTCAATCCAACCTATCAAATCAATCGGTCTAATCAGATTTTAAGAACCTAGCTTAATAAGCTTAATGAGGGAAATGAAAGCCCTATTCAGTGCAAATTTCTCTTATGTATCATTCAGCAAATTTGTTATAATTAAAATTTTTAGCATAAGAATTAAAAATTAAAAAAATAACCAACATTTTGATAAAAGTTAATGGAGCCCAAACTTTATGTATGTAAAATTTTATAATTTTTGAGTGGTATAGTATTTTTTAATATTTTCAATGACACTAGATATTTGAAATATTGGTATATTAAATATAAATATTTTAGACGCATTTAATATCTAAAATATTTATACAATGACGGTATATTAGATAACTAAAAAAAATTGTTATGTGAGGAACCAAATCAGTTTTCTAAATAGATTAAAACATTCTTAGAAATCAAATTACTAAATTACTAGATGTAATGACGTGAAATATAAGTTGTTTATCGAAAAATTTCTAACTTTAACTTTTTTCGTCTCTATGCATGGGAAAATATTTTTTTTATGGCTTGTTCAAAAGCAAATCATGCATATGGAATTGTTTAAAAATGATATCGTTCACAATAACTTCATCGTCATTAGCAGTGTTATTGCAAAGACATGAGATATATATGTATCTAGTCATCTTGAATCATGTTCTTGTAGGTCCACTTGAAAGGATATATAAACTAATTGAACTGAATATTTTATCTCATAACACCTTTTATTTATAAATATATTAATATTTTTTAGACAAAAAGGGCATATGTGGCGTTATATTACACACTGACTTTAATTTATAATATATATATATATATATTTAGGCTTCAATATATAACTGTATTCCATGGATCTAACCCAAATTTGGTTGATGTGTTATTCATATTTCAACTATATCATGTTATTTTCCAGATTTTCTTTTTTCTAAGGCCCACTTTATAGAAAAGAAATTTGATAAAATCTTTTAGATCTCTCAAATTAATAAGAGTTTATGTTAATAGTTAACCTCACCAAATGATTTGTATAAAAAGGGTGAAAGAAAACGAAGTCCTTTAATCATGATGGTCCTTTCTCCTAGCCCACCAAATTAGACGCTTTGTGCAGAAAGTAGAGAAGTCAAACTCATGAGCAAGATGGAGAAAACTTCCTCATCCAATATCCAAGAACTCATGGCTTACTTCAATGACACCTTTTTATTGGACCAACAGCTTATTCTCCCTCCTGTACACACCATTAATCCACAGTCTGTTCAGTCATCAATCTCTCCTTTCGTTCATGAAGAAGCAGAAACGTTGCCTCTATCAGAAACCTTGGTGGATTCTTCTCCTTCATTTTCTGCACCTTCTTTTGCTGAAAAGAATAAGGTTAAGAACAATATAAATTATCTACTTTGGAAACTCTTTTTTTTTTCTTTATTTCCTAAGTTTTTGGCCTTAACAAGTATGGGTTTCTTCTATTTTATGTTCCCATTTTTGCAGAACCTGGTTAGCAAGAAGAGGAAGAGAAACAATAAACTTGAAGTTGAAGAGAAACCAAAAGAAGTCATTCATGTAAGGGCAAAAAGAGGCCAAGCAACTGATAGCCACAGTTTAGCAGAGAGGGTAAAATTTTAAATGTTTTAGGAAATCCTGTCTTACATGCAATATTAATGAAATCAAGGAATCTATTCCAAAAAATGATAAACCTAAAGTTTGGAATAATAATAGTGCTTTGCTTTTGCTAGGTGAGAAGAGAGAAAATCAATGAGAAGATAAGATGTTTGCAAGAATTAGTTCCTGGGTGCTACAAGGTAATATTATCAGAATTCTAAACTATCCTTTCTGATATATAGCATCTTAGTTTAGTATACGAAGTGATAACTCATTTCCATTCTTAAGAACTTGCAGGCAATGGGAATGGCAGTAATGTTAGATGTGATAATAGATTATGTTCAATCTCTGCTGCATCAGATTGAGGTAAGAATATGAGAATATGGTCTAATTATAAACTTGAGAGTATTTTGATTAAAATGAATTTAGTTGTAGCGTATATTTTAATTTTAGAGAAAACCATGTAATGTTATATACTAAAGAGGAGTGCCGTGTGATTAAGTCGCCTCAAATAGATTGAATTAAGATGTTCCCTTCTTTTCAGTATCTTTCCATGAAACTTACAGCAGCAAGCATGCATTATGATTTCAACACTTCCGTGATGGATGCCGCTGAAACCTTACAGGTACCCATTATTGCTTGTATGCTTTCTTTTAGTCCTTTGTAAGTTTGGACTATGGATAATTTCTATGAACTACACAAGGAAACCACAAAGATCCTCCTCTTCGCTTAGATTAGACTCATTATAATTATAATTAAAGGTCCGGTAGTATCTCAAGTTTACGAGTAGAAAGCCACTAATGAGCGTAACTTTTTGTGTTGCAGAGGAATACTAGTACTTGGGAAGTCCTAGATATGGAGAAGATAGGAGAAGGTGGTTTTGGAGGGTACTCTTATTTCAATCCAACATGGCCACTTCATTAACAAGTAGTACTTGGGAAATCTTTATATGCTTCCTTTGATGCATACTCTCAGATAAATGCAAAAATGAACTATGCATAACAAATAAAGGATGAAAGCATTGCAGGTGTGTTAATCGTCATCCAAATTCTGTATTGTAATTTTCCTGTCATGGATTGATGGTCAAAATGTGGGAAAATTATTGGCAACCAAATCTGGAAGATACGATCCTTTTAGCAACTCTAAAATAGTATGACTGTTACTCTTATGTGGATTATGATCCTTTCGTCACAGCTCCAACAAATGTATGGTGTATTCTAAAAGAGTCAGATACAAGTGATGGGACTTTAGCAAGAGTCACTCTAAATAGGTCCAATCACTACTATAGAAGATTTCGTGGTGTTTATCTCTTTCTAACTATTTTTGATACAATATTATAGAGGATTCAATCCCCTTTCATACGGCTCACAATTTAATGAAAACTGGACCACAATAGAACAGGCTATGCAAAACAGTAACATTTACGACAGTCCAACTTCCTAGAAAGAATCATAGATGAATCCCTTTCTTGTGCATAACACTGACAGGGACAACATGGGAGTTTGACAACCTTTGAAAACGAAAGGTCTAATTTCTACACTGTCGGTGATGATAATCTGGGGTCCCGAGTTGGAAACTGTGTATGGTCACATTTTATAATTGAGGGTTCTGGTTAGATCAATGTTATTGATGGTGACATCTGATTTACCTTATGCGAGATTGAATTAGTTGGGTCGATGAAGCAAAGTGTGAGAGGGCAAATACATTGCATTTATGATCAAATATTTGGATGGACCAAGGCTCTAGGATATATTAAAGACAACTTGAATAGAAACACTTCAGAGGGAAACGTCAAGCACAAAATATTAAACTAGAGGATTTGGAGTTGGCAGGAGCAGTGATCTGAATTTATCCACAAAAAACACTAAAATATTTAAATTATTAAGATCAAACACTTACCATTGTACTAAAAGCTTGAACTGATGATAAAGGTATAATTTTATTTTATTTTATTTATAACTTCTTAAAGTTATGTTTGACAAAAGGAATTGCAATTATTACAGGCGCCACAAATAATAATGTTAAGCCTAAAAATTTCAAAGGAGACGTTAGGCCAATAAATTCTACATTTACTTCATTATATATTGGTATCACTTGATTTAATTTGAATGATCGGAAATATATAGTTGTCTCTGTTGTAGTAAGATATGGTCATTGCCCAACTGTATTCACTATTAAATACTCATCTCAAACTCATTTAATAATTATTTAGTTTCAATTGTATTTATTACGCATTTTCCTTCACTTTTCACTACAAGTGACTGTCGCTCTGGATCCTATGGATCAGGTAGTTTTTTCACAAGTCTATGGTGGGCTCTAGATAATCTTTTTTCCATGCTGCTCTTATTTTGAGCGACTCTCAATTTAGATCTTCCGGGCACCACCTAATCTTTTCCTAAGATGCTTCAACCAGTTCTCAATAAAAACCTCAATTTTTAATTTGTTACAACTTAAAGAAGAGAAAACACACACACACACACACATATATGTATATAAAAGTGAGGGGATCTTATCCATTTACTATTTTCTTTTAACAACTAAAACTATAAGAGGCGATGCTAGACCCATAAATCATTGACCATCCACCGGTTAATAAATAATTAAATGATCGAATAGGTATATAAGTGTCCTGCTAGGAATTTTTTGTGTCTTAGTATTATAGGTTTTTTAAACTCTAACGTTATGGTATGCTTGTTTAGAAAACTCTTTTTTTTTTTTGTTTGGAGTGTACTGGGGAGTGATGATACTATAAAGTCAGATATATTATTAACTTTAAATATGACATAATAATTACTATATATAAAATTACATCTAATGAAATTAATAAAATATTATTTTATATTTAATTGATTACATCATAATTCAAGTTTATAATAGACTTGAATTCATAATATTTCACTGTTAATGAAGAGGATAACATACTTCTTCCTCAATTTAAAAATTGTTGCACTACTTGCCTGACCAGGTTTTCTCTAAAATGACTAGATCAACCTAATTATCTCTAAAATACTAATACCGATCCACCCTTATTTATATTCAAGTCAACTTTGCTAGTTTTCGTTAAAAAATTTTCAAGGAATGAGTCTTGAGATCAATTCTTGTTTGCTTTTAAGGCAAATGAAGACAGAACATCTTTGGAATTCATATTCATTGATCTGTATGTAAAACAATACACTGTAGTGCCTATAAATATACATAGACAAGGAGGAAGATGAAATTGCTAATTGACATGTGTAAGATGAATACAATAGTGCATAAAGTTCTAGAAAAAAGATAAGAAGGAGTCTATGATATTATAGGATATCATGTGCTTTCCTTGTGCCCGAGGA
The DNA here is from genome assembly GCA_026724425.1 of Erythrophleum ivorense. NCBI lineage: Eukaryota > Viridiplantae > Streptophyta > Magnoliopsida > Fabales > Fabaceae > Erythrophleum > Erythrophleum ivorense. The sequence continues at coordinate 31,219,198 of JAIUCV010000002.1, read as the reverse complement.
TGATGTGGTAGCAGTTAGAGTTGAATCATCTGATATGGATACTGGTAAGGCTGAGGAGGAAGGAATTAATATAGAATTTGGTGCTTCAACACTCCCCCATAAGTCAAGATGGACAGAATGGACATTGAGACTCGAGAGAAGAAGAGCAAACTGGGAAACAGATAAAGGTTTGGTCATGATATCAGCAAGTTGATCTTTTGAAGAGACACTGCCTATACGAAGTGATTTGGCAGCTAACCTCTCACGAACAAAATGGTAATCCAAGGCAATATGTTTAGCACACAAATGAAACACTGGATTTGCTACAAGGTAGGTGGCACCAAGGTTGTCACAGTAGAGAATCAAAGGGTCAGAGAGATAAACATCTAATTCTTGTAACAGACTTTGAAGCCAAATAAGCTCACAAGTAGTAGTAGCTAAAGACTTGTATTCTGCTTCAGTATTAGAACGGGCAATGGTGGGCTGTTTCTTGGAACTCCAGGTAATTAAGTTAGCACCAAGAAAGATAGTGAAACCAGTTGTAGACCAAAAATCATCAAGGCAACCACCCTAATGAGCATCAGAAAAGGCAATTAAGGAGCTGAAGAAGGTCCATTTAATATGTAGGCCAAAATGAAATGTAGCACATAAATACTACAAAATGCATTTTACAGCTTGTCGGTAAGTATCTTTAGGAGCATGCATAAACTGGCAGACTTTATTAACAGCAAAAAACAAGTCAAGATGAGTACAGTAAAAGACAAGTCAGGACGAGTAAAGGACAAATATTAAAGACTCCCAACAACACTTCTGTATAAGACAGGATCATGAAAATTAGTCCTAACACCAGCTAAAAGTTTCGTTGAAGGAGACATAGGAGAAGAAACAGGTTTGGCATGTAACATGTTTGTCTTTGTGAGCAGATCAACAATATACTTATGCTGAGTTAAGACTAGACCAGTAGGTAGAAAATGTGCTTCAACACCCAAAAAATAATGTAAGCACCCCAAATCTTTAACAGGAAAAGATATTCCCAGTGCAATGATTAATTTAGTAAAAGCAGTAGTAGAGGAACTAGTAATCAAAATGTCATTGACATAAATTAAAACATACAAGATGACCCCTGAATGAGAATAGATAAAGAGAGAGGGATTTGACCGAGAGGATCAGAAACCAAGTTCAAGTAATTGGGAGCTTAAGTGGGCAAACCAAGCATGTGGAGCCTGCTTAAGACCATAAAGCGCTCATTGAAGCTTGCAAATGTGAGAGGGAAAATCAGGATGGTTGAAGCCAGAAGGTTGAACCATGCAGATAGCTTCATCAAGGTAGCCATGGAGAAAGGCATTGTAGACATCAATTTGACGAATCGACCATCCTCAGGAGACATCAATAGAGAGAATAAACTGAATAGTGATTGGTTTAACAACTGGAGAGAAAGTATCGGTGAAATCAATACCATGTTGCTGGTGGAAGCCTTTAGCGACGAGATGCACTTTGTAGCAATCGATAGAGCCATCAAGATGGTATTTGATTTGAAAAACCCATTTACATCCCACCAAGTTCTGAAAGGAAGAAGCGGTACAAAGGTTTAGGTGCCGGTGAGAAGCAAAGCTTGAAATTCATCATGCATCGCCTTTCACTAGTCTGGAGATTTCAAAGCTTTAGCAATAGAGTGAGAGGTAGCAAGGGAGTACTGAGGAGATATAAGCATAAGGAGGCCAGGGGACTGTACCATCTGTCAAAGTCTTGGGTTTAAAAATATTGCATTGGGATCTTATGACCATAGAATACGTTGACCGAGGTGGCGACGGCTATGGGTCAAATGGGGAAGAAGACGATGAAGGAGGTGAGAGAGAGGGAGGGGGGAGGAATCAACGGCAGGTGAAAAAAAGGTAGGGTTATTAGGGGATAGAGATGGGCTAGGAAATTGAGTTAGGCCAAAGGAAGAGGAAGGCCCAATAGGAATGAATGGTAAAGTGATATAAGAAGGATTAATGGGCTAAGGTGAAGTAGGTGTCTTACGAAAAGGAAATTGGGCTTCATAAAAAATAACGTTTCGGGAGATGTAGATTCGGCTTGTTAAAGGGTCAAGACACAAATAACCTAGATGAGAGGTACTACAGCCAAGAAAAACACAGAGTTTGGAACACTGGTCTAATTTGGATCGAGCATATGGTTTGAGGTTGGGCTAACATACAGATCCAAAGATTTTAAGAAAATTATAATTAGGCTTAGTTCGATGGAGATGTTCAAATGGGGATTTGTTATGTAAAACGAAACTAGGTAATTTGTTTAGCAAGTAAGCAGCAATGGGAAAGGCATATGTCCAATAACTTTGAGGCATATTAGCGTGAGCCATTAACGTAAGGCCAGTTTCAACAATTATGCGATGACATCTTTCAACAATGCCATTTTGAGTGTGTGTATGAGGGCAGGTGATTTGATGGTGAATACCTAAGGATTTAAGAGTTTTATTGAAAGAACGAAACTCACCACCCCAGTCAAATTGTAAATATCAAATGTTAGTGGTAAAAAGATTTTCAACAAGAGCTCTGAAGGATAAAAAGGTAGGAAGGATTTCATCTTTAGTATGAAGAGGAAAAAATCATATATAACGAGTACAATCATCAACAAAACAAAGATAGTAACAAAAATCATTAACAGAAATTACAGGGGAATGTCCCCAAACATCACAAAAAATTAAATCAAGTGGTAAGGAGGATCTGTGAGGTGAAGCTGGAGAGGGAAGTTGATGACTCTTAGAGGTGCGACACACAGAGCATTGAGTGTTGGGCCGCTTGGTGGTGACAAGGAGAGAGTTGGAAGATAGCACTTTTTGGATAGTATAGAAGGATGAATGACTAAGGCGATGATGCCATTGAAGGAAAGTAGTGCGTTCACCAAAATTTGCCTAAGGGGGATGGAGTGAAGGAAAACCAAATGATAGAAAAGTGTAGAGATTATTGTGGTAAGGATCTTGAAGGAAAATCTTCTTTGTTTAGGAATCCTTCACAAGAAAAAAATGAGAGTGAAATTAAAAAAAGACAGAGTTATCGTGACAAAATTGAGCAACAAAAATTAAATTTTTAGTGATAAAAGGAACATGTAAAATACGAGAGAGAAGAAAATTGCCAGAAGGAGTGGGCAAGATGCCAGAACCACTATGTTGAATAGGTATAGGATTTCCATCACCCATACAGACAAAGTCAATATCATGATAAACATCAGATTGAAGATTGAGTTTAGAAAGGTCAGCTGTCATGTGATTAGTAGCACTACTATTAAGGAACCATAGTGATTCATTGGTAGTGGACAATGCAGAAAAATTTACTCATAATGAGTTTGGAGATGGAACTTGGTAGGCATGATTAAATCGATGATAACAGGTAACATCAGTGTGCCTAAGTTTAGCACAAACTTGACACACAGGCCTTGTGTATGAGCCACTAAAGGAAGTCACCCGTCCTTTTCTTGAAAATCGATCACCACGCAATAAACCGCAATTGCCCTTGCCTTTGGAAAGAAAGAAATTGTGAGATCTGCCTCCTCTATGCAAAAAGGAATTTTGGGCTACACCAAAAAATTGCTTAACAACAACATTAGCAGTGAGTGGCATTGGAGGATTGATATCATGGTGACTTGATAAACGAGATTCCAAAGTAAGTAAGTGGCTTAAAATTTCTTCTCAAGTAGGAACATTAAGTCATGTGGTTAAGGAGGTAACCACAGGATCAAATTTCGATCTTAACCCAGCAAAAAAAATAAGTGTTAAATTCAACGTTAGTCATGGACTTCCCTGTTGCAGCTAAAGAATCTGCAATAATAGTAGTCTTTCGATAGTACTCAGTGATGGAATCACCTCCCTTTTTCAAGGTAGCTAGTTGCTGATGAAGTTGAATATACCTTGCTTGTGATTGTTGTGAAAACATGGTTTCAAGGGCATACCACATGGCTTTGGATGTTTTATGTTTCATAACTTGAGCAATCAGTTTTTTGGATAAAGAGGAGATTAATAGTGCTAAAACTTGTTGATCCTTCTCAAACCATTTTGGATACAGAGGATTAAGGGTTCCATTTTCCAATGTAGGAAAGGGAGATGGAATGGTTCCATCAATGTATCCAAACAAACATTGTCTATAAAGGTATGGCAACATCAGTGCTCTCCAAATAAGATAGTTTTCATGTGTTAATTTTACTGTAAGGAAGTGAGAGACATTAGAGGGAAAGGATTGAGAAGAGGTAGAAAAAGAAATTGTAGAGGTTGTGCTAGTGGAGGAGGTGGTTGCTGAGGTTACTGATGGCGGCGTTGTAGGCTGTAAAGGATCGGCCATGATAGACACGCGTCAATGGCTCTGATACCATTTTAAGGTAAATGAAGACAGATCATCTTTGGAATTCATATTCATTGATTTGTATGTAAAACAATACACTGTAGTGCCTATAAATATACATAGATAAGGAGGACGATGAAATTGCTAATTGACACGTGTAGGGTGATTACAGTAGTGCAGAAAGTTCTAGAAAGAAGATAAGAAGGAGTCTGTGATATTATAGGATATCACGTGCTTTCCTTGTGCCTGAAGATGATGTGGTAGCAGTCAGAATTGAATCATCTTATGTGGATACTAGCAAGGCTGAGGAGGAAGGAATTAATATAGAATTTGGTGCTTCAACATTTGCCAAGGTGATTAAAATAATTTTTTTAAAGTAAGGGACAAGTATAATTCGCACTTTTCATTATAATCCATTTTTTAATGTTACCAACATTTCTTTTAGTTGTCTAAAGAATGCTTAATCATTTTGAAATTGTTAGAATGTTAGGTTGTCTATGATGGGCTGACTCAATATCTATGATTAGTCTTAAATTAATTAGTTTACTAACAAATAATTAATTAATTAACTAGCTCAAATTTCAAACTCTGATGACTATCTAAATAAAATAAGGGAGAAGGATTAAAGAAAAATAAAGGTACATTTTTTTCCTTCTCTACACTGAAGAAAAACACAGAGAGAACTAAAAAAATATTTTGAGAAAACCATTCTTCCTTTTCTCTTGATTTTGATGCATTTGCTATGAAAAAGGATCAAGATTCCATTACTAGTAATCTTTCATTGTTATGGGACACAAAATTTGAGGGATTTTTCCACTATTAAATACAAGCAAGCCTCCAAGTTATTCATTAATATCAAAGCCAGGTTAAAATTTATGTTCCCTCTAGTTTAATTTCACCATTGTTCTTTCTATTTTAGGAATACATACTAAATATACGTAATTGTTTAAGTGTAAAGCTTGGCGTACCCTGCAATAGCAACTTTTTATGTAGACCTTCTTAGGCCATGATTTTCTTGAGTGTTATATGATTATTAGTATGTGCTTAAATTTAGGCTAAAATGGTTTAGCCATTAGTGAGTTTTTACAAACCTTATGTAATTTTCATTTCAAGGAACCACTTTTTGAGGCTTAGCATCCTTTGTGTGGATGATTCAATGTCTAAGTCATTCACTGTTGAAAAGCTCTCATTGAAAGCTTTCCAATGTTACCTAATAATTTATTGAATTTTGGTGAAAAACAAGAAAGATATAACTATTCAAAGTTAGGGGTTTGAATGAAAATTCTAAAATTCTTAGAGAAGATGAACCAAAGAACCTATAGCCCCCATATGCTAGGGTGGCACGTAAGGCTCACCGTAGCTTTTTATTGGTTACTTGAGTGCTATAAAAGAATGAGCAAGTCAAGTGCTTCTTAAGGCAAGTGAGGACATACGAAGAAGCTATTTTTAGCTGTATTTTGTTTTGAAAATTTTATAAATTCGTGCTTTACATATTGATATAATATATGACTATATTCAAATGATATTTTGTGACTGATCAATGTAAATTTTTTATTTTCTATCAATATTGCATGTAATAGAAATTCAATTTGCATGTTTTACATGCTAAAATGTATCAAACATTTGCTTATTAACTTAAATGTTTTGATAAAATATGGAAGATACATTTTAATATGTAGTGTGTGTATGTGTATGTATATAAGATAGGAAGATATAAGAAATGTCATGTTAAATAATAGTCTATAGATTGATAGGTTCAAGCCTATCGAGGAATTAAAATAAAATAATATTTGCACATAAATTCAATAGAAAGATAATAATATTTTTAGATTACATGTAATAAAAGTAATACAATTGTAGACTTTCAACCATGAACTTAATAATGTTATTATTTGCCTAGTCAAAGTTTATTGCAAATAGATATAATTGTGTATATGTATTTATTGTTCATGATTATGGCTACTAAGAGTATTGTTGCTAAGGGTAATCAATTGAATGGTGACAATTAAAAAATTGACATCATAAAGGTTTCTCACCTCCTTAAGGGTAAGATGCTATAGAACTATTAAATAATACAATGATGGAGCCTAAACATAGAAATATAGCTCAGCCAAAAGTTCTAAAGCTTTTCAAGATTGGAAGAAAAAGAAAAGCATTACTTGGATAACAATGCTTAGCAACATGGTTGATGATCTCATATGTGAGTACAAGTTTTATCCAATTGCTCAAGCCATGTGAATTTCCTTTAAGGATAAGTTTGGTGAAACTTTCACTACTCTAAAAAGGTTAACTATCAAGTCTGACACTTATAAGTTGTGTCTAGATAATATTATGAACACCTTATAAAGATGCCAAACATGTTTTGAGAATTAAAATCAATTCTTTGTATCCTTATTGATGAATAGCAAGTCTGGATTATTATAATATCTCTTCTTACAAGTTAAAAACATATGAAAGTCAACTTAACTCATAATAAGAGCATTAATACTTTTGACGATTGCTTGTCATTTAGAGTTTGAGGATGAGCACTTAGAAGTCACTAAGTTCTTTGGATATGCTTATGTGACTAAAAGTGCTAAGACTTCAAAGTTCAAGGGAAAGAAGAAAAAACACTTCCATAAGGAAAAGGTGTTTTGCCAACATTTCAAGAGGTCTAGAAGGACTTAAATAAAAAAAGGCAAACTTGATAGAAAGAAGTTTGACATAGTTAAGGCCAAATGATATGCTCATTAGAAGAAGGGTCATTTAGCTTGTGATTACCCAAAGCCAAATGACATAATATCATGCAATAACTTGCCTTATGTTACTTAAGTTTCTAGTCTTTTCTTGATGATTGAATCTCATCTTTTGTAGACTATAGACTTAAGGGTCATAAACTACATAGCTAGAGATCAAGGATCATTTACATAGTATCATTGACTGCCTCTCTAAAATAGATAGCTTTAAGTAAGAAATAATGTGAGAATTGAAGTTAAAAGGAACGAAACATGCAAATGAATTTTTTGTGGAGTATGAACCTTTATCTTACATGATGTTTTACTTGCTTCAAAAATCTGACAAAACTTAATCTCTATTATATCTCTTCTTAAGTTATATTTAATGCAAATTTCCATAATAATTCTATTAACATTATGAATGGGACATTGTATTATGGTTGTAGTTTTCTTCATAATGGTTTCAATGTAATAGAAATAATTTGTAATAATAGTTTATGATATATATATATGATCATGATTGCTTTACTTGATCTTTCGCTTCCAATTCTTATTGGATATGAATGTTTGGCATGCTAAGTTATGCCATATAGGTCAAGAGAGAATGACTAGACTAACAATTATGAAATTATATGGAAAAAGAACTAAGGCTAAATATCTATTGCAATTAATACACTCTAATGCATGGTCTAGTAAGTGTAAGGTTAAGACATAAAGCTTTATATTTCATTACTTTTATGGATGATTATTGGTGATATAGTCAATTTTATTTAATCTCCCATAAGTCTAATGCACTTGAATGCTTTAGACGTTTATGAATATGGTGAAGAATCAATTGGATAGGAAAATTAAAATTGAGGATTGATTGTGGATGTGAATATTTATCAAAATAGTTTAAAAAGCTTTATAAAAAGAAAGGAATCATAAGATAAAGAATGATTTCTAGGACTTTATAGCAAAATGGAATAGCTAAAAGAAGGAATATAACCTTACTTGAAATAGATAGGTTAATGATGACTTTAGAAAATTTACCATTTCTTATTAGGAAAATGTGATACTAAGTATTGCCTTTATACTTGGTTGTGTGCCTTCTAAATTAGTTACTTTCACATCTTATGAATTATGAACAAATTATAAGCTAGATTTAAACATTTTATAACCTTAGAGGTTAGTTGCTTATATACATGACGCATCCAATAAACATGAGAAATTAAGCCCAAATGGTAAAAAATGTATTTTTATTAGATATTCGAGACATTTTAATAATTATGTTTTTATTGGAAACAATGAAGATAAAAGTATAACTTGAATTGAATTAAGAGATACTGCAATTTTAAATAATGAATTTCTTAGTAAGGAAGAAATCAATATGGATATTTCTCCCTATAAGACACGTGATCAAATTGGTAAGGAACAGGTGGTTGTACTTTGACCTCTCGATCCAAGTGGGAGCTTGGTGTAAGACAAGATATTGCACAAATAATCTCATTTCTTAAGAGTAACCAAGTTGTGTGCCTAAGTGTCAATTTCAAATTAAAAGAGTAGCATTCATTACTTTACAGGATAATAATGAGCCAACTACACTTCAACAAGCTTTTTCATGTCTTACTAAGGAAAGTGGATAAAAGCAATGAAAAAAGAAACAAATTCAAGAAAGATAAACCATGTCTAAGAATTGGTTAATCTTCCATCTAGTCGAAAGGTAAGTGGGAATAAATGGGTTTTCAAGATAAAAGAAAAGTAGATAGTTCCATAAAAAGATATAGGGCACATTTAATTAATAAGGGGTATACACAACAAAAGAATATAGATCACTCGTTGTGTGGTTTAATTTAATTATGCTAATCCTAATTATAATTGCAAGCTTGGACTTAGAGTTATATCAATTAGATGTAAAAATCACGTTTTTAAATGAAGAAGATGACATTTATACAAAACAACCATTTGGCTTCATTGAAAAAATAATGAAACACAAAGTTTGTAGACTTTAAAGGTTTATTTATGGACTAAAATAATTATATAAATAGTAGTGTGTGAGATTCCATCATCTTATCACTTCATATGATTTTCAAATAATTGATGAAGACTAATGTATTTATATTAAGCAGTTTAAAGGAAATTTTATAATATTATTCCTTTATGTTAATGATATTTTATTAGTTGGAAATAATTTAGATCTTGTTATTGCAATTAAAGAGTTGTTGTCCTTAAATTTTCAGATGAAAACATGGGTGAAGTAGAATACACAATGTTTAAAAAATCAAATTGGTTAATGAACTAGGATAAAAAGTGATCCACAGTTTAATGGTTTGTTTGTTATTGAATTGAGGTCAAATTGTTTTATATATATATATATATATATATTGATATATACTATTTTATATTTAAATTAATATATATATTGTAAAATAATATTAAAAAGAGATATAAATATTTACATATATAAAAATTAATCACAATATTTTATACCAAATTAATGTAAAATAGATTAGAAAATGTTCATTTAATATTATATTATTCAAATAAATAAGTAATAAAAAATAATTAACCAATATATATTGTATTAATCCATTTACCTCTATTGCATATTAGGCTTTTAATCTTCATATTCCCCGTGCAACAACTAGCAAGCACATTCTCAAAGGAGGCAAATTGAAGTAGGAAGGAAATAAATTTTGAAGCTAACATTATAAAGAATTAAGCATGTTGGTTTTCAAAAGTTACCAAACCAACAAGTATGCCTACTCTTGATTTTTTTGGTTTGGTTTTTACATCATTTAGAATACATCCTTGGCATTAAATTCCAAAGAAATCACTTAAAGAAATTAATTGTTCTTTTACAAAAGAATTAAATTAAGAAAATCTTTGAGCAACTTAGCATAAAATATTGTAAGTCCACTAATATTCTTGTAGTAAAAGGAAATTGTCCAAGTCTTGAGATGTGTCCTTAGATTTGAATCTAAAAGAAAAATTATGGAGATAATTGCTTATTATAGTGTTGTTGGGAGTTCAGTTTATGCAATGATATGTACACAACTCAATATTAATTATGTGATTGGCCTTGTGAGCTGATACCAATCAAATCTAAGTGAAAAATATTGAAAAATTGTCAATAAAGTTTTAAGATACTTGAAAAACACAAAGAGAACATAGAAAGCCTTTTTTAAGGAATCCTTCTTCTTCTTCTCTAGATTTTGATGCATTTGCTATGGAAAAAGATTAAGATTTCGTTGATGATTTTGTTTAACACCGTTGTGGTGGTGCACAAAATTTGAGGGATTCTTTTGTTGTTACAAGTAAATCTCCAAATCCTTTAAAAGCTATATAAACTTTTGATTGATTAGGAACATCTTGATTAAGATCTAATCACTCTTAAGCCATTTGTTCTATATTTATACTACCCATTTAGGTAAGTATGGATTTCTTTGTGTATTCCTTTCATTGTATCTGGTATGGGATATATATATATATATATATACCTTAGTGTCAAGCGACTTAAGAAAAAGATTTTCTTGAAGTAGAGTAAATTGCTTGTGAAAGAGTTATGAGAAAGTCTACGAGTCAAGTAAGGGGTGTTTCGGGTTGGGTTTCACCTTGTTCAAGTTTCAAGTTAGGCTCAAAAAAGGCTTGAGGCCTAACCCAATTCTTGACAAGGTCATCGGGCCTAAATTGGACAATTTTTTTTTGGTAAAATTTCAAAACTTTAAATGCTCATATTTTTATAACAATTTGGCCTTTTTAAGTATATGAGTACTCTTTTTGATATGTTTTTGCAAGATCTAAGTAATGGAAATAAAAAAATGTGAGTTCAAATGATAATATAGGAAGAATATATAATTTTAGATGGTGAAACTTCAAAAAGAAATGACTCGAAGCCTGGTGGTCAAAGGATGATACAATTGTAGGCAATTTGCCTGCTTTTTTTTTTAATATCTCCTAAAAGGCTCATTTACTATCTCAAACTTGAAATTTTTATTTTTAAATTAAGAAATTACATATTTTTTTTAATCTTTTTTTTGGTTTAAACATGATAATTATATTTAAAAGAGCCTAATAGGGCCCTTGACTCTCTAACTATTTATAATTTGTAAAATATATTTAACTTTGCTAAAATTATAAAATGACTCTTAAAAACTTCTCTTTTCATTTTAGTCCTTATATTTTTTTTATATTATAATGTAGGCTGAGCCATATTAGTAGGACGACCAACCCAATGCCTAACTAGATAGCCTAGCCCAACCTATCCTTTTTTTTTTTTTTTGTGGGACTAGCTCAACCTAACTTAGTCAGACAACATTGAGCTCATTAAGTCGATGAACACTCCTAAGTGAGGTGCTTTTTTTGTTTTTGTTTTTTATTTTTTTTATATCTTATGGTTCTTAATAATTAATTGAATGTTGTACATATAGTGAAATTTCATTGGGCCACTTTAATTGGGGAGTATATATAGACTTAGATTTGAGTTGAGTTAGATTCATTTGGAGATGCTGTTGTTTTAAAAAAAATTGTTATATAATGAATGTTATGAAAAAAAAGTTGTTGTTTAGAGATGATAAAAATAATGTTTAATAAAAATGTTGTAAATTGCTTTAAAAACAAATTAAATTGATTCATAATATTTTATAATAACTTTTACAAGTTGCTGTAAACGTATAAAATCACAATAATTAGTATATATTAGATTTTTTGGCAATATTGAAAATTTTTAAAAAAAATTTATATCATGTTATTAAAATAATATAAACTAATTGAAAGTTAAATGAAAAATAAATAATATATAGAAATGAAAGTTAAATACTCGTCATGCTAATAGCTAAGATGATCATGTGTAGGGGCATTAGGAGGGTATTATAATTCCCATCTCAGACTCATATTTAGTGGATGCAAAAATTTTTATTTCCAATGAATTCTTGAATCCCACGAATCTATTTACTCAAAAAAATTTCAAAATGAGCAATTTTTTTTAAGACTCATTTACATAAAACATGTTCATCTAAAATCATAAGAAAAAATAAATTTCTTAAATAATTATTAATATAATTCAAAACCCATAGAATGTTATTTGAATTTATTTTACTTATATATATATATATATATATATGTACACACTATAGGTTTGGGATAAAGTGGGTACCATACTGTCTTGATCTAGATATGAAACTCTAAAATACCCACAAACATTTATATGGTCAAATCCAAGTGGGTAAATTTTGCAAATACTTATAAAAACTGGGTATTTTTGTTCATCCCTACTAGCGCCAACAGAATTATGGACAATATAAGCATAACAGTAATAAGTTTACAATAAAGATGTATCTAAAATTTAGTTCGAATTAATGTTTTTGAAACCAGATTAATAAAAGTATTTATTTATAATTTATTGATTTGATTGAAAGTAAATTATAGTTAAATCGATAGTAATTAAATATATATTTTTATTATATATATTAAAAAATTAATATAATAAATATTAATAAATAAATATTAATAAATTTTAAAATATTTTATCATTAATTATACATAACATAATATTTAAATTCGATTAATCTTTTAATTTTAAAATTTGATGCTAAAATAATTTATCTACTATTAAATATAATTATCAAATATTGCTACCTTAAAACAAGTATGAAGACCAAGATTTAATAAGAAATAACCATTCAATGCATTAATTTACTATTATTTTAAAAAAAGAATTTCATATAATAAAAGTTTAATTTATCCATAGCTGTCTAATACGCGGTAAAAAGGACAATAGTTGATAAGTGTCCAGCCCATGACAATTTTGCACGTTATGCGAGGACACAAGGAGTTTTATAACTATATTTATATTAAATTATGCAACTATTAAGCGAGCATAGCATTGCATTATTATGGCTTGTTGGATAAGACAATAGTGCACATATTGGAGGCCCACGTCCGAGTCTGAAAAGTTGTATGTAAAATTGCACAATTCAACCCGGTTTTCCATTAGCATTCACTGATTCTTCCACACACCAGTTCAAAGGGTCTTTTAGACCAGATTAGAGGCCGATTGAATTTGGCTTGGATCTTTTGAAGATGTATAGGGGGTGCACGTCATATTTAAATGGTTTAGATCTTTTTATTTATTTTAAAATTTTAAAATTTTTTATTTTAAATGAAGTAAAGTATAAAATAAAAATAATTTTTAAATTTTAGACTTTCAAAAAAATGATAATTTAAATAAAAAATAAAAAAACAAAAAATTTAAAATTTAAACTGTTCAAATAAAATTTAATTAATCCACATCTCATCTCAAAAATGTGTAAGGCGTGCACATAAATATGAGTCCTTAAATCGGTTAGTCCAACCCATTTATCATATCATTGGTTAGAATAGAAAGGTTATTTACATATCTTAAATTCACAACAATTATCATTGTTTTTAAAAAATATCTATTAGGATATTTTTCAAAAAATGGTAGGGCTTTTAAAAAGGATAAAAATACATCGTAAACAATTAACTAAACATAATTTATATTTTATACTATTTAAAAATATTGAAATCAAGATTTGCAACAATCCTAAAGAAGCACTTGGTATAAAAATATAAATCCATTGTAAATGATATAATTATGTGAATGTCTATAACCTTTAAAAAAATTACTCTTAAAAATTAATTCTTATCTTTAATACATAAATTCTATAACACTCAAAAGATTCATATACTATAATTGTATGGATTAATTTTTTTATTCATAGTATTATAATTCATAAATTTATCTTTATAGTTAAAAACTTATAAATAAAGACTATGTACAAAGCATGAGAATTATCATCTCTTTCCTCTTTCTAATTATCTCTCTTATTCTTGTTATATTTTTTATATTTTTATTAGTTTTGTAATAGCATGAGTCTATAATAAATTAATGTAAAAAGTCAATTTTACTTTTCATCACATAAAAATATAAGAAATTTTTTGCTCTTACTTTGTATTACATATAGATTTAATATTTTATATTGTCTATAAACTCAAGACTTATTCATATTCATAATATGATTATTAATTTGATATTAGCAAATTTCTTAAAAACCAAATTGCTAAACATGATTAGATGGCCAACAATCATATCATTTTTTGTTTTAATTATTTTATAACCAATGGCTTTATCATCTAAATAAATAGTGCATATATGTAGAGAAAAAAATTCATGGCATATTTTGATTAAATTGGTACCTATAAAAGATATTTTTTTTACTATAGTTATGAAGACTAATAGTTTATGTACTTTTTTGCTGGGTTTTTAAAACTCTTCAATTTCAACATGTTTATCTACAAGTTGATAGTCATTTATGATATGTGCATAAATTAACTTTTAAAAGAGAATAATAAATAGCTATGATTATTGAAATAATATAAGAAATAATATAAGATTATGGCTAATGATTACAATATGGCTAAGAGCCATCAAGAAATGAAATTCTTTTTCATCAATCAGCTTATATTAAATAAAATTTAAATGATTTTATATGGATAAAATACATTTACTAAATATCCCAATGATTGTAAGATTGCTAAATATGAATAAAAAAAATTTTTATCATTGAGAGAACAATGAAAAGCTTCTTAATCTTGAAATACTATATCTTAATGTTATATGAGCATTAATATATCTTGTTAATAGTACACGATTTGATATTGTATTTGCTTTAAGTTTATGAACAATATTTAGTTCTTTTCCTACATAAAACTCGATTTTAAACAAATTATTTATTTATATGTGGAGTACAATTATATCATGGCATTCTACAAAATAAACTTCACTTGCTACGTCTTCAAATCATGTTGAAATAATTACAAGACATGAGACAAATCGAGAGTATGTTTGTCTAAAGTTAATAACCCAATATAACTAAAAGAGGTGTGATCTACTTTTAGAGAAAATAATTCCAACAATATTATATGAAATAATACATCATGCATAACTCAACCAAAAAATAGTATATTAAAGGAGATAGAACAAAATTTATTTTACCAAAATTCTTTTTCACTCATAACATTTAAAAGAATGATGATATAGATATTTAATAGATTCATTCGTATAATAATTTGATATATTTGTTTACCAAAACATTACCAACTATTATATTTAAAAAGTTGGTATACAACATTGACATAAGCCAATTTAAAGATATAAAGTGAAATTATTAGATAGAGTAAAAAATGCACTATATTCTTTATTCTTTAACCAAGATTTTGTTTTACTCCATTTTTTAATAAGGTTTTTAGTAAGACAGCTTACTATGAGTATTATAAATGATGTGTACTTTTTTTATTAGAATATAGTTTTAATCAAATACATTTTTTGTTAATGGATATTTAAAGAAAAGCATTGTAAATAATATAATTAAATGGATATTCATAATCTTAGAAAAATGACCCTCAAAGATCAATTCTTATGTTAATAATATAAATCATATAACAATCAAATGATTGATACTCTATAATTATGTAAATTACTTTTTCTATTTATATTATTATAACTCATATATTTATTATTATGGTTGATAGTTTATAAGGCATGAGGTATCCAAGAGAAGGAGAATTATTCTCACTTTCTTCTTCTCAATTGTTTCCTTTGATTTTATTATATATATATATATATATATTATATATTTTCATCAGTTTTGCAACAAAATTAGGGTATTAGATTCTCTTTATCTTTTCCGTATTTTTTGTTTTTTTACCATATTTATTTATTTTTGAATTACTTGCAAGCTTTTTGGCGAAAAGAAATAATTCGAGCTTTGAGTTGGTTTGTGCATACAATTTGATTAAAAACTGGAAATAGCAATTCACGATTTCACAAACACTTAGCATTCTTTTTATTTTATTATTTTTATATGGTTGAAATTGTGAGACTTTATTAAGGATAATATTCATCCTCTAGTACATCAAAGAGAGCCAGGGGGGGGGGGCGCTTAATTAGGGCCATACTTGGCAATCTGAAACAGTACAACCAACTTGACCTAAAATATGGGTTGCTTGATTTGCAGAACATATACCCAATAAGTTGAGCACTGGGACCACAAATCGCCCATACGCAGCCTAAAATTAGATAAGTCATGAATCTGAGCATTAAATCAATGTCTAGGCAGCTTACATCTCTAGCAAAAATCTTGCTTAAGCAAGATTGAAGACGCTAATACCTTTGAAGCTTTTAGAATCCATTACAAGGTGCGGGATTTAAATATGAAATTCTGATGTGGAGTTTATAGGGATATTGAATTCTCTAATCTCGTGAATTAATTTTTAAGATATGACTATTCCAAATATTCATATAATTAACTTTTTTTTGACAATTTGCCCCAACTAACACGATGAATTTTTGAACTGTCAGAATCATTTATCCACCAGAAAAGCAAGAAGCAGCTCAGAGAGTAATTTGGTACGGCCTGCGCCACTGCTTTGCTTAGTCCCTCCTTACCTGCCATCCTTGTAATTTATGCCAGACTGTGTATGCTATGATTCTGAAGGAATTGCTTTTGCTTCTTCCCACCATAATATTTCTCATTCAAGGCCACTGTGGTGATCTGCAGCAAATTCATTAGCTCCACCCTGAGATCTTCAGCCACACATTAATTCTTCATTCAAGGTGTCCAATTTATGGTTTTATTTTTAAAACTTCTTTTGTATAACAAACAAACAAAAAACCTAAAAACTAAAATAGCAACAATCCTGAGACCATCCCTTATCATCTCCTTCTGCATTCTTCTAAAACTTAATCCATTGGTCTGCGAAAATTTTCTTGTTGCCCTTTTCTTGGTTTGTCGCTTTCTTTCCTGCAACAATTCATCTCTACTTTTATTAACTCTAATTTTTTTTATCCATCCGACAATCATAATTAACAGTATGTTTAGTTGGTGCCTAAGAAAGATAATCTTTTTTTTTTATGAATTTTGTATTATATTTATTATATCATCGTAATCAATAATTTTTTATTAATTTTTTAAAATATGATCATAATAGTCATTTTTATCATTAATTTTTTTTTGTTTTCTCTTATAATCCTTTTTTATTGTCAGTATAAAATTAATATTGTCAACTATTAACTTGGCTAATATAACTATATTTTTAATCTAAAAAAATGTGGAATCTCTTTCAATTGTTTTATGATTAAATTTGAAAACTAAAAGATAGCTCAAAATGATAATTAGAGTAAAATATAGCAATTTCCATCTTTTTTTACACTAAGATAGAAAAATATAAACTCGAGTCTCATCTCAAATTATATCTTTTCTAATATACTTAATTTGTCTTTTTCCTGACTCTTAACCCTCTTCTAAGGTTATTGGAAAAAAAAAGAGTTATATTAAATTATGAATAATTATGAGGATTAAAAAAAAATCATGCAAATAATGTCATCTCTACCAATACCAAATGCACTAGTTGAGCAACTAGGAAGCACGGCTAAAGCAGTTGCATGGGTTCTAACGCCTATAATTGTCAACGGAAATCCCTCTATCCCTGAAAACGTTGCCGCCATTTTTCGTTTCCTTCCTCCATGGAGTCCCACGCTTGTACGATGATGCCTTCTCTGATCTTCAATACTACGTCGTTTCATCTCAACCACCGCACTCCGTCTGTTCACATTATCCACCGACCGTTCAAGCCGCCGGCGCTCCGATCAGTTATCCCAGTGAGGAGCTTCGCTTCCCCGTCATTTTTGGATCTGAAAGCTGGGAAAGGGTAATTGCGATTTCGACGGACATCGATTATACTTTATTCTTATTGTTATTAACTTCCTTGCGATGTCAACCAAACTTTTCTTGTAGCATTTTATTTCGAAGTTAGGAACTTGAAATTGAAGCTTATCTGTTTGCAATTGATGGGCTGCGAACAAATTTTATAAATCTTCTTGGCTTTACCTCGTATATCCAATTTTGATGGTTTCTCGCGTTTGATAGAGTGGAATTTGTGGGATTATGTCAATTTCTATAGTAACCTTTAAAATAAAATCTGTGCATAATATAATTATTTTGGGGGTGAAATAATATCTTCTGTGTACCACAACTTCGTATACATATATTTGTATTGAATATTTGTTTCCACTTTCTTGACACTTAAAAGGGAAATTTTGAGAGGTTTGTGAAGCTTTTGAACTTCTAGGTGGACAGCATTGTAGTGCGTGGGTTCATTGGCATTTTGCGTTAGTTCATTAAGTTGATTGAAATGGGAATAGCAATTCAGTCGACCTTTGGGTCACACATTATGTTCTTCTCACAAGTTTGTTGTCAAACTGATATTGTGATATACCATGCAGGCTATGCTCATACACTCGCTTGTAATTTTGCAGAATGAGTGGATTCTTTGATGTTGAACTTAAAGTCCGTGATTATGAGCTGGATCAGTATGGAGTTGTCAACAATGCAGTTTATGCAAGTTACTGCCAACATGGTGAGACTTCATGAGCTTTATATATTTCAGTTGTCAGCACCGTGAACTGTTTCTGTTACTTAAATATTTTATTTCGGCATAAGTTATCCCAGGAAAATTATCTGCATACTTAACACAAATAATATATGATAACATATTTTAATTTCGATTTACAACTTCTCGTGAAAACTAAAACTAACGAGATATCTTAATTCTTGATGACCATGGTGCTGTCTCTTTGGTTGGTAATTTTAAGAACATATCACATGGTCAAAGGTTATGCGTGATTGTCTTCTTCTTTTCAATTCTACATTCATTATGAGTTATGACGGTTAAGGTACACATACTTGCATGAAAATGCATATGTATTATATAGTTACATACAATCCTTAGAGTGAAAATACAGGGGAATAGCCTCTTGTTTCTGTACCTATTACCTAATCTTTTACATCCAATCTTGTAAATCATAAAATGGCGAGGAGTAACCTGTAGAAGTTTACTTGCTGGAGTTTTTGCCAATGTAAGATTATTTATAGATTATGTATATTTGAGACTGTTTTTCTGATTATCAGAAGTTTGACAAAGTTTCTCATTGAAATGATTTGGGTTCCATGGTTAACGGATCTTAAATTATGTTCCTCTATATTTGGTAAAAACTAGAAGGTATATTTTCTACCTTACATCCATAAACTGATTGCTTGTCTATCAATATCCTGATAAGGTCGTCATGAACTCTTGGAAAGCATTGGTATTAGTGCTGATGCTGTGGCCCGCAGTGGTGATGCATTGGCACTGTCAGAATTGTCACTCAAATTCCTTGCTCCTCTAAGAGTAAGCCTTTAATACTTTGTTTCAGCTTTTTGGTCATTACTTGTTATGTTCTTGTGTAAATATCCTCCTGATATATGGTAGTACACATATAAGCATAATAGCATACGATGTCTTTTATAAGAATAGTTCTATTTACAAATATTTGATTTCATTGTAATAACGTGCAACCAGAGTGGAGACAAATTTGTTGTAAGGGTTAGAGTTTCTGGTTCTTCAGCTGCTCGTTTATACTTTGATCATTTCATCTTCAAGCTGCCAGAGCTAGAGGTTTATCTCTGTCACTTAAATTTTAATCTTTCTCCACATTCTTGGTGGTTTTTCTTGATATTTTCTGAATTTGATGGCAGCCTATTTTGGAAGCCAAGGCCACAGCTGTGTGGCTTGACAAAAATTACCGTCCTGTTCGTATTCCAGCAGAGATGAAGTCTAAATTAGTACAATTTCTTCGAAACGAAGACTCTTAAATTAATTCTGCTACCAAAAAGAATATTAATGGCAGCAATTTCTTGATTAATAGAACATTCAGGCCGATAATAAATACTATACTCCCTTCAATTCAGCCTTGGGGTTGGGAAGAGAGATGAGACGGCTCTATGATGCAAGTCCAGCAGACCAATTTTAAAAAATAGAAAATATCCCAGTTACAAACTAAAATATCAAAATTATTTTACATTTTGATTTCTTTATGTCTGTGTGAAGGATCCCACTGCCAATGCATAGAATGATATAAAAATTGGAAGACAACAAGAAATGAGCTTCGCCCTTCTCATTTGCGTCCTGTTTTTCCGAATCCTTAGGATCTCGTCGGTTGTCATAGTCTGTTCCTTTTTAAGTGTCCTTGCTGATCCCTGTATCTGGTTTGTTTGGGTGATACCCGAGAATGTCTTCTGGTCGAGATTAATACCCAAGTTATTCTGTCACGTGCCAGAAGATGAATGAAGTGAAGAATGCAGAAGTTGCGATTAAGAAATTTGCACCTCGAATAGATCAAAGAAGGTGCCTTTTAGCTGCTAATTAATGTAGTGTTTTAGGTTGTTTCGTACTGATTGTGTTCCCCACCAGAGGAACGAAGACAACATAGTGTATTACTATATGACAACAATTTTTTAAGAAATACCATTACACCGGGAATATGTGATCTCAAGGCTTCCTACTTATATGTGTCACTCTTCTCCTTAATTTTGTAGCACGAATGGGTATATAAGCAGGCAACTTGTGATGACTTATTGCTTCTGCTAGGTTTGCGGTGCTATGGGTAACATGGTATGTCGTTGGGTAAACTACTTTCATTCCTTCTATTTCCTTTTTATCTTTTGGAGTTAAAAAATATACAAAATTTAGTCACAATTTTTAGAAGTATTTGCTCTCAAGTTTTCTAATAATAACATAATAAATGGATAATTTTCTTTTTTAGTTTATTACCACATGATTGAGTCCTTTAATAGGAGAAAATTTAGGTGTACTTCTTAAATATTTGCTATCAAATTAATGATAAATGGAGATTTTTTTTTTGTTTTACATCCCAGCATTAAGTTGGGTCATCGAAAAAGGTTTCTTTATATCTAATATTTTATTAGAAAACCATAAACACATAAAATACTTTAGGCAAGTCTTGACCCTTTTAGAAAACTTTCATGGAATATTTTTATTAAAGAATTTGATTTTTAAAAGAGAAAATGCTTTATCTAACTTTAACTAATTTTTATCCTTTGAAAATTGGAAGGTAGTACGTCAGTTTTGGTTGGAAATGAATTCTCTTAAGCTACATTTGATATGTGAGAAGGGAAATTGAAAAAAAGAAAAAAAGATAGATAAGATAAAAAAAAAATGATACTCATATCTATATTTTAGAAAATAATAAAAAAAGAATTAAAATTGTTAAGTAATGGTTATAAAAATATAATTAGATATTTTCTAAATTTTTTTAAAAACTTCTTTTCCTGAAATGCGCAGAGCCATGTAACAAAAATGGCAGAGTTAATATTTCTGTCTCCTGCCATTGTAAACAACAACTGCCAAGAAGAAAAGAAAAAGAGGGGGCGGGGGGGGGGGGGGGGGGGGGGGGGAAATAAATTAGAAGTTGCATAATCTATAAATACCGAATCAACTTGAAGGACCAAACCGTGCTTCAGCAAGAAAAGTAGAGTTTCTTGGATCGTAGATAGGCATGTGAATTGAAAGTTTGAAACACCAAAACTACTAGCCCTAATGGTTTTCTTTTCCCCTTTCGGCCTGCTGAGTTTCTTGACGAAATAGAGGAGAGTCAGTAAATTTGGAGAAACTTGAAGCCCAAACCAAAAAAAAAAAAAAAAAGGAGAAATGACATTAACTGTTCACTGGCAAGAGAAACTGTGTTGTTAGGAAATTTCCTGGTATAGTGACGGACATACAAGAATTATTATGTATTGGAAACAAACTCATCAAATAATAACAACAGATTTGAATTATTAAATATTATTTAATTAGTTTATATCTAAAAATTAGAAATAAAAAAGAAAGGATAAGAATTGTTTGATACTACTAGCAGAGTCATGCAAGGCATGCATTTATTCAGCATCTTCACAAGAAAATTAATTACACATTAGTTATAAGCTTAACTAACATCAAAACGAACCCTCCGAATTATTTTACAAGATACAGTTAGAAAAAGAGGTGAGGCTGAAATAGGAGATAAATGAATGAAAAAAAAATCCTCTAATTATATTTTATAATTTTTTTTAACTTTAGAGAATTAAAATCCAACTAACATGAATTAGATAATTATTTTTAAAAAAATAAAATTTATAAAAAATTAATAGACCAAATCATTTGTGAACAGAGGGTTGGATATCCCATTGGCATTAGTAATTGTGTAACTAATTTGTCCAAAAGTAAAAAGGTTTACATTAGGAGTACTGATCGAGAACGTGTATGATTAACATTTGATATCAATTAAAAAAAATCTTTTTTATTTTTATTTTAATCAATAAAATAACTAAAAAAAAGGCAACAAATAATTAAAAAAGTATATCAACATTTGCCACAAGGGTGCGTTGGCCTATGTTTTCCTATTCCCAACTCACGCTAGTCATAATACTTGGCTTTTTGGTATAGTAACACCTAACCCTGATCCACTCTTCCAGTGCTAACTTTTTTGTGCTTCTGTCGCTGCTTCTTCTTGTAGATGTTGGAATTCTTGTGAGGATGATTGCAATTATTGTTTTACATGCCGTTAGCTTAATAAAGTTTTAAAAGTACATGATATATTATTTTAGATTTGTTTTATTTTTTAAAATATAAAAATTAATTAAAATTATAGGATTGTTAATTCATAGATTGTAGTATTAGATATATAATTACATATTGTATTAAATTTTTTATGTTTGTTAATTTTTTAAATTTACATATGAGTATTGAAGAATCACAATTATTTTTATTGGATGGATAATAATTTTGATGTCAATGAGTTTGATTTGGATAAAGATCACAATAATAAATTTTAAAATAATAGAGAAATATATCAAGAGTGTATTGTAAATGAAAACAATGACAAAGGTATTTATGATTAAAAAAAAAAGAGTAGTCTATGCAAGATAAGAATGATCAGAAAATATTGAGAATGATATTTTGAAGCCATATGTTGGCATGAGATTTGATTCAGAGGATATTGCATATCAATATTACAATAGATATGTAAAAGTAAGTTGAATTTAGTGTGCGAAAGGGACTTGCAAGAAAATCAACGAAAGATGATAGTACTATTGGTTGCAAACTATTCTATTCAAAACAAGGGTTTAAAGATGAAAGATTTAAAAAGAATGAAAACAAAAGAAAAAGACGATGTGGAAAGACACGTGTTGGGTGCAATGCAAGACTTTTTGTTAAAAAATCTAAAGATGGGTCATGGATTGTTTCTCTTTTCAAGGAAAATCATAACCATGAGTGTGTAACTCCAAAGAAGTCTCACTTACTACCTTCACAAAGAAATATCACTAAAAGTCAAGGAGGTATGATATAGAATATGAGCAAAGCAGGGATCAGAATGAATTTGATGATGAACTACTTTTTTGGTGAAACTCATGGAAGACAAAATATTGGATTTACTGAAAGAGATGCTCGAAATTTTTTGTGTACTAAAAGGATGAAAGAATTTTCTATAAGAGATTCTCAAAATCTACTAAACTACCTAAAAGATATGTAAGTAAGTAATCCTAATTTTTTTTTATGCAATTCAACTTGATATAGATGGGAAAATGACTAATTTCTTTTGGACTGATGCAAGGTCAAGAACAAATTATAGTGATTTTGGAGATGTGGTGTGCTTTGATCCTACTTATGGAACTAATAAATATATAATTCCTTTTATTCCCATTGTTGGTGTAAACCATAATCTCTAGACAATTTTGTTTGGTTGTGCATTGATATTAGATGAAACTGAGGCTTCGTTTGTATGGGTACTTGAAATGTAGATGAAAGTAATGCAAGGAGTTTATCCTAAAGTAATTCTTACTGATCAAGACTCAACTATCATAGGGGCAATTGCATATGTTTTGCCAACCACAGTCCATCGCATTTGCTTATGGCATGTGTTTCAAAATGCCAAAAAACATTTAGGCCATTTATTTCATTCGCATTGTAACTTTGGCAAAAACTTTTTCAATTGCTAAGGGGATTTGAGACAGTTGAAGAGTTTGAAATTGGTTGGATAACACTTTTAAATAGATAAAATCAAGAAGGAAATTGTTGGATGCAACTAATGTATGGTATAAGACAAAAATGGGTTCCAGTGTATTCGCGTGAAAATTTTTTTTTTTTGTGTGCAGATATGTCTACAACTCAAAGAAGTGAAAGTATAAACAACTTCTTTAAAGGGTTTTTGAATAGAAACATGCTTCTTATAGGCTTTGTTAAAGGTGTTGATCAAGTAGTGATTAGTCAACGTGAAAAAGAAATTGAAACTAATTTTAATATGAATCAAGTTTTGCCTCCATTAATAGTAAATATGCAAATTGAGGAAGAGGCAGTTAAATTGTACACACCAGCAATATTGCAAAAGTTTCAAGAAAAGTAATTAGTAGTTTATGTTATATGTGTAAGAAGTTTGAAGATGAAAGAACCATAATTTCCTATAAGCACTGGGTAAAGGGAGAAGAAGCTAAGCCTCGTATAGTGAAAATGTCTTCAACTAATTCTACTATAAGATGTAGTTGGCATATTTTAAAAGTGTTTATTGTAACAAACTGTCAAAACTTACCAAGTCAATATATGTTAAAATGATGGATAAGAAATGCCAAACTTGGAAGAATTATTGATGAAAAAGGTAAGTATGTACAAGAAGGTTGTCAATTTCATTTAACTCAAAGATATAGCACACTTTGTCATGAGGCAATGGAAATTGCAACAAAAGACTCTTCATCCATTGAAGTTTATAAAGTAGCATTATATTGGTTGCAAAAAGCTAAAGAAGAGATTCAAATTGCAATGAAAAAGCAATGTGCTACAACTTCTGATAATCAAAGAGGAAAAGTGCCAACACAAGTATTAATTTGTGAAAACCAATCATATTTATCAGGTGATATATCAATTCAAGATCCACCAATCACAAAAGGTAAAGGATAACTAGGTAGATTGAAATCATTTTTGAAAAAGAAAAATCCTAAAAAACAAATTGGTAATGAAAGAAAAGGTAATGAATTTTTTTTATAATTTAAATCCAATTTGTATTATTCATTTTGTTTCACTATACAATTTTTTTCTCATTATTTGATCATATATACTTGACTACTTCTTTTTGGGTATTATTTTAGGTTCTAAAGTTCTAGCAAATATTAAAAATAGCAATTTCAATAAAACAAGCAAACATGAGAAGTACAAGTAGTAAGATATTAGTTTAAATTATGTATTTTATTTCACACATATTATTTCACTGCCGTTGAGACACATTTGATTTTGTCTATGATTTAATGTAGGGACAAGTAGAGGTGTTGATTTTTTGGAACCAACCATCAAAAAAGGAATATGGAGTGATAAATTAGTGTTAGTAAAAAAATTTATTTTATTTTTTAGGCTTTATCTATATTTCTTTCATTAATGAAAAATTATGTTTGATTGATTTATATGACCTTTTCAAGTAATGAAAATGTTCCTTGTACTCTACCTATAAGTCAATTTCATCATATTTTGAGTTCATCTTACAAGTATTGCCAAACTACTCCATCATTTGTGAATCTACTCAACGACATTCAACATTAGGTATATATAAACAAATTAGTTTAATTACACATATATTTATGGTTAATTAATAATATTTTATAAATTTTAGGTTTCATTTGATGAAAACGTATATGTATCTAACTTAAGTTTTTCAATCACAGGTAAAAAATTTACTTAGGTATATTGTCTTGTAATAAAATTTGTATTATATTATACTATATGTATACATATTTAGTTTTTTTTTCTACCTAATAAAAGTGTATGTACTGGGTTAAGTGCACAGGGAAAGACAAGGCACAGGAAGGTTCAAATTTGTTTTGAAAGGAAGCTTGATACACAGTAATAAAGGAAAGCTTCTATGGTTGTGAGCATGAATTCTATAAGGTGATGAAAGAAAGCTTGATACAATTTACCTTTTTTTTTTTGAGAATTTGCATTATGTTATAAGAATTTTAAGTTTTTCTTTTTGTGTTTATAACATTACCAACAAATTATTATTATTATTATTTTCTTAAAGGGATTGAAATGTTATTTTATTATAATTAAATTTTATTATGTTAGTAATACAATATTTTATATTCTTATTGCATAAACTTGCCAACAGAAAAAGCAAAATAGAATCACATTGGTTATTAAAAATCAATGTCAAAACAAATGAATAAATTATATAAATTTCTTTCAAATTTTAGATAAATTATAATTTAATATCTTTTATTTTAAAAATATTATTCAATTTCTTGATATTTGATAATACTGGTATCAAAATTATGGCATAAGGTAGACAAAAATGCACAATCTAAACATATTGTACTGCTAAGAGAAACTCACGTTATCATTTTATGCAAAAAATTAATTTTATTGATAAAAAGTAAATAATAAAAAGGATTCTTTTTTCAATTTTTATCAAATATAAACAAGTTAAATATTATTTTTAAAACAACAAGAATATTAAATATAATTTTGTTAAAAATAATACAATTTACTCAATACACAAACTCCGAAAGTACAATGCTGCCGTGCAGCAATCATTTGTTGCAAAATTTTAATTATTTTAATTATTTGTTGCCTTTTGTTACCATTATTTATTGGCTATTTTATGAGAAAACGTGTACTTAAAAGCTGAAGTAATTTAAGTTCCTATTCGGCTTAGCTCATACATTTAACTTGACCCCTCCACTTCTAATTAACTGGATGACTTATATATTAATTATTCAATTAATTTTTCAAAAGCAATAATTATAGCCAATAAGATTCAAATACGTATCGGGAACGTGTAATTATACAGGTTCCGGACAACGTGTGATCAGTGCTCTTACATTAGTGAGGTTTGAGTTTGACAGTTGGGCAAGAACGGAAGATATGACCACCCGCCCAATAGAAAGGCAAGCAGAATTAAAAAAATCCAACCATTGCAAGGGTGTCTACAAGTCAAAGCAGAGAGAGAGAGAGAGATGGAAGAGGGTGGGGAGGAGAAGAAGAAAGTGATGGTGGGAATAGATGAAAGCGAATGCAGCCGGTACGCCCTGGACTGGGCTCTGCAAAACCTTGCTCATACCATTTCCAATTCTAGGCTTATCCTCTTCTCTGCTCAGCCTATTGGTGATCTTGGTTACGCCTACGCTTCCACCTTTGGTGCTGCCCGTACGTTTACGTTACTTCTTTCCTTTCCATCCCCAACTACCTCTTCACAACCAACTTTCTTACTTTCTCTCTTGTTTTACAGCTCCCGAGTTGATATACTCCTTGCAAGAAAACCGAAAGAAGCTCACAGTAGCTTTGTTGGAGAAAGCTAAGGAAATCTGTGCCAAATATGAGGTATGCTTGGCTTTTATTCATTTATTTATTTATTTTTAGATTATATATTTACTTCTTCAATTATTGGTACATCCCTTCCCAACTTTCTAGTGATTTTCGATTCATAGAAAAATCGAACCTGTTGATAAAAGTGATGTCATCCCTTCTTAGAATTTGTTACAAACATGGGATATGCCTGCTTATTTTGTTTTTTGGTTTCTAAATAAAGACTTGCATACTTGCTATGAAGCACAAACAGTTTGAAAAAGGAGCTGTCTCTGTATAAGCCACTCTTATATGATAATTCACACACCAGTTTCCACCATTAATTTGTTGCAAACTTCAGATTTTAACTCAAAATCAGCACCATGGTCTTTTTATATGAACTCATATGCCTTTGGATTCATAAGTTTTCCTTTTCTTTTCTTCTTATGATAGGCGACGGTTAAGTTTTCCAAGAATGATGTTCAATATATGGATGTCATTGGCTGGTCATATTCTGGACAAGGAACATAGGAAGTAACAGAGTGAATCCTGATTATTAAATTCATGAACTGTGTTCAAGCTTCTAATTGAATATGCCTTTAATCAAAAGAGCAAAACCATCTGATACAGTGTGTATGAGCATAGGATCTCATGTCTTGTTTCTGTAGATTGAAGCTGAGACACTAACAGAAACTGGAAATCCTAAAGATGCAATATGTGAAGCAGTGGAGAAACTAAATGTCCAATTACTTGTGCTTGGCAGCCATGGCCGTGGATCCTTACAGAGGTTCTCAAGTTTCTTTTGTTTCATTCGTTTTCCTCAGTCATTTGTTTCTTTGGTTCTCGTGTCAGCATAATTGACATCTTATACAGTAAATTATTGCATAAAAGGCACTTATTTTTTGAGAAATCATTATCACAGGCTTCAGGTTGCTGCCAAGAACAGATGAAAATATATCTTCAATGATTATTATATGTTTACATCTTCTGTCTATGTTGAGTAGAAAATTAACAAAACTCTCAGAATAGCACACTAGGTGTATTCATGAATGAGGCTTAGTAATCGAATGAGGAAGCAAAATTATTATACTCTACTATGATTCAACTTGAGCCTCTATTCCCATCTAGAAAGCCAGTTATTGTTACATCTTGAGATACAAAATAGTAATACTATATCATGTTATTGGAACAGGGCATTTCTGGGAAGCGTCAGCAACTATTGTGTTCATCATGCCAAGTGTCCTGTCCTTGTTGTAAAGAAAAATGCTTAATGGAAGAGTGGCTACTCTTTATCACAGGAAAAAACTATTAATTGGTTTTTCTGTGTGTGACAAAGACAGGGTAACAACTGTGCATTTATTGTTTGCTCATAAACTTGAATTGCTCTAGTGTGAATTATCTCCTGTTGATAAGTTGTTTGATGTTCAAGTTATTATCTCAAATGTATATGTTGTTCAGTTATTTTGGCTTCTGTTTTCATTCTAAGTTTATAACCAATGGAAAAGAGAATTTTCTTGAATCACATTGAGACCTCATGGTTACTCTTTCTGACATTTGTCTTCAGAAGCATCAACTCATATTTAAAAAATAAGTTGTTTCGTGTCCAAGTTCGATACACCTAACATTTCATATTGTCTTTGGACACTATATAATTTGCCATATCATAATGTGTTCTTATCGTATTATATCTTGTATCTAGTTGAAATTATTGTCTTTGCATCAAATGGAGCTGTAATATCCAGGACTGATTCGAAGAGAGAGTCAATGCCTAAGGAGATAGAAAAAATTGAGTGACTAATTTATAATAATCCCTCGGTATATGAGCTTTTATGGGTTTGATTCTTTAGGGGAACAATATGAAAGTAAATTTGAATGAACCAAGTTTGTGCAAAGAGGTGAAGCTTTAGATGAAGTACGAAAATTTATCGCAATTGGCTGAATCCTTTGCCAACCCAACCAGTCAAATTAGAGATATTGATGACATCATTATCTTTCGTTATCTTTACAAAGATCATTTTCTAATTATCTTTTCAACGCCCTATATTTGTTCTTGACTGATCGCTGTGAGGACCTGAGAAATCAAGCCCTCTATTTTCCCAAATGCCAATTTTACATATCATGAGTTTTGGCGATTGAAGCTAAATCAATCTGTTACAAACACTTGAACTTTGTACCCTTATTCCTTTAGGGTTTGAAGTTGAAGAATTATATAGATACAAGACACTATAAATATTACAATATGACTGAAAGTAAATCTGACATCAGTTATTGATTTGGAAAATGAATTAGTTCATAATTTAACAGTCAGATTATAATTGAATTAATTAAACTAATTTATTTTAAATATATTAAATAGAAATCTTCATAAAATTTAAATTAATAACTGCTAAAGTATAGTTATATATATATATATATTTAGTCATTTAAAACATTTTTATATATAATAATTTGTACTATTATATCAAACAAGCAATATTGATAGAATAATAAGACAGGCGAATGCTTTATCACGCTCGAAGGTTTGAAATTTGAAATATTAGACCTATCTAATACAAATGTCTAATAATATTTATTAAACAAAAATATTTATTAAACATAAGCATGCTTTGTATTTAGCCAAAATGCAAAGAACCCCCATCAATTAGGACATTGTGCGATTTATCTATTAATTTTAAAAGTTAACTATAATGCTCTCATACACTTTTAGTTTTTGCGGAACATAACTTCTTCATTAACTTTTTGGTCTAAAATCCTTACATTACTTGTCTATGTGAAATGAACAAGGTCAAATTAACCCCAAAAAAAAAGAAAAATCCTACCTATTATTTCAAGACAAACAAAGACTTTTTTGCTCAAAAACATGTGATGGGGAATGACAAATAAGGTTCTTACTTGTTACTTTGGACGAAAGGTTGGACGTATTTTTAGCTTATTTGACTTCTTTTAACCTCTATGACAAATAGTATTAAGGTTTCGGACCCAAAAACAAAAAATTAAACACGAGAATAATGACAATATAGATACGAAACTTTTGTACATATACGGGAAACCCAAGCTAGAACTTTATAATTTCCTTGTAATAAGTAGATCTTGTACATGATTCAATAAATTACAGCAGAGTCACATACTATTTCAGTGAAAGATACGATTTAGTGTTGCTGCCAAACGAACTCCTCCTTGAGCTAACCTCAAATTTACTATTGGCAAACGAGATAAGAAGTAATCATCTGCAGAGTTATTATTTCGTGGAATGGTCAGTGAAAAAAAAAATGGTGACAGTAACTTTTAACATTAAAAGCTCTCTTGGCATACCTCCAAGTACTGAATTTTCAGAGACACCTTTGTATGCCCATTGACATGCTGCTTGGATGCCTTCAGATGCATATCTTAACAAAAAAACAAGTGTGGGGATTTTTCTACTTGCGAAGGGGAAAGGAAAATAATACTTGTATTTGCAAGACAATTTTAGCGGTAGTGAATAAAACAATGAGGTATCAAAATCAAAATAGTGAGAGATTTTTAGGTAGACCAAGCCAATCATAAAAATAATATAAGCATGTCTGATATCTAACATGTTTACTTTTTTTTTTCTTAATAATTTATTTAGTCTACTTATTTTTTATAGATCAAGTCTAATGGAACATACATATCTGGGCACGTGGTCTTGCTATCATTACAGGTCTCCCAGCCTCCTACTTGATCAGACCATTCCTTCTGTTCAGAAAAAAAAAAAAAAAATCTTGGTGAACATCAAACTTTGATTTTTTGGTCAGATTATCATAATGATGATGACAGAAAAATCCACTGCATAAAATACCGTAATGTTCTGCTGAATTGCATCGATGAAGTCATCTATGTCAGAGCCATAGAATCTCTGTTCTGCTGTCTCTATTATGTTATCATCCCAAACCTGTGTGGTATTCAATTAGTTGGTATATAAGGTATTAATTGGGAGTTTATATGAGAAAAACTGCATAAGGTATAATCTCTATTCTTTATTAACAATTATGTTGATAGAGAGGAAATTTTTGTATAAATTGAAACTGAGAGGGAATGTAAGCATAGGTTATATATATATATATATATATCTCAGAGAAAGTAAATTTAATGGACTGTAAAAGGATTAAATCCTGATTTTGTATGGTTAATGAATTAAGCTGGGAAATGGACTCACATGATGAAGATTTGTCTTTCTGGTGAACCAGTGAACATCAATTGTATTGCCACCCCTGTCTGAAGTAAAGCCCACATGTAGAGGCTGCAAATTAAGCACGATAATCACATTGCTAATTCCGATATAAGCATATGGCTGATGATTGATTTAGAGCTTGCACTGTGTATACATATATATACCTGATGTATGTCTCCCATAAAATGAGAAAGGAATAGAAGTGCCTGTGTGAGGTTATCTGATTTGGTGATATCACCATATTCCAAACAGAAATTTGGTTAGCCAGTAAAGAATGAGAGAAAATTCTTAGGGCTTAGAGGTGTTAGCGAACTAGGCTGGCCCATTAGTATACCTGGCCCAACTTAATGGACCTAGGGTGAAGCTTAATATTTGAACCGATGAACTTTGATTTGGGCTTGATTAAAGAGTATAAATTCAAACTCAAGTAATAGCCCTTATTGGATGGAATCAAGGTTATTGATATCATATTATAGGCATAATAACAAGGGTTTACATTGAGTATCACTGCCATAGCTGAGGAGCTGGCTAGTGTAATTGTTGATGGCTCCTGCGACACATCTTCCCTTCAGTCCATTCTCATCCTTGCAATCCCCTGAATGTTCAGACAATTGGTCAACACTACACCAGATTATCACATCATGCCCTTAAGATTAACTGGTTTGTTTAGGGCATATTGTCACATCATGTGCAAAAATACTCTTACTCAAATTAAAAAACTACAAATATCAATCATTAACAACGTTGCTAAAAGTGCTTGTTGAAAGATTTGGTCAAAAGCTAAACTGCTTCAATACTTTAAAAAAATATTAGAAAAAAATCAAAAGTTTTAGAGCCAAATAGATCCTAACTTTACAATTGCTGTATTTTCCCCCAAGGCAATGTCTGAATGTCATATACCAGAAACAAATAAAGAGTAAAGTAAGAAATAGCAAAAGGATCTTACTACTGTACTGGTAATTGCAAAGGGAGTCAGGAGTATCAATGAAGTGCAAGGCAGATGACCAGGGAAAGATAAACTTGACATGATCTGCCCATGAACACACCTTTCCCAACTCATTTTCTGCATATTTTGGCAGCAGATTCTGCACAGCTTCTGCTGCTGTGTTGCTCAGGCGAGACTGTTCAAAATTCAATTGCAAAAGGAGGGGCAAGCTAAGAAGCACAGATACAAAATACAACATAATACACACACAGTAACGTAACATAATATATTTAATGTCTAAATTTAAAATAGGGTAAGCTACAGTTTACCTCCTCCTGATGATTTGGCGTGAAATCAAATTATCCCTTTGTAGTTTAAAGTGAATGAGACACTTTAAACTACATAGGGGGCAAAGGATAACATTTAATTTATCCTTTAAAATATCATACTGTATCAAACACGATACGGTTCTAATTTTGAAATATCGGTGTTTGAGGCAAGTGACTGAGACAGAGAAAGACAGTCAGGTACCTGAGCAATCCTACAGATTATGGCATGCCCATCTTCTCCCCACCCTTTGGTGGCGCTTGGAAATAATAGCACCATCGAAACTATGGCCACTAGCTGGATTCTGCAAAACTCCATTATCTTTAATTCTCCTCAAAACCTCGCAAAGGATAAGCTTTCTGAGATTTTGTAGGGTATTAATAGTAAAAAAGAGAGAGGGGCTAGTGTGAACTGTGTGAATGGCATAATATTTTTCTACTTTTGTGAGATATATATAACGTTCATACGGTAATCATGGCTGAGGTTGATACTAGAACCTTTTCACATTGAAAACTGCCTAATGACCATAATAGCCCTGATAGAAGTGCGTATGATTCCTGTCGTTACATACAGGCCCTGCTAAAAAAGGCAAAAGAGCTACAAAAGAAAAGAAATTTGAATATTGAAATGGTTTTGAAGGTATAAAAGTAGTTGATTCTTAGGAGCGCAATTTAAGGCATACATTCAATTAGATTCTTTGAATGCTTGAAATGGCCTTACACCTGAAATGCAGATAAGAAAAACCATCATGCAATGCGAATTAATGTCTTTTGACCAAAACAAGGAAATATAGAGCCGATTTTTTATTGTTAGAACAGTTTTTTATTCTTAAGAACAAAAAAAATAAAAAAAAATTTGTTTGATAATGTATTTTTAATAAAATGTTTTGTAAAATAAAAAAAAACTAAATTTTTTTCAAAAAATAGAAAAATCAAAATATTTTTTGAGTGTTTCGTAACATTTGTTTTGTAGAATAAATAAAAAATAATTACTTTTTAAAATAATGATTCAAATAAATTTTTTAATTTTTTGTTCTCAAAATTTATTTTAAAAAATATCTATTTTAAAAATATTACAAAAAAAACAGAATCAAACAGGCCTATCGTTTTAAAGGATTTTTTGTTTTCAAATTAGCTAATGTAGATTGTACGACACGGCTAATTACAAAAAATTCTAATAATTAGCCTAATGGTTAAAGAGTTATGCTTTATACTTTGACTACTTAAATTCAAGTCTTGAAACCATCACTGAAAAAAAAAATTATTTTCCAAATTACATTAGACCAGTATAAAGGTTGCACATTTAAAATTCTTAGGAGATGGACTTAGTCCGATACATAAATTGGCCCAAAAATATCTTTATTGTAGAACAAAAAAATAAAATTCTTGGTTAAGCGATTTCCATTACTCCATTTACAGGTACAACTAATTAAGAGTGTCAATATATTAAATTAATAAAAAAATTTATTACAATTAAAATCAATTACACTATGTGTTAATTCATATGCTCAAGAATGTATCTCGGTACAAAAACTCTGAGGGTGACGTTAAATTCTTGCTAGCTCATCCTTATCATGCAAAAGCCGCTCACTACGAAATGAATATAGAATTGATTATTACTAAATTAAAATATTTTGTGTTACAATTTCTTCCTCGCCTTGCAAAAACTGCAAGAAAAAGACATCATTGTGAACAAAGTAAAAGGTACGCATTTGCTATTATTTATATTTGCAGTTTGCAACAATAATTAACCAAGTTCCAACGGTATGCACAGCAGATGATAAGAATCAAGCAAAAGCAAAAACGTACAGAATAGTTTAGGAATATTCCTAAATGGATTAATAAAGTAGTTGTTTTTATATAATGGGATATCGATCTAAAATCTCTAATTTGAGTAAGCATCGAGGGGAATAATTTTTGGGTAAATTTCAAATAATTTCATTTTGGACCATTTATATTTTGGCCTTCGTTAATTAAAATGATTAGGAGATTGTCACATTGAGCTATTTTTATTGCATGTGCTTGAGGGGGGAGGGATAAAATACATGTATAATATAACATGTTATATTTTCAAACATTATATATCTTGTAAGTTGTCTAACTTAAACAAATAAGATCATTTTATTAAAAAAAAATCTTCAAACTTGCTAGTACTAAATTTCAAGTTCAGTGGTAGTACTATTGAATTCAAAGAAAATATAATATATTAGTGCATAACTTTTTGCATTGTAACATTTAGTTCATTAAATTTTGGTATTGTAACATATAGGTAATGTTTGTGTGTAATTGGTTGGATATTTATCTTGGGTGATTTGATCACCGAGTAAATCATAATCCTAATAGGATTCACTTCGGCACTTCTATCCGAAAGGGGCTGCAAAAATTAAGAGTTCGCTTAAGCCTAACCCTATTTGGCGCATCCTCAAAATCGTTAATACGTACGTTTAATGTCTTCTTTTTTTTCCCCTTAGTTTTTGTTATCTTTTAGAAAATCAATTAAAATATTTTTAATGAAATTAGTACGTTGAAAATGATTAAATTACTTGACATATGTTACATCACATGTTGTACGCATAAATTAATTTTATTTTATTATTGATTTTTATCTAATTTTTTCGCATAATCATATACATTTGGACTATCAAGATATGACATATAATTCATCATGTTAACAAAACTTAACATACTAATAAAAGTTTAATAGTAAAGATTAAATTAAAAATTTTTAAATAGCAAGAATCGAATTAAATGAATGTTGAATTATAAGGATCAAATTAAAAATTAAATAAAACTATAAAAGCCCATATATAAATTAATTTAACCAAAATGATAAGTTGAAAAATTAAGTAATCACATAGATAGTTAAAATTGATCAGCCAAACAGCTCCTATAATGTCCATCAATTAGGCTTCCTTCGTCTTGGCGGGGAAGCTGTTGGTATCTTGAAAACTTTCCTTCTAAAACCATCCAGTCATATCCACCGACGAATCTTCCTTTCTTCTTTCCTTCTTGTGCTACTATATACTATTCTTCACCTTGTCAAACCCTAGACCCACTCCCTCAAACTCTTCTTCACTAACCCTAACGGTTAACACAACCGCCATGGAAGCCAAAGCCCACCAAGAACCCCATGGTTCCCTGCAAGATGAAGGCCTCAAGAATCGCTGCTCCGATGTCCTTATCCTTCATTCCTCGTCGGAAGCCATAGCCGAGGGGGAAAATCTTGATGCAAAAGACGAAACTCCAAGGGATATCGGGGTGATCTTCTTGCGAGAAGGAGGCGAGGGCCAAGGCCGAAAGCGCGGTGAGAAAACGGACGGAGAGGAAAACGCTGATGTGATGTCTTTCTTGAAGAAGAAGAAACATGCTAATAATCTTGATGATTCAATATATGAAAGCCAAGAGGACGATAATATGGATGAGTTGCATTTGCAGCTTAATATTGAGTCCAATTTCAATTTGAATCTTACCACTGATCCTAGAAATTTTGATCATGATGATCCTCGTCATGCTTTGGATTTGAACTTCCATCCCTCTGTTTATAATCCAGAAGCATCCCTTAACATCGAAGGCTTTGGCTATAATTATGGAGGTCAACTTTGGGAGCCTAGCGTGCCCCTCATGGAAAAAAATAATACCCATAATGACTTCCATGCAGGAGTCACCGAAGACAAAGACTTGGACTTGGAACTGAGACTCGGTGTTTCCTCAGTGGAAGACGCTGACCTTTCACTCAAGCTCTAAAAGCCTCAAAGGTCCCTTTTTTTTTTTCCTTTTTTTTTTTTTTTTTGGGATTACCCGCTGGTTGAAGGTTACAACTCCTTTAATTTGTTCTTCTGATGTTTATGGTAGGGTTTGATATATATATATATATATATATATGGTCTTTTTATATGACCTTGTGCTTCAAATTATAATGAAACGAAATATGTACTGATAGATTATTAGAGATTGATCAGGTTGTTTACTGGTCACTCATTTTATCTCATATAGATACATTCCTAGCTAGGTGCAGAATACCAAGTATACATTTGTTTTCTTTTTGGGAGAGGGGGTGGCAAGGCTTATATGATATTGTAAGGCAATATTACATCATTTTGAATACAAGAAGCAACACTGAAAGGAAAAATGGAAAACCATGAACAAGTTGGACCGGAAGTATGCCAAGGTTTTTGTTTTTGTTTTTTGTTTTTAATTAATCACAAGCATTCTAAAACTTCGTTCGAATTGAGATTTAAGGCTACACTACCCCTCATCCGTTGTGTATTAATTAGTTTTTTAATCCCCCAGTGATCTTAGAAGAATTGAACTCAAATTGCTAAGAAGAGATCCCATCTCCTCTTATTAAGAGAAACTAACCCCTTTGGTTTTTGCCAATGTGAGGTTGCCTTCTCGACTATAAGATGCATAAAGTCGAAAACCATGAATGCTTCAGAAAGGGCTACAAAGTCCTTAGGAGTTAAAACCATTCCTAATTAACAAAGTGGAATCGTTCTCTCGTTGTAGAAGTTCTTGACGAGATCTCAAGATGAATTATGTTTTGATTCAAGGAGAGGTTCTGCCCTCAGCAAACAGCAAGAATGGCGTCTGTTGGTGGGGCTATGCTGTTGCTTCCAAGAGGGCATCGGTATTCAATATGCAGAAGCTACGATGGGGAAGCTTCCGCCAAGTATACGTTGTTATATATACATATGTCTTGAAAAAAAAAAGGATTTGATGTAGTTTTTCTTGGAATTCTATTATATTGGATTAGTCCGCTAACGGCTAACAGTACTACAATGCATTGAGTATTTAATAATTTATATAAGATATTAACAAAATTTGTACCTAATAAAATAAAAACACAAAGAACAAAAATTATTAAAATTAATATAAATTATTTGAACAGCTTAATCCATTAACAATAATTGAGATTTGAAATTCAAACAACACAACTTATTATGTCTAAACAACTAATAGGAAATATATAAAGATCGAAAGAAAAATAAATAGAACATCCGTAATAATTATATGTATGTAAAAAAAATAATACCAAATATATCATATAAGTTGTAACTTGAAATATTTTTTTAAGGTTAAATTGTCATTTTAGTTTCTTAATTTTATTTAAAATTTCAGTTTGGTCTTTTTTTTCGTCTCAAAAAGTTTATTTTTTTAACATCATCAAATTAGTCCTTCGTCAATTCTTACATGCACCCAATTGCTAAAATTTAATTTGCACGCGAGTTCTACGTGTACTGCCTAAATCCTAACCACTAGGTATATATTACCCCCAATGCACCAAAAAAAAAAGTATTATGTAGCAATTTATTGTCAAGGTGGCACTCTCATATATGTCGCTCCTTTTTTTCTCTTTCTTTTTAGATTAATTCTTACATACACCTGGTGCGACACGTCATTTATACACTCAACGGTCAAAATTTAATCTACACGTAAATCTCACCTGTATTGCATATGGACCCCACCTGTACAAATTTAATCATATCAATTCATTTTCTTAGGTGCACCATGTTCTAGGTGCACCTAAAAATTTTCTTCTTTTTAATATTTTCTTCCCTCTCTATCTTTCTCTCTTTTTTATTTATTCGGCTATTAATTCTTTTTCTCTCATCTATTTATATCTTTCTTTCTCTTTCTTTATGCAATTAATTAAATTCACCAACCAATCAAAATTTGAATCATTATCACCATTTCTCCAATAAAACTCAAATGAGAAAAATGAAGGCTTCCTCAATCCCTAATTCCTTAATAATGTCTCTATCTTGAATATCAAAGGTCTAGTTATTTTATCCACAAAATAAACTAAAGCAAAACCCACGAATGAGGGGTCCCCATGACTAAAATTTGCATCATTTTAGTCAAATTTCTTAGAATAAGCGAAACCCCATTTTTGCTTGACTTGCATGAAATTCAACTCAAATCCATTGAAACCACCGAAAGGGGATAAGAAGATAAGCCTCGGATTTAATTTCTTCTAGAAGTAGCTACTATGAGATGAATTTTATGTGACAAAGGATATATAAAATGCATAAATTATATCCAACAATGAAACAAAGTGCCTAATTGTGCACACCACCAGCCATTACTCAAAAATTGGAAAATGTCTTACTCAGGATGCTTTTGAGCTCTTAGTTTTTTTTAAATGGTGTATGTAGTTTTTTGGATTCTAGACTGAGCTCAGGGACCCCTTATAAAGGAACAACAAGCCAACAGTTTTCTCTCATCAAAGATGCAAGAAAAATAAGGAAAACAAGGTGGAAAGAATAATAGCAACCATGAATCCAATAATTCCATAAAATTAGGACCACTTTAAGAATTTGTTGCTGAACGTTTGCCCAATGTTCAGAACACGCAACGGCTAACATTGCTCAATATTCAGAAACGTGAAACAACTAACATTCTCTCACTTGTTTCAAATGATTTAATGATTTCTTAGATTCATGAATATTTATACTCTTTGAAAAGAAAACTCAATGCATGAATTATAGCATTAAGTCCCCTATATCTAAGCATTACTTTTCATATATTACAATGCATTTAGCTTCCTTAACCCACTAGAGAGGAAACATGGTGTCAAAAATATAAGGAAAACATGGTGGAAAGACTAACATCAACCATGAATCTAATAATCTCATAAAATTCAGACCACTTTAGGAATTTGTTGCTAAACGTTTGCCAAACGTTTAGGAGATGCAATGGCTAACATTGCCCAAAATTCAAAAATGTGCAATAACTAACATTCTCTCATTGGTCTGAATGATTTAATGATTTTCTAGATTCATAAATATTTATATTCTTTGAAAAGAAAATTCAATACATGAATTATAGCTGTAAGTCCTCTATGTGTGAGTATTACCTTTCATATATTACAATGCATTTTACTTTCTCAACCCACTATAACTTAATGAATAAGCCTTATACTTATTTTGAGTCCTCTTAATGCTAATTTTCTCTAATCTTAAATGTATACACAAAAAATGAACAAAAAAACTCAAACTGAATAATAATTTTATCACAAATGACATAAAATATACATTAAAAACTCAATATGGTACTAAGTCTCATTCTAGTTACATGATCCTTAAACATCGATAGTGGCATGCCTTTTGTTAAAGGATCTGTTATCATCAACTCAATGCTAACATGTTCAATGGTGACTTTATTCTCTTTGACACATTCCTGAATAGTTGAGTATTTTATGTAGATGTGCTTGCTCCAACTTCCACTTTCATTATTCTTAGCTAGAAAAACAACAGCTGAGTTGCTACAATAAATCCTCAATAGCCTTGAAATCAAATCCATAATTCTAAGCCCAATAATAAAACTCTTTAACCACACATCATGTGAAGTTGCCTTAAAATAATATACGAACTCAACCTTTATGATAGAAGTAGTAGTCAAAGTTTGCTTTATGCTCCTCTTAAACACGACTTTGCCAACAAACATAAAAATATAACCTAATGTTGATTTCCATGAAACAATAGATTTGGCAAAATCTGAATCTGAATAGTCAACTATCTCAAAATTCTGAGCTTGTTTATACATAAGCTTGTAGTTTTTAATACCTTTAAAATACTTCATTATCTTCTTTGCAGCTCTCCAATAATCCTTTTTGAATTACATTGATATCTCCCTAATATTCTAACCATGAATGCAATGTCAAGTCTTGTACAACTGTAGAAGCATATGGAATGATATGTGTCTTCCCTTTCTAGATTATTTTTTGGGCACTAATTCAAATTGAACTTGTCACCCATCACAATAGACACTATACTTGGTAAATAACTTTTCATCTGAAATCTTTCCAAAACCTTATTGATATAGGTTTCTTATGATATATTCAAAATACATTGAGTTCTATCCCTATGAATCTTAATGCCAATGACATAAAATGCCTCACCTATATCCTTCATGTCAAAATTCTTAAAAAGAAACTTTTTCACCTCATACAGCTACCCCTTATCATTTGTTGCAAGCATATGTCATCCACATACAACACAAGGAAATAAATTTTACTCCTATTGACCTTTTGGTATATACATTGATTCATGACATTCTTCACAAATCCAAATGAGGAGATAATATCATGAAACATAAGATACCATTAGCGAGAGGCCTATTTCAATCTATATATGGATTTCTTGAGCTTATATACCAAGTGCTCACTAACATTAGAGGAAAATCTTTTAGGTTATTTCATATATACCTCTTCCTCTAGATCTCCATTAAGGAATGTCGTCTTCACATCCATTTGATGCAATTCTAAGTCATAATAGACAACCAATGCCATCATAACACAAAAGGAATCTTTCTTAAATACAAAAGAAAATATCTCTGTGTAATCAATTCCTTCCTTTTAAGTGAATCCATTGGCTACAAGTCTTGCATTATATCTTTTGACATTACCTAATGAGTCTTTCTTTGTCTTATAAACTCATTTACAACTAATGGCCTTAGAACTATTAGACAACTCAACAAGATCATAAACTCCATCAGACACCATAGAATTCATCTCTTCCTTCATGGTATTATACCATAGATCAAATTCTTTGTAATTGATGGCTTGTAAAAATATCTCAAGATCATTTTTAGCTCCTATATTATAGTAAGCATTGTGTAGATACACAGGATAATCACTAGGAATTGCCATCCTCATTATTTTAGTTGATCTTCTTAATGTTGTGTCAACATTCTTTTGAGGAGTATGTTGCTCAACTAGTTGCTCAATGATTTCTAGTAAATGTTGAACAACTAGATCAACTTGGTCATTGTCAATAGGTTGTGGATCCTCAATGATTGGCTGTTCAATACCCGTTTGCACTTGAATGGTATAGATTACAATCACTCTATCACTTGATATGGGAGCTTCAGTACCAAAATGATCATTTTTAAAATTTAAGTTCTGAGTTTGATCACTCCCACTAATCAAATCATTTTCAAGGAATTTTGCATTTTTTGATTCCACAATCTTAGTGCTATGAGATGGATAGTAAAACTAATATCCCTTAGACCTTTCAATATACCCAATGAAGTATCCACTTATGGTCTTTGGATCAAACTTCATTTCTTGTGGATTGTAAATCCTAACCTCAGACGGGTATTCCTAAACATGCATGTGTCTTAAACTTAGTTTTCAATCTTTGAATAATTCAAATGGTATTTTTTCAACAACCTTGGTTAGAACTCAGTTAAGAATATATCCGGCTGTCTTAAAGGTTTCAATTCACAAAGGCCTAAAAAGCTTGGAGTTACTAAGCATGCTCCACATCATGTCCAACAATGTTCAATTTCTTTTTTCACTTACATCATTTTAGTTTTGTGACCTAAACATGGTGTATTGGCCAACAATCCCATGCTCTCGAAAGAACCTTGCAAATGGATCCAATGCCTATCCATTTTCAATGTATCTTCCATAATATTTACCACCTCTATTTGATTTCATTATTTTAATTTGTTTATCACATTATTTCTCTATTTCTGCCTTAAAACTTTAAAGGCAGCAAGTGTCTCATTTTTATTATTCAATAGATAGAGATACAAATATTATGAGTAATCGTCAATAAAGGTGATAAAGTATTTTTGAACACTAAAGTTCAAATCTGGAGTTTGTATATATGATTTCTAATATGGTAAAACTCCTCCTCTTAGCACCTTCTTGGTCTTATTAGACTACTTTCCTTTAATATAATCTACACAGGTATCAAAGTCAATAAAGTCAAGTGTACTAAGTACTCCATCTTTTACTAACCTTTTAACTTTCTCTATTGAAGTTATATAGCCCGAGACATGAATTTTCGAAGTTATATAACTCGAGATATGAATTTTTGAAGTTTGATACAGATTATATGAATAGTGTCATTTCGGGTTATATATACTCCTAAGGCTTTCAATGTACATTTTATGACTTAATGGGCCTAAACAAGTTTGTTTATAATAAAGATGAGTGAAAGAAAAGGAAAATTCAAATTTAGACCCCTATAACTCTGATTGGTTTGTAAACGGAACAGTTTTACCTTGAAATGCATGGTAATGGTTGCCCACTTTATGTTTAATGCACATAATTGATATGTACATGGGCTAAAAAGTTAGGTATGACACATTTAGCTTTTACCGGTGACCCCATCTTGTTGCTTGAATAAATATACTACTCACTACCCATCAACTTCTTTTAGTTTAAAAAGCCCTATAAGATATTAGATATATGAATTGTAGAATCAGAATCAATCTACCATATGTTATTACTAGCATATACCATATTAGATTAATAATAGAAGAGTGAGATTGAGTTATCTTTCTTTTCAAGTTAAGCTTTAAATTTGATGCAGTCTTTCTTCATGTGTTACTTATTTTTACAAAAGAAGCATTTGGACTCCTTCCTTATATCAACTTGAATTGTTTCTTGTTCTTTTCTTGTATTGTCATATGTACACTTTCTCCCATCTTTGCTATGAGCCTTCCCTCTTCTTGTATACACATGGTCGGAAGTTCATTAATTGATTACTTTTCCTTATGTGTGTTGTAGAAGATTTTGAAAAGCCTATATTGATGTGGTAGAGAATTCAAGATGTAATGTACATAGAAGGACTCGGATATCTCAACCTCAAGTGTTTTCAATTGAGCTTCTATATCCCTTATTTGCATGATGTGTTCTCCCACGCCTCTTATAACAGTGAGCCTCATAGAAGATAACCTTGTCATTAGGATGCTTGCCAAAGTCTTGTCCAAGGATTCAAATTGTTCATCAATAGCCTTGAGTAAGCTTCAAACATTTTGATGTTCTCCAATGGACTCACGAACACTAATGGATATTTTAGTTTTAATGTATATCATGCTGAGGTGATTTGATCGCTCCCAACATTCATAAAAAGTTATTGCATATGCATTACTAGTATCTGTGAGTTTAGGAGGCTCATCTTTTCTAATTATATCATTAACATCCATCCATCTTAATTGGAGAAGAATTTTCTCCTTCCAAATCTTATAGTTATCATTAATCAATTCAGGAACTTGAAAGTCTGAGATACTCAAGGGTTGAAAAACTACATAAAATTTATATGTTATGTTAGTAATTTGAGGCAATTAAATATTTTCTATGACATGTTTTGTCAATGCAAAGTATGCCTTCCAAACCATGAGCATAGTAACAAATAAAATTGCATATTGGCTAAGTTTCATTTAATTAGGTTCATTTACAGAATGGTAAAACTAGTGAATCATATCTCCTATCTTAATTCTTATGGGCAAATTAAGGTAAAGAAAAATTTACTATTTTACCTTAATTAATCATATAAAATATCATAACATTCATGTAGAATAATGATTATTATGTTAAATATGATTAATTATAATTTGATGTTATTTTACCTTTATGTGATTATAACACTTAATATATAATTTTAAGATAATTAAAGGTGCTATGGCTAATATCTGATTAAATTAAAATTATACAAATTATATGACATCTAAATCTTAATTGAATGCTTGCAAATGACCAAAATTAATGCATAAACAAGTTTAACATAATGAGAATTAAACAATTAATTAATTAATCAACTAGATTAAATGTGATTGATTAATTAATTACAATTCTCTTTAATTTGAATGTGCCAAAATAATGCCCAAAATTAATATCTAAATATTAGGCATAAACTTAAATGGCACCTTAATTTATAAATAAAAAAAAATTGGATAGGGGTTTCACAAGAATTGTCCAAAATTTAATTATATAAATTTGCCCATATTAAACACAATTATTAAATGGCCCTCAAATAGTAATTCATATTAACATAGTGGGCCAAAAGTTCCATTGGTTTAGAAAATCAAATTGGCACCAATATACAAATTTGCATAAAATTGGGTCTTTAAAGGAAAATTAAATCCAAAATAATCATAAAGTGATCAAAATATAATTGAAATTAATGACCCATGTCCAAAACATGGATTTTGTCCAAAATCAAAAAAGCAATAATTTGAAAGCTTGAATTTAAAAAACATAATGGCCCCACGT
This sequence comes from Erythrophleum ivorense, assembly GCA_026724425.1. NCBI lineage: Eukaryota > Viridiplantae > Streptophyta > Magnoliopsida > Fabales > Fabaceae > Erythrophleum > Erythrophleum ivorense. The sequence continues at coordinate 31,174,528 of JAIUCV010000002.1, read as the reverse complement.
TGAAACAAAACTCCAATGATTTAGTTTGTTTTAAAGTTGTCTAAAGTTGTAAAACAAACCCAAAATTAGAGTCCAGAAACCTATAAAACACTAGCCTATTATCTTTCACGTGAATTCCCAATCAAAATAAAAGTAATCAAGCCCAAATCACAAGGAGACCCATATATAAGACTAAGAACAATTTTAATGAAACAGTGAGTTTAAAAAAAATGCATTTAATTAGATTGCACAAGGCAAGTATCTTCAAGCAAAACACCATGTCGCATATGTAGTGGCCAAAAACGACGTGTAGCCAGTGTCACCTCTAGCCTCTAACGGTTTCATGATCTGACTTGACCTGAATGCAGACTCGAACATGAACCCAACCTTTCTTGCATTTTATAGTATGGTTTTAGACGTTTCCAAAGCCAAATACCACCAAAAATTCATGGGAAATTATTTTCCAAATTTAAAATATGAAACAAAACTCATAGAGAGCTACCCCAAATGAACAGAAAACCATGTTTTTTCAAGTTTCAGCAACTCCATAAGGCAGAGGTTCTAACTCAGGGCTATGATACCGAGTGTGACGAAGGATATATAAAATGCATAACTTTTGTCCAATAACAAAACAAAATGCGAAATTGTGTGTACCTCCAACTATTGCTCAAAAATTGGAAAACATCTCACTCATGATGCTTCTAAGCTTTTAGTTTTTACATTTGATGATGTGTGTAGTTTTCTAGATCTTAATATGTGTAAAAACTGAGCTCAAAGACCCCTTTTAAAGGAACAACAGGCCAACGGCTCCCTCCTATCAAAGGTGCAAGAAAAACAGGGAAAACGTGGTGGAAAAAATAACAACAACCATGAATCCAATAATCTTATAAAATTCAAACCACTTTAGGAATTTGTTATTGAACATTTGCCCAACGTTTAAAACATACAATGGCTAAGATTGCCCAATGTTCAACAACGTGCAACAACTAATATTTTATGCTTGAATGTTACTCATTTTTACTACTCTTTCTATCTTCTGCATTTTTTATTTAGATCCTCTATAGTTAGAGGAAAAATTATATGATGAGATTAGAAAGAGACAGACATAAGATGTGAAACTAACATTTTAAAAGACAGTTTTTCACATGAATTTTTAGTCTTCTTTTTCTCTTAACTGCACAGAGTACAATACAATAAAGAATGCATTTACTCACATTTTCTCTTTTAATTCAGGTGTGCATGAGTCGTAAAGTTCTTCTCTTGCATTTGGTCCTTAACTTTTCTCTTGTATGTAGACTCTTTATATTTAGTAACTAAATGTGCAATATACAATTAGAGAAAAATAAAAAGAAAGAAGGAATAGATAGAAAAAGAAGAAGTAGGTTCCATACACACCTTCACTCCTCTATATCACACTCTCTCCCTTACTAGAGTATTAGGATTGTGATCTTTTGTAGTATTACGCTATGAATTGTGATTTTTTGCAAGATTATACTATGCATTTAAGAGAAAGAATAATATTAAAAAAATAAAAGTACGTGAGAAGTTTACTTTCTCACTTTTCACCCATACTCATTATTTATTTTTTTCCAGTTGCACTAAGTACATTTCCTCGCTAAATCCTCTCAACCCTTCATTCTCCTGAGTGGATCCTCCCAATTTTCCTAAGTTGTCAATTTTCCAAAATCTTTGGTGTCCATTTCATCAATGCTCCATGTTGTGCCACTTGCCAAAAATAGATCAAAACACACCATTTTATTTATTGAAACATGTGGGTTTTGATGCAACTTAATATATCTTTAGATATCTCCTACAAAAATGGGGTGTATCATAGAGAATAGGGAAACCACAAAATGCAAGAGATTTTATCTTTAACCTTGCTATCTTTTTTGTCTCTTCTTCATCTTCTCTGGTCTCAACCTTCCCTTCCTAGAAATTACATCAGAAACTTCTGAGTAGCACCATTACTGAAACTGAAGGAGAAGTTTGGTTCAAAGTTTAAATCAAGGCTAAGCTCCCATTGACATAACACAGAAGATAGAATCATTCGAAGCACAGTACTTTCCAAATTGATAAGAGCTTCAAATGAAGGAACTTTAATTACCAAAGACCATAGTTTCATAGATATTTTAACAGAGATCAAGACACTACAAATATTTAAAATACGTCTGAGTGTACTGAGAAGATCTACTTGCTTCATTCTCTGTTCCAATATGTTTTCTCTATATTTTGAAGATTTTGCAAATAATTTTTCAATAAGTGGAACTATTTTCAGATTTAGTTTCCTAAATGATGTGATATTTCTTAAATGTTTGTGGAGTTAGAATATTTTATTTAATTTTAACTGTTGAGATATTATTTTAATTAGATATTCATTTTAAAATATTTCATATCAGAAGTTAAGATATTCTAAAATAATAATTAAATAATATCTCATAATACATTTATTTTTTAAATTAAGATATTATAATTAGTGGTCCTCAAATTTTAAAATTTATTTGTTAGATATTTTAGGTTAGTGGGTTAGTAAGTATCTACACATTAAACAATTGACTTCATTTGATAGAAAAAAGTGATCAATTTAACATTAGCGATTTTGAGGGATTTCTAATAAATAGAGTCAACTAATGGTTCGTCAATGTCACAGAGACATTTATCAAAAAAATTTCTCTTACTAACAACCTTATTCTCCACTCTTTTCTTTTGTGTTTCGATTTTTCAAATCTTATTAAGAAGTTTTTCTATAGTTGGGTTTGACATCAAAAATCAAAAGACATATTACGAGTAATGCATAAAAGATAATACTTGCTTGTTCGAAGGTTACCATACTATGATTCTTATAATATGTTTTTATTTTATCTATAAACATGTTATCTAAGAAATTGTGTTTAAACCAAGTGAAAGAATATGAGAATATAAATTTAATTTAATTGTTGAGATATTATTTTAATTAAATATTCATTTAAGATATTTCATATTAGAAGTTAGGATATTTTAAAATAATAATAATAAAATCATATCTTATAATATCTTTAATTTTTAAATTAAAATATTCTGATTGGTAATCCTTAAATTTTGAATTTTATTTGTCATATATTTTGGATTAATGGGTTAGTGGATATGCACATTAAATAACTGACCTTTTTTAATGAAAGAATGATCAGTTTAATGTTAACAATCTTGTGAGGTTTTTAATTAGTAGAGTCAATCAACAATTTATCATTGTGATAGAAACACTTACTAGAAAATTTTTCCTCACTATCAACCCTTCTTCTCCACTCTCTTCTTGTGTGTTTCGGTCTTTCAAATCCCATTGGGAAATTTTTCAGCAATTGGGTTCAGCATTGATAATTCTATGAGCATCACTGGAGGTATCAATAGTTATTTAATTTACTTTTGCTAATTATTTGTATATGTTGCAATTTAATTGATTAAGTAGTTAAATTGCATATTATTTTCAACAATTTAAACTCTATTAATTTTCCAAGGCATTATGGCTATACCTAACAGCCACCAATTGACATCTTCTTTATACCAACAGAAACAGCAAGTGAGATCAAATTCCATCTTTTCTAATTTTTGGAAGAGTAGAAAGATTTTAAAGGGAATGGAAATGAGAATTAAAATGAGAATGGAGTGGAATATAAAGTCTTAAATTATATTTGATATAATATTAAAAAAATGAGAAAAATTTTTTATTTATATTTTTAGTATAATAAAAACAATGTAAGAATGAAAAAGAAAACTCTATAAATAATTATAATACTTTTAGCATGAAAAAATATTAAAATATTTATTTTTTTGGTATAAAATAATAAAATATTTTTTTATTTTTAATTAATTTTTTCATTTAAAAATAAAAAAAAATATTTTTTAATAGTGTTTAAAATATTAAAATCAAACGTTTATTTTGGGTGTTCCTGTTACAACTTTGAAATGACAGCCACTTTCATGAAGGAAATCAAATCAAATCTAGCAAACATGAATTGCTGATTTTCTTCTCTCTTTCAATTTTCCTTTTACTGCTTGCACCGCTATCAAACACGACCTAATATTTCAAGCCCATTCAAATTAATAGCATGTTGTCAACGACCTAAAACAAAACATGCTTAACCATTTCGTATAGTAGTCATTAAAATAGCGCGTGGTAACAATTCTATCCAACAACATTATCGTAGACACAATATTTTATAAATCAAATATTTAGGACATCGATATTGATTTTGTCATCTGTATTTGAGCTAATCAACATCATTGCAGCAGAGGATCTCTCATAATTAGTATTATGTATTAGGCATTTCTAAGGAATTAAAAGACAACAACCAAAACCTTCTAGGATGGGAAAAAAAAAGAAGGAATTGCATGCCTTTGTTAACCGCTCTTTTAATTCAGTTGTAGGTTTATTCATTATTAGGCATTTCTTGTTTATTTTATAACTTTAACCCAAACTTTATATTTGTTAAATATAAAACACGCACAATTTTTTCATTAGATATTAATTATATCTTGTCAATTCTAAAGATTCACTTAGGCTTCGTTTCTTCTTTGAAAAAATAAAGTTCTATGAAAATCTTTTTCTTAAAAAAATTCATTGACAAATTTTTTTATTATTTGTTTCATTAGAAAATTATTCCATGAAAACAATTTCTTTTGTTCAAATTACATATATAAAAAGTAAATAAATAAGTGAGAAATGATTAAGTAGCGGTGGCAAGACAATGGTTAATAATGTAATACGAGTGGTGGTGGTGGATTAAGTGATAGTAGTGATAACAATAGTTGATAAACTTAATCATGAGATAAAGATTGAGTCTTTTAAAAGAAAAAAAAAAATTTAAAGATCTAAACAAAACTAGATATCAAAATTCCTTTTTGGAGACTAAATAGAAAAGTTCAATTTTGAACTTTGACTCCAAGCAAAACTCATTTCAAACATTTTATTTTAATCGATGTTTGGTTCCCATGAAAATATTTTGATCCAAGCTTAAGTACGTGACTGATCATTTGCAAATTTAAAAAATTTGGACTCAAGCTTGCATCAAATTATAATTGTTTTGGGCCTCGGCTTTTCACCATGTCCATTGCATTTTCAAAATTTTTAATTGAGCCTAAACAAAAAAAATTAATGTTGAGCCCACCCCTATTTCACCTTTGAAATTCTTTTTTGGACCCAAATAAAATTATTTAATCTAGACTTAGGCTCCCAACCTGAGTCACTTTAAGCCCAAATACAATCAATGATACGCTTTTTTAGGATGATATGGACTCACCATAAGTAACAGTGATAAGGTGACAAGTAAAAAGTTGAATCATAAATAGAAATTAATGGTTTTCATACTTTTTAAAAAAAATTCTTCAAAATTTGAAGAAAAATTTAGATTGAATTAGAAAATTTCTCCAAATAGGAATTTTCCTTAAAAAATTATATGTAAAAAATATTTTATTTAAATGCAACAATTATATAAATCAAATGTAATACATTGGCTCAAAAAAAAAGGATTAATATTTTTGGCTCAAAAATTAATACAATGGCTAAAAAGAACTACAAATTTATTGCAATGATTACGCTTGGATTAATTATTGAAATTTTTAATAGTTTACATCAAAGGCTTTTTTCAAAAAAATTAAAAGACAATAAAATTGAAAAGATAACTATTTCAATAGTTTTTAGAGAAAGCATTATGAGCCCTATTTTAGGCCAATTGTGATAACTTTTCCTTTTGTTACAGATTTCCATGTTGTCATACTGGTCAAAATTCTTTTCTTTCCTAAAGCTTGAAGGCTGTTTTTAGCCATCAGACATGACATATATTTTTTTCAGCCATCAATTTATTGTCCAATAATTGTTTAGTGTTAATATTCATTTCCTTTCCTTTTCTATGCCAATTTTTAAAACTTTCCCACTTTTTTTTGGATATGCAATGTTTTATTTGAATATTTTTGCGTCTATATATATATATATATGCGCACATGTCCCTTTAAAATAATTTATAAATATTTTACCGAATATTTATAACTAAACTAATTATCATAGATTGAGCATAGTAATCCATGGTAAATTAACTTTATTGTAGGAAAATAAAAATTAATTAAAAAATTCTTTGAAACATTTTCTTGGAAAAATAATTCTACAACAAATTTTTCTGTTATTTGAAGAAAACACGGTAGTAACTGAAAAATAGAAATGGCAAGGAGGTGCGTGGTGATGCAAAGTGAGTAGAAGTGGTCGATTGGTACTAGTGATAAAGATCATGGTTGACACACTTAATCACAAAATAAGAATTGAGCTTTTTATTCAAGTTTCAAAATTTGGATTTAAACTCATTTGAATGGCCTAATTTTAATTTTTTTTTAAACACAACTTTGGACTTGGTGTTCCTCATATTCAGATTTCATATTTGAGTCTGAATAAAAAAAGGTAATGTCAAATCCAAGTTTATCTCCCTTGAAAAATTCTTATTTGGCCCAAATAAAAATATTCAAATGTAATTCCATGCTCAAGCCCAACGTACCTAATTAGGTAACTTTTTTTATAACAATGTTGGTCGAATATTAATAATAGTAGAGGTAGCAAGTTGATAGCAGTAGTACCAAAATGATTTTTGAACATTTTTATAAGGAAGATTTTTTATGAAAATGTGAAGAAAATTTTGGATCATTGAAAAAAAATTTCAAAACAAAAATCTTCAAAACAAAATAGACAAAAAAAAAATTCACAAAAGAGCATGAGATATTAGTATAATACATAGATTTACCGGGTGCTGCCTTTATCCTTTAATATGAAGAGTAATTTATTGCATTTGTTGATATTAAGAAGTTTGGGTTAGTTAAATAAATAAATGAGTAATTAATAACTCTAAAAAAGTTGTATTATGCATGTGTAATAAAAAGCTAATTAAGCATAGTTGGCTTACTAGAGATTGGTAAGTTCCTTTTAATTATATTCACCCTCAAGTCAGCGGATGTACTGATTGACTATTTTGGTAGCTTATAAGAAATTTTTTTTTTCTCTCAAAAAATGAAGGGCAATAAAATTAGAAAAGATTACTACTATTTTGGTTGTTTTTGGAGAGAGCATTGTGAGCCTCTTTTGGGCCAATCCTTAGAAGTTTTCATTTTTGGTTTTTCAGACCATGATGTTATGGACTTTATAAGATCCAGATTTCTATGTTGTCAAATTGGTTAGAATTGTTTTCTTGAAAAAATCATAGATGAAAACTTAAAGATTTTTATAATAGAGATTAGGATACTATAAATGTTTACAATACATTTGAGAGGATTGAGAAAATCATTCTCTATTCCATGCGTTTTCTCTGTATTTTGAAGATTTTGCATATGATTTTCGATAAGCAGAACTATTTTTAGATTTAATTTTTGGAATGATCTGTTATCATATTCTTGAATGTTTTCGGAGCTATTTCAACTTTTTGCTAAAGATAAATTTCTTCCAAATGCAAAAAATCCCCACCACAGCTTGTGAGCTCTGTAAATCACTTAAATGGAATTGTTGGTTTTCATCCACTTTGATTTGCTTTATCTTCTTAGTGCACAAGTGTTAAGGAGTAATAAACCTCTTAGCTTTGTTTATAGAGCTAAAACATACAGTTAGGTTTTGTGTGCTTGATTTTTTTTGACTTAGCTTGGTAGAGTTAACACATATGGTTAGCTTAAAAAAATATATATACCGTTGACAAAAATTTTTATTGTTTGTTTCATCAAAAAAAAATTTCATAAAAGAATTTCTTTTATTTAGATTACACGCATAAAAAATAAATAAATAAGTGAGAATTGATTATATAGCAGTGACAAGATAATAGTAAATAATGTAACATGAGTAGAGGTGGTGGGTTATGTGATAGTGATGATGGCAATAGTTCGTAAGCTTGATTACAGGATAAAGGATTGGACTTCTCAAAAGGAAAAAAACAAAATCAAATTCAAATGACTTAAGCACAACTTGGTTTTACATCTTTGTCCATCTTAGATTCAAAATTTTTAATTGGGCCTAAATTGAAAAGTCTATATTAAGCCCAACCCCATTTCACTTTTGAAATTTTTATTTGGACCTAAAAAACATTATTTGGTAAGAGCTTGGGCTCCTAACTTAGCTCACTTTAAGTCCAAATATAATCAATAGTAGGTTTTTGATGGTGATATTGACTCACCATAAATTATAATGATAGTGATATATTAATGTGCAATAAGTTGAATTATAAATAGAAATTAATGGTTTTCCTATTTCTTTTTAAGGAAATTATTTTAACATTTGAAGAAAAAATTAAATTGAATTAGAAAATTTTATCAAAAAATTTTTCTTCAAAACAAATATACGTATGATATTTTTTAAATACAACAATTATATAAATCAAATGTAATACGTTGGCTAAAAAGAACTACAAAATTATTGCAATGATTAAACTTGGATTAATTCTTGAAAATTTTAACAGTTTATATTAAAGGTTCTTTTCTTTCGAAAAAATGAAAGGCAATAAAATTGAAAAAAAAAAACTATTTTGGTAGTTTCGAAAGAGAGCATTATGTGCCCTGTTTTAGGCCAGTTGTTAGAATTTTTTTTTTTTAGAAAACCCATGACGTTATGGACTTTATGAGACGTAGATTTCCAAGTTGTCCTATTGGTCAAAATTCTTTTCCTTCCTAAACGTTAAAGACATTTTAGCCATCAAACACGGCATGTATACTTTTTAGCCATCAATTTAATCTCCATTATTTGGGTAGTGTTAATATTGATTTCCTTTCCTTTCCCCTGCCAATTGCTGAAAGTTTCCTCCTTTTTTCTTTATATGCATTGATTTTACTTAAATAGCTTTGCATATATATATATATATATATATATGCATGTGCCCCTCTAAATTTATAAAGATTTTACCAAATATTTATACCTAAACCAATTATCATAGATTGAGCATAGTAATCAGTAATAAATTAATTTTTGTAGGAAACTAAAAAATAACTAAAAAAAATCCTTGGAAATGTTTTATTGAAAAAATAATTCTATAGCAATTTTTTTTTTTGTTGAAAGAAAAACGATTGTAAATGATAAAGAAAAATGGCAAGAAGGTGCTTGGTGATACCAGGTGAATACTGCTGGGGGATTGATGCTAATGCTAAAGATAATAGTTGATAGATTTAATCATAGGAGAAGAATTGAACTTTTGATTCAAGTTGCAAATTTTGGACCTAAACTTGCTTGAATAACCTAATTTTAATTTTTTTTTCTTAAATACAACTTTGGACTAGGTCTTCCTCATATTCAAATTTCAAATATGGATTTGAATAAAAAGTCAACGTTGAAACCAAACTAATCTTGCTTGAAAAATTCTTATTTGACCCAAATAAAATTATTTAGTTCTAATTTCATGCTTAAGCCCAAGCCTTGGTGGGCTTGACCTAACTATGGGAGCTAACTCTACTTAGAGCCAACAGGAAGCCGAAGTAACCATTTTATAACAAACACTGGTCAATTATTAATAATGGTAGAGGTAGCAAGTTTGGATTAGTTATATAAATAAATAAATGAGTAACAAATAACTCTAAAAGTTGTATTATGCATGTGTAATAAAATGCTAATTAAGCATAGTTAGTTTACTAGAGATTGGCAAGTTTCTTTCAATAATATTTACCTTGAAACCAACAGATGTGCTAATTGAATGCTTTGGTAATTTATAATAAAGTGTTTTTTTCTCCCCATGAAGGGCAACAAAACTAGAAAAGATGACTATTTCGGTAGTTTCTAGAGAAAGCAAAACCTTTTTAGGCCAATTGTTAAAACTTTCCCTTTTTGTGTTTTTCAGAAAGCCCATGATGTTATAGACTATACAAGATCCAGATTTCCACATTGTCATACTAGTCAAAAATTGTTTTCTTGAAAAATTTATTGGGGGGATATTCAAAGTTGAAAATATTTATAAAAGATATAGAAAATTGCAAATATTTAAAATACATTTGAGAGGATTGAAAATATCATTCTCTGTTTCGTACATTTTCTCTGTATTTTGAAGATTTTGCATATGATCTTCAATAAGTAGAACTATTTTTAGATTTAATTTTTGAAATGATCTGTTATCATTTTTTTAAATGTTTTTAGAACTATTTCAACTTTTCACCAACACCAAAAATCCCTATCATAGCTTGTGAGCTCTGAAAATCACTTAATGGAATTGTTGGATTCATCCACTTTGATTTGCTTTATCTTCTTAGTGCATGAATGTTAAGGAGTAATAAACCTCTTAGCTTTGTATGTAGAGCTAACACATACAGTAAGTTATGTGTACTTCATCTATTCTTCTCCTCTGACTTGATTTTTAACACATACAATTAGCTTTAACGAAAATTCATTGGCAAAATTTTTTACTATCTATTTCAATAGTGAACAAATTTTCTTTTGTTTAGATTACATGCATAAAAAACAAATAGATAAGAGAGAATTGATTAGATAATAGTGACGAGGTGATGGATAAATGTGAATGGTGATAATTAGTTAGGTGTTAGTGGTAATGACAATGGTTGGCAAGTTTGATCATGAGATAAAAGATTAGGCATTTCAAAGAGGAAAAAAAAAATAAAGTTCAAATGCCTAAGTATAACTCGATTTTATAGTTTCATTTTGACTTGTGTTTATTTTATAAAAAAGTTCATTTCTAAATTTTGACCCAAGCAAATTTCATTTCAAACTCTTTTATCTTAATTCGTGTTAGAATATATTTTGATCCAAGCTTAAGCTTATTGCTAAACATTTTCAAATTTAAAAATTTGGATTCAAGATTACTTGCCTCAAATTATAATTTATTTTAGGTTTAGGTTTGTGACCTTGTCTTTCTCATTTTCAAAATTTTTAACTGGGCCTAGATAAAAAAGTTCATGTTGAGCCTAACTCCATTTCACTTTTGAAATTTTCATTTGGACCTAGATAAATTTTTTTAATCTGAGTTTTGGCTCCCAACCTAGTTCTCTCTAAGCCCAAATACAATTAATGGCTTTTGATGGTGATGTTGACTCATCAGAAGTAACAGTGATAATGATAAGTTAATGATCATAAATAGAAATTAATATTTTTCATACTTCTGGATTGAAATAGAAAATTTTTCTTCAAAATCAAATTACAATTTTTTTTAGGCATAAGCTTGTGACCTTGCATATCTCTTTCAAAATTTTTAATTGGGCCTAAAGAGAAAAGATCATGTCGAGCCCAACCCGTTTCACTTCTGAAATTCTTATTTGGACCGAAATGAAATTATTTGATCTGAGCTTGGACTCCCAACCCGGCTCCCTTTAATGATAGGTTTTTCATGGTACTGATGACTCACCATAAGTAATAGTGGTAGTGATAAGCTAATAATCATAAATAGAAATTATTGATTTTTACACTTCTTTTTTAAGAAATTTTTTCTTCAAAATGTGAAGAAAAATTTAGATTGAATTATAAAATATTTACAAATAAAAATTTTTCTTCAAAACCAAAAAAATTCTATATGAAAATATTTTAATTTAAATGCCACAATTATATAAATCAAATGTAATACATTGGCTCCAAAAAAAAAAGGATAATACTTTTTGGCTCAAAAAATTAACGCATCTGCTGATAAGAACTACAAATTAATTGTATTGTCATAGATTGAGCATAGTAATAAATAATAAATTAATTTATTTGCAGGAAAATAAAAAATAATTAAAAACTCTTTGAAACATTTTCTTGAAAAAATAATTCTGTAGTAAAATTTATTGTTGTTTAAAAAAAAAAGGCAGTAAATGACAGACAGTACAATGTCAATGAGGTGCTTAGTGAGTGGTGATAGCAGATTTGATGCTAATGATAAAGATAATGGTTGTTAGACTTATAGGACAAGAATTGAGCTTTTTATTTAAGTTTCAAATTTTGAATTTAAACTTGTCTGAATAACGTAATTTTAATTTTTGTTTAAATATAGCTTGGGACTAGATCTTTTTCATTTGGATATTTTATATTTAGGTCTAGAAAGGTCAATGTTGAATCTAAGTTAGTCTTGCTTAAAAAAAAAATTATTTCAGTTCAAATAAAAATATTTGAATCTAATTCTATGCTCAAGCCCAAGCTTTGGTAAGCTTGGCCTAACTTTGAGGTCTGACTTTGCTTGGAACAACCTTTCATAAGAAGGTGGATAATAATTTGATAACACCAAGTTGAAAAAGTATGAAAATGATTTTTTGTACTTTTTTATAAGGAAAAATTTTTTATGACAATGTGAAGAAAATTTTGGATTATTGGAAAAGTATTTCAAAAAAAAAATCTTGAAAACAAAATGGACAAGAAAAAAAAAATCGTCCAAGAGTGTGTGCAACATTAGTATACTGTATGAATTTACCAGTTGCTGCCTTTATTAAATGATATGAAGAGTATTTCTTTGTATTTGTGGATATTATAAGTTTGGATTAGATATATAAATAAATAAATGAGTAATTAATAACTCAAAAAGTTGTGTTATGCATGTACAATAAAAACTAATTAAGCATAGTTGGCTTACTAGAGATTGGGAAGTTCTATTTAATCATGTTTACTCTGTAGCTAACAGAAGTACTGATGGAATTGTTAATCATAGTCTTTACCGAGATTATTGTCTTCGGAGGATGGATCATCCGTCTAAGAATTTGGTTTGGTTGATGTACGGTGACACTATTAGAGCTAGTTCTCCAAGAATGATGTCTAGCTGATTGTTGTTTCCTGTTTGTTTTTCGTTGTTTTGGGACTTAGTCCGTTTGTTCTATATTAAAAAAAAAAAACTAATTAAGTATAATCCTACCCAATTGTTAGGAAATAGTCTTTTGCTTCAAGCAATATCTTCCAATTATATGTTGAGCTACGTCTTGACACATGGAGGAAGGATTCTTTGTTATGCATATCATACACAAGACGGTGTTGTGTATTTGTGTCTACAGCTGTTTTTAATTTTTTAAAAATATAATTAGATTTTCATGTAATTAATATTTATAATGTTATAGACATGTATTGCTTGATTTAATAAAGTATATAAAAGAAACTTAAAATACAAAAAATACACCATAAATAATAGTTTTTATCAATAATTTTATCTTGAATATTTTTTTTACAAATTTTATTAAACTAATCAACAAAATGTTACAGATCTTATTAATATGAATATCTAATTGCATTTTAAAAATTAAAAAAAAATTATGTACACAATGCGAACACTATGCCGTACACTTGCACAGAGAATCCTTACTCAAACATATCACATGCGTACACTTAATCTCAATAATTTCATTCCCCTTTGTCTTGTGTATAATTTTCCCAAAACAGGGCAGCGACAAGGTCGGTTTGTCTTTTGCGTTGGTGGGAAACTGATTGTGTGTTAGCTTTTAAATTATTTCTGTATATAAGTTTATCAAGCTTTTAATTCAATTCATTTAAAAATTGGAATGAAGAAAAAAAAATCATATTTTACAACCTTCTAATCAAATCTAATCGCGAGGATAATTTTTTAATCAACTAATTAATTGGCTTGATAAATGTTTTATGCATTCAATTTGAGTTCATTTTTTGTCAATAGTTATTTATTGGTCAATTTTTATTAATTATAGTATATGGTGTCTTAAAATTAGAATAACCTATCTATTAGTGAATGTAAGTAGAACTTAACATGTTTGAAGAAGGTGAATATATTTGTAAGAGGATAATATATATATATATATAAATAATATCTGTTCATTAAATTTTCTAATCTAACAAAAAATTATAAAAGTGAGCTAAATTTGAATATTTTAAATTACCCTTGAAAGTTTATAAGTGAGCTAGATGAATTATTCATTAATATTCTCTTTAATATAATAATATAGTTAATAAAAGTAATTTTATTGTACTATATTTTATATTTTATAACTTTATTAGATTCAAATCAAATTATAGAACCTAACAAACTAAGCTGAGCATGAAATCTAATTATGAGCACCCTATAATTTAGGGTTGTCTTGATTCTATACGCCACAAATTCTTAACTAATAAGATAAATCGAACTGTAGTTTATTGTCTTAGTACGATATCACCCCAAAAAAAAAAACTCATTTATATTTTTTATATACACTAAAAAATAAGACTTTTAATATTTATTATTCAATTCTATAAAAAAAATACTTATTATTGAATTAACACTAAAAATGTTATTTTCAGTTGCAAATTTTTAAAAGACGATTGATTGACTACTCAATGTGAATGTAATTATGTCATGAATTTGAATTTTGGAAAACTGGCCTTCCTCTTAAATTTGGAGTAAGAAGAAGGGATGCAATTCTCTTAAAAGAAAAGTTTCCTAACGCCATAAATGTAGCTAAACCTTGAATTGGAATCTCATGTGCAGGTGTAATAGAGTCAAAGAGGTTGTATATGAAATAGTTGCTGAATTAATAACGATAAAATGTACAAACTCTAAATTGACAATAAAAAGGCATGGAAGATAACTGAATACAACTTTATTATAAATTGGGTTGAAAAATAGTAAATGGAGTGAAAAAAAAAGTTGCAAATAAAACAATAAATAAAGCTGATAAACAACTAAAAAAAAAAGCTGTAATTGCAAGTTTCTTTGGGAGGTTTCTATGCGTCATATATAGTACTCATTGCTTCTGTTTATAGCTTCTTTGGCAGTCCTACATGTTCTTCACTAGACCATGTCCTTGTATATTGTGTTCATATATGTGTTGTGATTTCTGAATATCGCGAAGTCTAACTGTCCCTTGAAGTCACTAACTCATTAGGTCCATGCATTCTTATTTTGTGGCGTTTATGTTACATGAGATCTGAGTTCTCGATTAGTAATGGGTTTTAACTTATCATTAGTGTCAATTGGAGTCCTTTTAGCTAGGGTTTTTTTTTTTTTTGACTAATTTCACTAAGCTAATTCAATTTCTAGCCATTATCCACAACTTATAATTTTTTGTGCTAATAGTTACCAAAAAAAAAATCTTAGAAATTGTTTGGTATATAAAATTGTTAAGTATGAAAAGAATAAAATAATTATATTTAGTATAATATAGAAAGAAACGAGAATGCTCCTCTATTTATATATTTAATTAGATAAAAATACTATTGGAATAAAAAAGAATGATAAGAAAGTGACTCTCATATTCTTATTTTAAAATAATAATAATAATATAATAAATTTTGTATAAATTAGATATAATAATTTTCCTTGAGTTACACGTATGTTTAAAAGAAATGAATTTTATCTTTCTTTTTGACATTTGAATAATATTTAATTATTAAATGAAATGTAGAAAATAATTTATTTTCTATTTCTCTTTATCACATGTTACCAAATAGGATGTTAATATGTGCTGTGAACAGAATTTCTCTTTCTGTGATGGCTTTTCAGCCACCGCCCAAAAAAAATGCTAGAGAATCATACAAACTTGGTTAGTCCACTCAATGTCGATATATATGTGCTGTCACGCAATAACTTAAAAAGAAAAAAAAAAAGAAGAAAACTCTTGTATATAGCTTATTTCAATGATATTGATAGAGTCTTGCGTGTGTGGCCTTGGATAAAATTTAATAATTATACAATTTATGGCTAGAGATGACAAACTTGTAGTCCTATGTATGGCTTTCCACTTTCCTGATGCAAAGTTGAGATATCAAGCGCCGGGCGAAAAGAAAGTTGACACATCAAACAAACACACAAAATACACGAAAAGACAAAGATTATACAAATGGAGGAAGCCATCTTGATATGACTTCCACACATGACCCACACCAATATATAATGAAGCAATTAAACACAATATTTTAAAAAAAAAATTATAATTTTATCTTATTGCTATAAAATTTAATATTTGAATTGAAAATATTACCGTTTACTATTAAAAATGTGTTTGTCTTAAACATTTATTATTAAATGTTAGATGAGAATATAAATTTATTATTGAGATTAACTGTTGTTTGGATCAAAATACGTAGACTTCAATCAATTCATTTTTCCTAGCAAACTTTTTTTCTGTTTGTTTCATTTAAAAATTAACTATAAGTTTATTATTGTCACTGTTACTTAAGGTATGCCAACAAGGCCCGCATAAATTACATTTGTGTCCAACTAAATTTTTTTTGTAGGAAAATTTTATAATGAAACAAATAATTAAAACAATTCTTACAAAAATTTTCATGATTTTCCAAAAAAAAAAACATAAATTCATTTTTCTGCAAAGTAAATGAAGTTTGGGATTAAATCTTAATATGTTAATCCAATAGTTAATATTACTGCTAATAAGTTAAAATGTACACTATGTGTATTATAGAATAATTCCTCGCTTTTCAAAGAAATCATCACTATGGAAATTGTTGACCCATTAGGTATGTTCAAAAAGTCTTAATAGGTATATCGCCAAAGCAAAAATATCTTAAATGCTAAACTAAAAGAAACCATGTTAAGGAACTGAACAAGAAAAGAAAACTCTACAGAGCATCATACATAAATTATTGACTGAAATATTCAATGATAAATTTTCTTGTACCCACGTTTTTTCACACGCTTTGTAATCCAAGAACTTAGACTTTGAATTAGGAGCATTCTGCAGGAAATGCATGCATGAATTATAATTCCGACATTGGTAAAACTCCATCCACTTTTTCACCAGTAAAGGATTGAAACACAAAGACTTTGTCCAGTTTGATTCAAAAAAGCCAGTTCTACAATGTTAACTCATTAACTTAGAAATATATGCTTGTTTATGCAGGCCAAGACATAGGGTGCTTATATTGGTTTTGAGTTAACTTGACGTCTGAGTTTTCATAAAGTCTACTTTAAATTAAACTATAATATTCTTGTAATAGCTTTAAATGATAAAAATCTTGACTCAAATCCTCCAAATCGGAAGATTATGTTAATCAATGATGTAATGGTGAGGAATTGGTCTATCAGAATAACTCATACTCTCAATGAACCAAATAGGTGTGTAAATCTCTCAGTAAATCACAGCTTAAAACTTTCCTTAGAGTTATATTATTGAGCCTCTATTCCTACTTTTCTTTGTTAAACGTATTTCTTTGATTGCGTGCGAACCTATTTTCTCCACAATTTTATGTAATCTTTTTTTTGTTTTGTTGGACTCTTGACACCGTCTTTCTATTTAAGAAAAAAAAAGAAATATATGCTGGATCATCATCTTCATTGTTTTACATTATTAAATAGTCACATATTTTATATACAATAATTTAATACAAAATATTATTTATTCTTTATGTGAATTAAAAAAAGAAAATACTATTCCTTAAGACAAAAACAAAGTAACAAGACAATCAACCAAAGGTCCAAAACGCAACAGTTTATAATTTCTCTCTCCGACCAGGACCGCCAAAAACTTAAAAGAAAACGAAAAATATTAGAGAATTCTCCGACCAGGCCAATTATCTGTTACCACGTGTCGAAATCTCAGTAAGGATTAGTCAGCATTTCTAACCACCATGGTTTCCAGATACCTCTTACTCAGAGTACTCTTATATTATTCCCTTCTCCCACCCAATCATTATCCTCCACGTGTCCATACCACTTTCATTTTCCTTCATTCTATCATTATTTATCACCACTTCAGTTCAATCATTATCCCCCTTGGTTCTGTTCTGCTTGCTCTTTCTCTCTTTCCATTTTTTTTCCCTTTTTTGCTTCCGAAGCAAAAATGGAAGTTCCCGTAATTCACAGATTCAACGATTTTCAGATTGCTTCTTCTTCCCTTATGGGGATTCAATCTATTTCCATAGCGTACAATTTCTGCAAATGGAGTGCTGTGATTCTCGCTCTTGTCGCTGCCTTCGGAAGCATAATCAACAGAATCAAGATTCTCATCATCAGACTGCGCCACGAGACCCATTCTCTTTCCTCCAATAATCTTCTCAGCGATGACGATTATAGCAGCACCGACGGCGAAGACGGAAGCTACTCGTCGCTGTCGTCTCTGTCATCGGAGTACGAAGAAGGCGAAGATGAGGAACCTACATCCTCGAGATCTTTCCAATGGCGCCGCGTGGACGTAGATTTCCAAGTCAGAGGCTCCGGTCATCAGTTCGATGACCAGTTGCAGAGTGGTAAAGTGAGGCATAGACGAAGCCGTAGCATCGGAGAGATTTTTTCGCTATCGGAGATCCCGAGCAGCAACAGCGTGGTGAAGCTATGGGATAGCATAGGATTTGGGCTAGGATTAGACTTCGACGATTATGAATCCTCCTCCGCCGTCGTTGGAACCGTGATTTCCGGCGACAAACCACAGGTCCCGGCGTTGTCTAGCTTATCTCCGGCAGTAGTCGTCTCGGCCGGAGAAAACGCGTCAGGAAATATGGCTGTGACGATTTGGGACAAGCGCCTCCGGCGCCGGACGCCGGCGGTGATCGCGGAGTGGGAGCCCAACGAGGGAAATATCGTAGGCGTAGGATCCGGCGGGGTCGAGAAGGTGTACGTGAGAGGTGACGTCCGTTATGGCGTCACCGTAGGCGACGTGAGAAAAGTTGGGTCGCCGTTAGGCAGTGTAACGGAATCCGACGTGGATACATGGTGGGATGCGGACGCCGTTATTGTTTCGGGCGAGTCTTTTGGGGACGATTCTTTTTTGCGGCGAAATTGAATTGGCCGTAACCTCGCGCCTTCTTCCCACAGAATGCTGAAAAGTTTCAAACAATAAAATAAAATAAGGTCCTATCAGAGAATTAGCAAAAAAAATAAAAATAAAAATATTAATGTATATTTATTAATGTCTAAATTTTAATTGTAAATAAAATAAATTAGTTTATTCGCTTATTTTAATTGGTGTATCATGCAGTTTAAAACAAATGATCTTGCGTCTGCACTATGGATGGCTTTTTCTAAAAAATGAAAATTATATAATTACTGGCAACTTGGCAGGCAAGCATCTGCCCTGTTTGTGATAATAGCTGATTCTTGTATCATTAATTATTTTTTACTTTTAAAAATTAATACTTGACTTGACTGGTAATGTAAGAAATAAAAAAATTATTTACAGAAAATTTGATTTCTGGGTGGTTGAATTACTTATAACCATAAGATCTCTCTCGAAATTCTTGTTCTAAAGATTTATTAGTTAAATTATAAATTAATAACTTAATATGAGATAATTCCATTCTTATGAGGTCAATTTTTTCCATAGAATTGTTTTATAAAATTATAAAAATAAAAGCGCAGGATGGTAGTGGACTTTACAATGACTCTCCAAATGAGCAAAACTACATATATAGAGTTTTTCGATATTGCTTTGCATATGACTACTTTATTGATGGTTTTAAACATGACAAGCTAAGACATCTACTTTCTAATTTTGTGAAGAAAGCAAACAATTAAAGCGACATATATCTGTTTTCGATATCAATGTTGGTAGGGGAAGATTTTGAAATAAACTTGCTATACATATATATACATACATATTGTGGGCGTGATTTTTCAACATAAATTCAGAAGATAAAAAAAATTTTCAATATTAAATCTAAAGAAGGCGAACCGTGTATAGATAACTGGATAGGTTTATAAATTTTTTGAAAGTATTTCAGTTATAGATTAGTAATAACTATAAGAAGTAACTTTGTCTCACCGGCGCAATAGACATCTCACAAACAAGGGGTTAGCAAAATGATAATTTGAACGGTCTCTTATGCAGCGAGATCTATGATAAGTCCAAATGAATGCCCAAGCGATGGGTCAATCAAGTGGACTAGTTCATTTAAGTTACGCATCCTTAAATTCAATTAATATTCAAAATTTCTAATAAAGTGAATTAGACTAACTTTTTTAGTGATAAAATGAACAAAAAGTTATACGCTTGACCTAAACCTCACATGGCCCAACATGCCTAACTTTTTTAGGCTACAATTTTAGTCTCATACAACGACGAAATTGGAGGAGACGGGGGATCCTTAACCTCCCTGAAATTTTAAAAAAATTTCATAATATGTATTGAATTTTTTATATGGGCCGCCTTAAAATTGGTAGAATTTACTTATGGTCCACTCAAAATAACATTTTGCATCTAGTAAGTTATAAACACAAAAACTTCCAAGAAAGGACTGTCATTTTTAGTATGCAAGTTTAATATTTTTGTCTTTTATATTTGTTATTGTAAGAATTTCATGAGTTTCAATTAATTATATTTTTATATTTGAATAAAAATAGGTTTTTATTTTTATAATCCATATTTATAATATACTAAATTATATTAGTGATTAATTTTATAAATTATGCACCTTTATTAATTGATGTGATTAGACAATATAGCGTGGTTTTTGCTCTATTGACATATGATGAGAGAGCTTTTAGGTTTTTGATAATAGAATAACTAAATTCTCTCTCCATTTCCTATTAATAGTGAGATAACATAATTTTTAACTTACTCCATTGAATAACTATCTTTCGTGAGAAAATTGTTAAAGAAAATAATTTCGTTTAAGGTGTTCATGTGAATACTCATGGTATTAATTTCATTATGACAAATATAAGTATGTTTCTACTTAATTCTTTTTAAGATATTTTGAATTCATATGATTAGTTAATTTATCTTGCAGGTAAAATTAGAGTCCATTTATATAAATTCATGACCTAAATTGGTTAAATTTTGATAAATTTAATTCTTTTTCTACTATATCTGATTAAATACAATACGTTAGGTTTTTTTATAGCTTGTAGTACAAGAAATTTACAAAGACTTAAATAACTTGAAATCATTGAATCTAGATAAAATAATTAAAGTTAAAAATTTTCAGATTTCAAATTTTAAGTTTAAACACAAATTTTTTAATTTATTTGAATTGAGCCAAAATTTATTTCTAGCAACAACATAGATTACTCTAATGACCAGAATCAATCCATCTATAGCCATTAATCATGGTGAGATTTTGATTTTGCAATAAAATTTTTGAAAATTTTCATAACTGAAATATTTATCAAACAAATCTCCCTTTAGATGTAAGGGAAGGAAAGTTGACACAACACTACCTAAAATCTTTTTGCCTTACACGTGTTAATGAGCTTATGTGCGTTGACAAGTCCCGTTATGGATAGGACACGTTAGCATCTTCAATTTTCATCATGGGGCAAATATTCTTTCTTTTATTATATCTTGAAGGCTATTATAATTTTTTTAAAAGATAGATAATGCATATATTAACTTTTAGGCTCTAAATTTGATTCATATATTTAGTGGCCCAAATTTCTCAATTTTTGGGTTTTATTTGTACTCTCCATACTGAATTTTTCTATATTTTTGAAATTTATTTATCATTTTGGAATTTCTAAAATAAATAAATTATTTAATATATTTTCAAAGAAAATACTTTGAAACAAAAATATAGAAAAATATCTTGACATATCATGAATCAATTGATATTGTATACTTTATATTGTTGTTCTTATTTCTCATACTTTCAAATTAATTAATACATTTAAATATTTTTATTTCTTTATTTATTAATAAAATTTTTGTTGATGAATTATGTATAATGATAAGGATTCATATATCTTTTGAAGCATATTAGTTTAATTCAATTACTAATATGTGCACCTATTGGTAATTTCTATTAATTTATAATTTTGGATATTTAATTACATGTAAAAATTATTTTATGAATCATTAAAGTAATTTATTTATGTTAATTTATAGGACATTTCATCATGTAAAAAGTTTGGTTACTTTACTAGTTCTTGTGCACAATTGTTTGCCCAAAGGCGAGGTATTTATATGTTTTAACTAAAAGATATATAGTTATTGTAGATAATCACTTGTGTAAAAACAGTCATAAAATATCATTTTATAAAGGCATTTCAGATTTAATAATCTATATGTTTAAGGGAGATATACTTCAAAATTTTGAAATATAAGATTAGCTTTATGTGTTTCAACTACAAGATATATAATTATTGTACACAACTATCTATCTAAAGGAAGTTATTATGTACTTTCATTGGAGTTTTATAAAGTATTATTTTAAAATGATATTTTAAATTTAATAATTCATCTATCCATCGAGGACATACTTTTAAATTTTGAAATATTTTTAAGATTGACTTTATGTGTTTTAACCATAAGATATATAATTATTGTACACAACTGCTTGTTTAAAAGAGGTCATTGTGTTCTTTTACTAGAATTTTATATAAAAATATTTTGAACTTAATAATCTATCTACTCTAAAAGGATATACTTTTAAATTTAAAATATTTTTAGGGTTGATTCTATGTAAAAATTTATTCATGCCTAAAAATAAATACTAATATGCATTCTTTTGTCTTAGTTTCATTTACCATTAAGCATACTAATGCTACCATTGAAGTTTTAACTATTGCCTAATGAAAGAATTAAAGATAATTATTTTTTAGGTCACTTGATTTTTGTAATAATGATTTTATGTAAATTATCTTTATCTTATGATAGTTTTTATCATTCTTTAAATATTGAAAAAATTATTACAAAGCGTTCTAGAATTAACGATAACCCATCCATGTTGCGGCATAAATAATTAGAACCATTTAAAGAGTGAATGATTAGATTAATTAGAAAAGATATCTTCCTTACCTTACGTTTCAGAGATATGAAAATTTACGTTGACTGCATTAGAGGTAAATTAACTAACACTAAAAGAAAGGGGCTGCTCGTAGTTTAGAACTTTTAGAAATAATCTATTTTGATATTAATGACTTTATTCTCTTATAATATGTAGCAATAAATATTTTATCACAATTATTGATAATTTTTCTTGATATGGTTGTCTTTATTTGAATAATGAAAAATCTAATACGTTTGAAAATTTTAAAATTTTTAAAACTAAAGTTGAAAAACAATTAAAAAAAGTCATTAAAATGTGAAATCTGATTGAGATAGTGAGTATTATGACAAACACGATAGAGCGACATATGGGTCCATTTGCCAAATACTTACAATCATATGGCATTATTACACAATATACTATACCTAATAGTCCTAAGCAAAATAAGGTGGCTGAAAGGCATAATCACACCTTTTAAAATATTAAGAGAAGTATGATGAATAAAATATACTTGTCGAATATCTATAAGGTGAAGCAACTAAAATTGCCCTATATCCTAAATAGAGTTCCTATCAATGCTATTCTAAAAACACTTTTTAAGCTTGAGACAAGTAGAAACCTAGTTTGGTCATTTTACAACTTAGGGTTGTCTTATAAAAGTAAGAATATATAATCCATAGAGAAAAGATTGACCCTATAATTAATCATTGTTTGTTCATTAAGTATTAAGAACATGCTAAGGAATACAAATTCTATTGTATAGGGAGGGGTAATAAAAATAGCTAAATTTTTGGAGATGAATGTTATTGATATTTACCATAAGAAGTAGGTGAAATTATCTTTGTTTTTTTTTTACTTGCACTATATGAGAATATTACACATAAACCTTTTGATAAGATAGAACTAGAAATACAATATGATACTCCTCAACCTCTTGTTGATAATACTCAGCTAGTTGAGCTTATTGAGAAAATACTAATAAAGAGATTAATTAATGAGACCACAAAAACTAGCAATCTCTTAAGATTTTTATGTTTGCTTTAGTGAAAATGATTATAACATGGAACATGTTATTGACCCTGCCACATGCCAAAAAATAATAATTCTCTTTAATTAAATGAATGGATGAAAAATATGAGTGAAGAGATCTTGTTTGTGACAAAAAACAATGTGTGGGAACTTGTTGAACTTCTTGCAAGTTACAAGGCTATTAGGTGCAAATGGGTTTACAAAATTTAATTGACCCAAAAGGTAAAATTGAACATTTCAAAACTAGTTCATGGCTAAAAGTTTCACTTCAAGAGAGAGAATTGATCGCACAAAAATTTTCCTTCATATTATAATAACAAGCAAGCATAGGCTAAAATATGATAATATCAAGTGTCTAATATGATAATACCAAATGTCATTAATACTATACAATAATATAATTCTTTTAGAATAATCATGACCTTGGTAGCTCATTTTAACTTAGACTTACATCATACGCGTGTTAGCATTTTGAGAAAAAGTGGGAGAGAGCATTTAATTTATATGTTGAGGAAGTCTATTTACAAATTAAATCATGTTATTCAGTGGTATCTAAAATTTGTCAATGTCATGGCTTCTTTGAGTTTTCTAGGAAAAAAAAAAGTTGATCCATGCATATATATTAAAATTAGTGGAGTAAGTTCATTTTTCTTGTTTTATATATTGATAATATCTCACTTGCTAGTAGTGACATTGGATTACTTAGGGAGACTAAACAAATGTTAACTAAAACCTTTGATATGAAGGATTTAGGAGAGGTAAGATTTGTTTTAGAAATTCATAGAGATAGATTTCGTTGCAATATAATTGGTAAGCTACATACTTTGATAATAAATTGATTATAATACATTTTTTACTTGTGATTTCTACTTTCTAATTTTCTATTGTTATTTTATTTTTCCAAAGGATTCAAGAGTTTCAAGTGCCATCGGAGATGGTAACAGTATCTATTGATATTTTTATTTAGCTTTTATAATTTGCAATTTGTGTATTATATTTTATGACTCAGTCAATATTGTTTTATAGACTACTTTTGATAAAGAAGTGATAATTATTCAGTTTTATGACTCCTTCAATATCGTATTATATCAAGTTGATATTCTTCATTACTATTTTGTGGATTGCTCCTGATGAAGAAGTGATGACTATTCTACTTGAGATGTGGCCCTTTTGAGTAGTATTTCAATTTACTTAAATATTCATTTCTTTTATGATTTCTATGTCCATTTTAGGCAATAGAAAAGATTAATGTGCCAATAATGTTGTGATGAATTGTGGAATGCTATCCTGCTCCATCTCCAGGATCTCAAGGTCGCTAACTATTTGTAAACTTACAGTTTTTGTTTTATGGAAAATGTTAATGTGCTATTGATGGAACCTGGATAATTCTGGTATCATTGATCTATAAAGAAGTTTTGATTCCTTCTCAGAACAGAGAAAGAGATAGGAATTGACAAATCCTTGTGTTTACGAAAAGAAAAGAAAATGCAGAAAGATACAAATAAACTCCCTTAACATTTGAGAGGATAAAGACCCTCCCAACCAGCTAAAATCTTCCTTCACTCCTTTAAACCCCCAGACCATCTATATATTACTCTAACCGCCTACTGTCTCTCTCCTCACACCCTCACGTACTCCGCACCAAGATAGTTAGGCTGACATCACAATTCACACAGTGGTCCCCCTCCCCCTCTTTTTTCTCTCCAGTTCTCTCATTATTATTTTGGTTATACACCTTTATGGGCCTTGGCCCAATGGGACTGGGTTCACTAGCTATTAATACCTCCTGATTCAATTGGGTTTACAATTATATGGGTTTTTGTCAATCAAGAACTCTCTTGGTGACTCCTGAACAAAGAAGAGCTATATGGTATCTTGGATAATAGTTTACTGATTGAGAAATTAAGAAAATGGTTGGACGGGAAGCTTGAATATCATATTACATGATTTTGTATGATATGCCTATTTCAGGTATGTTTTGAAAAAGACCATCAGCTGTGGTTATGCAGCAAGCATAATAGAATACCAGGATTTCATGGTATTTTTTGAATTTGTAAATCATGACCACTCTATGATCCCATTTTATCTACTTATGTTTAGGTTTATCGCGATTGATCCTTCATCAAGTAACAAAAGCATCAATGCGAGGTGGTTGCTTTAGCTTTTGAATTCAAAAACTATTTAGCTAAGTTCATGGGGCACCTCATCAACTTGGATAGTAATTTGTGCTCCATACTTTCCTTTAATCAAGCACAATAATGGCTCAAGACCGCCCATTTTAAAGTGAAGTTGGGTAATTGATCTTTTGCATTCAGTTACTGATTGAAGCTGCTTTTACCGATGGAAGTTGAAATTGAAGATTGCCTACACATTGAATTTCAATACAACAAAAGCAAGTAACTTGAATGTATTTCTTGACCTGTTCTATGTTTCTTCAACTATTCTATGTTTCGAAATTATCATGGTAACAGGCTTTCTTATTGGAATTGGAAATATGCAATAGACTCTGATGTTTTATGCCTATGCCTTGGAGATACCTGTTTAATTATTTGTTTTGTGTTTTCATAATATTTGACATTATTATAAAGTGTTTAATTAGATGCTTCTGTGCATGTCTGATCTGCTTCTATGCTGGATGTGGACACATCTCTTGGAGATTGAAAGAAGGGAGCTACACTAACTGGAGCTTGGTGTTGCACACACAATCATCAGGGAGTCAAGGTTAGCAACTATAGAAGTTTGGAAAATATTTAAGTGCATATAA
Organism: Erythrophleum ivorense; assembly: GCA_026724425.1. NCBI lineage: Eukaryota > Viridiplantae > Streptophyta > Magnoliopsida > Fabales > Fabaceae > Erythrophleum > Erythrophleum ivorense. Next base: position 31,148,219 of record JAIUCV010000002.1, on the reverse strand, counting down.
TTCCGTAGTTGTTTTTTACCTTGTTGTACAATAGAGCTGTGATTACAAACAATATTGACAATTGCCTAAAAATCCACTTCATTTTGATAACACTAATGGAAAATTTTAAAATTATAATTGGAAATTTTTTTATTATTCTATTAATTTGAATATTTAATGATAATCCATTCATTTGAATTTTAAAATATATTCTAGATGATCCTCATATCTCTTTTTTTTAAAAAAAAAAATTTCAGTATAGGCTATTATTATAGGATAGTGGATAGCCAGTTTTTATCATGATAGATCTCTTGATGGGAGAGTGTATCATACCACAATTGACCATTATGAAATTGAGATGTTTTCTCATACGAGAGACATTCTCTAAGAAATTACCATCATTGAAATCTTTTCACTGGTTAAAAGAAGTTTATGAGAAAGTCTATTCTCTTTTTTGTCTTTGTGATATCATATGTTGAGATTGTAATTTTGAGTTGGGTTTCTGCTTCAAATTCATCAAACATGGCTTCAGATATTTAGATCTAATTTGCTTTTGCTTATTTTCCTAGATGCATATATTAGTGAGAAAAAAGTTATTGGATTATAAGAATTCTGGTGTTGACTCACACGTTTGAATGAGATTATAAATTTGAGAAACTGTGTATTAAATGTGAGTTATTCATACGTGGAATCAAGTATATGAATTAAAACTTACGAACAGTTGTTGCTCACTTTGTTAAAGTCCATATTGATGAATGAAGACCTGGACTTTGGGCGTTGGATGTTCATTGAATAGATTATTTTGACCAGGCATGTGAGAGAATGGAGGTTTTAAATATACCTTTTAGATGTTGATTCTGACTTCATAGTTTTGAGGAATGCCGGCGCTTTTGTGTTCTTCTAGTGGGAACATAAAGCTTACAATGTGTTTGTAGATCATTTGTCATCAATGTAGGCTGCATATTAGAATTGTTTCAGGTGTTCAATATTAATAATTTTCTATATGAGCTTTTGGTGAAAATATGAAGATTAGAATGCATGTATCTGCATATGAAATTCTAAATTGCTATTGCACAAGCATACAGGTATGTAGTGTCTATTGGATTTCTGGTAATATATATACACAGCGCAGTGGTTATAATCTTTTTTGAATGTATAATCTTTTTTCAGTTCATTCATATTTTGTTTAAAATTTGTCAATGATGATGAGCATAATTCCCCTGAATTTTTATGTATACATTCAAAAATTTATAGATATCATTGAAGGAATGAGAATGGAAGTTAGGAAGTCAAGATACAAAAACTTTGATGAACTCTATCTCTACTGTAATTAGATGAAACCATCCACCCTTCTGGTATTGAACAACTAGAATTTTATCCTTCCAAAAAACTCTTGTTGAATCTACCATCCGTTAAAAAAAAAAAAAACTTGGCCTCACTCAATTTGTTTAGACTTGGATAGATTTGGTATAAAATTAAGGGAAAATTATAATTGAGGATCCAAATTTTAAAAAATTACTCTGAAGGATCAGTTACTATTATTTTAAGATGGATTATTACTAACTTTAGATAAAATATCTTAAATTTAGTGGTAATAGGTCTTTTAAAATATGTTTTTTTTTTTAATTTTGAATCCTTAACTATAATTCTTCATAAAATCAAGTATGTATGGGTTAGAAATAACTTCAAGTCAACAAAATTGGCCCTAATATTTAATTGGCTTAACCCTTAAGTCAATTTAATGTCAAATCCAACCTAATTTAACTAATGTATATAGATACATTTTATGGCTATTTTAGTCAAAGTTCTTCACAAAATTTTTTCAAAGAAGGTTATTAAAAAATCTTGAGTATCCTATGGACAACTGCATCCAAAGTTTGCCCCTTAAAAGTGTGCAAAGAGGATGAAGCAATTCCATATAGTTAAAGACTTGTATATATTTTTTTTATATTTTTATTATTAAAATTTTTATTAAAAAATAATAAGTATATAATTTTCTAATAATAATATAATAAATATATATTTTTTCAATTTAATACTATATGATTAGATTTTTAATATATATATATAATAATTTTATTAAAAAATTTAATATTTAATAATTTTTTGTTTTCACTTTTTTGTTTTGGGAGATACTTTATTAGAGTAGAGGGACAAAGGCCTTACAAACAGAGGATATCGCATAGTGAAGCTTACGGGTTACTACAAATTCATCCATACCTACTCTTTTGGAAAGTGAGGAACTAGAACCAAAGATAATACGCTTTTTGAGCACTTAACTAAAACTTGAAGATTTAAAACTTGAACTCAACAAAAATCAACTACTTAAAATATAAGAAAAATAGATATTAAATAAACAGAGACGTAATGCGTTTCCATCCTTTTTCTTTTTAACTAAAATCTTATTTCTTCAAGATTCGGCACCCATATATAATTGGAAAATTTCTTAGGTGTATAGGACATAGGAGCACTCAATAGTCAATATCTACTTTAGACATACATGAATATATGGAACAAATTTTAATTATTAAGTGTTTATTTGGTATATCATATAAAATTTGATAGTATAAGTTAATACAATATATTATAAATTTATTATTTATTTAGTGTAAGTAATATTATATAAACTTATACATCAAACCTCTCTTATATATTAAAATAATATATAACCTAATTATATTTTAGGAGATAATATTAGATTTGATTAAATTTTGATATATAAAATTTTATTAATACTTTTCAATTTTAACCTCTCATTTATAAAGATATTCATTGGATAGGATGGGCTGAGTTTTGTTCTAGCACGATAAAGATAATCATAGGTCGAACATTAGAATAGCTCATTGTTTAGCTTGATTTTGTATCATACTTCTTTTTCTAGACCTAATGCCTAGGTTTGACTGGGTTTAATTAGTATTAATTGGAATTAAGCTAGTTGAACCATTTGTAAATTTTTGGTGAAAATTATAAAATGATAATAAAAAAATAAAATTTTCATATAAGCCCCTACAAAATAATTTTTTGATAAAAATTATAAAATGACTCTAAAAATTTTTTTCATATAAATTCCTAAAAAATTACATTTTACCACTAAAAATTTTTTATATCAATTCTGATAAAATAATTTTTAAAAAAATTAATATGATTGAGATGGATCACGCAAAAACTGATTTAGTGTCATATTCAGTTTACTTAGTTTAGTATGAGATTAAGTTAAATTGGTTTCTCAAATTAGTTAAGTTAATTTTTTTCTTAATATTTGGTAAAATTTATAAATTAACTCTTAAAAAATAAAAATTTCATAAAAGTCTTTATAAAATTATATATTGTCTCAAAAAAAATAAAATTTTCATATAAGTCCTTATAAAATATATAATTTTTTTAAAAAATTCATAGGATCAAGTTAAGTAATTGAAATGGGTTAATATGGCCAACCCAACTTAGTCTGTTCAAATTAATTTTTAGTTACTTAACTTGATGTGATCAGGCGATATTAGGTCACCTAAATCATTATACACTAGGTGTAGTCTCATTCACCCGTATTTTTTCTCTAAAAAATAACATAACAGAATAAGTTTAGATAAATGTAATATATTTTTTAAATAAAAGATATTTTTTTAAAAGAGTTAATTTTTATCTTATCTAGTGTTATATAGTGTATTATCAAATAAATAATAATATTATATCCATTATTTTATACAATATCACACCAAATACTACATTATTTTAAAATTTTATTAGGTTTTATACTATTAGGCTTTATTCTATATATTGTATCAAACAGGTCCTAATAAGTGCATCTTTTTTCTTTTTAACTAAAATCTTACTCCAAGATTTAGGACCCATATATAATTGGAAAATTTCTTAGGTATATGGGATATAGGAGCACTCAACAGTGAAGATCTGCTTTAGATATACATGAAATAATAAGTGCATGTATACGGAAAAAATTTTAATTATTAAATATACGTATATATGGTGTATAGGAGAATTTCTTATATAATTGTAGATGTAATGGACAAAATTTCAAATTGCCGAAAATCTAGCCATACCTCGACTCTGTCTGTCATTTGAAATAGGATTGTGTGGGCCAAGGATGGAGAAAATATTGTCACACATCTATTCACTTCAAGAGCCCATGGAAGGACGAAATATAGCCTCTTGGCCCAAAAAGTGTAATAAACTTGTGATGGAGGGCCATGTTCATTATAAAGGGCCTGGAAAAGTCTGAGAAGTGGGGAATTAAGGGCCTGTTTGATTTGATTCTGCAGAACAATTTTTTTGTTTTCAAGAAAAAAAAACAAAAAAATCTGTTTGATAAGGTGTTTTTAATGAAGTGTTTTGTAAAACAAAAAAACAAAATTTTGTTTTCAAAAACAAAAAACTCAGAACACTTTTTAAGTGTTTTGTAATTTTTGTTCTACAGAATCAGGTAAAAAACAAAAAATAATTACTTTTTAAAATAATGATTCAAACAGATTTTTTAATTTTTTTGTTCTTAAAAATTTGTTCTTGAAAACATATGTTTCGAAAACATTAAAACAAAAACAATTTCAAACAGGCCCTAATTTCCCATTGGACAAGTGGATAGGAAGTGAGTAAATTAAGAATTTTGACTTGGTCATTACTTCAATAATAAATAATGTTTTAAAAGTTAAATTGGTCACTGGATGGAGATAAAACACTGATTCAGGATTTAATAATTTTAGTTGATAGGAATCAAATTATTGTGTATATATATAATTAATATATATTATAAAATAATATTTAAAATAAATATGAATATATAAGATATGCAAATTAATTAAAATAATATTTTACATACAATAAAAAATGTTTTTTTTTGGGTTAATGAATAGCCTTTCTCCCATTTCTCTATTCCCTTTAGTAAAACTCCAGGAAAAACTTGAGTCAATAGCCTATGCCACCGTCACAGCATTCCAATGCCCCACCCCTCTCTTTTTCTCTTCCCCTTCTCGTTATTTATATACAGAACTATTTTTAATAGGATTGAAATAATATTAAGGATATGAATATAATGAAATAGAATTTATTACGTTTCATATAATATAAAAAATGAAAATATTATTTATTTATATGTTTAATTAAATAAAAATAATATAACATGAAAAGAAATGCTAATCAATTAACAAAAATGTCTATATTAAAAAAAATAAAATAATGATATATATATTTTTTATCTTTTCAAATTAGACTTTAAATTAATATATGTTAAATTAAATAATATATTTTATAAAAATTATATTTTTGTTTAATATAAATAAGGTGTAAAATATTTTATATATTTAATATTTAAACTAAATTAATTATAAGTATTTTAAATTTTTTTTAAAATATTTATTTTTTATTTGTAAGAAATAGTTTTTGAATTATCAATAATAAAAAATATTAAAATATTTATTTTAAAATTTTTAATTCGAAATAGTACTGATACAGAATCACATGTATGTTTGGTTGCAATTGTATATTTTACACTATCAGTACTATTTAGCAAAAATGTATGTTTGGTCGGTCAATTTTGTGCAGCATAGAATAAAGAAAAACTATTGAAAAAAAAAAGGGGGCAGAGTGGGGATTGCATATATCACTCTCAACATTGGGCTTCATTCCTTTGCTTATTTGAAGGAAGTCTCTCTCCTTCCTTCGCCAGAATCAGTTTCCAGTCAAGAACTAGGATTCCAGCTACCAAACGGCCTAAAATCTATTTCTCCCATCCTTCTTCCTTGCTTTCTTCTATCTTCTTCTGTGTATCCCCCAACACAACCATGGAATGAATAACGCAAGCTCCAGTGGTGTCATTGCTCCCATCCACAAAGTGGATGGTTGCAAATTTTATATGCTCTGAAATTTGAGCGTTTCATCTCTGGTTTGAAGATTCAAGACCCTTTTTTTTTTTGGGGGTCAAAATTTCATCCCTTTCTCATATATTTAGATCATCTTTTTGTAAACAAAACTGCGATTCAATGTCTGGACAATATAATAATAATAATAATAATAATAACAATAAATTGATTTTTGATCAATTGTACTAATTTTTTGTCAATTTTATCAATTTTTGATTGGTTCAAATAATTCTTTATTAAATTTTTAATTGATTGATTTCAAAGGTCGAGCGTATCAAAATTACAACTAATTTATTAGTTTTCTGATTCAGTCTACTATTTCGGTCCAATTTTTTAAATTATAATAACAAATAACTTTTTTATTGTCTGGATAATAAAATAATAATAATAATGATAACAACAACAATAACAATAATTGATTGTATTAATTTTTTATAGGTTTTATCAATTTTTGATTGGTTCAAATAATTTTTTATTAAATTTTTAATTGATTGATCTGAAAGGTCAAGCATATCAAAATTACAACTAATTTATTAGGTTTTTGATCCAATCAATTATTTTGGTCCAATTTTTTTAATTATAATAACAAATAACTTTTTTGTCACATGATCATACAAAAATCACCTAAAAAGATGGTTAAGATAAACTCGATTGATTAGCAAAATATTAAGTATGTAAAGGGAAAAGAAATATAAAAAGTTGCTAAATGAGATGGAAAATGATGCTTTTGAAAAAGTAATAAAAAGATAGAGATATTATTAAATAATAATTACAGAAATATAATAAATATTACAAAAAAATTATTACATCACGGATTATATAGTAGCCCAATAGCCAAATTGGCCCATAATGTTTTTGTTAATTTATTGTTGATCCAATTAATTAATATAAAACTATATGTTGGTGTTTTTTTTTTTTTATCAAAAGAGAGTATCTATTTATTTACTCAATAAAAAAGATATAAAACACTTTAAAGAAAAGCATAGAAGAGGGCAGTTGTAAGCTCAAACTATAATCTTGATTACATGAGGACCCAAAATCAGATGCAAGGAATAAATCAAACTAAAAAAGGAGAAAAAAAGAAAAGCTAAATTGAAAGATAGCTCAGAAGATAAAAATTAGGGATGGGCTACTTCTCTTGAGAAGGGGGAATTTCCTTACTTAAGTAGCCTTCTTCATGTTTCTCTTCAGGGAAGCTCAACTTTTGCTCCACAAGAGAGATTTGATCAGCTATCATCATAACATGATTAAGATCCCTAAGAATTAAGGGCTTTCTTATTGTAAGCTTTTTCATGTTTATTATTCTGGAGTACTCCCCAATGTTTTTCTTTTGAGCTGATTAGGCAAGCGTAGGATTCAACTTTATGTTTTCTTTTTAAACCCCAACATCACTTGGAAGTAAATTTTCCATAAGATGTCTCGAGAAAGAATTTGAAACCCGTAAGGGAAAGGCTGAGAAGAATATTCTAGTAAAGCTTCTTCTTTTTGGGTTTGATCTACCACTTCAGAATTTGGATTGGCAATATTTCTTCTTTGAAGTTCCATGGATTATTCTAATCAAGAGATGACTATAAGGAGATCCCTTCCTATGGCTCTGGATCTTCAAGGATAATATATATTGCTGTCTGTTTCATCATCAATGTCGGGGTAATTAATAGCAGTGATTGGTGATGATTTGGTTGGATGATGAGATAGTTCTAGAAGGGTTGTGATTAAAACAAGACCTCAGTAATAAGAAGAACAATTCTTACAAAAAATCTTATAAAATCTTGTCACAAATGCCAGATCGAGTATGTAAACAATGGAGAGCTCTTTGACCAAAGTGAGGAAGGCACCAAAAGCAAACCTCCTAGATTGATCAATCGATCCAACCACACAAAATGAGAATACCCTCCAGATCTGGGGAAAAAGATCGAACCACTAAGGGCTAGGAGAGACGAACGCCATCACAGAATATCAATGAAATGATAAGGTTGCACACCGACGACGGCTCATAGATCTTAGGGTATGAGAGGAGTGACCAAAATTATATTAAAAAACAGTAATTTAATCCTTAAAAATGGAAAATAAAGCGAGAAAAATGACTTTTTTTTTTTCAAAACAAACACTAATTCACTCTCATATATATATATATATATATATATTTGTTTTGGCTTTAGAGATTACAACTTAAACCAAACAAGAATTTAGAGAGAACCAGAGATCAAAGAGTAAGACAATAATTTGTATTATTAAGAGATTTTTAAGAAAGATATAATGACAAGGCAAAGTGAAAATTGAGATCAGTTTTTAGGCTTAGTAACATAGAGTTAAGAAGGATGAAGTTTGAGTAAGTGCGGTTTAATAATGCTTTTCTTTGGTCGTTGTGAGGTTTTCTATTTATAAATTTGCTTAACAGTGAGATTAATGATAACAGTTAAGCTAAATTATTAGTTGAACAATAAAAGTTTTCTGATTAGGATAGTTTGCCATCTAAAAGTCATTATATTCAAAATAACTTATAGTGTGTTTGGTTCAGCAACAAGTTATAGCTTTTGGCCAAAATCATGGTTTGGGTGAAAAAAAAAAACTGAACCAAACATATTATTAATCACTTATCATATCAGTTCTTTATATGAGTTAGATGAATGATATCCGTTAAGTCTTATAAACATTTTAGAAATGGTTTGGATTATGTTAGACTACTCCGAGTACTTAAAGTTATGAGATCCCATAACAATATTATAACACTAATGTATTATTATTACACGTTATCTTATATTGATACATAATCTCTTTCTTAAAGACCTAAAAAAAAAAGAGACTTTTAGCTTTGCAGTTTGAGATTTTATGCCTTATAAATATATACCTACATAATTAGTCTTTATATTAAATATACTCAATATTGACCTCTCAAAGTGAAATGCCGCAATCTTGCTAGACAACCTGTTGGGAGTTAGCCTCCCATTGCTTAATTTTTGGTCCACCCGTAAAAGTCGTTCTCTCTTCTCTTAATCTGATCTTCTCTCTTTTTCTTTTATTTAACAAAAATATAAATGGAAGTGAAACCGTTTAGATGTAGACGAGTAAATTAAAAAAATGTATTAGACACAAATTTACATAAATAAAATACATTATTTAAAACTGTAAGACAGTTCCATAAATTCAACCAAAAAAAAAAAAATTAATCTGTTAATTTATTTAGTCGCGAGTCTCTGTCTAGCAATAATATGTTTAGCACATGTCTATATCATAAAATCTCTTAACTTTCAATGAATGACAATTATAGACTTTTATGCCACTAGATTTGTGCACCTCATACGATATTACTGGGAAATTCTCCAATAAACTATAATATCAGCATGTTTATGATCAGTATTAGTTGCCCTGAGTTGTGAACTAGGAGGGAGGAGGTTAGTGGGATTGTATTATAAAATAATTTCTTCCTTTGGAATTTTCACAAGAAAGGGAGTTGGAGGTCAATGTTATGAGTTGTTTGCTCCAATTACTATAATGATGTTGGGAGGGAATGTTTGACTTGATTTGTTGCTCAGCTTGAAACTCAAAACTAGGGAAACCATATATTGCTTCTATTTCTTTGTTGCTTCCTTCAAAAGGTTCATACCTGCATGACGAAGAGAGAGAAGAGCTTGGTTGCTTCTTTCTTGCCTCCTCCTGTTTAATTATTAAAACGTTTTATACTAAAAGACCAATAAAACAGAGCATAAGTAATAAAGATCTACACGTTTTTAAACCAAGAAATTTACACCTTTAACATTCTCCCTCTTGCTTTTTTTTTTTCTTTGTTTTACTTTTTTTTTTCATTTTTTGTTGGATTGGTGTATATTAATTGAAATGGATTTAAATCTTAATTTCTCTCCAAAATTAAGAACTTTTGAGAGAGAGAAAGAAAATGTGTGTGAGACTTACGACTCAAATAGGACTCATATTCTTTGTATTTATTTATTTATTTTAGAAATTGACATTATTAATTTGAAAAGAATTAAAAAGATCCATTTTCATTTAAAATTAAATGTAACATATTCTTGTTGTACTTCATATTAAATTGAACCAACTATGATTTAATTATTTATTTATTTTGATAAGAACGAACTATGATTTAGGCTGTGTGTTAAAATGATTTGTAAATTTATTTATAATTTATTTAAATGTTTTTATAAAAAAGGTCAAATTATGCTTTTCATTCCTTAAATTTTCATGATATCTTACTTTTGTGCCTTAATTTTTATTGGATCTAATTTTGAATTTTATCATTGAAAATGTCATAATGTTTTCCTATTACTTCAGTGAATATCATGGATAAAATTATATAATATGTCATTCTACATGGCAATGATATTTTGTAGGAGATTCTTATGTAATTAGATGTGAGAAAAAAATTACCAATAACATTACGCCCAAGGATGTAAAGGCTTGGAAGCGTCCTAATTCTTTGTACTTTTCAAGGATATCCATACTATGCATATATTCGGGATGGGATTTGGATTGTTTAAATTTGATAATTTAAATTTTAAAATTTTTATTTTTTATTCAAATCATTATTTTTTTAAAGCTTATCATTAAAAGATTATTTTTATTTTATATTATACTTTCTACAAAATTAAAAAAAATTCCAAAAATAAAAGATTTAGACCATCCAAGTCAGGAAGTGCAAAGAATTAAAGTGCAAGCCGCAAGTCTATTTAGCCAAGCTTTTCTGGGAAGAAGCTGCTTATTTTTTTTTATTTGGAAAAAAAAGTACTTATCTTGAGTTTTTGTAGAATTTGCCTAAAGTTTTTTAAGAAATAAGTTATTTCATGAGTGATAGTAGAAGCAATTTTTATGCTTTGAGAAAAAAGGAAAAAAAATAAAAAGATTAAAACGTCTCTTTGAATGTCAATGCAAAAGCAAAAAATCCAAACTTGATATATATTTACCATAATTATCCTTAATTATTTTTAACAAACCTCTCCAAATCATTTTACCTAACCACGCATGCGTATTTATTTTAATTACAATGCTTATATATTTATTGTAATTTTAATTTTTATATTTAAACTGATTAAAATTTAAAATTTAATTAAAATTAACCATAAAAAATATTTAAGATCATTTATCCATTCAAATAATATTAATTGCAAAGTCAAATTACCAAAGAAAAAAATTCGTTTAGATCCATATGCATTTATTTTTTGGTAATTTGATAGTTAAAAGCTTTGAAAAAAAAAAGATTTACCAAACCCAAATTGCTCTTCAAATATTAATAAAGCTACTTCAAACGGTTTTGCCCAATACAACCGTTTCTCTTCCACAATGCTTTATACAAAACTCTATTTTAAAAGGAAACGATTTAAAAGTAAGCACAAATTCGCAGCAATAAGACACGCTAGTTCATATCCTTTCAATAAACTCATTTATTTGGTTGGATACTAATCAAATAATGTAATTTTTCAAAAACCTTAATTAAAATTAAGCGAATAACTTGATCAAGATAATTTTACATAAAAATACTAATAATTGATATGGCTGCAACCCATGTCCCAGCATCTACAAGAAAATATTGTATTTGCAACAATAACAGCAGTATTAAACTAGGTCAAAAAGGGATTAAAAGCATATTTACATTAGGTCATTTTAGAAATATTTAACTAATTTATAATTTGTTACATGATCATTGGATATTTAGCACATTAATGAATCAATAAAATGATATAATATAATTAACTTAAAACTAAGTGAAAACACGTCTCTAAAAAGGGGCAGAGCTAAGTTTGTCGAGGGTAGGCATTTGGCTCCCTCAATTTTTAACTTTATATGTATATATAGTATTAAACTTTGATATTATATCTCTACAATTTGTAAAATTTTAAACTCATTGTACTTATTGAATTTAGTAAACTTACGTATGTATTTTTTTTATTTGACATTTTAATTTGAAGCACACTCAACCTAAATATGTATTTTTTTCAGCTTTTTTTATTTAATTTCTTCTCTTTCTCTTTTTCTTATTTTTTCCCCTATCTTTCTTCCTCTTTTCCCTTTTCCCCCCTCACTTTTCTTTCTCTTTTTTTAAAATTGTTCTTATCTTTAATCATACTTTTATTGTTTTGGCAAATTGACAGTAACAAATTTTTATACTTCATAATAAACTTTTTTCCATTTAAAATGCTCTTCTAAACTGCTCATTAATTGAACTATTATGATGTTTGTTGAGTGATGGTATTTTTTTTAGTGTATATTTATTATGCATTACATGAGCGTTGAGTAAATATATCTTATGGATATTTAGTTTGTGAAGTTGTTAAAATTAATATGAAAAATAATTCTTAATACAATGTTCATATAAATTTAAACTTGTTCTAGATTTTGGAGAGAGAAAGATAGGATATTATTAGTTGTTGATTTTATTTAACTTAATCCAAAATTTTAAAGAAAAATATTTTATTAAAAAACATACTATAAAAATATAAAATTTTTTAAATATGATATTTATAAAATATTTTATGAAAAAATATTTTTTACCCCTATAATCCAAGCCCCTTTGTTCAGCTACTGCCTCTACTCAAGATAATTTTACAAAACGACAATCCGTACCATACACACGATATTCGCGATCACAGTAACCACAACCCAACCGTACGTATTTATAAATGTAATTGCAATTCAAAACCCTAATTGAAACCAATAAAAATCAATGGTAAGACGAAAAGTGTATATAGTTCATTTTGAAAAATATTGAACTAATTCATAATTCACTAAATAAGCTGATAGCCAGCACATTAATAAGTTTTTTTCTCAGCAGGTGGAACTCTTTGTAGCATTATCCTATCTATGGCAAATCTGCAATTAGAAGGGGAAGTGACCTTACTTTATTCACTAACTACGTTCTGCAGTGGAGGTAGTGATTCATAATTTTTATTAGTTCTAATTTTGTCATTTACCTTTTTTAGATAACATCAATATTTTTCTCATAACTATAATTCTATGAAGAGTACTATTAAAATTATCAGATATGTTTAAGAAATATTTCGTTAGAGATTTCAATACTTCATTTATTTGTCGGTCTTAATCAAATAAAGAAGTTTTTGTTTTTAACTTAAAAATGAGTGAAGATGTGCTTCTAGATGTAGATACCTTTTGCATAATTTGGATAAATTTTTATCATTGAAACCTAAAATCAGAGATCTGATATGATGACCACCTAAGGTAGTTAGGAGGGTGGGTATTTGGAGAAAAGATTGTAAATTCAATATTCTTAACAAAAAATATCTAATATGATTAATTAGAATACAAATATCATATAAAATGACATCCACATATATAGGCATAAGTTGGCTGGAATTGATCGGTAATTGGAAAAAGAAGCAAGTTTTATTTTTATTTATCTATTTATTTATTTTTGTTACAAAAAAATGCAAGATCCTGCAAGTTGAAAGTGGATAAAGAAGCAGAATATAAATCAAAATCCCTAGCACATATAATGCATATATATATATATATATATATATGTCATTTGCGTTCATGTTCTTGGACGAAGCAAGTCTAATAACAAGAAATGCTTACTTCTTTTGAATTATACCAAAATTATTCAAATGTTTGCTATTGCTAATGTAAGCATTTGTTCTCAGACGTTTTGTTTATTGACGGACTTGTAACCACTAACGAAAAGAAAGAAGCATTAGCCTTTAAGACAATGGATTTCTCTTCTTGATTACTTAAAATATATTGCAACTAACAGTTAAAATATCAAAAAGCAGTACAAAAATGATGGTGTCATCGGCGAGAATCAAGTTGACTTATGCACAATCGTCAGCGATCATGTTCATATACAACATTTTCTGTGCGTCTTATTATAAACTAATCAAACAAAAGATAGATTTATTGCCAGATAACTCTGGAAACAGGCCAACATATTTGATGTTGATATAATAATTTTTAAAACATTATGAAACGAGAGACGAAGATGAATATTCCTTCTTGTAAAAGATACTTCCATGTTGCAAGAAGAGCAAATATTGCAGTATTCATACTTTTATACAATGAAACATGAAGTGAAATTACAGTTTGCAAAATACAAATATAAAATGAATTTACACTAACAAAAGTAAATCCAATCAATCAACTTTCCCTTTGTATATCCATAAAGAATAAATAAAATTTTGTTGATAATTAATTCATGTTTTATCAGATACGTATATGCCCAGTATTCTATTCCAGGCTTCTAGTTGTTATTTTCCTGGCAACAAAATTTACAAAGGAAAAAGGAAAAGAATTAAAAAAAAAAGTAGACCAACTAACCAATTATGCCAGCAGTAACACAAATTGATCTACAATATGAAGAAAATCGGATTGACCTTCATGCATATGAACACCAACGGAGTCAACCAGTTGAAAATCAATATTCAGAAAGCTCTTTGATGAATTCTAACCCAGAAGGCGAAATCAAACTACCCAAAATCCCAAATGGAGAATCAGAATACTTATACGCCGATCTAGACGGGCTTAAGAAATCTAAGGAGTTTGGTGTAAAGAGAGGGATATCAGCAAAACTAAGCTCAATATTTGCACCTGCAGTAGTTCTCTTAAGGTCTGAGCTCGTAATTTCATTATTATTATCAGAAGCACCATCCTTCTCCTGTTTGATACTGTTAATCGATTCATCAGACAAAGACGACCTGAAATTCTCAGTGGCGGTGCCAGAAACAACATCATTGTCACCGGGCCGGGGCATCCCGGTGAGCTTTTGAACCAAAGACATGAAATCTTGAGCCTTAGTGTGGATGACCTTGGGTGAGTGGGTGTAGATGATGACGGGCTTCCTTATTTGTTGATGATGATGAGGTTTCGGATTCATCTCTGTAAGGACGGAGGAAGATGACGTCGACGAAGGCTTTCGGATCACATGGGAGTCTTTCTTGATCATCAATGGGGAAGGACGTGGGCCGTTGATCACCTTCTTTGATTGCTCTTGGAAGCCATGGAAGTTTGAAGCACCTGGGCTCATCTTGGAGTTCAAAGTTTCAATATTGGAACAACTGTTTGGTGCGGAAAGAGAGATGGAAGGGATATATATTGAGGGGGAGAGAGGGAAATGAAAAAGGAGAAAGGAAAATTTTGTAGCCAACAATTCTGACCGTTGACATTATTATTTTATGTTTTAAATGTTATTTCGCTGTGAAAGAAAAAGAAAGAGATAACGTGGGAAGGGTTTACACGATGGTGTTTTGTGTTTTGTTTGATAATGGATACTCGTTAGACCCTACGCCTCCATTCTTGTACTTCTTAGACGTCTTTGTCGGCTTACAGTGAAGATGGCTAAAATATTTTAACGATATTTTTTAGTGGTTAACTTGTCTTTCTTAATTTCCAGAGATTTTGTTTGTTTGCGCAGAATAGTAGATTTATGTTAATTACGTGTTTATAAGTAATTTATAAGAATTCAAACACTCAAAATTGTTTTTTTCTAATTAGTGATAGGAATTTGGCATTATTTAATTGGGGACACATTGTGTGAAATGGGATATATAAAATTCCAAGGATTTGTCAAAGTGGCTAGGTTGTTGGAGACTAGAGTAAAAGTCATAGAGGCTTATATTTAAAAAAGTGTTTGCATCGACAAAAAGTAAAAAAAAGTGATCGAGAAAAGAAAGATAATAACAGCGAAGAGTACCTTTAGAAATAGGCTTACCGATAACGTGCGTCAAAATAGAATTAAAAATATGACCTGTTTAATGTGAAAATTAAGAATGTGAATTTAATGGTGTTTGGAATGCGGTGGAGTGTAATATTACTAATGAATTAATAGCTCATATGTCACAAGTTAAAAATTATTGTAATTTATATCAAGAGTTTAAATTCTATTCCTGCTTCTTAATAAATACTAAAGTAATTAACAACTAGTGGATATGAAATATAAAACCGAAAATTTATTGGTATGACATTTTAGAGAATTTATTCCGCATTTCGATTGTTTCTTATATATTAAATCTCTTACTAGACAATGCTTTTCAATATAAAAACTCATAATGACTTCACTATAAGTAATTATATTTAATAAAATCATTTTCAATGTGATATATTCAATTGATTAATTCATTATTTCTTAATTATGTCATGCTTATGAAGTTAGAATAATCATGCTAACTTGTTTATCACAGATATTATAATTGTTTACTCTGACATATTTTACATTCTGTCATATAATATTGAGTTATTTAATAGCTTTATATTTGATATGAGAATTTAAAATTATAAAAAATGATATAATTGAATTTTATAAAAATTGTTAAAACGTCTAGAATGAAAATTCTCCATAATTATTTAGTTATATAAAATATCATTCAAAATAGAGGCAGTTTAAAGGCATTTTAAACCTTCATTAATTCATCAAACATAAACATTTTAAACACGTCCTAACATTTAAAATACGATCATAAAGATAATAAAATGGCTAAAAAGTTCATTACTTGTATCATATGATTGTGATTTTTGTTGAGCAAACAAGAAAAATGAAATCCCATATCCATCCTTTATTTTACATTTAAGAAATGAATATTAAATACATGATATTAGAAAATAAAAATTAATACTCAAAATTTCATAATAATAAGTCATGTAATTAATTTTCTTAAAATATTTTAGATAGCCAACTAATCAAATAGTCCTAAGGCTTTCACCTTTAATTAAAAGAGTAAAAACCTATTTTAGTCTCTCATAAATGGTATATTTCTCAATTTAGTCTCTCTTAATATTATTTTTTTAATTCGGTTCCTTACATATAAGATATTTCTTAATTTAGTTATAAAGTTAGCTTCTTGATTTTGCCCCTCACAAATGGGTGTTTCTCAATTTTTATTTGTGAATGGCTAAATTGAAAAATGACTTATTTGTGAGGGATCAAATTGAGAAAGTAATTTTATAAAGGATCAAATTAAGAAACACTTTATCTATGTGAAACCAAATTGAGAAGGTAATTAGGGACTAAATTGAGAAATACTAAAATAGGATTTTACTCTTTAATTAAAAATTTCACAAGTTATTAATTGTTTGCTTAGATAGTTGAGTTTGAATACTCTAAAATTTTTAGTCGTAGATTTTTATGTAAAATTGGATAGAGTTAGACACAGTATATGGAATCCATACACTTCCATTCGCTCTCTTTCAATATTATCTCTTTTCAACTTTTAAAAAAATTTATGGCCAACAAGTTTGAAGGATTCATACATAAGGTGTATATATATTTTTCATTGAATAAGAAGACACTATAAATGTGATTCAGGTCTTATGATCAGACGTGATAGTATAATTAGTATTGAATATTATTGGGTAAGTTATTTATCTTTAGAGCATTTATACATGCTGAAATGTGTTTGTTGCATTAACAAACATCATATGCATGACATAATATTGCTTTGTGTTTGCCAATAATATAAACAGATATTTATATAAAAATACTTTTAGATTCATGTCAAAAATTGTTAATGGTGATATTGACAAAGTGATTACAATGATAATCATTATTATTAAAGGTAGATCAAATCCAATTGAATCGATTTGTCATTAAACTAGTTCAGTTAACTCATAAAATTAATTTACTAAAAAATAGATTAATAACTAGTCGAGCAAGTCAAAATTAGACCAATTTAAGGTTAGACTGATTTTTATTTTTTTAATGATTCTTTTTTATTTCATTTTGGACAAATGTAAAAAAATTAAAAATAGAAAGTAATAAGAGAAAAATGGTTAAAATGGAAAAAAATTTGAAAGAAGAAAGAATATAGGAGAAACAAAAAAAAAGTATTTAACTATTTTTAATACTTGTTTTTTATTATATTCTATCTCCTAACAGTATGTTTTTTAAATATCAAAGTGTTTAGTTAAAATTACTCATTCCTCTTCATTAGTATTTAAAATTAATAATTAGTAATATTTAAAATTTATTATATTAAAATTTTAATATATAAAATTTTAAAAATATATATTTAATTATTACCAATTTAACTATTATTATATGAGTGAGTCTTGAATTAATACTTTTATCAATTTAATAATTAATTTTAAAAATATTGGTGATAATGCAACAGTAATGATAATAGTAGAAATGGCAATGGCTTTTTGGCCGTAGCATGGGAGTGGTGGTGAAGGAAGTGATACTATCGTAGTTACAATAATAGTAGGGTTTGTAAGAGCGGTGATCCCTCTAATGGCAACAGTGTGGTGACAGCAACTTTTGTACAAGTTATTGACAACAGAAAATAAAAATTTTCCGTTAGTAAAAGTTATAAAATTTTTTTTATCAAGACTTAACCTTTACCCCTTTGATTATGCAGCGTTATATGGTAATAATTGTATAAAAGTCTTAACAGTATGAATTTATAAAGTCCCTCATGCGTATCAAATACCGTTCAAGATTAAATTGTATTAGTTTATATTATTTTATCCGCAAGCTTGATTTAACACATAAAACGACGCATTAATATTGAAAACAAGTTGGAAAGTCTATAGCAAAAAAAAAAATCTTAAATTGAAACATTAGTGCCTTCATAAAAAAATTACATTAAAAAATTGTATTAATAGGCAACACTCATCACTTACAAGTTGCTCTTTGACCCAGAGAATGTCAGATCAATGAACATGTATAATCAAACTTCTCTAATTTTCTCCTTTCCCAAGTTTTGGAAATGAAAATAACACCATCAAAGTCAATAATTAACAAAGTGTTACCTAGAGAAAAAAAAAAAACTCTGAAAGGAAGCAAAGAAAATAGACATGAATCGTACGTCATATTATAAAGAGGAAAACTGGTGGTTCTTAATAATACAACGTGTAAACGCAAAGGCTAAAAAGGTTGGGATAGCGGCGTAACCTAGTTTGAAAATGGAAAAAAGTCAAGAACTTGATATTATATATCGTGTGCCGCGTTGACAAGCGGGACCTCTTATTCTCAATTACCTCAGCATCATTTTTTTTGTTTTTTTGCAAATTAATATTTTAATTTTTAACAAATCATTCCCTTTTCAATTTAATTCTTCACAGAATTTTTTTAAAATTTAGTTTTCCATTCATTTTCCCTAATTAAAATAGTCTCTCATGTTACATAAAATCATGATCACCTAATAAACTAATTAACATATTATGAATGAAAACTTATATGACTATTAACTAGCAATTTGAACTTGCCACTTGTTTTCCTTTGAATCGTTTATCTGCCTAATTTTTCAAAATCCATATGGTCCACCAAGATAATATAACTAAGGTAAAACAATGTTGCTTAGGGGAAAATGACTAAGTTTAGATACTCAGTTAACAATCAAGTAGACTCTCGTTTATATCATGTTAACTAATCTATTAAATAATCATAGCTTTGCTTAATGTAAAAAACTATTTTGATTAGGAGAAAATGATTGAAAGACTTAGATAGATTTTATTTCAAGATGACTAAATTGAAAAAAAATGTTTGAGACTAAATTATTAATTTATTATTAATTTATGGTCAATCTTGTTAATCAAAGTTATCAATACTGGTAAAAAAGGTGCACTATAATAATATAATTTTATTAATGATAAACGGGATTATCTTTGAGATTTATCGAAGATTAAATTTTATTATTTCTCGGAATGATGCTAAAAATACA
Organism: Erythrophleum ivorense; assembly: GCA_026724425.1. NCBI lineage: Eukaryota > Viridiplantae > Streptophyta > Magnoliopsida > Fabales > Fabaceae > Erythrophleum > Erythrophleum ivorense. The sequence continues at coordinate 31,128,763 of JAIUCV010000002.1, read as the reverse complement.
TTTCTCCTGTTGCATCAACTTGATGCATATAAAAATTTATTTTTGAAATATTCTAAATAATATTAGAAGAATGAAATATAAATTAATAAAGAGAAAATTGAATTTTTTTCCACCTATAGTTATTCCCCCGTTCCCTTTCTTAGAAATAATGATAACAGCAAGTCAGGTAATTCTCATTTGATAAGCACAATTCAGTATTGAAAGTATGGTCAGTGGCAACTATTGAATTGTTCATTATTGTACAGATTGGTTGGCAAATAAAAATTTGTTGTTGAATAATATTTTTTAATATCTTTTTTATCATTCTCAACTAGAGTTGGGTTTGTTTTGTTTTTTTAGTCTTTGATCCCTTTTATTTACCCCAAAAAAAATTGATAACCATGCATAAGATTATATAAGTTAATCAATTCAAATTGAGTTTAAATGTTGAAGAGTCTAACGACCGCATCACATTTGATTTGAGCTTTTCCTTCCATTATCTTGGCATAAAATTTGAATTGAAGGGTTAAACCGTGTACTGCATTGAAATTCTGAGCAAAGTCTAATTTTACTTGAGCGCTTCATAGAACAACTCAAACATGTACTATTATTTATGATTTGTTGTGGGAAAGACGAGCATAAAAACTAAAACTAATAAGCAGACAGAAGAACTTTTAATCCTGATGATGAAATGCTTTGACCAAAATAAACATATTCGAATTATTACAATTGAAAATTTCTATTTACGTACCGTTTGGATAATCTCCTGAACTCAGTTGCTGATAAGGATGATAACCTGAATGAGTATTTGGGATGATTTATTGAACTCATCAAAATAAATATTTGATATTCAGTTAATTATAGTACGTAAACTTTAAATATTAAAATTAGATACTCGAATGAGATTACAACAAAAACTTTTAATATCTGCTTATCAAATAGTCGAAAAAAAAATATATAAAATCAGTCAGAATTTACATATTTTTCACTGAAAAAGTAGCTAGGATGATTAGTCGATCTTGTTTCATCCGGTAACAGATTATTAACTGATTTGCATTCGTAAAATAATAACTTATAATAATATAACAATACAACCCAAGAGACTCTTTGAATTTGCAACTTTTTAATTTAAGTAAAATATTTAATGTATTTTAATATAACATTTCATATTAATATATTATAAAATTTTGTTAATGAAAATTAATTTAATTTATTGTATTTTCATTAAAATTTATTAATATATTGTATTATAAAAAATCTATCACATTTATTTTCTTGATTTTATAATATATATTAAATTATATATATTTAATATTATGAATAACAATTTTACAAATTATAATTAATATATTTTAAAAATAATTTTTTTTGAAAAAACCAACTAATATTCAATCAGATTCTCCAGCCAAATGTTAGTTGACATTTAATTTGACACCGTTTAACTGAAAATCAGTAGGAAAGTCCAGCCAATGTTTAGTTGGGTTTTTTCTTCGTTTCTCTTACCTTTTTCATATATTAATAATTAGATATTTATATTTTAAAATTAGATTATTTATTTATTCATAATTTTTTCATTAATAATTATTACTAATTATTTTTATAATTATATTAGATTAATAATTAATGTTTAATGTAAGTAAATAATAAATTTTAAAATATTTTTTCTTGTTTATTTTCATTTTGTGTGTATCTTCACTTTGGCATTCGAAAATTAAACCAAATAATATGTTAATTCTCTTATTTTATTTCATGTTACTTTCATTCTCCTCCCTCTATTTGTCTATATCAAAACATTAAACTATTCATTCTTTGTTTCTTATCTTCATTCTCTATTTGTCAGTTTCATATCTTCATTCTCAATCAAATAATATAAAAATACATTAATTTATAAAAAAATAGAAAAAAAATGAGAAACTCAAATTAATCTTACCTTTGTATATTCAGTACATTTTTGAGGAATAATCTATTAAAAAAAATAAAAGAAATGGATAAGATTGGAAGTAGAAGAAGGAAAATATAAAAATAAAAGATGAGAAATTGATGAAAAAAATAACATATAAAGAAGTTACAAAGAAAAAGGAAAAGACGTTAGAGAAAGCAAAGGAACAAAATAAAATATGAGAGGTGAATATGAGATAGGAATAGAAGTCATGTATATATAAAATGACGAAAGTAAATGCAAGAATGAAAAATTTTATCTTGCGCCTTTCAAATTCATGCCTTGTCTTGAGCTAATATATATGTATGCATTGGTTCTTTGCACCTTCCCTTCAATTATCTATGTTAAACTTTTTAGTGGCTAAAACAAATTAATATATACATATTATATACTAAATTAATATATATATATATATATTATATTAAGTTAATATATGTTAAAATTTTCAATATATATAATATTTAGTTTAATATATTATTTTATTTAGTTTGTTAGATATGTTTTTTATCAATTAAAAACATTAAATTTACATAAATTAGAAGTTAAACAAATAACATTAATAAAAATTAATTATCAGACACAAAAATATTAATTGAACATAACTTAATTACATAAATGTAATAAAATTACAAAAATTAAAATTTACTCTATTATCATCATTATTGTCTGCTGTAACAACTCTAACTACTAATCACATTAATTAGTCATAATTATCTTAATCACTAATGCTTTAGATCGAACATTGCTAATATTTCGTTAGAGGATGGAAATATGGAGAAAATTTAAACCTGTTTAATCATTCAAAGCCACCAATCACAAGAACAAGACAATTTCATATTTGAGGATAATTAAATTCTCATATTAAACTTTCATTACTTTCCTGGATGATTCAAAGAAGCATAAAACTCATTTACATTGGTTTATAAGTCAATACATATCTTTATCATAAGAAAACCAAGGTTTCTAAGCTAAATTCAGAGTTTGGAAACTTAGACTGTGACTTGGAGTAATTTCACTACAACTAAATTGGTCTCTAAAACCTTTAAAAGCTTCTTAACACACTCACGCCATGACTCAAACACCCTATGTTATGACTCAACACAACATTGGAGCTATTTTTCTCAAATTTCATGATTCCCATCGAGAGTCAAACTCTCTGCATCGCAATGAGACTGCTCTAGAAGCATTCTAGACCAATTCTTCCCAATTCTTATGGCGACAAGTCTAACTTGCTCCGTGGCAAGATTGCTCTTTGAAACACTCCCCTTCTATTTTCCTTGAGTTGCATCGCAACTAAGAAACCTGCACCGTGGCGTAATTCGGTTCTATTACCCCCTGGATGTGATTTAGCCATGACTCAAAGGATTTAGGCTGTGGCTCAACTCCTCTTCGAACCTAAACTCTTTGATGCTTGTTCCTACTCACGTGTGACTCTCTCCCAACAATGTCTAGGGTCCTCCTAAAGCAAAACACATGGTTTTGATGTTATATTCCTCTTATACCCAACCATTGACTATCTTCCATGATTTAGAGACCTAACTGTATGTTGGAGTAACTAAACCTTGAATTATATTAGCAAATTTCCCTTTATGATAGCAAGAAGAAATGTGGAGCCTCATATGTCTATCTCAAATTATGCTATTCCCTATTAACTGATCTCAAACCACTTTAGACAAGTTTTGATAAGTCAATCTAACATATTTCTATCCTCTGAGTTTAATAAAAGTCTCAAAGGCAAATTTTGGGCATGGAACATCTTAAATCTACATTCACAAGACATAGGACAGCAGAAGTTTCACATAATTAGATTCAAACTAAACATTTGATCAATTACTTAACCATGTTCCAAGAAATATATAACATGTTCAATACACCCATAAATATTCATATTTGCTCAACATTAAGTAGTTATACCAAATTCCATATAAGTTAGACCTAAACTACTAGTGATCAATCCATTAGTTACAAAAGTGTCAAAATACCTACAATTGGCAAAAATGAATGCAACATGATGTTATATAAAATTGATTGCAAAAGAATAACATCTGTACTCATTCTAAATATGTCCAAGTGTAGAAATCCTACACAAGGTCTTAAGCTATGGATATTTATCTACTTGCTTTCTCTTTCCTTAATCAAAGATCCTTTACTTAAAATGGTTAGCCCATAAAAATGGGTGAGACATGAATCTCAATAACCAAAGAAAAATTTCACATATATGTACACATTGACCAACATAAATGTATCATGAGCAAGTAAATAATAGATATATCAGCACAATCAATAAAGAAATTAGTTGGGCTCCTAGTGACTACCATCAAATACTAGTAATCACATACGACATGTTAATGGCTAATAACTGAGAGAAGGGACCATCCACGGTGCTAACTCCTTATTAAGCATGCTCACGACTCGATGCATTCTAGAGTCTGATCACAACTCAATACTTGATCGAAGCACAATGCATAGATGATAGTATGATCACAACTCCACCAAGGACATGATTACGGTCCAAACACAAATAAGAAGCCAACAAATCATTAGCACAAAAAATCATATAAGTGCAGCAATTATAAGGCAAAATGAACAAATGCATGGAATTAAAAATGAATCCCCTAGTTACCTCACTTATTGTGCCAAATATAATATCCAATTTTTCAGAAACTAAATCAAAACTGATAATGTGATATGATAGGACCCTAAAGTAAAGTAAATTAAGGCCAATTGAAGATATAATTTTAATTAGAGTATCTAGAAATATGATTAGAAAATTAAGATTAGCCTAAAACCGGAGGTAAAATGGCTAAACAGAGGGAACCGATAACCTAGTGGCAAAATCATAATTTTGGACAACTTTTGAGAAACTTAAAGGAAAAAGTTTTAAATGATAAAATTGAGTTTATTAGAGTTTTCATAGACCTAGAAAATCATAGAAATTGTTGGAATGGTTAAAACTCTTCCAGTGTGCAATTTAGGTTATCAATTGACCAAAATTTTAATTGAACAGTTAGATAACATTTTAAATCTCATAAATTTGAGACAAAATATTTGTAATAAACTAAAAGATCTAAATTTCATGATGGAAAAATATTTTTCAAAAAAGAGTTAAAATGAACTCAAATGAAAAAATTGAAATGGAGGGGCATAATGAGTATTTTAAAAATGTTGTAAAACACCTTTTTTCTCTTTATATAAAGCCAACAAGTCCCTTGCCCCCCAAAACTGACTTTTTTCATCTTTGAACAGAACCAAAATATGGGAGAAAGGAAAAACAAGAGGAAGAAGGGAGGAAACCAAGGCATCATAAGTATGTAAACATAGAGTTTTAGCTTTTCTTGCCTTTGTAAAAGTTCTTCTCTTCTTTCTCCTCTTTCTTTCTATGGTTTTAATATTCTAAATAGTGGAATTTTATGGTTGGATCAATAAAAGGAGGGAGGAATTTGGATGAAGCATTGGGAGCATAAAAACCACCATTTGACAAAGAATTGAATAAGGTATGGTTCTATATACATGGCTTACTCTTTCCTAGTTTTCTAAGCTCTCTCTTGTTTGGCCAACATGTGAAGTCTCTAGAGGGATTTGATTCTTAACTTAACAGTGGTAATTTTGGAGGTTTTAAAGTGTGGAGATTCATATAGAACTAATAGAAACAACTAAAAAGTTATAAGTTGTAAGATTCCATGTCTAGAGTTTGCATTGCACCTTAGAAAGTATAAGACTTTATAATGATATTTCAATTTATGTAAAAGTATAATTGAGCTAATAAGAGGCCAAGGAAGCTTTATAGGTGTCCATTTCCTAAGAGAATTGAGCAAACCACCATGGATGCCTAATGATAAGCAGGTTTCAGTCAAGATCACCATAAGGCACCTAGGGAGAGTTTTTTTTTTAATTCTAAGGTTATAAATAATCTAGATGTGAATTATAAATACCAAAGCAACTATTGATTTGAGTTTAGAATTTTTATTTTAAAAGCTACAAATTTAGAGTTCCATTATGCATAAAGAAATAACTTGGTGTTAAGTTCCTTAAATCAAATTTGTAATTGTTGCTAATGAGTTTAATTGGAACTATATAACTCATATTGGGTGGGATATTGGAGCCAAGATATTGATTTACAAGGGTTGCTTCATTATGCCACTTAATGGAGCCATTTGGGAACTTAAACCCTTAACTAGGTTGTGTAAGGTTCAAGTGAGTCCAAGTATGGCTTCATTGACAATTTTGCATTATATTTGATATGGCTAGGCCAAGAAAGTGAAGTTTTCTCCAAGTGTGGGTGTGAGGTTGAAACATTAAGTCAAGGACCAAAGGAGAACTTAAGAATGCTTATTTTGGTTATTTGAGTGCCATTGATTGCTTTTATGTGTATGGATTGCAAATTATGTATGTTGTTAATTGACTGATGACTTTATGCAATTGCATGACATTAGAATGCATTTGGAATTGAAATAGCTCTTAATGGGTGAGGTTATGCCAAAAGTCTCTTGATTTTAGGTGAAACGAACCCAAAAGCTCTCAAATATGGGTGAGACAAAGCCAAAAGTCTCAATTATGATTAAGGCTACGTAAAATTTTTTTAAAAGTAGGTGAGGTTAAACCAAAAGTCCCTAATGGTTAGATGAGGCTAAACTAAAAGCCTCTAAGCGTGCCATATAAGTGTGCTTGAATGATAAATGAGTTATTGGAATTGTTAGAATCTCATTTCTTTTTATATTTTTCCTAATCATGTCTAGGCAACCATCAATGAAGCAAAGATACAGACCAAAAAGTATAACATGTCATATTTTGACAATAGTTTAAGTTTTAGTGTATTTTGTTACACATATAGGAATGTATATGAATATTTTCAAATGTAACCCTTCCCACACATTTAAAAATATGAGATTATGATGTATATATCATTTTTGAATGTAAATATAAAAGATTATGCAAGTAGGAGTGTGAATTTGAGTTGCATGATATTTGGGGCATGATGAACCAATTATATAAATTGTATTTATAATTTAAAACTTGCACAAACCGTGACATAATATAGTATGGTTCAAAGTTAACCATTTAGAACCAAATTTGATATATTTTAGGACATGTTTTGCACATGAATAAAAAATAGACAAATGGACAAATTTTTAGATGAAATTTGGCAGGTATTTAGAGTTTATTTAGAGCTTTTTACAAAGTCAAAAAACACAATTTTTAAGACCCTGTAGAATTTATTATAAATTTTTAAAATTGGCTAAAAATGAAAAAAATCATGTGCATTGTTCATATGGTTGGCATAAGATTTTACAGGTATATAGTTGGCATTATAAGCTTTCCATGAGCATTAAGTTTGCATAAATAGAAGTTGTATAACTAAAGATATGCATTTTTGAAGTTCAAGGTCTAGTTATGGTCATTTACTATAGCAACATCTAATCTCCATAGGTTTTAGTAGATCAAATGGATTTATTTGCGTTTGAAATTTCTACAGTAGATAGTTCACATCTTAAGTTTTCTACAAACATCTAATTTGTGCGAATCGGTGTTGTATAACTTAAGATATGATTTTTCAAAAGTTTGATGTATATTATGTGCAAAAGTGGTGTTTTGAAGCATATGCAATGAAATCTAAAATTGAGATTCTTCTTGTGATATTCTAAGCCTAACAAACTTGTTTGGCATGAATTTGGGGATTTATATGATGAAGTTATGTAATTATACACATTTAGAAATTTGGGGACTTTAATAATGATAATATCCGCTACTAAAAGTTTTCAATGTGAGAAATTATGATTATATAAGAAATATGCTATAAAATGTGTGCACATTTTTTTATGGGTGACACCAACCTTCTTAAAGTCAGGATTGATTTCCAATACTCTGGAAGTCCTAGATTAAATCAAAGTATATTCTTAGTCACTAATCACAACATAAATTAGACACCCATAAAAATTAAGCATTATAAGATATCTAGGAATCACTTACTTAACCACCAAAGAATCCCAAATTCGAACTTAAGTATCCCTTACATAAGAAATTACAATGTACCTTTTGTATTTTCACAATATAACAGAGCCCAATAAGAAAGTTAGTCATTAAGGCTATTTTCCAACATAGAACACATTAAAATGGGAAGGAAAAACTTACCTACTTATCCTTCTAACCTTCACCTCCGAAAATCAACAAGAAACCATGAAAACAACAAGTTTCATATTTGGGAGAAGGGTAAAAATCCATTAAACCAAAAATCATTCGAACTAAATTGAAAAGAAAAATGAGAGAATCAAATTTTATATAGATCACGTTAACTAAATCTCCCAATTAGAGTGTAAATTAGAGCCACAAAGTGTTGGAACCCTAATCCCTTTTCTCAAAGTGCTGGAACCCTTGCCCCTCTTCTCCAGTACAAAAATGCTCTCCTTGTTTTGCAGAACATATGCCTTCAGCACCCAAATGAAAGGCAATTAGGTTTTTTTTAAGGTTTTGAGGTTAATGGGTTAGCCCATTTGGCCCTATATCCAAATGGACTGAAACTCTTCAATTTGGGTTATAATATATGGGTTCAAAATGGGTTAGGCCTCCATAAGAACAAAGTTGGGTTTCTAATAATGTTCTTAGCACACATAAATTAATCATGGAGCCAAAATCATATTTAAATCTATAAATATCATTTTATTTTTCTCAAAATGATTTATCTAATAATTATTATCTTAAGATACTCAAATTTGTCATTTTTCTTAAAATTCTTATTTTCTCATAATTTCCTTGAATTTTTGTTAATAATTACATAATTCTCTATAATTACTCTTAATTAATTTCGGGTGTTACATTTGCAATATAAGATATGTTTAGCCTATATAGATATAGATCATCTTGTGAACTTAGGCCAACATTTTCTTAAAAGTGTTGTTGATAAAATCTTGTTGATGCATTAAGTTGATTTTGCATTTTTTGTATTTGTATTCTCTGCTCTTGAACTTAAGCATTATAAGTCTGTTATGTAAAATTAATAAATTAATTTCTTACTGCCTCTTTTATATATGGAAACTAAGTATATGGTAGCTCTTCACTGTGACTATATCTTATTGCAGGATTTCTGACTATATTATGTAAGATATTTCCTAAATCATATACTGAACCTTTCTTTTTTCCATTAGTGGCCAACGACAATAAATCCAATGCTAATCGTTGTTGGGAACTACCAATAAAACTCTCCACTGTACTTTAATGATTGTTATACTTGTTCTAAAACAATAAAAAGGGTCAAAATTATAAAGTTGTTATAACAAGTATAAATTAGATACAAAATGACGCTTATAAATATAACTTCTGATTTTTTGTTAACCCAAGTATTGTTTGGCCTTTGATGGGTTTGAAACAATACCTCAATTATCATTGGTTTTCTCCCTACTTCTTATGCTTTTTATGTACAAAATAAAATATTAATAGTTAAATATATACTTAAAACAATAAGTAATTATTCAAATAAATAAAATCTTCTTGCATGCTCTAATATTGGAATAGAACCTCCATTGTGAAGAAATGAATCAAAATTGAAGCTAAAGGCTCTATTCCTTTTATGTTGCTTACTTTTTTTATTAGACTGTGGAGAGTCCCAACTAGCACACCTTCCTCCCAAATAGATTTTCTAATCGAATTTATTTTTTTCTTGCTTCTTGTGCATCACGAATCAAATCCTTTAAATGATTTATTACTTTTCCCTTAAAGTTCTTCCAAATTTGATGGTGACACTTAGGTTTGCAACAGTGTTATTTCTTTAAAAAAAATAGAGATTTTAATTATTAATAGGATAAAACACAAAATATTACAATTATATGACAAATAATTATGAAAATCTACTTGAAATTCTCCAAACCATAATCTTCTTACTAGGTCAAGAAATTTCAACCAATAATTATACACAAATTCATATTTACTTTTCATAGTATTAACTATGTAAATAACAGTTTGTTTATAATTTGGTTGAAACCTGATTTAAACTGATTTAAATAAATTATATATGCATTAGTTAAATTTATAAACAATTAAACTTTATATTGATACTAAATAATCTAAATAAATTAAATAATGAACTTGTTGTGCCATTAGGCTCAATCAATTGTTTAAGAATTGTCCTTGAAATTTCAAACTCTTTATGGACTAAGGGAGGAAGGTTGTGAGCTCTTGGTTGGCTTCTACTTGATGATGTACCCCACTAAGACATCTAGATAAAAAGAAAATTATATAATTTGACTTCTCACCTTTAAAACTTATATAAATGAAACCAAGCTACATGGCATCGATAAAATGGAAATAGGATAAAAGAATAGTAAATTGGAAGTGCAATTCGAAATGTAAGGTGAGAAAGAAGAACTAGCAAATGTTAGCTCTAAGATTATATATTATAAGCTTTGATGATAGCAAATGTATAACAAATATGTGACAAATGAGTTATAAATACAATACCAATATATGCTTATTTGATTGCTATAAGCCATGAATGATTCTAGAGAAGATTGATTGCCCTAATTATGTTATAAGTTTTAATGATAAAAAATGTTGACAACTATAGTATCAATATGTGCTTACTTGTTTAATTATTAACTCATAATACTTTATTCTTGAATCATGCTTGGCCTTTAATGTATAAGATGTGTTTACTTGTAATATGTCCAATAGGTTTTAAAGCTATAATTTAAATTGGATATATGAATTATAAGAATCTTATATGCATAATAAGATTATTTATATTATAACCAAATGTTGTTATATCATGCATATTAATAAATGTGAATTGGATTAACCATTTGATTTGTAAGTTAAATATCTTTCATATAGGATGGTCTAAAGAAATAAGAGTAAGCATTGAAATGAAGATAATAAAATATCAATATCATGTTTTATTTAAAGAAAAAGCAAGCACAAAACAATGATGCTTCAAGAATTGAATTTAAAGATTTGAAGATTTGGAATTTTGTTGTATCAAAATAGCCAAATGAATCAAATAGATATATTTATCATAAGTTAAGAGTTTTTATATGAAATTCAATTATTTAAATTTACATTTATTGGTTCAAGACATTTTGGCCCTTAAAATATGTGTTTAAACCCAAAAGATTATGAGATATAATTTTTCTTAAAAACTTTAGTTTGATCTTTTGTTACTATTTTTCTTATATCTCATAGATCATATGAATTTTTTTTTATATAAAACTCTATTTTGATTTTTAGTCACTCTTTTGATTATATCTTGCAAAATATATAGAATTTTGAAATAAAACTTGTTGCATTAGGAAAAAAAAACTTAAACAACTTTTCAATGCTAGGTCATTCACTTCAACACAAATTTAAAATGAGAGACATATGATTATTTGAAGTTGAGCTTGTGTTGACAAGTTGACTAACATTGAACTAATTGACTAGCCTTGTCTAAAATGGCACTTAGTATTCTCTGAACATGACTAGTCAATTGTTCTTGGCTAATTAGTCAACTAGAACCTAAAATTTAAAGCTAACAGTCATATTTTATGTGGTAGTTAACGGGCACAACCCCAACAATTGACTGGCAACATCATGAATGTTTTTCAAAGCATGTAATTGCTATTTTTGACCCTAAACTACTATATTTCATTATGGCCTATAAATATGACCTTCCAAATATGTTTTCAACTAGATCAGTGAGTTATAATGTGATCTTAAATTTATTATTGGTCATTAAAAAAAGAAAACATCATTTGTGAGCCAAACTTACAAAAATCTCCATCATTTAAGTTCTTAGTACTTCATCTTGTATATATATTCTTTAAGAGAGTTTCTTTGAGTAATATTATTATTCTAAAATCATTATAAGGTAAGGGTAATATATCTCTTGTGAGAGAAAACAAGAGGAGGGGAGCTCTTGAAGAGATTTTTCTTTAGAAAGTGAGGAGTGCTCTATTTTAGAGTGAGAAAAAAACTCTACATTGAGTTGGATATTGTAAAAGCTTACAAATTCCTTATTAAACTTGTAGAATTAATAGAGAAATCTCAAGTGAAAACTTGGAGACTAGATATAGGCTTTGGTTGGAGTCAAACTAGGATAAATCTTTGATTTGCATTCTCTCTCCCTACACTCCTTATATTTGAAGTTATTTAATTGATACTCTATTTTTATGTTGATATTTTACATAAAGTATTAATTATCTCTTGCTAGATACCTTCTCCTATATTTATTTTTAAGTAAACCAATTGTTAAAGAAATTGTTAAGTTATTCTAATTTTTCTTAGAAACAAGGTTTGACATCAAGTTTAAATATAGAAAGTTTAGTGCTATATTTTAGAAATAAAAATTGTGTTTTTCATATTCCAAATATCAACATAAAGTTTCATTTGATTGATATAATCTTTGGTTTACTCAATGCTCTTTATAGTAACCTTAGTAACAAACAAATTTTTCAAAAAGAATTTTGAAAATAACCCAAGTTTTTGTAAATACCTAATTCACTCCCCTCTTAAGTATTGGTTGCCTTGTCTAACAACAAAGAGTGTATATGTGTTTGTACACGAACATGCACAAAATAATCAAAAGCTGTCATTGTCATTTCACTTCAATGTTTAAAGCTTCATTGTTGTTAACACAGTGACGAGCCTATGTCTTATTTAAGATATGGCCTAACTTTATCATAATTCAATAAGATGTGAAGATGAGTAATACCTAGATCTCTTTTATCTAAGTAACAAGTAGATCACTTTCCAAATCAACATTTAACTTTATTGAAAATCTATAAAATTAGTTTACTTGCCTCTACTTTATCTACACAATAATTTAGAGCAACTCTTATTCATATAGAATATACATGTGATTTGGAATAGTATGAACAAGTATGCTTTGTGGATAGAACCTTCTACATAAGATTCATTTTTAAGTTTATTTTAGATAATTAGAAATTGTTATAATACAAACTAAATAGAAATTGTTAAAATATCACCTAAGTATCAATTACCTTTTAAAGGAATACATCTATTGGTCTTAGACTGGGCCACCAACCTAAGCCTTAAATGACAAATAGACTAGTAAATATTCTATAGAATCAATGAATCCTAATAAAAATATTCTTTTTAACTTGTAGAAAATGACAGAAATGTTATATTCTATTTGCATTAAGTCATCCACCTTTAACATTGCTAAATATAGGTTTCTAAAGAATTGACCTAACTTAGTTATAAGTTTCCATATTTGCTTAAGTAGTACACTAAAAGCAATCAATAGCAAACATTTCATAAAAATGTGACAATCATTAACTTTTCAATTTAACTAACTTTCTTTTATTTGAATCCACACATCTTGACAAATTCAAAGAATACCCATTAGATATCTTCAATCTTTTTATTCACTCATAAATAGCTTTTCTTTGCTTCAATGTGAAAATGAACTTAGCTTTTGGCATAAACATTTTTCCAATAGCTAATTTTTGTAGCTCTAAATCTCTCTGTTTACAATATTCCTTTAATTCTATTCTGATTTTCATATTATCTTTTGTCTTTGCTTTAATATCCATAATAGTATTAAATATACTATCAAATACAATTTTCTCCATGTGCATCATATTTAAATTATAAAGAACTAATAGATGTTTCTAATACAAAAGCTGCCAAGATATCCTTTATTTTGTTTAGTTGTGATTTTTCCCATAGTTTGGTAATCTAAAACTCCCAAGCTCCATTATTTTAGAAAAGGTATTAACATGTTGCCACAATTTTTTCTCATTCAATCTTGGGGGTTAATGATCTTTTTCAACTTTATTTTTCTTGAATGCATCTTTATTCCTCCTAAAAATATGGTCTATAGGTAGAAACTATCAATGGTAATCAAACTAAGAGTTTTTTCTTCCATACTTCAAGATAAAAACCTTTTGAGTTGTGCATACAATAAGGCAAGTTAATTTTCTAGTAGCACTCTACCCTAACAACACTCCAGATGCTAAAAAATCATCTATCATCTACATTAATATTGCTCTTCTATGGAAATTCTACTTTTTAGAGACGTCAAAAGTTAATGCTTCTTCATCTCATAATATTTTTAAGTTATCAATCAATGGTTGCAAGAACATATAAACCTTATGCCTAGGATACTATGGTCCAGGAATAAATGTTTTAAAAAATAAGTAAAGACCAATCATGTACAATTATGGAGGAAGATTGTAACGAGTAATTATTACAAGTTAATATGAATATGATGAAGTATATTAAGTGTAAAGAGTGAACTTATCTGTATATAAATTTAATCTAACATTTTCTTGTTCTATAACAAAATTAGGATATAGCCTATCAAAATGTTTTCATATTTCGTAATTTGAAGAATGGAGCAATAACTTTCAAATCTTTTTATTATTCCAATGTCATTATATAAGTTTCGCAAAACACATTGAGGTATAAAGTTTTTGCAATCTTAGGATAATATTTAGTAAATAATGCATCCTTTTTATTAAAATCTACTTAGAATTTTGTCTTCAACTAGGTCAAATGGTTTTATATTGAGGTGCCTCACAGATTGTACACATTGTCTTGTTTATTTCATCTTTGTAGTGCAACATACCTCCATTAAGGCATTCATCAATTTTTTTAGCCAATGTACTAAGTTTTGATACCAACTTCTCTATTTTGTACAATCATGGGTTATGACATTATCATTTGGGTAACTTTATTTCATAAGACTTACAAATTAATTAAAGAATTATAGTGACATTTTATGGTTGCTAATATATATTTAATAAATTAAAAAATTTGCAAGCTTCTTGAGTTTGGGTTCCTAAACATTTAGGTTAAGATTGTCATCAAAATCTACTCATAGTTACCACCATTAAAATCAAGTCCTACTACATCAAAAGTCATTTTTTCATGTCTATTATTATATTTTTCATTTACTAATATTGAGCTAGTTGTAATTCTAACATACGTGTTAGTTGTTAATATAGTTTTTTATTCAACCTCATCATAATATGTTCAATACTATTCAAGTTGAAACTTCTTTTATAAAGATCCTTCTTTATCTCATTAGTAGTAAGACTTGCACTATTTTTATATTTAAAATATGGACTTCTTTTCCCCTCTCCTAAATTGACTTATTTTTCGCAAGGAAAAATAATAAATTATTCTACCTTTGTAAAAATTCATTAATATATCATTTATGTCTAAAGTTTAATTTATTATACATCCACATTCAATAATCATGAATTTTCATTTTCTGTATTAAATTAGCATAAATTATTTAAATATTAACTTACAAATATTATCAAATAAAAAAATTTCTTCACCATATTATCACAAAAATAATAAATAATCAAAAACATTAAATAATCAAAGGCATTTCATAAAAAAGTTAGTGAACAATTATTTATACATATTTATTGAAAAAACATTGTCAGTGATACGAAAAAGTTGAAGAATCATGAATTCCAATCACAAATGACGTTGGGGAGACGAAGAAATTGAAGGATCACAAACTCCAATCACAAATGGAGAGAAAGAAGATAAATAGAGTAAATAGGCAATACAAAGCAAAGACAAGACAACTCTGTAATTCTGCAAGTTTAATATATATTGAGTCTGAAAGAGAATCTCCCCATAACCAAAGCTGCTTTTGCAATGGCTATTAAGCAATGGCTATTTAATTTTAAAAAATGTGCGTGATTTTTAATAATACAAATATAAAAAAAAATCATTTCTTCATGTATTTTAACATTCAAAATAATATAATTAACTGATTTAATATATATTATGTTAACTAATATATTTTATAAAAATTATAATTTTTATCTAAAATAAACAAAGTATAAACGTTATAAATTTTATTTAAAATAAGAAAAACAAAAAAATAATTTGACTAATTAAAATTCATTGATCAGCTCCTACCGAATTTCATTTGACAAACCTAGCTAATTGATATCCAATTAGTCATGGCTGATTGAAATTTAGTCCGTCAAAGTGACCAACTACAATTCGGTTGGTTGTATTCAAGCAAAACTCAATTGACCACCTTGGCCGATGAAAGTTAGTTATAATTATAAAAAGGTTTTAAAGTTTTATCTAAAATTTTAATTTATTATATTAAATTTATACTTTATTATTATATTTTATATTTATTTAATGCATAAGTTAATACTAATATGCATGTAAAATATATGCATATACCATTAATTATACTTTAATAATATATTGAACTATTTTAATTTGACATATATTTAAGTATTCATATTATATATATATATATATTTCATATATTATTATGTATTAATAATATATTTAAATGCTTTAATTTAATATATATTGAAACATTAATATATATCTTATTCTAAAAATATTTTTTCAGCACTCATACAGTGACAAGCTACAAATTTGTAGCCTTTTGATGAAAATAAAATAAAATAATATAATTTTTTATATTTTTACCTAAAAGTCAGCTGGAATTTTTTTTAAAAAATTATGCAATAAAAAAGTAGTTGAATTGTTAGTCAATATTCGCAAACATTATTGTAGAGTGAACGTTTAATATATTTCAATATTGTCTACTATAAATAGACCAATAAAATTGTAATATCTAAACTTCAATATTCATTGTGTCATATTATATATATAATACTAGACATAGATGTCGTGAATTTAGCAAATATGGAAGTAGGTTTTAAGAGAATCTCATATGTACTATCTTGATCAGTAATGTTGAAGCAATTTATTTATTTTTGATGGGTGAAAGTTAGTATTATTATTTTGTCATCATAATGCTCTAACCAATAAACTAACATATCTTATTTTTTATTTGTATAGCGAACAATGTGCTTTTTACTCTAGAAACACACTGAAATAACGTTTTCAAGGTAGTTTTAGAGGTATTTTTGGACAGATCTAATCATTTAACAAAATAATTGAACAAAATAATCATAAATAATTATATAAGTATGTTAAAAGTAAACTTCTCTAAAAAAAATACATTAATATACTTACATGTCAATTAATACATGGTTTGGTCTAATAAGATTTTGTAAACCATGTCTACATAGAATTTTTCATTGTTCTACTTGATATGAGCAAGTGGTAGAAATCTTACCCAGACTATCTAACTCAACACTGTCTTAAAGAGTGAGGCTAGAGTCCAGTGTCATGATCTTTATTTTTATATTAATTTCAATTATGTGATGTTTAAACCAACTTATTGCGTGTCCCTCAAGTAATCCACTTTCCCCTGTTGGGTCAAACAATATTGCCAAAGCTAAAATTCAAATTGAAGCTATCAAAATGGTCTGGGTCTTAGAGCTATAGCCTGCTTAATCCTGAAAAAAAATATAGATGGTTGGAATATCAAGATAATGTCCCTTTTGAGAAAAATGGCTTTCGGCCTAATTCTATTTGGGCCCTAAGGTCTCGGCTCTCATTGTTAACCGTGGGGATAAAACATCCCTTTTTTTTTTTTTTTATAAAATGATTTTTGAGAAAATTATAAACTATTTTATTATGAAAAATCTGGTGTATTTCACATCTCGCTTTGTTGTTTTTGTTATTTATGAGGAAATGCACAATAGAAAGCATTTTTTTTTCCTTTTTCTCTTGATTGAAAGAAAAATAATAACAGCATAAAGTCTTCAGCAGCTAACTGTAATGAATTGAATATAGTTAAAATAAATAAATAAATAACCTCTTCTACTTAATTTTAATTAAAATTTAATATTTTTATTTTAGTTTAAAAATTATTTTTTTATATTATATTACAGGAATCGAATCTTTAATATTATCATACCCCCACCTAACTCTTACCGCTTGAACTAATCTCAAGTGACTGTGTTTTGTTTTATTTTGAAATGCACATGAGGAATACATAGCTTCTTACTGTTGATTTTAAAAGGTTTAAGAAAATGTCATTATTATATTTTAAAATTTATGTATTAATTTATAATTGAATTTTGGCTCAGCAGGGTAAAACATAATTTATCCAAAATTCAATATACTTATACTATATGTATATTGGGCCAAATGCTCACCACTAAAATGTTGATGGCCCTAATGCTTGTTGGCCCATGGCCTTTCTATTTTATTGGTTCTTTTGTTGCCCCTCATGAAGTGTCTTCTTCTAACCACAGAAAAAAAAAAAGATTAAATGTCTACTTTTGCTTTGATCCTGTATGGGTCATAGCTATTCTTGATGTACAAACGTTAATTTACATATTACATTCGTAATTTTAGAAATTTTTGTATACACTGATAGTAAACGTTTGACTAAATAATGTAAAATCTCGATCAAGCATGAAAATTATCACGAAATTTTTTTTAGAAAAAGACTAATTTCATATTCTCAAATCTTAAAGGAAAAAAAATTCCACCCAAACATTGTTACAAATGATGTTAAGATTTTATATAAAAGATTTAATAAATAAATTATGTTACACAAAATTAAAAGTCTAGACAATTTATAGTCAACTTTTAATATGAAGGTAATAAATTGCATAACTTCCAAATATAAGTTGATTTTTTTAACTAAATTTATATACACGTTTTTATATTTTTAATATCAAATTTTTTCATCAAAACAAGATAGGTATATATATTTTTAATAATAAAATAATGAATGTATAATTTAATAAGAGAATCATAGTTATTTGTAAAAAAATATACATTTATCATATTATTATTAAAAAATTATACGCATGTTATGTTTTGATTAAAACTTTTGATAATAAATGCATAAATAATTGTATATGATTTTTTTTCCTTTAACCGATTAATTTACAATGAAAACTTGAAGTCATTGGGCCATAGCTTGGTTTCAAGCTTTGCAGGCCCAATCCCGAATAAAAGAGGACTTCTGTCATTGAGGCTGCGCCATCTAGTCCAAAAGGGAAG
Source organism: Erythrophleum ivorense (assembly GCA_026724425.1). Classification (NCBI taxonomy): domain Eukaryota; kingdom Viridiplantae; phylum Streptophyta; class Magnoliopsida; order Fabales; family Fabaceae; genus Erythrophleum; species Erythrophleum ivorense. Next base: position 31,109,994 of record JAIUCV010000002.1, on the reverse strand, counting down.
AAGCTTTGCCTTGTGATTAATTTTTTCAGTCACGACAAGTTAAAAATGTTAGCATAAAATTTATATGTAATTTTTAGGTATTTATTATTAACTGATAAAAATATAATATAAAAATTTCTTTTTCAGTTCAACAACAGATTTTTTTTTAAAGTAAAAACTATGTTATATGTCATAATTTAATAAAAAGAATAAATTTAAAAAATTTGTTTATTTATCCAAAAAGTTAATATTTCACCGTTTAATCAAACGTGACAAATCTTTTCTCTCCTTGTTGTTAAAGGTGATTTTTTGTTTCATTTTTATTTTCAGCTTTTTGTAAGAATTCACTTGTCGAGTACTTATTTTCTTCTCCTAACTTTTTATTTTTCTTTTAATAATGTCCTAAGACAAAAGAGCTCTAATTGTCTAACAACAATGTGTCAGCCACAACCTAATAAAATAATATTCAATAACACAAAATTGTCATAGTTTTCAATTGTGTTTACTAGTTTATGATTAAAAATGAGAAAGTCTCTTATTTTAATCTACAAAATTTTGGCAGTTTAAAATAGTTACAATCATTCATGTGTACAATGTACATTTCAGATAATTTTAAAGTAAATCTCACTTTAAACATATGTGCGCAAATATTTTTTATTAACTCAGTCGATCAAGAATTGGGCTAATTACTAACAGATGTCTCGTCTCACAGTCAATGTTACTATCAACTACATGGCACATTGAATGATATTCACGTACGATTGAAAGATTCAGATTAAAATTTCAATTGAAGTTTACAATATTAGTATCATAAAGTAGATGTCTCGTCTCATAGTCGATGTTACTATCAACTAGAGGGTACATTGAATGATATTCATGTAAAAGATTCAAATTAGAATTTCAATTGAAGTTTACAATATTAGCATCATAGAATTTTCGTGGAAAATGAATTTCTTAGTCAAGAAAACTAGGAATCAGAATCCTCACATTGTTCTTATTGTGAATGTAAATGAAAGCAAATGGGGAGAGAGTCACGCCATTCAATGAACATTGAGCACTAGCATTATTGGAGCAGAGCCATGCCCCCCACAAATTAGTATTAAAATAAAAATAGAAGGCGCTTCTGTCCCAAAAGTTAATTAATTAATTAACTAAAAAATATAAGGCTTTTCTTTTAAAGGGTGATTTACAGCATCATGTACAACACAAACCGCACGCGCACTGCCCCACCTGGATTCTGCTTCGAACCCATCATGTTTCGCCCCACCATCAACCCCTTCCATTTCATTTTATATTCTCCGTATGCCTTCAATTCATGCATCTCCCTTCAATCCATACAATACAAAACAAATACTTATATCGTTTTCACTTTTAAATTCTTGTATTTAACTTAAAAATTTTATAGTTTTAACATTTTTAATTTAATTCTTATAATTAAATTACTATTAGTTTATCACTATGTTATATGTTAGTGTGATTAATTATGTATTATTTTAATTTTTTTGAATATGTATAATGCTTACAAATAAAAAGGATAGAAGTAAATGATGGAGTGAATTCTATCATGCGTGGTGTGATGTCACTTATTATAAATAAATTTAAAAAAATCAAAATACTAATTAAGCCCTAACAAAATTCAACACACTTCCTCAACTTCCTCGCCTTGCAATCCATATAATATTTTTGTGGTTGGTGCTATTGTTCATATGCCATGAATGCATTTGGCGGAGTAACCTTTGAGATCCTCGCATTGTGCGATAGATGACACACCCACACTTAAATCTAATTATAAGTTGGATTCATTTAAATAAATACCATTAAAATTATGTTTAGGCTCTTTTTTTTTTTTCAGCCATGTATGACTCAAAAAACATTCAAATAGGCCTAACTCCACCCATTTTCTCCTTTAATATTAGTTTTTTCAAGGACTAATTTCTCCATTTGATAGTTAGCTACTTCTTTCACTTCGAAAATTTGAAAAAAAAATCCTCTAAGAATTTAAAATTAAAAAAGATTAAATCAATTTACAAAATAACATTTAATATTGCTAAATATAATTTAATTATGAATAACACCTACTTCTATATTTACCAAATCCATTTATTAATGAATGATATAATATGTATTAGTTATATCGTTTAAGAACATAATTTTTTAATAAAAAATATATATAATTATTCATTATTTTTTGATACAGTTAATCTTTATTTAAATTTTTCTACTTCAATTACATGGCGAAATTATTTTTATATTTGATATGTATAAGTATCTCATTTTTAATTATAATGATATCAACACAAAATATTATGTTCTCTCTTTAAATTGTGTCAATAATTGATTCTCAAATTTCATTTAAGAAAAAAGTAAAAGAAAAGAAAATTAAGAAAGATTTAAACAAAATTTAAAAATATTATAATAAAATAATAAAAGAATTTTCATGCCAAGCTTGAGCTCAAGCTTGGACTAGGTTTAAAAAAAATTAAACTGTTCCACATGTAATTTTTTTTAAAAAAAATAAGTCTATTTTTTATTTTATTTTTTAAATTTGTTTTCATTTTTTAAAAACCGATTTTTGCCCGCGAAGGGCTTTACTCACACTCTCTGCTCGACGTTCTTGCCTTTCACTCCCTCCTCGGATCTCTCAACCACACCTTTCTGCCATTGATTGTATCGTTTCTTTAAGTTCCCAGACGCAACATTCTTAGCAGCACGACAGCTTCATTAAAACCGGCATGTTCACTCCCAACCATGACTGACACATGCATCATGTCAGATACTAGCTAGCTTTTCTCACAAGATTGTATAAACTCAGGTTTACCCTACTCCTGGGAATACCCTCCCTCCAAACCAAAAACCGAAAGAAAAATTATACCCACCTTTTGAATTTGCTCTTAATTGAATTGAGATGACGTTAACTAATTTCTCATTTCTCATGTCTATCCAAAAGATTTTTTAGTATTAAGGTAAGTTGGTCTATCACTTTAATTTAATCGAAGATAAACTATTATGTGTTCGCCTATACACCATTAGTTTATATATATATATATATATATATTTGTTTATTTGTTAGTTCGTTACATAGACCGCGTAGTACCAAAGTTTGTAGAGTCAACTTAGCGTCAAAAATTAAAAAGAAAACTCAAATAGGCACTTTGATCCTATCAAATGATTATAATTTTTAATGTGAGAGGAGTATTTTTAGATTTTATTATATATATCAATAGAAAATTCTTTCAGAATCCATCATTGTCCCAATTGAGATGAGATCATTTAAAGCCCAAATTCATCGTTTTTATATGTTTTGGGTTATCTTAATTTTTGTCTTATTTTTTGTATTTTCCATACTTTTATTTAGAAATTAATTAGAACAAACAAATGAATACTTTTTGCTCAATTTTAACATAAGCTTTTCATGAATAAAAGTTTCAGATTTTGCTTGTTCAAATTTTCTATTTTTTTTTTTAATTTTTTGAGTGTTCCGCTGAATTAGATTGTGTGATTGACAATAAAACTCAAAGGACTTCATCCAATGATTTTTCTTATTCTTCCTTCACTAATCTTAGTTTTTAAATTCGAAAAGGGAGGAATATAATTGTTTACGATGATTTTTAATGGGTGCATTTTATATGAGAGAATTAATCTATAGAATCTAAAGAAGTGGTTTAACGCCATGCTGGCACGAGTGTTCTTTAATCTTCTACAAACTGTTCACTAACATGCCCAATTAGAAAACCAGCACCAGCTAGCTAGCATCTCATTCCCAAAATGTTGCCAGCCATCTAGAGTTTGCAATAGATTAATTCTTGACTCTACTAGCATCTCATCTCAATCTATAGTGATTAATAAATTAAAATACTTGCAGTTGCACTAGATGTCTCGAACGTTTCCACCAAATAATTATTACAGTCAGATCTTATTAAATTATTTTACATAGATTGAAACTAGTCAGTAACCCACTTTTTTTTAATTAGAGCGAGCCACGCAATAATTATGAAGAATTTTATTTTAAGAGGGTTCCAGAAAAAAGGTTATCTATCTTATTCAATAATATGGCATGTGATCTTCAAAGTATGAACATGATCCTCTTATGTAATCTGATAGTCATGAGAGAAGGAGATATATATATGTGTGTGTGTGTGTGTGTGTGTGTGTGTGTGTGTGTGTATAATGTCTTTTTATGCTTTTATAATGAATTATACTAGATTTATTTTTCCTTCTACATGATCCTCATGTTGCATATAAAAAATCCAAACCCACATAGTATTATCATGTTAAGTATCCCATTCCCACTTATTTGGCAGGTGGGATATGCGAATTTTAGAATATCAAAATCCATAGGACTTAGCTATGAACAATTCTTTGTCATTCTACAAACTGATAAAGAAATTCTCACATGACAATCATTTATCGTTATTTTGGATTCTCAATATTTGGTAGTTCCACATACTCTTGTACAATCCGAAAGCATTTTATTTTTTTACAAGTTGTTGTAGTTCGTAAATGTTTGTTGTGTCTTTAGCGTACAGAATGTGACAAAAGGTAGCGTATATTCTTCCATTCTTTTTGCTTTCCTCACATTAATAAGATCCAATTTGACTCCATTTTTGCTTTCCACTTACTTTTTTATTCTAATTCTTTTTTTATAATATGTGTCACTAATATATGTGTGTGTGTGCGCGCGCGCGTGCAAGGAGAGAAAAAGAAAAAAAAATCTTTTACAATTTCTTTTATATTTATAAAGTTATAAGTACTTTTAGAGAACACTATTTAAAATTATTATAGTCAACTATAATATAAAATTATCTTGATTTAGGATATAACATAAACCAAAGAAAAAGGAATTTTAGATATATATATATATATATAGAGAGAGAGAGAGAGAGAGTATTATTTAGAATGATGATAGTATAAGATCATGGGAGTCTTAGAGATATAGAGGTATAGGCTATAGGGAGCTCAATCTTTCTTAGACTTATATAAGAAGCCCGTGGTGTAAGCTTGTGTGATACCATTAGGTGAATGAAGAAGATAAAGATGATGTAAAAGGTAAGCAATGATGAATTGAGGATCTGATGACGTTGAAGAATTTAGGACCCCTTTTAGCCCTAAAAAGGCTTCTTGTTCCAAAAGGTGAGCTAATTATAATACTTCAATCAAGTGATTTCATAGAGTTGTATAAGTTGTTTGACCAAAGTGTCTTTGTCATGTTTGAGTTGTTCTAAGGTTGTAATGTTCTGAGCAAGTGACTTGTGTCAATTCATTATACATGGCTCAATGGATTATAACTATTTGAGTTCTTTGGGTGTTGGTGGAGTAGATTAAGTCATTTTAGGCCTATAGAACTTATATGCTTGTAAGGTTCCCATAACACTTGCTTCCAAGTCTATTAGTGAGATGATGAGCTAAGTAAACTCCAATAGAAGTGTCTTTTTAAAAGCTCTAAGAGTTGACTTCAGATTTGGGTCTTTGATGGTCATGCTATCTTAAGGTGGCCTTTGTAGTCTTATGGCCCCCAAGGGATGTTTGCTTTTGTTAGTTTGTGTTTGCTGATTAATCTATGAGATCTTGAAGAGGATCTTTAGTTGTTATATTTTGAATTTGATATTTTGTATGGTTTTTACTTTATTCTCAAGCTATTTGAGAATCTCTTACAATGATGAGCAATGGTGATGATTGTAAGGTCAAGCTTTTAGGAATATTTCGACAAAGTTGAGCAATGATTATTGATGTGAGTTTGGAATGCTTTCAAGCATTCTTTGTGATGTTTTCTTTAGCAACATCTGGTAGGCATCTTTCACCCTTTTAGTTGTTCTTTCTTACCTTTTTCTCCTTCGTGTGTGTTATTGCTCCCAATTGCATAGATTGTGAATCCTTTGAAGTCTTATAAATTTGTTGTGGATCAAGCTATGTGGTCTATGTTGAAGTGTCAATTTTTAACCTACATATCTTAAAGTTTAAATTCATGCAAGTCATAACTTTATACCTAAGTTCCCAATAGTGGAGCATTGCATCCTTGAGGTTATGTGCTTTTGATTCAAAGGTCGTGTAGATCTATACTTTTTTGGTCATATAGTTCGAGTTTACAATACATACCAAATGGTATTATCTTATCTAGGTCATGCCACAAGGTTGCATAAACATGTATGTTGTTTTATCACATTTTGAATATATTGTCCTTGGTTTCAAAACACTTGTTTCTTAATTTGCAATGCATGCCAAATTATGTACCTCATCTGGGTTGCATGCGAGGTCACATGGATCAAGTTTAAAGAGCATACTAGATGTTATTATCTCACTTGGGTCATGGCGAAAGGTTGCATGGATCAATTCAGGATATGGCTAAAAAAATAAAAAAGAGGAATCATGAAGAAAGATGGGGAGAGGAAGTATTATTCAATATGATTATAGTATAAGAACATGGGAGTCTTAGAGATTTGGAGGAAGAGATAACTTGTGGGGAGCTTAGTTCTATTGAGGCTTACATAAGAAGCTTGTAGTGCAAACCTGAGTGATCCTACATAAGTGAATGAGGAAGATAATGATGAAGAAAGACTTGATGAAGATGATGATGAATTTAGGACCCTCACCTTAGCTTTGAAGGGGCTTTTCATATATACTCTAAAAGATGAGCTAATAATAATATTCACATCGAGTGTACTATGAGAACTATATAAATCCCCTAACCAGAGTGTTTTTGTCATATTTGAGCCATTCTAAAGTTATATTGTTCAGAATAGATAACTTATGTCAGTTCATTATATATGATTTAATGGATTATAATGGTTAAATTTTTTAAGTTTTAACAAAGTGGATAGGATTATTTTGGCCCCATGAAACTATTAGGTTTGTAAGATCACCATAAGAAAAATATTTAAATTATTTAATTGTATTAAATAATAATTTTTTTTAGGTGTGATTCTATTCTTACATTTTTATAACAACTTTTGTGAAATAGTTTAGCAATTAATTCGCAATCACATCAGCCTCTAATACAATTGTACCTAACCTGGCCCAAAAAAGAAAATACACTTCTACCAAACAGAATATAAGATATTCATTCATCAACATTTATAAAACGTAATTAATTACGGTATAATTCTAGTTAACAATGTAATTAATTAGTAGATGTAAAATCTCTTGAATGATCCAAATCAAAGTCTGCTACCAATCGGAAAACAATTTAAGAAATAAATAATTGAAATTACTTACGAAGAAGTATTAACTCAGACGTAAACTGGGATATATATATATATATATATATATAAGCACCAACCGTTTAGTCACACATAGATTGAAAAGATAAAAAATACAAAAGTTAAATTAAAAACCACACACACACACACACAACAACAACAACAAAAAAAGACACACAAGCTTAGTTGATAGTTGATACAATTATGGCTTGACATTGGAAGGAATAAGGAAATATGCGGAGTCCAGAGCAGCTGTGTAGGATATGTTATAAATATTATTCGATTGTCCCTCTTGTTTCATGGATTAGGTGTATCTAGTACATGTCATTATTTTTCTATATCTTCCTTCCCAAGCTTTTCTTCTATTCGTGCGCATTGCACATGCACCTTAGCAATTTGGACATTTCTATTACTGGCACAACCTGTGCGTTAATTAGCCGAATAACATCCCATTTAGCACAATAATTATATCTAAATTATAATGCTACACATCTATCTTATATAATAAAATTTGAGTTAACCGAATATATATATAAGGAGAAAATTACATCGTTAATTTTGCTTCTAAACTGTTCATAGAATTTTTTTTAAAAAAATTCATTTTATTTTTCTCAATTTTTTTATTTTTTTAAATTTAAATTAAATCACATAATTAATCCGAGTTTCATATAATTGCATAGAACCCACATCTACTTATTCACTAATTATAAAATATTTTGGTGTTTTATTAATTGAAATACGTGCTGTTTCATGATTTTGTTTTATATAAATAATAGATGCAAAAGTATTTTGATCAAAATAGATGTAATTGTAACTCATCTTTTACTATAGAGAAAATAAGTATGTTTTTTAGTTTCAAGGGAGAAGAATATAGATTTTTTAAATAAAGAGAAGAATTATGTAATTTAAAAATCTTTCAGAGGAGGAGAATGTAATTTGTATTGGTTGCTAGTGTCAAATTAGGGTTTGAATTTCAAAAATTATTAATAAAACTTATCAAAATTTGAAATAAATTCTTAAAAGAAAAACTACGATCACAACACGACTTATAATCATATGTATTCACTATACATTAAACTGAATGAATTGGACAAAATGCCTCTTCAGATATTGCTAGCTAAGCCACTTTATGTATGGGGTTTCACATCTGATCCGTGTCAGCCAAGTTGGGTTTTTCGTTGGGATGTTTGAATAATTTATAATTGTGCAGCCTAAGAACTGAAGAACGTGTAATCATGGAAATACAGCCACACTGTGCTAGTTGGAATAAAAGAAAAGAAAAAAAAAAAGAGAAATTTGCATGCTCAAAAGGCAACTTTATGTGTTTAGTAATGGCAATTAGCAAGCAAGCTTGAACATGAATTGCTTGTTAATTGGCAAAAGACGAATTCTTAGGGTAGTCTTAAGTATGAGGTATTGCTGTAACTTTATTCTTTAAGCAGACAAAGGAACAATAGCGAAGAGGTTTGAACTTTGGTCCATTTTGAAACATAATTTAGTGTGTGGTTAGTGTAGGAAATATTTTGAAATTAAAATAATTCAAATATAATCACAGCAGAAGAAATTGTATACTTGGTAACAGGTGCACTCAAATTTTTAAACGCTCATATTTTCTTATTTGTCTGCTAAGGTTTAGGTGTTACTTTAATTCCTTATTTATACCTTTTAAGAAGAAATCTAATAGAATACTTATAAATTATCTTTAAATTAACGAGATAGAATGTGATAATTTATAGATAATTTATCTTTAAATTGATAAAATATAATAGCTCATATTAAATTTAAAAAATTTAAAATCTAAATTAATCATTAGATAATAATAATTATTCTAATAATTTAATTAATTAAATCAATTAAATTAATAAATCGAGTTAAGTTATAACTTGGATCAGCTCAACTTGAATGTCCCAAATCCAACCATTAGAGAAATGGAAGTCTCAAGGAATGAGGATGTGCTGAATGACTAGATATATAGGTGGGTCTTCCCAAATCTTGAGTGTGCTTGGAAGGTTGGAAGAGAAAAGTGAAAAAAGAGAAAGGGAGATGGAAAAAATTAAAATGCTATTTGGTATGTTGGAACGGGAAAATTTATGGATTTTGTTTCATATTTTTTATTGTACTTTTTATTTTATCCAAATTACATAGGAAAGTTATGTTAAAAATTAAAAAGAAAAAAAATTATTTTACCTCAAATAACAATAATATTTTATATTAAAAGATTTTAAAATTTGAAATTAGTTTTAAAAATTCAAAAATAAAAAATTTTAATTTGAGATTCTGAATTATAATTTTTTTGTGCAGTTAAAATATTTAGTTTTTAGATCTTTTAAAATAATTTTAAATTTTAAAAGTTTTAAATATAAAATTATAAATATCTTTAATTTGAGATTATCAACTGTAATTTTTTTTATTTTATGTTAATTGATAAAAATTAATTTTTTTAACCTTGAACACATGAATTCTTGTGGACGATGAATACCAATTGACTCATAATTCTACAATAATACGTTTTTACTATTTTACCACGAATTTTTTGCACAAAATTTGGAACCTTGAGACCCAGAATTATTTGCAATTTGACAATTTTGGGCCCGTTTGAAATGTAAGGGAGAATGGAAAGAAAGAGAAATTTTTTTTGTAACATCTATTTTATTTTTGTAATTATTACTCAATCATTATATAATATTATTTATTGATCATTATTTAATTATAAAAAATAAAAATAAAAAAATTATTTTTTTATTTTTAAAATCATTTTTTTATTTTATTTTTATATTTAACTTTTTATGTATTCAACAAACTTTTTATTTCATTAGAAAATTATCTATGCCGGCCTTTTTAGCCATAGGTTGTAGCTAACGTTTTCACAGTAAAATAATATTATAAGATATAAGTAAATTAATTTTTTTAAAATAAAATTATTTATTGTTCAAAATTTCAATAAAAATTATCATAAAATAGTTAAATAGTAATAAAATCATATAAAATTGAATTGATTCACTTTAAAACATAGAAATAAAAATTAATTGAGTTAACCCACATTAGGCTAAACTATAATTTAGCAGGGTGATATAGGTATATGTGAAGTAATACAAGTTAACGCAAAGTTATGAGATTTCACTATTTAAGCATAAATGATGTCTGCATAGTTAACAGTTTTTTTTGTTTGTTTTGCCACAATGCATAGTCAGCAGTTTAGAAATATAGATAAGGAGCTCCAAAATGAAAATTCAAAACATATATTTGAGGTGGATTTATTAATTGTGTTTGTGGCTTTGTTATTATTCTTCATGCCTAATGCCTAAACCTGGGATCTATCGATGAGATTTGGAGAAAACATTGCTTTGTTTGTCCTCTGCTTCATCGTTACTGTACAAAATTGGAAAGAAGACCCCTCTACGATACCTAGATATTTATGATTATTTTATGAGTAAATTATATAATTTTTTTATTTAAAAAAATACATATATATATATAGACTTCCATTTAAATAAAATGTTATTCTATATTTTAGAGAATAGAAGGTATTTTAATTAAAAATTTAAAAGTAAATTAAAATATGCATTAACTTTTTATGTCAAAAGAAATATATATAATTTACTCTAATTGTATTACCATCCCAAATGTTTATTATTAAAAATATATCAGCTTAAGTATATCTCAGCTTTGCAAGTCAAAACAACTCCTAAAGAGCTTCTCGTGAATTAACTAACCCTTGAAACGGGCATTTCATAACCAAGTTGAGCTTTAATAATAATAATAATAATAATAATAATAAGACATGAATTGAAAATCTCCTTTGAATTGATCACTCTCACTGGAATTAGTTTCCCAATTAAAGGTTGTTCAGTTAATATTAAAGCATTTAAAGTAGAACAATCTAGACAGAGGCATTCATATCTCCTCTTTTTTTTTTTTTTAAACAACTATTCTTCCTTTCCAAAAAGATACTTAAATTATATAATTTTTGTATTATAAAAATATATACAAATTCTTTTAGATCTAAAGTATGACTACAATATCATTAAAATTAATATTGATTTCTTTTATTAAAAATATAAATTACTCAAAAAAATTTATTTTAATGTTAATCTATTTTGTGTTAAAAATTATAAATTTGATTTATTTAAAATTAAATAATTAATTATTTTTATATTAGTCAAATACATATTTAATATTTGTTATATTATATAAATAATAACTATATATTAGTCAAAATATATGTAATTATAGCTCATTTTTTACTATATGTAAGGTTAATATACTGGAATTTTTTAATTTTAAAAGAATAAAATATAAACTTTTAAAATTAAAAAAACTATATAATTTGAATATCTCAAAAACTGCAAATCCATCTCATTTCCCTTTGTCTATTTGCAAACCGAAAGGCGTTTTTATATTAATGTAAGGGTCAACTCTATCTAACATCATAAATACAGAATGAACCAATTTGTTCTTACCCTTTAATTTGACATGAAAGCCACGTATTTAAGTGTAGAAGTTTTTTTTCTTTAAATACTTCAAATGCACCCTTCTATATTTCTATTTGCCACACCCTGATCACGTTAGACGTAGAAAACGAAAGGGAAATATGATAGCAAAAGGCAAAAGTGAGCTGTTTTCATTTTGCTAATTTAAATGAAAAAAAGGAGGAAGTGCGGCTGGAGTGAATTTAGATTGTGCTCGCTCAAGTAAATATATCATGACAATTTTGAATGAGACTTAACTGTAATATATTTATATATGTGTTTATAATTAATTTGATTTATTTTTTTTATATATAAAAAGCACATTGAGCTAAGAATTTTCTAATAGTTTCTTTGCCTTTGAATCCCGCGTGCGACTTTCCTGCCACTTTATAGCCCTTGGAAAGTTTCCCGTGTCATTTGCTCATCATTTCTAAGCCCACGCCCAAAATGTGAGTGAGAGATATAAAGCTGGAGAACAACATTCTAAATTTAGGTCATACCAAAATTTAAGAATAAATTATATAATTTTTTTTATTCTTGTTAAAATTATATAAATTTTTTTTGAAACAAAAAATTATGTTATATATTAGTCTGATTTTATATTTTCTAACTAAATTATTTTTCATTAATCCTTTTGCATTTTTTTTGAAAATATTTTAATTAAAATAAAAATAAAAATATATTTTTTAAAAATAGAATAAAAATTATGTAATTTTAACAAATTCAAATAAAATCTATCTAAAGTAAAAAACTAAATACCTAAAATTTAAAAAAGAAAAAGAATTTTCATTTTTGTTCCAAGAGAGAAGTAAAGATACTCTCTTTAGGGTGCGTCCCCTCAAGAAGTTTCAATCCAAGACAAGAAAGCAAGGCATGGTCGAAGCTTCATTTTGCAACTCCAAGACCCCAAAATTGGTGATGCATTGCCATTCCTCAATGGCAGCGATGCAAATTGGCAACTTTCAAATTCCAATTTCCTCTATTTTTTAATCCTTCCAAATTACCAATTTTTCATAAATTAGAGGGAGAGAGAAAAGAAAAATAGAAATTTTCAGTTGGAGTAGCTGGATTTGGCTGGAAGACCTACTCCCGCAAGAACCTATTCACAATCTTCACGCTTGGCTCCACCACCTCCCTCTGCCAAATATCCGACCACCTCTCTCCGCCGCCTCCGCTTCCCAACGCCGCCCAGAACACCTCCGTCGCGTCCAGCCTCCCCAGGTCCCACCCCGCCCCTTTTAGCTGCAAGATCTTCCCTATCTGCCTCTTCCCTAGCTGACACGTGTTGTCCTTTATCGCCCTCACTGCCTCTTCGTATGCAGCCTTCCGTAGTAGATCCTCTTCGCTTGAACACTCTGTGCTGAGTCCTCCCGGAGGCGGGTATTTATTGAAATACCGGTCGAACTCCGGCACGCCGATGGCTTTCCTTAACCCCGTCCGGTTCGCCGAGTCCTCCTCCAAATCGTCCGCATCCGGGTCGAAGAACTCGGCTAACTCGTCCACCATTCCCGAGTCAAGCATGTCGTCGACTCGCTTCGTTAAGTAATCTGATAACACAGGAAATGACATGTCCACCCACAAGAAGCAGCACTTGTACCTCAACTCCGACGAGATCAAACTCGACGACGACGATGACCCGTCGAACACATTCAACCGCGGGTCGAATCGGTCGGAAAGCAGAGCGTGAACGAACGAATTAGACCCACCAACGACGATGGGAAGCTTCCTCCTCGAAGTAATGTCCGAGATAAGGGAGCCGCCGCGCAACCGAAAATCTAACTGCGTGAACTCTCCGTTTTCTGGGTCAACCTCACCGAGGAGATGGTGAGGGACGCCATTGCGTTCGTCCATGGGGATCTTGTTGGTGGTGATGTCGAGGCCTCTGTAGACTTGCATTTTATCTGAGTTTATAATTTCCGAGAAGGGAAAATGGGTTGAGAGGTCAACGGAGAGGCGGGATTTTCCGGTCCCGGTGGCACCCATTATGACAATCACCTTCTCTTTGCGGCGGTTGCGGTGGAAGACGGTGGCAGCGGCCATGCGTGGCCAACGGTTTCTTCTGCTCGTGGTGGAAGAAAAAAGGGTGAGCGAGGAATGGTGAAATTTAATGGGGGAGCAATGGTGAGAGTAGTGAGTAGAGAAGAAGGAAAGTCTCATAGGAAGAAGAAGAAGGGGTTGTGATTCTGGAGAAGTAGAAGAATCCTGAAGGTGAGGTAGAGATATATATACGGTGACGGTTGCTATGGATGCAGAGAGAGAGACAGAGACATATACGGAACAAGGAAGAAAGGGTGTGTGTGTGGGTATGGGTGTACCTGAGCGACAGTGAGTGCGAGAGTGGTGAGGTGGGTTTTGTGGCGTCAGAAATTGAGGTGAGAGAGAAATGGCAGCATTTCCCAAATAAATGCCAAATTGCAAATGAACCCCCCCAAAATGGCTCTGCTTTCCTTTGCTTTTGCCTCTCCGTTTCTTCTTCTGCTTCTATGCTATTTTGTTGCTGGTCTTAGCTGAGCTTGGCTTTCATTTTATACTCTGCTTTCTTTTCTCAATGCAAATGGAAATAAGACTCACTCTGTGATACTACAGTTAGTGGAGGGAGAAGGGAAATGATTAAGTGTGTGTTTGGATTTACTGTGGGTAAAATTGATTTTGGTAAACCTGAGTTTGCAAAAGTGAGTTTGTGTAAAAGTGGGTTTACTTAAATGTGATTTATGTTTGGAAATTTTAGTTGAAAAGTGATTTGAGTAAAATTAATATTGTTTGGATATTATATACCAAAATTACTTTTAGATATAAAATTATCAAAAAGAGTATTCATATTATTTTGTTTGATTTAATATTAAAAAACTACTTTTTTTTCTTAATAGCATTTAGCAAATAATATATCATAATACATCTTTTCATTCTTGTTAATACTAGGACTAAAATATAAATTAAAAATAAATATTTTAATTAAGTCTACAGATTTGCATAGCATAGAAATAGTGTATTACAATTACTTGAAACTACTAATAATTTCGTGCATGTATTACAATTTGGTCCCGAATGTTGTCTCGAAGTTGATCCATTTCAGATGAAGAGACAATATTTAGGCTTGGCAATGGATCTTGGCCAATGTGCTCATCAATGTCTCCTTCAAATTGGCTTTCATCTTCAAGATGGTTGAACTCAATATCTGTTGTAGAATTTCTTCTAATAAAATTATGTATAGCCATTGTTGCGCTAACTATTTGTACTTGTGTTTCAATTTTGAACTTTGGCATGCACTGCAAAATTTTAAACTTATTCTTCCATACCTCAAAAGTTCTTTCTATCGTACACCTCAAACTTGAATGGTAATAGTTGAATACCTCATTATCATTTTTAAATCTGGAAGAACGTCTAAAATCAGGGAGATGATAACGCTCACATTTATACGGACCAATGTATCCGACGGGGGTTGGATAGCCAGCATCCACCAGATAAAATTTACCTAATAAATAATTAAAGTATTATACATTAATTGTTGACAATTAAAAATTGTAACCATAATAGTGAGAGTATGAATATACCTAGAGAAGGATGGGGGAAGTTCATGCTCGGAGTCGTGAGAGCATGAGAAAATACACGAGCATCATGAGCAGTGCCTTCCCATCCAGGCAAGGCAAACGTGAAACACATGTCCCAATCACATACAGCCATGACATTTTGTGTTGGATGCCCTTTTCTACCAATAAATCTTGGTTGTTCACTAGGGCTAACCACGCATGGTATATGAGTTCCATCAATTGCTCCAATGGCATTCTTAAAAAATGGCCAGTATCGTGGGTCATTTCGAATCTTTGGATGGCTTGAACCAAATGTTTGATCTTGTGGCTTAATGTATTTGAAGGCCAATCTCATGCAAGCATGCAATACTGCATGCAAATGCCTACTTATAGTCTCTCCTGAACGTTGAAACCTTTCTTGTAGCATTCTATTACATACTCCATGGCCAACCATATTTAAAAAAATTGCAACCATCTCTTCAATTCCCATGCCTGTAGTGTGGTTCAACCCACATTCAACTAATTCAATGCAAAATTTATGAAACACATGTTTTTCCATATGAAACATCTCATAACAGCGAGTGGGATGCCCTTGTAATATTTCTTGAACCCAAGAATGACCAGTTTGTTCACTCGTTCTACATGGTTGTTTACATAAATATGTCGCTGTGTAGGTACCAATTAGTGCAGCCACATGAATTTGTTGCTCTTGAAAAAGAACTTGTGTCATTTCAGTTTCCATTTCTCCATCTTGTATTTCCTTAAATTCCATTTATACCTAAAAAAAAAGCATTATAGGATGAATATAAACCCCAAAAGCATATTCTGAATATAACGATACATTACAATCACAAATCCATAAAAACACAAACTCATAAACCTCCTCACTTGACAAGAGCATAGTTTGAATACTATCACAAAACGTAAAAGCATAATTTGAATACAAAAGCATAATTCGAATAGAAAAGCATAGTGCCATCATAAACCATCAAAACATAACCCAAATACAAATTCAAAGTCAACTCATGGTGGAGATTTCATGAATGGAAGTGGATTATCTGCTGCATGTCGAAGCCAAATCAACCTCCGATCCTCATAACCATGAAAGGTGGCAAACATCTCCCGATTTTGTTTATATATCATCATCTGACAACATTTTTCATATCACACAGGATCACTGACGATCTCATTGATTAAGTTCAGCTCGCCCATAACTTCTTTCATTGATGTTCCAGGTGGTTCTGTAGGACCGGAACGACATGTATTTGCAATGACACTTATAGCATCAGCTATCTTTGATGCTGCAGGAACTTTGGCCTTACTTGTCCGCTCACCAGGGTCAGCTCTTTTTCTCTTGCCACCACTTATTTGGCCACTAGTCCCCTGGGATGGACATAAATTGATATTTGCAACTATTTCAGTTGCCCCAATACTGTCATCTCCACTATCACCAGATCCTTCTTCTATATCTAGCCCAATATTGTCTAGGTTCGGACGGTACCCATCCTCGCTCTCAAGCGGGTCATTCGGGAATGTCATTGACGATGGTGCCCATGCAAATTGTCCAGTTGCAACTACATCTTTAAAAAGAATAATTAAATATTGGGCAAATGGAAGTCCCTTATACCTAAATTTCCCATATTGTGGATTTTCCTGCATATATAGAACAACTCATCACTTTCACAAATAATCAAGCAAAAATAGAAAAATTCCCAAACAAATACATGATGCATAACGTACCAATTCTTTCTTCTCCCACCACTCATCAGGTGCATCAACGGTCATCTTCAGACTATCCCACTCTAGGCTTGTTTCTTTGGCAAATAATTTATGCCATACTGACCATTCTTTTTTTAGGCTATCCCATTTGTTTTTTAGTTGAACTCTATCATAACTTCGTCCAGTCAATCTATTGAATTGCTTAATAACAGCCTTCCACCCTTTTTTCGTTAAGGTTGTTCCATTGCGTTCCCCCTTTTGAACTTGGTCCAAGCATGTTTTAATAAAATGTTCGGTTGTTCTTGGATCCCATACAGCCTTTTTTTGAGAACTCATTTTTCTATGTAGCCAAAAAAAGTATAAACAACTAAAACCAGTATGCACAAATTTTCAATAAACTCACATACATTAATAAGTATGAATATACATTAATAGCATTCATATTATTTTGTTTGATTTAATACTAAAATCACTTTTAGATATAAAATTACCAAAATCACTTTTAGATATAAAATTACCAAAAAGAGTATTCATATTATTTTGTTTGATTTAATACTAAAACATTACTTTTTTCTTAATAGCATTCAACAAATAATATATCATAATACATCTTTTTATTCCTGTTGATACTAGGACTAAAATATAAATTAAAAATAAATATTTTAATTAAGTCTATAGATTTGCATAGCATAAAGTCTACAGATTTGTTGGAAAGAGGAGGAAGAACATTTCCATGGAAAAGGGACTTAGCTTGAACTCACTTCTATTTTATTTGCTTTGCTTACATCAAATCATCAAGTGCTTGGATATTTACAGGCTTACAAGGTGACTATATTCATGAACTCTATTAAATACCCAATATATGAATCAATCTTAATTAGATACATGAACCATACCAATATAAGCACATGAACTATAGTAGTCTAGGTACATAAAAACGTTTTTAAAAATTATCACATTACAATTTCCAACAGTTAAAGGGAGGGAGTTCTTGATATGCACTTGAGCTCCACCAATGCGTCTGATGCCAATTAATGACTACGATTGTATGATATACTCTTAGGACACCTCACTAGATTGCACAATCAAAATGAAAAAGCCATTGCACATGTAGCACCCAATCAAGGCCAAAATTGACCACATAGAATATCAAAGTAAACATGTAAAATAGAGATCACATCAATTTATAATGAAGGGAACTTGCATCAACAATTGCTGCTCAAATTGGCTATCAAAATATGCCATGCAAATCAAATTATCCTTTAATCTCCGATTTCACTCATTTTATCAGTGAATGAAAACCATATATTTTGCTTCACTTAACATTAACCAAGATAAAGCTCCAAGTTTATAGAACAAACATAAACCACAGGAAGCAATATAGCAAATGACATCGATCGACTACGTACCTCAAATAAATGATCTAGGAAGAAGTGACTAAAAGAGCCAGCAGATATCAATAACAAATATTGCTTCCGTGTGAGGGGCACCTGCAACATATATGAAGTGAAAGCATTCATTTAAAGCATTTAAGAAACTAATATAGAAATTTAAAGACAAGGTTTCTTCATGAGAAAACCAATAGGACCCGCCAATCAAATTTATAGACAGGGTGTCTCTTCCCTGTGCCCATGCATTTGCTATCCTCGATCATTTCTTACTCCAATAAGTTGGAGAATATAGGAGCAAGTGCAGATTAAAGTAGCTCAAAGTTAATAGATTTGTGAGCTGAGGGAGTGACTCACCCTGGGGACAGAATCAAGGAGCTAATTTTGAAGAAGAAACTTGGAAATCCAAGAGTAGAGAAAAGAGAGAGGAACTCCCAAGATAAGAATGTAATAGAGAGGATGGTGGATGAGATCAGGAAGGCGGGATCCAATGGAATCAGCAGAGTCACTGATAAGGGAGGCAAGCCACTCAGAGAAGGAACCAATATCGGGACCGAAGAAGGCGTTAAGGGCGTAGGTGAGAGTGTGGTGGGGGCTGAATCTGCCGTTGCTGACCGCCGTGAGAGCCACGCCCGAGCCCATGGCATACATCATGTGGGGACCAGGGCCTGGCATGGCGGCGTTGCGACCACCTCAAATTGGCAGACGGGGGTAGAGAGAGAGAGAGAGATGGAAGGAGGTTAGCAGTTCACAAGTCCCAGGTAGCTTAGCTTGAGGGGAAAATGGTGGGTAATATAGTTAACTGGGTTTTGTTATTAATTAGTTTAAGTTTCCTTATTCAACCTCCTCACTTTCACATTCACAGCAACCTCACCATTACACCTCCCCACCGCCCTCGGTGTCCTCCCCTCCTCCTCCTCCCAAGCATCCCCACAGTCACGATAGAGGAAGATGTTAACTGGGTAATGAAAGGCATGCAGCAGATGGAGGAGCATGTTAGAGGAAGATGTTACCTGAAACAAAGAGGAAGAAGATGGAGGAGCACACAGAAGCTTGAACCTTCGACTTGACACGTCCAAAATGCTCACCACTGCAACATGTATGCGAAACAGAGACAAACAGGGAGTTTGCTGCATCCTCGGACTCGTACATTGGAGGTTGGAGGTTGGTCGTTGGATTCCATTAATGTTACTTCAATGCAACTCGACCGCGTTGGCAGAAAGCAAGCTGGAGTTACTTCAATGCAACGTGCTTTTCGGATCTTCAGTAACCTTGGTGCGTCCATCTCAACGCGGAGCCAAACGTGTTGAAAATCGAGTTGTCCTATGCAAACCCCAGTTTAGGCTGAAACCACGGTGGAATGAAGCTGATCCAAACACACACTAAGGTATTTAAAGCAGAGTCATGGCACTGTTTGACTTTTTTTTTCATTTTTCTTTGATTTCTCCTTTTTCCTTTTTTTTCTTAAAAATTTTTGGCATATGGTAATATAAACAGGGTATTCTAACACTTTTCTCAATGGCAATTTTGAACATTGAATCCCTATAGAGCCTGCACTGTGCCCCCAAATAAAAGAGTTTTCTCAGATTTTATTTTATTTTTCTTTTTGTCTCCTGTTACAAAGCAGTAGTGTTGTACAGTAGAAAATAGATAAATATCAATTTTACTTTATATTTATTCAAGCGCAGTCTTACTTATAAGAAAATTGGAGTCGTCCTCTTATTTAATTGGCTACCTACTTTGATCCTTGATAGATTATATTACGTATGAATATTTATGTATATAAATTTAACAGTCATCTCACAAAAAAATTATAATTATTATATATGTATGTAATATTATTATCTATCTAAAATTTTTTTATTTGCACCTTTAAATTTTGAAAGTCTCCAACATGTACTTTAATTCATCCTTTGAAATTTCGCTCCCTAAGCTTTTTTTTTTTTTTTTTCTGTTTTCGTCTCACAATACCTATACAGGGGCAAGTACTGATAATGCATATTTAACTTGTAAGCAATCAAAATCAATATATGGACTTCCATGGGGTTGGTTACAAGGTGTTAAGAAATAACATAGAACGGATCTCTCTAGTCACTTCAAGGTGTTAAGGCACTAAAATGAAATGTGAAAGCATCGCAAAGGAAAAAAAAGATTTAGATAGATGACTTTCTTATCTTTTGCACAATATGGCAAAACCAAAACCCCACATGATAATTCTGGTTAATTCTTGAGGAAAAGGATGAGATTGAGCAATTCTTCAATTTTATCTCGTGTCCTTTGACTAACTTCAATTTAGGATTTCTACCTTTCACATCATTCATCTCTTACACATACTTCTTACCTAATTATTAAGATTTGAAGTATGCCATTCGACTTCTGTGATTAATTTTTTATTATTTAATTATTTTATAGTAATTTTAATTTTAATATAAATAAATGTATTAACATTAAAACAAAAAATAATTTTATCGTTGAAAATGGGTTATTATTAGAATTAAGTTGACATTTTAAAAAATTAAAATTATCAATTTATTCTGCATAATAACTTTATAACATAATGATATCATTCAAGATATAAGTAAAATAAGCTTTTAGCTATAAAATTATTCATTATTTTGTAATATTTTATTATTTCTATGATTACTTTTGGTAATGTGAATAAAGAATTCACAAAATAATCAAGTGAAAATAAAACAAACTGCATAGAGTGAAAGATCTTTTTTAAAATCATACAAAGACAAATAAATTTTACATCCAATTTTATGAAAATAAATTTACTTTTTTTTTAACTTACAACAAAAAATTTACAAATTATATAGATTGTTACTTTGAAGTAGAGAACACTGTAATTAGTATAAGCCTTGTATATATTATATATTATTATTGTTATTATTAATGATACATTATTTATTTTCTGTTATTTTAATTGACTGTTTTTATTTTTTTCAAAAAAAAGATTAAAAAATTTTCATGCAAGATTTTTTTTCTTTCTTTCAAGATAAGGAGCTAGTACCTCAATCTAGTATCAACTTTACTAGTTGGTCACATGCAATTGCGTAGAGCTCATTTCAATACCAGTACTTCAGATAATTTAATTTACTAAAAATACAAACTTGGACTATTTCTAAACATATAGGACTAAAATTAAAAGAGTCAACGAAATTTAATATCAGGATCTAATCTAGACCGCCAATATTTTATATTCAGTCTATTATACTGACTCTGGAAAAAGTAATTTTAACTAAAATTTTGACTAATGGATGTCATAAATTTGACAGATACAACATGTGAAATGATAACTATTTTCTATTCTTTCTTTGTTTTTATTGAGCTACTTTCGAACTAAAATGTTTTGATGTTCACGGCATGATCAGTGACCCTACAAGAAGTAAAATAGATTTGATTCTTAAAAAAAAAAAAAAGAGGCAAAACAATATGTGGATTGGTAATTAATTTGGATAAATTAAACGACATAAAATCATAGCTAAGCCTAAGGGCAAGAGTCAAAATAGGATAACCCAATTCCTTATCTTATAATTCTATTTTAAAGAAGAGTTTGAAACTAAAATAACTTCTCAAGAAGACTTGCTTCACATGTTAAAAGTAAATTTTTTTTTCTTTTTATATTTTTTTAAAATGGAATTCTTTGCACAAAAGTAAACGGTCGAAGATATCAAAATGTTGAAATCCCTCAGCGTTACAACTAAACTCCATGGACTTGACATCTTTGAGGCGCACATGTTACGTCCTTGGTGACGCAGTGAAAAAATGCAAAGAATGAATAAATACGTTTGTTCATAATAAAAGAGATAAGAATAAAAGTTTATTGAAAAATTTTAGTCAACTTTAATAAATAAAAAAATAAATTATAATAAAAAAGAGAAAAAAAATAATGCTACAAAATGAAAAATAAATATTTTGAAACATGCAGAAATGAGATATTTCGAGATTAAAAACAACTTCAATCAGGTGAGTCAAGATTGCTATGACAATGGGCTTGAAACGAATTTTTTGAAATGGTATAATATAGACCAAAATTTCAATTAGATAAAAAATTATAGTTTCTTAAAGATCTACCGACCAGTAGATCTTTTAAATTTTACATTTGGATTACTGTCATTTAGCACGATTTATAAATTCTTCAATTAAACGTCCCATGTCACCCATATAAAAAAGCCTTACTAGTACTTAACCCAAAAAATATTATTTTATTTTAAAAATAATTAGAATTATTATAGTTATTAATGATTTCATTCTCGCAGCCCTTAATCATTATTTAAAAAAGAATTTTGTATAGTCATCAAAAATATATGAGCCACTATTGAAAAATTGTATAAAATTAAAAATTATGCAATAGGAAATGTAAATATATCGATGGATGTCTTAACATATGCCAATGTCAAATTTAATTCTTGTATACTAATTAGAAAAAAAATATCTAATTAAAATAAAAAAGAATGTTAAGAAACTGCTGGGTGCACATGAATGAGAGTGAAAGTTTGAAGCTCCAAATAATATTTTATTACTTTTTTTTATAGCAAAAATAATATTTTATTACTAGTAGTTTGACATGCTCAACCAATTCGTTCTTTTATTTTTTTTATCTTAAAAAATAATTTTATATAATTTTCTTTCTTGTATTTTCGGAAAGATGAAGGAGTGAATTATTTAATTAATGATTTTCTTATCTCATATTAATATTAATGATGTGGTTAATATTAGTCAAAATCATATAGATTAATATAAAATTTTTGAACAAATGACAAAATAATATTTTATTAAAGTCCTATAAATGACCATAACCGCCAACAATCAACGGTAGTTATCTAGAAGAAGACTAAAGCCAACGGCCCTATTCATTTGGGCCCATTGTGGTAGATCCGGGCTTACACATTAAATGATCTACCATGCAAATTTCTTGAAGGCATAGCTTAGTGAATAGTGACGGTGGCCACTTTTCACCCCACTAATAAAAATTTCTCCTTTTTAACTGTTTATTTGTTTAGATTTTTATTAATACTCTGTTATTTTGTTTTCACAAAACTTAATTTCATAATAGCTGCAAATATTATTCAAAAGAAGAATGATGTATTTTTAGTAGTGTTCCTAATAGTACACAACTTTTTTTTTTCAATAAAAATATTTGAAGGATTTCTTTCTATATATTTTTTTCTTGACAGATATATTGAACATATATTTTTACTGGCTAATGTAATAAACGTCATTTTTTTTGTATTCTAAATACTTTTTTAATAAGAAATAAATTAGACACTAATTACCTAACAATTGATGATATATATTAATTTTTTTGTTTCCTGTACAAAATGTATTTCTTATTTTGGCAATTTTATATTTCACGGAACCTTATTGGCACAAAAAGTTTTGTGTAACAACCCAGAAAAAGAACATAGAAAAGAAATGAGAAAAGAAAAAGAAAAGAGAAAGCTGAAAAATTTTCGAAGAGCTGAGAATTTTCTAAGTCTTCTCGCCATAGCGAGATATGGAATCGCCATAGCGAGAATGCCTCCTCGCAATAGCGAAGATGTTCCTAGCTATAGCGAGTGTGGCTGACCACGAAAAATTATATGGGCTTCCGCAAGTGCACGGGTCGTCAAGTAGTTCAATGATAAGTAAAAGTATCGTTCCCACGAGGAATGACTTAAATGCAATTAGGCAATGCACAACCCCCTTTCATCCATGTTAAGCTACCAATAAAACAATTCATGATTTAAAACTAATTTTCACCCAAAACAAATTAAAGAAAACTTAGTTGGCAAGGAAAATTTAGACAAAAATCCAAGGTTTTGAAGTTACCTAGAGTCACTATTCCCTTGATGCTTACTAGAACTTAATTACTTGTTCAATTGCAATTAATTATCACCTTGTGGGTTAAGAGATTCATAAGCTATAATCGTCCGTCGATGTAATTATAGCCCTACTCTTTCCTAAAGTCTAAGTGTCCTTAGAATTAGGTTAGAGTGCATTACTAACCATAACCCTCTACAAACCAATTAAGGCAATTAGGTATATTTCTATCCCAATTACAAATTAGAATGATCTAACTTAATCTATCCAACTCTTAGGTCCAATTAGAATTTCTTTTTCAAGGTAAATTCCAATTACCCAAATCAATTCCAAGAGGTGGCCAATCCCTAAGAAAGCATTAAGCAAAAGAAAGATACACAAGGCTCAAATCATTACAATCAACAAGAAAAATAAAGATTTAGTTCACATCAAGTTCATAGTACTCTAGGTAAAGGGAAGTTTAGCTACACATAGCTAAATCTACAGCAAATCCCAATCAAATACATGGAGAAGATGAAGAGAAACAGAAAAAGCAAACAAAGGGATGAAATAAATGCAGAAAGTGGAGCTTCCCCTTGATTCTTCCTCTTCCTTCACTCCTCCAAGCTTGAAAAACCTCCAAAGACCACCCAAAAATGCCTCTTGGACGTTCAGAACCCTCCTCTGCCGCAGAATGAATGAAAACCTAGCTGCAATTCGTGTTTTGTATCCTCATTAATCAAAACGCAGAGTTTTGACGCCGGGTTTAGCGGCCGCTTCTTCAGATAAAGCGACCGCTTCTTTTCCTGGAGCTTACCGAATTTAGCGGCCACTTCTTCAGATAAAGCGACCGCTTCTTTGCCTGGAGCTTATCATTGAGTAAAATTCTGAAACAAGAAATATTTTCTATTAAGGCAACATCTACTCAATCATAATTATTCACAATTAACTTCATTTCTCTCTTTCACTTTTGATATGAAAAATTATTTACAAATAATAAATAATTCCATTAAAACTCTAATGGATGACTCCCAAATTAAATCCAATTAACTATAATTAATACTAAATATTGGGAGTCATCACTCCTCCACACTTAGATAATTGCTTGTCCTCAAGCAAAATTCACTTATCCATACTTTCAAAACAAACAATAAAATAACACAGTATTTTAGACATTTAATTCTAGCTTAAAAATTCCCTCATACTTGAATCCAACAACCTTGTGTAACTAAGAAGCTAAACAAGCATGACTTAACTTCACAATTTACACATTTCCAATACAATTTGCACGGCCAACCCACACACTCATAAGATGAGAATTGAAATTCTAATATAAAAGAGGTCATCCCTTTCTTTTATTTCTTTTTACAAGTATCATTTTGTTCTTTTTCTTTCTCTGATTATTTTTTTAAGAGATTTTCTTCCCTTCCTTGTCTCCTAAATCCTTTTTACGCGAATGACAACATTTTTAATGAAGTCACCCGGTTACTCAGACTAAGGTGACACAGTTAGGGTGCTTTGCATACTCATAGGTTCCACTACTGTTTTACGCGAAAGCTAACATTGGTGATGAAAGCCCCCGGTTACTAGGTAGCTTCCACTAGAGGAGAAGAATCTCTATTATTATATATCTATAATTTTTTTTTTTTACACAGATTTTCACAAGGGAATATTGCTCTTCTAACTAGCAACCCCAATCCCATTATACAAATTCATGAGCAAGACCGCAATCAAATTATATTAGCACTTAATCTAGCTCCTATAATTAAATCACGCAAGTTTTAACTACTTGCCACAAGAATTGCCATAAACAAATAAGAGGGAAATTAAACTCAATTAAATCCTCAAACACTGTAGCCATTCTATTGTTTTCTCATCAATTTTCATTCTAGACACCAAAAATCAACTTTGATAAAGCTCTTTCCCCCACACTTAAATCACACATTGTCCCCAATGTGAATAAACATAACAAGAAGCAAAGGAGATAGAAGAGATGAGATACTGAGACTTCCCTGAAAGTGTGGAGAAGAAAGAAAAGAGAGAAGGAGAGAGGTATATAGGCATCAGAACCTGACATCTGTAGACAGAGAATAAGAGGCAGAAGTATCACTTAAAGATGCAAAAACTAAAATGCAAAATAGAGGCATTACATATGAAGCAACAAACTAGAAACAACTCATCATGAATGTGAGACAGAGCATGTGGCATAAATGGGAAAGAGAAACTGGAAACCAAACCCACTTCATTCAAGGCTTTCCCAAAATCTAACCAGAATTTTTAGATCAAGTAAACCAAACAAAAGAACAAAAGAAAGGTGTAAGCTTTACCAAATGAATACCAAAACCAACAGGCAAATCTTCACAGTAATCATTCAACAAACTTTGCAATCAACTAATAGATATGACAGCACTAAAATCCAAAGTTGAGCTAGCCAATGAACAAACCAGGTAAAGTATGTTGCATTATTTTTCATGTATACTCAATTAAGCTGTACAGAGCAACAATTTACAATTAAATAGCATGGCTTCAATGATATTCTGAGCACCTAAATTAATCCTTAAGCCAGCCCAAAATGCTCAGAATGAAACATCTAAATCAGCTACAACCACAGAGTATACCAAATAACCAAAAGCTACACTGAACAGAGCATCATGGAACTTACCAGATGAAGAAATTCTCGAGTTGAATCTTACCAGAGGAAGCAACAAGGAATGGCAATAGGAAAGAATAACAATATGGGGGGAAAGTGGCGAGGATAATGCAACTGGAAGAAGAAAGCGAGACAGTTCGAAATAGAGAAGATTGGGAATGGCGAGTTGCTGGAATGGAAAACTGGAATGGCGAGCTGCTGGAATGGAAAAACTGTAGAGACAGCGAGGAAATGGCAAGAAAGCGAGCTGGCGAACTGGAATGACTGGAGCGAGCTGGTGAACTGGAATGGCGACGAGCTCGATGGAGAAGGCAAGCTGGAAGAATGCTCGAAGAAGCTATTAATGGCGACGAGCTGGAAGGGAGAACTCAATGGAGATGGAAGACTGCTCGAAGAATCTGGAAATGGCGACGAGCTGGAATGGTAGCTGGAAGTGGGACAGCTCGATGGAGAAGGAGGGCAGCTCGACGGAGAAGATGGTGAATGAAGGGGAAAGCTGCGACGGAATGGCCAGGGGAAAGCTGCAAGAATGGAGCTGAGGGCAACGTGGCAGCAAATGGAAAAGGACGTGAAAAAAAATTACAAGGAAACTGAAATTTTTTGTTTTTGAAATATATTATTATATTATTATAATGTTATATATATATATATATTTAATTTTTGTTTTTGTTTTGTTTTTTTTTTATCATATTATTATTAAATTATATATATATATATAAGATTTTTATCATATTTTATTTTATTTTCATTTTTTTATTGTTTTTATTGCTATTTTATTATATAAATTTATATTTTTTTTATTTTTTATTTTTTAAATTTAAATTTTTTTTAAGAAATTTTTTTACAATAAAAGATGCGGCCACATGCTCAGAACAAGCTATCGCATCATGCTAATCTGGAAAATGTATGGGAGGATGCTGCAGCATTTTTAGCGACCGCTAAAACTGAGTAAGCGATAGCTAACCCACTAAACTTAAAAATGCTGTCGCTTTCCCAAGATAATGCTACCGCATTAAGCACTTCTGGAAAATATAGGGGAAATTGACTGCAGAGATTAGCGATCGCTAAAATCAGAGATGCTATCGCTAAATAAGACAGAGCCAAAAATCAGCAAGGATTCGAATTTTTCTTTCAAGTTCCAAAAAAATTTAACAAATCATAACCAAACCTTACTCAAATCAACTCCCCTTAAGTAACCCAACATTTTTCTTAATAACCCATGACAAAAAAATTCATCACCAACAACTTCAAACTTCTATATCATCATTAAAGATTTAAATGGGTTAAGAAATACTCCCTCTTTTATGAGATTGTTGCCCCTTGATTCAATCCATCCTCATGCTTCTCAACCAAAAGATTCTTTGGGAAGAAGATTTGCTCCATCTACAAAATAAAAACAAGCAATTAAATCTACAACAAACTAGCAAATGAACGAAGAAATGAATAAAGAAAAAGACACTTTGGGTTGCCTCCCAAGAGCGCTAAGTTTAAAGTCTTTCAGCCGGACTATCTTGGCACTTCTATGAGAAGTCTTGGAGCTGCACATTGGCCTTCATCCTATCCACCGGTCCACCAAGGTAATGCTTTAAGCGTTGGCCATTTTACCTTAAAAGTTTCTCCACTTTTCTCATATAGAGACCAGGGAGTTGCTCGCTGTAGCGACGCCATAGCGAAGGCAGAGGTCTGGAACAGACACGATCTCGCCATAGCGACGCCATAACGAAGGTCGAGAATAGACACGATTTCACCGTAGCGACGCCATAGCGAAGGCAGAAGTCTGGAACAGACACGAGCTCGCCGTAGCGAGGGCACTAACTCGCTATAGCGAGAGCGGTCCAGAAAAGCGAGAAAAAGAGAATTTGACTTTTTAAAGACTTCCAAATCTCTTCTTTCTTCTTCTAACCGACTCAAACTCGTCTTAGGAGAGAGAAAAGGGCGGAGGAGAGAGAGAGAAGCTGAAGAGAAGAGGAAAGCACAAGAAAGGTAAGGATTCTTATGACTTCCTCTTAGCATTTTGCCCTTCTCCCCTTTTCCCCTCTTTTCTACGGTTTAGATGATAGAAATGGTTAGGTTTTGAGTCTGGTTCAGAGGAGAGAGAGTGGGAAACCATTCTTGAGAGAGAGTAGAAGTAGATAGTCTTCTCTATCTTGCTTTTCCCCATTCCTAAGAGCTTGAGAGGTGAGAAAAGAGAGAGGATAGCTAATAGACCCTAGAGTAAGGAAGAAACCTAGAGTGAGAAGCTCAGTGGAGCTGATTAGAAGTGATCCCTAGCTTAAGAATTGAGTATTGAAGTATTGATTCCATGCTTCTGTGTGGTTAGGCTCAAGAGGAACTCTCCCATCTAGAAGTTGTTGTGAAACCAACAAGGGAGGAGACCATTGACAGAGCAAGTAGAAAATAGCTAGCAAAGGTAGTTCTCTCCACTTTCTCTCATGCATAATTGTGTGTTTACATTGTCTTGCTTGTGTGTATGATGAATGACATGAGCTATGAGAAGTGTGTTAGCATGATTATGTGATATGATTGAGATGATATTTTAAATGCTTGATTGGTTTGCTTGAGGAAATGGGAAAAGCCAATAACCCTATAGCCAAGGTGAGGATGAGCCGAAGCCCTAAGTTGGTTGAGCCATGTCTCCCAAAAGTGAGGTTGACTCCCAAAGAGTAAGGGTGAGTCTAAGTACCTCTAAAGTATGGGAAGGCAAATCCAAAAGCCATAAGGAAAGGGGTGAGGCCGATCCAAGTACTCAGCGAACTCTTGAATGTTATCCATGGCCATTCCACATGTTTTAAATACTTTTCATCATGTTTTATATGCTAACATGCCATACATGCATAATGGGACTTGTTGCATGCAATATATGTATGTTTGAATGAGAGTTGAACTACTGAGATTCCATGAATCTCACCCTCCCTCTCCACCATCCAACCATGCCAGGTGGCCCAAGTGAGATTAGAGATGGGAGCAACCACCACCAAGCATGAGGCTAGGGATAGAGATGAAGAAAAATGTAAAGTTTTGTAATACATTGTACATGAGATGTAAGATGTAAATGATGTATATGATGTACATTTATAGTTTTGTAAGACAATGTATGTATTAACGATGAATGTATGAGAATGAGGTTTATGATGAATGAAAGAGCATGGTTGAATGAGAAAGAATCCATGATAGCCTAGAATATATGGGTGCATAAGTGGGCATGGGGTAGTGAGTTTCCCCAATCTAAGTTGTTAGACACTTGAGGCATGATTGATAGCTCCTAAAGATGCTCTCTCATGTGCTCAAGGAGTCATAGAAGTAGAAAACTTAAGATTGGACCCCATTAGCCACACTTTAGGCCAAGAAAGGGCCTTTTGCACATGATGTCATAGAATAGCCATATGACCTCTTCTTGCTATGAGATTTGACATGTAGCTAGATTATGTTTAGAGCTTTCTGGGAAGCTAGAGTTCATGTCATTTAGAGGTCTATAGCATTTTCTATGAGCATCCAAAGTTGACATCAGAAATTCGGATTTCAGAAAATCACTGTTCATTTGGTCAGTTTAGAAATCGTGTCATCCGAGGGGCAAACGTAGTCCAATGGCTACGAAATTTTATACACAGAAACTAGATGGTCACAGTGACTTGTAGGAACTGGAAGCACCCCATTTAGAGGTCCAGAGGGTGAGTTATGCAAATTCGAAGTTCCTGCCCATGATCAGACCCCCAACCAGACCCGAAGTACTGTTTCATCGGTTTCCGGGGAATTGGCTTGGTGGACTGATCTGGAGATATTTTTCTCCTCTATCTAACATCCACATATTTCCATAGAGATAGAGTTTATGAGCATTGGATTTTTGTGAAATTAGTTAGACATTTTCAAAGTCCATATCAGTAAACTGTGACAACAAAGAAGCCCCCTCTGACCAGTGACCTATTTAGATGTCAAACGCAGAATGAGTGAGATATTGAGACTTCTAAGTATTTTTAGCATGAAGTAGACGTCTCAATCTTTCTATAATGACCCAGATCATGCAGATACGATTTTTATGCATTTAGTTATGAATTTTCAAAGTTAGCCCAGAAATGATGCAAAATCTGCCCATAGCGAAAATGCATGTCTCCAATCCCTTTTTGCTTTCCATGAGTGCTAAGCATGTAGTAGGGATTGAAATAAGTCTCAAAAGAGTAATTGAGCAAGAGGAATCAGAGAGAGAGCTCAACTGGTCCATATTACTTCAAAGTGGAGCTCTACCCACACATAGTGCCATAGAGAGAGTAAGCATAAGGTAGAGAAAGTGTCTCCCTTATGAGTTCCGCATTGCCATATGGGCTAGAGGGCACTTTGGGTATGAGTTAGAGGTTAAGGTGTCACATTTTGCATGACTTAAAAATAAGAAAATTAAGAAGAAAAAATTATAGAACTTAATTTCCATGTTCAAACAATATTATTAAATTATAGAATGTGGGTATGCCTTATATAGATATGTTTAGATGGAAGATAATTGAGTGAAAAGAAAAGAAAAGGGAAGGTTACACTGAATTTTTTTTTAAAAGTTTTTGGCCGAATGGGAGTTTTTGATTGATGCAAATAAAGGATTGAATAAGATTTTGATTAAACATTCAAAAATTTTCAAATCTTTTTATTTTTTTATATTTTTAAGTTCCTCCAATTTAAAAAATTTTAAATCTCATTATTTTTTACGCTTCTTCATATATATATATATATATATTATTTTTTACATTTAGTGAGAGAATAACAAGAACAAGATAAACCCTCACTAAGTTGTTTGATTCTTAAAAGAAAAAAAAGTGCAAACTATTATGGAAATCTCAAAACAAAGAACTTTCCTCCTACTTTGGCACTACAATTTTGTTGGGATAGCAAGCTTGGTTTCAAACTTTCTTATTTCAGTTGAGTTTTGATTGATGAAAGCATCTAGAAAGTTTCATTTTGTTTAAAGGTAGGCATAGTTGTATTTTATGAAGTTTTCTATGAAAAAGAAAACCCAAGGCACATTTTATTAAATGTGATTTTTTAGATCTAAGAGAGGTTCTCCTTGTACATTGTTCACAAGAAAGCAATAGTAAATCAATAGGTTATTTTTAGTATGGATTTAGATATCATTGGTTGAATCACAATAACCTTTTATGTCTATTTTTCTCTCTCTCTCTCTCTCTCTCTCTCTCTCTCTCTCTCTCTCTCTTATTTTTCTTGATTGCTTTATTTTGCGTATATATGGCAACTTGGTTTATACCTCAAATTCTAACAACTAGTATCAAAACCTGGCTTCAAATTTATCAAGTGGAATTGACAAGGGAGATTTGAATTGCAGCTAATTCTTATCAAATAAGGTTGATTTAGTTTTGTGATCTATACAGAGAAGTTATTCCATCAAGTTTGAATCTTAGAAGATGAACAACATAAATGCCCATACTAAGTTCAATAAATGTAAAAGTGAAAGGCAATTTCAATTTTTAACAAATGATAATGATAATGATAATTTTGTTAGTGTAATTAAGGGTTCAAATAGCACTCATTAAGAAGAAGCCAAATAAAATGGAGGATGATGAATGGCAAGACATATATCAGATTACATTTAGCATGATCCATATGTGTTTGCTAGATTTAGTGATATATGATGCGATAGAGGAAAAGACAATGAAGGGTTTATAGATAAAGTTGAAAACTTTGTTCATGTCTAAAAACACCTTTAAAAAATTTCTAATGAAGTCAAATCTATATCTCTTCATTAAGGAAGAAAGGATAACTTAAAGGAACATATTACAGAGTTCAACAAGAATATCAGTAATTTGCTATAGGTAGATGTTAAGATGAGTAAAGAAGATAAAGTGCTGATGTTATTAGGCTCTTTATTATCATCATTTAAAAACTTGACCACTATGTTATTGATGGGAAGGAGATAGTAAACTATACAGAGGTAGTTGTCACACTTAGGTCCCACAATATTAAGTAGAGGATGAATGAGAATCTTTAAGAAAGGTTAGTGAGTTTTAAGCAAGGAAGGGGTAGGGAGAGGGACAAGGAGCAATCCTAAGGGAAAGGGAATATAGAAGTTTAGAAAGAGGAATCCAAAGAATGTAGAATTCCTTAAATATCATTAGAAGAGCCACTTCAAGAAAGATTATCCAATGCCTAAGGATAAAGTGTTCTCCCAGCTTTGCGTGTAAAGGTGTCCAAGGCTTTGGAAGTAGAGGACCTCTTGGAGGTTTCATTAATAAATAAAGGAAAATATAGCACGACATGGACTTTAGACTTGGTGTGTTCTTCTACTATACTTCATTTAGAGAGTGGTTTATTTCATATAAATTATGTGATGCTAGTATAGTTGAGTTAGGTGACAAACACTTATGTAGGGTGGTGGGGATAGGATCAGTGAGGATAAAGATGCTTCATAGAGTGGTGAAAATTTTTAAAGAATGTGAAGCATGCTTCATAATCGAATACGAATCTTATCTCATTGGATTAGTTAGAGAAATTTAGGCACAACTTCTTAGCGACTACACGTAGTGGAATCTTGAAGATTACCAAGGGTACTTTGATAGTCATGAAGGAGAATTAGGTAGAGAACAATTTCTACAAACTTATGGGTAATACGGGCATTGATAAGGCATCTATAATTTCTTTAGGTCAGACACAAATACAACTGCTTTGTGGCTTATGCGATTAAAACATATCAGTGGACAAAGATTGAAGAAACACCATAAAAGGAAGCTACTAGAAGGTGTTAAAGAGTTCAAGGTTGATTTCTACAAGTTTTGTGTGCTTAGTAACTAGAACTAAGTTTAGTTTAAGTCATTCTCATACTATAATGGTGATACATTAGAGTATGTTCATAGTAAGGTATGGGATCTAGCCTCTGTATTAATAAAAGATGGAGCTAAGTATTTTGTTAGCTTTATAGATAACTTCTCCAAGAAAACTTGGATGTACTTTACGAAAGACAAGTCCAATGTGTTCTCTAAGTTTAAGGAATGGAAAGCCAAGGTAGAGAAATAGACAAGTAAACAGGTTAAGTATCTATATTTTGACAATAGTGGTGAGTACATGTCGCATGAGTTCTACAACTACTACATGAAAGAAAGGATAGAAAGAAATTTCATTGTTCTTAAGACCCCATAGCAAAATGGGGTTATAGAGCATATAAACAGGCTTTTGCTAAAAGGATCAAGATTAATAAGGATACAAGCCAATTTGCCCAAGCAACTTTAGGGAGAAGCATTCAACACAACCTATTTCATCCTCAACAAGTCACCCACTATACATTTGGAAGATAAATTTGCCAAAGAAGTGTGGTTTGGAAAATAAGTCAACTTCTCCATGCTCTATATTTTAGGTATACAACTTATGCTCATATTCCCAGTAATGAGATATCCAAATTGGATCCCAAGTTTCAAAAATGCATTTTTTGCCAATTATGTAAAATGATAAAAGGATTTAGGGTTTAGGATCCTAAAGAGTATAAGGTCTTCATTAATAGAGATGTGATGTTTGATGAGCATATTAAGTTAGGGAACAAGGTAAATAACTAAGAGAATACATCTGAGGGTTATGATGTTAAGGTGAAGTTGCATCCCACATAAATGATAGATAATGGTGATATTTTATAAGAGTATCAACAACAAGATCATAGCATCGCCAGAGCTAAACCTAGACAAATATTAAGCTAACTAAAAGTTATGAGTTTAATAATGATTCAAGTTCTCACATGTTACCAAATAGCTATAGTGAGCCCAGTACTTTCCAAGAAGCAATTTTCAATCCAGAAAAAGACAAGTAGATATAGGCTATGGTGGAAAAGGTGAAGCCTCTCTATAAGAATTAGACGTGGAAATTAATTCAACCTCCTAAAGGTAAAAGGCTAATTAGGTGTAAGTAACTCTATTATAAGAAGTTAAGTTCAACAAAAAAGGATGGTGTATGTTGCAAGGTGAGGTTAGTCACCGAGGGTTATTCACAAAAGGAAGGGTTGTGTTATAATGAAGTCTTTTTCCAATAGTAAGCCATACTTTTATCAAAATGTCATTGAGTTTAACAGCCTAATGGGACTTGGAGTTAAAGTAGTTAGACATCAAAACTACCTTTTTCCATAGTGAACTAGAGAAACAAATTTTCATGGAATAACTAAAAGGATTTAAGGAACTCGACAATGAGCATCTTGCTTATAAGTTTAAGAAATCCTCGTGCAGTTTAAAGTGATTTTCTTATTAATGGTACAAGTAATTTGATTCTTTCATGTTGAGTGTAGGCTTCACTAAGTGTGAATTTGATTGCTACGTATACTATAGGGTCCTAAATGATGAATCTTATGCTTATTTGCTATTATATGTTGATGATATGCTAATTGGTACTAAGAAGATGTTTAATATGTGTGATTGTAAGTCCTTATTAAGTAAAGAGTTTGATACAAAGGATCTTGATGCTACAAAAAAGATCCTGGGCATGGAAATTATTAAAGATAAGAAGAATAAAAAGCTATGGCTCTCATAAAAGAGCTACATTTAGTAGGTGTTTGAGAGGTTTGGCTTGGATGAGGCTAAACTAGTTGCTAACCCTGTAGCAAGCCACTTCAGCTTATCTAGCTCACAGTATTTAAGCATGGATGAGGAGGCGGAAGTTATGGCAAGCATTCCATACACTAATGCAATTAGCATCATTATGTATGTTATGGTGTACATTAGCTTTGGTTTGGCTCATGCTGTAAGTTTTAGCTAAAGGATCATTAGCAAGTGGTCAAATGGGTGCTTAGATATCTCAGAGGTATAGATAATCTTGGGATTTCTTTTAGTACTGACAATGTTTTTGTGACTGTTTTTGGAAATGTAGATTATGCAAATGACTCAAATGATAGAAAGTTTATCTCTGGTTATGTTTTTACACTAGTAGGTGGTCCTATTTGTTAGAGGTCCACTTTTTAGAATGTGATTGCAATGTTAAACACTAAGGTAGAATACATGGCAATAACAAAATGGCAAAGGAGGCTTTATTTGAAAGGATTGGTTTTGGAAATTGGTGTAGCAAAGGAATCCGTTCTACAATTTTATGATAACTAAAGTGCCATCTACTTATCAAAGAATCAAGTATTTCACACTTGCACAAAAGCACATTGCAGTGAGATTTCATAAAATCAAAGAACTAGTTTCTTTAACTAAGATCTTGATGGAAAAGGTGCACATATAAGAGAATATAGAGAATATGTTGACAAATATGATACCGTTGGAAAAGTTTAGACATTGTTTGGAATTGCTTTAAATCTTTTCTTACTAAAAGACAATTAAGGCATCAAGGGGAGGTGCTGGGTCTTTAGGTTAGTCTTTAAAGAGGAGTGATTTTTCACTAAAGTAGAGATTGTTGCAGATGGCTTAAAACATGAAACTTTTCTCCCATTGCTTCAACATTGTTATTTCTTTAGAATAGTGAATTCAACTTCAAATGTATAAAGGGAATATATATATATATATATGAATATAATTTGTGTTTGAGCCTGAGCATGTTAATGTATGTATCATCTTAATGCAAAATGTAATCATGTGTGTATGATGTCCATATTAGGATTCATTCAAGTATGCATGTATGCATGAGTGGTAAGCATAAGTATACATGATGAACCTTGTGGGAATATCAAGGTTATGAGATACTATTATGTGCATGAGTATAAGATCACCTTTATATGGTATATTGATACTTGAATAGACCCTTAGTACATGATTTTCTATATGGAATGACTTATGAACCATATGTATTTATGAATATGGAATGGTTATATTTTAATCCAAACTTTTTCTCATGTAATGAAATTGATGGAATTGATGCTTAAGATGATTAAAATTCAAATTGAAAATCATTTGAACCATTTTGAACCTAAAGTTAGTCTAAAAATGGTCTTAAATTACACCTCCACTACAAATAATCTAAATAATCTAGTTTGGGGTTGAAATTTGGCATACAATTAGAACTTATATAGAGCTTTCTAATAAGAGAAGAATGGAAATTTTTAGAACTCTTCAAAATATTTTATAAATTTTCAAAGTTTAAAAAATTATGCAAAATAGTCCCTATACTATTCACACTGTCCAGCTTTGGTT
The DNA here is from genome assembly GCA_026724425.1 of Erythrophleum ivorense. Taxonomy (NCBI): domain Eukaryota; kingdom Viridiplantae; phylum Streptophyta; class Magnoliopsida; order Fabales; family Fabaceae; genus Erythrophleum; species Erythrophleum ivorense. Next base: position 31,073,194 of record JAIUCV010000002.1, on the reverse strand, counting down.
TTCCATGATTTTAAATGGTCAAATGAATTCAGTTGCTCATAAAATTTTATAGGCGAAAGTTCATATCCTAAACTTTTCATATACATCTAATTTGCATGAATCAAAATTACATAGCCTAAGATATAAATTTTCAAAAATTGATGTAGAATATGGAAACTATGTGTCACACCCTCAAAAGGGAGGGAGTAACTGGCACAAGGAAACCACATTGGGTCTCCTACCCGTAAGCCTAATCTACACTAACCTACCAATTTAATGGGCCTTATAAAAATTCTACACAAGAAATTTTTTTTTTAATTGTCAATGGTAATTCCCATTTTATTAGACATTTAAATTGATATTCTTAGCTTTTTATAGAAATTTCGACAGAGTGTCCCTTGAAAATAAGACATCCTAAATTTCTACAAATAACTCGAAACCAACAAATACATCAAGAAAGAGCTCTACTCTCCATAACCAGCCATCAAGATATCAAAGAATCAAAAAAAAAAAAACAAGGGAGAGGTACATAGTCTATCTCAAATGGGGGCCAAGTCTAAAGTACAATACAATATCAACTTAAAAGTCTTTCCCATAACACAAAAACACCTTCACAGTTCAAAACGAGGCTCACCACCACAACGCCTCCAAGCTTAAGATGAAGGAGGTGGATCAAATCCAATCACATTTTCTGAAAAAAAAAATTTAAGTTAAAAGAATGAGTTAACGACTCAATGAGCAAATAATAGATTACCAAAAATGAAAACAACAAGACTAAAACACAAATAGGAGCTAAAAATGCCAGAATTAATTATTAAGATCAGACAACCAATTTACCTATATGTGGTCATCCCGAGGGGCTAAATCCTTAATTGAAAGCTACAAGGGAAGGAAGACTAGGTTCTTATCATAATAGTGGCGGTTACGCCTCGTTGGCAGCTCCTTACCCTCTCATGATGGCTACACCTAACTGACAGCCCCTTTTCCACCTATTCCTATATATCATGATTCACATAAATTTCTGAGGGCAACTATACCTCATTGGTAGCTCCTTACTATTTCAAGGGCGATTACACCTAACGGGTAGCTCCTTTCCCCCATCCAAGTTTGCTTCTCTCATATCTAGATATACTTGGAACATTTAATTATGCACTCATCTATGGATTCCTGTTAAACACTTTCTTTCTTTTTTTCACTATCAAGTCTAAACAACTCACATCTAAATTGAGTTACATGCTGACGATCAAGTTCTTATGCTTTGATTAGTTAACAACTTGATTCGATTAAGAAAAATAAAATAACATACCACTCAAGTTGATAACAAAATAATAACTAATGAATTTGAATACTCTAATAACTAATCCAGAATATTAGAATATATAAAAAATAAGCTAAAATGTATTGCCTAGACTGATATACTCTCACATGTCTATTTATATACATATATATACTCAATTATTATTATTTGAATTTATTTGTTTATTTCTCTCTAATATATTTATCTATATATATATATATATCTATGCATATATATATATGTATTATATTGTCCCTAACCATATTCTAAAAGTTATGGTACAATAATGATAAAATCAAGCTTAAAATTGCTTAAATCAAACCTTATTACCATAATCATAGGTTTCCAAGAAGCATAGGAAACTTATACCTGGCGTGTAATCTATTATCTACTCACCAAAGATACTATTGTGACATTTGTTCCTCCTCCCTGAGACTAATGCCCTTCGAGATTATTATCAACAGAGCTCTTATCCAAATTTATAATTCATCAAATCATTACTCAAGCTCACATGAACAATTCCTAACATAAATCTCATTTAAAAATTCATAGACTAATTAATAGTTCTATTACTAAGCCTTATTCTTTATTTCTTGATCAACCCATGAACTAAAGTAGCTTCATTTAACTACAATCTAAGATCTAAACCCAAAATTTACCTCAAAGGACTAAGAATCGAAGATTGGCACACTGGTAACCCAATTGGGAACTTCCTTTCAAAAATCCCAATTTTCCTTTGAGCTGTGATCTACCTACACAACAAGAGAAGAAGAAACAGCGCTCCAAGCTTCATTAAAGATGGAATGAACCAAAATTAGGAAGAAGAAGCAAAAGCCCAAAAATCATCCAACAAATGATGAAGAACAGTGGAGGAAAAATAGTGGGAAGATTACCGCGACAGATGGCGCGATACAACCTCCTCCATGGACCTTCACGTGGCAGCTTGGGTAGCAGGGAGGCTTGGGCTTGTCATGTGTCACTGGCGATAGTCACAGAACAGAACACAAACAGCAACGATGACCGAAATGATGCGCACGCTGGAAAGAAGGAAATGGGTCTGTCGCGGCATATGGCACGACAACGCAGGGAGAGAGAAAAAAATGAAATCAACTGGAAGGAGGAAAAGAATAAGGAAAGAATGAAGAAATAATAAATAAAGTAGAATAAAAAGAATCTCCCCCCCTTTTTTTGATTATTACACTATGACATTTTAGGCTAAAGTAATTCCATAAGCATCCAACGTGTGTTTTATAATTAAATGAATCAAACCAAGTATGTTTATGATAAATTTGAATGAAGGAAAAAAAAAATCCAAAATTGAACCTCTATAACTCTAATTGGCTTGTGAATGGACCGATTTTAGTTGTTAAAAGCATATTAATGATTGTAAATCTTGTGACATAAGCATATAAATGATATCAATGGATTAAAAACTCCTCTCTCTCTCTCTCTCTCTCTCTCTCTCTCTCTCTCTCTCTCTCTACTTTTCTTGTGTGCTTTATTTTATATGTGTGCATGTGACAAGTTTATTTATACCCTAACTTCTAACACGAATGTTGACAACAAATTTTGTGATGATTGGTGAGAGATTAGCAGTCCATTTTCCTCACTAAACACATTTCCTCACAGATAATTTAGTGAGCCAATAATGCCTTGCTAAATTGCCATAATTTCACTAGTCCCTCGTGAAATTTCTTGTTGGTTTGTAGTGTGTGGTGCTACGCAAAAATGTTTTTCTTTGTTAATTTTTGTTAATGTTAATAATTGATACTATCAATTGTTTTAAAAATTAAGATGATGTCCTCGTTAATTTTTCTTTTAATGTTAGGAATTGATATTATCAGTTGTTTTAAAATGATCCAAATTCAAGCATATACAGCATCCGCTTTGCCACCATATTCTCATTGGTGGCAACATGGTCATACATATAGAATATAGTAAATTAATACTTACTAGGCTTCCGTCTTCGAAGAAGTGCTTCCCTGATTAGTATCAGTACTGCCAGCTAGCCTATGCATGCCTTGCCTTGCCTTGCCTCGCAGCCTGTGACAGTGCGCGTGGCCCTCCCTCACATGCGTTTATGAATTGTTTTCTTATTTATTGCTATAAGTATGTGCACATTTATTTATCTTAATTTTTGCCTTTGATTAAAATTTTGAATTACTTAACTTTCGTCCTTCCTAATTTAATTTATTTTTTTATTAATACTTTTTGATATATTTGTTCCATTGCCAACACTAAATATTATGATCTTTGTTTGTAATTGCAGTTTCTCTTCTAATTGATTAATTGTTCCAATTAAACAACTTATTTATCTGTCCAATTAATTAATCCGTTGTTGGGGGAGGAGGGGGAGGGGATTTATTGCAATATGAGTAGAAAAAAAGATCAAGGTGGATAAGTATAATTTTCTAACATAATATGCACATATTTGTTAATTTAATTATAGATAACGATTAATTAATTAGATGGCAGAGGAATTTTGTAATGTGATGGATAAATGGGGTCTCAATTGGAAAAATTAACTAAGTGGACAAAAAATTGCAATTGTGAGTAAAGATTAGAGTAATTTGGTCCAAAATTGATTTATTTTCTCATGGCTTAAAGCGTATCATTTAATATCTTTTTTAATTATCATTTAAACAATATGTAATATTTTATATTCATATTTTAATGAAATCAATCACATAAATATTAAAACGAAAAATAATTTGATTGTCAAATGTTTATTTTATTAATATATTAAATATTTTAAGAGTATTTTGAGACTTTTGTTGAGATAATGTGAACCATTTTAATTTCAAAATATTAACTTAATCTTAATATAAAATTATTCAATATAAGTAAAGTATATTTTTAATAATAAAAGTATTTAAAAAAATTTATATACAGTTACTTATATCTTATTAGTAGACACTTTAATTAAAAATATCAAGTATATGGTATTTTAATGATAATGTGACAAATGTATGATTTTTTATAAATAAACTGAAATTAAACTATATATGTTATGTTTTTATTAAAGAATTATAATTTACCATATTTGAGTTGAATAAATATAATTTAATTGTTTATAATTTAAATATTTACTTTATTATTTTGATTAAAACAAAAGATACTATAAAATAATTATATAATAAGAGAATACATAAAAAAAGGTTAAATGAGAAATTTAAATCAGACGATAATAAACTGATTTCAAACAAAAGCAAATGGCTAAACCGCCCCCTGAAGCGAAAGATGTGACAGACATTACTAATAATTGCTAGCTTGAACCATTGTCATCTACCAACAGAAGAGAACAGACTACAAATTCCGAGTATCTGGGTTCAGAAGATGAAAGCAAGTTTTTTTTTTTTTCCTTTTTTTGCTACTTTGGTTCCTTCATATGTAATTCAGAATGATCAAAAGATGCTTTAATTCGCCTAAGGGCCACACTTCTTATATTCTATCCGAAAATCTGTCTGGGCCATCCTTACATGTTCCAAGGCAGGAAAAAACGACTAAATTTCCGTCTTTACCCACTCTCGCGAGTCTCTTCATAACTTTGGACATTTGATGGATTCGATCAGTTAACATCATATCATGTCATCAGTCCCTGAAAATATTGAAGTTCCTTTCTCTGCAAGTTTTACTTATATGTATATTGCTGCATCTAGAACTCGTTAATTAAGTAATTTTCAAGCATGCTTCATAATCAAACTACGGCCAGCTGTTGTCCAGTTTCAATGAGGTTTTCAAATCAGTGGTATTAGCGTTTAAATTATTTGCCGGTGATTTAGAGGATTAGTTTAGTTGGTAAAATTTTTTAATAATTTAAAATTATTTTTAAAAAAATATTTTCAAAAATAAAATTCTAAATATACTCAAGCGGAGAAATAAACCCTTAAAATTACTTGAGGAGAATACGAGAAAAAAAATCTTACGGGCAGTGATGGGAAAAGGGACAATTGCTTCGTTTTTCTCTTATATGATCTTGTTTAGTCCATAAAGCTTAGTGTTAGTTCAACAATAGATATAGAAACAAAGAAATTAACGCCAGTCAAATTAGAAATTACTTGAGGAGAATACAAGAAAAAAAAATCTTGCCGGCAATGATGGGAAATGTAGCAGTTGCTTCCTTTTCCTCTTGTGAGATCTTGTTTAGTCTATAAAGCTTAGTGTTAGTTCAACAATAGATATAGAAACGAAGAAATTAATGCCAGTCAAATTAGAAAGAGATTTCGTTCTTTTTTGCCAAGGAAATTAAAGTGACTCGCATGGTTGGAAAACTGTGTATAAAAGTATAGATCTTTTAGTTCTTCTCTTGTGATAAAAGCACAGTCGGTAGATTTTGAAGCGAGTAAGTTTAATTATAAATGCTGTCTGGTCAAAAATGTTGAAGTTCGGAGTCGAAGATAATCAACATTGCAATGATTACATCCTCCTATGATTTGAAGACCTCAATCACTTAGTATCATTCCACTGAATATATAATTATATATGCACATGCTGGTTTGCAGCATGCATGAGGAAAAATAAGAAAGTGGGGAAGGGAAAGGAAAGTGCGTGGAAAGGCAGAGAAGGCCAATAAATTTAATATGTAATCTAAGTTCATTATGCTTTAGGAACCTTTCAAATGTGTCTTTTATACTTAGAGATTATCCACCACGCTCTTTTTAAGCTTGAGATTTTTTATCTTCTTTTTAATCTGATTATAATTCCTTAATGTTCAATTTTAAGTTCGTGTCTTTATATTTGTGTACAGTAAATAAACAACTTTTTTCCAACAAAAAATGACAGCAAAGATAGACTATCATAAAATTATCATTTAGAAATTTGATATTACGCGTGGGATTTTAGAGGGGTAAGTGAAGACTAAATTAAAAAATTAATATTATTGAAATGAGGTCATGAAAGTGATATTGAATGTTCAGTTTGTCCTGAACTTGATTATTTACATTCATAGAATTATTGTTTGATAAAAACTTTCGTAGATAAATTTGATCAATACATGCATGGAGGATTACCTAATTAAAAGCAACCAGTCATTATTATTGTATAATTGTTGAAACTTTATGAAAAAGAGTGGCCAGCTAGCTGAAACAATATCTTTCCAAAAAATCTATTGAAAATTCAATTTGGGCGTGCAATCTTTATCTTTGAAATGATTGAGGTCAGCTTCACTCAGGATTTCAGGGTAAGTAGCTTTATCCATCAGCATCTAAAAAACTAACATGCAGCTATGTTTTCTCATATAGTGGCACAAAAAATTGAGCTTGATATATATATATATATATAAAACTTTTTTAAATTATCCAAACTCATTATTATAGCAAGTGTAATCTTACATGCGACTATATATTCCTGTTCAAAGGTATGGTCAAGCATGCTTACTGAAACTTTGTAATCTGTAAACGATTTGCTAAACGAGGAAAAAGAACATGGGTTGCTTTCTATATAAGGCCAGTGGACAAGTAGTAGTACAGTATAAAAGTCCAGAGATTCTGTTCATATATAATATATTGTTTAGTGAAATTTTAACTTTAAATTCTTCGATGGATAAAACTTTTTGGAGGATGCTAGCATGGTTAGTATTGGTCAATTATTATCATTATATATATACAGTTTCTGGCTTCCACACTCATTTTTTTATAGTATCTGTCATTAGAATGAATCAATACCTAGACCCACCTTAGATTCGGCAAATCAAGAATTAAAAAGTGTTATTATATTTTATAATAACAAAAGAAAATATTTGCATGACTCACCTTGACTAATTACGCTAGCTGAGAAAGTGATTGTTCATAACTGTTTGAATAAGTGTCGAAGGTTAGTTTCTTTCTCCTATTTTGTTAAAACATGCACTACGACTTGTGTTCCTATTTTTCTGTCATTTGATACTTAATTTAAATATTATTATGTCTTATATTTCCAGTTCTCACCTGATATATATGTTATACTAGTTACTATGGTACTAAAATTACAATACATTTCTTCATTTATAAATGAGATCAAATAATTCAAGAATGGTTGCATTTAATTGCTTATCGCTGTTAAATGTTTTTGAGAAATATATTTTATTTTTGGTCATGATCATACAAGTATTGATACACCGATTTTCATGACTATTACATCCGATCGAATTCTCACTTAAAATGTTACTGATAATATATAACGTATTTAATTACAATTTTTCACTTATAAAAAATAGGGTCATCTAATTCAAGAATGATAATATTTTCTTTTTTATTTGTTAAATAGTCTTAAATCATATATGCGTTCTATTCTTTATAATGATAATATGAGTATTTATACACAAACATCAATTAAAAATTTTGTGATGAAGCATGCTTTACAAAATCTAAATTTATTTAGTCAAAAAATGCAACAGTGGATATGTAAGTTTTAAATTTACTTCACACATAGAACAAATTAAAATGATTGTGACCATAGAAGCAAGTTTTAATAATGAGTTTTATTTGAATAGAAGTACTTGAGTGTATACATGTTTTTAGCTTACTATTTATCATAAGAAATGACATGATGTCTAAAATAATTACATTCCAGCTTAGTTATTTACTTTATCGGTTAAGTTACATTATTTTCATAGATTTAAATAAAATTGTTTAAAAATGAATTAAGTATAACCAACTTGAAGAAAGGGATTTAAGATAGTTTTAAGTTACAGAAAAGGACAAAGGATTCACTTTCTTGGGGTTAAAAAATTGAATTTTCCTATTGGAACATTAACTCACTGTAATTTACCTTGTCTCTTTCATCACTTCATAAATCCGAAAGATAAACTTGATAATCTTCAAGTTTCTCACTAATAAATGAAGCACTATTTGTTGCCTTCTTGGCAGCATACAATCGATCATTTATGATAGCTCCAAATATCTGGTTAGTAGAGCTTAAATGCTCTCAATCGATCTTCATGTCATTTTTGTTATTAATTAATGACTTTTTTGTCTTAATATTGTGTTATTTGAAAATTTAAAGAGGATAACCATGATTTTGCAACGTACTTAAGATAATGATGTTGACGTGGCTTATCATCACATTCGGATACGGTGACTAATTAAACAGATATAATCAACGTTTAAACCAATCTAATAAGAAAAAGAAAGTGACATGCATCTCCCTTGGACCTCTCTTGGAATGTGATTCATGTGGGGCTAGATTCATGAGCCTATTTAGAGTATGCAATTTGAATGGACAAGAATATAATGGCCCCCATCATTTTCATTTCACATTGAGATAATTAATTACACATGGAAGTTGGGATGAAAGGAAAAGGTAATAAATCATTAAAATTCATTTGTAAATTGTAGAAAGCAAGAAGTTTTTTGTCACAACCATATGTCAGCTATTAAACACTAGTTCAAATCATGAAATGGCTTGATGGACGCATACCAAATTTGATCAATCAGCCTATTCTTTCCATATGTACCGACAATGCTACTTCCTCTCTGGATGAATAAAAGGTGCATGAAAAGCCAATTAGTGTGAGATCATTTTCTTCTGATATAACTCGGCAAATTTTGACTATAGCGACCTTTCTATATCATTGCTTCAAAGTGCGAAACTTACATGCATTTTCTTTCCTAAATCATTGCTAGAACCCCCACCATTTTGACGGATTTGAAGCTAAGAGAACTATAACGTCATTGGACCCACTTGAGAAATAACGATTTGAATATCAATGTCACTTTTGAAATATAAATTTCGTAGCAAAAATGACTATGAGGATTAACAGAATTTTAAAAAGCATGCATTAAACTGTTCCTATCTCCATTTCACTCCCATCAAATATAGACAATATCCAAATTGGAGACCTGTAAAAGGAAGTTGAAGTAGAATTCTCAAGAATGGTATATAGTATGGAGGATCATTATGCTAGTCAACCATTGATTCCTACTTTTTTGAAGTTAGTTCATAATCTTCTCGGAAATATATGAGTAAGGATTGCAACGAGATGGGACGTTGTCCCGCTTTGTATTCCCATCGCTTTCCTAATTTTTATTTTTCATTCTAAGAGACACAAGCTTTTCTTATCTTCATTTTTAACAGGAAATGAGTGTGTAAGGTTTTTTTTTAAAAAATTTGGGATGTTTTACTTTCTTAAACTAATCTCTAATTTTAATTTTAATATATTAACTTTAAAATGTGATACAACATCTTATGTTTTGTTTTTAAAAAAAAAAACACACCTGTTCTTAAAAGAAAAATTGAAAATGCTAACTCTTAATTTCATTTAATGTGGGAGCATTTTGTGCTTTTTTAAAACAACATTGTGTGTTTTATCATATTTTAAAGTTAATGAACTAAAATAGTAACTAAACCTTAGTTTAGGGGATAAAATATATTTTTTCTAAAATTAAGTAAATCAAGTAAGATCTTGAATATTCAAGACAAGATATTATAAAATTCAGATATATCCTTAAAGAAAAAATATATATATTGAAGTTCATATATAAATATAAATTATAAAGGTACGTATAGGAGATTTTATTTTTAAATGGTTAATGATAAAAGTTTTTCAATATAATGAAAAGAGAAAGTTAATGAGGTGCCAATTTATTGAATTAATATTTTTTTCCTTTAATTCTAGACATCTGACTTCAAATTAAAATCACAATTTTTTAATAGACCAAAAGGTTTACAAAAGAGTTATATTGTTATATACATATAAAAATTTACTAAAAGAAAAAAAATTAATTTGATAATATAAAGTTTATATCGTTGGATAAAATTGTGCAATAAATTAATAATAAACTGATCTTATATAGCATATACACACAGAAAGGTCGCGAAAGCTTATGAGAGGAGAAAAAAATACACAAACTAAGACGTAATTCTTTATCTATTCGAAATCAATGTTAAAAATTTCTTCTGAAAAAGTTAGAAAAATATCTAAATATTATTTTTTATTAAAAAGTATAATAAATATTAAAAAATTATACCTGAATTTTGTCAAACAAAATTTATAAATATAATAAAAACTCCAAAAATTAGTTAAAATTCGCCATCAATGGTATGCAAATTTTTGGAGGGGTCACCGACACGTCGCTAAGCTCAATTAAGATGGCTAAAATGAGCTATCCATGGCGGTGATCTCGTGGCTAGCTAAGACTCCTTCCAGGACAATGCTCTTACCAGCTACCACTAACACCAAGGCACGAGTCTCATAGTCGAGCTCATACTTTCATTTTCTGCAACTAGAGGTGGGGTCCCGAGTGTACGGGGCACCTCCAAAAAAAAGGAAAATGTGTGAAAAAAAATAAAAAGAAATTATAAATTTAAAAAAATATCACATCAATAATAATTCATGAATTCAAATATTAGTAAATTAAACAAAACTACAATAACAAACAATCAGAATAAAAGTTGCTACAACTTATATATATATGTGTGTGTGTGTGTGTGTGTGTGTGTGTGTGTGTGTGTGTGTGTGTGTGTGTGTGTGTGTGTGTGTGGGGGGGGGGGGTGATCAAATTAGATATGATAAAGAGACCCCCATACAAAATGAAGTTTATTCCGTAATTAGATAATTGATTAATTTAAACATTTAAGAAAGATATTATATTGATTAAATAAACAAATACTTATTGCTTTGGTTATATTCCGTAGGTGGCTTGATTGCTAAGTCGTTCATGTTGATTAAAAAATCACAAGGGAACTTAATACGTACAAAGCATCAATTGCTAATTAATTTAGAGATAATTTAGATTCTCTTTTTTATTTTAATTAATTAATTAATTAACTAATATAGACAATCTTAGTTTTCAGTTGTGGAGCTCTTAGCCAGAGTGGAACCTACACAGGTCAAGAGTTGAAAGATTATTAAATATGTGAGTTTAGGGCTATATGACGGATTACTCGTTGTACGTACCATGTATTAATAAATAAATATAATTAAGAAGCTTACAAAACAATATGATGTTGCCATTTTTTATTGGGTTCCCCTTTCCTATTTTAATAATAAATAGATATAATTCCAGATCCAGTTTTGGATCTTTGTTTTATATAAAGGGACGAGCGTGCGAGACAGGATGTCTTAATTAATCCAAGCTGGGCTGATCAACATCTCTCACTGGAGGCTATGAGTCTTTTGAAAATTACCCACCAATATATATATGTATATATATAATGGTGTATAATATATATCTACTTGTTGAATCAAAGCCTATTAATTGTTTTAATTATGTTAAATATTTTAAATAATTGATTTTTGAAAAATAAATTTATTTGGGCCGATATTATGACTTGTATATTGTTTTGGGCCAAACCAGTATTATTTGGTCTTATTTGTTATCTGTGGATCTAAGGAATATTTAATGGAAGATACTATTTTTGGATCAAGGCATTTCAAGGGCCCTTATATGGAAATTTTTTTAAATAAGTAATTTATAAAAAACGATTTTAATAGGAAAAGTTTTCAAATCAAATGGTTATTAGTGCATATATGATGATGATTTTATCACATTTAAGTTTTACTTATGTTGGATATGATCCCTGCATTTATGCATTTATACCGTGCTATTAATTCTTAGAGAATGAAAAAAAGAAAAGTTTATATATTAAAAAAAGTTAAAAAGGAAAGTAGTTATTTGAAAGAAGTAGAAATGTAAATGAGTTAAGAGAAAATTATTCAAGTCTGCTAATTTTCAAAATGTGTACATTTAATGGAGTTAATGTTTTGAATGAGTCAATATGACCAAAAAAGAAAAAAAGGAGTGGATAATATCATATCTTAGTTTGCAGGATTCAAAACAAAAACTTTTGGACGCCGAAGATTATCTATGCATTTAATAAAAAAAGTTGCTGCCCAACAATCATATACCTAAATGCACTGTTAAAGAAGATCATTTGAAGATGAAAAGACAAGACTAAATGCTAATCACTTGATGTGTTATTATAAAATTTGTTGTGCTTTATTGTATTTATTGCTTTAAGCGAGTTAAATATATATTGAGAGAACTCTTAATGAGTCTTGTGTGTTAAATTTTATTGTACTTTTACTTTAAATTTTTAAGTACTTTAAAAGAAAAATCTAATCATTGAGATATCATAAAATTTATAGAGTTGAACTCGTAAAATTGTCTAATATCTAAAATTTTTAAAAAGTTTGTAAGAAAAACCTAAAAAATAAGAGAGAAAGTCTGGGTGCTAATCCCTATAAAATTACTTATTTAGTGAGCAGTAAAAGTTAGAAAGTGGCATTTATGTCTAGAGTTGTCTTATAACTTTGGTGAAAATGAATTTTTTTTTTAATTTACACTTCGAAAATGGATATAGAATATCATTAATTTGAATCATTATAAATTGATTGTTAGGTTTCTCTCTTCTTTACTTCTTTTATTTTTTTTATTCAAAGCTTTTTCAAAAAGTAAGAATTTGTTTTATGAAATGAATCACTATCTAAAAATTTTAGTGGAAATAAAAATTTTTCAAAAAAGAGTTAAAAAAAAATTCTTAAATCCAATTCAATTCCCTTCCTTAATTACTTTTAGATTAACATTACTTTCAACAAATCATTCTCTTCTTTTGCTTAGCGTTGTACAGTTTGTTAGGGTTGATCAATTCGAACTTATCCATCTTACAATTTTTTAACACTACTCTCTAACTCAAACCAAACTATAATATATAAAATGGGGTTGGTAAAGTGGAATTAATAAAATCAATTTACAGAAACTCTATTATTAAAACTATTTTTTTTAATCCTTCTCCTTCAGAAGACAAATATTCAGAAGTCATTCTCCCTATCTGAGTCCTTTGCCCACATTTACACTATTTGGTTTTTATTATTTTATTTTTTAAATTAATTTATTTTTATTTCTAATTCTATATATTATTATCAAATATGGTTTGATAAATTATTTCCAAATTTTCACAACAAAGATTAATAGTAAGATCCAATATAAAAGGTGGACGAGATAAATAAGAAAATGCTTTTGACTCAAGTGCTCGTGGGAGAAAATTATGAAATAGAAAATAATGAAGCAATAAGAAAAAAAAAGGAAAAGGAAAAATATAGGGGCAAGAAACCTAATAACCAAATTTATATAGGATTTTATCTGGGGAAGTATATTTTACCACATAAATTATGGTATTACAAAATTGATAATAAACTTCAAAAATAATAAAATAATCCCATAAATTTTAAAATTTAACAAAATATTCCTATTAATTTCAAAATGAAACAAAAATATAAAAGTAGTGTTTAGTATTTGGTATTTAAGAGAGTATTTTATTATATTTTAAAGTTTATGGGGTGTTTTATTATATTGTAAAATTTATTCTAATTTTTTAATTAGGTCATAATTTATAGAAATAAAATATACATGTCTCTTTTATTTGACTTTTATGTTTCAAAATTTCAAATATTACCGAGATTTAAAACGAAATAGTTCACTAAAATAAGTACATCAATGAGTCTCACCACTTGATACACCTGTATTGTTATTTTTTTCTTTAAATTTTCTATGCATATCTTAAGTTCAAAGAGTGTACCTACAATTTTTTTCAACTGAAGTATACTTGAAAATACTATTTTGGTGGGTCATTGGTATTTAACAATTTTGCTAGCTTCTAATAAACCCTGCTGGTTCATTTTGGACAATCTATTCAAGTTTTTTTTTTGGAGAAAAGACAATCTATTCAGTTAAACGGGCCAATTTCTCTGGGCTTATGGGACCCATTTAAAATTTTAAGGACCTCTGGACTATGGGGACCGACTTCACTACAACGTGCAATATATTGAGCTAAGCCCACAGAATGTTAGAATTGGGTCTTTATTCTTAGCTGAGTGAAATCATTGTTTGCGAAGGGCGACTAACATTTGTATAATTAAATATTGTATTAATTGCTACTTGATAGCAGAAATAGTTTCGATTAATCAGAAAAAAATTGTGTGATTTCTGCCACAATTCATATTCCCCATCCACTTCATGGAATGATGTTGAATAAATTCGAAGAGATTGAGCGTTTTCCAGCGTTCATTGTTTTGCTCAACTAAAAGCCTAGGAATTAACTCATTTTTTAAGAATATGCTTTATCCTTCTTGCTACTAGAAGAGCCCATTGGAGGTGTTAAGTATGGAATACTTTTGCATTTCTTTAACTGATAGTTAATTTTAAAGATGACAATATTGTTAGCTGCCAAATAAGAAATTGGTTAAATTCAAATAAACCCGAGCCGTGTGCAAGGACACTGTCCTTGAGAGATATTCCGCCACAGGACGGCACTCCCCAGGATTGAGCGGGTTCTTCTGCGGTGTCGCAGGGAAGCAGAACTGCGAAAATTTAAACTCAGAGAGAGGAGAAGGGAGAGCAGCTCGAAGGTTGTCCGAAGCTGTAGTGCATCGAACCCAAAGAGCAATGCGGTATTTATAGGCTCAAATGTAACGAGGCGTTGGACCACATTTAATTATATTAACGGGAATATTTCTGAACGTTGGGCGGTTTCCGACACAAGGATTAATGGAAATTCAATAAAATAAAAACGGATTAGCAATGGATGACCAACATTCATTCAGAAATAATTTATTTTCAAAAATTATTTCTGACAACGGTAAAAAGTGTCCAATACCGCGTATATTTTGCGCGCAGGGGGGGGGGAAATCGACGAATTTCAACTGAACTCAATTGTGTTGGTTCAGCCTTTTGTGCACGCGAGCCCATTCTCTTCCTAGGCCCATTTTGCTCTTCCATAATCACATGTTAATATTTATACCCTTGGGCCTTCATTAGTTTGAGCAATGTGGGACTCTTCTTTTTCTCTTCCTCTTTTGACACACACACATACATATTCTCCAACAATAATATTGCATTGATCCACAGTTTTTTTTATGTGTAATTTTAAATATATCCAATCATAGCTCTCTTTTAAAAGTTTCGCCATTTTTTTTGGTCTTGTATCATTCTTTCAAACTGGTCTAATAGCAGGTCCTTAATTGTAAAATATTTTGATTGGATTCTTCATAAAGATGATTGCAAAGAAAATTCATTACTTAAGAACATCCTACAAGGTTGCCTGATTTTCTTTAATAATATCTTCAGCATTTATGACGATGAAATGAATACTTTGAAGCCGGGTTGCGCAATTTTTTCTCACCCACCGTCTGGTTGCTTCAGTTTTCTGATGGAGGATGCTTCAAGTTGCCTTCCCTAGAATTAATCATAAATACACCAAAAGGGGTTGAATTGGTGTGTGCCTAATTTTTTGAAAATGCAACTAAATAATTTAAGATGGCGGGAACATTGAATGGAAAAGTAGTTAACAAAATATAAATCCAATCAACATGAACTTCTAAGATGATAATTTGAGTTGACAACCAAATGCCAATGCACAATCTCCTAACTACAATGCAACAAAATAATATCCAAGGCTGATATAACAGAGTTTAAAAAAAAAAAAGAGAAAGCAAACACAAGATATTAATTGGTTTGGTGCAAGTAATGACCTATATCTAATCCCTTTGTGGACAAGGGATTTTTCACTTGAACAATGAACTTATTTTACACCTGCTCACAAACAATAATTACAAAGATGTTCTCACTTGCTCGTAACTATTGGAAAATGGGCTGAGTTATAATGAAGACAAAACACAAGAGTAAGTAGGATTATAATGAAGTCAAAAAACACAACAATAGACTTTGAAACATATGTTATATACAGTATCCTCAGAACAATATTTGCTTCTTAGTTGCAGTAATCACTTACAGAAGTTATTTGATGCACCATGCATATAGAATTTCACTCACCAATTAAGGAATTCTCTCTTCAAGAGAAACTTTAAAGGGTTTAGAGAATAATGTAGAGATAGAGTTTTTGGTTTTCTTTTGATGTTTAAAATTGATTTATATAATTAATTCTAAACCAACATGCCCTTTACTTAGAAAGTAATTTTTAAACTAAAATTTTCATCATATTTTTTACGATATTCAAACTGCTTTTGATTATTCCAATAGTTACTTAACTGTTGCTTAATGAAGCTGCATTCACTATCAAATTCTCTTAAAATTTGATGTCCAAAGTTGCACTAGTTGACTAATTGCTTTCTATGATATTTCCAATGATGAACCAGTTAACTGATACCTTTCAAAGGCAAATCAATCAACTGGTTGCTCTTTATCAAATACCAATTAAGTAGTAAACATTTTTAAGTTGAGTGATGCATCAGCATCACTATCTTCAATAGTTTGAAGATATGTTTAAATTAAAACATGCCACTTAAGTTTTTTTAAACTATCTTTGATGCTCTACTTAGTTTGAAAAAACTAAAAAATTTATCTTTTTATAGAATTATGCAAGAAAAAAAAGGTATCTTTTAACTTAGATCTTCCATTAGTGTAAATAATTCAAAGTTTTAACAAATTAATGGTATGATGTTTTCTTGAACCGTAATTCTATAGTTAAAATCGAAACTACCATACACATGTTTCTAAATATCTTCATAAAGGCTAAAAAATAAACTAGCATGTATTTAGTTGTGCTACCTCTTCAATTTCATAAATGTATCTAGAAATTAACCCCAAATTTCTATTAAGATCAGTGCCACTGTTGATGTTCATATATATATATATATATATATATGAAGTTTCTTAAAACCTTATAGGTTTATCTTAAATTCATTAAGAGTATAATACTCACCCAATAAAATATTTATTTGTACACTAGACCTAGATGACTAAATACTTTCTAATTCCCATAATCACCTATTTGTAACTTGTTCTTATCTACTAAACTTTTAAACTAGGCTTAGTCTAGTTAAAAGCCAGGTTCCCATTACTCATGACTCTAGTTGAAGAATTTTAATCTCATTCCTTTCAAAACTTCCTCACAATTTCTTTTGTAAGTCCCTTTGTAAACACATATACCAAGTCATTACTTGGTTTAAGACGTTGAATTGTGATATATTGTCACATACCAATAATATATATTTTCAAGTAATTATGTCCAATGTTTGTTGAAATCCATAATACAATACATATATTGCTTCATTAACGCAACAAAAAAATGATTAGCTTTGGTTATGGCCACAACATTTTACTTATTCTTCAACTATTGTCCTCTTTGTCCATTGTTTTACATGTTACTAACTCATATTTTATCATGAAATGAGTTATACACATCTTTTAGTACTATATGAAAGTATAAAATATTTTAGTCTAGTTTCATATTTCTCTCAATATATCCTAGGACAATCCTTAACTTTCAGTGACTAATACTTGCATATTTCTTTTTGTGTCATAGTTTGTAAATTATAAAACATATTTACTTTTAATATAGTTTAAACATGTATACGCTACAAGAATTCAATGACATCAATAGAATCAAGCGAACAATTGATCTACCATTGTTTGATTTATTTGTGCGAAACACCATAAGGAATCTTTATCTCTTCAAAACTAAGTTATTAAAATTTATAACCTTTTAACAACTTAAAAGATAAACCGCCTTTGTGTCTTCTATTTTAAATCTAAGATAACATCTACTCACAAAAAATTTCTTTTTTTATAATTGATACTTTTTAGTTTATTCACACCAATCCATTTGTCTCAAGAAATAGACATTCATGATATTAAAGCACAAAAATAAGTAATTACATTATTTACCACCACTTATATTGCTTAGTTATACCAATGTGACAAATTAGACAATAATAATCTATTTCATTTACTATTTGAAAATAGTTTTCTTCACTATATATGATCATATTTATAATAAGTTTGGGATTATAAAATTCACAAGCAACTTGTTTGATAAAAAACATGAGTATATAATCCCAATATATCATTTCACTATCTTTTACATTGCATATATATATAATAACAATTAAAATTAGAATTTCACATGATAATTATCAATTCAAGAAAACTTATATATAACATCATTTAAGTCTATATTAAACATATATAGTTCTCTATAGCTAAATCAGATAAGGTAACATTCAAATATAGGTATATAATTATTAGCTTTTATAGATAAGGATAATAGAATATGAATATATACATAGATAACTCTCTTGACGATAGACTATTCCTTTTCACTTCTTCCAAAATTATTCCTCAAAAATTTGTTCTCCATCTTTGATACACAGTAAAATACCCCCACAAAGCCAACAATTCCACTTGATTGTCGTACAACATTTCGGATGGATTCTTCTTTGGAAACTATTAATTAGTCTTAAAATTGTTGTATTTGTGATTCAAGGCTAATGACGTGAACCATTTATCCCAATAAATGTCTTACTAATGTCACAGCCATTAGATTTTAAGAACCAATATATTAAGGCTCAGAAGATGAAGATATGGAAACTCATTACAATCCAAAGGCTTGAACAAACATTATTTCTTTTCCTTTCGATAAAGATAACAACTGCATAGATATGTCAAATCGCTATATATGTACGTGCGTGGGTCGGTATGGGCGTGTGTGCGTCTAAAATATGAGGTATTTGACCAAGCATGACCAATCATTCAAATAGTCATCTTTAGAGCATTTCAGTCCCTTGCCATTGCCATGATAAGATTTCATGACTCATGAGTGAATCTAAGTCCTCAGATGCAATTTGCAATGATAATAAATGTCAAGAAAAGCATAAATCATATTCATTTGGAAAGAGATCCAGTTATGCCCATTCAACAAAATTCGAAACTTCCAACTTGTTAAAATTCACAAAAGGACACCATTTCTTACGGGGTGCAATGATACCCTTTCATTGAATTTGGAGTATTTTTGTCATCTTCTCTTTGCTATGACTTTTCTAGGAGAGAATCAAATTTATTACTTTATTAACAATACTTTAAAAACATACTTGTGCATAGACTCCATCCAATGTCACTTTAAAATTGTTAGAAAATATATTGAGTTACAATGAAGATAGAAACAAAAGAATAAGCAGATTGTAATAAAGTTTAAAAAAATAGTAGGCTTTGAAATGTGTGTTGTGCACACCGTTTGTAAAGTAATATTTGCTCGCACTTAGTTGCTACATGATTTAGATAAATCACTTTTGAGAGTTATCCAAAAACATCTTAGAGAATTTTATTTAGCAATTATGGAATTCTCTTATCAATATTAATTTTAAATGGTTTAGAAAATAATGTGTTAGAGATAAAGTGTTTGGCTTTCTTTTGATGTTTCTCTTAAGGTTCAGAATCAATATAGTACAATTGATTATAAACCAACCTATCCTTTACTTAGAATCTGATTTTTAAATTCAAATTTCTATCATTTTTTAATATTTAATCTGCTTTTGATTATTCCAACATACTTGACTCTTATTTAGTGAAGTTGCATAACCTTTTGAACCAACAATTAATTTAACTATTAAATTTCCTTTGTTTTCAAATGTTTAGGGTCATACTAGTTGATTGGTACCTTCGATCAATTGATTGATTGCACTTTGCGATGGTTTCAAAGGCAAACCAGTTAACTAGTAGCTTATTACCATTTATTTGGTACTTTCCAAGGACGAACTAATTGATTGGTTGCAATTGCTACTTTCTAGATATGAATCAATTGAGTGGTAAGCATGTACTTGTCGATTATGTGAATGTTAGCAAGGTAAGATGTAAGATACAAGTCTTGCAAGTTGCTAAAGTTCATTGAATTTAGTCCTTTGCACCATATTTACAATAAATCTAGGTTTGAGATTCTATGTCAAAAGTAGATGATGAGTTCCATTGAATCCATTCCCATTTTCTCTATGAGACATCATTGATGCAAAGATGCATCTCCTTTTTTTTGCTATAATAAGGGTCCCTAAGATTAATTTCTATATGCCAATTGAGTTAAAAAGCACTCATATATACCATTAAAGACAAAATGTAAGAGCTTAGAAGCATCTCTTTTAAATAAAGTTTATAAGTTGGCAATGGCTGGAGGTACTTAGTTCTTCCACTTTTTGGTTCTTTTGGATATCATTAATGACTCTTGCATATCCACTTCAGTCTAATAGTTGGTGTTAGAGCCTTTGCCCTGCTCATTTTTTGAAGCTTGAAATTGCCATATTTAGGTTGCATTTTTTGGGCTTTTTTGATTCGTTTTGATTATGGAAATCTCTTAATCTTTGCCTTCTGATCATTTTGGCTTTCGGAGTGACAAAAATGGAGGTCTATGGTGTGAAATACAATCGAGTCTACAAGTGGGTAAAAAACAAGTCAAATCAAGTTGATTTAACCTATAGAGAGATTAGGGATGACATAGGTGACATGTCATTTTGAGATCTCATGATAAATGTGTTGTTGTTTATCGTGTTTTGGACCTTCTAGCAAATGACAAGTCGTTTTATGCTACAATAATGAAATGATACCTTAAACAATACTAGGTAGGGCTTTTAGTGGTTTTTTATTTATTTCTAGTGTGCAATTTTAGGCCAAATTTTTTGGGCTACTATTTTTTAAAATTTTCTAGCCATTTGAAAAACAAAAAAAATAATGATGTTAGGCCATAGATCAATAGGCAATTTTTGGACATAAATGTTTTTGGGTGAAAAACCATTTTTGAGCCATTTAAGACCAATTGCGTTGGCAAAATTTGGAATTTATGGAGCCATTTAGGGATTAAAAATTGCATGGGCCTAATTTTTGGACAAAACCTTTAGGGGGCCAAAATTATATTATACTCAGGCTATTTTGACAAAATGTTTTTGGACTAATATTTTGGTAAAAAATTGGCAATAATTAATTTCTTAGCTATTTATTTTGTTTAAAAATTATTTAGTGCCATTTAATTTGTCCAAATTTTAATAAAATTATTTTAGGCAACTTAAGTTAATTTTTGGTTAATATTTGGAGACCTTTTGTAAAAAAAAGCATAAAATTAATTTATGGTATAATTTAACTTATGCCTAATTATGGATAATTAATTTTCAGGCAATAATTATGACACACTTGGGTTAAATCTAATGGGAGATTTAATTAATTAATTTATCACATTTTTGTTCAATTGATTAATTATTTAATTTTCATTATGAAATGGTTTTTGGTGCATTTATACTTAGTCATATACAAACATTTAATTTTATAATGTCATGTGATTTATATAATTTTAATTTAATTCAAGTTTAGTTGTAGCACATTTAACTATTTTAAAATTATACATTAGATTTTGAAATTAAATTAAGGATTATATAAAGGGAATGACATCAATTTTTAATTAAAATATTTAATATGACAACCATTATTCTACAAGAATATTATCACTTTTTATATAATTAATTAGGGTGAGATAATTAATTTTTCTTTTCTTTGTTTGCCTACAAGAATTAGGATAAAGGATATAATTTGCTAGTTTTATCATATTTGTACATGGACATAATTAAATAAATCTTACCCCACATATAGTTTTATTTATTACTAGGTTAATGGTTAAGAAAATATGTTTTGCATTGGTATGACATGTCATATGGAATAATTAAATGCCTCAAAAATTTTAATGTAACACATAATTATTTGTAGTTTATCGACTTCTAAACATTTGTGATTTCTTGAATTAAATGAAGATAACTATAAAGTTTGGAAAGAGAAAATTTTTTTTCAACTAAGGTGGATAGACTTGATTATGCAATCAAAAAAGATAAGCCTCCAATACCAAAAATATTAGTGATCATTCAAAATTTGATCTTTATAAACACTGGGAGTGTATATTAAAATTAAGTTATTTGCTAGTATTGGTGGATCAATTGGAGAGCATTAAAATGTACAAGACTTGTTGAAGGCTATTGACGAAGAATTTGTGTCATCAGATAAAGTTTTAGCAAGCACTTTAATGGCAAATTTAACATCTATGATGCTTATAGATGTAAAGGGTGAGCTAGAGCACTTAATGCAAATAAATAAAGGATATAACAGTTCAATTAAAACCACTCAAAGTTAAAATGTCTAAACTTTTCCTTGTGCACTTTATTTTGACTTCCCTATTGTCACACCAAAAAATGTGACCGCGTGGCGCCTTTCTCAAAAAAAAATTATTCATTTTTCTTTTTGTGAAATTGAAAACTGAAATTCAAAATTGAAATGCGCGTAAGAGTTCAGGAGTCGCCACCAAAATTTTAATTTTTAAAAGGCAAAACTTTGGAAAAGCCTTTTGTTTGAAAAATAGTCTGCAAACCAGAAAATGGATCTAGGAGTCAATTGTGAGTGGGGAAGGTGTTAGGCACCCCATTACACCCGTTACTAAAAACGGTTACCCTAAGTCAGTTGTGCAAAAATAAAATGAATATTTTTATTTTCTTTTGAGAAAGGCGCCACATGGTTGCATTTTTGGGTGTGATAGTTTGGCGACTCCACTGGGGATTTATTTAAGAGTCAAGCCCAATTTGGGTTAGTTATGCAAAATATTACGGCCGTCTTTTATTTCGGTTCTCCCTTTTGTTTGTTGTGTGACTCACATGGTTAGGGTAAATAACATGTCTTTTACATGCTTGTTTTATATGTTTTATTTTCTTGTTTATGTACATAATATATGTTAGGATAGATAACATGAGGAAGAAACCTTAGGGTAGATGACTATGTTTGTATACATTTCATTTCTTCTTTAAGCATATATTTCTCTGTCTCTTATTCTATCAATCTGCTTAGCAGATGGGGGTTGGTTAGTCTATAAGATGAAAGGTAAATGCTCTCCTCACACATATCACTGAGACATAAAATTCTCACACACTTATAGGCCCTATACCCGGGTCTTAATACATCTTAGGTTAGTAGAGGTTTATATTGATCTCCCTGTGAGGCCTTGTGCTTCCTGAGGTTATCATGAAGACCTCACCTAAATTGTGCCTTGTTATATGAGCTTGATTTGTGTAGGATGCTTTTCCTCTCAAAGTTAAGTTTATATAACGAGATCCTCACCTTATGGTGGGGGCAATTTGGGGACCAGCGTCTTAAGGGTCATAGACCTACCTTGAAAAACGCACTACTAGTTGAGCCATAGATGCCTCCCCAAATAGTTAAGGCTAGATCATTGTAAACCTGCGATCCTAACTTAGGGTTTACCCATAATAGGACAAAAGAGGGCGTTTTTAACTATTTCATCATCACATTCATGCATTTAATAAAGCCCATATGAAAAGTGACACATTGTCGCTATCTACTGGAATAATTAACGATGTGTCATTGCATTATTTGACATACCATTAATGTGATGCAGGCATGAGTAAATTAAACCAACCTTTTGCCTAGTAAGTTTCCAACCCTTAAACGGCCATAACCACATTCATCATTATCCCTCAAAAGGGAAACATTTAGCATACATTTATTCTCTTTATACACATACATGAAAAAGAAAACATTATTTCCCTAAAATTTCCATCCCTGCAAAATAACAAACTTCTCATAGAAAAGGAGTACCTTCAAAATTCCAGGGAACCATAACATCCATAAGTTTAGAAGCATCAACAATTGAGTATCACGTCTTGGTTAGAGATTGGGATCATTTTTTTAGGGCATCAATCATGTAGAAAGGCATATTTCTCTCGATTTGATTGTCAACTATTCTTTCTCCCATGAAACAATGAGTTTCTCGATAAAAAGTACGAAGTTTTCTCTCTTTCCTAGACCAAGACATAATCCTCAATGGTGTACAAGCGAGTATGCAACAATAAGTTCGTTATACATCAGAGAACCGCAGATTGGCTGATTTGTACTAAAATACCATAAAAGCCAAAGTTCTAAACATCAATTATGTAGGAACTACCCTTTCTTAAATTGAGTAATAAGCCACAATCCTTAATGGGTCGATAAGCTTCTAGAGGAATGTAGGAAAACATCAACTAACATTAGTAATCCCTTGATTAATCGAAAAAGCCAATCTTGGGTAACTTACACAGGGATAGCAAGTTTTGGCACCATATCAATGACTATTTTCAAGATAAATAAAAATCAAATCGATACATGAGTTAGGCTAGTCAAAACCCCAATTTGAATTGCTTGCCAAATTTTGAAATTCCTTGTAAGTCGATTTTGTTAACTCTACCTTTTATAGTGAGACCATAAGGTCCTAGAGAACAGAGGAGGATCTAAAAATAACTCCACAAATTATTAAAAGAAATCTAAAGGGGTTAGACTTTTCTATAGACGTCATCTATGTGGAATTTAGCTTGTTCCCTTAGGATAATTTGTTAACTTTATTTATTCCTGTGTGCAATAAGCATCTGAGGAAAATAAAAGTTCAATGAGAAAAGTCATTACCATGAATATAAACAGAAAGGGGCTAGTTTTCTTTTTAAATCAATTGGTAGCCTTAATCTACCTTATAGGAGGCAGTAAGTGCCCAAAAGAAAATTAGGATTCCTTGTTTTGAAGGACCTTCATGCCAAAATCAAAACACCCATTAGTTTTAGGCCAAACAATATAATAAAATTGCATCCATGCATTATCATAAGGCATTCCATACTAAAAATCCTAAAATTTATAAGTATAGGATTTTGGTTCTTTGCAATGGAAAGATTAGCTTAAGTAAAAAATTCAAATAAAAAGCTACATTCCCGAATAGCTAAGGTGAGGAAATGAGGTATAGGTCAAAGAGGTAGAGGTGTGTCATTTGGTTAGGCAAAAAGAAGCTCCCAGAAGTCTTGATAAAGTCGTTTATTACTCCTTAACTTTTCTTACCCTGTTCATTTGCAAATTGTTGATTTCCACCCACTATCACAAAAAAAGGGAAAAAACTCAAACCATCAATCTCTAAACTCGTTGAGTTTGGCCATTTTGAGAACCACAGACCATATCAATCAAGACACTTGTCGTTTGCCTTCATTGGGACCTTTGTTCTTTACCTAATTTGCAACTGATTAGCTACCTCCTTCACTAGCCTCTAGCCTTCACACCCAAGATGGCATTGTCTAAAAAAATTCGCAAACTTGATCCTAAGGTAATGGGGCATTCCAAAAAGAGGGGGTTGCGACTTCTTCATGAACAAGGTGCAAGAGAACATAAGAAATAAAGCCTTAGGGAGATTTCTTGGTAATTGAACTCTTAAAGAAGTTGTTTGTCATATCATAATCAGTTAATGCTTGTTTGTTCAATATTCTTCTGTCGGGCTAAAATCCAAGGCTACCAGAAGTTGATTCATTAGACCTTATTTGATTTAACTTTGTCAATACAATGATCATATGCTTCCATTTCACCCTTTATGGACCATTCCATTCCATCAATCATGTTAACACAACTTCTTTCCTTGCATATTTCTCCTAAATAATCAAAAATCCAAAAATATAATGTCCAGAACTCCTTATAGAAAGAGCTCATCGATGTGAAGGGTTAAATTAGAAACTAATTATATGCCCCTAATTCAATTACAAAAAAAAAAGAAGAAAAAGAGAGAAATGACCAAATCACAAATGTAAATACATGTCCCATAAGCAAACTATGTCTAGGATACAAGGCATTTTTTTTTCTCCTCAAATACAAAGAAGTAACCTCTAGTCACCTTAATTGAGCCGGGAGTGATGTTCATTTCCTTCACTCTAATTGCAACCTTTGGGATGGGAGGTCTTTAACAAATTTTTATGTTGGCAATTCAAATATCAAGAGAGAGTCAGGTTCCTTCAATTATCCAAACAATTCTTAACCGTTGCTAACCACTTTGGGCCTAAAAAAAAAGATTCTTCAAATACCGAACATGAATTGAACCCACGGAGCAATGAGAATTTAACATAAAGAAAAACAATTTTGGCATTATAGTGGATTCCTTCTAAGAGAAAAATCAAATGAAAAAAAAGAGAAACAAATTGGAGGAAGAAAGAAGAATCATAAAAGGAAGGAAATTATAAAAAGGAAGCTCCCACAGATTAAATCGAAAAAGCTTTTAAGAGAGAGCTTCACCTTAGAATGCAATCAAGGAGCAAAATTCTCAAAGAAGAGTTTTATGTGGCACAAGAGGTCAAAAAGAAAAAAAGGGGAAAGGTCTCCAGAAAACAGTTGAGATGAACAAAAAGATCCTTCGAAAGGAAAAGATTGAGTTCATTGTCATAAGCCAATTAGTCCTATCAAGATGGCACAATTACTAAATCAAAATTCTCATTATGAACTTACATGAATATTTGGGCCTTGTCACTTTCCTTTCTTAAGCTACACTTTTACCCATTAGACCCCATTACAGCCCTGAGACATCCTCTCTTGCTAAGTGAGTTTTGAGTATAGAATGTTGTTAAAGCAACAGGAGAAGGGAGACTAATGAAAGACCTGACGGGGGTATTTTAATTTTTGAGCCTAATATCTCTTCTTTCATAAACCTGTTCACCAAGGCCACACTACAAGCATCAAAAGTCCTTGTTGAGGTTTAGCTTATTTGAAAAATAATAGGGCATATTTTTTTAGGGAATGATTAAAAAAAATCAAAATAATTGAAATTGGGGCAAAAGGGGCTTGATTCAGAGAAAATGCTCCAAATTGCATCAATGGCTTCTTTCAAAAGGAGTTCAAATCCAAAAATGGAACTTCCCTCTGACCTACCATATCCATTTTCTTAGCATTTCATCTTTATTGTTCAAAGAAATGCTTCAAGTGTAGAATTGGGGCATCTTTTTTATTCTGTACATTTTGTCTAGCCATTATGTATTCCACTTCTCCATTCCCAAACCATTTTGCATGGTCACATTCTTTATCAGCCCTTGCATCCCTCTGACGTTAAGGCCTCTCTTTCCCAAACATATGTGTTTGTATCCCGTAATGCATGATTGTATTGACATTGTTAAATAAGATGAGTGTGGGTTTAGCCTATTGACCTTTCAAGCATTAATGATGGAGAGTTGAGAATATTGCCTTACCAAGTTAGTAGTCTAAGGTTGATGGCAAACAAATTATTTGAAGAAAAATTATTTAAAAAATAAATCAAAACAAGAACGTTGAGTTTTCTTAACTTGGAATACTCCTTTAGGGGCATTTGTGGCTAGCCAAAAGCCATCAATAAATTCCTTCATCCAAAGGACAAAGGGGAAATTTGGTAAGATACTTAAAAGCCCAATTTTTCTCATTGGGACAGGGAAAGAGCTAAGGTGTGAAATTTTTCCAAAGGCAAAGGGTTAAAAATCCTACATTTTATAAATTTTGAGATTTTTCATGCATCATGTGTTTGCATTAATTTTGTACACAAACAAAGCATCTTTTTCTTTCTAACTCAAATTGATTTTTTTTAAGAAGAACTAAAAAAGGAGGGAATCACATTTTCATCATCAATTAATTTTTTTAAAAAAATAATAATAAAAAAGAAAACAAATCCAAAACACAAAATGAAGTCAAAGACACCAAAAAAATAATGTCCCTTTGAGATGATTTCATTTACAAAAAATTTCAAAGTCCTGAATCCGTACAAAAACATTTAAAAATAATGTTCCCTCTCTTCATCTTTCTTTTGAGGTGATCAAAATCAATTTAAAAATGCTTGAAGATAATGTCCCCATTTTTTTTTCTTTTTTCTTTTTTTCTTCTTTTCTCTATCTTCTCCATTTGCAATATTTAGAAAAAAACACACGAAACCTGTATCCCATGCATTACCTATTACTAGGTCACATGAAGACAAGGAAAAAATGTATTTTGCACTTCAAAAAAAAAAAGGAGAGAAAGAACAATTTATATTTCATATGTTTCACATATCATACTCATGCATATCCTACATTAAACTAAGCTCACATTGGGGCAAATAAAAGAAAAATTTGCACCTCATAAAATAAAGCATCACATGATTTCTCTATCCTCGCACTTGCATACATCACATCGCCTCTAGTTTACACTGGGGCAAGCAAAAAGAAAGATTTGCAACATATGTTTCATGCATTCTACATTTGCATACATTACTTAGACCAAGTTCATATTAGGGCACAGCAAAAAATGTGTGCATTCCATAAATTTTAACATCCCGCATGCTTCATACTTCTGACACCTATAATGATCTTGATTTATATTAAGGCAACATTGAGGTGTTAAACTCAAAAGCTGAGCATTTTACATGCATTACACATTTCGTATAGGTGCATTACGTTGCATAAAACTTAAATAAATGAAGAAAAGTCTTCAAATTAAAAAAAAAATTCATCAAAAAGGCACCCTTAAATCCTACGAAGAATAGGCACCTAAAGTCCTATGGAGAATAGGCAACCAAAGTCCTACGAAGAATAAGCACCTAAAGTCCTGTGGAGAACAGGCATCCAAAGTCCTGCGAAGAACAGGCACCTTAAGTCCTATGAAAAATAGGCACCCTTAAGTCTTACGAAGAATAGGCACCCCAAAGTCCTGCGAAGAACAGGCATCTTAAGTCCTACGAAGAATAGGCACCAAAGTCCTGCGGAGAACAGGCATCCAAAGTCCTACAAAGAACAGGCACCTTAAGTCCTACGAAGAATAGGCACCCTTAAGTCCTATGAAGAATAGGCACCCCAGAGTCTTGCGAAGAACAGGCATCTTAAGTCCTACAAAGAATAGGCACCCAAAGTCCTGCGGAGAACAGTCATCCAAAGTCCTGCGGAGAACAGGCATCCAAAGTCCTGCGAAGAACAGGCACCTTAAGTCCTACAAAGAATAGGCACCCTTTAAGTCCTACGAAGAATAGGCACCTTAAGTCTTACTAAGAATAGGCATTGAAAGTCCTGCGGAGAACAGGCACCCTTAAGTCCTGCGAAGAACAGGCACCCTTAAGTCCTACGAAGAATAGGCACTCTTAAGTCCTGTGGAGAACAGGCATCCAAAGTCCTGCGGAGAACAGGCATCCAAAGTCCTGCGAAGAACAGACACCAAAAGTCCTAGCAGAATAGGCACCATTAAGTCCTGCCAGAACAGGCACCAATAAAAATCCTACTCGAACAAACATCCAAAGTCCCCCAAAAGCCCTACATACACCAAGCATCCAAAAATCTTGTATAAATTAAGCATACCTTCAGAGGTCTTGTACTTGCAAGCAACTTTCATCAAGTTTTAGTGCATCCAGGTAAGTTAACTCTCCTTGACCTATTAGCTCCCCAAACAAAATATCTATTTCCATCTTTACTTATTCTTAAGCTAAGGATATCAAAAAAATTTATTTTCGATCTCCTTGCTTAAAGAATAAGTAAAGAGGGGCAATCTGTAAACATCATATTTTGCTTGGGTCGCTCTTTCCCTTTGCATATTGTCAGAAGACAATCAAATTGCTTCAGACAAAATACGTGTTCTTATCTTTACTTATTTCTTATGCAAAAAAATATCAAAAATTATATTTTCAATTTCTTTGCCTAAGAAACAAGTAAAGAGGGGCAACTGTGAACACCGTATTTTGTCCGAGCAAATTCAAAAATAATAACAAAATTAAATTAGCAAAAAAATATAAAAAAAATAATACAAAAAGAAAAGAATTATTCAAAGGAAATTTGAGAGGAATTGAAAAGGGAAAATTACAAGAAAAGAGAGGTCCAAAAAGAAAGAAAGAAAGAAAGAAATGAATTAAAAAGGAAAAAGTAAAATCCAAAAAAAAGGGGCTAAAAGCAAATAAAAAATAATACCAAATAATAATAATAATTAAAACAAAATAAAAAAAAATCATCAAAAAGGACTAAAAAAAAAGAAGAAACCAAAGTAATATATATATAAAAAAAAAGAAGAAAACCTAAAACAAAAGCAAAAAAAAAAAAAAAAGAAAACCCAAAACAAAAACAAAAAAAAAGGGGGAGAGACTTCATTCAGGAGAGCCCAAGTCAAAGTAAAAAAAAAAAAGAAGAAGCCCAATTCAAACCTAAACAAAAACTTACCCAATACCCAACCCGGATCCACTAAAAACCCTACTCGATTAACCCCTTTGGTCCCCCCCATTCGGTCCTCTACTGGAAAGGCAGACAAAAAAATGAGAGGAGCAAAGACGGGACAGGCTGGTTAGCAAAAAGTGGACAGACACACACAGACGAAAAAACGGAGAGACACACAAAGAGGACGGGCAGACGCGTTTGGGAGATTGAGGGGAAAAGGAAGGGGTTCGCCTTTTCAGAGAGGGGGGAGAGAAGCAGAGAGGGAGGGGGTTTGGTGCTGGAGGAAAACGGGAGAGCGAGGGGGTCTGGTGCTGGAGGAAGGGAGAATGAAACCGAGGGAGGAGAATAAAGGAGAACAGAGGAGAACGAGAGGGGAGAGGGAGCAGAGATTCAAAGAGAGGAGACCACTAGCCATTTTGAGCCGAGGAGAGACAAGAGAGAGAGACAGAGGAAGGGTTCAACGAAAAGAGAGAATGAGAAAGATTCAGTAAGAGATCAGAGGGCAAGGGGGGCTTCTGAGTTTCATTCGAAGAGAAGGTTACTGGAAACTGGGGATGGAGAGTAATGAAAAGAGTGATAGAAGAGGAAGAGCTGACTGAAACTGAGAAAGATACCGAGCGCGAGAGAAACCAAATTCGGTTTGCTTTAGAGAAAGACAAGGATATTGAGAGAGCATGAGATAAGGAGCATAGATCAAGACTACCTGCCATTGGAGTTCTCAACCAGGTAGAATTCTCGAGCTTAACTGACTATGATTAATGATTGGATTTTGTTGTGGCCTTGGTTTGTGATAAACAGCCCATTAATGTTACTGTGATTGCTTGACCATATCTCTCATGTCTTAGGTTCATGATTTGCAAGGTACTCACATCTGAGATTGTTTGTGCCAGATAGGTTCTTTAGCAAGTTTTAGTTTATGCCCATTAACCATTTGAATTGATGTCTGAAAGCTTACTTCAAAATTACATTGTTTTATGACTCTAACATCACTGGTCTCATGTTTGAGTTTTAGGTAGTTATTATTTATATCCACGATTGTGCTTGAAACTTGATGAGGAAGGGATTTAAGTGAATGAGTCTTTACCGATACCTATTGAAGTGCCTATTGGATCATATCCTAGTGTTGTGAATTTTTTTTGCATAGTTTCGAGAGAAGTTCGTCCGCATGCTATTGTTCCCTTTGTAGCATGTTTTGGACATTGATATAACAATAGAATGCCATAATTGAATCCATTTTCATTGAAGGTATAACGTATAATGCTGGCCAGGAAGTTGTGCGTATGGCATTAATAATGTTCATGCTTGGATTTGGGTCTTGTTACAAAAGTCTAGGAATATTTTCTTGTTATTTCCGGCCATACATGATTCTTTGAAGTGATTGTTATTTTGGTGTCATTTTGGACATATATTTTATTGACTCCAGTGATTTCCCTTTCACATGTGGATGTTTACTCTAGTGATTTTCCTTTCACACGTGGATATAGTGACACTTATATTTAGAAGGTAAACTATAATCACAGAATTTAACCCCCCCTTCTTCTTCTCATCTCTTTTGCATGAACCTTGCTTGAGGATGTTAAACCACAGAAGAGACTTACCAAGAATTGAGTAAAGATTAAAGAGATGGTTGCGCTGCAGCAGATGAAAAAGAATTGAAGCATAGCAAAGACAATCGGCTTGAGTTTGTTTTCTTACACCCGAAATGTATTAAGACATGTTGTTTGGCTGGATGGACACAAAGCACACACAATCAAAATCCCTGTATACATATGAATAAGTTGGACTTTAGTCTTTTATTTTATTTATTATTTATTTATTTTTTTTAGAAATGTTGTATGGGATCTTGCATCTCCTCAAACGCATAGGAATGAATCTTGGTGCCATGTGTTACAATAAGTTTCCTTGGTACTCAGTGACTTTATTTATTATTTATTTTATTTATTTATCTATGGACAAGTTTGGGGTTCCAATGACCCTATCTAAATAATTTTGTCTAAAAAAAAAGAGAAAAAAACAAATGAAGTTTAAAATAGGCATATATATAGATAGTTCTCCCTTAGAAGAATTTAAAAAAAAAAACAAAAAAGGAAACTAAGAAGTCTTGTTCAACAATTGGTTATTAATTTACAAAAAGGGGTCTAAGGTTTCTCTCAGAAATAAAAAAACTAGAGTTTCAAAAATTATCCCTTTGGAGAAAGAAAAATATGATAAAAAATAACTGTATATGAAAGAAAAAGTAACTAACAAAAAAAAGAAACTAGGAAAAAAGAAATAAGCAAAGTTTTCATACTTACACAAATTTAGAAAATTGAAAGTATAAGGAAAGTGAGGAAGGTAAAAATATAAAAAAAATCAAAAATAAAAATAATGAAAGTCAAAAGATCAAAGTAAAAGAAGAAAAATAATAAAAGAATAAAAAAAATGAAAAAAGGAAAACACAAAAATCAAAAAAATATAATATAAAAATTCACAAAAAAATAATAATAATAAGACAAGACAAAACAATAAATAAGGAAAAGAGAAATAATGAAAAAAATGAAAGGAAAGACAGTAAAAAAATGAAAAACGAAGACACAAAAACCAAAATACCAAAAACTTAAAAAATAAAACAGAATAAGACAAAGATTAAACAAAACAATAATAAAAAGAGAAACAAAAAAAGAAAATAAAACAACAACAAAAAAAAGCAAAAAAAAAAACAACAGAAAAGAACAATAAAAAAAAGGGAGAAAAGTGAATCAAAAATCAAGAAAACAAAAAGGAAACAAAAAATCAAAAATTAAAAAAAAATTCAAAACAAAAACAAAAAATAAAAACAGAACAACTTGAAAAGGGAGAAAAGTGAATCAAAAATCAAGAAAACAAAAGGGAAACAAAAAATCAAAAATTAAAAGACAATTCAAAACA
Organism: Erythrophleum ivorense; assembly: GCA_026724425.1. Lineage (NCBI taxonomy): Eukaryota > Viridiplantae > Streptophyta > Magnoliopsida > Fabales > Fabaceae > Erythrophleum > Erythrophleum ivorense. The sequence continues at coordinate 31,040,312 of JAIUCV010000002.1, read as the reverse complement.
AAGACAAAAATAAAAAACAGAATAACCTAAAAAGGGGAAAAATGAATCAAAAATCAAGAAAACAAAAAAGAAAACAAAAAATAATAATAATAACAAAAATCGAATAAAAAAATGATAAGAAAAAGAGAGAAAAATAGAAAAGGCAAGAAAAGTGAAATTAAATTTTCCTTTTGTAAATTAAAACCACCAACTAATTTTAAACTTATTTTATTTGTTAAAGGGAAAAGTAAATTTTATTTTCTTTGTATTTTCACAAAAAAAATATAAATAAATAATAAAAGAAAAATAAAGCAAATAAAAAATGCAAAAAAAAACAAAAAAAACAAACAAACGAAACAAAACAAAACAAAACAAAATATATGAAACAAAACAAAGAAAAACATAGAAAGAAAAAAGGATAATAGAAAGAAAAGAAAAAAATAGGGTTGAAAATAAAAAAAAAGGGGAAAGAAAAAGTAAAATTACATTTACTTTTAACAAATTAAAACATATCGATCAATTTCAAAATCGTTTTATTTGTTAGAAGAAAAAGTAAATTTTATTTTCTTTATCTTTTTTTTAAATAATAATAAAATTAATAAAAAATAAAAATCAAACATAAAAAAAAAGAAAAAGAAAAAGAAGTAAAACAAAATCAATCAAAAATTAAAAATCAAACAAAAACAACAAAAAACTAAAAAAACAAAAACAAAACAAAACATCAACCAAATACAATTTTCGATCGAACTACGTGGACTTTGATCCCTCCTAAAGGGTACGTAGGCCTTAGGCTCTCATCCTAGGTCAAGTCTGCCCTTGTAAACAAAGCATTTTTCTTTTGATTTCTTTCCTTTCCCTTTTATTTTAATTATTGAATTCCTTTGTGTTTTATTTTAATATTGATTTCCTTTCTCTTCCTTCTTTTAACTTTATTTCCTTTAATTTCTTTTATTCCTATGTTACATGTGATTTGTTAGGGAGAGTTAAAATAGAAGTAAGGCCATTTTATTTTTGCACAACTGACTTAGGGTAACCGTTTTTAGTAACGGTGTAGTGGGGTGCCTAACACCTTCCCCACTCACAATCGACTCCCGGATCCATTTTCTGGTCTGTAGACTATTTTTCAAACAAAAGGCTTTTCCAAAGTTTTGCCTTTTAAAAATTAAAATTTTGATGGCGACTCCTGAACCCTTACGCGCATTTCAATTTTTAATTTCAGTTTTCAATTTCACAAAAAGAAAAATGAATATTTTTATTTTCTTTTGAGAAAGGCGCCACGCGGTCATATTTTTTGGTGTGACACCTACCATTTTAGTATGGGGCTTTCAAAGTCTCTTACAATATATAAGAAGAAAAATGGTCAATAAATTAATTACTAATTATGTGTGTTCGGGAAGAAAAAAGACTTTTAGTAAAAATAGAAAAAAGTGCATATATGGTGACATAAGAAAGAATAAAAGGCAAGCCAAAGTAAAGGGGAAGGGCAAGGTATATATCCAATCCAACATTAAGAAGGAGTCTAAGTCTTTCTTTTGCAAGAAAAAGGGGCTTATGAAGAAAGATTGCCTTAAATTTAAGGCTTGGCTTGAAAAGACAAGTAACTCAATTTAATCCTTCTACTATAAATCTAATATGATAGATGTTAATAGTAACATATGGTAGATTGATTTTGGTTTTACTATCCATATCTCTAATACCTTATACGCCTTTATAAATCAAAGAAAGCCGATGGGTAGTGAGCAATTCATCTATTTAAGAAATAAAACAGGCTTACAAGTGGAAGTTATAAGAACTTGCAAATTAGTGATTGATATTGGTTTTGTTTTAATTATGGATAGGACCTTTTATATACAAAGTTTCTTGAGAAATTTGATATTTGTTTCAAAACTTATACCATTTGGATATTTCCTTCAATTTTCAAACAATGTGTTCAAATTATTTTATAAATCTAATATTGTTAAGAATGGTATAATTTGTGATGGTCTTTTTTGAATTTAATTACAAAACAATATCTTTTATAATTCGACACATGTTTCTAGTATTATATGTATTAAAAGATGTGTTATTAATGAAAGTTTCTATATATTGTGACACTAAAGACAAGGTCATATCTCAATAAAATATGGTGAAAAGATTGATAAATGATGAAGTATCTAATTCTCTTAATTTTACTAATTTTTGATACTTGTACAAACTAAATTAAAGGAAAGCATATTAATAAGATTAAGAAAGGTGTAAAGATGAGTTTTAGCATATTAAAAATTATACATACAAATACTTGTAGTTTAGATATGAACTTTAGTAGTAGGGGTATGCACGAGTTAGGATGAGTCAAGAATTGCTTCAACCCATGTCCTAACCTAATGTGGCTTGATTATTATTAGGCCAAACTAGGTCAGGGACGGGCCAATCAGGCCAAACTTCTTTTAATTTTTTCTTTTATTTTTTTAAGAAAATTTTTTGAAATTTTTGAAATTTATATATTTTTTGTTTGTTCAATTAGTTTGGGTATATGACGACTCTTTTTTATATATTTTTTCAAAATTTATGCAATGGACATTGATATGCATTTTTTAATTTTAATTTTTACATGAATATGATAATCATACTTAAAAGAACCCTAACATAAATCTTAATCCCTTTAATTATTTATAATTTATAAAATATGTTTAAAAATTTGTGACTAAAGTTATAAAAAAATTTTAAAAAAAGATTTTTTTTTAATTTAGTCCTTATCTTTATATATATATATATATATAAAGATAAGGACTAAATATATATATATATATATACACACCTTAGGCCGGGCCAGGCCAGAAGGTTGGCTCGAAACCTATCCTGACCTAAGGTACTATTCCGACCCGACTTTGTTCTAATTTTTTTTTTTAAAAAAAATTTAACCCATCTCGACTCAATAGTGGTTTGGCCAAGCTGAGCCAACTGAGTCAAACAGGCTTTACACACCCCTATCTAGTAGTCAAAAGTATTTTATCACCTTTATTGATAATTACTCATGATACATGTATTTTTATTTCTTAATAATAAGAATAAGGCACTAAATGCCTTCAAAGTATCAAGGATAGAAGTAAAGAAATAATGTAATAAACAAATTAAGATAAAGAGATTAGATTAAGGTGCTGAGTACCATGATAAATATAGAAGTTATAAAAGTCAAATTAAACTAGCCGATTCATTAAAAAAAATTGGTGAACCAACCACTAGTTTGGTCCATTTGAATAATAAAATTGGCCATTAAAAAAATTGCTCAAAAACTATAAAAACTGGACTATACCATGAGTCACTTGTTTCTAATAATAAAATTTTTAAACCATATGCCTCAATTACAAGTCGTTAGCTTAGTCAAAATAAGTGCATTAAAGGAAAGATCTAGCTTAGTATTTATAATGAGATACTCTGCTTCTCTCTTCAACATCACACGATGTGGGACAAACTCCTTTTTGCAAGCCTCCTAAGTAGCATCTCTTTCATGTAAGAAAATAATAAGTGCATCTTCTCATCATATAAGAGTGCAAGCAACTTGTTCATAATCAGTTCCCATGCATTCTTGAAATTAAATACCCTCACTTTCAACATTTAATTTGCTATAACAACCTTTAAATCCTCCAATTGGTATTCATCTTCAACACTATTATCTTTTATAACAACCTCTAGATCTTCATGTTCCATAACAAATTGAGTGATAAAAGAGTTGAGAAGATAAAGTAAGGTAACTTTGAAAACACATTTAAACTTGAGTACACTGTAAACACTAGTCATCCCTTCCCCTTATAAGAAAAGGAAACAATAAAAGATAAGGGCCTGTTTGAAATTATTTTTGTTTTAATGTTTTTAAAACATATGTTTTCAAAAACAAGTTTTTGAGAACAAAAAAAATTAAAAAATCTGTTTGAATCATTATTTTGAAAAGTAATTGTTTTCTGTTTTTTACTTAATTCTATAGAACAAAAATTACAGAACACTTAAAAAGTGTTTTGAGTTTTTTGTTTTTAAAAACAAAATTTTGTTTTTTTGTTTTACAAAACACTTCATTAAAAACATATTATCAAATAGGTTTTTTTGTTTTTTTGTTCTTGAAAACAAAAAAATTGTTCTGCAGAATCAAATCAAACAGGGCCTAAAGCTTTAGAATTAATAATTGTTTTCCACTTTGTAAAACTTGGAATCAAGAAAATAATCTATGAGAGTGAATACAAAGCAAGAAAATGTTAGCAACAAAGAGAACTCTATTTAAGTAATGATGCATTAAGTTTGCATTCATTCCAAGAGAATTCTGAGCCTTGATTTTGGGAAGAATCAAAGTATTTCATTTGTGCATTAAAGCCACATTGCAACCATAATGAAAAAATTGAGAATATCTCAAATACTTTGGAACTAAGTGATATCTGGGACCTGTAAAAGCAAGTTTAACTCCTTTGAAAGGTTTAAGCAAGTGTGTTCTTGCGATCATAAATGATGGCCCAACCTAATTCATTGAACTCAATATTGTCTTTATGATAGAGATGAGATTGAAGTAGTAAAGCCAACTACTAGTCATACAAAACCTTCACTTTTCTTCCTCTCTCATTTTAGCCTTTGTCTATAATTTAGTTGAACTTGCGAGGAAGAGACATCTACAGCTTTAAATGAGAGTAAGGAATTCAAACAGAGTCAAGCTTTGGTTTTTTAGCTTAAACAAGTTGTAATTATGTTGCAATTGAAATTAAGCATGTTCAATTCCAGTAGGTGGTAAAAGGATCTTGCAATCATTCTTATTTATCTATTCCTTAACTTTTGAAACATAAAATGCTTGTAAAAAATGTGTTTAGCAACATTCATTGCATATTCAATCTCTGCTTTAGTAAACTCTACAAGTTGGAACATCAATTTTAGGTTTAGCAGGTGGAGAAGTTTCAGGAGAAATAAGGAGGAGTTTTGACTTTTTAAATTGTAGTGTAGGTGGCTATATTTGTGATGGTAGCACCCTTAAGTAAAGATCTCAAGGGCTAGGACCAGGAGAAGAGATAGCTTTTTGGTATTAGCATATTTAACATAAGGTCACATTTGCAGGTAAGTCTTAATACATAATATTATATTATGTTTTCTAATATATAAAATTATATATATATTTGTTTATATAATTGTCACCAATTTGATTACAATCAAACCATTAAACTATGAACTAATACCACTACTTATTTAATGATTGATTTAGTTTTAAAAGCATTACTAGATACACTAAAGAAGGATAAGCACTATATCCATTTGTTAAGTTTTCTCAAGAACTTAACATTGTTGCCTAATACCTCATGCCTAATTCTCTAAACAAAAATAGTGTAGTTGAAAGAAGAAATCAAATATTATTGGACATGGTGAGGAGCATGCTAAGTAACTCCAAGCTTCTTAAGTCCTTATGGCCTGAAGCTTTTATAATAGCTACATAAATTCTTAACCAAGTTCTAACAAAGGCTATTAAAAGGTCACTATTTGAAATATTTAAAGGTTGGAAACTAAATTTAAAACATATGTATGTCTAAGTATGTTCATCTAAGATAAGAATTTCTAATCCATAAGAAAAAAAAGTTAGACTTAAGGACTATTAATGACCACTGTATTAGGTATGCTGAAAGATCTAAAGGGTATAAATTTTATAATCCATCTCACCGCACTATGATTGTGAAATTAAAAAACGTAAAGTTTCTTGAGAATAACTTGATTAGTAGGGATGATTAAAACTTAAAATTTAGACTTTAAGAATGATTAATTTAGCACTCAAACTCCTATATCAAGTAATAGATTAATTGTAATTCATGCCCTTAAGTTGCAAACATATATTGAATGAATAGTCATTAAGAATCCATAAATTCTTAACCATCACCTAGTTGATCCAGTTATTTAACAACTATTAGAAAATGCTGAGTCACCATTTAAGCAACATGTACCATAAGGGAATGTTGACTCAACATTAAGAAAATCAATTAAGATAAGAAGGTCAGCAAGTCTTAGTGACTATATTGTGTATCTATAAAAATCTATTTACAATATATGAGTCGAAAATCATCTTGTAACATTTTAACAAGCCATCAATTATAGAGAATCTGACTCTTGACTTAATACCATGAAGCAAGAGATAGATTCTATGGCGTCTAACAGGGTCTAGGATCTCATCAAGTTACCTAATAGTTTTAGAGCCATTGGGTGCCAATGGGTCTATAAGACAAAAAGAGCCTTATTAGGCAACATTAAAAGATATAAGGTAAAATTCATGGCTAAGGGATCCACTCAAAGAGGGGACCGATTACATAAAAACTTACTTTCTTGTATTTAAGAAAGATTCATTTCATGTAATAGTGGCATTGGTAGCTTATTTTGATTTAAAATTACATCAAATAGATGTGAAGACAACATTCCTCAATAGGGAATTAGAGAAAGAGGTATATAGAATAACATAAAGGATTCTTGTCTAATGTTAGTGATTATTTAATGTGTAAACTTAAGAGATCTATATATGGATTAAAATAAACATCCTATTAATAGTACTTAGGGTTTCATGATGTCATCTTCTCATTTAGATTTGTAAACAATATTATGGATTAGTGTATATATGAAAAGGTTAGTAGGACTAAAACCCATTTCTTGGTATTATAGATGGATGATATATTACTTGCAATCAATGATAAAAGGATTATTGCACATGGTGAAACAATTTCTTTATGAGAATTTTGACATGAAAGATATGGGTGAGACATCATATATCATTGGCTAAAATTCATAGAGAGATAAGTCAATGCATTTAAAGAGATTTCAAATAAAAGATTGTTTACTAAGTATAGTGCTTATTATGAAGGGTGACGAGTTCAATTTGAACTAATACTTAAAAAAGATCTAGAAAGGGAATAAATACGTAACATTTCATGTGCTTTAGTTATTAGAAGCTTTATATATGCTTAGGTTTACATAAGACTTACATTGCATTTGTGGTTAGAATGATAAGTAGATATTAAAGTAATCTATGTATAGATCATTTAAGAGCTACAACGAAGGTTGTAAAGTACTTTAAAAGTACCAAAATTACATCCTAGTACATAGATAGGTCGAGGACCTAAAGATAGTTGGCTATTTAGATTTATATTTCACCAAAAGCATTGATTTACAAAAATCAACATTAAGTTACATTTTCACATTTAATGGTTAAGCCTATTTTGGAAGAGTATGAAGTAAGCTTTTATTATTACTTTTACTATAGAGGTTAAGTTTAAATCTTGTATTAAGGCAACTTTACATGGTGTAGGGCTTTTTTTCTAGGCTTAGAATTATGGATTTTATCTTTAGGCCATTGAGAATGTATTATGATAACTTAGCTACGATGTTTTAGGCTAAGAACAACAAGAATGGAAGTCAAAGTAAGCGCATTGAAATTAAGTACTTAGCAATTTGAGAACATGTAAAGGAAAACACAGTTACTATTAAACACATTAGTGTTGAATTGATGATAACTGATCCTTTAACAAAAGCCACACCATTAAGAGGGTTTAAGGATCATATATCTAGAATGGGACTTAGTTCCATATTAAGTTTGATATATGTGTGTATGCACGTTCCATATTAAGTTTGATATATGTGTGTATGCACGTGTGCCTCTGCTTGTGTATAATTTATAATAAAACTCTTATTTAGTTTAAGTTATTTTCTCATTTGCATATTTATGTTTTAAGAATAACCACATAAAAAGGACTTATAATAAGTATAGGGTGCATTTATTAAGTTATGATTAGATGAAAAAGTTAAATGCATTATGATATATGGAAGATAATACTCCCTTATAAAGGACTTATCACATCATGATTCATGTACATAGTTTTCTCTTTTAGAACATATTTGGTGTGTCTTAATTTTTAAAATCATCATGGATATGGTGTAAGGACCAAATGGAAGAATGTGAGTGTTAGCAAGGCATGATGTAAGATGCAAGACACAAGTCTTGTAAATTGCTAAGGTTCACTTAATTAATTTGGTCTTTTGCACCATATCTGCAGCAAATCCAGGTTTGGGATTCTATGTCCAATACATATTATAAGTTCTATGAAATCCATTCCTACCTCTTCTAAGAGATATTTTTTATGGAAAGATGCATCTCCCATGTTTTGCTATATATAATAGTCTTAAGCTTGATTTTTGTATGCTAATTGAGTTAAAAAACACTCATATATGCCATCAAAGATAGAATTTAAGAGCTTAGAGAAGAGTCATTTTTGTATGCTATTAGAGAAAGTAGCTCTTAGAGATTATCTATTAGTCATTGATAACCTATGGTTAATATAGAAAGGAACACTTAATTGACTGCTATAATTTTCATATAACTAATCTTTATAACTTTACTTTTTTAATACTATGAATTCAAATTTTGCATTCTTTTCTTTTTGATTTCCAAACATGTGCCAATTCTAGTTAGAACAAATTTGACTTGATTTCAGCTGTTTCATTTTCATATTTACTTTTTTGGATTTTATCATATGATCCCTATTACTCTTACTTTTCAAACTTTCTAACTTGTAGAGGTTGACTTTGTTATAAATAATGTCTCAACCTATTCATTAAGATAAGATAAATTATAAATAAGATTTATATTTAGGATTACACTTATATGCAATTTTTTATATTTTTCCTTTCAGGTTCTTTAATTAAAATATAATAAGTGTATGATTTTTCAATAATAATATTACAAGTATATAATTTAATTGGAGAATCATATACTTGTTAGCAAACACCACACACTTGTTATCTTATTACTGAAAAATTATATATTTATCATATTTTAATTAAAAATTTAGTATAAAGATATAAGGAACCATATATATGTTTTCCCCCCTTATGTTCAAGCTAAAAAAATTTGTATTTAATGTTTTAAAAGAATAATCTTAATAATAATTCTATTCCAAGTCAACAATTTTGTTGTCATCAAAATAAATATTTAATAGTCCTTATTCCATCGTTTAGAGTTTTCTTTGGTCATAAAAAGTGCAATCCTTTGTTCATCTGATCATATGGTATAACTTAGCTCTCTCCTATTTGCAATTATCAGTATTCTCACGCAGCACAGCAATGGTGTCATCAAATAGGGGTAAATTCGTTATTCCCTTTCTTGAGCAAGGCATTTGAATGTTGGTCTTATTATGCAATAATTTTTAGGCCAAGAATCAACAACTAGTATAGAGTTTCATGGTGAATGTCCACGTTTGTTAGTTTCAAAATGTGCTAACGAGGCCTTTAAAATCTAATGTTATAAATTGGAACATGCAATTTACAAGAGCAAGTTCACCAAATCAGGTCTTCTTTGCCCTATACCTACTACAAATCTCTAAAGCAAATCAAGTTGGGCATTCCATGTTTAAAGGCAATAATATTTTCATTAAAACCATTCCATCTTCTTAATTTAAGGCATCTTTGATAAGAAGATGCATCCCTTATTTGGTTATAAAAGGGGTCCTTAAGCTCTGTTTTCTTACGCCACTGAATCCTTGAAACTCATATACACCATCAAGAGAAAGAATCTAAGAGCTTAGAAGCATTCCTTGGTAGAAAAGCTTAAAGGTTTTAGCAATGGTTGGAGGCAATAATTGTTTCTATATTTTCCTTTTATTGGAAAATTCATAGATATATTTTTGACAAGTTTTTGGACAAAATTTCTAATGGTCTAGAATTAATTTATTTTGAAATACTTTGGGCAAAATATCTTTAGACTAATGTTTTGTTCAAGATTCAATAATTATTTTTGGCTATTTATTTTGTTTAAAAATTATTTAATGCCATTTAATTTGTTCACAAATTTTGGTAAAATTATTTTGGGCAATATTAATGACCTTTTATCAAAAATTGATTTATGTTATCATTTTAATTTTTGGCTAATTTTGGCTAATTAATTTATAGGTAATACTTATGACACGTTTAGGTTAAGATTAAAAGGAGAATTTTGATTAATAAATTAGTCACATTTTTTATTAGTTGATTGATTAATTAATTATTTAATTCTCATTATGAAATATTTATTTATGCATTTATGTTTGGTCATATATAAACATTTAATTTTGGAATGTTATGTTGTTTGTATAATTTTAGTTTAATTAAAATTTAGCCAGAGCATCTTAAAGTAGTTGACTACTAAGATTTAGATTTTTCTAGATGTGTTGATTTATAAAAATCAATATTAAACTATATTTTTATGTTTACTAGAGGATTTGTATCTTGGAAGAACATAAAGTAGACTTTGACTACTACTTTTATCATGAAAATTGAGTTCATATCTTATTTTAAGACAACTTTACATTGTGTATAGTTAAAAGGCTTTATTTTGGGGCATAAAATTGTGGATTTTATTTTTAGACTATTAAAAATGTATTGTGACAACTTAACTATTATTATTTTTTGGCTAAGAACATTAAGAATGGAAGTCAAAGTAAGCACATTAACATTAAACTACTTAGCCATTAGAGAATATGTCAAGGAACATAAAGTGTCCATTGAACATATTAGTATTGAATTAATAATAGTTGATCATTTAACTAAAGGCATGTCATTAATAGCGCTTAACGATCATGTATTTAGTATGGAACTTGGTTTCATGTTGAGTTTTTTATGTATATATTATTTGTAATGAAGCTTTTATTAAGTTTGAGTTGTTTTCTTATTTTGTGTGTACATTATGTTTTAAGAAAAACAACATTAAAAAGACTAAAGATAAGCATATGGCTTATTCATTAAGTTGTAGTAGGTTGAGGTCATTAAGTTGTGGTGGGTTGAGAAAATTAAATGCATTATAACACATAGAAGATAGTACTTGTCTACAGAACATTTATCATTATGATTCATGTATATAGTTTCCTCTTGGAATACATTTGGTGTATTTGAATTTCAAGAATCATCATGGATATAGATGTGAGGACTAAGTGGGAGAATATGAACTGAAATATGTAATTTGCAAGAGCAAATTCGTTGAATCTAGTCCATTCTACTCTATTGCTCCACATTTGCTGCAACTCTTTGTATTAAATTAAGTTGAGCATTCCATGTCAGAAGGTAATCATATTTCCATTGAACCCATCCCAGCTTTTTCATTTGAGGTATTTTTTTATGGGAAGATGCATTCCTTATTTTAGCTATAAAAGGGGTCCTTGAGTTCTATTTCCTCAAGCTTCTGAGTTCTTAAAACTTATATACACCATTAAGAGAGGGAATTTAAGAGTTTAGAAGTATCCCTTGACAAAAAAGTTTAAAGGTTTTCGCAATGGCTAGAAGTAATAATTTATTTTGCATTTTGCTTCTATTGGATATCAAACTTGTGTTTAGCATATCTTATTAATGCTAACAAATGTTGCATAGATAAGACAGATATTTAGCCATTTACATATACATGCATGTATATATATATACATATATATATATATATATATATCAAACTAGTCAATATTTGTTTAAATATTCATTATTTTGTACATTTATAAGCTATTAATGGCTATATTTTTATTAGCCAAGTGTGCCAAATGCAAATGGCACATAGAACTATAGATGTTGGATAAGGAAAATTTTCTAGTCCTATAAGAGTATTAAGTGCTTATTATTATTGTGACTTTAGACAAAAAATGTATTTAGTTATTCTTAGTAATTTTTCATGTTGTGAAAGGTTGAAAGTCTCCCTTAACCAATTATAATGAGATTTGAATGAGTGGAGACTGTCTAGCCTTAAGACAACTTTAGATATTAGAAGTTATTATTGAAGCATCAAAGCCTCCTTTGTCACTAAGGGCTTCAAAATGGGAGAGCTACTACTAATATATGATGGTTCTAGACTAAGAATGGTTAAGAATGGCAATGAGTGACTACTCAATTAAACTTTAAATATCCAAACTCAAAGAATATATATATATATATATATGTATATATCTAATATTTGGATTAGATTTGAATATGAAAAAGTTAACATCTCTCATACTCACATCCTAAATACTTGATATTTGCAATTCATTATAAAAAAATTTTAAATATAAAGGCAATTGATATTGGGTGAATGATACCCTAAATACCTTACTCATATTGACCTTTCAAAATACAATGTGAAATGTGTAAAGTCTCATATCGTATAGGAAGGTTCTGAGCTAAGGCCTTATAAGTGGGGGAAAAACTCTCCCCACCAACGGCGCGCTTTTCCCGTGAACTAAGCGGGAAGGGACAAAACCCACGAATCGAGAAGATCGGGACAATACCGTTGGAGGCTCTGTAAGTGTGTTGGTATCAAAACTGGCATAGCCGCATGTGCAACGCGAGGACGGGTTGGCCCTAAGGGAGGTGGATTGTAAAGTCCCACATCGAATAGGAAGGTCCTGGGCTAAGGCCTTATAAGTGGGGGCGAAGCTCCCCCCACTAGACGTGCGTTTTCCTTGAGCGAAGGCTGGGTAACTAAGCCCTCGAAGTTTGGAAAGCGACAAAACCCTTGGGAAGGCCGGGTCAAAGACCCACGAACCAGGGGACAATACGTCTGGTGGCTCTGTAAGTGTGTTGGTATCACACACACTTATAGAGCCTCCAACAGTATTGTCACAGCCTTCCCGGTTCGTGGGTTTTGTCCCTTCCCGCTTAGCTCATGGGAAAAGCGCGCCGTGGGTGGGGAGGGCTTCGTCCTCACTTATAAGGCCTTAGCCCAGGACTTTCCTATCTGATGTGGGACTTTACATTCCACCCTCATTGGGGGCCAACTCGTCCTCGAGTTGCACATGCGACTAGGCTGGCTCTGATACTAACATACTTACAGATCCACCAGACGTATTGTCCCCTGGTTCATGGGTCTTTGACTTGGCCTTCCCAAGGGTTTTGTCGCCTTCTGAGCTTTGAGGGCTTGGTTACCTAGCCTTCACTCAAGGAAAATGCGCGTCTGGTGGGGGGAGTTTCGCCCCCACTTATAAGGCCTTAGCCCAGGACCTTCCTATCCGATGTGAGACTTTATAATAATACACTTACAGAGCCACCAGACGTATTGTCCCCTAGTTCGTGGGTCTTTGACCCGACCTTCCCAAGGGTTTTGTTGCCTTCCGAGTTTCGAGGGCTTAGTTACCCAGCCTTCACTCAAGGAAAACGCGAGTCTGGTGGGGGGAGCTTCGCCTCCACTTATAAGACCTTAGCCTAGGACTTTCCTATCCGATGTGGAACTTTACAATCCACCCCCCTTGGGGCCAACCCGTCTTCGAGTTACACATGCGGCTAGGTCGGCTCTGATACCAACACACTTACAGAGTCACTAGACGTATTGTCCGCTGGTTCGTGGGTCTTTGACCTGGCCTTCTCAAGGGTTTTGTTGCCTTCTAAGTTTCGAGGGCTTGGTTACCCAGCCTTCGCTCAAGAAAAACGTGCGTCTGGTGGGGGGAGCTTCGCCTCCACTTATAAAGCCTTAGCCCAGGACCTTCCTATCCGATGTGGGACTTTACAAAATGCATGTTAAATGCTTAAATGCACTTTCCCTCAGATTTTATGAAAGTTTCATTTTGGTCCTCCTAACTCAAAAACATACAATGTTCCCTCTTTTTTTTTTGAATGATCCAATTTTACCTCTTTGCCACTTAATTCATATAAAATTTAATTAACATAAACTTTATAGTAGAATGACTTAGATATTATTTATTTACTTGGCACTATTATCTCACACTTAGATTGGGCATTCAAGTAAGAAGATTGTTAAATGTAGTGTTAAATTTTGGATTGATGTGTGACCAAGGAAAAAAAATCAAATCATTTTAGAAAATAGGAGTGCAACATAACCTACTTTTAATCTAGGAGGACCAAATTGAAACTTTTATTAAATTAAAGGAGCCAAAAGTGTATTTAAGATTATTTTAAAAGTTTGAAACTTTTTTAATTGTTAATTATTGTAAACAATGTATTAAAATTATTAATTTAACCCAAAAAGTCTACTAATGAATAAAGTTTGTTCTAGGATAGCCTATGTTTTTCTCTATGCTCATTATTCTCAACTACCTTAAGGTAGAAGTGTGCACTAAGTTCATTCCATTGGATGATTATGGCATCATTTGGGCAATCTAACTCGTGGTGGTTCCATCTTTCTTTCGACGAAAACATGGAGCCCAGATCTAGCAGTTTGTGACTTGACTTGCACTTCTAACCCTTATGAAGCCAAAACATTGTCGAAGGAGCAACATATTATTTTGGTGCCAATTCGAAAGGATCCAACACTTTCTCCTCAATAATAGTAACCTTTGTTGGTCACTACCCCAACCCCGCATTTGGTATGGTGGAAAGAAACAGAAAGTGAGATAGAATCCATCATTTTTTATGTTTGATAATAAGAGATTGTAACAAAAATGAATTCCATTGAGATTTGCACAGTAGCGTAGGAAGATAAAATGATTTTGAAGATAAAATTATGAAATATCGTTAATGCCCCTTAGTACGGATTAACATTCATATTTAATAAATAAAAGTACTTTAACTATATTTATGTAATACATTTTATTTTTATTCTTTAAAATTATTAATTTATATATTTTATAAATAAAATAATATTTAAAATAAATATTTTTAATTATTATATAATATTTTTTAACAAGAGAGATTCTAAGATTAAGAAAACATTATTATTTTATTATTATTTAATTAAAATATTATTATTTTATTATTTTTTATTAATTAGAAAGTCAAAAAAATATTTTAATAATTTTTAATTAAAAAAACATTTTCCAACTACGTTGTCCAACCAAGTGTCAGTCGAAATTTAGTTTCAGTTGGTTATATATATATATATATATATATTAATATTATGTACATATATATCTTTATTATATTTATTTATATTTTACATATATAAAATTATATATTAAAATAAAAATAATATTATAATATATTGTAGACATGTAATTTATTATTTTTAAATTATTTATTTTATAAACTAAAAAATAAATAATATTATTTTTAAAAAGAATAATAAAAAATAAAAATATTTAAAAATTTTATTTTAAAATTGATTGATAATAATTATATTTTAAAAATAATGAACTATTTTCTAAAATCAAAATTAATAAGTTATATAACAATTATTATCAAAAATTTATTTTAAAAAGACAATCAATAAAAAATAAGTCAATAATTGTTCTACCGATGTGGCAATGCATTGCTAATGTATATATGTATATGTGTGGCATTAGCCCCTACACACATATAGATAGATAGATAGATAGATAGATAGATATATATATATATATATATTTAATATATATTAAAAATATATAATATTATAATATATTAATATATATTTAGATATTATATATAATATATAAACATAATTAAAATATATTTATTACATTTATATATATTATATTTAAATAAATTATCAAAGTAATATATATATATAATTCTGAAATAAATAATTATTTATATTATATTAAAATAATAATTTATAAATATTTTTATAAAAAATAAATTTATTTCATATAAGAAATATATTTTTTAAAATATTTTTAAAAAATAAATTTTCATTAATATATAAATAATATAAATTATTTTATTGTAAAAAAGTTATTATATAATACAGATTATTGAATTATAAATGGTTTATGTTTATTAATTTTATTAAAAGACTTAATTTGACTAAAAGATAACAGATTTTATAGTGACAATATAATTTTTTTAATATCAAAAATAGGAAAATAGAAAAACTAAAAATATTACATTTAAAAGAAATAATAAGAAAAATAATAGAAAAATTAATTATAAAAACAATTAATAGTTGCTTTATTTTAAAAGAAATAATAGAACTATTATAACACATTTTTTGCTGTTGATTTATTCCATTACAATTGTTTTATTATAAAAAATTGGTTATTGTCAAAAAAAAGTCTTCAGCAGAAAAAGAGCTAGACACAATGGGGGAGAAAATACAAAGAATAAAAATAATATTCTTCTCATCAAATATACATACACACATATACAAACATAGAGTCAGTATAATGTCACATCAATGACGTGGGATAATATAGAATAAGAGTTTTTTTGTCATTTTATTTTATTTTCACCCAACCAAATAATCAAATACAAACATATCTTTTTTCTTTTTTCTTTTTTGTTAAACATAATTTTTTTTCTTACATTCTATTAATATTTTTCTTTTCATTTTCATCATCAAAGAGGCTAAATGAGGTTCAATATTTATCTAAGTTTCTTGTCTCTCTTTTAAAAAAAAAAGAAAAACCACAAGGGAGAATAATTAAATGATGAGAATGAAGATGAAAACATCATGTTAGATGAATCAGGATTTCAAAGGGAATACTTTTTTATTGCAAAAGTTTAAAACTACAAATGAAAAGGGCTTGAGGTATAACCTATCTTTTAAGAAAAATTTTTCCTTTTCTAACATCAAGAGAAAAGAATTTTGTAGATAAAAAATGATTTTAATATCTTTATTTTTAATAAATGAATAATGATTAATAAATAATATTAATAAATAATTATAAGAATAAAATAAATATTATATAAAAAAAATTTTATTTCACTTTTCATTATATTATCAAATGGGGTGATAATTAGAAGGAAGCCCCTTTTCTTAGAAACCAAAATATCAAAAAAAAAAGAAAAGAAAAGATGAGCTACATTTTCATATGTTGGATAAGGCAAGGACACATGCCTATAGAGCCCATATGCTTCCCTGATGAATAGTTTCATGGGCATAGAGCACTTTCAGTTAGGCCTGTTGGTTGGAGATTAGTTTTTTGGGAGGAGGGGGGGGGGGGTTGAAATTGTAAAAATGTTTATTATTTTCTTATAATAATTAATTAATAATTTTTTAAATTAGAAGCATGATATTTATTTCTCATCTATAAAATCACTTTTTTATTTTTATTTTATTTTTAATTTTCTGCATATTAAATGACTTTAGGCTACCCTTTCTTTTAATTTGATTTTAAAATAGATTTTCTTTCTCCTTGCATCTTAGGTATGTGCTTCACTATAAGCATGGATGTAGTTTGGGTTAATCTCCCTCCGGCGAGTTGTTGTTAATGAGTTTTGTCTTTTCTTTTTCGTTTGAGTAAAAAATTTTAAAATACATTTTCTAATAAATTATAATTTTAATAAAAGAAATTATTATTATTTTAGGGATATTTTGATCATCGTAAGGTTTTAAGAATAATAGCGAAAACTATATAATTTGAGTATATTTCCAAAAAGAGTAGAATAATTTACCCAAACTTCTTCAACCATTATAAACACAAAGAATACCTTTCTAACAAAATTGTATAATCTCAAACCTCAACAAGTTAAATGGACCAAAAAAAAAAAACTCACCAAGTCAAGGTAAGTTTGAATTGAAAAAAATAGAACAAAAAAGAAAATTTAATTTAAATGTATTTTTTAATTTAAATTTAAAATTTCATTCATTTTACTTTTTTTTTTACTATTCTTTTTCATTTGAACATACCTTTAACTTCTAAAAGGTAAGTTCATTGTACAAGAGTTTTAAAATCAAATTGAGATAGCTGTTACGAAACCATGGAGTTGAACGAGAATTTTTTCGAGACATTTGAAATATTGTTAACTTTTATTTGTCTAAAGGTCTAAGCTCTTTTATTTTATTAACATATCATATTACCAAAAAAAATGATAATTTGATTAATTTTCATAAAATATATTTTTTAAATAACTTTTAATTATTATGCTAACAATAAAAAGTTAAATATATCCTAATAATTTAATTCGAATATTTAAAATGTTTGTACAAAATGAATTACTGGTCGGCGTTAAAAGTAGTTCAATTATGCACATTGAACACGGGTCTGCTTGACGACAATTTGCGCAATTTGTATCGGTGACAGTCACTTTCTTCGTGCGTATCCACGTTACATGCCAAATCAAAAGCGCACGCTGTGATACATGTGCCTCGAAAGGCCCATCCTACTTCCCCCATCAATATTTGCCGTCGCTAAAATCAACTCTTTTCCGAGATATTACTAAGTTCGTTAAACTATATATATATATATATATATATGTAATTTTTTATATTTTTATTGACAGACTTTTTAAGTAAAATATGATATATGCATGATTTTTTAATTAAAATATAATAAATATATAATTTTTATAAATAATTATATAATTCTTTAATTAGACCTTACGTTTGTTATATTTTTATTAAAAAATTATTTATTTTTTTAATTTTGATTGAATAATTTGATAATAAAAATATAAAGAGTACTTCAATTTAGACCTACATTTATACATGTTTTCCTATATTATTTTTATGTATAATTTAATTAAATTATTATATCTCGCTTAAATATGCTTTCATCACTATATTTTTATAAAAGTTTTAATTTAGTCTGTTTAATTTGACAATAAACAACGTTGTCCACTTACTTTTTTTTTCCAAGAAAAATGATCCAATTATACTCCTCTATCTTATAGTTTATTAAAAATTTAATATATTGTTTAATAATATATTGACTTAAACACTAAAATTGAATGTAAGTTAATAACATTAAGTGAACAATAAAACTTTTAAGTTAGTAAAGTAATAAATTTGACTGTTAAATTTTGTATGGATTATGAGATAGATAAACAAATTTGGATTATTTTGAAAAATAGAATGACAATATTGTCTAGTTTTAAATTAAGGAAAATGAAGAAGATGAAAAATATATTTAAGTCTTTTAACTTAATAAAAATTTATTATTGTAATTTATTTATATTATATGATATTTTGATAACTTGTGCTTTCCTTCAATCTATCTTTTATGCCTTGTTTGATATATATAAGTATTAGATATAGAAATAAAAAGTAAATAAGAATATGGATGAAATAAAATAATTATATTTTGTATAATATAAAAAAGAATAGAAATACTATTCTATTTATATATTTAATTAGATAAAAACTATTTATATATTTAATTAGATAAAAATAATGTTTGAATGGAAAACTTACTTAAAAAAAAGCAATGATAATAATAGTATAATAAATTTTATATAAATTAAACACAATAATTATATTGGATTTGTATATTTATTTGAAAAAAATTAAATTTATGCTCTTTTTTTAAAATTTTTAAAAAATTTAGCCATTAAATAAAATATAAAATATAATTCTTTAGCTATCTTCTTTTACCTTGTACAACTAAACAAGGGCTAATTCTATCAAAACCGAACCGACCACACCAAGACTAAAGAGCCCATAAAAAAATTTCTTGGTGTATGGTCAAAAAGAAAATAAATTAGAATTCAAACTTGTGGTAGTCAATTTTAGTGATCTGACAATATGGAGTGAAAAGACCTCCACTAAACAAATAAAAAGAAAAATTGTAATTAACAACTTTATATTAAACATATTTATATTAAAAAAATTTAAATTTTAAAAAAATTTTAAATAAACAATTTATAATATAAAAATTAAATTTTATAATATCAAATTAATTTTTAAATATTTTAAAAGTAATTTAAAATTTTAAAATTATTCAAATAGAATTTTTTTCAAATAAAAACTATTCCAATTTCCAACTAGTCTTCCGTAATGGTCACATTCAAGAAAATTTGTTTATTATCATTTAATACATTTTTTTTATACGAACAAAATTTATATCTATATCTATATATTTATAATCTTTGTAAGAAACTGTCACTATTTATCATGGAGTTCAAAACAATGATAACTTTTTTTTCTTAGATTCCGTGCATATTTTTTTTAATTTATTTTAAAAGTTTAAATTTTTTTAAATATTAAAATTTATGCTAAAACTTTAAATTTTTTTCTAGGAGCCCGTGCTAGTAGCACGGGCCCTATCTAGTTTCAACTTAAAACAAATTACTCCAATTGGTGTTAATTTCATCTAAATAATTATTGCAAACCTTCATGAATTTTTGTCTCCCTCAAGCAAAGAACACGAATTTGAGCAGATTCAAATTTCGCAAGCTCATATTGCATATTTTGTCCAATGTGAATTATAGTCGTCCTTTCGTCACCCGTAATATTTCTTTTTTGTTTTTCCCTTGAAAAACTCGTAATCACATATTATAAGTCATAGGGTCCAAGATCATTATGACAAGAGGCTTTCTACTAATTGAATGTACACACATATCATTATTTATTTATTTTTTAAGATTAACATTAAAAGATAAAACACTTAAAGTAAGTATTGCTCAAATAACGCATATTTTATTCATATATTTATATACACAGAGAGCTCCAAAACTAGTTTTCTTAAAAGTAATTCGTTTAAACCAAACAAAGGCTATCCCTTTTCTTCCATACTTTCGTTGGGGTTTTCCTAACCTAGACATCATCAGAGACCCTCATGATTAAGACACAATTTGTTGGGTTTGATTTCAAATATTAGGAAAAATAATACATAAGAATCATAATTTGATAAAAATAATACTAAAAATTCTTAAAAATTAATTTTTTTAAATAACTAAAGAACTAAAATTATTATTATTGTTCCTCAAAGTTATTATCTATATTCTTTAAAGTTATAATTTAATTTTTTTGATATTATAAGAATATTTTAAATTTATTATTCCAATGAAATCGTGAAAATTAATGTCCTTATAATATTATAAAAATTAAATTATAACTTAGGCATGAATAATAACTTTAGAAAATATTTAGTTCTTGGATCCTTTGAAAAAATGGTTTAATCTAAATATCAATCAAGTGCTTCACCCTAATTTTTCCAGCATAAATGGCCAGCAGGCATTCCAACTTCCACGGGCCTTTGCTACTGGTTCTTCCACACCT
The DNA here is from genome assembly GCA_026724425.1 of Erythrophleum ivorense. Taxonomy (NCBI): domain Eukaryota; kingdom Viridiplantae; phylum Streptophyta; class Magnoliopsida; order Fabales; family Fabaceae; genus Erythrophleum; species Erythrophleum ivorense. Next base: position 31,019,557 of record JAIUCV010000002.1, on the reverse strand, counting down.
CCACCAACCTCAACAGCCATGGAAGTATCTTTGACACTCAGATTTCGATCACACAACCTCTCTCCATTTCCACGATTATCCTTCTCTCCCATTCAACATTCTCTCCATCATCAAATACCCATTACGCCCAAATTCAACTTCAAACCCAATTGCCCATTCTCCAACACTAAACTCACCGTATCAGCCATGAGAAAGCCTCCAATCGAAGGCATAAGTGACGAGTTAAACGCCGTGGCTGTGCGGAACCTGGACTTCGCCTATACTCGCAGGCAGGTTCGTGAAGCTTTCAAGGAGGTACAACAGCAGTTGGATCATTGCTTATTCAAGGTTAGCTAGCTTAGTCTTTGAATCTTGATCATGATCAACGCTTGGCTTCAGTTGCAGCCGTTTGATCTGTTGGGATTTTTCAAGAATCTTCCTTTTCTTGGTGTTCAATCAGTGACTGATGTTTCAATCTCTTCCTCTCTTCGTCTTTGATTGGCGTGGTAGACGGCTCCTTCTGGGATCAGAACTGCGGAAGTAAGCTAGGCTTGTACTCTACCCTATTTTCTTTTCTTTTTTTCTTTTAAAATTATTTTGTTACTTAAGATAACTCTAGTATCAATTGGTTCTCTCAAACATTTTTTGTATCACTTTGATACCCGACAATTTGATTTGATTCCAACTTCATCCTTCCAGAGATAATGATACTTACAAAATTAAACTTTCTAGTATTAAAGTGGTACATGGATTCAATTCTTACTGGGCCTATCTTTACTCTCTTTTTTTTTCCTTTTAATTAATTCATGTTATTTTGGTGAAAATTGTGATTAATTTAGGAGGCTAGGGAGTTGATATTCTGGTATACTTTTAATTGTTTTGTAGTGGTACGAAAAGAATTCGAGGGGACTGGAAATTTTCTGCAAAAGTTGGATGCCAAAACCTGGCGTTCCAATTAAGGCAGCTCTGTGTTTCTGCCATGGATATGGTGATACTTGCACATACTTCTTTGAAGGTTTGTCATAATATCTTTTCAAGTAGTATTCTGAGTTGGCATAAATAGTATCAGTATGTTGGGCTTGCTGCTGTTAAAAATGCTAGAGATTCATCATATCGTATGATAGGGACAATTTGAATTTCCAGGCATTGCTAAGCGAATTGCTGGATCTGGGTATGCTGTTTATGCTATGGACTATCCGGGTTTTGGTCTTTCTGAAGGACTACATGGTTACATACCGAATTTTGATTATTTAGTTGACGATGTTATTGAACACTATACAAAAATCAAAGGTCTGATGTTTTAACCTTCATGGTTTCATATTCAAGATTGCTATTATTAGATTCTTTTAGGTTGAAAAATAAAAAATGCTATTGACCATGCTCTGCATCTTAATTGACAGCAAGGCCTGAGCTAAGAGGGTTGCCTCGATTTATATTGGGCCAGTCAATGGGGGGAGCAGTTACTCTCAAAGTTCATTTGAAGGAACCAAATAATTGGGATGGAGTCCTCCTTGTCGCACCAATGTGTAAAGTAAGATCATTTTACTGTATTGCAGTTGATGTTGAACAACTTCATCATTATTATTTAAAAGTTCTGTTTCAGATCAAAGTCTGATCACTGAATTGTTAAATATCTAACTATATACTGTCTTATTCCTCTGTAGCAGGGAATTTTACCCTGGAATTTATATATGTTATTATATTACTGTTTCTGCCACCAGAGTTCTGTTTTCTTATTTAGAAGTTCAAAACATACCAACTCCAGTTAATTTAAACTGCTGATATCTCCTTTTAATTTTTTTCTTCAAATAAGGGTGGAACTCTTGGACCTTAATGCCATTGACATTGTCACTGGTGAAATATAAAGAAAAAAATAATATATGTTATAAAAGACTGGTTATCAGATCTGAAACTGGTTGTCCTAATCGTTTACTTTTTTAAAATTTAATAAATTGTACATGTATTGCACTTTTTATTAGGCAAATGACAAGCCAGTTTTGGCTTAAAGCAACTTTTTTTAATGAAAAGTTGAGTCTATACTCTGTAATGTTAAGTTTAGATTTACTGTATATTTTCAATAAGTTTAGGCATCAATCTTGGAATCATTTCCTGCCTTGCTGGATTTATGCTTTATTTTGTGGCTTTAGATTGTTCTTACAAAATATCAGATGGAGGAAGAAAATTCTGAGACACTGGGAAATCTTTGTCTGAAATGAGACTAAGATATTACTGGAAATCAGTTGTGAGAGTAAAACCAAAATTGTTGAAGGGGAAAATTATTGGTTTGCAGCGGCAGATGGTCTGAATACTTTGGGGGAATCATATTTTATATGGAGATAGATCTTAAACTGATGCGCAGATAAAGGAATAATGTATTATTGAGAGAGTCTACCCGTTGGAAATGTCTATCATGTTCTTCCAAGCCAATATAGGAGGAGCCCTAAGTCAATCTCCAGAAATGTGGAACTGTCCATCAAGTTAGAACTAATTGCTTTTTCTAGCTCCTTATATTTCTGGTTTTAGTTGATGTGAGACTGCTGTAGACCAGGAACATGATACTATAGGCTTGGTGTGTGCTCAATTAACGTAGAGATAATGTAGTGATAACAACCTCACTCCTATCATTACCTAGCATAGCCATGTAGTCTTTGGATAGCCTTCAGGAACCTGAAGATCACATTGGATATAACTTTAAGTCTTGCATATGGAACTGATGCTGGAAAATTTCCATGCAATCTACTTTTCAAGAATTAATGGCTAAACTGATATGCTGAGAATTAAGAATAGAATAGAATAGAATAGAAGAGGAGGAATAGGGAGGAGAAAGACACGAGAAGAGAAATTCACTATCTGCATAACTGAAATGATGATACCAGCTACACGGTTTCACACCCGACCAACTAATTGACTCACACGGAGGACCCCTACAACTAACAACTGTATTTAGTTAAAAGTAAAAGACAACTATGACCTTACTAATATAAGGAAAAAGGCAAACATATTCTTGCTTAATTTGTTTCATTTATCAATACCCCCACCCCCCCTAAAAAAAATAAGCAGACCCTTGACCCCAAGGGTGTGTTGCTTGAGCAAAATCAGGAAAGTCCTTCTGAATCTTGTACCAAAGCTCCCAGGTTGCTTCCTTTTTGAGCTCATCTTTCCATGTAATCAACAATTGAGTTACAGGAGGATTCCTTCTCTGGACCACATGCCTGTCTAAAATCAACTCTGGTTCTCGTTTGGTCTCTGCATTGGCCCTTGAATCAGGTACTAGAATGGCGCCCATGTGACTGCTGGACATCTTTTAAGTAGGGATACATGAAACATGGGATGAATTTTTGAAGAAGGAGGCAATTTAAGAGTGTAAGCCACCATGCTTACCCTTTCTAATATTTGATATGGCCCATATAACCTTGGAGACAGTTTTTAAGACATTCTTCTTTCCACTGATAGTTGTCTAAAGGGTTGTAGTTTTAAATAAAACCAGTCCCCCACCTTTAACTCTCTCTTTGTCCTCTTCTTATCTGCCTGTTGTTTCATTCTGTTAATTGCCAAGCTTAAATTTTGCTTGAGTTTCTGAAGCATCAATTCCCAAGCCTTAAAACTCCTATCAATGACCTCCATTGCAGATTCTTGTGGTAAGTAAGGAATATGTAAGGGAGGTGGTTGACCATACATAACTTCATATGGAGTTGTGCATAGTGAAGAGTGATAGGTGGTATTATACCACCATTCAATCAAGGGAATCCGTTTGCACCATTCCTTAGGTGAATTCCAAGCCAAACTTCTAAGATAGGATTCCAAGCACCTATTAAGGACCTTACTTTGCCCTTCGGATTGAGGGTAATAAGTGGAGGATAAGCACTGAGTTACACCCAATCGAGTCACAAATTCATGCCAAAAACTACTAGTAAACAAGGGATCCTGGTCACTAACAATGTTGGCTGATGCACCATGCAATTTATACACATTGTCAAGAAAAATTTGAGCTAGCTGTGATGCAGAAAAGGACAAGCCAATGGAATAAAACGTGCATATTTGCTTAGCCTATGAACAATCACCCATATAGTATACTTTCCTCTGATTTTGGTAGCTTCTCAATGAAATCCATGGCTATATTTTGCTATACTCCATTTGGGATTGTAAGGGGTTGCAACAACCCAGCTGATGGTGTTGTTTCATATTTGCATCTCAAGCATGTGTCACATGTCTCAATGAACCTCTTGATGTCTTAAAGCATTCCCTTTCAATAAAATATTGCCTTAACCCTCTTCCAAGTAGCCTTAACCCCAGAGTGACCTCTCTAAAGAGTGCAGCCACTGAAGAATAGTCTTCCTGTTGGTTGTTTGAGTTCCCACCACCACCTAATTTTTTTCTGGTTAATATCTTGCCATTCCATTTGAATTTAGGATGTGAAGAGCTGTCATTTTCCAGTTCTTGTATCATTCTCCTTAAATACTCATCAACCTGATATTCCTTCAAAATTTCCTTCTAGAGCTCTGTAGAAATGGTAGTTGCTGTCATTTGCAAGAGTTCACCATGGGAAGCTTGAGACAAGGCATCAGCAGCCATGTTTTCTTTTCCTTTTCTGTAGCAGATTTGGTACTCCATTCCCATCAATTTAGTAACCCAATTATATTGAGCAGGGGTGGATAATTGCTGCTTTAACAAGCATTTCAAGCTTTGTTGATCAGTCAAAATGGTGAAGGGTTTAAGACTTAAGTAATGTTGCCATTTATCAACAGCATGCACCACAGCCAACAATTCCTTGTCATACATAGAGAGGAGTTGATTTGTAGGTGACAAAACCTTGCTAATGAAGGCTATAGGATGTTTTTCTTGCATTAGGACATCTCCAATGCCATAACTAGATGCATTAGTTTCAACTACAAAAGGCTTCTCTAAATCAGGTAATGCTAGAACTGGGGCTAAAGTGAGAGCCTTTTTTAGGTTGACAAAAGCTACTTCCATTTCATGGCACCATTGAAAATTATCTTTCTTCAGCAAATCAGTTAGTGGTTTAGCTATTAGACTATAATTCCTAATGAATCTCCTATGATATCCAGCCAAGCCTAAGAAGCTTCGAAGTTGCTTGACTAAGTTAGGGGCTGCCCATTCACTCACTGCTTTAATCTTTTGGGGATTAGTGGAGACTCCTTCTGCAGATATATAGTGCCCTAAATATTTGATCCTCCCCACAGCAAAGGCACATTTAGATCTCTTCACAAGATAATGGTTGCTTCGTAGTGTATTTAGCACATCCTTCATAAGCTCTACATGTTCTTCCAAATTCCTACTATACACCAAAATATCATCAAAGAAAACCAATACATATTTTCTCAATTGTTTTTCAAATATTGCATTCATAGTACTTTGAAAGGTAGAAGGCACATTAGAAAGGAGAAATGGCATCACTAGAAATTCAAAGTGACTCGAATGTGTTTGGAATGCCGCTTTTGGAATGTCTTCTTCCTTCATTCATATCTGATGATATCTAGAGCGGAGGTCCAATTTAAAGAATACTGTAGCCTTCCCTAATTCATCCAACAGGCCCTCAACCAATGGAATGGGAAATCTACTCCTTACTGTGATTTTATTAAAAGCCTTATAATTAACACACATTCTCCGATTTCCATCCTTTTTCTTAACTAGAACTATTGGTGAAGCGAAAGGAGATGAGCTGTGTTGTATAATCCCATTTTGTAGTATTTTATTGACCAACTTCTCAACAACATCCTTTTGGATAGTGGGGTATCTATATCGCCGAATATTCACAGGATTAAAACCCTCCTTAAGGACAATCTAATGATCATAGGCTTCCCTATGTGGAGATAGTCCCTTAGGTTCTTCAAAAATGCTCTTGAACTCTTTCAACACTTCCTCTACTGTCGCAGAGACAGTATCCTCCCCTGCTACCTTCATTGCACAACAAGTGATATCATTGTGATATGGCATCATCTGTGCCACTAAAAGCATTGGAATTTTGGTGAAGCAACTTCTGCATCTTAGCTTCCTTGATTAATCTATCTTTTTGGGGTGGACATGCAGCTAATCGTACCCTCTTGCCATGTGATTCAAACTCCATAACCAAATTTAGGCGGTCCTAGTGAATAAAACCTAAGGTGCGCAACCATTGCATTCCCTAAACTATGTCACAGGCCCTTAAAGGAATCATGATTGCATCAACTTTGAACACCACTCCTTGTGTGATCCATTTCACTCCTTCACAAACCTTTTACCCTATCAATTGGTCTCCATTAGCTATTGAAATGTGGATTCCCTAAATTAGCTTAAATTTCATTTGCACCTCCTTGCATAAATCTGCATCAATAAAATTGTGTGCGCTACCAGTATTGACCAAAATGTGCACAAGCTTCTTCCCTATCATACCAATCATTCTCATGGTAAGATACCTGAGAATCATTTGATTTTGTGTGCCACTAAAGGTAGCAGTACCTTGAATGGCATTGAGGGAAATCATTGGTTCTTTATTTGTTTCAGCCACTGTTTCTTCCTTATGTTCCCCAATTACAGGTACTTCCTCTAATTCATCATCTACTTCCATCAAATATATTTGCATCTTATTCTTTTGAGCACACTCATGTCCTAGTGCATACTTGTCATGGCAAAATAACACAAGCCCTTACTCCTATGTTCCTTTACTGTAGTAGGAGTTAATCTCTTCTGGAAACGCATTTGAGTCTTCCCCAAAATGCCCCTCTTGCAGCTTATTGTCCCCCTTGTTCCCCACAGTTGAGTTTAAGTTGCCACTGCTCTGGTCCCATTCCCCACCCGTATCAAAGTGATTAGTGGATCCCTTCGATAACACAGCCTTTCCTTTGAAGCTTCGACTACTACTTGATTGAATCTGAGGCTTCTTTTGCAGCAACTCTACATTGAGTTCTTGCAATTTGGCGAGCCTAGTAGCATCCAACAGAGTAGTTTGGTGGAATAGTTTCACCCCACTGCTAGTTCAGGTTTTAGTCCAACCATATAACTTAGTTTCTGACTCTCAGTCAACTACACTTTGCAAACCAAGCTATCAAAAGACTCTTAAAACTCCGTAAGACTTCCTCTCTGCTTGAGTTGCATCAACTCCTACATCGGATCGTTGAAGAGAGATTCAAATCTCACATTAATTGCTTCTACTAGCATTTGCCAATTCATTTGACCATTGGCTATTTTCTTGAAATTTTGAAACCATTGATAAGCTACTTCATCTAACGCAAGACTGGTGAGTGTTACCTTATTATCATCTGGTGTGTTGTATAGAATAAAGAATCCTTCACATTTGGAGATCCACCCATTCACATCATTTTGGGTGAATTTCGGGAACTCAACCTTGGTGAATCTGGAGACATCTGATAATCGCCTTGATGTCCATTGCTATGCTGGCATTCCCAATCACGGTGTTGACTCATGAGCTTAGTAAACTGGAAAGATAATCCTTTGACTAGTTCCTCCAACTTAGCCATTTGTTGCTCCATTGATGCGAATCGTTGTTCCATAGTAGCTCGCAAATGATCTTTAGTTTCTCGCAGTGCGACTTGTGATCTTGTTGCCTCAACCATTTGGATTGACTGTTTTGATACCAGTTGATATGCACTGAATTAAGAATAGAATAGCATAGAAGGAGGAGGAAGGAGGAATAGGGAGGAGAAAGACACGAGAAGAGAAATTCACTATCTGCGTAACTGAAATGATGATACCAGCTACACAGTTTCATACCCGAGCGACTAATGACTCATGTGGAGGACCCTTACAACTAACAACAGTATTTAGTTAAAAGTAAAAGACAACTATGACCTTACTAATAGAAGGAAAAAGACAAACATATCCTTGCTTAATTCGTGTCACTTATCATAAACATTATGGAAGAAGCATGGCTTGGCTATTGGCCTATTTCATTATTTTGTTGTTCTAAAGGCATTTATGTTTTTCCATTTCAATTAGGCATGGCTTGTTGATTCAGATGAAGCAATTACCCTAGTGACATTATAAAGAGTTAAAGACTGTAAATGTTTTGATAAGGTGATAATGGTAATAATTGCACTTGAATTGAATGAAAGTGGCCGTTTGTTATATTATACCTTCTATTTGAAGGTTACATTAGTATATACACATCTATATGATGATGCCTGATTTATTGATTTGTATTGCTGCTAAGGTTGGAGAGGACTTGTTGCCATCAGCTACAGTTTTAAAGGTATTAACTGTTTTGTCTAAAGTGATGCCAAAAGCAAAACTCTTCCCACAGCAAGATCTAGCAGAGCTGGCCTTCAGAGAACCGAGCAAAAGAAAATTGGTTGGTATTTTTGTCAATCCTATTCTCAGATCTGAAACTAGATGTCTTTCCTTCTTAAACTAAATGTTTTGTAATTACTACTTCTTTAGGGCTTTGTTATGCTTCAGTTCTTGAGCATGTAGGTTAATAATACTTTTGATGATTATCAACTTGTGACACAATAAAATAGCTTAAGTTCATGAGTCAAGGGTTCCATCCAAGTTTTGAAGCATTTTTTCTATGTTTTCATCTTTTTGGGGATGTATCCTGTTTTTTTTACATTTATACTGTTTTAAATATTTCTGACAATCTTCATTACAGGTGAGATTTTTTTACAATTTCCCATTTAATGGATGCCATTTATCCTGTACAAGTGTCTTGTCTGTTTTTATGCAACATCATATGCAAGATCACTGACTCAACCACACGCGTTGCTTTGGAAGTTGCATACATACAAGTTTCATAGTCTGCAAAAATGAATTTGGCCATTCATGAGTTTGTAGCTTCAAACACATGGATGACTCAATAATATCTTCTATTATTGAATTTGCCACACTCTTGTATTTAACATTCACCCATCACCACAATTTAACTCAGAAAGAAGAAAAAATTCACAGCAGATATTTTGATATGCATTTCATCCAAAATGATTCAGATAACCATTCATCATCTCAGACCCGACATTGACCACTTTATCCTATTGCATATCCTCTTTTATGACCGCGACATTATGGAATGTGCAACTTTTCTGTCTCTACCCCTCCTGTCCTAGAAAAAGAACATAAAAGACTAAAATCTAAAATGACTAAAACATCAGACCATGAACATTCATATAGATCAAGTCAAGTTGGCAATATATATATATATATATATATATTTTCTTTGTATGTCTGATTATTTTTTTTTTTAGTTGTGCTTTGACAGACATTGTTATTCCTGTGTTAACTATTTCTGTTCTAGGCTGTGTACAATGTTATATGTTATGAAGATCAAATGCGTCTTAGAACTGGCATGGAACTTTTAAGGGCCACACGGGATATTGAGTCACAAGCCCAGAAGGTCAGTTTTCACATTTGCTTGCTTGCTTAATTACTGGTATTTGTTATTTTCCAGAATGCAGTATGGATTTTACCTATGGTTATTTCTTATTTCTCCGTGCATTCATGTTTATATCATTGGAAACGTCTTCATTTTCGAGGGGTTGGGATTGTAGGTTTCAGCTCCATTATTAGTTCTTCACGGAGCAGAAGATAAGGTGACAGATCCTAAAGTGAGCCAATTTCTTTATGAGAAAGCATCTAGCAAGGACAAGACCCTAAATATCTATGAAGGGGGTTACCACTGCATTTTGGAAGGTGAACCTGATGACAGAATTTTTACTGTCCATGATGACATTATCTCATGGCTCGACTCTAGGTGCTCAAAAAAGTGAGGTTCATGCTTCATACCATTGAATAAATTCATCATTTCTAGTAATAAGTGGATGCTGCAGCTTCCATTATCCATCAATAATATCATCAAATAAATCGACCACTTCTTGCGATTTCGTGCAAAGTGCTGCCTTCATTATCCATTATAGCCCTGCCTTCCTATTTTCTGTCATTCTTCGAGCCATGCATTCACAAATTTTCATCGGTTAAATGTCCTCCTAACTGCACTGCTTATAGTAGTTGGAAAGTGATCAATGAAATGTCACATGTGATTTCATTTCTAAATAGTTTGAGGGTTTGAGGTAAGTTGCAGTTCTTGTATTCTTCTATGGTACGTAATGGAGCTGAGATTTGAATCTAAGGGCTTTTGCTAACTACCTACACCTTTTATCACTAGACCAAATTAGTGGGTTCTAGTTCTTATATGCTTACCAAATGTAATGTAGTCTTTTTATCTATTGTTGTCTTACCATCCTGGATAAATTAGCTTATTGTACGTTTGCTAACACTTTTCCTTTCTTTTCATATTCATACTTACGTATGACTTCAATTTGATTCTGTCATTTGAGGCCACAGAAGCCATCAAATTTCATTGCCAGCAAGTCAAGATTGTAATTTAAAATCCAAGTTTGATGGAGAGCTAAGAATGCACTTTTTTTGGCTGGATACTTCTGTATTTCTCCTTAATACCATGAATACAATTGAGCTGCTGACTTAGATTTTTCTTGAGTAGGAATTCAGCTGATTGTACAATGAGTCCCAATTCCTTTTCTTGTTGAGTTATCACCTTTTTCTGTTGATTTACCGCATTTTAATGGGCCATTTATTGATTGATTGTGACTAAATATGGACAAGAACAAGGGGATAGAGACATCATATCGGCGCCGAGAGCTGAAAATACCACTGCATCGATGCTGAGAGCAGCGTCGGTGCTGGAGACTTATTACTCTTCTTAGGGGCTTCGAAGGGACAATCTAGGGATTGTAATTATAAAAATTAAGTTGACTAGGTTGAAACCTATCACAAGTCATAATAAAAATAATTTAGCTTAATCTGAATGACCTTGACTTTTTTGGGGAAAAAAAAAGACGTTAAGAATATAAATTAAAATAATTTGTTAAATGGGAATCTTGTGCATTCACCTTGTTGCAAATAGAGATGAGTGATTGAGAGAACTCATAAAAGACCCCAGCTCTAGGAATAAAGTTATGATGAAACATTCCTGGATTGAACCGTAAGTTTAAAAGGAAATTACATTATTTTCATAGATGCTTTAAAAGCTAGGTCTTCTATGTTACAAAATATGTCTTATTTTTCTAGTTTTATAATCCCTCTCGTTATCTCTTCATTAAAAATGATAATAGTGTGTTTTTTAAAAGGGAAATAGCTCATATTATGTGATAGTGTTTCTATCTGCATTTCTTTCCAAAAAAATTCGGCATTTTTATGCCGTAATTCATTTATAAAACTACTTTTTAGGTAAATTATTTTCTGTTATCTTAAGATATGTTTTAATTATACAATATTTCTTTCTATTATGAAAATATACATGGCCTTTTTTGGAAACTAAAAATTACTTTACAATTAAATTTATTTTGGTCAAAATACCTTAAAAAATATTATTTTTATTAAAAATATAACTTGGTCAAATATTTTTTTTAATTTTTATTTCAATATTATTTATTGTGTTTAGGACTATATATATATATATATATAATCAACACAGACACAGTTGTAAATATAATCTTTTATAATAAATTAAGTTTATATATATATAATTTTTGGCTCAAATATATATATGATGCATGTATCATTGTCAAAAATAAAATTATTTTTTAATTAATTATATTCTTTAAAAATTTTGGTAAATTCTTATAAAATGACTTGAAATTCTACCAAATTTAAAAATAATTATTTTATAAATTGAGAATATTTTAATCAAAATAATTTTAATTGTATGGTGCTTTTACTTTGAAGGAAATGTAATGTTTTCATAATAAAAAAATATATGTAATTAAACTATTGCGATAAAAGATTAATTGACCCTTTTTTTTTCTTTTTATGAGATGGATTTGCCACAAAATGCTGGAGCTCTTAATCATTATTGTCTCGAAATTTTTGTCAAATATTTATTATCTTAGACACATTTTGAGCACAATGCAACAACCTAAAAATTCTAACTCTAAAAAATTTGAACTCTGTCATCTGCTTTGGGGTGTATGGTCTCTTGTAGCCCAATCTATGTATCTATTGAGATTAAAGAAATAAGAATAAAAGCTGGAGGACTTAGGCCCGCAACCATAGGCTTCGCATCAACCCTAAAGCCTACGCATAGCTACCATTCCACGTAAAGGTTTTTTTTTAAATGTCAGGTTAATATTCAACTTCTCATAATTCTTTACCAATTATGTTATAATGTGAAAAAATTCTGTAAACAAATATTTAAAATATTAATATAAAATATAAATAAATCTTATTGTAAATTTGACTTTAATTAAAGGACATTGATAACAAAATATTATAATGAAATAATTGTCATGTAAAAGAAATACTGAGTTACATAAAATGGTTTTTATTTTTTTTTAAAAAATAATAGCTGAATTGTAATAAAGATTGAAAGTTTTGATGATAGTGTACATGTCCAACTACACTTTGTGCTTCTAATTTTATCAAAGTTTTTTTTTGATTCATTTAATTTAAAAATAGACAATGTTATTATTCTGTTCTTTAAAACTATTCAATCTTTTTCTTCTCATATTTACATCTAAAATTTAATAATTTGACAACTTTGATGTCAAATCTGAATGTGAGTTAATAATGCTAAGTAAATAAATAATGTCTAAGTCAACAACTTATTATGTTTAATGTTAAAATTTGATAGATAATGTAACAAATGAACAAAATTGGATTATTTTAAAAAATAAGAAGGTAACATTGTTGTTTTAGAATGAAAAACGTCTATTTAAGTCTAGTTTATATTTCTGATAGTATTTAAAAAATTTTCAAAGTACTTCTCAAAAGCACATGAATAATTTTTCTTCGAAAAATATTATATATCAAACACAAACGTATGATTTTTCTAATAAAAACAATCAATATAGAAAGTTACAACATTTCTTAATGGATAGCTGTTGAACAAATTGCCAAGGACGTATTATACCTATCAATACTAACTTGGTAGCAAATTTAGCTTTATATACACATAATACACACACACACACACCCACACACACACGCTCACACCCACACACACATATATATACATATACATATACATATACATATATATATATATGCACATATGTATACATATACATATGTGTGTGTGTATAAAACATAATTGGGTATCTTATAGTTTAAAAGTTTGCAATCAAATGATTTGAGATTCAAACTTTGAGTCATTAGTTGGTACTTTGTGGTATCATTCCATTTATGTTTAACACAAAATAACATATGCATGACAACTGACCTAGAAATTCTGCCCAATTTACTTGTGAAATGTCCTAATTTAGCCAAATTTTATCCTTAAAAAAATTCAATCCCTAAACTCTTTGAACTAGATTAGAGATTTTCATGGGGAAATTGAGCATTTGGGCAAAATTAAGGATCTTGTTTAGGTAAAAAATTTGGAAAAGATTTGAATATGTTGAATTTGAAACTTAAATTGGCCAAAAGGATGAATTTTAGTCTTCATTAATTATTTAAGAAATTATGAATTTTGTAAGAAAATTATGAATTTAGAGCAAAATTAGGGATACAATTAAGGATTCTATTTTATAGGTAAATTTTGGGATATATTTTGTTATGTGTCAAATTTGATATTTGAATTGGCCATGAAAAAGAATTTTGATTTTCAATGTATAGGAAATTAAGGATTTTAAAGGAAAATTATGAATTTATGGAAAAATTGTGGACAAAATTAGGGATTCATTATCAACACAACTTAGGAATATTGTGTTATATGTGTCCAATTTGGGATTTTAATTAGCCAATAAAGGAATTAAGACCTTCAATGAATAGAAGACAAAGAATTTTGTAAGAAAATTGGAAAGTTAGGTTCCATAAAAAAATGAGTGGAATAATACCCTAGATACACTAATGGTTTAAATATCATTCGATTTCAAACTTTTTAACTATAAAGTACCAAAATGGAATTGAGTCAAACCACAACATACCAAATTATGTTTTCCCATTAATTAAAATAGTTATGAGCTTTCCATACCCTAACATAGCTAAGCACACATAAGAATGTTAGAACATGTTCTCAAATGTAGAATGTGCACGAAGAACAAAATTTAAGTTTGAATAATTGCTTTATTGATAAGTGATTTGAAGTAATATCATAGGATATTTATAGGAAACAAAAGTCAACCCTAATAAATTAGGAAACAAATCCTAATTAAAAGATAATAAAAGCTAAAAAGGAAATAAAAACAAATGCGGAAAGTAACTAAAATAGCTTTGAAACATATGTAAGTAAGGGATTTTGGACTTGGAAATGACCCTAACGGGGAAAACTTGAGTTGCCATGTCTGCATGCTTAAAGATAACTTGTTGTGGACATATAATAATGGCCAAAGTTTTTTTTTTTTAAATCAAAAGTTATGGATATTTGAAGATTTATCAGCCATTAGGTTTTGACAAGCCTTACGTTTGGGCTTCTATTAGTTAACCCAATCCATAAAGTCCTTTGTTAGATACTCCATATAATTTCCTTTCATATTTTGATTATGCAAAAAGAGGGCACTTTCACCCTAACGAGCCTTCGTGTACATGCAAAAGAGAGTATAGAAAACATCTTTTTTCTTGCAAATATTATATAATCGTGGGTGATACAAATTCAAAATAACTAAAAAGGTATCTTCTTTAATAACTTAATTTCAATAGCACAAGTATTTGAAGACCATACAACCCTACAAAAATGATCTTGAAAAGACAATTGGAAACAATTTAAAAAAACAAAATGTGATTACAAATCGATGAATCAAGAGAAGGAACTAAAAGGAAAAAAAAGTCATGTAAGTCAACAAGATGCAAATTAGTTGCTGCCAAAGGCAGCATTTTATAATACTACTATCTAGTGCAAAAGGTGAGTGCTAGAAAAAGCTCATCCTTTCACTTATTACTTGCACCATGCATGATAGCTTGTTACCTAGGAGTAGTGATAGCAATGCACCCATAGAAATAAATCAAAACTTGGAAAAACTAGTGACACCCATTGGTAAGGCCTCATTCCTTCCAAATAGAATAGCGGACAACTTAACCATCATTAGCAACTAATCAGGAAAAATGAATGTCTTAGCAAATAATGTAGCCAAAGCCTTATTCACATTCAATGTTTTAAAGACATTTTCTAAATTGTGATGAGAAAGATTCTCCTCAACCTTTTATATATAGGAAACCTATAGTAGCCTTAAGGTTTTATGTTATAAGTTTTGATAATGACAAATGTGTAACAAATGAGTTACTATTATACAACACCAATATATGCTTAATTGATTGCTAAAAGCCATACATTATAGAAAATATTGCTTGCCCTAATTAAATTATGAGTTTTGATGATAAAAAATGTTGATAAATATAATATGTATTTACTTATTCAATCATTTACTCATATTACTTTATTATTGAATCATGTTTGATCTCTTATATATAAGATATATTTGCTTATAATATATCCAATAGGTTTAAAGACTATATTGAATATATGAAATATAAGAATCTCATATACATAATAAGATTATTTATATTATACTAAATGTTTTTATGTCATGCATGTTGATAAATGTGAATTAGACTAATTATTTTAGTTTATAAGTTAAATATCGTTTATGTAAGATGGTCTAAAGAAAGAAGAGTGCACACTAAAGTAAAGAGTATGGAATATTAATATCATATTTTATTCATATAAATAGAAAAAAAAAATAGGATGCTCTAAGAATTGAAGAACTTAAAGATTGAAAGATTTGAAAACTTAGTTGCATCAAAATATTAAATAGGTATTATTTATCATAGACTAGGAGTTTTTATGTGAAATTTAATGATTTAGATTTGAATTTATTGGTTCAAGACATTTTTGTTCTCAAGATATGTATTTAGACCCAAAAGATAGTGAGATAAAAATATTCTTAAAAACCTTAATTTGACTTGTAGTCACTATTTTTTATAATATCTCATAAACCATATAGAGTTTTCATATAAAACTTACTTTGTTTGAAAATAGATTCAAATATCTTTCCAAAGATAGGTCACTCACTCAAAATAAAATTCAAATGAAAAGTTACAATTATTTAAAATTGAGTAGTGAGATATAGATTTTACATAAAACCCTTTTTTAATCTTTAATCACTTTTTTAATTATATCTCAAAACATATATAAAATTTTGATATAAAACTTGTTGTATTTGAAAATAGATTCGAATGAAAAGTTATTGCCATTTAAAGTTGAGTTTATGCTATTGGTGTACCTAGACGAACAACTAATGTGTTGCAGATTTGAAGCTAATAGTCATATTTTGTCCAATAATAGATTGGTAGACCTTAGCTGGTAGTATGAATAGCTTTTTCAAAGTGTATAACAACTCTTTTTTGTCTCAAATGACTATATTTCATCAAGCTTTAAATATGACCTTAAAAACATATTTTTAAGAAGAATCGAGTGCTATGATGTGATCTTTAACTTGTTCTTGAATCTTGGAAAGAGAAATCATTATTTTCTAGCCAAAACTTACAAAAACTCTATCACTTGAGTTTTTAAAGCTTAATCTTATATTTGAGAGAGTTTCTTTGAGTAATCTTATTCTTTTAAAATCATTGTAGGATAAGGGTGGTGTATCCTTTGGGAGAGAAAACAAGAGGCAAGAAGCTTTTAAAGTAAATATCTTTTAGAAAGTGAGGAGTGTTCTATTTTAGAGTGAGAAACAATTTTAAGTTGAATTAGATGTCATAAAGGCTCACAAGTGTTTAATCATACTTGTAGAATTAGTAGAGAAATCTTAAGTGAAAGCTTGGGGACTAAATATAGCCTTGGATTGGAGCTAAACTAGAATAAATTTTAGAGTTTGCTTTCTCTTTTCCTATACTCTTTACAGTTGAAATTGTTTAATTAATGCTCTATTTTTATGTTGATATTTTATAGGATGTATTGATAATCTCTTGCTAGATACATTCTCTTATATTGTTAAAAGATTGTAAAATTGTTTTAGTTTACTTGTAAACAAACTTTTGTATGAAGTTTAACTAAATATTATTAAGTGTTCTATTCTTAGGAGTAGAAATTATGCTTTTCATACTCCAAACATAAATATAAAGTTTTCCTTGATTAATATTATTGTTGTTTTGTTCACTACTTTTCCAAGTAACCTTAGTAACAAGTTTTTGAAAAACAATTTTGAAAATAACCTAAGTTTTTGTAGACATTCATTTCACTCCCTTCTTAGGGGTTGGTTGCCTTGTCGCTAAGTTTTTGTAGACATTCATTTCACTCCCTTCTTAGGGGTTGGTTGCCTTGTCTAACAATAAGAAGAGTCTAACCAAAGGTAATTAAAAACAAATTCTATCTATCTAGGCCCATGACTTAAAGGATCACTCAGTAAGCTCAATCAAGCTAACCCCACACCCCTAAAAAGCTCAAATATAATTCAACAAAAGATGCAATCCAAACATTAAAAAGCTCAAGCCTAATAAATAAGACCCAGGCCAAAATAAATACATTGTAGGATCGCAAAACTTGTTAAAAAAATTGAACAAACTACAAAAGATATACATAAAAAGTTTATTATAGCTTGTCAAATGACCACATTTAGCCCATAAAAACAGATAACAAATAATCAACAGAGAACTAGGATGACGGAAATATAGTTGAAAAAGACATAGAAACAACCGTTCATATCCCATGATATCCATTTGGAGAAGCATGATGTGCGAATGTGAAGAATTATAAGAAACATAAACATATTTTAACTCATAACATGAAATAGCAAAATAGTTGACTTTTATCTTCCTCATGAATGAAATATGATTACAAGCGATGAACAAAAATACTTTTCAAAGACAGCACATAAAATCACTCATAAAAGTATCATTTCTGCCAAAACAAAAACTTTGACAAGGTCAAGGAACCCAAAAGATGCTTTTTTTTTTTTAACTTGGTTTAGCTCATGACCTTGCTAATGAGCTTAGGGCCAAAGTGTTATAGGGGTCTAAGTTTGCATATGGGTTAGGCCTAGTTTTAGCTTAGCCTAGTGCCCGACTTCATTGGAATTAGGTGGAAAAATAAACTTGTAGCTAGGCTTGGGTTTGGTCTAATCTTAAACTAAGCTAGGCTAGTTAGGTTGGGCAGCCAAGCCTGACTAGGTTTTCATATATATCTTTTTCAAGGATTTAAAAATTTTAAAGGCTTATATCCTTGTAAATGCTTGATTATTTCAAGCATATGACTTCTCGTTTTAATATGTCTTTGTGAGATTTATGCAATGAAAAAAAAAACCTAGATTTATATGAGGAAATGGAAAGAAAATGCAGCTGTAGAAAGTAAAACTTTGAAAAACTATAACTTGGAGCATAGTGGTTTGATTGGGGAGATCTTATCTTATTTTTTATTTTGGGTAATTTTTCAAGATGATTGTGATGCAAACTACCAACTTGATTATTTTTCCCTTAAAAATGTAAATTTATTATCTTAATTTTGAATTTTTTGCTTTCAACTTAAAAATGCATATTTTTCATCTTGTCTTCTCTTGTTTAAATGTGACAATCATATTTAGGAGAGGCCTTGACTCTTTGACTATTTATAAAAAATGTTTAAAAATTTTTAGCTAAAAATTACAAAATAATCCTAAAAAATTTTTCTTTTCATTTAGGTCCTTAATGTTTTTCAATATTATATACATGCTTGGCTATGTCAATCCGAATTGGGTGGCAAAACTAGTTCAATGCCTACCCTACCTTTTTTTTTTTTTTTTGCATCAGGCCACTCGAGCGGATGTGCAGCCTTATGGGGCTTATAGGCATAAGAGTTCCTTAGGCCTAGAATAGCTCAATCTGCTCTAACTAAAGCCTAAAGACACTCAGGTTAGGCAACTTATATAGTTCCATTAGGCCACATGATCTTACTGCTATCATTAACTTATCTTTTAAGGTTGTATAAATAAGAACACCTCACAACAAGGTTGGAGGGGGGATTCGAATTTAGCTTCAAGATCCTAGATCAATAAGCTTAAAAGTTTCCTATTCTGTTTCCTAATAACTAGGGGATGGTTTGTTTATCTATACTATCATACAAACCAAAACGAAAACCAAAGTTGACTCTTTTTCTGTCGATAAAAAAGAAATCATTTTCAGTTGAACAAAGAATTTTTATATCCTGATTTTTGTGGAGACCTAGTTTAAAATTTAAAATTGTACTCTTTCACATTTAATCTTTTCTTTAATTGTAATTTCTTTTCAAAATATATACAATTTCAAGAATATAATTAACCACCACATTTAATTAACCCATTACAATTAATTTCTCCCCAACCATCTAATTTGAACTTTTGTAATCCAGTTCCGTTACTCTTGACCTTCAATGACGGTTGGAGATAAATTACAATGAGTTAGTTAAATGTGGTGGTTTACTGCTAAAATTAAATGCCGGGCAAGGGAGAAGTTGAAGCTAGGGCAATACATGAGGGTAAGAAAGTCTATCTTCCCGTTAAAAATTGAGCTTAAAGTTTGAGTTACACAATAATTAAGAAGTAAACTTCTTTTAAACCCTACATTAATTGCTTGAGCAGAATTATTCATAACCCATGTTCACGAAATTATAAGAGACTGAACTAGTTGTTCCAAGTTCCAACCAGCAATTTGAATGAGACAAGACTCTTCCACGTTCCAACTTTTGTAGCCAAAGTGTTATACACTGTTACTTATACTATTCAATGATGTACAATATTTGGACACGACAACTAAGTTTCAAACTGTTCAAGTTCGACCTAAGTGCTGGATATTAACCTTTAATCATTTATGAGCTCCGAAGTTCATGCATGCCTCTGTTTCTGTAATTTTTTTTTATATAAATTTTAATGTGGGTTCCGACAACTGAAGAAAACAGTCTTGTGAGTTGTAAGGAGTGAGTGTTTTTCATCCAGTGAAACTCCATGACATATCATAGGGAAATTAAAGACATGCAGGGCTCATGTTTTTGCTTTTCTATTTTTGGTATGGTTCAGTATGGTCTAACCCTTGCAATTTTTGCAAGGGAGCATAAGTTTGATTAATTTGTCCACGAGCTGCATCCACCACTGAGGCTACTACTAACCCTACTTCTATTATTGTCTGCACAAGTTGAAGTGGTCACAAGGTGCCTCGGCCTTTCTCAACCATCAATATTAGAAAGCGATGCATGAGTCTTCTCTTCATTTTTTTTTGTTTTCTTAATTTTTTTAATACTTTTTTTTGGGGGGTAATAATGGTGGCAGATGGAGACCTAAGCAAAGCAGAGGAAATCCACACTTAAAAAAACTGACTTGTACACGAGAAAAATCACGTTCCTTTAGTACCACATGGATCTCTGTGACGTGGGATTTCATCATTGGTCTAAGACCTTCAAAATAAGAAAAAGGAAAAAGGGCATGAATAAAAGTTAAACACTTAATATCAAGGTTACTTAAATATTATGAATTGAGACCAGTATAATGGGAGTTATTAGCTTATTGGCATCTTCATATCTTTTATTTTTATAAGAAAAAGGCATGAGAAAGTGTTTTTTTTTTCTCTTAAATGGGTTCTTAAAGAACCGGCAACATTAATTGTTGAAGGAAGATTAACTTTGAAATGTTCTTAAATACAATTATAAATTTGCATTGAATTGCTAAATTAAATCTACATTATGGCAGTGTAGCTGCGGAAGATTAATTGGTATCTTCTACTACGATATTCCTCACAACCCTCTATGGTCAAGAGATGCACTTCTCATTACCTCCTAGCTAGTGTTCAAAAGCTGTGTCAATATACTAATAGGATTGGTTCAACCAGTAGGCATTTGATAGTGATCTTTTGTTAATTGGCATCCATCAATTACATTAGTCTTGCTTGGGAGTTGAAACAACCTATCTAACTCCAAACTTGCCACAATAAAAATCTGACTCTATATTTAATCAACCAAAAGAAAATTAAGATGATCTGATCAGCCAGCCGAGTTGGCAAAAAGTACAGATAATATTCTTGTCCAGGGTTGCTACATAAGCATAACAACAAAACATTGACACTGAATCCATTACACAATCTGTTCACTCACACAGGCCTCAACTCATTATATTAGATATAAAAAATGGCTAGATTGTGAGCAATAGCAGGTGCATGCTGGCTCTAGCTACATAAAACAAGGTCAACATTAATGCATAAACTACAAAAAAAAGTTTGGTTTCTATTATTCAATTGACTTCGTAAAGATGAAGGATGCCTTTGGCAATGAATGAAAATAAAGAGATGATTCAGGACACAGCGGCTAGGGCATGAAGATTGAGACTGAGAAAACCACTGTGAAAGCTGCTATAAAAAGGATAGGCATCTTAAAATTTATTGTTTTTAAAAAGTAAAACCCTATTTTTGTTTTCTAAAGATTAAGTTAGTATTATAAATATTGAAAAACAAGCTTTTTGAGCAATAAAGTGATACTAAATTTTTGGAGAAGCTGGTTGATACTTAAGTCATCTGCTGAAAGACCAAAATATTTGTTTAGTTTTAATCTTTTTAAATCCTGGAATTTGAAGGAAGAACTAAAAATAGAGAATAGCTCATCTTTCTTTTTTAAGAAGAAAAAGGAGAAGTAGAAGAATTGAATTACAAAGCACTGTACACAAAGCTCTTTATTAGCAGCTTTAAACGTTCTTTTACTTATGGAAGGGGTGGTGAATAAACAGGGTCAT
Organism: Erythrophleum ivorense; assembly: GCA_026724425.1. Classification (NCBI taxonomy): domain Eukaryota; kingdom Viridiplantae; phylum Streptophyta; class Magnoliopsida; order Fabales; family Fabaceae; genus Erythrophleum; species Erythrophleum ivorense. The sequence goes on along the minus strand of JAIUCV010000002.1, from coordinate 30,997,955 downwards.
TATTCTTTATCCGTTGAGATATATGAGGCCGCTATACTCTCTTTCTTATTCTCGTTCAGTGTATGCAACAGTCTAACATGCCACTTTTTTAGTGTAGTTCTGGCCCTATACTTCACAAAGATCTACAGACCATATCAATCACCTCTCTCTCTCTCTCTCTCTCTCTCTTATCTTCCTGATCCCGAGAGAGACATTAAAGTATCAAGAGTACTTCAGACTGGCTATAAGATACCTAGAGAGAGAGAGAGAGTAACTAAACCATTTGTGGGGTCATTATTTTTATGTTGGTCTAATGCAGGTGCCTTCTTGGGCTTTTGACACATTTAATAGAACCCTATGGTATGAAGGTTAGATCAATGCTTTAAAGGTTTCAAAATCTGTATGTAATTACTTGCTTTCACCTTTGTAGCAATGACCTCAACTGTTGTACTGACCCAACATCATAAAATTTTTTTCTTTTGTGAGATGTAAACGAGTTTAAGTTGCTCACGCAAGAGAGAAAAATTCCCATGTTGTCGTGTTTTTTGGGATTTTTTTTTTGGCCTGACGTGTTTTTTGGGATTAGGCCATAACTTTTTGTCAAGTTCGAACTGTAATCACTGGTTAAGATATGTACAATTTATTAAGAATGCCAACTGCAATATTAAAGGAAAAACAACAGGTTTTGAAACCAAAATAACTCAACTAAAAGTAATAAGTGTCTTGTCAATCTAGATTAAACTAAAGTTTTTGTTCAAACTAGGAATTTATAGTACATTACTAAACAGATTGATTATATATATAAGAACATGTTGAATAAAACCTTTCCTAACACCCAAAACAAATTCCTCTTATAATTTTGAATAGTGAGACTAAACCAAACAAGGTCTTTTTCCCATAGCTTTTGTTATCCTTTTTAGTTATGAGTGTTGTTAATGTGGCCCTTGAAATACCCATGAACCACAATTTAACTGTAAGAACTGTGAGTGAGAGAAATTGTAGCATTACCCTTATTATTTGTTGTTATATATACAACTGGCAGTGCAGTTTATTCAGCGAGGCCTCCTTTTCATTAAAGTTTGGAAGGCATTCAACTTTTTTTTTTGTCTCTATTCAACTAGTATTTTTTTCTTAATTTATGAAAATGTGCTCTCTCATTCATTAAAAGAAAAAAGAAACTCTGTTGTAGGGGTTGACCCCTAAGGGAGTAGCAATTCGTAGAACTTGAAACCATGGAGTTGACCCCATAAGATTTTAGAGATTTAATACTAATATTAGGAGATTTACTATTGGGTATTAGAAATGTTAAACGTTCTTATTTTATACCCAGTAATAAATCTCTTAAAATTGATAATAAATATTATAAAATCTCTAAAAATAATTTTAATTTTTAAAATCTTTTATTATAAATTTTATATGATATGAATTTTTATATGTAATTTTTCTTAAAAAAATTGGAGGACTAGAAAGTGAGCTGATAAAATGTCCAAAATGTCTCCCCAAAAAAAAATATTAAACAATGTCAAAACAAATTTTAAGTTGTTTGCAGCGAGTTTGTTGACATTGTCTTCTTCGTTGTGCACTGCGTGGCACGGCAGATCTAGTTTCGTCTTCGATGTCAGTGGGGCACGCTTTAATCCTCGATGTTAGTAGGGAACGGGATAGGGGAACAGTTTGTAGTGATCCCAAACGGTGGATTTGGTGTCTATAGCAGATCTGGTTTCGTCTTCGCTATGGCACATCATCTTCTCCGCCATGCGCCGTAGATCTGGCTTCATCTTCATTATAGCACGATAGATGGGTTCAATAAAAAAGCCAAGGGCAAATTTGTTTTTGTTTGATTTTGGCTCCAAACCCTTTCAAGAGTTGTGCGCTACAGTGGAGGTGCTCAAATGCAGTGCAAGGACCTTTTTTTTTTTTGCATTGGGATTCCTTCAACAAAACAGGGTTAGTCGACGGATTCCATTGCTCTTTCCTTTTCTTCGCGTGAACCAAAATGGGCGTATTAGTTAGGATTATTGATCTCGATACATTTTATATATACTTTCTTAGGGAATTCATCAGTGTATAAAGAGAGAACCTTACCTAGCTTTAGGTCACTGTATTTACACAAATAAGAGTGAGATAAAGTGCAGGTGTGATTTGTTTAGTGCTGGCGAATGAATGAAAACTAATTGTAAACATTTTTTTTTTGTCAACATGTGAAAATTTTACCATTTGTGGAAGTGAAAAATGTCTGTTGTAGTTTGTTGTTTGTAAACGAGTAAAAACAAGTCTTGAAGTCTTGTAAAGCTTTTGATATAATGGAAAGACCGTAGCAGCGAAGGGAATTTGATGTAGGCCAAGTTTTGGACCGAACCATATTAAAATCAGTGTTTCAAGCATCTCTATCTCTCTCTTTTAGATTTTCTATTAGATTTGTAAATTTACATATCATTCTTTAAATTTATGCATGTATCTCTTACCTCTTGGTTTTTCAGTCTTCATAATGTATTTCATGTTTAAAGTGTTGTACTTTATATCTCTTTAAATAACTTGCTTGAGAAAATTTGTTTTAAATCTTTTTTTTGCAAAGATATATTTCATGTTCACACTCAATTCACCCGAGTGGGAGAACATGTTGAGTTAACGGCTTTTTTTTTTTTCCACCTACCACAAGAATAAAAATGTCGTAGCAATTAAACGGCTGCGTTTTGATTGTTCCCTGAGTCTATTCTTTCCTTCTGTTATTGTTTGACTTCCTATTCTTCCGTATGTGCCAAACAAGGCTGAATGGCTGTAGAATTCACTCACTGCTACAAGTAAAGCATCTTCTTATTTTTTAATACTTGATCACAATATTAGAGGAAGGGAGAGCTGAACGCTTTCTTAAAGAAGATTACGTATTTGATATGTTCAATAGATTAAGAGAAAATTGCACTTTTTGCCTTCCAAAACGTATAATATTTTTTAATTTGATCTTCGAAAGTTTTTGTATCTCAATTTTGCTCATCTTCTAACTCAAGTTAGGGTTTAAGGTTTAGGGCCTAGACCCTAGGTTAGGAGTGGCAAAGTTGACTTGATTTCTCTTGTTAATATGTTATTTGTATATTATCTCATTTATTAAGATGATAGATTGTAGTGTTAATTTATTTTTTTAAGTCTAATGGAAAATTTTCTAAAGTTGTTGATTAAAATTATATTCATGATAATAAAGACTATTGCATTGATATCAATTTTTTCTTAAGAAATCTCGTATCTTGATAAAAAAAAAGTATACATTCATATTATCTTGTTTAAAATGAAATGTTCAAAATTGAAATTATGCATTTACTCTTTTTTTTTTTACTTTTATATTAGTAATATATAATTATAGCACAACCAATACTCTTATAAGTTAGCACCTTAGCATTCAAGATTATAGTGACCCAATTGAGCTTTTAAATTTTAAATTGAATTTTGAGATGACCTAAAGAAGTTAAAAATGAAGATTAGAGGTATGGGTATCACACTTTTGAAGTTAACACCTGGTGAGAAAGAAAAGAAGGTAGGAAGAAAGTTTTCTTTAAAAAAAAAAAAGAAAAAAAAGAAAAGAAGTTGAAAGAAGGAAAAGAAGAAATACTAATAATAATAATAATAAAAGTTTTTTTTTTGGGTAAGAGTTATATACATTATATATATATATATACATAAGTCCGATAGATTCAAGTTAAAATATCAAATAACACTTAAAAAAAGCACAGAATACATATGTTAATCTAGTGGGTTTAAATTTTAAGAAATGTGGTAGTATAACACTTGTCAAGTCACGAGTTCGAACTGGCAGAACAAGCAAACAACAAAACTCAATACCATATATATACATTAAAAAAATAATAATAAGCGTGCCCCCCCTTTTCACCAATGGTGGCTCCGCCACTGCCTCTAACAATCCCTCTATTTGTTAAGCTGACATAAATTTATCTGAGATGCTAACTTGACCTAATTCATGTAATTGTTAATAAAACGGAGCGCCATGCTTGGTGTTCAGAAAAATTGCAGGAAGTTCATGAATTTGATAACTATAATAATCGATTTTGTTTTTCTAGATACTAAGCTGAGCATGACCACTTCATCAATTTAACGGTCATATTAGCATTCTAATAAGTTAGGCAATGACGAACTTAAATTCATGTTAATTTAATAAATAGAAGGACTAAATTGATTGAAGAAAATATATTGGAAGACAAAATTGAAAAAAATAGATTTTAAAGGACAAATTGAGAATTTTGTAATCTTTTAAGGATAAATACAGGTTGCAAATGTTACAAATTCACACTGACTAAACATCATAAATTTTTTGTTATAAAAAAGGGGTTCAAGGAAATTCCAAAACTTGTTTTAGGTTACCCTAATAGTTCAAGTATGGTGTGACGATGAGATCATAAACATTTCAAGAAACTAGAGGATACCCCAATTTTGGTTGGAGAGGAGTGGAAGTGGAAGTTATTACCAAATAATTAAACACAAGAAGGAAAGGCAAATGATATGGATAATAAATAGATATATAGAGATATTAATAATAGGAAAAGTTTTGGTTGTTGGCATGCAAAAGGACTGAAATGCAAAAGGGTGGTTTGGAAACTTTCAGTTCATATCTAACTTCTTGTCCCACCAGCTCTAGTCTCCCCCACTTTTTCACAGCTAGTAGTACAACTACACCCCCAATACAAGACACACCACAGCACCAAGCCAAACTAGCTGACCCTGTCCATGAGATCAAAAGCTGTCCTACACTTACTGTAGCTAATAAACAAAAAATCACACCCTCTCCCTCCCTCACTCCCTCCCTCCTCATGACCCCATCTGTCAGCTAAGCTCGTTAAGTCTCTCTCTTTCTGGATGGCGTGTCTTTATGGTACTTAATTAAAACTATTGACTCAAAGCATCTCTCATTAGAACCCATCTTGAAACCGATTGATCGCTGAATAGCTCCTTCCCCAATTCAAACCCTCATCCTGATTCTGCAGTGACCCGTCCTTGCCAACGAACCCTTGACCCACCGGTGCACCAATGCACGTGTAGCTGGACTCACCACCACTACTTCCATAGTTGTGCAGCACATGACCCACATAATAGTCGTTCACTTGGTGTTGATGAGACGAGTTATAGTGCGAGGGATAAGACACTGGTCTTGAAGGAGACGCATACATGTAAGGTTGAGATGGCTGAGGTGGCGGTGGAGATATGTGGGTGGAGGATGAGCCCGACAAGTACCTCGGAAATCTCAGAGCCATTGTTGGGTCTCCAACGTTGTTGCCTCCTCCTGGATGGTAGCTCCCTGCTACTACTGGTTGGCAGCACCTAAATACCAAACACCAAGGTTAAGGAAAAATATATGAATTTTGGTTCAATAATTCTGGAATCCTCTCTAACACTGAAAGATAAGAATACAAGTGAAATTAAAGGGGAAAAAAAAAAAAAAGAAAGAGGAGGGAGAATGTACCCTAAGTGAGGGGCCCCTTGGGCGGCTATTGTGTGATCGTTACGGAAGACGAGCTGACGAGCATGGTTCAGCGTCTCGGTTTCCCTTTCTGCAGCCAAATCCAACAAACACGTACATACACATCAAATCAAATCAAGTTAAATCAAAATTGTATAAAGGAAAGCAATTTCGGCAATTCCACAACTTTCTGTGCTTGAAATGACTACGCTTCAACCCTAACCATTAACGAGCAGTGCCCCATTTTTGGGCGCACACACACACACATATGTGTATATATATATATATATATATCTAATACATTAGCTATTAAGTTTTTTAAAGAAAAGAGAGAGAGAGAGAGAGAGAGAGAGAGAGAGAGAGAGAGAGAGAGAGACTAGCCTTGGCGGTGGCGGTTCATGTGACCCCCAAGAGCCTGAGATTTGCAGAACTTGAGGGAACAAAACCTACACTCGTAGACCTTTCCACACTCTTCTTTTTCATCCTTCCCGCCGCTTTTCTTTTTCCTGCATCCTGCAACCAAACACACCCTATTAAAGCAACTTCCATCACACCCTTCTTTCCCTTTCACCTATTCCCGATTACCTAAATCATGAATAATTAACACCCACCGCCACAACAAAGTAATACTTTAATTTTTGACCATTCTTTTTCCTTTTCCACTGAAATAGCAAGGAAGGGATACGAAAGGAAGGGGAAGGAAGAAAAATGAAAAAAAGTTTAAAATTGAAAAATAACAATAAAATATTGCACTCTATCAAGGCAATTTTATTTCTTCACATTTAGAAACATACCGTTTAGATTGATAGTGAAATAAAACAAATGAAGGATGGATTTGGAAAATGAAATAAATTTGATACTTTTATTCTTCATCATATAGTATATGAGATCACTAAAAAAGCTTTACCGGATGAGAAGGTATCTTCGAGGACTTGTTTACCATCTCTAGAGTAGTCATCAGGCAAATTGTTGAGGTCTAATGGGTTCTCTTCTGGTCTCCTGTGAAACAACAAACAAACAAAGTCGAGAGATTATTGGAGTGTTAAAGAGTTAGATAAGCAGATGGTAGAGAAGATAAACTAATAAGAAGCAGGTGTGTGATGGTGTGTAGTCGGGGAAGACCTACATGGTACCGACAGAGGGGGAGACAGGTTGAAAAAAAAAATGTAGGAGGTAAGTTCTCTTTCAGATGGGGGAGGAATATATAACACTAAAGCTTTTTTTATAAACTAATAAGACTTGCAGTTTGAGACTGCAATATATAGGCTAGTTGAGTGATGGTGGAAGAAAAAGAGCTTTGAAAGTTCTCTATCTGTTCCTCTGCCACGGCTCTTCTTTCTCTCTCTCTCTCTCTCACATCCCACACAGACACAGAATTGAATGAGCAAAGGGACACAAAATTTAGCTGAGTTGGTAAAAAGAAATGTATATCTAACAACCTGGGTTCAATTTTACTCTAGTTATAAAATCCTAAATGTACTAAATTAATATAGGGTAGTGTACCTTTGAGATGGCCAAGAGATATTAACTTGGACAAAATCTAAAGATATAGCTGACTGTAATAACCCCACCCCCCCCCCCCCCCCCCCCCCCAAAAAAAAAAGAGACGGGTCTCGTGACTATATATAAAAAGAGAGGGTGTGGGGAGTGGGAGGAGTGGCTTAATTGGGTATTTCCTACTGTGATCTGGTTTGGTTGAGACTTGAAAGGATAGGATCGAGAGGGGAAGATAGAAATGAGAAGGACATTGCCTTTATATTAATTAGTATTACTAATCCTCCTCTACCGCTTTCATCAGGCTCTGTAGGTCCTTTGCCCTAGGGCTAGTAGCAACAAGTGGTAAAAGATATTCAAATAGTATCTATAAAATGCTTATATAAAAAAGTGATAAATCAATGGCTAAATAACTTTACCCACAAGGGAAGGCAATCAAATGTACTGAACAAATCTTTGAGCATTAAAGATTGCCCTAAGAGTGAAAGATGGCAATTTATACCAGAAAGGTACCAAGACAAGCATAGGGCAACATACACATTTTGCGTGGTTAGAGATATCTGGTCACGTATGTATGGTCCACAATAGTTTCAATGCCTCCCGCTGGGTGTTAAGAAATTTTATGTCTATCTAGGGGACTTGACTTGCATAGAGAAGGGTTGCTATCAGAATCTATTGTTAGGGTTTTTGAATCTAAGGATATGTTGTTTTATTCTGTGGAAGTTCCTTTCTCATAGATTACATACACATAGTCCTTTTCATTTGATGTGCATACAAGTAGAGAGAAGTGGCTTTGGATTTTGTTAAACTTTATCATATTCTTCATTTTTTCCTCTGGCTTTTTGGATACTGTCGACTGATCTGTGACTTTTGGATTGAAATAATGATTTCTTAAAAGATGGTAAGTTTGAGAATATGTCATAATTAAGTAGGGTGCAAAAGCTGCGATATATTAAGCCCAGCGAGTGCGGAATATTAACCAGCCCCATGTTAATTTCTTGTATACATTTTTGAAAAGCCAAGCTATATTCCAGCTTATTTTATTAATCTGAAGCAGCAATCTTTGAGAATGACACAAATATTAACTTGAAAGCAAGATTAAGAGGCCATCTTGTCCACAAGCTGACTTCTTCCTCCATCCACACCTGAAATAGATACGAAGGAAAAAAAAGACAATGCCTTATTAAAGAGCCAAGCATTAAAATCAGGTGATTCATGGACCACTCTATACTTGAAGCTAGTTGTTTGGTACCATGAAGGATTAATTAATTTGTGACACACATTTAATTTTCAAGGGAAGAGCCAAAATATTCATGCAATGACACCCCGCCTCAACTATCTGAAATTTTCTTTAAAATTTGTTGGTATATATGATTACTTTTGAGGTGGTCCATCATAATAATGAGCAGTAATTAAATCCATCGAACATCTTCTTCATGGTTCAAAAGTCTTGCAAGGCAACTTTACAGCAAGTAGAGGAAACTTTCTTCATCATCATATGGGCTCAACCTTTTCTTCCATAACTTCCATCAGGCACAAATTTAAATTGAAAAGTTATTTTACCCTTGCTTGTGACAAACAGTCCAATTAAAAGGTTAAAAAAAAAAGAAAAAGAAATTTTCATATTTTGAAGGTGTCTCCCACCTGATTTCCTGGTTTTGAGATAATTCGTTAAAATCCAATCAATTTTTTGGGAGAAAGGGACCAAAGGAAGACGGGGAGAATATATTTTATCACTGTCTTGGTAGGTTCAGATAGTGGTACAACCAATGCTTTTCCATGTCTCCTTAGTCCTTAGTAATGTAAACTCCACATTTCAGTTTATGGAAATAGAGGGGAATAATTTCTGACAAATTTTCATTTCATGGAGGAAGAAAATACTATAGCCAAAAAATCAAAAGCTATATAATTTCTTGTTCGTAGAAATTAATCTTTGCAAAGACACAAATTTCGAGGAAATGATTAAGGCTACATCATCAATTTCTAGTTAGTATAATAAATAAAGAGAATCAAAGTTACATATTTCTCTCGATCTGTTCCAAAAATTTGAGAAATAATATATAGAGGTAATATTTATCGGGAAAATTCTAAATACTCATTTGATATTTATCTTAACTTATAGCCAGTTTTTTTTCCTCAATCAATTAATTTTTATAATTAATTCCCTAATTCATTTGTCGCAACATTTTTTGCCATCTACATTAGATGTTATATATGTCTAACTAAATGGCAACCTATCACATGAGAGATATTGCACTTACTATTATTTTTGTCTTCAATGGCAATTTTCTTCTAATAAATGAATTGAAATGGGATGGATAAATAAATAAATAAGTTAATTGCAAAAATTTATCAATTAGGAGAAAATTACAACAGGGGGCAAATATCAAGATGGATAAGTATAATTTATTCTTCTTATACTGTTATTTCAATTAGAGATAATGTTTACTTTAGATGCACCAGCCGGTTGACTTTGCAATGGGGCAAAAAAAAAAAAGGTCATTTGCAAAAACTAATTTATTAGGGGAAGAAATTACAATTGAGAGAAAAGATTAGGATGGATAAGTACAATTTACCTTATTTAGCAAGAGAAGTATAGTGAGCATGCACATGTAATTTATAATAGGGGAAATCTCCCTTAACTACCCTGATTTTTGCTTCCAAATTTAATGTCTTCCCAATCTATAGAAGCTCATAATTGATGCCTTGATTTGTTAGTCCTATTGCAATCTTACTCCTATTGTCTGAATCAAACATTAAATATTCTAATTGAGTTAAGCGCACATGTGCATTGCACATGCCTTTCTATTTATTAAACTATGTGAAAGATATTGCTTTCCATCTAATTAGGTGTTCATCATGCTTGCTAGTTAATCAAAGATTACAAAAAATGGACATTAAATAGAAATGGACAAATCGATAAAGGCAAAAATATGTGTTTAACTTAGTTATATTTAACGTCTAAATGGGACAAGAGAGAGTTATTTGCAATGAAGGTAATAAATCATAGAGTCAATTATAACATTTTATATATTCAAGAACATATTGCAGTTGAAGGCAAAGATCTAAGTTAGTAATTTCAATTTCCATTTTATAATACTGTGTTAAAGAAAAAAAACTAAGTATTTTACTTATTGAAGATTCAAAATCAAGTATGGGTATTGTATTAATAATAACAATAAGGAGGAGCAAGAGGAGGAGAAAGAGAAGTAGAAGAAAAGGAAGATGATTTATTGTTTGGTACTTATTTTACAAACTATATATCACTGCCAAAAAAGAAAAAAATACTATTTGTGGTGACTTTTAGTGACAACCAAAAAAGGTTGTTGCTAGAGGTTGATCTTTAGTGGTGACAAAACCAGGTCATCGCTATATGTTGTCACTAATATATAATGTTTCATTTTTTGAAAACCTTTAGTGGTGACAAGGAAAAGATCACTACTAAATTACCAATAATTAACAAAAAGATTGTTATTAAAATTGTGGCAAATTTCTTTTTTCATGGAATAAAAATATTTTGACGCCAAACATTTGCAGGTGACCAGATTAATGTAGACTATTAATGGCGACCGATGTCGGTTGCCACTAATAATAATGCCAACTAGTGGTGACTATAACTTGCTACAAGTGTTTAAAATTTTTTTGTAGAGATAAAAGATTTTGATTCCAGAACTATTAGTGACAACCCACGGAACCATTAAAAGTTGACATTAGTGGTAATCATTGGTCCCCACTAAAACTATGACAAATTTTTTCTTTTAGTTGAATAAAATTTTTTTGGAGACAAACATTTAGTAGTAACTAGAGGTCACCACTAATGTAAACTATTAGTGGTCACTCTATCTTGCCACTAAATATTGAAAAGTTTTTTATAGGAGCTAAAAATATTTAGGGCCAAAACTATTAGTGGCAACTTATGTGGGTTGCTACAAGTAAATGTATTAGTGGCAACAATTGGTGGCTATTAAAATTATGACAATTTTTTTTTGTAAAATAAAAAATTTTTGGAGCCAAACATTTAGTAGCGACATAAGGTCACCACTAATATTAACTATTAGTGGCAACCTTATGTCTGCTACAACTAATAGTGTGAATTAGTGACTACTCTTTCTTGTGACTAAAATGATGAAAAACTTTTGGTGGGAATAAAAAAATTTGGTCCTAGGACTTTTAATGTTGACTTATGTTGGCTGTTAATAAAATGTCAAAAATTTTTTGACAAGAATAAAAAAATTTGGTACTAAAATTATTAGTGGCGACTTATGTATGTTGCCACTAAAACAACAACAAAATATTTTTTTGAAAATGACACTCGTGACTCAAACCAACAACCCTACAACATACTTTTGGCTCTTATTCCGTAAACATTCTCTAGGCCATTTGTGCTTTATATATATATATAATCTTTTAAATAAAAAAAATATATACCATTTAAAATTATATTTATTTATTTTTACTTTGGTTAAAATTTTTCATTTCATAAATTACCTTCCCTAATTTATTATTTCTAAATCTTTTGCTTTTTTTCTTTTTTTTTTGTTTTTAATGATAGTAAAATCTTAATATAATTTAAAAACTTAGACATTCAATATTAAATACTTTTAAATTTTAATCTTTAGTAAATTTTATTTTTCAATTAAATAATGAATTCTTAAATATCTTAAGAAATATAGAATTAGTAATTAAATATTTAAAAATTATCAATTGCGATTTGTTCTATTAAAAATTTAATATATAAAATTTAAAATTTTATTAGTTCAACTATGATTAAAATAATGACTATGAATTAGTGTATTTACTGATTCAATAACTAATTCAGTTTTAAAACATTGCATATTTAAGATATACTCATTTATAATTTAATATCCTATAATAAATTTTTTTTAGAATTATATATATATATATCATATTTTTTAAACATTATTAAAAAAATATAAAAATACATAATTTAATTCTAAATTTCATCTTTTCCCTTTCTTCCAACCATAAATTATACCTGCGTTTTCTTTTGCAGTATTGTTCACTTGTTTAAACCCACACTCCCTTATTCTCTTTTCATTCAACTCGTCATGAATCCTGAGATTTGTGTTCTCTTCTGCAATCCTGTAATTCGATCTTCGCCCACCCTAAAGTTTTTGTCTACTTATCTGCTTCTTCTCTCGAATTCAAAATTCTATATTTGTTCTACCTCATCTTCTTTCTTTTCATTCAATCAATGAAATGGGCGGCGAGAAGAGGGAAGGGAGAGGGAGAAATGACATTTGTTAAAAAAGCATGATAACTCAACTATAAAAATTAATATTCATTTAATTTAAGTAATGTCAAAGAATATATTTATTACATAAACTATTTTTTTTATCTATTTAACAATTGTTGGTATTTTTTAATTATTCTTTATCTAGTTTTGTGAGTTTTCTAATTATTAATAAAAAATAAATCTTGGTTCGATTTGCTGCAATTTATTGGTCAGAAAATGTGAAGATTGAGGAATCTTCATCAGATTTGAGGAGTATGGACGCTTGCCATGATTCTAGGAGAAAGGAAATTCGAAAACACGCCTTGAAGCCTCAAGTCCCTTATGAGGGTTGTTCTCTCTTTTTCTCACGAATCTCAGCTAGAATCCTTGTGACCTAGTAATTATACTATACTAGGATGTATCTATTTTTTTTTAATTTAGCAATTATTGGTAGTTTCTTTTAATTATTCTTTATCCAGTTTTATGAAACAAATAGATAATTTTATTTAACTTCTAATTAGAAAGATCATAAGAAATTTATGACATAAATTTGTACAACATTTATTAAAATTAAAATGATTCTCTCATAAAATAAATGATCTTAAAGAATATATTTATCACTTAAATTATTTTTTTGGGATATATATATATATATGAATTATTGATAGTTTACTTTTATTTATTCTTTATTCAATTTTATGAGTTATTAAATCATTACTTAAAAAAACCAAATAAATAATTTTATTTAATTTCTAATTAAAAATATAATCACAAATTTATAAAATAAATTTGTACAATACTTAATAATATTTTAATAATTATCTCATAAAGATAAATAAGTTCTATTTTTTCTTTTTCTTATTTAATTATTCTTTAGCTAGTTTTATGAACCAAATAGATAATTCTATTTAGTTTCCAATTAAAAAGATAATAAAAAATTTATGACATAAATTTATACAACATTTATTAAAATTGAAATAATTATCTCATAAAAATTAATATTAATTTAATTTAAATAATTTTAAATAATATATTTATCACTTAAATTATCTTTTTTGGGATATATATGAACTATTGATTGTTTCTTTTTATTTATTCTTTGGCTAATTTTATGAGTTATCGAATTATTAATTAAAAAAATAAATACTTTTATTTAATTTCTAATTAAAAATATAATCACATAATTATAAAATAAATGTGCACAATATTTATTAAAATTTTAATAATTATTTCATAACAATAAATAACTTTATTTTTTCTTATTTAATTATTCTTTAGCCAGTTTTATAAACCAAATAGATAATTTTATATAATTTTTAATTAAAAACATAATCAGAAATTTATGACATAAATTTGCACAACATTTATTAAAATTGAAATAACTATCTCATAAAAATTAATATTAATTTAATTTAAACAATTTTAAATAATATATTTATCACTTAAATTATTCTTCTTTGGATATATATGAACTACTAGTAGTTTCTTTTTATTTATTTTTTATCCAATTTTACAAGTTATCTAATTATTAATTAAAAAAACCATATAAATACTAGTATTTAATTTCTAATTAAAAAATAATCACAAATTTATTAAATAAATGTGTACAATATTTATTAAAACTTTAATAATTATCTCACAAGTGAATACTTGGAATGCGTTGGTTACAAGTGAAAATAGAAGGAATGATAGACAAGGAGTAAAAACTATAGATGCTTGTATTGTATATATTTATTTTTTCTTGATGCCTTATCTATTTTTGCCACTCATTCTTAGATTCTCTCACTTTGACTTACTCTTATTATTATTATTTTTGGGCTACTATCTTGCATATCCTTCCATTAAGTTTTTTCATGTCTATTATACATTGCAATTGCATAATTTCAAAGTTTCATCATTTACTTGTATTTACATAGATACATGGTTGGCATAGGAAAGTCATAGCTTAACCTATAATTGTTTGCAGAAGGCTTTTATGTTTGTCTTTGTTTGTGATCTAGCTACTAATTATTTGGCATGTTATTGCTCCAATGCTTTGGATAACAATGGTGCTCTTTAATGTTCTCATAATATAAGTTATAATGTTCTCGTACCTAAAAAGTTGGAGTCTTTATCTAGTTATAAAGAATATATTACTATATAACTACAAATAAATTATAAATACTCACTTTGAATACATTAATGTACAATTTATGGATGGATAAAAGTTGAATGAACATCAAGACTTGAGCTAACATGACATATAAACGAGGCATTGATGAGTTTCTCTAATGGGCATTCAGTTAAGTTGGGATGACTGATATGATTTGATGCCCATGCAAAGGGTGTAAGAATATGGTGTGGAAGCTAAAAAGTGAAGTAAGGACAAATCTATTTAAGAAAGATTTCAATGAAAGTTATGAAGTGTGGGACTCACATAAAGAAGTTTGACTTGGTACCCACAATCCTTTTTAGCATGCAAATGGTGAAGTGCATAAGGATAATGATAAGGAAGATGACATCACTGAAATGTTACATAATGTGTTTGGTGTCACACCTCTCTTAATATAGGTTATTCTTCTAATTAATATCCTTAGACCTTAATATCAATACCCATATCATGTTTAAGCAAGTAATATTATCATGGTTACCAATTCAAGTGTTCAAATATAAAGGTTACTCCTGAAAATACTGAACATTTTCTTAAAAAAAAAACTCTTTAAGTGTTAACGAAACTTTAGTTGCATCTTACTCTCTCAACATAAGCCTATATGGTATTCTAGACTGGATTCAACATCAAAAAAGGATCTTAATAATCTAGTTCTAGGTTCCTAAATCCTTTTCTAATCACTATATAATCACATAGCATATTACAAGTTCATACTAGTACATGAATTATATGGTCAGACATTTTAATATACTGAAAAATTCAACAGCATAATGGCAAGAAACTGAATGTTATTGGGGCACTATAGCCTTCTCTTCTAATAAATTAATTACCTACATATAACTCAAGTCTAATAAATTCAATTTTAATGGTCACAAGGCTCAATTATCAGCTAACCCATTGACTTAGACTAATCAATCAACTCAAGAGATATAATACTTATAAATACATCAAATGGGCATTTACACTACTAAAAAGTATCCTTACATTTACCAATCCATTTCTAAACTATCATAATCAAGTTCTACCATATGCATTATCATCAAAACATAATATACATAGCTTTTTTTAAAAAAATAAATCCCCTCAATCTATTTTGCTACTTTCACTCGGCATAAGGTTAGTGGATAATAGGATAAGATTCTAGAAAGAATCTCAATGGCATAATCCTACTCTAACATGCATCCACTCAAGCACACAGTTATGCATGTATGTATGTATGCTGCTTTCTATAACATTTGAGCTTTCTAACATGTGAAAATATGCATGCATGAAGTTAGAATCTAGCCAAGCTTACTAGACTTTTTCTTAAGTGGCATTGATACTTAACATAAGAAAGAATTAGTATGCTTACTTCCCTGGCCCCTCTTCTCTTAGCCATCATTAGATAAGCTTACTAAGCCAGTAATGTTGATCAATGCTAAGGCCATTTCATGTAGTTATATGCAATGTTATACCATGATTTATGCATTTCTAGCCCTTTGGAGGCATTTTAGGACTCTTTTTTAATGCTTTTTCTTCTTAACTTATTGACCATATTTCTAGGGCTCACTTTATTCTTCAATTAGCTCAAAATGGAGCTTGTTATTTCTCATTCTTACTAGCTTTACTTGATCATCTCACTTGCCCTTCTCATAGGCCCTAATTTAGGGGTTCTGATGGGGAACTCTTTTTCGTAACTAAAGCTCCCTAAATTCTCAATTTAAGCCTAAAACTAAACTTTTACTATCATATGATCAATTACAATTCATTTGGCCCATTTCTATACTTAGCCATATTAAAACACTTTTGGCCATTTTGCAAATAGCCACTTCCTTGTGTCTAGGAATAATTTTAACTTCTTAAATGAGTTATTAGGCTCACATTGAGCTCAATAGAAGCCTCAATTACAATGCCACACTTATGCATGACCATCTACACTAGCTAGGGTTTTCTTTGTACATGAAAAATTCAACTATCATTATTAGCCTTTATAATTGAGACCAATGTTTTCCTTAGCCTCCATAATTCTCAAAAGGATCTCTAAATTCAATAGAACTCAAAAATAAACTCTTTAACCCATCAAACTAGAGAGTGGCTGCTAGGTGCACTAAGTAAGCTGATATGGAGTTTTTTCAATTCTCTTGTCATTTTCTCTCCATTTTCATACTCTACCCTAATTTTACATGCATTATACTATCAAAGGCATGCAAGAAAACATGTGGCAGATCACTTTTTTTCTCTACAAGAAGCAAAGGAGTTCTAGGTTTTCTAGTATGCTTGCTTCAAACATAATGATTTTTACCTCAAATTAAACCTCTCTTTGAACTTCTTAATTTGCACTGATTGATTTTTCAAGGAGAGCTCTTTCCTCCTTTCTAGAAATACTCAACTTCCTTCTATTAGGATTTTGAAACCATAGTATTAAAGCTTAGAAGGAGAGGATCATCTTTGATAACTAAGAGAAAGGCTAAAAGTGCATAATCTTACCTTAAATGTGGTTAGAAGTCTTTCTCTTTCTTCCTCCATTGAAGACATCCTCAAGCTGTTGGACTAGAGCTAAAAGGCGATGGAAATAATCAAGGGCGAAAGCATACATAATAATGGGATTATTTTAATATAAACAATTTTAAAAATGTCCTTTATGCCCTTGCTTTAACTTTAATTTTCAGCATTTTAGCTCACTTTTTCTAGGGATTTGAGCTCTATATTCTAATTTAGGATATCTTAAAACCCTTAGCCAACTTTCCTAGGCTGCATGGGCTCAGAACAATATATTTTAGCTCAAAACGGCACTATACTGCCAACTTTCTCATTTTTCTTACCATCAATGGTTTGACTTATTTTATACTTCGTGTGTCTTCTGGTCATCTAACTCAAATATAATGGGAAATACCCTTAACTCATTTTATCTTATTTTTTATTAAAGTCTTTGTTTTTCCACTTTTTCCTAGTGACCCTCGTTTGGGTGTCCTTGATTCTTATTCTTTTTTTTTTGCTTTTCTCTCTATTTTCATTCTTTAGTTAGCCTTCTACTTCTTTTTTCATGTCTTTCTGAATTATAAAGAGATCTATACTTGAATTAAAACATAGGATATGCCTTCTTTTATTTTTTTGATCTTTCTCTTACTACACCATAAACATCTTACGGTTACCTCTTCTGTGCCTTTCTCTCATTCTTAGTCAAAATCCTTCATCTTAATTAGGCTTCTAACCCTTTTTTAATCCTCTCTCTTACTCATCTCTAGAAGTTTGGCCTAGTATAGAATACCATATGTGACATTTGGTGACATAGCTGCAGAGAGTTGTCTAATTTGCAAGCTAGCCAATTCTTTAAGCTATTGGAAGATGTTCTAACCAAACTTTATCTAGGTCATAACAAGGTGTCAAAGTTATCTTTCATAATCAAACTCCTTCACTTAAAATGCCTCAACCATTGGAGCAATAAATTTATGGATGTATTGTTGAGTTTATTTAAAGATGTTCTACCTAAAGAGACACTATTATCTAACTCCTACTAGAGAACAAAGAAGGTTGTTCAGTAACTTGGATTAGATTACACAAAGATTAATGCATGCAAGAATGATTAAATCTTATATTAGCAAGAGCATGCTAATACAAAATCATGTCCTAAGTGCAATGTGTCTAAATAGAAGTTAGATGGTTATAGAGGCAAGAAAGTGTCGCGTAAAGTGTTGTGACATTTTTTGTTAAAACATAGGTTGTAATGGCTATACATAGCTCAACATATAACTAAAGATATAAGGTGATACATGAAAGAATGCATCAATGATGGTGTGTTGTGACATCCTTCTAACTCTATTACTTGAAAATCATTTGACAACTAATATCCTAACTTCTCTTATGATTGTGGAAATGTATGACTAGGTGTAGCTAGTGACAAATTCTAGCCTTATGGAAATATGAGTGCTAACCATTGTATTTAGCCGATTGTGATAGTTTTATACAACTTACCACTATGGGCATGCATGAAACACCTATACTTTATGATAACACTTTTTATTTCGGGTCTTAAGTGTTTTAATGATAACATCGATGTGTACTTAGAACCAATGATTGAAGAGCTATAGGGATTATGGAATGATAGGGTTGACACATATGATGCCTACTTATAGTCCAATTTTAGGATGTCTTTAGCTATCATCTAGACAATCAATGACTTTTTAGCATATGGGAACCTCTTAGGGTGGTCCACTAAGGGAAAGCTTGCATGCCCTTATTGTCACAAAGACACACATTCTACTTCTTTATGGAACAAGCTGTGCTACATAAGGCATCATTGCTTCCTTGCAGCTAGTCATCTATGGTGCCAAAATAGGAAGGCATTTGATGGGAAAGTTGAACATTCAAGTACACCCTTTCCTTTAACTGGTGATAAAACACTTATGTAACTTAGGCACTAGGTAATGTGACTTTTAAGAAAGCTAAAAAGCAAAAACATTACCATGCTAATGATGCTTTCAATTGGACGAAGAATAGTGTTTTCTTCAGATTACCCCACTAAAATGCTTATGCTCTAACACGACCTTGATGTTATATATATAAAAAGAAATGTGTTTGATAACATAGTTTCAATGTTGATGGATAAGGTTAGAAAGACCAAAGACATACTAAAGAGTCAATACGACTTGGTTTATTTAGGGATTAGGTAAATTTACACCCAATAGAAGATGAAAACAAAGTTTTAATTCTAGAAGCATGCTATGCATTGTCCCCATAAGATAAGTTAAAAATTTGTAACTTCTTGGCTAATGTAAAAGTGTCTAACATCTTTTCCATGAACATTTTAAAGTGCGTCAATGTCCATAAGTGGAAAATCTATAGGTTGCGGTGTCCACCATATATTGTTGCAAGACATATTTTCACTTGTAGTACATGGCTTGTTACCCATAGAAGTGTTAAAACTTATAATAAAGATGGGAAAATTTTTTAACAAGTGTTCCAAATACTTGAGAACTAAAAATTTGTATTTTTTAACTTATCTTATGCATTGTCCCTATAAGATAAGTTAAAAATTTGTAACTTCTTGGCTAATGTGAAAGTGTCTAACATCTTCTCCTTAAACATTTTGAGGTGCGTCAATGTCCATAAGTGGAAAATCTATGGGTTGCGATTCCATCATGTATTATTGCAAGACATATTCTCACTTATAGTACATGGCTTGTTACCCATAGAAGTGTTAAAACTTATAATAAAGATAGGAAAATGTTTTAACAAGTACTCCAAATACTTGAGAATTGAAAATTTTGATGTCTTGGCAACCCAAATTGCAGTCACATTGCGTAAATTAGAAATGGTGTTTCCACCTACCTTCTTTGATATTATGGTACACTTGCCTATTCACTTGGCAAGAGAGGCTAAGCTTGGTGGACTTATACAATATCGGTGGATATACCTTATGGTGAGGTAAAATAGACCAATTAATTGACGTTATTAATATTACTTACAAGATGTCTTATTGAGATTAACTTATATATGTAGGTACTTGCAGACACTGAAAACATATGTTTGCAATAAGGTTCGCCTAGAAAGTTCAATTGCAAAAAGTTATTTAGCAGATTAATGCCTTACCTTTTACTCTCATTACTTGAAATATATCCCTACCAAGTTCAACCTACATCCTAGAAAGGAGGACAATGTACATGTGGACATGATGAGACATCCATCTTCAAGCAAAGTGGGTAGCCAAGGGTATGTTATGAATTGATATTTCTATCACATGTAGAGTTCAATCAAGCTTGTATGTATGTGCTTCAGAATGTGAAGACATTTAGCAATTTATTGAGTAAGTTCATAGCACTTAGCTACAACTTTCCCATAAAAATTTTCTATTATCACATCTTAATTAACTTGGTCATACATTGTAAGAAGCACAAGATGGAGATCGAAATGCAAGCTTCAATGGTTAAGGAGTTCCCAAATTATTTAGAGTTAAGTGCATAAGGTAATGCAAGTGATGACTTCATGAGTCTTAGAGTTAGGCTGCTCAAAATGATCCATCATTAGTCCACATTTATGTGAACATATTTAGATTCCATGTTAGAAATCAAGCTTCTAGTAAGAGAACATAGAATAGTAAAGTTCTTATGAGGTTTGATGATTAAGACAAGGCAAAAGAGTATTATGGCATCTTAGAAGATATATATGAGTTATAACATGTAAGAATTCTCTATTATTTTAGTTTTGGGTCGATATTTCGATCATTACACCCTTGATCCTTAGTTAAATCAAAATTGTAGTAGCTCAAATGAGAAGTTTTAATAATAAAGGGAAGTTGAGGATTTTCTAGAAAACCTTGCTGTAGTAAGAATTAAATAGAATAAAGTTGGTAGATTTTGGAAGGATAAAATATTTAATGCCTTAAAATTTTAATTTAATACTTAGCAAAGGTGAATCAGGATTCTTCTTATGTAGACACTTAAAAATAAATATAATATTATGTTATTTGATATACATGGAAGAAGTGGAGATTTGAATAATTGCATAAATGAGAAAAATTAAGTAGTACTTTTGTGAAGGCCATATTTCAACCTAAATGCAACTTTAAATAGCATAGTAAAATCCCTTATGGTCCTATAAGCCAAATTAACATTCATAGATAGAAAAATTGATAAAGAATTCCAAAGGGGTTATTTAGTGGTAATTATATGTTTTTCTCTAGCATCAAGTGAATAGGATTGTTATGATTCCTTTATGTATTAATGAAGTAAACAATAATATTGTCACTTTAGGCATTTAGGAGACTTTAAGGTTAATCTGATATCCAAATTGTGGGAGGTACAAAATGTCACTGCATCCTTTATTTTGAGTAAATAACATCCTACTATAATATTATAATATATACTTATTTTGTCATGTTATCAATATTTTATGAAATATTATAATTCTCCTTCATTATGAAATTTTATTACATCAATGATTTATTAGAAAGTATTTTAGTTAAATTTGAAATCCTTAATATTGTAAAAGATTGATATGTTTATGGAATCAGTGGGAGAAATGTCTAAAATTTTACTTACGAGCCTCTATGTTGGTTATTCATAAGAAACATTTATGTATGATCTGAGTAGTATTATTCCATACATGACAAAATGTTTCATAAAGAGACTGCATATATAACACTATTTGTTAGTAGTATATTTGTTAGCCCTTGGTGCACTATGGTTCATACCTAACTAGCAAGGGACATAGGAGGTGCTAGCCTTATGTGTTGGCCATCACATGTAGAATAGAGGAATGTTACTTAGGTGATCTGAGACTCACAATCGACTTACATGAATTGAGAACTCACGACAAACTCACGTGAGCTATAAACCCATAACAGAATGGTTACTTACTTGTGTGAGTTATGTATGCATGATGGCTATCTTGTTGTAATGAAATCCTTCAAATGAAATTGTTTTTAAGAATTAGTTTTCAAATAATCATTAATATAATTTTTTGAAAATTGCATGCTTATTTATTATTAATATTGTTCTCATTGATTTTTGATTGTCATAGTAATAAATATTCATTTAATGCTTCTATATTTTGGGAAATAATAGATTGTCTATTTTATGGAGAAAGTATAAATTATTGACCTTGAGATAATATAATGTTTTTGTTATTGTATTTCAACCAATAGTTAAATGATTTACTTACTCTCTTCTTTAGTAATTAAATTGATATTTTGTAGGATGTTATTTGCTTCTTAAGTATTTGAGATTTTAGATAGTAAAATTAATCCTAAGCATCCTTTGGCATCTTAGAGTGGACTATTGTTCACTCTAGAAAGCCTCGCATTGTCTATGTGGGCGAAGTCTATTTTGATGTACTTCATATTATTATTTTATTGTATCATAGATGTAGCTCCACATAACTCATAGGTAAGATTTGTAATACTCGGTTACTTGAAAAATGTCTAAAACTAAAGGAATTTTTAAAGGAGGTCTCTTAAATAGAAATAATTGAGGCCAAATGAAATTTGAATCATAATTTAGACATTTAAAAATGAGAATTTGAGGCTTTGGTTGCCTGAAAAACTAAGTCAAGAGAGTTAGGAAAACTTTTTGAAAGAATGTGAGACATTTTCGTAATTTTAGAAAAATTTGAAAAACTCATAGAAGAGCTTTTAAAATAGAAAATTTAAAATTTTTGGAATTCTCAGAGGCCTTGAAAACTATGGAAACCTCAAGAATAGTTAAAACTCCTCCGATGAGCGATTTCAGCTGTTAGTTGATCGAAACTTTGATTGAAAGATTCGAAATAGTTTTAAATCCAATTTAAGTAAAACCAAAGATATTTTATGAATTAGGGGACCCAAATTTTATGATAGAAAAGATAATTTTCGAAAAGGAGTTGAAATAAATCCAAATGGTAAAAACTAAGACGATGGACTAGATTACAAAGTTGAAAAAGTGTGAAAATGGACACATGGCTTATAAAAAATGT
Source organism: Erythrophleum ivorense (assembly GCA_026724425.1). Lineage (NCBI taxonomy): Eukaryota > Viridiplantae > Streptophyta > Magnoliopsida > Fabales > Fabaceae > Erythrophleum > Erythrophleum ivorense. Next base: position 30,975,209 of record JAIUCV010000002.1, on the reverse strand, counting down.
CCCAATCTGGTCTAACATAAACTAGAACCAAGAAGGGCTGAGAGTGGTGCATAAGAGGGGAGGCCAAGGAAGGAAAAAGAAACTTTGAAAAGTGTAAGTTTTAGCCACTTTTTCTTACTCCTTGCTTTGTTAAACTTCTTCCCCTCTTCTTCCTCTTTCTTCTCATGGTTTTGGCATTTAATTTGGTGCTAATATGTGGTTAGTTTGGGAGAGGAAAGAGAGGATTTGAGAGAGTTCTTGGTAGCACAAAGAAGATCCCTTGGAAAGCTTGTAAACAAGGTAAGCAAATTAGGATTTTATTTCTTATTCTTGAATTTCTTTTCCTTTATGGTTTCGGTCAGAATAGGGGGTTGTATAATAAGGGTCCAATTCTGGTCTAAACATGATAGCAAGTAAGGCTTTGAGGTATGGGAACCTAGGAAATGTAATGAAATCTGAAGAAAAATCATGAGAATTCAAGATAACAAAGTTAGGGATTCATGGACATATGACAAAATCTAATTTCTTCCAAGGGTGTTCTAGCTTATATGAGAGTTTAATTGAGTTTCTAAGATCCCTTGGAAGCCTTCCAAGTGCCTCTTCTTCCAAGAAAACAAAACAATTCTGGGGGTGCACCAAGAGAGGCATAGGCTCGGCCAAACTAAGAGCAAGGACCTAGGGAGTGTTTTAAATTCTTCTAAACCTAAATTAGGACTAGATATGATGGAAGAATATGAAAGGAAGCCTTGAAAAAAATTTAGATAGCTTAGATTGTGAGATGGAGGTGTAGCTTCCATAATATAACTTAAAGAAGCAATTTGTATCTAGGCTCTTGAGAATGAATTTGTGATAACTTTAAAGAGTCTAAATGGAGTCAAGAGATTAGATTGAAGGAGAAAATGGGGCCAAGATCTTAAATTCTAGTAATTGCTTTATTAGGCCTTTTATGGAACCATTATGTAATCATAGAACAAAGTATGCTTCCTAGTGTGTGTGTGGTGCTAGAACTTGTTTCAAGAATATAATTGGATCTTATTTGTGGTGTTTAGACCAAGTGAATCAAGTTCCTCCTAGGTGTGGGTGTGAAGCCGAGCCAAGGAAGTGGGGAAGTGAGTGGCTCGTCGCGCAACCCTCAAAATAAAACTAGGTTGATAAAATATGCAGTTAGTGGCACAACCTAGGTCATCTCCCTTGGAATTGGAGTTCAATGTTTAATTGAGTTTTCCAAATGTTAAAAGACTCTAAAAAATTCTAAACTAAGGGGGGTTTTTGATTTAATTAAACTAAGTAAAATGAAATTAAAATAAAATTCCTAAATTCTACCTAATTGGATGAATTATGAATGAAAGATGGTCTTGTGACTAGCTTTGGATTCGTCCCTTGGTATCCACTATCTTTATCCTATTCTAATTGTAATTGATTCTGACCTAAGAGTCCTTAATTGTGTTCATAATAATTTATCTTGAGTTACCACGCAAGAATCAAGAAATTAATGATCTAACGTTGAATTGAGACCTCAATCCTGCATTAAATTATTAAATCTTATCTTTAAGATCAACGAACACCCAATTTGATTGATTAACTGATTAATTATCCTCTGAATCATCATTCTAAAATGTTTAATTAACCAATCAAACATTAAGGAATCTTCAAATTAAACATTCAAGCACATAATCTCACTCATGTATTTTATCGAACACTTCCGAAGCACATATGGGAAATTAGATAATATTGAAATTAATTAATGTCTAATTAGATCAATTAATCAACAAAAAGGTTCCCTAATTAGTGTCTAACTAGCCACTAATAACAATTACACAAATTCCCTATCAAATATAACTTAACCAAAATAATATATGAAAGAGAAAAAGTGTAGGAAAATAGAGAAATCCTTAGCTAAAAATTCTATGTTCATCCATGGATTCAAGCTTCTCCAAGGCTTCCTCCTAGCTAGCCACAGATGGAGATTAGAACTTCATTGTATGGTGGAGATGAATGGAAGATGGAATGGAGGAGATGGCGTGGTGGATGGACGAAGGGCGAAGGATGGATGAATGATGATGGGGTGCAGTAGTGCGTATGAATGGAATGCCCCCTGATGGAATGGAGGTCCTAGATGAATGGGTGAATGGATATATATATATATATAGGCAAGGATTTCTGAAGATATGGAGGCGTGAATGAATGAATGAATGACGATGGATCAGAGGCGTGAATGGGCTGGAGTCTGGACGATGAAATATGCTCCCTTTCACGTGCTTTTTAATGAATCACATGCAGCCTCCACATGAGCTTCTTATTTCCTTCTTCGCGTTATTATTCACATTTTCTTTAGCTTCTGCATGCGTTCTGCCCGAAGGTAATTTTTTATTCACCTCACGTGCTCAGCTATTCACGAGCTTGTATTGTATATGAGTGTGGGCCCACGTCATTTTGTTTTATAATATTTCATGTGAATTCCAGCCCATGCTCTTTCTCACGTAGCTTTCTTCTCATTTTGGCTCTCAACTCATGCTTTGAATCTGCTCCTCTTCTTTTCATCATTCAGCTCCAGCCTTCTCCTTTAACTCATAGCTAGTTCTCCCAACTCATGCAAGCTTCAGCTCGTAGCTTCCTTCTTCTCATGCTCTGCTGTTCTTCTCCAGCCCAGCTTATGCTTCTATAACTAGTAGCTGGAGCTTTCATCACATTCTGCCAGAGTTTAATTCCTCCCCGCTCATTCCACGTTTGAAAACCTTAACTCCTTCTCTTGTGTTTCTGCTTCGTCCAGCTGCTCCTTACTTTTCTTTTTGTATCACACGTTCAACCCGTAGCAATCCACGTCAACTTCTCACGTGTTCCTCCATGCAGCTTCATAACCTAGTGGCTTCATTTTTGCATTCTCCAGCTCGAGTTTCTCACGTTAGCTATTGTTCACCCGAGTTGCTGTTCTGCTCGCATTGAGCTTCCTTCTCCTCACTTAAACCATGGCTTGCTCATTAGGAGTGTCTTATTCGACTTCAGAGCTACAAGTGTGTTTCTCCATGTTATTTCTACCTGGCCTTGTGCATTCTGCTGTTTTGGAGCTGCATTCTTCACTTCTTCTCTACCCAAGCTCGAGTAAAGATCTCGTGCCCCTGTTTCCTTCATTCAGCTCGTGTAGCTTACATGAGAGCTGCCCAAGCTCCTTTCAACTCGATGCTCTTTCCACGTTGGCTGCTTCTGTGTATTCTCTACATGATTGTTACTTCAACATTCAACTCAGCTTATGCTTCCTCATGCAACTGCTTTTTACATAATTTCCACGTGGCTAGTTCATTTCTCCTCTGTTTTGCTCACATGCATGTAGAACTCGAGCTTAAGGCTTTATCTTCAACCCAAGCTCTTCCACGTGATTCAGCTCTTTTGAGCTTTCTTTCAAGCATGAAACCTAGCTTCTTCCAGCTCTGTTCTAGCTCTTCATGCTCAAAAATCACGTTGCTTGTCTTAAAATCTGCACATGCTTCTTCATTCCCACGTTATCTTCACCCTTCTCATAGATCCTCTTGTAAATTTTTCTCTCAACTTGTACACATGAAGCTTTCATTTCTCCTTCAATTCAATTTCCATTCAAGCTCTAATATTTCATTGAAAATCTGCACAAAAAAGAATGGAGAGGATGAAATAGAAATATTCATAAAATTCATTTAAAAAGATTTATGCATTAAAATTCCACAATTTTGCAAATAAATTCCTAAAATATAGAAATGGCTTCCAAAATAAAATCTTATCTAATTAAAGTCTTAAAACCATATTTTATTATTAAAATGCCTATGTTTAGGAGAATAAAATAGATAGAAATATATGTTTATCAGGAAGTAAGGAAGAAAATTGTCTTCTTGCACTAAGGTAACTCTTCACTCTTTCTTACACGCATATCTTGGTTATATGATTATCATTAAATGCTTGTATGTGTATTTGTATCATGAGACATGCCATTTGATGTTGTCTTGTTGCCTTGGCACCAATATGTTTCTTGAATTGCATTTTGATTGTGAAATTACTCTTTATGGGTGAGGTTTTGCCAAAAGTCCCTTGAAATGGGTGAGGTGAAGCCAAAAATCCCTAAGAAATGGGTGAGACAAGGCCAAAAGTCTCAAGGATGAGTGAGGCTAAGTCAAAAAGTCCCTAGATAAAGGGTAAAGCCAATCCAAAAGTTCAAAAAATGGGGTGAGACTAGACCAAAAGTCCTTAGAGCTTGTTCTTAACTTTGACATGTTTTTATGGCATAAAAATTATGAATTAAATGGTTCTTGAAAGTGTTTATGGCTTGCTTATATTCCTTAACATGATTATATGCCTTATATGCTTACTTGAAAGGAAGTTTGAGCTTTTTAGATTCTTTGAATCTCACCCATTTCCTTCTTCCATCTCATCATGCCTAGGTAGAGCCCAAGAAAACAAAAATAGGAGCCAAGGAGCATAAGAAGCTATCTCTTAACAATAGTTAGCTTTTTGGTGCAATCAAATGTCCAAGTTTACATGTATGAATTATTTTTAAGATGTAAACCTTTGAGCAAATATAAAAGTAGGTAAGGATAGTGTGTGAACCAAAGTTGAAGCCAAATGAATGAGAAAATGTGATTTGACCACTTGGGAGCCCATTCTTGATTGTAAATTGATGCATATGAAATGGTGAGTTTAAGATGTGTGATATTTTGAACCACTTGGGAAGCTTATACATGATGTGTTTATGCTTTAAAGTGTGCTCAAATTGTTGTGAAATGGTGAGGAGGCCAATTTGAACTAATTTGACCCCTTTATGATATCAAAAGGGTCATATTCTTGAGCTAAACCAAAATTTGACCAAATGAGCTAGTCTTGGCATGAATATAGGTCTCATCTAGAGCTTTCCATAGAACTAAAAAACTTTTAATTTGGAGCTTTAGAGAATTTATTATAATTTTTCAAAGTTGGGAAAAATATGCTAAATGGTAGGGTACATTGTTCATATGGTTAGATTTTTTTTCCTTATCACTTGTGGGACAAATAGTATCTAATGGCTATGAAATTTTATAAGAATAAATTAGACACAATAAGCTTTCCATAGCCACTAAGATCACCCTATTTTGAGTTCTGTAGAAAGACAACCAAAATTTTGAAGTTTCATGATAGGACCAGTAGTGCAGTAGGACCTCTAGTACTGTTCCACTAGTTTTTATGAGCTAAACACCATTTTATTGATTTGGAACTATTTTTTTATTGTAAGTAGACATCCATAGCTTTCCAAAATGGTATAGTTTACTAAGTTTTTATTTTTCTAGAATTAGTTATGAATTTTTAAAGTTTATATCAGTAACCTATAATAGCAAACATGGGTAGCTTGATCTTTGGTGCTATTTTATTGTCAATCATGGGCCAGTTGGTGTTTTCATAGCCTGGAATAATTTTAACCTATATCTAACATTTAGTGAGTTCCAAAAAGTTATCATTTGCTTAATTTTAATTTTTTTGAAATTAATTATGATTTTTCAAAGTTAATACTAAAAATCTAGAAAGTTGAACCCCAGGCAAACTCCTTTATTTTCTGGTATGTGGCTTCTTACCTGAAATTAGTGTGATATTTTATGGTGCTTATAACTTGTATAGATGAATTATGGGTAAAGGATATTAATGGTGAGTTCATATAGCCCACGTAACATGAAATGAAATTTTCGAGCCCAACATAACACAATAAATGACTAATATTTATATTCATTTTTCTTTGAGAATATGTGAAATCAAGCATGAATAAGAGACTAAGGAACCTAATGAGCTATCGTATTATAAGATCTCCAAGCCTAATATATGTATCTTGCTATAAATAGAAATGGGAGCAAAGCTTTCTTATTTGATTCATTGGGATGATTGTCTGATTGTAAAAATTTCAAGAAGTCTAAATCTCAATGGAGACTTTGTTGAAATTTCTACAAGAAGACGAAGATGGAATTTGCTTTAATGCTTTTGGGAATGAAGTATGGAATTTAGTACATGATTAAGCCTTTTGTTTCGGGGCTGTGACATAGCAAGAATGAGATTATATTAAAAAAAGAAAATTTAAAATAGGAAGATGAAGATGAATAAAAAGACTGATGTGCAAATAGACGAAGAATACTAATTGTAGAAAGATAAAAAAAAGAGGAATAATGAAGAAATAATTAGTAATAAAAATTAGTCAAAAAAAATTATCTAACTTTAAAAGATAAATATAATTATGAATCAAAGAAATGAAAGGAAAGGGAAAAAAAAAGTAATATAATTAAAAAAAAGGTTTCCTACTAATGTTCAATAGGAAACCTTCAAAATTTAGTTGGGAAAGTTTTCAATTGAATTTTGGTCGAACTTTGTAAGCAATTTTTTTCTTTTAATGAAATAATATTTTTTTTAGTAGATATATTAAAATTAACTAAACTCTTTTCTTTTCTTTTTTTAATTTTGATTTTTTAAATTTATTAGTTATTATTTATACCAATTAATATTTATAACATCAAATATATAATAAAAATAATTATAGCATTTTTTGTGAATATAATCTAATAATTAATTTTCATTAAATTTTTTATTAAATTATAATATATTTATATATATTAAAGTAAAATATTTTTCATTACTAAATTTTGAGATAATACGTAGTTAAATTAGAAAGTTACTACAATTTCAATTAAAAAGCTGTAATAAATTGACAATTATCTGACACTATGTACAATCAAGAAAAATATTGTTCAATATTATTTTACTACTAAAATTAAATCGATAATCATATATCAAATAGCAAAAATCTGTTTGATTGTACAACTAATATTTCAGTTGAAAATGATATATTTTTGATCTACCAATTTTTTTACTAAAACTCTAGTTAGTAATTTGGTTCTTTTGTCGTAGTGAAAGTTAGAACTTGGTGGCAATATTTCAAATTTTTTGCTTTAAAATTTTTACCAATATTAAATTATTTTTTTGGTGCATATGTTTTGTTAGATGAAGATTCTCTATAGTATTGGAAAACATAACACTGTGTGCTGTGCCTCCTAAACAAGGGGCTATCCTTTTAAATTTTTCTTTTTTTAAACCTCACATGTGAAATAAGCAATATCTAGAGGTACATCAATAACTCATTATCCAAACCTAGGTTCAATTTTCAAGAAATGGGTAGTTATGAGGTTCAAAGAACAACATAACCATAATCATACACTAGCTAATTTGGTTATCATGCATGCTAATTGTAAGTTGTCAAATTCACATGTAGAAAGTGCAAGTCGATAACATGTATCTTATAGGGTTGGGACTTGTGTTGCACTACGACAAGATACAAGCAAGTATACATATTATACAAATAATAAAGTGTAAAGTAGAGTACTATTCCCACAAGAATTTCTCACTAAAATAATTGTTAAATACTAAAATTGTGCACCTTAATCTAAATCAAACCGATAATAAAAGGGATTGGAAATAAAATTAAAATAAAGACACAAAAATAACCAAAAAAAAGACAACATTTTAGATTAAATTGGGAAATTAAGTATTAAGAATATAACTCCCCTTGGTATTTCATAAGAAACCAATCAACCTTTCTCTACATTACTCTCAATGATGACCTTTTTCTGGCTTAAGACTCTAAATTACTTACAAGCATCTTTCTATTTACCTATGGGCATCCCTTTTAACCAATTCATAATCCCTTAGGCAATTGATTAAGGGACATGATTAAGAATAGGTCTAATATGGCTATATGAGATAAGTAGGTATATCCCTATTTTACAAGCGAATCAATCCGATCAACGTTACAAGTTTCATGAACTCACACTATTTAATCCATGGTTTAGTCTTAAAATCTCTTTTCCAAGTTCATTCAGGTTACCCATATTATCTATTGATTTCCACATAGCTAAAAGCATGAAGAACAAAGATTGAGTAAATAAATAATACTACAAATTACAAGTGAAGAGAGTAATTAAACCTACCACATGTTAAGGTTCATTATGTACAATCCCAAAGTAAGAAGTTTAGCTACTTATTACATAAAAATCCTACGTTAAATTGAGAGCAACAAGCAGCAACATAAAGGAAATGCAAAGAAAAGAAAAGAGGTAGAGAAAACTAGCTGTGGATCTTATCTTCTCTACAGTCTCAACTTTCCCTTGCTCTCTTGATGCTTTAAAGCTCTCCTTAAACCTCTTGTAGTCCAAAATGCGACATCCTTCAAGAAATGTCAAAGCCCTATTTGGAATCCCTCAAAATTTGAGGCTAAAATGCTACCATATTGAACTTTTGCAACTAATATGCTGACATTGTTTTTTGGCATAGTAGCACCATGCATTCTAGTCTCAAATTGAAGTTGTTGAAATGTAGGTGAAGCTACACTCAAAATCACCACCATAGCATTAGAAATTTTTTTACCAACAAATTATACTTTCAACAACAATTTTTTACCCTTTTTAATAGTAATCTTAGCTTTGTTGATTTGCATTTCTAACTCTACAAAAATATAAAAACTCATTTAATTACCGTTAATAATCTATTAACAAAGATTAAACAATTTAACAATATAAATTTCTAAATAAAAACACAAAATGTAACTTATATTCAACTAAAATAAAAATTAATTCAAAATAAATCAATGAAAACTAGAACCTACTAAATATTAATTTAACTAAGATTTATTAAATTTATATACTAAAAACATAAAATAAACCCTCTTTCCACTAAAATAGGTCACTACACAACCCATTAATCAATAGGTGTTTTTAAAATTGTAACGAGGCTTATGGTTATGGATATCACAAGAAAAAATGTATAAGGAAAATTGTAAATAAGGTTCAAGAGAATAGCCATTAAGCACAAAAATAAAATATAGACACAAAAATAAAATATAGAATTCTCTCTCTTTCTCTTATTTCCCTTTCCTTTCTTTTATATTCTCTGTCATTTTCATTTCTTCTTTTCTTTCTTTTCACTTTTATACCTCCAAATTTAGTTTATTGTGATCTATCAAAAATTTGAAAAAAAAAATAGGGAGTTTTTAATAAAATTCTACATAAAAATATGAACAATTAAAAAGAACAAAAATTCAAATTTTTAAATTGGATTTCCTACCCCTAAATTTAAAATGAACATTGTCCTCTATGTTAGTAAGCAATTAAATCAAAAGACGTAATGGGAGGGAAATAAGTCTCACTTATTACTGTTTTTTTTTAAGTTAAATTTTTTTTTCATGATCACGACATCATGAAGTTAGGTGTGAGATCAAAATGATTAAAGGTTCTATCACATACAACTTTTTTTCCTTTAATGTTGTAAACTTCAACTTAATTGCCTTACCTCAAACATGCAATTTTCATAAAACTAAGAATAAATGGAGGACTAAATAAACACAATAAGATTTTTGAAACTTCCCTTTTCATCAAATGTTTCTCTTCATAATCTTGATTCCCTAATTTTCCATGCAAGGTTAAGGCTTGGCAACTTTCCTTCCTTGATATGCTTGGGCAAGCTTAACGATTCCCCATGTGATTGACCTTAAAACAAAACAATAAAATATAAAGATATATAAGAACAACTAGAAATAAAAGCTTGGATTGCCTCCCAAAAGTACTAAGTTTAAAGTCTTTAACCTAACTTTATGGCTAAACCTAATCATAGGCATACAAAATTATAATTGTTTTGCTTTCCTTCTTCCTTGGATAAGTAGGCTTTTCAACAAGAATGAGTATTCCTTCCATTTGAAAACATATACTTCCTTAACTAATGGCTTCATTGAAACTATGCTTTGGCTGACATAATAGGAATATCTAATTTTAATTCAACTTGAAAATTTTTGGGGGCTTCCAAATATCTCAAACATATAGTAAAATCTTCTTGATTCTATTTAGTAAGAACAAAAAATTCAATTGGAGGATTTGTCAAGAGATTGCTTAGAGCCACATTTTCTACTTCCATTCCATTATAACATTTTTATGGTTCATCAAGATGTTTCCCTGCCATGGCCACTTGGAAGGTTACCTTATGGCTTTCTAACTTTACAATATTCTTTCCTTCTTCCATAATTTGCTCATGATCATCTTCACACTCATTAGAAAGTTCTAGCAACTCTTTTTCACTCAAAGTGAAATCCATGCAATTTTCCTCATCTTCTCTTTTAGGAGTGGTTGCCATATCACTTGGAAGATTCTTTGATGCTCTATTAAAGATAGTGGCTAATCTGCCTATTCAAGTTTTTAAGTTTCTAATAGTAGCATTTTGCTTGGCCCTAATGGCATCTTGCTTAACCATATATTGCATGATTATTTCTTCAAAGTTAGGATTTTGCTTTGAAATGGGGATTTCATCTTGTAATTGGAAATTGGGAGCTTGGGAAAGGTATATTTTATATATTGAAGAAGCTTGACCTTGATTCCAAGAAAAATTTTCTTCATAATTCCAACTAGGAATACAACTATTATCATAATATTTTGATTCCTATTGAAATCATCCTTTATTTATGCAACTTTTACCTAATATAGGCACTACTCTCTATAGTGACCTTCTTTACAATTATCACAAGTCATATACAAATATTGAGAATTATTAAGATAAGCAATATAACTAGTGTGCTTATCATAATCATTAAGCGTCCTATCAAATTTAGTTTCCTAAACTATCATATTGATTAAGTAACCAAGTTCATACACACTGTCTATCTCTTCTACTAGCTATGGTATTCCAAAATTATAAACAAAAACAACAAAAATAAAATCTAAACATAAATATTAACAACACGAACATAAAAACAAAACACAATCTACAAAACTTAACTTCTTATAAAAAACAAAACAAACTATACAAGGCTTAAGTTCAAATTAAATAAGCTTGGTATTAATATTAATAAGAACTTAGTACATAGATCCCTAGCAATGATACTAAGAAATAGTTGCATTACAAAAGCTTACACGCAAGTATATATATAGCACAAGTAATAAAGTGAAGAGTAGAGTATAATATTCCCATGAAGATTTGTCACTAAGATAATTCCTAAGTATTAAAATTGTACACCTTAATATAGATCAAGCCAACGATAAAAGAATTGGAAATAAAACTAAATTAAAGACATAAAAATAACAAAATAAAGAGAGACAACATTCTAATCTAAATTGGGAAATTAAGGATTAAGATTATGATTTTTTTTAGCATTTCATCATAAACTAGTTAACCTTTCTTTACATTACTCTTAATGATGATCTTAAATAGTTCAAGACTTTGAATTACCTATAAGTATCTTCTGAATTATTTATAGACATCCCCTTAAACCAAGTTATAATTTATTATGCAATTGATTAAGAAATGTAACATCCGGTCCCTCCATAAACGTGAGAAACATGATGTTTAGTTTCTCCGTAAATGTCAGAAATGGGCCAGATATAAAAGGAAGTCCCCAAAATAGAAGGATTTGGGGCCAAATAAAATTAGGATAAAATTTTAAATATTGAAAAATAAGGATTTGAGGTTTAAGATACCCAAAAACCAGAGCCAGAAGAGCTAGGAAAATTTATCGAAGAAAGTAGGGGTATTTCTATAATTTCTAAAAAATTTTGAAAACTCACAGGAGGGCTTTTTAAATGAAAATTTTGAGCTTTTCGGGGTTCTTAGAGGCCCTGAATACCATGGGAACCCCTAGAACAGTTGAAACCCCTTCGATGAATGATTTCAACTGTCGGTTGACCAAATGATTCGGAATGATTTCAGATTCTCTTTGAGTGATTCCAAAGTCAATTCTTATGATTAAGAGCCTAAGGAATATGATGGAAAAGATAGATTTCAAAAAGGAGTTGATATGAGCCTGAAATGAAAAAGCCAAAAAAAGGGACTAAAATATAAAAGTAAAAAGTTGCATAAAGTGACTTTTAACTCCTTCTTATCCACGTTCTAGCAGCTCCTCATTTCCATGATTTGTTTTTGCCCCAGAAATAGAGAAGGAAGCCTGCTCTCTTGGGTACACAAGAAGAGGAGATTTTGAAGAGAGAAAAAGCAAGAAAAAAAGTAAGAAAAGTGTGGAATTTATGCTCTTCCCTTGAGTAAACTTGTTCCTCTCATTCTCCTCTTCATTTCTATCATTTCATTAATGGATTTGGTGATGTTTTGAGTCTAGTACAGAGGAGGAATAACAGAATTTGAAGGAGAGAAACTTACCACTTAGAAGAGCACTTAAGAAAAGCTAGGAAATCAAGGTAAGTTGTTGTCTTTCATGCTTCTTCTTCCCTTCTCCTCCTTATGATAATTTCATCCCATATAGAGCCGAATCAAAAGGAGATGAATTTTGGTCCTAGCAAGGGAGATTTATAGATTTTGAAGTGTGAGAAGCAAGTCGGTGCAAAAAAATCAAAGAAAGAAGCATGAAAACACAAGATAGAAAAGTTAGGGATTCATGGAGACATTGTGAAATCTATTTTGATCCATGTATTCCCTAGCTTAGATGAGTATTTGCTTGAGTTCCTAATATCCCTAGAGACCTCCCCACACACCTCTTCTATCAAGAAAACAAAGCAAACCCATTACTTTCCTTTTTCATGTGTCATTTCGGCCTAAGGCAGAACTATAGGTTAGGGATAGTTTTAATTTATTCTAAGCTTATTTATGAGTCATATATGATGGAAGAGGATGAGAGGAAGCCTTGAAAACATTTTAGAAACCATAGATATTGAGATAGAGGTGTAGGTTCCATAATGTAGCATAATGAAGCAACTCCTAACTAGGCTCCTTAAAATAATTGTGTGATGACTCTAAGGAGTCTAAATGGAGTCAAGAATCATAGATTGAAGGAAAGAAGGGAGCCAAGATCATGAATTTTTATAGTTGCTTCATTAAGTGCTTTATGGAAGTATAATGGAACCATAAATCAAAGTAGCATTATGTAAAGTGTGTATAATGCTAAGGCTTATTCCCATAAGTAATTCATGTTTCTTTTAGTGTGTCTAGGTCAAGAGAAATGGTCTCTACCTTCTTGGGTATGTAAGATCAAGGGAGAGGACTCAAGGTTTAAGGAAAAAGTCTGTAAATGCAAGCAAGGTAGCCCTCTCTCTTTTCTCCCATGCATGAATGAATGTCTACATTATCTTTGAATATGTGTATGTGTATTTTAAACTATGAATTATGTTTTGGTATGATGTTTATGTTCCATGGAACCATAGTATTGTATTATGTATTCAAATGATACCTAGAATATTTTCATTAGTTTGCTTGATTATGGAGAGGCCAAGAATCTTTTATCTTCGGTGAGGATAAGCCAAGAACCCTTAGAAGTGGTTGAGACCAAGAGAAAGCCTCCCAAGAGCAAGGCTTAGTTCAAGGCCTAGTTCAAGGCTTTTGAGAAAAAGGGTGAGGCAAGTCCAAGAACCTTGAAGAAATAAGGTGAGGCTAATCCATTAATTTGGCAAGTCTAAGTGTGTTATGTGTGCTTTGTGTAAATGCCAAGAATGTATCTTGCACCATTTTCTATATTAGTATGCCATGCATGCATCCTTAAGACTTGTATTTCATTCTTCATACATGATTAAATGGGAGATGAGCTATTAAGATTCTTTGAATCTCACTCCCTCCTCTCCAATATCTTAATATGCTAGGTGGAGCCAATGAACAAGGAAATGGAAGCCACCAAGTGGGAAGATGAAGTCTTGATCATAAAGCTCTTAATGTTATTTATGTTGTAACTAAAGGAATGGAATATGATGTAATCTTTTGATAGAATTGATAGACAATGAATGGAACATGTATAATTACCCTAATAGATGATGTATGTATGAAATTTGATAATAAATAGAATGTATTGCAATTTTTGGGTATTGAATGGCCATTTCAAGTACATGTGCCTTAGCATATGGCTTAAGGATGAAGGATGATATTTTGTGTTTTGAGTTTCCATACCTTTAAGATAAGTTTAGGGAGTCTTTTTGGGTCATTCCCACGTGCTCAAGTGTCCACAAGAACCTTGGGAGCCATTTTGCACACTTTTGCACCATTAAAATGTATTAAAGTGACCTAAATGGCACCCTATGGCATATTCTAACCAAATGAAGAAATTTTTCCATGAAATTTGGTAGACATGTAGAGCTCATTGAGAGATTTTTGGAAAGCTAAAGTGCAGCAAAAACAGAGCTCTACAGAATTAGTTATGAATTTTCAAAGTTGGGATTTTCTATTGATTCTGGTATGTGCATTGTTCACATTGACAGATTTGTGTTCTGTGTCATCTGATGGGTAAATGGTGTCTAATACTTGTAAAATTTTATAAATATAAACTAGAGGGGATAAGCTTTCTATGCACACTAAGATCACCTCATTTGGAGGTTTGAGAAAAGAGTTATGCAATTTTAAAGTTTGCTGTTAGTAGTAGTAGTGGCCCCTGAGTCCAGTTACTATTTTACCAATTTCCAATGGCTAAAATTATCTGTTTCATTTTGGAATTATTTTTAACATAAATCTAACATCTTTATCTTTCCATAATGACTAAATTTGTGTGATTTCAAGTTTTATAGAATTAGTTATGAATTTTGAAAGTTCATATCAGTAATCTAAATCAGTAGCCCAGATAGAAGCGACCTCAGTGGCTTTTTGGATATCAAACATTCTCTCCTTAATGATTCATGAGCTAAAAGTATTTTACCATAGGCCAGACATCCAGAGATTTCTGGAATGGTAAAGTTTGTTGGATTTCGATTTTTTTGGATTTAGTTATGAATTTCCAAAGCTGTGACAGAAAAACTAAAAATCTGGCCAAAAATATGTATAGATATTTTATGCTCCCTTTTGGTTTCCACGAGATGTAGGCCACTTTTGATGATGCAAATGATTTGTATTCATGTAATTAAATATATGAATGTGATGAATGAATTCATATGGTCCACATGACACCGAATGAAATTTTTATACACGACGCAACGTTAGAAAATGTATTATTTTAATCCCCTTTTTCTTGCTCCTTCATGGAATGTATGGTCTAAAGCATGGTGATGTGATGGAATAAGTTAGAAATATAAGTTTTTACAAGAAATATGCTTACAAATGGGTCTTAATGTGGCTATGTGAGACCAAAAGGTGTATTCCTATCCTACAAGCAAATGAACCCACTCAATGCCACAAGTTTCATGAACTTACACTATCCAATCCATAGCCTAGTCCTAAGATCCCTTTCCTAAGTTCATTTAGGTTACCCAAGTCATCTAATGATTTCCACACATTTAAAAAACATGAAGAATAAGGATTAACTAAACAAATTATACCATAAATTGTAAGTAAAAAGAGTAATTATAACTTACTGCATGCTAGAGTTCATCATGTATAGTCCCAAACTAAGAAGTTTAGCTACTCATTATATAAAAATATAATATTAAAATCAGAGCAACAAGCAGCAACATAAAGGAAATACAAAGAAAAGAGAAGAAGTAGAGAAAATTAGTTATGGATCTCATCTTCTTTCAGTTCCAACTCTCCCTTACTTCCTTGATAAGCCTAAAGATCTCCTTGGACCTCCCAAAATGCCCCTAATGCAACCTCCTTCAAGAAATATCAAAGTCCCCTTTAAAGCCCTCAAAATTTAAGGTCAAAACACTATTGCATTAAGCTTTTGTGACTAGCACCATGGCATTATGCATTCTGGTCTTCAAATTGAAGTTGTTGAAATTTAGAGGTTGTGGGCTAGAATTTTTTAGCAGCAACTTTTAATTTTAGCAAAAAATTTTCACCCTTTACAACCATCATTCTAAACTTTTATCGCTTTACATTTCTAACTCTACAAAAATATAAAAACATATCTAATTACTATTTATAATATACTAACAAAGATTAAACAATTTAACAACATAAAAATTTAACTAAAAATACAAAACACAACTTATACTCAACTAAAACAAAAATTAACCTAAAACTAAAGAAATGAAAACTAAAACTTACTAAATATTAGCTTAATCAAAATTTATTAAATTTATATAACAAAAACATAAAATAAACTCAATATTCTTATGACAAGTCCCTTATAGTGATAGGAAAAGCATGATAAATGAGGGACTCATCAACTTGACACATAATAGGCTTCATGGTTGGACAAGCAGGAGGTTATTATGGGGTTGGTTTCAGCAATAAGGACTTGTATAACCACATTGACAAAGTGAAATGTGCTAAAATTGTAGGTGGAGATGCATTTGAAGCCTTTAGTTATTTGTAATTCAAGGTGGATATTAATCTTATGTTTATTGCTAGGTTTTTAATTATAAAAGAAGGCTTATTGCAGAACCTACTTTAGGTAAATGGTATTAGTTGTGCCAACTATGAATGTTTTAAAGATGTATTATCATTTGATAGCAGTTACAAAATCAATAATTATAGAATGCCCTTAGTTATTTTTCCAAACATGAATCACCATAAGGGTATTCCTATTTTTACTTGTGCACTAATTGTAAATGAAACATTTGAAACTTATAAGTGGGTGTTGGAAACATGCAAAGAGATCATTTCAATAAGTAGCTTAAGGCTATTATTACCAATGTGACATAGCAATAAGGAATGCAATCAATGTAGTAATGCTAAATGCTACTCGCCGACTATGTTTATGGTATTTGAATAATCATGAGAGCAAAATGATCCATAAGAAAGAGCTTTTTAGAAATTTGATAAGCGCATGCACTATAGCTTTACACCAGATGAGTTTGAGCAATATTGGAAGATCATGGTTGATGAGCTTGGTTTATTGCACAATAAGTGGATGATGAAGACTTACAAAAGGAGAAGTATATGGGCCACTACATACCTCCATGACAAGTTCTTTGCTGGTGTAATTACAATATCATAATTAATGTGAGGGAATAAATTCTTTTACTAAGAGATATACTAAATTATGTAACAGCCTAGTTGACTTTTTACAACTTTGAGCATGCTATTTGGGAATTTTGGAATAATGAATTAAGTGTTGATTATGAATCACTATACACTAACCTTGTTCTAACAACTTCCTTAGAAATGATTGAGAAATATATGCCTAACATTTACACAAAACATGTCTTTAGAAAAATCAAAAAAGAGCACAAGGATGCACTTGCTCTTTTTGTTGTTTAGAGGGTCAATCTCAAGCATTATTATTTATAAGCTAAGAAAATATTGCTCCTTGGTTATGATTGCATTGTGAAATATGACTTTCAAGAATAAACTTTTGAATAGGATTATCAATTGTATGAATCATATGGAATTCCATGTGCCCATATTATATGTGTTATGAAAGAAGAGAATATTAAAACTATTCCAATCAACTTGATTTGCAACTATTGGACAGAGCATGCAAAATCTCCTAATTGGTCATCTAATGTAGGAGATGAAAATCATCATAGGATGATGTTAAGATATGATGCATTAGCATCTATAGCTAATAGGATGTTTTACCTCGAATTTAAAAGTTATGTAACTTCCTTAGAAATGATACATGATATATATATTCATATCTAAATTAAAGAATAGAATTTGCTCTAATAGTGAGGGAAACTTGCAAATGAAAACTATGATTAGGGATCTAACAATGGTAGGGACTAATGGGGCTCCATTAGGGGAAAAAAAAGAAATTGGAGATGATACCTAAATTGTAATACTCTTAGGAACTTTTTAATTTGTATTGGTCCAAAAATATTTGAATATGATTCAAAACCTATTAGTGATAAAGATACTTCATATGGTGAATCAAATAAAGTGGATGATGACAAAGCTCCAAATATGAAGGGCAATAATTGATAATGTCCATTCTTTTGCCTTGTTTAGGCGAGTGTAGAATGTTTAGTTTAGAAGCTTGTTAGGTCATCTTATAATGCAACCATATAGGTATTGTAATACCCCCATCTTTTTTTTTCAATTGGTAGAAAACATGGGCAAAGATGACAACATGAAACCTACATGTTTAATGAGTCATACATTGTGGTTATGGTTGAAGTAATTGAATTATTCATGTAAGGATGATGAAGTTCTCAATGGTTTTGTTTTAAGTGTATAAAACTTAAATTTAGGTCTTTGGCATAAGTTTGCAGCTCAAGGGACACAAATTTAAATGGATGTTTGGATGTTATCATGTGAACCACAAAGTTTTCAACCTCTATACAAATATGTCTGATATATTAGTTATGATTCTCTTATATTTTGTAAATTGGCTAATTGTGTTGTTTGAATGATGATTGGGTCAAGTGCATGTATGTCTTGACTGACTTTATGTTTTATTCCAAAAATACTATTGGTTTAGATTCACTATTTGGGAACCTCATAGTTCTATAGTCAATAGGTTAATTTTATGGCATTTAACAAAATCCTCAAGAACAAACTTCCACTATTTCAATAGGTAGCCTTATATTTATTCATTATAATGCATATTGCATTGAGGATAGCCCAACATGTGACACTTATTTCCATGTACATGAATGTATAACATGTTGCAAGCCTTGATAGGAACACCTTGTTTTAGCCAACATCCTCAAGTCCCAAATTCATCAATAATAATGGGGTATCCTACAAATCTGGGACTATGTTTCTACATGTTTATTTTTGTTAAGAGCATATGGTTTTATTGGATGTATAGGGAACCAAATTTGTTAATTTTTTTTCTTTTCCTATTATTACAATATACTTTAGAGCCATGCCATGATGAGAATATTCTCCATAATCTATGGTTTGACTATTATCCCTATAGTAGCAATTGTATAGTACATATTGTTTTGTTTCATGTTAATTTGCAATGGCAAAGAGTAATATTTAGACCAGAATTAGAGGTGCAATGTTTTGTTTGCACTCTAGTAGTTAATAGGTTTTTGAAGTAGGATTTGTTCCATAAAGTTTTCTTTAGAGTGTGGTAGTTAAGAGATTTTCAAAGCAGGATCTATTGCATACTCATAGTCCTCTCAAGGCTATTATTTTCCTAATGTCTCTATGGAGTGCTTAGGTATTGAGAATTATTTATTAGCATATTGCATTTTAACTATCAAATTTAAAGGCCTTGGTAGCAAGGTTTGTGGTTTTATGGGTGGAATGAAATGCGAAAACTTATAATTAGAAATATATTCCTTTTCACACTTCAAAGGATGCACTATAATAAAAATTGAGTTTACTAACTAAACATTTAGTCAGTAAATTTAAATTTTCAATCATAAATCAAACAATTTTGACTGAAAATCTAGTTAGGCAATTAGTTGTTTTTTTTTATTGGTATTCTATTTTGATTGTAATTTAGTTGGAACACAATAAATTTTTCTCTCTCTCCCTCCCATTATATAAATGGCTACTTTTTAATTTTCATAGAAAATATATTTAACATGTAATAAATAAATGAACTAAAAATATTAATAAAATTTTAAAGAATAAAAATAAATAAGTAATATTAATAAATTTTAATATAAATGATAAGTAAACAATTTAAAAAAAAGTAATATTTATTTAATTATTTAAAAAATTAAATTATAATTTTTGTAAAAAATTGTGGTTTAAAAAATATATACAAGTTTATCAGAAATAAATAATTTTGACAAAAAATGTCTGTCAAAAAGAGATTTTTGATAAAACCACCAAGATTCTATCATAAAGATGTCCAGCTAAGCTTGTCTAAAATTATTCATCGAATTTTTTTTCGCTTAAAGCTATTTTTTTCTTTTTAATTCTTTTTAATGTAATGAATAATATAATAATTTTTTTATAATTAATAATAATTTGTGTTATATTCATTTTAATTTATCCATATATTGTTATCATTATTAATATTATTACCCATTTTCTTGCATTCAATTCATCATCATTTTCTAATTTTTTAGTCATTCTTACATTTTTAGTTTCTAGGTTTTCTTCCTCTTGTTAATCTTTTGCCTATTATTTTTCCCCTGTTATGTATATTAGATAAGAAAAAAATTTATAATAAAAAAATTATTAATTCCTCATATTTGATTCCTTCTTCTTATCTAGATAAAAAAATTAATAATTAAAGCAGATCTATGAAATGAAATAAGAAAAAATAAATAAAACCAATGAAAAAAAATCCCAAATACAATAACAATAAAAAGATGTATGAACATTACAAATAGAGTAGCATAGCAAATATGGGAAAAAATATATTAGCAACATGAAAAAAAATAGATAAAATAATAATCAAAATTGATTCTTATCTATAGATTTTAATGTTAGAAATCAAATCAACATTTCAACTAAAAAATTTCAACTAGATGTAAAAATTTGTATTACAAAAAAAAATATTAGTAACAAGAAAACGAAAAAAAAATAATGTGGGAGAAATAATCAAATATGAAATAAGAAAGAAGAAAAAGAAGAAGAAAACCTGAACCAAATAGAAAAATGATGAAAACAATTGAACTAGTTGAAAACATGTAATAGATGAAATGAGAAAAAGGATAAAGAAAAAAGATGACCTGATGAGATAAAATGAGAAAGAAGAACTTTATACAGAAAAAAGGAAAAAAAGTTTGGTGATTTGGCAGGTGAAATGAATTTCACTTCATTTTCCTTTTGCTCCTTTTATTCTTTCTATGTTGGTGCCAATTTTAATTTATTATGGTCGGCATTTTAAAATTTTTGTAGAGTGTACCTTAATTTAAATATATATTATTAACTTTAATATTCTATTATATAAATTTATAAAGAAGTAAATATTAAATTTAAAGAAAAAATTCAAATATGAGATAATATTCCTTTAAATAAAATAACATAAATTAAATTACATGAAAACAAAATTAACAATCATTCTTCCTATCCTTCACTCTTTCTCTTCCTCCTCCTCCTCCTTATTGTTTCTGTTAATATGAGAGTTTTGGTTAATATGACACATATCTAGCCTGTATACAAAACTTGGGCCAGCTTCATCTTAACTTTGGTATTGTTTGAAAAAAATTTAATTGTTGTGTGAGTAATTTGATTTCTCTTCTTTGGTCTTCAGACTTAGCATTGCAAGGCTATAATATAAAAGCTAATTTTTTTCTTTTTTTCAATTTCTTGTATATATTCAAAGTGATTATATGTTAGAGCTTAAAAGTGGGACTATCCAAACATTGGATTTCCAAATATATTATGTGATATACTCCCCAGACCATATACAAAGCCTTTTCTTTTCTTTTTTTCCCCCCTTCCGAAGCCTTCATCTATAACTCCAATTTTGATATATTTTCTCATCTACTTTCTGCTACATCTTTTTTAGCTTAATACTTATTTTGGAAGTGAATAAAAGAAGTCAAAATTAAAAAATTATAATAACATATATAAATTAAATATAACATGACATTTATACAATTTTAGATTATTTATCTACCGAAATGCCAGATGATTTATAAGTTTTAAGAAAGATTTCAAAATATATTGGGTCTCTTTTTAGTTCTTGTGCCTTTAAAATAAAATATTACTAGCTAAACATATATTTAAAATAATAAGCAAAAATTAAAAAAATAAAATTAATTATCAATCTCCTTACATGTTCAAGCATTGAAATAGAACATCTTATATATTGAGATGAACCAAACTTAAAGGTGAAAGTTCTTTTTTATTTTTTCATTTGTGCAATTCTTGATTGGAACTCTTCAGTAGCCCACTTTTTACATAGCTAATCCATTCATTTTTTTTTTAATATTTTTTTAGCATTGCCAACTAGAGGAATATCTTTCCAACTATTCTAAATCCCTTCATATTTACTTTAAAAAATATGTATTATGCAAGAACAAACTATATCATTATTTGCTCTAAATCTAAATAAAATAAATATGTATAAATTAAATTTATAAATAATTAAAAGTTATAAAAAATTAAAATAATAGCATAGAATGGGAGGATATATATAAATATATAATAAAAAATTATAAATAAAATATTGAAATTCAATTGCTTAGACTACATAGACTACATTACTCAAACTACACTGCCTTGATTCTAGCTATATATACACATAGTTGGGTCATGTCTATTAGACTATATAAACAATTAAAATGAAAATTCTTATCACAAATTAAAAATTAAATACATAAATATAATACAAATTATTTTAAAAAAATAAATCATTCTAATTGTTATTATTATTATCATAGTTATCTTGACCATATCTGTTAAGGTTAGAATAATTTTTACAAAGTATCAATTTGGCTTTGTAGGGATGAAATAGTTATATTATTTTCTTGGGATTGTAGGTTGAGAGAGTGCAATGCACTTGCAACATCTAGATATAATGTCCCTCCTGAAAATATAGCTTCTCAAATACTTGAATAATTTTTTGTATCAAACTCAATATCTTTGTATCTAAATCTCCATCTATTAAATGTGACCTACTGTTGATAGACCATTACATATGCTAGAAAATCATTTATTGTCCACATTAATGTTACTTTCATCTAAAAATTCTATTTTCTTGAGATGTCATATGTTGTTGCTTCTTCCTCTTCCCATAATAATTTTAACTCATCAATTAATGGTTGCAAGAATATATCAATCTTGGTCTTGGGATTTTGTAGTCTAAGAATGATTATAGTAAAAAAGAAAAAAAATAAAGAGCAGTCATGCACAATTCAAATAGAAGATTGTAAGGAGTTATTATTATAAACCAATATGAATATAGTGAGGCAAATTGACTATGAGGAGCAAAACTTATTTACATATATGCCTAATCTAACATTTCATAGTTCCATGACAAATTTTGAATATATCTTATCAAAATATTTTCATGCTTTTCCATTTGATAGATGGCACAGTATGTCTTTACATCTTCTAATATTCTAATGTCATTGCATTCGCTTAGCATAATTTATTGAGGCACAAAGCCATTGTGATTTAAAAGTCATTGGTAAACAAATTTTTTTTTTATTGGAATCTCCTTGAAATTTCATCTTCTACGAGGTCAACTAGTTTTATATCATGATGCTCCACAAAATTTACACATTATTTCATTTATATTCTCTTTGTAATACAACATACACCCATTAATACAAAGATCAATTTTTTGAGCAGATAGACCAAATTTTGATATTAGCTTCTTTGTTTTGTACCAATTATTAGGTACAACATTTTCATGAGGGCAATTATTTTTTATAAGATTTGTAAATTGATTAAAACTATATTGTAACATATTGCTATCAGATTTAATACTTAATATTTGTACAACAATAAATAACTCAAACTCATTAGTGCATTCTGACCATACTGGTTGCTAAAACACATTTAATAAAACAAAAACTTTCTAAGCTTTTAAGTTTGAAAGTTTCTCAACCTGATTAATATTATTATCATAAATTTATTTTATCATAGGTGTCGACATTAAAATTAGAACCACATGTATCAAATATCATCCTTTTATAGTTATTATTATGGTGATCATTTAGTAATCCTGAGGTAGATGTTTTTCCAACTTATATGTTAGTTGGCGATGGTTTAATCTCACCATGACATGTCCAATATTAATATTTAGATTGAAACCCTTTTTTGTAAAGATAAGCTTTACATCATTAGTACTAAAATACACTATATTTTTGTGTTTAGAATATGGATATCTAATTTTTCTTTTTCATTTCCTAAATTAGGTCCATTTTATGAGCAAAAGTAATAAACTCTTCTATAAACATTCATCAATATATCTTTTTCGTCCAAAATTTAATCTATTATACATTCAATTTCAATTGTTAGGAATTTTTATTTTCTGTTATAATAAACCATTTAAATATTATCTTACAAATTCTGATAAACAATTTTTTTTAAAAAAAAAACTGTCATCAACAAAATTTTATTTCACTATAGTCAATGACAAAAAAAATTATCACAAAATTTTTTAATATTATCCAATAATATTATATCAATAAATAAGTAATATTATCCAATAATAAATTAATAAAAAGTCAATACTATCAATCAATTATTTATAATTACTAAATAATTAATAAATAAAAATATAAATATTAAATAATATTTCATAAGTATATTATCATGAAATATTTATACATACCTTAGAAACAAAATCCAAATCTCCAATCGAATAAATTTTCAGATATCCTATCTGCAATCAAACAAATTGTTTAGATGCAAAATGTAGCTCACTAACTTGATATTAGCTCCTGAAGTTGAAAATAAAAGGGGGGAAAAAGGCATGTTAACATAGAGAGAGAAAGAGGAAGAGAAGACAAGAAGCGAAGAGAGAAAGAAAATAAGAAAAAAAATATAATTTATATAAATATCCATCCATTCATTCAACGGCTATATTTTTTAATGTTTAGAAAGTAAAAAAAATTATATTAGTGAATAAGAAAAAAAAAACTGAAACAAAAAAAGGTAAAAATTTTTCTTAAAAAAATTATGCACAAAAAGGTTAAAAAGCTAAAAAAAAGTTATGCATGAAATTTTATGTGAAAATTTTTTTAAAAATAAAGTATTATTTAATCAGTCCAAGTGGCCAACTGAAAAATAATTGGTCGTTCAGTCGGCCTTTCGGCCAACCATTTTGCATTTTTCAGCTTATATTCAGTGAGAAAAAAAAAAACATACAACTAATTTTAATCAAAATCTGTTGGACCCTTCTGTCGAAATTTCATAACATTATTGTAGTGATCTCAGATGTATCTCTAATTGAAAAGCTTTGGCAGCAATTTCCATGTGGGTTTCAGCTCATTCTATGAAACAATATTGCTGATGATTGTCAATGTGAGCTCATAATAAATATTAGTCATTGAATTTTTAACCTAAAATGTATACTGTTCCAGAAAACGGACTCCACCATTCAAATGCATTGATAAATCTGATGCTTTAAAAGTGTGCAGAAAAAGTGTGCTCCATGTTAATTCTTCTGAATTCTCCGTGTTTTCTTGATGCACATTCCATTTCTGAATGTTGATGCTTTTGTCACCGCTTCTCAACATTTACATAAAACCAAGTTATTTCTTCTCATCGCTTTTCATTCATAATTTGATTTAGAAATTGCTTCTATTTAGATATAGGTTGGATTCAGTAAACATTGCAAACAATGTTCAGTGTACCTCATCCTATCTCGTTCTTTGCTTGTTGTTTAAAGTTATCTTTTTGGTTCTCTCATACTAGTGGTTTAAAATTTCATCTCCCTGAAGAGCACATGGCATCAAGATAGTGATTGCAAAAGCTTGAAATTTGGGGAAAAAATTGAGAATATCATTAATAAACACATATTGCACATATTCAAAAGCTACACCATGTGATCGATGTGGTCACGTTGAAGAAGACGAATGGAGACGAAATCAGAGCATGGCAAGGGCTTTTGGAGACGAACAGAAGAGAGATTGTTCAAGCAAGAGACGGCATTTGGGGGGCTTGGTTCGATGGAAATGGGGAGGAAATGGGGCTTGTGGGTTCTTGGGAGGGGACGAGGTTCACGGTGATGAGAGTTCAATTTATTCTTTTTTTTTTCCTCATAATATAACAACCCATTTCAATAATTTGGCAAAATAACCAAACTGATGGGCCAAAAAATTAATACCGCACCTTCTTTTTTAAAAAATACATGGGGTCTATTCCTCCCCCCCACCCCCCCTCCCCCCCAAAAAAACCAACAAAAAAAAAATGGAATCCCACTCATCAACACTTTGCCACGTAAGCTCTATCTGTTATATCCTTATGGTGCTATAGTGGGACCGAAGAATTCACCCTATTATAAAGAGCTCATTGGACACCAAGGTATGTTTACATGCATTCTATTATTTTCCTACACTTTTTACAGCTATTGACATCGGAATATTTACATGAGCACTTGCTCCCCTCTACTGCTACAAGAACTCATCAAGGAAATTCTAGAAGCTACACTTGGATCTCTGTCAAAATACCATTCACCATATGTCAACTTATAATATACACCTTATAAAATTTTTTTAAGAGGGTAGTGTTATAAGTGTGATGAAAAAGTTACTGTAATTATACTAAAATTAAGGATAATTTCTATTAAAATGTTATTATAAAACCATTGTGAATAGTTTGAATTATAAAAATTATAAAATTAAATAAATTTTTTGGCAGTTTTGAAACATGATTGTAGCTGATTTTTTTAGAAAGTTAAAATAAAGTGTTGGGGGCAAAGTTGTCTACATCAAGGTCTTATTTAGGATCAGATAAAGGTAAAAATAGATCAAATTTTTACATCGGATTGAGAATCATAATATCTTATCATTTATGAGCAATATATATATATATATAAACATAAAAGTTTTGACAAGCATATAAAACTATCAAAATCTCATCATGCTTCAATAAAAATACAAGCAGTAAGTTACAAATGTCACCAAATTGACAATATCCATTTCACGCACACAATTTTAATATGCAAATGCAACAAATTTCGAACATAAAAAAGCAGCAAATAGCAGACACCAATAAATCTCAAGCCCTAACTAATTTGAAGACACATCAAGGGTAAAGCTAAAACCAAATAAAGTAGACTAGAGACTAGAGACTATATACAAAGAAGAAGAATGAAGGACGCTGCTGAAACGCTTGGACGAAAGACCAGAAGCAACCGAAGGCAGCACTGCAGAACAAACCAGCAAAAGGAAATAAAGGCAGTAAAACAAAGCGAAGAAGGAGCACGATTTTTGGGAGATGAATGAATGCCTCTGCAGTTTGGGAAGGTTTTGAAACCCTTAACCAAATCACATAGTTTTGGGAGGCCCAAATGCACAGTTCTAGTCTCCAAAATCAAGCGTTTTGGATAGTATAAACAAAAATAAAGTTGCATGTGTTAAAGATCGTGCAGGATCGAACGATCTCATGATCTTACGCTTTTGCAAGCAAATCTAGAAAAATCCTAGCCATATTTTATCCCGCATGAGATTGGAATTGTTTTCAGTAAATTGTTAATTTTTATAAGTTATCAGTAAATTCTTAACAATTTATACTAGTGTGACATCTCTTTTAATTTTTCATTAATGATTTTTCCCATGTATTTTGTTCTCTAAATTGCAACTTATAATTTAGAATAACAGGAGCCTGAATATTTATTCCATATATCAAATTTAACAAAGAACCTGTGTAAAGATACAATGTCCAATAAATTAACTAACATTAAAAATAACTTTACAGAAATTTCAGTATAAATGGTGTGGCTTATGATATCACGTTAGGGCAAGACCATAATTGCATTATTCAGGAGACCTTTTTTTTTCACAAAAGAGATAAAAGATTTTCTTTTTCCTTTTTTTTTTTTTTTGAGAGAGATGAAAGATGTTCGATAGAAGTAGAAATGGCAAAATCTCCTGTCATGGCGGAGCCAAGCAGAAATCAATTACTCTGAATGGTGGTGGAGACTTCTACCAAAAAAATTAAAAAAAAAAAATCAATGGAGGCGGAGATGAGAATAAATTTTGAAATGTCACAAAAATACCTTTTTGAACTTTAAACTGAAAGGAAATTGCAAGATCTCAACTAAAATTAACTATAACAGACGATTTGATCGCATCAATAATATTCAAAAATTGGCATTGGGTTGAAATAAAAATGTCAATATAAAAGATAACATGAGGATTACTTAGCCTCTTGCAGTTAATTTTAATTAAAATTTAATATTTTCATCTTAGGTCAAAGTTAAAAAATTATTATTATATTTTAAAGTTTGCGTATTATTTTATATTAAGTTTTAACTTAAGTAGAATAACCTAATTTCATCCAATAAAAAAAACTACAAAACAAAGACATGCAAAAGCAGAAGCGGCGTTGAAGAGGGAAGGCGGCATGATTGGTTATAAGACGACCATGGGAGCAGGTAGCTAGGTGCGCAGAGGCACACACTAATGAAGTCAGAGGAGCCAAAACATTCTTGTTGGCATTCCGGGACACCCCAGCCTCTTCAAGAGGCACTCTACCCCTAGTGACCACACAAGCTAAAGGGGAAAAGGCTGAGAGGCTGAAGCTGAACCCTAAGGGCCCTAGGTTTCACATAAGAGCCCTAATGCCCTAGCCCCTTTTACATGCTAGCGATTAGTATTACATCCACATCCATGATATAATAAAATTTACATGCAGAGATTTTCTCAGACTCATTAATAATGGGTTTGTATTATTCAGCTCTCATAATCACGCTTCTCAAAGACACTCCTCTCTCATGCAAAAACTCAAAAGAAACAGTACCTATGCATGAAACTTCAGCAAACAGTTCTGTGTGAGAGAGGCACACTAGCCGTACATTTATTATTCACTGTGGTAAGATATATATACATATATGGAGAGAGAGAGAGAGAGAGAGAGAGAGAGAGAGAGAGAGAGGAAAGAGAGTGTGAGTGTTTGTGTGTGACAAAGATGTAACGTAGGGTTAGCAGAAAGAAGTGGTAAGGACAGAGCAGAAGTGAACAAGACTAATAAAGAAAATTTGGTGGGGATTATAAGTATCCATAAGAGGGAGGGGAAGAAGAATTAACATTATTTCTCTCTCTAACGCGTGATCATCTCTAGTCTCTACACACCAAAAGAAAATAAAGAAACCCACAATATTGATTTTGTTTCAAATGAATGGTCGTTGTCCTGTCTTGAATTTCGTTTTAACACGGAGTTGTTTCCATTGGTCGGTTCTGATCTGCTCCCTTGTCCCTCTTTTTCTTATGCAGCTTTTGTTTTTCTCTTGGGAAGCAGGTTTTGTAGGCATAAATGGTAATTTCACTCGATGATTCACATCACACTTTCAGTACTATTTCTAATTTGTGAATCTTATGTTTAATATAAAATTTATTAACATGGAATTCCAATTTCCAAACATTGATTCTTTAAATCTCGATATAGCTTTATTTTTTTACTTTCATATCTTTTTTGCCCTAATTAATTGGTTCAATTATTTTTTAGATTCCCATAGTTGTACTCAGTTTTAATTTGGTTTTTTATAGATTAAAAATT
Source organism: Erythrophleum ivorense (assembly GCA_026724425.1). Taxonomy (NCBI): domain Eukaryota; kingdom Viridiplantae; phylum Streptophyta; class Magnoliopsida; order Fabales; family Fabaceae; genus Erythrophleum; species Erythrophleum ivorense. The sequence goes on along the minus strand of JAIUCV010000002.1, from coordinate 30,946,385 downwards.
TGTAATTTAGTCTCTATAATATTAAAATTTTTAATTTAGTCCCTATATATATATATATATATCAATTAGTTTTTACTTGTTTGCTATTAAATTCTGCTAATGTAATCAATAATATTGTGTCATTTTCTCCAGATATATGTGATTCATGTCAACAAAAAGGATAAGCTAAATGATATTCTGAACTCCAATCCGTGTATCCTATGTGATGACACTTAAATTCAATTAATGACTGGGTTAAAGTTATAGATTGTTGCAATTATGATTTGTCTTTATTATTATTATTGTTTTGGTACCCAAATTGCGTTAATTAAGAGCTCAGCCTGGCACATAAATTAACTTTTACAAAATTGAAATGTGAGCCAAATGAGTATTAATAGAATCCCTAGTTGTAGTGTTTTTTAAATCAAAAGAATAACTAGTATTTTATTTGTGTTTTTAGTTCTCTCCATACTTATTGGAATAAGAAGAAAAATTTTATTCCAAGTTTTCAACGCATTCTAATCTCATTTACTATGATTCTACACAAAATAATTCCACGTACCAAACATGCTTTAAAATTGACTAATTTAGTACACAATATATTAATTCCTTTGCTACCTCCATGCCGCAAGAATTAGCGTTCCTGCACTGGTATTAAAAGAATGGAATTACCTATGAAAATTGAAATATTATATATCTCCTATGAAAACGAAGTTGGATCCTCTACTGTGGATCCAACTTGCTGTGCCCCCTTTATGGAAAGTTTCAAAAAAAATAAAGTTTGAAAATGAAAAGAAAAAAGAAAAACAAAGTGCTATACCTTTCCTAAAAGGAGGCACAGCAGTCTCACAGGATGGATCGCCATAGTAGATGATCCATGCTCTATGAAAACCAAAAGTAACTTGGATACTATTGGCCTAAACATTTTGACAAGTACTTGCTCTTTAGATTTTAGAGTAAATTGATATTTTGATCCAAGATACACTTATCTTTTTTTGGTTTCTCAATATGAAAACCAAATGTTGTCTTTAATATTGTCCTTATGTTAAGCCCAATAACAAATAATTGATAAAAATGTGTGAAATGTAGCTTAACATAAAGCTAATGTGATCTTATACATGTTCAGTTGTCATGCCACAATAAAGCATCAAAATGGCATATGTTGTTGCTATACATTGAGTGGTGTGGTGTTCTATTGTGGCATATTTCAATGGTAGCTATGCATTTAAAAGTCATGTCAGTTTTACATTAGGTCATGTCATTCATCTTTGCTAACAAGGTTAATGAGAAGTAGGTATTAAAGATGAACTCTCTTAAGGATTGAAATAAGATGATTAAACTTTGAGGAACCAATTTGGAAATTTAGAGGTGTATCTTTAAAGAATCAAATTATTAAGAATAAATTACACAAATTTCTTTTTTTAAAGAAATTGGCTAGATTACACCTGATATTGCTATTGTTTGTAAAATGTCATTCAAACAGCTCCCTTGACATATAGCATATATATTACAAAGATCTCCTCTTTAATTTACTTTTTATCAGTAAAATAGTAAACTTTATGTACATTTTGAGATTATAATTTTATTTTTAATATGACAATAAAAACTAAATTGATGTTAAATTCCAACGACAGATGTACTTTATTACTGAAATGACAATAAAGACAACTAAACAATTTATTTATGACCAAAAAATATTGTGTAGAAAATTAATTTTAGTGATAAAAATTAAATTAAAGAAGTTTTTTGCCAGATATTTCAAATATCAGGAGAGCCATATTAATAATTTTGAAAAAAAAAAGGCTGGTATAATTTAATTAAATCTCCATAAAGATTAATGTAATTTACTGAAATATCAATTCATTATAAATTTTGTTATCTAGCTCAACGATAATTTTATAAATAAATTATATAACCAAATATAAATAACAATAGATTCTTTTTGGTACTAGAACACCATTGAAAATGAGTCCAAAGCAGCAGCTTAGTGAGGGCAGTTGAATATAAAATTGTACCCATGTAAGCTAAGTCTGGAGGCCCTGGACTGATGACTTAGAAGAACCCGTGAGAAGATAATACAACAAATGGTTAAGATGACACTGTATCTGCACGGATCATGTGCTTGTGCACGTTCTATATGAAATGCAATGTTAAAAAAATCGGACCGGACCGGCCGGTTCGACTGGGAACCGGTCCCTGGTCCGGTCCGGTTGGCTCAGAAAATCGACTGGCTAAAAAACCGGTCAAAACCGGCCAAAATCGGACCGGTCAAAACCAATTTGAACTGGTCCGTACTTATTTTTTTTTAATTTTTTTATATAACAAAATAATTTATCCCAAATAATTTTAACAAATTAAAAATAAAAAGAAATAAAAAAGGAGGAGAGAGTTGAAATATACATATATTAAAAAAATAGAGAATATCAAAAAAGTATAATATGAATACTTTATTATTTTTTTTATATTTGATCTCTATTATGTTTATATTCAATTTCCGAATAACATTTCTTTTAAATATAAATGTATTTAGCCAAAATTATTATTTAGTTTTTGTTTTTTTATGTTTTAATAATAAGTAGAATTTTAATATAATTAAAAAACTCTAAAATAATTTTTATAATATCTTAAGAAATATTAAATTAATAATCAAATGGTTAAAATTTACCAATATTTATTTTTTATATTCAAATTTTAATATATAAAAATTTTAAAAAATATAATTAATTATGACTGGTTCGACCATGATCCGACCACGGTTGGACCAATGAACTGTGAACCAGTGCTTTCACCGGTTCAATGACCGGTCCGGTTTTAAAAACATTGATGAAATATTTAAATATGAACAGTTCAAATTGTATATATATTTTTTAAAATTAAAAACTTTTTTTTGCTTCAAAGAATATAAAATATAGAGTGAAAATAATTTTATAACTATCAATTAAAAAAATGATATTTCATATAAAAAAATATTTTATGAAAATTGAATTTTCAGGATTTAATCGGCCAAATTCTGGATTTGCAGAGAATCCCGAGACTGTATACTCTTGGAAAAAGTGTTCTTTAGCCACACTGTTCAACCTTGTACAACCTTTGGACCAGACAACCTAGCTTCTGACTGTTCAAGTTCAACCAAAGTGCAGGATATTGACCATAAATAATTTATGAGCTCCGAAGTTCATGCATGATGCATGCTCTCTGTTAATTTCTCGATGGTTCCCACAACTGAAGACAGTCTTGTAAGAAGTGAATGTGTTCATCCAGTGAACTCCACGATAGGGCTCGTGTTTTCCCTTTTTCTATTTTGGGTAGGGTTTAACATGGTCCACCTTTGAATTTTTGTAAGGTAGCAAAAGTTAAGTTAATTTGCTGCATCCATCTCTGAGGGTTACTATTAATGCCCGCAGAAGCGAAAGTGGCCCTTAAAGTGCTTTGGCTCAACCATCAATATTTCATAGATCGAGATATGCTAGCTCGAGTGTTTCCTTTCCCTCTTCGTTGTTATTTTGGCATATTGCTGTTTAAGTCAGTTTGCACGTGTCAATTAATTCACTTTTAATTTCTAGTTCGGTAATACGGACCATCTACACTAAGACTAGACGATTCAGAAGGGAAATATATTATGTGCAATTGACATAGTTAAAATTCTAATACGTAATCGAATACCTAACCATATATCACATGCATGTTTATCTTTCCTTCCTAGACTAACCCTTTTGTGTTTCCCTCTTCATTCTTATATTTCTATGAAACTATTAAACTGTACTTAAAGAACCGACGGCATGATCTTGAAGAAAGATTAACACTGAGTATATTATGTGCAATTGACATAGTTAAAATTCTAATACGTAATCGAATACCTAACCATATATCACATGCATGTTTATCTTTCCTTCCTAGACTAACCCTTTTGTGTTTCCCTCTTCATTCTTATATTTCTATGAAACTATTAAACTGTACTTAAAGAACCGACGGCATGATCTTGAAGAAAGATTAACACTGAGTATTCGGATTAGAATTCTTTTTTATTAAACTGCTAAGTTAATTTATCATTACTGGGGCAGAAAATAACTGATTACGTTAATCAGTATCTTCTCTGTAGTCTCCAGTTAACTGATTCAATTGCAATTCTTTTCGGCCTGGATATTGTAGTGATGAACTCTATATATATACCCCGAGAGAACCAACCATTCCAAAAGTTGTCCCAATTTTCAATCAATATTAAAAGGAAAATAAGATGACGTAGTCAGCTAGCCAAGTTTGCAAACCACTGCGTAAACAATATTCTCCTCCAGGTTCCTACGTATGCGTGAAAACAAACCATACACACACACACACACACAATATATTCACTCACAGGGCCACAAGTTAATGGATAATGGCTATAGACTATATAGCCGCATCTGGTCCGGCTATACACAACAAAGTCAGCATATATGCTAGCTGAAGTCTTGGATTGTCCATTTTTTATTTAGATATAGGCTTTCTTAAAGATGAAGAATGTTAGTACTGGACACTTGCATATAAGTATTGGAATTCACTTTAAATCATGAAATTAATTATAATCATCTATTAATATTTTGATGTGCTATTAATATTGACATCAAATATTTTGAAGAATGTTGAATATCATACCAAAAATGAGGACGTTAATAGTTTAATGCCATAGTTGTATCCATGATAATTAATGGAAACTAAAAATCACCACATACCAAACGCCCGCTTTACTTGATTTATAAATCCAGATTGAAAATCAATTTAGTTAATAGATTAATATTAATAATTTAACTTAATTACTAAGGATGAGACTACAACAAGTGACAACAACCAATTTTGCAGTCCTAAATGCAAATTGAGGGTAAACTTTTTTGTTTTTTCAATTTTGTACAGCGTGCTTCTTTAAAGTTACAAGAAAAAATCTTGAAGCACATACAAGACTCTTAGATATATAAAATTACATGACAACTTATCACATAGAAGCTTTTAAAACTAAAGAGACCAAATAAACTTAATAGTTTGGTAATTTTGATCGGTTTGATTGAGTAGTATAGTTTGAATACTCTCTTTATATAAGAAGAAAACCATAGTGAGTAGTTCATCAGTGCATGTAAAGAAAAAGTTCTTGTTTCTTCCTCGTCATCTGCAGAGACATAGACTGATTAGAAACATAAATGAAAGAGATAGACACAGCGACTGAGGCATGAAGTTTGTGACACAGGAAATCACTGTCGACAAAGCTGCTTTAAGGAAAAAAAACAAAAACAAAGGTCCTATTTATAATAATGCCTCTGAATAGTTTTTAAATCCTGAATATTCTTCAATAACCAAAGTAAGAACTAAAAATGGAATATAGGTTCCCATTCTTTTTTAAGTAGAAAGAAGAAGAAGAAAAACTATAATAAAACTGCACGCAAGGCAAGCTATTTAGGTAGTAAACTTACCCTCGCTAATGTAATGGGAGGTAAATAAAACGGGTATATGTTCTTAAACTTTTCCATTGGCTTGTTTTACTTTTTTTCCTTTTTCCCTGCGGTGAGATACTTTCTTATACCCAAGGTTCAGAATGCACTATAACATGCAACTTTTTTAGTGTAGTTCTGGTCCTATATATCACAAAGATCAACACCATATCAATGTTCTCTCTCTATTATCTGATCCCGAGAGACATTAGAGTCTCATGAGTCAGAGAAGGAAAGAGAGAGAGATACCAATCCGCTTGTGTAATGTGAACCACAAAATACAAAAACGAAGCCATTTAACTGGCTCGCTTTTCCCTTTTTTTAATTTATTAAAATTTGGTAAAGAAGTTCACTTTTATTTTTGAATTGAAAGAAAATACCATAGATTTTAAAGTCATATATGTGATAAGTAGACTTGATCATAGATTAAGAAATTCGTCCGACCCAATAAATCTAATTGAAAAAATAAATAAATATGAGTCTGATAAAAAGTTGAATAAAAATGGACTTATTTTTAAAAAAGTTTGAATATAAAATGAGTCAAGTTAAGAAATTAATACAGTGCATGATGATTATTGTGGTTTCAAAGGGTTATGTTTATATTTTCAAAGTAGAAAGAACGTAATTTGAGAGATAAGAAAGTAGTTGACTTTAGTTTTTTTTTTTTTGGATATTAGTTATAAGATCAAAAGATACCAAAATATTAATATAGATAAGTTGATTAGATTTTTATTTTTAAAGTAAATCATGGCATGGGAGATCATGGCATCGGGCTATTAGTCTCTCTCATATAGATAAGTTTAATTTGATACAAGATCAAAAGATACCAAAATGTTAATATAGATATAGATAAGTTAATCGTAGATGAGAGATCATGGCATGGGGCTATTAGTCTCGCTCGTTGTACCTGCTCAGCTGAGACTTGAGAGTTTACTAACAACATGAACTTTGCATTCCAATTCAATTTAGAAGTTAATAAAAAGTTAAAAAAATTGTATATATTGTGCATGTTGGGTTTTTTTAATTGGCGAAAAGAAAATTGATATATATATATATATATATATATTATAAGGACATATATATATATATATATATATAAATTATTGAGAAATTGCGTATCACCTAAGTTCAATAATTTAATCAAATTCAAAACTCACTTGGGATTATTGTGACTTTCGCTTAATTTTGGTTTTTTTTTTATGAAAAAGGTCATAAATTTATATTTGGTGAAATTATTTTGATGATGGTTATTCTTGTGGTTTTAAAATGCACAGTTGCTTTTGAGTGTTAAAAGTACCCTAGGAAATGCTTTTAAAAATGACTTAAGCTAGATGTTGTAAATTTAAGATGTCTAAAGGGACATTCTTATTTTAACTCCATTATAGATATATTCTTACTATTAGGTTATATTGTTGCCTATTTATATTTTAATATATTTTTTTATTAATTTCTCACCAAAACATAAACTGTTTCTATCTTTTTATGATATCAAATATAAAAATCTCACATATTTCTTCAATTTATTATAAAATTATATTCTTCAAATATATTTTCTATTCATAATTTTATAACTGCTAACTTGATAAATATTCAATATTACCAAAAAAATTTAGCATATATATATATATATTAGTGTTATTCTATACATTCAATACAACTCTAATAAATTATTATCAATTAATATTCCATAGGTCAACTATACTTTTAAAAACAATTTCTATACAACTTTTAGTTATCAAATATTATTTTTGTGCTATCTGAACAATAATCTTTTAATAACACCTATAACACTAGTTTTTGGAAATTCAGAGCCCTCCAGCTGACCCCAAGATTAATTAATATCACCAAGTACATTCCTTGAAGTTCACATATAGTAGGATAAATGCATGATGATATACTAAAACGTAAAAACCATAAAACATTTGGCGAAGAAATATTGTTTGGATTCTCTGCTGAAGGAATATGACATCTGATGGAAGGTAGTTTTACTGGGGATCGGGGTTCGTGATTGTGAGAACCCGATGTGATGCAGGAGAAGAAAACCGACGTGAACTCATGCATGCAGGAGGTGGACTTTTCAACGCTGGAGGTGCAGCTGCCACGTTGGGATTTTGCTCTTCCAGAAATTACATATGTGCCCCTCCTCTCCTTTTCCTTCAGCTGGGTTTCTTCGGTCATTTCCATCCAAAGTCTCTGCAGTATATATCTATCCAGCGAAGCACCAGCGAAGCACCTATAGAACACTCGAAACTCTGCATCTTCCCTCTGTTCGGCTGGGCGCTGTTTCCCTGCATCTTCGAGCTGCTGAAGTGTTAACTTTCTGCTTCTTCACGCCTTGAGCTGTGCCAGATTTGCTGCTCCCTTCAAGTCGCATACTCCTCCCTGATGAACGAAACTGGTATGGATTATTCTGCAGCTTAATTCCTCCTCTGTTCAGCGTTTCTTTTGCTCTGTTTCAGCGTTGATGTTGTTTGAATTCCAGCTGCAAGCTCTCTTCGAATCTGGTTGGGTTTTACTGCTGTTTTTGGGTGAGTTTGAGGTTGAATTCCAGCTGCAAGTTCTCCTTGAGTTGATGCTGTTTTGCTGCTGATTTTTGGGAAGCTCACGCCAGAAAATTCTGCTTCTTTTCCTCTGTTCAGCGCCTCCAGTAGACACTTGGTTCAGCGCTGTTTTGGTCCGAAAATTAACTTGCAAGTTGCTCCCAGAGTTGCTAAATTGTAAGCTTGGAATTTTCGAAATATGTCTTGCCTTTGCTGGTCAATTTTCCAGCGTTTTTCTCCCCTGTATCATAATGCAATAAAACGTTTCGGTTGTGGCAATTTGAAGGGAAGTCTCGTACAGGAGAAAAAGGGATGCAAAAGTGACTTTGGTTGGTTTGAACTTGATTTTCCTCATACTAAATGGTATACCCACCTTTCTATATATTAATCCCTCCCAAAAATTTTGCATATGTATACACACCTAATTGAATTAAAGATCAAAACCCCCTGTGCTCCTTTCTTAATTGTTAAATTAGAATAAATTTCCCGATGATAGTAGACACTTCTTTTAAATTTTGAAATTTGGTGTAACTCTTAAGTGGAACCAAGGAATTTACCTTATGAGTTGGAAGGTGTAAAATTCGTAGAGGAGTAAATATATATTTTGATAAGTCTGAGTCCTGTATGAAACTAATTGGGGTGGTTCATTTTCTAAAAATCGATGAACGGGTATTGTAGGAAATTTCAGAGATCGGGGTATAGCCAAGGAACAAATCAGAGAATTTCAGTAGTATCTCGGAAGGTGAGTAAGTAACGCGGACCAAAGATTCAGAAAATTCTTATTTCTGTTCTTAAGTTTCCTTGCAGTGTTTTAAGAATTTGATTCTCTATTTATGGAAATGTATATTTCAAAAATGTATTCATAAGCATATTTACCAAAATTTGATTTCAATCGGGAATTTTGCAAGTTTACGGATATTGAGTTAATTGGAAATCCTACTGTGAAACTGATCTGAACATTCTTTGTCTGAAACGCTATTTGGTAATTTATGGAGTTATCTGCTCAGAACCCTGTAGCTAACAGCAGTAGATGTTAGCCCTGGTGCACCATGATCTGAACCTCAGCTAGCGGGGGTGGTGCTAGCCCCGTGTGCAGGCCACCACACGCGGAGTCAGTTTATTTTCGCAAGCTGAAAGCTTTGCGTCTGTAGTGATTTTCCCCCGCGAGCTGTGTGCTCTGCGTCTGTGTTCCAATTGGTTCTGTTTAGATGCGTTCGGTGTATTTTGAAAAAGAGTTTGTTTAAAATCTGTTTCATATGGTTTGTATCTGGATATATATATATGTAAACCTATTTGATTTATGATTAATTTCAAAAGGGTCGGTGTGCTTATTCACTGAGTATTCGACTCATTTTTTTTTGTATATATATTTTCAGAGAGCAGTAGGGACTCTAGCCTGCCCCCAGCCGCTTTCTAGTGGCCGACCCCTTGAGAAGTCCTTTGACGAGCTTGCGGAGCTTCTGTGGGTGCATTTTGATTGTATCTGCATTTTGTTTTGAAATTTTGTAAAACCTTGTAAATTGCTCCACTGAATCGTAGTTAGGGCATCCCCACACCCCAGATGTTTTCTTTTGGTCTGATTGTACCCCTGTTGGGATTTATTGTACTGGCTGAGCGTTTGTAGAAATTTCGGGAGGTCTACGTTATAGAGGAGACTCTGCCGAAATTTCTACAAATGCCCTTCAAGGAAAAGCTTGCATGTTTCATATGATTCAAATTAATGCTATAAGTAGTTTCTCTATAATTCTGCTTCCGCGCATGTGTACTTAAAATTTGGGGTGTGACAGTGATCGAACAAAAAATGACCACTTACTGTCTTTTTATCGGTGTTCTTTTGTCGGACTAGATAATAGCAAGGACCTTGCTGTAAAAATATCGAGTTCTTTATTTACACTTTTTGAATGAAATACACACATTTCAATAATCCATCAGAAGAAAATTCGAAAACTTGAAAATTCAACGTTTCTCCATCTTTTCCCTTGTAGCAATTTGATAGAAGTCCGATGAAAAGTTAGGACGCGACGTGCTAGAACAGTCTAAATTACCGAGCCTAGCCTGTATATTTTCATTTTCATTTTTGTTTTCACTTTGGTATATCAAAATTACTCAAAGCTGTAATGCCTTGATTTATAAGCAACGTTTTAAAAATTAATTCATCCTTAAAATGCTCAATAGAAACACAGATGAAATTAACTTTAATTTTTCACCTTTTAACCAGTTGAATCTTTTGGCCAAAAATACCAGTTGAATCATACAACAGTTGGCAAATAACTCTTTACGTACATTAAAATTTAATAAATTTATGAACTACAATTAAAATTTAATATTATCTAAAATCACAATAAAATTGACAAAAAATTTACTATAATTTATTTTTATAAAAATTTTTAATTTATTATTATTATGAACCGAAAAGTTTTTTTGTGTGCTTCGTCCCTAATTTTTAAATTAGTTTGTAACTTGAACTTGAAGTTAAAAATATTTTGCCTATTTCTTAATTTTATAATTTTCAAAAATTTATAACATAAAAAGAATAGATATGCACCAATGGACAGACTGAGAACCAAATCAATTAATACTTGCAAATATTATTGATGTACCAGCATTACAAAGAGCAATCAGATTTTTATGAAGTGCAACTCGCGTGACTTGTATATAGCTAGTTAATTCTTCATTTAGAAACTACTTATTAATATAGGCTATTGATACAATGACAGAAAAAGAAATTGAGGAGAGAAAGATATATCTCTCTTGTCAATAAATAACTCATATATGTACAAAAATATTTCAAAACAAGATATTTAATGCCAAACAAAAAAAAGCCAAAAGCAAGCACGCATATTTCAAACCCCCCTCCCCCTCTTCCTTTGCTTCTTTTCGTCTAGTTTTTTAACCAAGATTTCAGTCCATGCATTAAGTAGGTACACATGATTCAACTTCGCCTCATTTTCAATGTTGGGGAAGCATTCAACTATCTTTTCTTTTAATGGTTGTTATTAGATTTCTTGTTAAGTGAACCTAAAGGGGCATTCAACTTGTTCATTACTGCGCTAGAATCATCGGAGTTGGAGATCGTCGATATGTGAGTCTGACCTTTTTTTGCTATCACTGGAGGTTCCTCGCACATCTATGCGCCGGTGAAGCTCCATGCTTGCTCTTTGTCCCTTATGCTCCATTGTTGCTTCTAACTCACTGTTAACCAAGTTTTTGGTGAATGATTTTTGCGACCCACATCTTTTTTCTTAGGGTTTTGAGCCTTTTGGGTTTGTTTGAAGGCATTTATGTTATTTGGAGCTTCAATTTACTATTTTCTGCTGGTTGATCTTTGTACTTTTGTTGATTTTGGCTCTAACTTTTTTCAACCCCTCTCCCTTCTGTCCTCCACTCGCTCCAGAAAGCGAGCCAACTCGAAAACTGTCACCTCCTTTTGTCTTGATTTTCTCATTCCCCTCTTTTCTCCTACTGTGTTGGATGAATAAATATTTTGAAGTCGATTATTTTCCCATAGATTGAAGAATATCTATTTATTAATTTAGTTTTCTTTGTTGTTCTATCTGGGTTATCATTTGATCTACTCTATCAAGTTGCTTTTCATGGCAGATCGAAATGTTTTATAGTCTTTTAAAAATACAATTTATTTTTAAAAGAGGCGGGCATTTTTTTGGGGTAATATGGGACATGTATTTAGGCCATTAAAATTCTTGAATCATTTCAGTCAAGTCACTGAAAATTTTGAAGTAAGTCATTCTCTCTATTTTTATTATGAAAATCAAAACAAAATTAATTATAACGCGAATTTTTGCTAGCCCTCTTTGTCTTTAATTTGAGAATTAAAAAAAAAAGTTGATGCCCTTAAAAAAATGTGACCTTTGATAAAAAAACAAAAAGGTTACAAATATTCACCTTTTGTCTAGCATAGAATCCTTGCTAAGGTGGGAGAAATTTGGTTTAGATATTGATTCTAAGATATCAGTTAAAAATAAAAAATAAAATAAAATATAAGCTGTATAAGTGAAAGATAAAAATAAGCAGAAAAGAATAAAGAATAAAATAGAACATGGAGAAAATAACCCTGTCATTTGAGTCCGCAGGATTAAGGCTTTTTAAAATTTTGTTTACGTCACTGATTAATTTTTTTTTTTTCTTTTTAGGTGAAGACATACACTCCCAAGCTATGTTTGATTAGTAAGAATAAAAAAATATGAAACAAAAAGAAATTAAAAAACAGAGTAAATGAAAAGCGATATTTATTTTTGCTTTTAAAAAATAATAAAAATATTGGTACATAATAATAATTAATTAATGTTATTTTAAAAAAATATATTCTCAAATTACATTTAGTTGATAAGGATAAAAAATGAAATGAAAGGCAATAAAATAAAATAAATATTTATTACTTTATTTTCAAAAAATTAAAAAAAATATTTTATTAATTAATAATTAAAAAATATAATAGATATTTTAACTCACTTTTTCACTCACATCTATAAACATGGCCGAATTCATAAAAAAAATTTAAAAAAATTATATTTAAAAATATAAATTTTATATAATTTATGATGAAAGAATTTAAAAATTAAAATTATTCTTAAAAATTAAAATTATTACAAAATTTTAAAAGGCTTATTACTAAATTTTTTAAAAATTATTATTAAATTTTAGAAAAATTATAATTTAGGTATCTTTAATAGTGATTCTTTTAATTTAATAATAAATTTTTTAAATTTTAGTATGTGATAGTAATTTTACTTCTTAAAAATAATTTTAATTTTTAACATTTTTTATTATAAATTTTATAAAATTTAGATTTTTAAATATAAATTTTTCAAAATTTTATCTCCTGATTTGGTTTGACCCCACAGTCCTCGAGGAGGAGTCGGGGGAAAAGGAATGAATTGAAAAATTCATGAGACGTCAATCACTGCTTTTATTCCTCTTTACATTCTATATACTTCAAATTTATTCGTAGGTTCTAGGTAGATTTCAGCTTTCGCGCACCTGCATAAAAGTTTTAAAGGTCAAAATGAAAAGGGGAATTCTATATTTGAAAATAGGTCAACTTGACAAGATACGTTTTTTTTAGAAGAGATAAATTTTAATTAAAAATTACTGTTCAAAATTTTAAACTAAATATATTTATATTAAAAAATTTTAAGTTATAAAATTATTTTAAAGTATTTTAAGACTAAAAATTGAAACTATATACAAAAATTATAATTTAAGATTTTAAAATAAAATGTTTGGTTTTAAGATTTTTGAAAATAATTTTAAAATTTAAAATATTTTAATATAAACATTTTTAACTTAAGATCTTAAATTGTAATTTTTTATTAATTCAAATCAAACTTTTACATTCAAAGATTAGAAAATATTAAATTAATGAGATTTTGATGATTAAAAATAATTTATCAAAAAAAATTTTGACAAGAAGCGAAATGTTTCACTTGCTTCTAATATATGAGGAGGAGCTATTTATAATATGTCATTCTATTAGAATTTTCATATTAAAATATTTATGTTACGTTTACATTAAATTTAACCAGTTGAATATATTAAATATATCAACTAATATGCCTAAAATTTTTATAAATTAATAATTTAAACATAAATTAAGTTTTTCAATGCCTTAAGAGCAAACATATTCGATCAGTTTACTTAATTGTTGCACATGTATTATTTATTTCAGTTGAATTATTGAAATCTCAAACTGATAAAAAAAAAAAAAAAAGAGGGCCTACCACAACGTTATAAATTTATGGACCCAAGAGGAAAACCTTTGCGTGAGTAGAAACTTAAAGCCATGTGGTCCAGGTAGTCGGAGATGTTTGATCAGCTACTCTCAGCTGAACCTAATTAATCTCTGAAGTCTGAACAGAACACGTGGTATAACTAGCCCAGAGCTAGCTAGCATTAGAGGTGCTGTCATCAACAATTTGTGTGTATGGTCCCTCCTAGCCATTTTCTTATGAAAATAAAATTATAGTTTAAGATCTTAAAATATTTATATTAAAATATTTTAAAATTTAAAACTATTTTAGATCATTATAGAATAAAAAATTTAAACTATAATTTTTTTTGCAAAATTTAAATTTTTATTTTAAATTTTTTAAAAATAATTTTAAAATTTAAAATCTTTAATATAAACATATTCGTCTTAAAGTTCTGAACAATAATTTTCTCTTATCTTCCGTCCTTCACTTGTTTTACCCTTTTATTTTAAGCACCTGCTAATCGCTTCAAAACTACCTCATGACATTTTCAGGAATTATCAAGAGAAAAATGAAGGGATTGCCCACGAAACAAAATTTAAGTTTAGTTTTAAATGTGTGTAATCATGTTTTCTAATAAAACATGATAAGTAATTATATTTATTAACACTTAACATTACATAGCTGATTTTTTTAAAAAAAATATTTTACATATTATGTTAATTAAAGAATTTAATAACAAATGTTCAGAAATTTTATCAAAATTTTATCTAATAGTACTTATATATTCAAATTTTATCAATTTTCTTTTTTTTTGACACTACAACAATATAATAATTTTTTTATAAATGCATCTGACAAAAATTTGGCAAATGTTATTTTTTTATTTTTCAAACAAAACTTCAGTCAGAAACCAAATCTATTTGTGGAAAAATAATATTGCACAAAAAAAGCTGAAAAAAAACTGACAAAAATTCAAAAAAAATGACAAGAAACATTTTTGTTGAAAAAAATAAAAAATTAGTTAAATATTTATAATAATAATATATTATTATTATAATATAATAATATATGATTATAAACCAATCACTTTCTTGTTGCTATACAGCGACAAAAAAGTGGTGGTTAGTATAATATATATATATATATATATATGAATGGTTTAAAAATTTTAATATAAATTATAAATATTTAAATTTAAATTAATAAATAAATAATGAATATATAATAAATCAGGTAAATATATTGTAAATATTTTTTGATTTAGATTATAATTATATGATAATTTATATTATTTTCATTAATTATTAACTAATTAATACTTATTTAATAAATATAAATAATATAATAAAATAAAAATTTTTATTAGAAATATGGATGCTTTGGAATATTTTTACTTTTGTTTGCTTATATTCTTAACTATTGAAATTTTTTTTGAAAAGTTTATTTTGACCTGCAAAATATAAAAAAATTTATATTGAAATTTTAATGTACATTAACATGACAAAGATAATAGAAAAAAAAAAGTTAAGAAAAGAGTCGTTGGATTCAATGTTGAATTGAATAAAAGAGGTATTAGATTAAATATTATTATCTGAGTGAGAAACCAGTTTTCTAAATATACCACATTAAATAGCCACCAAAAAGTTATTTGCATGACGTATGGTTAGTTTCCCGACTAAGTATAATAATAATAATAATAATAATAATAATAATATCAATATAATGAAACCACTTCTGATATAAGTTAGGAATGAATTTTTTAGAATAATATATACCTTTACATTTTATCGAAAAGATTTTAATACTAACAATACCATGTAAATACTAAATATGGGCAATTAGGATAAAAAACACATATAATAGGATTGATACAAACTTTCGAAAAAAGCAAAATGAAAATAAAATTCAATTTATTCCTAATAATAAAGCTATTGATATTGAAGTCAAAAAATCATTAAAAAATATTGAAAGACAAAAAATCATTGAAAAAAGAATACACAATAATTATAGTGAAAACCCTTTAATCTATTAAAAAAAATCTAAACCATACGTCAAAATAGAATTACTTGATTATAGTAAAGAAATTTGTAGTAAACCATATCCTTGGACAACAGAAGATAAAAAAGAATTTTGCTTATTATTATTATTATTATTATTATTATTATATGCATAATTTAAAAAATCTAATATAAATTATAGAAAATCTAAATGCAAATTAATTAATTAATTATAATTTAGATTATGTATATTTATTGTTAAATATTAAATAATTATTTGATATATTAATTATTATATTATATAATGAATATATAAATAATATAATGAAACAATAAAATTTTTTATATTTTAACACTTGTTTAACTATTAAAAATTAAAGATTCAATTTTTTTTTATAAAAACTATTTTTAACATAATAATATATTAGCCTTTTATTATTTTTATCAATAATTTTCTAATGTAGTTATGAATGTAATTATTATTTTGATATTATTAATTCATTGATTTAATTATTAAAGTAATTATTAATTTTGTTTTAATATTTTATTGATTTAATTATTAATTATATAATCTATTTATATTTATTTAATATCATTTTTTTACTAAATTTAACCATTACATGTTTTTTAACATTAAAAAGTAACTGTTAGAAAAAAATAGCATATAAATAGTTTTGTGTTTTTTCTTCTTTCTTTTTCTTCTTTTTTCTTACCATTCATAGATCAATTTTTCTCTATTTCACTTTTTATACTGCATTTGCAATTCTATAATAATAGATCAAATTTATGTAATAAGAAAGTAGTTATTTAATTCTTTTTAAACTAAAACTTTTTCTTATTAGTTAAATGAAAATTTGCCATTCATAGAACTTTTTGTATACGAGAATTTCATTTGAAACTTTGCATTTATATTTGAGGAACTAGTATTACAAATGAAGATGGTAATCAAAACTCTTGCATTCTTCATAATAAATCATGTAATTTGTAGCTCATATTTCAAGCTTTGGTATTCGTTAAGATAAAATTTTTTCATGTGCAAGATTGTCATTAGCTTTTTACTTCTTTAAAGTCTTTTATTATACCTAAAATAATTCTATCTTAATGAATATAAAGACTTAGAATGTAAATTGCAGCTTGCAGCGTTTATTATGAAAAATATAAGAGTTTAAGTATTATTTCCATTGGCAGTACTAATTCTTCAAATGTAAATGTAAAGTTCTAAATGCTCAAAAAATTTTCTTGTCCTAGAGATTCCATGAATTGCAAATTTTTGTTTAACTAATAAGAAAAAGTTTAGTTTCAAGAGAACTAAATAATTACTTTCTTATTACAGAAATTCAACTTATTATTATAGAATTGTAAATGCAATGTAGAAGTAAAATAAGTGAAATAAAAAAAATTATGAACAATAAGAGAAAAGAAGAACATAGAAGAAAAATGAACGAGAAAAAAACATAAAACTATTTATATGCTATTTTTTTAACAGTTACTTTTTAATGTTACAAAAATGCAATGGTTAAAATTTAGTAAAAAGAGATATTCAAGAAAAATAAATAGAATATATAATTAATAATAAAATAAAATAATAAAATAAATAATTACTTTAATAATTACATTAAAAATTATTATTAAAATTAATATATTATTATATTAAAAATATTTTTAACAAAAAATAAAATTTGACTGGACATAATTTTTTTATTTATATCAATTAAAACAATTTTTGTGAAATAAATTGAATAATGATATATTAAAAATAAATAAAATGATAATAATGAAATATAAATTTATTATATAAAATTAATAATTTAATTAATAAGCTAGAATTCTATAATCCATATTGTATATTTCTATATTATAAAATTTTATATTTTTTAAATAATAATTAAATATTTATTAGATCATTTATTTATAATTTATAAATTAATAACAGCAATAAACTTATTTCTTATTTCATTTGAATTTAATATTTTTCTTCCTTAAGATTATATATTTTATGTTTGATTAAGAAGTTTAATTTTATATTTTAATTAATTTGTAAAAATAATTATTAAAAATTTAATAATAAGCATACATAATATAAATTATCATACAATTTTAATATAAATTAAAAATATTTTAAAAAATATTATATCCAATTCATTATATATCAATTATTTATTAATTTATTTAAATTTAAAATATCCCTAATTTAATTCATATCGTTTAATCAATTATATTATTATATACATAAATATATATATATATATATTATATCAAATATTTTCTAGGCATATAGAAAAGTGGTTTATTATATTATATTAAAATATATAAAATAATATATAATAATATATTATCTTATAATATATTTAAATAACAAGACAATACTAAAATATAACTAGAATATATAAAATTAATTATCAAATTTGTCTAGAATTTTGTAATTTATACTGCATAATTTTATATTATAAAATTTTAGATGATGATAATAAAAAAAAAATCTAATTTGTCTCTTATTTAAACTTACTATTTTTTCTAAAATTATATATTATATATTTGGTTAATAAATTTAATTATATAGATTATATTAATTTTCTAAATAACTATTTACTATTTGATAATAAATATACTTAATATAAATTATCATATTATTATAATATAATTTAAATAAATATTTAGAATATGTAATATTTAATTTATTATATATTAATTAATTGAAATTCAGATCTCTTATCATTTATATTAAAATTTTTAAATCACCCATATTTTTATATATAAAATAATATGCATAATAATATAATATATATCTATATAAATGTATATATATATATAAATAAAATGATAGTAATTGCATATAAATAAATTATTTCTAATTAGTAATTAAATTAATAAATTAGAATTCTGTAATCTATATTTTTTATTTTTACATTAAAAATTTTAGATTTTTACAAATATTATATATATATATATATATATTGTAAATAATTTTCTATCGGTAGAAATGGAGAAAGAAAAGTGGTTTATAATATTGTTGTATATATGCATATATTATTAAATAAAATGATGATAATGAAATATAAATGGATTATATATAATTAATTATTAAATTAATAAATTAGAATTCTGTAATCTATATTGTATATTTTTATATTATCAAATTTTAAATTTTCATCATCAATAATAATAATAATAATAATAATAAACTTAATTAGTATTTTGTTTAGATTTAATATTTTCTTTCATAAAATTGTATATTATGTATTTGGTTAAAAATTTAATTATATATATTAATTTACTAAATAAATATTTAATCTTAAATAATAAATATACCTAATATACATTATCAAATAATTATAATCTAAATTAAATAAACATTTAGAATATATTATATCTAATTTATTATATATTTATTTTCATTAATTAATTTAAATTCAGATCTTTTATAATTTACTTTAAATTTTTTACATCACACATATTATTGTATATAAAATAATATGTATAATAATATAATATTATATAATGCACACACACATATATATACAAATGACATGATAATAAATTATTTGCTATTAACAATTAAATTAATAAACTAGTATTTTATAATCTATATTGTATATTTTTACATGTCCTATCCCTACATTAGAGTCTTCAAAAATTGTTTGTCTTCTTTCTCTTAAACATACTAAAACACATTGGTTTAATCCTTGCCTAAAATTTGGCCTTATTGCTACTTGTATTAATCCTACATGTATTCATCCAAGATTACTTGTGTTATCTATTATAAGAATAGAATTCCTAATATAACTAATTCTCCTAAATCTTTTATTAGAACAAAATATTTTAAAAACATATCCCTGTATTGCAAATATCAGCATTGGATAGCTTATATTATAAGTTTGAGTTATTGATTTCCATTTGAGTTATTTACATATGCATGGAAATCAATTAATATTGCCATATTTTTTTATATTCATTGTTTATGACTAAATTCATGTAACAATACCATTTTTATAAGTGGTTTTTGCTATTTTTTGAATAAATATTTCTTAACTAATTTTTTGAGGAATAATTTCTTCTATTTCTTCATTGTCACTTTCTTCTTTTATTTGTTTTCTTTCTTTTTCTTTTAATAAAGCTCTTATTTCTATAATTTCTAATTCTCTATGGATTTCTTTTTCTTTTAATTCCTTTAATTCTATTTTTTAATTTTTTTTTTCTTGTTGTAGTTTTTTATTTCCTAATATCTAAGTTTTACCTTCAGGCTTTTCTAATACTTTTTTTATAGTTATAGGTGGTGGTTTTTCTTTTTCTCTATCTTCTTTATCTAAAATATCTGTTATTTTTAACAGGTATTGTTTCTTTATATCCTCATTATTTATCTTATCTATTATTTCAGTCAAAATTGAATATTTTCTTTAGCTATTACATTTACTTTATTTCTTGTTATATAATTTTCACATTTGCATATGTTTGTACCTAAATATTATGATTATGATTAAATGTTTCTATATTAGATTATTCCTAAATTTGATAAATGTGATCTTCCTATAATCAAAAGAAATAATTATTATAACCTATTATATATCATTTGCTTGATACAATAAAATGTCCATTTAGGTAAAGGCAATCGTTGCAAAACTTTTTGCAACAAAAATTTGGGTACTAAATATCTCAAATGGACTTCTAGCACTTAAAAATGGTATTCTTACCTATTTAAATTCGTAACTCACACGCACATATATTTGGTTTCACTCATTGGATCATATATGTAAATGCCATATGCATAAAGGAACCAAATGGACCATTTGTCATATAATCACATATTGCAACCTAAATTTTAAAAAATCATAACTTAAGTTACACAATAATGCAAATTAGGTATTCATAGAAAGTTTAGGATCTAAACTTTCTACTATAAAAATTTTAAATCAAAATAAATCTAACTAGTCTCCTAAAGAACACAAAAATCAGATCTGGACTAGGTGAACAATAATTGTGTCATGCTAGTTTTTTAGGGCCAATTTTAAAAATTCATCAAATATTTTATACAAATCTGAAAAATACGAACTTTGGCTCTATAAAATACTCTAAATGTTCTCTAAATGTTCATCAAATTTTATTCATAAGCTCGATCATTAAAGCTATCAAGGGTAAATATGTAATTTATAACTCATTTAGACAATTTTTTTGTTCCAAAAGGGTTTAATTAAGCTTTAATATGTTATCTCTTATCTTGAGCAACTTTCAATCTATAAATACGTCATCTATAAATGGTTCAACATATAAAAGTCACTTAACATCTAAAAATCACCTTTCAACTTGTGCTCATGCATACATTTCTCATGGACATTAACATAACAAAACATGTTCCAATTACATATATATACACTAAATAGTCTTACAATTGGGGTCTAATGCATTTACATAAGTTTGCTATTACATTTTATCATAATACACATTAGAAAAATATATACATCATATGGAACTTGGCTATACTTTCTTCAAACTTTTAATTCTTCACTTTCTCTTTCTCCTTGTTGGGTTTACCTAACATGGTTGGTAGGAGATAAAGTGAAATTCAGGGAGAATCTCAGTAGCTCATAATAGATGATTCAACAATGAAATGCAAGCATGTAAGGTCATATGCACATAAAACAACTTAAATATGGAATTGGCATACAACTTCTGTAGTCATTTAGCCATGGCATAAAAATATAGTAATTAGGCTCATCTTTGAGTTAGGGAAGAATTATTGCACTCAATTTCCTACTATTCTTGCTATGAGCCAAAAACATGACTTATATATGCACGAACTCATGTTAGAAAAGCCAATTCAAGCATAATACCAAGCAAATCATTAAAAAAAACCTGTACACACAATACATCCTGACTTAAATTCATCCAAATACTTGCAAGGAAGGAAGAGTAAGCTAGCTTTAATATTAGGAATCTTGACCCTACACTAATTCACTTGTTCTTTTCCTTTTCTCTTTTTTTTTTGGCTTGGCACACACACAAGGGTGTGGTCAATCTAGCTTGGCCCAAACAAATAAATTAAGATACAAAGCAACTAATTATGACTTATTCCATCTTATTCCATCACTACATATACCAATTAAAACTTGAAGTATAAACTTAGGTTACTTTAAATGCCTTAAAGGGCAATTCTCAAGATTCAACTTCTGGGTTTCAAAATCTTATCATACATGATTTGTATGACTTAAATGGGACTCATTAGGGCCATCACAAGTATGCTTAAACATGCATAGAGTCACATTGTCCCATGAGGCATTCTTGAACCTTGCCTTTTTACTTATAAAAATAGGATTTCTAAATTCATTTCAATGCTTTTGTTTATATTTCATATATAGGCCATCTAAAACCTTAGAATCAATGAAAAAAGACCCCCTTAGACATTCCAACTCCTCCTTAGCCAAGACACCATAAACATGCCCTAAACATGGAATTTTTGCTTGCTTAATAGGGAATTTGGAGACTTTGTGATATCCATAATTTATTTTCTATTTCATTTATGACACTATAAGGTTGAAATCATCTTTCTAGAGTTTTGAAATTTTTATGGCTCATCTTAAACCCTAAGTGGCTTTATCTTGTTTTCTATGGCTTTCTAGGTAGATTTTTTGGCATATTCTTACTCCTCATCCTTCTAAACCCTTGTTTTCATTAAATTTTTCTCAATTTCATGCCTCCTCTCTCTCTCTCTCTCTCTTTTTCTTTAGTCCAAACTGTCACACCATATTAAAACATCATCCATAGTATAAGACAAACGACGTAAGAGTCCTATATCTATCAAATTTCCACTTTTAGTAGCGGAATTAATCGATATCATAGGCCAAAATAATTTAATATTACTCATATGGACCCTTTGGCATTACCAACAATTTCTTCCATTTGTAATACACTTAATCAACTAAAACTAAGATAAGTTGAAGCACTAAATTTTGGTATAAGGTGTATAAACCAAAATAGCATCTCACATGGCAGTTTCCAAGATTTTTCATATTCTGATATGAACTTTGAAAAATCATAATTAATTCTACAAAAATTAAAATCATGCAAACTCTACAATTCTGGAAAGCTACGGATGTCAACTAATGAACAAAAATAATTCCAGGTCAAAACAACTAAGGTTTCCTCATGAAAATTGATGGAATACTATATTAGGTCAATATAGCATCCTGCAATTGAACTCTAACTTCAAAAAATCATATCTCCCTTTATACAGATCCAAATGAGGTGCTATCGGTGGCTATAAAAAGCTTAGGTAAGGCTATTCATGGTTGGGGTCAGGTTGGATATCTAGTAGGCTCGAAACTCAACCCAATTAAGATATCATGCTGATCCAACATGAACAAACCCATTTTTATGTTAGGTTAGGGAAGGTTAGGGTTGCTCGGGTCATTTTTTTTATGAACTAATACTTGTAATATAAAAATATTTTTTTATAGACTTATAGGTATATATTTCAAAATAATGGGCTTTTAGAACCTTCATATTTTTATTAATAATAAAAAAAATAGCTTAATATTATCAAATAAAATATAAGCTATACTAGCATAATTAGCTTTAGGTAAACATGTGTATTTTTATTATTTAACAAAAAAATGTCAATAAGTATGCACATCAATGATGAAAATAATTAAGAAGTAGGGAGAATTTTGGTAAGTAATGAAAGCTGTAGCATGTAAAGAAAATCAAATGAAATAAGAATAATATATATATATATATATAAGACGACAAGATATTGATAACTAAAAAAAAATAACTATTAAAACGAGTTACGCAAAACATGTCTTCGCCTGTGCCCCAGCCCAATCTGATATAATTTTGTTTAAAATTTTATCCATTTATATTTTTGGTTTAGCTTAACTCGACCCAATTAGGTTAGGTTAAAGCCGACCCTTAAGGCCTAACGAGCCAATGAATACCTCTAAGCTTATGATATATAGTTTATACCTATAAAATTTTATAAACATTGGATCTCATTTGACCTACGAGTGACACAATAATGCAAATTGACCATATGAACAATAACCTCAAAAATTTTGCATAATTTAGTCAATTTTAAAAATTTATAATAAATTCTCTAGAGCCTCAAATTGAGTACTCTTTAACTTTGTGAAAATCTTTAAATGAGACCTATATTCATGCTAAATTTCATGCACAAAATCGTCCATTTAGCCAATTTATAGTTTAGCTCAAGATTTAGTCATTTTTAGAACTATAAAAGGGTCAAATTGGTACTAAATGGTCTTCTACTCATTCCACAACCATTTGAGCACATCCAAAAGTATAAACACATTATATGTAAGCATCTCAAATGGTCTAAATCATCATGCATCTCAAAACCACCATCCTCCTTGCTTACACATACATCGACATCAAGGCTCTATGGTGTCAAGAACTCACATATTCATTCATTTAACTTCAAAACTGATATATACATCATAGTTACATACATTAAAATATGTTCAAATGGTTACATCTCATATACATGATGTGGTTACAAAATTTAACATCAAAATGCTTAATTTTCTATTTTATTGTCAAAGTCTTGCTCTTCAAGGTGCATGGCCTTCATTTCTTAGTCCATATGGCTCATTTAGACATGGTTAGACATATATGAGGGAGAAGTGAGATTCAAAGAATTTCAATAGCTCTTTACCCTTTCAAACAAACATACAAGGATGCATTTATATGTTAAATAATGCATGCATTCCATATAAGTTACTAATGAACATACATAAATCATTTTTCTTATCATATGAATTCATACATGTCAAACATAGGCTCTCAAAAGCATTGGTCTAACCTCACTTAATTCTTTTAGGACTTTTGGATTAGACTTACCTACTTTTAAAGGACTTTTGACTTAGCCTCACTCTTTTAGAGACTTTTGGTTGTGTCTCATCTATGTTAAGGGATTTTTAGTATAACCATATCCATTCAAACCACTTTGCATTCATAAACATATTTCAAGAAGTATAATGGTACCATAACATGTATTCAATGGCTAAAAACTTATCTCATAGTTCAAACATATACATAAATATTTAATGACAAGTAAACATCTAAGCAATGCATGTAAGAAAGATTAGAGAACTACCTTGAAGCAAGAATATAAACTTTTCATTTTGGTTACTCTTTTCCCTTTTCGGCCAAGCACATGCAATTAGATGGAGCTTGATTCTCTCACATCAAATGAGATATAATTCAATCATTGGAACAAGCTCTAGCCTTATACAAATTCTATGCATGCCTACTTTGGTCTAAGACACCATTATGGTTCTATGCAAGACACAATGAAGCAACCCTTAGGATTTATGATCTTGGCTCTAATTTCTCATTCAATCTAAGTCCTTTGACTCTATTTAAACTCCTTAGAATCATCATAAATTCAATTCAAGGAGTCTAGACTTAAGTTGCTTCTTTATATTTTAAAATGGAGCTTACACCTCCATCTCACAAACCATGGTTTCTACATTCAAACTAATGCTTTCTTTAGTGTCTCTAGCTCATATCTAGGCCATGTCTACCCTTAGAATAAATTAAAACTCTCCCTAGGTCCTCTTTCTTTTCCTTGGTCGAAACACACACACACACACACCTTAGAGTTATAGGGTTTTGTTTGTTGTCTTAGGGAATTAGCCGCTTATGTAACTTCCTAAATGTTTTAAGAGCTCATTCCTACCCTTACATAAGCTATACAACCCTTAGAAAGTTTCAAAATTTAACATGTATCTTAAAATCCTTAGGTAGAACAACTTGCATTTTAAGGCTTTTCTTTTACTTCCTATTGCATATTCCTACTCCTCATGCTTCAAAACCCTCTTTTCTACCTTTCTAAGACCAGAAATTATTCCCTCCTATATGGGCCTTGAGCTGGACAAAAAGTATACAAGGAGAACAAGCCAGGAGAAGCATAAGAAACCATGATGTCTTACCTTGATTTCAAGCTTTGTTCAAGTGACTTTTCTTTGCTTCTAACTTCTCCTTCAATTCCTCTATTCCTCCTACTGAACCAGCCATGAAACATGTAACACCTTAACCTCTAGCTCATACCCATCATGCCCTCTTACTCATATGCACGTGCCGAACTCACAAGGGAGATGATTTCTCTACCTTGGTGCTCTTTCTCTAAGGCATATTGTATGGGTAGAGATCCACTTAGAAGTAACATGGACCGGTTGAGCTTTCTCTAGGCATCCTCATGCTCAATTGCACTATTGAGACTTATTTCAATCCCAACTATATGCTTTGAACTCATGGAAAGAAAAAAGGGATTGGAGACATGCATTTTCGTTCTTGGCAGATTTTGCTTCATTTTTGGGCTAAGTTTGGAAATTCATAACTAATTACAGAAAAATCTTAACTGCATGATCTGGGTCATTCTAGAAATCGTAAGACGTCTACTTCATTCTAAAAATACTTAGAAGTCTCAATATCTCACATACTCTGCGTTTGACATCAAAATCATTCACTGGTCAGAGGGGGCTTCTTTGCTATCACAGTTTACTGATATGGACCTTGAAAATGTCTAACTAATTCCAAAAAAATCCAATACTCATAAAATATATCTCTATGGAAAGATGTGGATGTTAGATAGAGGAGAAAAATATCTCCAGATCAATTCACCAAGCCAATTTCCCGAAAGCCGATGAAACAGTACTTCGGGTCTGGTTGGGTGTCTGATTCTGGGCGGGAACTTCGAAATTGCATAACTTACTCTCTAGACCTCTAAATGAGGTGCTTCCAGTTCTTACAAGTCACTGTGACATCTAGTTTGGGTGTATAAAATTTCGTAGCCATTGGACTACGTTTGCCCCTCGGATGACACGTTTCTCAAACTGACCAAATGAACAGTGATTTCCAAAATCGGAATTTCTGATGTCAACTTTGAAAAATCATAGAAAATGCTATAGACCTCTAAATGACATGAACTCTAGCTTCCCAGAAATCTCTAAACATAATCTAGCTACATGTCAAATCTCATAACAAGAAGAGGTCATATGGCTAATCTATGACATCATGTGCAAGAAGGCCCTTTCTTGGCCAAAAGTGGGGTTCATAGGGTCCAATCTTGGTTTTTCTACTTCTATGACTCTTTGAGCACATGAGAAAGCATCTCTAAGGGCCATCAATCATGGCTCAAGTGTCTAATAATTTAGATTGGAGAAACTCTCTATCCCATGCCCACTCATGCACCTATATGGCCTATGCTAACATTGAACATTTCACATTCAAGACTTACTTTATCATTCAAAATATGCCTCACTCTCATTCATTCATCATTCATACATTAACTTACAAACATACATAGAGGCTACATTATATACATTCTTAATTTACAACACTTGTCTCATATACAATACATGTACAAGAAGCTCTTTACAAGTCTTTCTTAGCTTCCCTAGCCTCATGCTTGGTGGTGGTTCCCATCTCTAATCTCACTTGGTCCACTTGGCATGGTTGGATGGTGGAGAGGGAGGGTGAGATTCATGGAATCTCAGTAGTTCAACTCTCATTCAAACATACATAAATTGCATGCAACAAGTCTCATTATGCATGTATGGCATGTTAGCATATAAAACCATGATGAAAACATTCAAAACACATGAATTGGCCATGCATAAAGGAAAACAGTCTCAACATGTGAGTAGGCCACACATAACATCTAGGAGCTTGCTAAGTACATGGATTAGCCTCACCCACTCCCTTGTGGCTTTTGGATTTGCCTTACCCACTCTTTAGAGGTCCTTAGACTCAACCTTTACTCTTTGGGAGTCAACCTCACTTTTGGGAGACCTTTTACTCTTGTCTCAACCACTTAGGGGCTTGGCTCATCCTCACCTTGGCTATAGGGTTATTGACTATCCATTTCCTCAAGCAAACCAAAACAATCATATAAATCATCATTTCAATTCATAACACATCATTATGCTAACACACTTCTCATAGCTCATATCATTCATACACACAAGCAAGAGAATGTAACACACAATTATGCATGAGAGAAAAGTGGAGAGAACTACCTTATTAGCTATTCACTACTTGCTCTTTCAACTTGTCTCCTCCCTTGTGGGTTTCACTACACTTCTAGATGGAAGAGCTTCTCTTGAGCCTAACCACACAAAAGCATGGAATTAATACCTCAATACTTGATTCTTAAGCTAGGGATTACTTCTAATCAGCTCTACTGAGCTTCTCTATCTAGGTTTCATCTTCTTATTAGAGTCCATCAGTTATCCCCTCTCTTTTCTCAACTTTCAAGCTCTTAAGAAGGGGGAAAAGCAAGAAAGAGAAGACTATCTACTTCTAATCTCTCTCAAGAATGGTTTCCCACTCTCTCTCCTCTGTACCAGACTCAAGACCTAACCATTTCTATCATCTAAACCGTAGGAAAGAGGGAAAAAGGGGAGAAGGGCAACACACTAAGAGGAAGCCATGAGAATCCTTACCTTTCTTGTGCTTTCTTCTTCTCTTCAGCTTCTCTCTCTCTCCTCCGCCCTTTTCTCTCTCCTAAGACAAGTTTGAGTCGGTTAGAAGAAGAAAGAAGAGATTTGGAAGCTTTTAAAAAGTCAAATTCTCTTTTTCTCACTTTTTTGGACCTCTCTCGCTATAGCGAGTCATTACCCTCGCTACGGCGAGCTCGTATCTGTTCTAGACCTCTGCCTTCGCTATGGCGTCGCTATAGTGAGATCGTGTCTATTCTAGACCTTCGCTATGGCATCGCTATGGTGAGATCGTGTCTATTCCAGACCTCTGCCTTCGCTATAGCATCGCTACGGCGAGCAACTCCCTGGTTTCTATATGGAATGCCGCACTCGCTATAGCTAGGAACATATTCACTACGGCGAGAAGGCATTATGGCTATGACGATTCCATTTCTCGCTATAGCGAGAAGACTTAGAAAATTCTCAACTCTTCGAAAATTTTTCAGCTTTCTCTTTTCTTTTTCTTTTCTCATTTCTTTTCTATTTTCTTTTTCTTGGGTTGTTACAAAACATCTTCAAATCAATCACCAAATCTATAGGAAAAGAGAGGAGGAAGAAGAGAACAAAGTTAGTGAAGGAGGAAGCATAAAAAGTGTTAGTTTCTTACCTTTTTCAAGGCTTCTTCTTCTCTCCTTTGCTTCCCTTCTTGTGCACCTAAGAGAGTAGCTCTTGAATCTATTTTGGAGTAAAAATGAGTTGGTCAAGAGAGAGGGCAAAAGGGGGGATGGTTTTAAGAAGTCAAAGAGTCATTTTATAGCTGTTAAAAATTATAGTCCCTCTCCTTAGTTTCTTTCATTTAGGTTCATTTTAACTCCTTTAGAACTATATTTTTTCATCATAAAATTTGGATTCTTTAATTCATAAAATGGCTTTTCTTTCACTCAAATTGGATTTAAAATCTTTCAGAACAAATCAGTCAAAATTTTAATTAATCGATGACAAAAAAGTGTAGATTGAAGGGGTTTTGACCATTTTAAGAGTTCTTATAGTTTTTATGGCCTTTGAAAACCCCAAGACACTTATTTTTTTCATTTAAAGATCTCTCCTTTGAGTTTTCTGAAAGTTGCCTGAAATTACAAAAATTCTACTAGCTTTTCATTTAGCCATTTCATCTCTGGTTTCGGGCTAACTTTAACTTTTTATTCCCATTTTAAAATATCTAGATTATTGTAATAACCTTATTTGGCCTCAAATATTTCTATTTAGTGGACCTCCTTTAATAATTCACTTAGGTTGGGGCATTTTAGAATAAATAGGTATTACACAAACCAACAAAGGGTTTGGAGTTCTAAAAATAACAATTTTCTTTGCTTGATACATACCTTGTTTGAAAGCTCCTTGTATGTAGATTCTTGTGGTATATTTGATTTCTTTGAAGAAACTCTTTTGCTTTAGGTGACAATCACAAATTTCACCTTTCCAATAAACCAAATCTACCATGAGAAAGAACATGAA
Organism: Erythrophleum ivorense; assembly: GCA_026724425.1. Lineage (NCBI taxonomy): Eukaryota > Viridiplantae > Streptophyta > Magnoliopsida > Fabales > Fabaceae > Erythrophleum > Erythrophleum ivorense. The sequence continues at coordinate 30,916,753 of JAIUCV010000002.1, read as the reverse complement.
GATAAGAAGAAGTTTCATAATTATATCATGGCTAAATTTTGCATAAAACCTTACCTATTATGCCTTTCCCTTCCTTCTCTCTCTTCCTTCTTCTCACGCCACCATGGCTAAAATATGGGAGCTAAATAAGTCTAATGGAAGAAGGAGAAGAAGATGGCGTGATTATATGGAAAATCTAAGATATTTATAACAATTTTAAAATGACTGTTACTTCCCTTCACTTTAATTTCTCCATTTGAGTTTATTTTTCATTCTTTTCTAAAATTGATTGATCCATACTAAATATGCTTAGAGGTTTCAGGGACTTAAAATAGTTTAGAAAAGTCTAGCCCAAAATATTGTCGTTGGAAACCTTAATTTGTATACTATTAGGGATTTAACTGAATAGAATTCATTTGGTTAATTTGCTAGCCTATCATATTATAATGAAGAACATGTATTTTTCAAGTTAAATCTCATGTTATCCAAATCTTTGATTTTTCTCATTTTACGATTAAATTGGCTTTTACCCCTATAGTCATTCCTCATATGTTCTACCTTTTTAATGTTTTTTTGGACCCTTTTACCCTATACATCATTTAACCCTCTCTTGTACTCAAAAAGTAACCATTTAGAGTCCACAATCGCTTAAACAACTTAAAGTGGCACTATCTCATTAAATTTTTTGTTTTATGTGTTATCATTATTTTGACTAGTTTGATTCATTCTAATTATTTTGGTTAACTCATTTAATCTTACTATGGCTAGAAATACCTTTCTTCCTTATAATATTAAAAGTTATAACATTCCTTGTATTTTAACTTTTATAGTACAAAACCTTTTATGGTTGCCTCTGTTTAAGCTTCAACTTAATTTTTACCTCTATTTCTTCTTCTTAATTGGTCTTCTACTCCTTTTTTCCTTCCTCTTATATTATTTAAGGAGTCTAGACTAGTTTAAAAATACTGGATATTGTACTGTCACTTTCCCTGTATTTCTTTTGTTACACTACAAAGCCCTTTGCGATTACCTCTTTTGGGCTTTAAGCTAATTCTTGACCTCATTTTTATATCTCAATTAGGCTTCTAACTATATTGATCCTTTCTCTTATATGTATCTGGGAGTTTAGCCCAATATAAAATATAGGACATTAAAATAATACTTTCCAATTTTGAAGTAAAATCTTCATTTATCAAAATTCTCAAAAGATTTTATTTATTTTCTTCACTAATTTTTAATTCCTTTATTTTCCTTTTAGTTTTACATCTGTTGGCAAAGTGACCAAATTGATCACATTTGTACCATACTATTTCCTTCTTATTTCTTTTATAATTTTCTCCTTTTGTTTTATTATTATTAAATATTTTTCTATAATGTTTATTTTGATTATATCATTTTTTATATTTTAAGTTTGAAGGTTTAAAACATGTCTCATTCTTTTTTCTTCTAAATGGAGCTGTTATCTTTTCAAATCCATATTGTTCACAAAAAACTTCTAACTCTAACTTTTCTTGTTTTCTATCTAAATACATCTTTTTTTTTCATTTTCATCTCATTATATAATCTTTAATCCTATTGTATTTATGACATTTATTATATATCAATAAGTCATAAGACTATATTTTATTAACCCTCATTGTTTGTGTGTTATTTCAACTTTAACTCTATTAGCAAATAATTTTGGTAATTTTGATATAAATCTTTCTTTCCAGAAATTAGAATTCCCATTCTGTCTTTGAAATACATTAGAAATAAAATTATCTTTATACTATCTAAAATCTGCTAGTGTTGGATATCTTAAATTTATTAATTGTTTTAAATACCTTGCTTGTACCCCTATAAGTTCTCCAACAAAAGATTTTATTATTGCATATTAATTGAGCTATATTGGCTAAATATGCTTCTTCTTATTCTAGAGGATTGATTTTAACATTTCTATGTGTTCTTATTTCTTCCTTTTTTGTTCCAGTGAGAATATTTTACCACCATCCTTTAAAGCTTTCGGTAAATTGTCATTATTATTTTCTATTCTATATGCTGCTACTGCCATCATCTTCTCTTGAGCTAAATTCATTATTTCATATTCACTTAATCCATCTAAATTCCATTCATATATAGACCTACCATTATAATGAGATGTAGCCAATAATAGAATTTCTTTTGTCAAACTATAAGTCTAGTAGTGTTAGTCTCGAGTAATAGTTCTTCTTTGTATATCTATAATTATTGTTATTTCTCTTAATTTTATTTATTGTTATTTGTTCTGTGTCTTTAAATTGTTGTTCTAATATAGTTATTGTAACATCCTACTTTTTCTAATTGGGCCTAGACCTCTTACTAAGTTAGAGGGACATGAGAAGGAGAGTAGAAAACTAAGAGAAAAGCAAAAAAAGAATGAGTTTCAGGGGTGTCTAAACAATGAAATGTCGAAAAAGTGAAAAACTAAGGATTTTAATAAAAAATTAATTAGAGAAAGTTAATGTTATTTTATACTATATATGAGTTAAATGAAGTATAAAGAATGTTTAGGAAGTATAAAATAGGTCAAAACATTGATGGCACAAAAAATGAAAAAGCCAATATCACAGTGTAGTTTTAAGTTGTTTTATGTCATTCAGAGCTCTTGTAGCCTAGGAAAGTTGGCTTAAGGGTTTTAAGACCTTTTAAATAAGAATATGGTGTTTGAATCTATGTAAAAAATGAGTTAGAGTATAGATATTTCAAAGTCTAAAGAAATAAAGGATAAAATGGTCATTTTTTGTCAAAAAGTCAACACCTAATGCTTTCTTTTTTTAATGTGCACGTTATACCCATATTTCCACCACCTCAATTCTGAAACTCTAGCATCTTGAAAGTTTCTAATGGCATTCATGGTAGAGAGAAGAAAGAGAAAGAAAAAGTCAAGCTAAATGGGTAAGTTTTCGTACTCTTTTTGTATAGCTCTAGTTATGAAAATGATTCCTTTCTTCAAGAGCTTTAATGATGGTTTTAAATTCTATATTAGAGGTATTTAAGCTGCCATCAAAGGAGAAGAAAGTGTTTTTTTCAAAAAATCAATTGGTGGAAAATGTAAAACACTAAATGAGCTTCAAAACAAGGTATAATATGATATGTTGGAAGCTATTATTTCAAGGATTTCTCTCCTTCTTCATCACATGTAGAGATAGAAAATATATCTCTCTCTACATCCTATTACATGTAATTAAACATATAGAGCATGTAGAATTCTTTTAGGCTTTGGAAATGAAAAGAAATTGCCAAAGGAAGCAAGAAAACTCCATATGGCACTATATATACCTGGTTTTAGCTACCCCATAGGAAATGACACTAGATGAGCTTGTTTTTAAGTTCTAATGCATTTAGAGGTCTTTTAAGGAATTACAAAGGCTAAAGGAATTATCGGTTCGAACTATAAAGGCTAATTGTAAAAGTTAAAATTTTTAGGTGTTTAAAAAAAATTAATTCAAATAAATGGCTATGTTAGTGTTTAGCATTATATTTGAGCATTCTAGTGAGCTTAATGGAAGCATAAAAAGTTATCTAGGATATTAAAATGAGGTCTTGAGGTATATGAGTGAGTTTAGCAAAAATGGCTCAAGTCACAAAATACGTTAAAGTGAAAAATGACCAAATAAATAGTAAAATGCCAATTTTAGGCTTAAAATAAGAATTTAGAAAGCTTGAGTTGCTTAGGAAAAATTGCCGAGGAAAAACCCTATATCAGGGGCTAAGAAAAGGGAAAGTGAGAAAGATTAACTAGGCAAGCAAGTAAAAGAAGTTTCAAGCTCTAAATGCAAAGTTATGTGAGCCTTAGAAAAATAGTCATTTAGTTAAAGAAGAAAAGAATCCTTTAATGCTTTTAAAAGTGTTGGTATGCATCAAAAGTAGCATAATATTGCATATAACCACCCTATAATGGCTTTGGCATTGATATTAGAGTTGATATGGTATTATAAGTCATCAATGTAGTAAAGGGTTGTAGTGTTAGTGCCTACCTAGGAAAGGAAAAAGTAGCACCTATAGCATTGGGGATGGACTCCTATTAGGTAGCATTTTTCTCCTTCCTTTCATGCTTTTGACTGCCTAAGTGCTTTGGTTGTATGTATGATGTGTTTGCTTGATGTTCGAATGAGTTTTATGTGATTTTATGAGTTCTAGCCTAGTAAGCGAAGCTTATTTGATGTTGCCTAAGAAAAGAGGGCTAGGGAATTGAGCATAGTAGTTGTAATACCTTAACCTCTTAGTTATTATACCATGGTCTCATTATCCATCTCAAGACATTTCATATGGATTGGAGCACAACTGCACGAAACCATACACCTCACATGAAAAGGACAATAAATTTAATAGTATTAATTATAGTACGTAAGATCTTATTTCTTTATTTTATGCCCTATAGATTATATGAACTCATCAATATCATTTTCTATTCATAACATATCTATACAAGTCATAACCACCACCAAATATCTCAAGAACCTCAAGTTTTAGGCTACATGTCACAAAATCAATGGTTTGCTCTCAGGTTCAGATTCTAGCTTTCTAATACAAATTTAAAAAATTTATAACTAATTTTAAAAAAATTAAAATCAAACAAACCATACCATTCTGGAAAGATGTGGCTAATTTTGAATAAAAATAATTCTAGACCAATGTCATGGCCTTAAACCCACAAAATTAATGGAACATTAACTTAGGTTAGACTGCATTACTAATACTATCATGTAATTTCAAAAATTCATTTCTCCTTCCAAAAAGCTCCAAATGAGGTAATCTTGGTTGACTATGGAAAGCTTATGATGTCTAGTATATGCTTGTAACATTTTATGAGTATTGGACTTCATTTGACCCATGTGTAACACAAAGAAGCAAACTGACCAAGTAAACAGTAGCCATACCATTTATGCATAATTTTCTCAACTTTGAAAAATCATAATAAATATCTATAGCTCTAAATTGAGTTCTCTTTAGCTTTGTGAAAAGCTCTAGATGAGACTTATTTGTTGGCCAAATTTCATGAAAAAAATCACTCATTTGGTTAGACTTTGGTTCAACTCTCCATTTGTCAAGTTTGAAGTTTCAAATGGCACCTCAAGACACCAAATGCTCTTTTTGACTTTCCACAACCACTTGGGAAAGTTTAAAAGCATAAATACAATATATAAATGTATGCCAAATGATCCCAATCATCACAAAGCTCAATCTCACCTTACCACTTGCATACATACACATGTACACCATATCACATAAGGGCAAATGAGTGGCAAAACTCATATTCTCATTTATCTAGCTTCCATATTGGTGCCTACACTATTTATACATACATTAGAACTTGTTTAAAGGTTTACATCATATATATAACTCGTGATTACATATTTTGACATTAAAATACAATTACAAGGCTCATTTCCCTATCCTTTTATCAAAGTCTTGCCTTTCATGGTTGTTGGTTACCATTTCTTGGTTCTCTTAGTTCACCTAGACATGGTTAGGCATATGTGGGGGAAGTGTGGGATTCAAAGAATCCCAATAACTTTTAACCCTTTCAAACATACACAATGGATGCATAAACAAGTCAAAGAATGCATGTATGACATTCAAGCAACTAGTGAGCACACATATATCATTTTCCTTGTCACATAAACTCATACATAGCAAACATAAGCTCTCAAAGGCATTGGTTTAGCCTCACCCATCTTTCTTGGGGCTTTTGGGAAACTTACCTTGTACTATAGTTCACTTATGGCTCCATTCAAGACCTAAAGAAGGAACTATAATAATTCTTGATTTGGGACCCATTTTCTCTCTTAATTTATGACTCTTGACTTTATTTGGACTCCTAGAGCCATCACACAATTATTTTGAGGAGTCTAACTAGGAGTTATTTCATTATGCCATATTATGGAGCCTACACCTCCAACTCTTAATCTATGATTTCTAAAATTTTTCTAAGGCTTCCTTTCATACTCTTCCATCATATATAGTCCTAATCTAAGCTTAGAAAAATTTACAACACTCCCTAGGTCCTTCATCTATGCTTGGCCGAGACCTACGTTTCATTTTGGACCCATGGAGTTTTTTTTTTGTTTCTTTGAAAGAATAGGCAGTTGGGAAGCTTCCTAGGTAGTTGGCCGAGACCTACGTTTCATTTTGGACCCTTGGAGAAAATCATATTTCATCATGTGTTCAAAGATTTCTAACTTTGCTATCTTGAATTTTAATGGTTTTCCTTTAGGTTTCTTTGCATTTACTAGCTTCCCATTGTCTAAAATCTAAGTTTCATGCTTGTTATTGATCAGAATTCACTCCCTCTTACAAGTTCTCAAGGTGGCTAAACCAAGTACAAAAGAAGTAAGGAGGAGAAAGCAACAAAAGCAAAGATATTTACCTTAGTTCCTTGGCTTCTTCAAAGGCTCTTTCACTTGGTATAGGCTTCTCTTTCAAAGTCTAACCTTTTCCCTTTGAATCACACCCAAAACAGACCCATATCAATAGCCAAAACCATGGAAAGAAAGGTGGGAAGGAGGAGAACAATATTAAGGAAAGAAGAAGCTTAAAATTTTAAGTTTTTCCTTAACTTTTTCCTTGAGTTTTCCTCTTCTTCTTATCCTCTCTAGGTGTGCCCTCCTACCTCATCTCTCTCTCTATTTTGGGTAGAACAAAGTTAGTTAGAAGGAGGAGCAAAGGGGGACACCACTTTATAAGAAAGGAATTCTCAAATTTGTTCTTGAAAAATGCCATTTGTGTCTCTTATCTTGGCTAGTTCATTTTAAGCTCATTTTAGTTCCTTTTCGAGAACTGTCTTTTTCATCATAAAATTTAGGTCATTTAATTTATAAAATGGCTTTGGAATCACTTAAATTGGATTAAAAACTTTCCCAAATGAAAATATTAAAGTTCGAGTCAACTGACGTTCAAAAATATATACCGAAGGAGTTTTAACTATCTTGGATATTCCTATGATTTTTAAGGCCTCGGAAAACCCTAGAAAGCTTGAATTTTTTATTTAAAAAGCTCTCCTGTGAGTTTTCCAAAAAGTGCTCATATATATGAAAATGTCATTATACTTTTGGCAATTTTATTAAACTACCTTGGCCTTGATTTTTAGGCATTTTAGACCTTGGATTCTCATTTTTTATTATTTAAAATTTTATTTGGCCTTAAATCTTTCAATTCAGGGGACTTACTTTTTGAACTAACTCATTTTGGTGTTTTTATGAAAAATTTGATGTTACATGTTAATTGTTGCTAGTTTCAATGGATGCACACTAGATGTTTGATGAAATGCCTAGGTGGGAAAGTTGACTTTTTCTAGGAGTGGAATTTAGATAAATTAAATATTCTATAATTATTTATATTTATATTTATATTTATTGTGAGTAAATTAATTTGGAAGCTTAATTGATTGTGTTGGTATGAAATGTGGAAGATAAAGTATTATATCAAGCATAGTGAGGCATGAACTAGGTGCTTAAAGTGAAATTGGACTAATTGAGATAAAACTTATACTTTATCTATTATTAATTGCTAGATTGGATTTGGTTTAAATTGTGCATATGATAGTTGTTAAGCTAGTAAACTCTAGGTGTTTGATATGAAGTCTAGTTGAAAATTTAACTTTTTCTAAAGGTATATTTTGGGTAAAGTTAAGATTCTATAATTCATAATTTATGTAATTAAATGGTTTAAATTAATAGAAGTGGTCTAAGTCTTCTTTTTGTTTGAAGTAATTGAAGATAAAGTGTGGATCAAAATAGAAGTAAGGCATTGAGTTATTGGGTGCTTGGGGACTATCGATTATTATTGTAAGTGGATTAAATAAGGTGGATTTAATTAATTAGAATATATTATATTGTAGATATATGGTATTAAATGCATTTTATTAATATATTGTAGATTGTTGACTTGATTAGTGTAGGCTTTGCTTAGAAGTGAGACTTTTGGACTTCTTTAACATAACTAGTATCCATAAATATAACTCTTTTACATTTCTTTTATCTTATAAGATTGTTTTATTGCAATGTTAATCTATCTTTCAAGTATTTGGGAAAGTTGAATTATTTTAATGGTGTTGTAACCCTTATGAAATGATGAGTTTGTATTGTGAAATGATGAACTATGTTCTTATATCATGAGATTGAAATATTCTTATACTAGGATCACTGATTGTTCACTTGATTTTTTTAGATGAATTGATTTTGCAATTGTTATAAGATATTTTCAAAACATATGCTTGTTTGTTGTCTTTAAGATAAAAAATTATGGATGATAACCCAAGAATGAATATTTACTTGATGGCTATGATTATGATCATGACATTGGACTAGATATTATTGATTATTAGTTTAGTGGGCTAGGTTATTGGATGAGGTGTGCACATGCTACACTTCAGTCAGGGATCACTTTTAGCTTAGGACTAGGCTTAAAGTCATAGATCTCTTTTGGTTTGAGATGGATGAATGAACGCTATAGTCAGCTCACATTACGACTACCACTAGATGGAAAGCAAGGGTTATAGTAGTGAAGTCCCACCTGCGAGTACTACTGGGCATATGGTTTTCTAAAGTAAAGTTTGTTTGTATAATTGATTTCTATCTAATGTTATTCCTTACTAATGACATACAAAAATGGTTTGCCAAAATTACGGATTATTATAGTTTATGAATATTTTAGAAAGGTATCCTTTTAGCATACTTAATTTTGCCTTTTGCTAATGATCTTTATTTAAAGTAAAAGAATTACATTTATGGCTTAGAATACTATTTTGGAACTCACTAACTACTGGGATTTCATCTAACATTTTCTTAATGCATTTTCAAGACGAAGAGTTATGGTTGACAAAGAAAAGCCACACAATGAGTACTTAGCCAGATTAGTCTAGTAAATATGGTAGTAGGATCTCTGATGTAATAAGAGATTTTGATACTTAAGATGGTTTTTAGTACTATCTTCATTTTCAGATGAGTTTTATTTTGAGATCGTTTATAGATGCTTTTATATTTTATATAGATTATATATTGCAGTTATAATATGGATTATTCATTTTAGCTTCCATTGTTGATAGATGTAGATTATGTTACTAGAAATGGTATTATTTTACATATGGAAGTTCTAAGTGTTATAGGTTCACTATAGTATATATAGATGATGTTTTAGTATTTTTGAATTCAATTAAACAATACTTTAAACATCTACAAGCATTTTATCAAATAATAATAATAAATGGATTAGTGGTTTTAGCCACAAAAATGAAACTATTTCAAACAAAGATGAAATTGTTAGGGTTAGAAATCTATTAAGGATTTATAACCCCAACAAGATAAAAACCAATTACAAATCAGATTAAAGATAAAGACCAATTACAAAGAGTTTTAAGATGTTTACATTACGTTGCAAAATTCATACCAAACCTTAGAATAAAAGTAAAAGCTTTCTTTCAAAGATCAAAGAAAAATCCAATTGATTGGAATTTTAAGATGACAACCATAGTCCAAGAAGTCAAATAGCAAGTAAGAAATTTACCCTATTTACGTATACTTGACCATAAAGCCTTTAAGATAGTAGTGACAGATGCATCAGATATAAGATTTGGGAGGAAAAGAATAGATAATAAGATATCATTCGGGAGTATGGATAGACACCAAATAAAAATATTCCAACATTTATAAAGAAATATTATCAATTGTTTTGTGTATTTCAAAATTTCAAGGTATTTTGATAAGTTAAAATTTTCTGTTGAGAATAAATTGCAAAGTAGCTAAAGATGTTAAAAATTTAGTTTCAAAAAACATTTTTGCAAGATGGTAGGCCATTCTACCTTACTTTGATTTTGAAATTGAATTTATAGCAAGGAAAAATAATTCTTTGCTCTAATTTTCTCACTAGAGAATTTTTACAGGCAAACTCCTTTTCCAATAATATTTTTATATGAGCTCCATTAAAGGAGGCTCTTCCTCTCAAGGGGGGAGAGGAGGTAGGGGAACAACCATAGCCATATAACTAGTTACACCTAATAAAGCCACAACCAAAATTTTAAAGCTATCACATTATACTACATCTTTTTCACAAACACCATCTTCCCCTAAAAGCTAAACACAAACCTTTAAACAATCACTAGCCAAAACCCTAACTGCAAAAGAAGAACCATAGTATGTAACAAAAGAATATGTTGTTCATGTTTGCCCTTTAGAACCTAAAGAATATAGGAGTAATATCCAAGAAGCCATCAAAGCAGCATTTCGTGAAAGGTTATCTAAAGAATCATGGAATTTCATTCCCTATGATTTTAAGAGAGATTGTAGGTATTATCAACTAATCGTGATTGATTCAAATTCAACCTTGATTAGCTATCAAAAAGATTTTGCAAGTAGAGAATATTCACATATAAAAATAAATAGGGTTTTCTTATATAGCTCTTGGAAATAGTCACCTTTCATAATAACGAAATTTTTAGTTAATTATCATAGGTTAACTTATAATTATTATGATTATAGGGAAGCTTAGTACAATGTCTTTTATTATATAAATTATGGACACTCATAGTTTATATGGTTCAACAAAGATTGTCCAAATGATTTTCTAAATTAATTCCTGTAATGGTTCCATGTATTTAGGCCTATACAGCAAATTTTCTTGGCAACAGTAGAGGTAAGTTTATAAAGCGTTTAAAATAGCCATTGATTATAAAGAAATAGAAAAAGCCATTTTATTTCTTTCACCATTTCAAAATTCCTTAGCTTATAAGCTAGACATTCACAATTTTAATAGGGGTTCATATTGTAACATCTGAGTTTTGGTAGAAACGAGGACTTAAGGTTTCATAATGTTTTTAAGTCTCCTCGCTATAGTTAGGATACCTTTTTGCTATAGCTAAGGTGTTAGTTTGCTACAGTGAAGATGCCAATTTGCTATAGCGAGTTCTTGGCCCATATAAAATCCAAGGAAGTTCTTGCAATAGTGTAGCTATGGCAAGAATAGTCAGGAATCTTTAGCAATAGCGAGTTGTCTCTTACTAGAAACCTATTTAAGAAAATACCAATGAGAAATTTTTAAATAGAAAGATTGAGTTGCCCAAGGTTCTCAGAAGCTCTAAAAATTATAGGAACCTTAGAATGGTTTAAACTCCCTCTGGTGTATGTTTTTGAACGTCAGTTGATCCAAACTTTTACTGTTTTATTTGGGAAGATTTTAAATCCAAATTGAGTGATTCTAAAGCCATTTTATAAGATAGAAGACCTAAATTTTATGATAAAAAATATGATTCTAAAAAAGGAGCTAAAATGAGCCTCAAATGAATTAACTAAAAGTCAAGACGTAAATGTCATTTTTAATGACCAATTTTTTCATTTTATTCCTTGTAAGAGGCGTCCCCCTTTTGCTCCCCATTCTAACCGACTTTGTTTTGTTGAAAAGAGAGAGAGGCCATAGGAGAGAGATGCACAAAGAGAGCTCAAGGAAGAGGAGAAAGAAGCAAGGAAAAGGTATGAAAAACTAAGGATTTTCATGGCTCTTCCTTCTTTTATGTTGTTCTCCTTCTCTTAAGCTTTCTTCCTATGGTTTTGCTTATTCATTTGGGTCTGTTTTGAGCTTGGTTCAGAGGGGAAAGATTAGACTTTAGAAGATGAGGCTATACCAAAGGAATAAGCTCTTGGAGAAGCAAGAGAATCAAGGTAGATATCTATATATCTTTGCTTCTTATGTGGGCTGGTTTAGCCAACTTGAGAACTAGGAAAGGGAAGGAATTTCTGACTTAGAGCAAGCAAGAATCCTATGATTTAGAGTGTGAGGACCTAGAAAATGTAAAGAAAGTGGAAGAAAAACCATTGAATTTTAAGATAGCAAAGTTAGGGGTTCTTGAACATCTTACAAAATCTATTTTGATTCAAGAATTTCCTAGCATATGTAAGTATTTTTTTGAGTTTCTAAGACCCCTAAGAAGCCTCCCAAGTGCCTTTTCCATCAAGAAAAATTTGCAAACTCCATAGGTCCCATTTTCCTCTATTGTTTCGGCCAAGCATGGTTGATAAGGCTAGGGAGTGTTTTAATTTGTTTTAAACTTGGTTTGGAACTATATGTGATGGAAGAAGATGAGAGGAAGCCTTAAAAAAGATTTAGAAGTCATATTTTGAGAGTTAGAGGTATAGATTCTATAATATGACCTATAGAAGCAACATGTATTTAGGCTCTTACAAATGAGTGTGTGATGGCTCTAAGGATTCCAAATGGAGTCAAGAGGCCTAGATATAAGAAAAGAATAGAGCCAAGAGTTTGAATTATGGTAATTGCTTCATTAGGCCTTTTATGGAACAAAAATGGAACCATATACTAAAGTATGCTTCTTTAATGTGTGTGTGATGCCATGGCTTGCTTCAAGAGTGTGATTGGATGCTACCTATTGTGTCTAAGCCAAAGAAATCAAGTTCCATCTATTTGTGGGTATGAGACTGAAAAGGGAAGAGAGTGATCAAGAGGGAAGCTTGTGTTGGATTGCAATATAACTCTTCACTCCTTCTTACTTGCATTCTTGGATATGTAATTGTCATTGTATATTTGTATATGCATTTGCATGATGAGACATGCCATTTGATGTTGCCTTATTACATTGGTACCAATATGTTTCTTGGATTATGTTTTGGTGTGAAATTTGCTCTTAAGGGTGAGGTGGTGCCAAAAGTCCCTTGAAATAGATGAGGTGAAGCCAAAAGTCCCTTCAAATAGATGAGTGAGGTCGAGTCAAAAGTCTTTAGATTAAGGGTGAAGCTAATCCAAAAGTCCCAAAAATAGGGTGAGACTAGACCAAGAGTTCCTAGAGCTTATTCTTGGCTTTGATATGTTTTCATGGCATGTAAATTATGTGTTGAATTATTCTTAATGGTGTTGGATGTCTACTTGTATGCTTTGACATGTTCATATATCTTGATTGCTCACTTGAATGAGTATATGAGCTATTGAAAATTTTTGAATCTCATCTCCTTCCCTCTCCCATCTTAACATGTCTAGGTAAAGCACAAAAAGCCAAAAGTGGAAGCCAAGGCATTTAATAGACTATACTTTACCATTAATGTAATTTTTGATGTAAAGAGATGTCAAAGTTTATATGTATATGTTATTTTTTAGATGTAAATGTTTGAGCAAATGTAAAAGTAGGTATATGTAATGTGTAAACCCAAAATTGGAACCAAATCAATGAGAATGTGTGTTTTAGGTATTTGAAGGACCAGTCTTAAATGTGTATTCTTGCATGTGGCATAGTGAGATTGTGATGCATGGTAGTTTTTACCATTTGAAAAACTTGTACATGCTATGTTTATGCTTTAAAACTTGCCCAAGAGGTAGTAGAGAAGTTAGGAAGCCATTTTGACCAACTTTGACCTTTATATGGTACCAAATTTGCCATATTTGTAAACTATGTCAAGATCTAACCAAATGAGTTCCTCTTGGCCTAAAATTTGTCATGTATATAGGTCTTATCTAGAGTTTTTTGGAAAGCTAAACTACATATTATTTGGAGCTCTAGAGAATTTTTAGGGAATTTTCAAAGTTGGCAAATGTTGACAAAATTAGCATTGTTATTAAGCAAATGGACAGATCATTTGCCTCTGTTACTCATAAGTCAAATATTGTCCAATAGCTATGAAATTTTATAGGCATATACTAGACATGATAAGTTTTCTGTCGCACTTAAGAACACCTCATTTGAATTTATATAGAGAGAGAAATGAATTTTTGAAGTTCTAGATCAGTATTAGGGGTGCAGCTAGACCTCTGTTACTCTTCCATAGGGTTTTGTGCCCACGTTGCTTCTATTTTAGTATAGACTTATTTTTTCCCTCAAGTTAACATTCATAGATTTCCAAAATGGTATGGTTTTCTAGGTTTTGATTTTTTTTAAGATTTAGTTATGAATTTTTGAAGTTCACATCAATAACTTGTGATAGCAAACATGGGCAGCCAAACCTTTTAAGTTTTTCTGATGTCAATCGTGGTCCAACTGGGGTTTTCATGGCTTAGAATGATTTTTAAATTTTGACATCTAGAGCTTTCCAAAAAGCTATCATTTGCTTAACTTTGAGTTTTCTAGAATTAATTATGATTTTCCAAAATTAGTACCAAAAACTTGAATTTTGGACTCATAATTAACTTGTAATTTTTCTGGTTTTTGGTTCCAAATCTATAGTTTATGGATTATTTTATGATATGTATGAATTAAATAGATGAAGCATGAGTAGATAATGATGTTGGTGTGTTTATATAGCTTACGTAGCATGAAATAAAAATTTTGGTCCTTACACAATGCAATAAAATGCTAGTATTTTTATCCCTTTTCTTAGAAATTCTAGGGAATCAAGCATGAATACGAGTCTAATGAGGCTAATGCATTATGGTATTACACATATCCATGCTTTTCACTTAGTTATTTAGCCAAAAGATTCATAGTGAAATGATAGAAGAAATACAATAAAAAATTTATAAATATAAAGTAAATTAACAATTAGATCAAATCCAATATAGTAAAAATCAAAGTTATATATCCATCCCCATTTTTAGCTAATAAAAGCAAGATTATGGCAAACTTAGCAACTATATAGGATCCCACTATCACGATTCCAAAATGAGAGGGAATAACCAGCATAGGGAAACCACATGAGATTTCCTACCTGTAAGCCTGAGTTGTTATAATCTACTAATTCAATGGTCCTTGGAAAAATTATACACAAGGTAATAGCACAATAATTATAATCCCCACTTCATTTGATATTTAAATCAATGTTCTTAGCTTTTTATAGAAATTTTGGCAAAGTGTCCCCTATAAATAGGACATCCCAAATTTCTACAAACAGCCAGAAAACTAACAAATACAACATGGGAGAGCTTTGCTTTCCATAACCAGCTATCATAGTATCAAAGAATCAAAAGTAAAAGAGGAGATTATAGTCTATATCAAAGGGAGCTAAGTCTAGAGTACAATACAATATTAACTTAAACTTTCTTTACTACAACACAAAAATGTCCTTGCAGTTCAAAACGAGGCTCACCACCACAACGCCTCTAAACCTAAGATGAGGGAGGCGAGCAGATTCAATCGCACTATTTGAAAAAAATTAAAGTTAAAAGAATGGTTGAAAGCTCAATGAATAGATAATATATTACTGGAATAAAAGCTACAAGACTATAACTCAAATAGAAGCCAAGAAAAAAAAATAGAAATCAATTAATAAGATCAAACAACAAGTTTACCTATTTATGATTGTCTTAAGAGACTAAATCCTTAAACTGGTGGTTACAGGGGAGGGAAGGCTAGGATTTTATCATGATGTTGGCGGCTATGTCTCGTTGATAGCTCCTTACCCTCTCGAGGTAGCTACATTTAATGGGTAGCCCTTTCCTACCTATTTCTACATATCATGATTCGCATAAATTTCTAAGGGCAGGTACATCACTTTGGTAGCTCCTTACCCTTTCAAAGGCGGCTACACCTAACGAGCAGCTCCTTTTCCCCACCCAAGCTTCCCTCTCTCTTATCCAGGTGTACTTAGACCATTTAATCACACACCCATCTATGAACTCTTGTCAAATGCTTTTATTTCACTATCGGGTCTAAGCAACTTGTACCTAAATTGAGTTACATGCAAATAATTAGTGATGATAAGGTTCTTATACTACGATTAGTTAAGGGTTTGATTTGAGTAAGAAAAATAGAATGCTGTTCATGTTGATAAACAAACCAAAAATCAATGAATTTAAATGTTCTAATAACCAATCTTGTATATTAGAACATACAATAAAATAAAATGTATTATCCATATTTATATACTCATACATGTATATCTATATATATATACTCATGTATTATTATTTTTATTTATTTATTTTTCTCTTATATATTTATCTATAAAAATATGTACATATGGCCATATCCAAGTATATATATCTACATATACATATATTATATTGTTCCTCAACTTGATCTGAAAGTTTTTGCTACAATAATGATAAAATCAAGCTTAAATTGTTTAAATAAAAACTTGTTACCATAATCATAGGCTTCCAGGAGATGTAGGAAACCAATAACCAATGTGTAATCTATTATCTACTCACCAAAGATACTAATTACTACCGCAATGCTTGTTCCACTTTCCAAGACTAATGCCCTTCACAATTAATATAAGTAGAGCTCTTATCCATGTTCATAATTCACCGAATCATTACTTAGGCTCAAATGAACAATTCTTAACATTAATCTCATTTAAAAATCACAAACTAATTAATAGTTTTACTCTTAAGCCTTATCCTTTATTTGTTGATCAACCTATGAACTAAAGTTGCTTCATTTAACTACTAATCTAAAATCTAAAATCTAAACTCAAAAATTACCTCAAGGAACTAAGAATTGAAGATTGGCATACTTGTGACCCAACTGGGAACTTCCCTTCAAAAACCCCAATTTTTCCTTGAGCTATATTCTGCTTACACTCACAAGAGGAGAAGAAACAACCTTATGTAATACCCGTTTATTCTAAAACACCTTAAACTAAGGGAATTATCAAAGGAAGTCTCCTAAATAGAGAGAGTTGAGGCTAAATAAAATTAGGATAATAATTTTGAAAATAAAAAATGAGGATCCAATGCTTAAGATGCCCAAAAACTATAGCTACAGTAGTTTAATAAAATTGCCAAAAATATAATAGTATTTTCGTAAATATAGGTACTTTTTTAGAAAACTCAAAGAAGATATTTTTAAACAAAAATTTTAAAATTTTCAAGATTCTCAAAGGCTCTAAAAACCATGGGAATCTCTAAAATGATTTAAACCTCTCTAATTTACATTTTAGAGTGTTGGTTAACTCGAACCTTGACTGGTTTGTTTGAAAAGGTTTTTAATCTAATTTAAGTGAAACCAAAAGTATTTTATAAATTAGACGACCTAAATTTTATGATGGAAGAGATAGTTCTCAAAAAAGAGTTGAAATGAGCTCAAACAGAGAAAACTAAGTTTAGGGACATAGTTGAAATTATGGAATTATTATAATTAGGCCATTTATTAATTTTGAACGTCCAGAACTCTTCCCCATCTCTTGACTAACTTTTGGCTGGTTGAAAATAGAACCAAAGGCTTTTTCAAGTGGTGCACAAAGAGGGAGCAAAGGGAGGAGAAAGGAAGTCTTGAAAGTATAAGATTTAGCTACTTTTTCTTACTCCTTGCTTTATTAAACTCCTTCGTCTCTTCTTCCTCTTCCTTCTCATGGTTTTAGTGATTAATTTGGTGCTGATATGTGGTTGGTTTAAGAGAGGGAAGAGAGGGTTTGGAAGTGCTCTTGGGGGTATAAAAAAGTGCTTTTAGAAGGCTTGTAAATAAGGAAAGAAACCATAGGTATCTTTCTTCTTTTTGGTTCTTCTTCTTCTCCATAATTTCAACCAAAATAAGGGGAATATTTTAGGGACCTAATTCTAATCTAAACTTGATAGCAAATGAGGTTTTGAGGTAAGAGGAACCATATGGAGTAATTAAAACTAAAAAAGAACCTATAAATAATAAGATAGAAAATCTAGGGATTTAATTGTTCCTAGGAAGGATTGAAGCTTTCTAATGTTAATTTAGCTTGTATGAGAGTATGTTTGAGTTCTTAAGACATCTAGGAAGTCTTCCAATTACCTACTCCCTAAAGAAAATGAAACAAACTCCATGGGTGCCAAATCAAGAGCATGTCTCGAAAGGGACTAAATATGATAAATGAACATCAAAGGAAGCCTTAGAATAAATTTAGAAACCTTAGTTTGTGAGATAGAGGAGTAAGCTCTATAATGAGACA
This sequence comes from Erythrophleum ivorense, assembly GCA_026724425.1. NCBI lineage: Eukaryota > Viridiplantae > Streptophyta > Magnoliopsida > Fabales > Fabaceae > Erythrophleum > Erythrophleum ivorense. The sequence goes on along the minus strand of JAIUCV010000002.1, from coordinate 30,898,964 downwards.
TAAAGAAGCAACTTATATCTAAGCTCCTTAAAATGAATTGGTGATGACTCCAAAGAGTCTAAATGGGGTTAAGAAGCTTAGATTGAATGAGAAATGGGAGCCAAGTTTATGAATTTTAACAGTTGCTTCATTATGTCTTGTATGGAAACATAATGAAGTCATATGAGAAAGTAGCTTTACATAAAATGTGTGTGATGCTAGAGCTTGCTTCAATGATGTAATTGTATCCCATTTGATGTGTCTAGGCCAAAAGAATCAAGCTCCACCTAGTTACAAGTGTTTGCCCAAGAGAGGAGAAGAATGATCAAAGAGAAAAGTATGTGCTCTTGCTTCAAGGTAACTCTTTAACCTTTCTCTCATGCATTGCTTGGATGATCTCTTATTTTTGAGTACTTGTGTGTATGTTTGAGCCATAGATATGTTTCTAACTACTGCTTACTTGCTATGGTACCATTGTGTTCCTTGAAAAGTGTTTATATATGTAATATAGCTTGAATGAGTATGGTTAAGTCAAAAGTTCCTTAGCATAGGTAAGGATGAGCCAAAAGTCTCTAGGATTAGGTGAGACAAAGCCAAAAGTCTCAAGAAGAGTGAGACTAAGTCAAAAGTCCCTTGAAAGTGGCTGAAACAAATCCAAAAGTCCCAAAAAAATGGGTGAGGCTAGACTAATATCTTTGAGAGCTTATGTATGACATGCATGAGTTTCTATGATAAAGAAAATAGTTTATGTATGTTCACTAGTCGCTTAAATATCATGCATGCTTTCTTTGACATATATATGTATCCATTATGTATGTTTGAAAGAGAAAAGAACTATTGAGATTCTTAGAATCTTACTTTTTCCCCTCATATGTCTAACCATGTCTAGATGAGCCAAGTGGGCCAAGAAATGCAGGTCAACCGCCTTGAAGAACAAGGCTTTGACAAAGGATTAGATATTTAGCCATTTTGATGACATATTGATGTCAAAATATGTAACCACATGATGTATATATGATGTAAACCCTTAAACATGTTCAAATATATGAAATGATGATGTATGCATTCATTTTGGAACCAAATGAATGAATACATAAGTTTTTGTCACCTATGAGCCTTTATGTGCATATGTATAATTGCAAGTGGCATGAGCTCCATGATGATGTGAACCATTTGACATGTTTCTATAGATTATAATTATGCTTTTAGACTTGCTTAAGTGGTTGTGGAAAGATGAGAAGAGCATTTAGTGCTTTGTTATTTTATTTTGGACTTGGAAATTGACTAATTTTTTAGCTGAACCTAAGTTTGACCAAATGGATGAGTTTTTGCATAAAATTTGAAAGTAGGTCTCATCTAGAGATTTCCATAGAGTTAAAGAACACTTAATTTGGAGTTTTAAAGAATTTATTATGATTTTTCAAAATTAGCCAAATTATGTAGACCTAGTATGTGTACTATTCATATGGTCAGTTTGCTTCTCTATGTCACACGTGAGACAAATGAAATCTAATACTCATGAAATTTTATAAGCATAAACTAGACATCATAAGCTTTCCATAGTCACCAAGATCACCCCATTTGGAGCTAGAGGGAGAACTAAATTTTTAAAGTTTCAGGTCTTGGAGCTATCTGAGAAATGACTTAAAGTACTATTTTATTGCTTTTCATGGGTTAAATGCTTCTATCTTCATTTGGAACTATTTTTAGCCATTAGTTAACATCCAAAGCTTTCCATAAAACTATCATATACATGATTTCAATTTTTCTAGAATTAATTATGAATTTTCAAAATTCATATTAAAAACTTGTGACAACAAACCCAAGAGCAATTCTGGTTGTTCTTGAATTTTGGTTCCAAATCCGTGGTATATGAGACAAGTTGTGATGTTTATGATATGATTGGATATGTTATGGATGAAAATGATATTGATGAGTTTTCATGGTCCCTAAAGTCATGAATCATGTATATGGTTTCCCAATTACACAATTATCCATGCATCAAAGTACATGCTTTCTTGCAAATATGTTCCAATATGCATGAGTTATGTTGAGATAGCCTATGTGATAATTGTGCAAGGGCTAAAAGGTTAAGGTGTTACACCTTCCAAGCTTCATTAGAGATGGAATGAAATAAATTAGGAAGAAGAAGCAAAAGCCTAGGAATTATCCAACAAATAGTGAAGAAAAATAAGGGTAGAACAGTGGGAAGATTATCGCAAGCGGTGGTGCGATGCAACCTCCTCCTCAGACCTTCTTATAGTGGTCTGGCTAGTAGGGAGGCTTGGGATCTATCACGCGTCATCGATGATAACCAAAGAACAAAGAACGAATGGTAATGATGAGGGGAAATGATGCACAAGCTAGAGAAGAAGAAGTTGGGTCTATCATAGAGAAAGGGACAGTAATATAGAGAAGAAGAAATGGAAATAAAGAAGAAGGGAGAAAAGAATATAATAAAAAAAATCCTATCTCTCCCTTTCTTTTAAAGGTTATTACATATCCATCCCCATTTTTAACTAATAAAAGTAAGATTATGGCAAAATTAACAACTATATAGGATCCCACAGACTTTGCCAAAAAGATGCAAGAAATAACTTCACAGATAGCTTCTTCCTTAAATGCAGAGTCATCTACTCAAGAGCCTGAAGAGTCACAAAATGAGGACAACAATTTTAGTCTTGATTTCAAATAGGAGTTTTGTTAAAGCTTTACAGTTGGAGCAATATTGTGGTACCAACATCCATAAAAGGATAGACAAGAGAGTATCTCTATGTAGACAAGTAGCATCCTAGTACAGTTAAAATAGTTAAGAGTTTGCTTTAAGGCCAATAATTTCTAAAAAGAAATAAAGGCAATCATATGATTGTACAAAAAGAATTTATAAGAAAAATGAAATGCAAATTGAGCTTAAATGTAGATGAAATGTACTATAAAGCCATATATATAAGGCCTTTTAGGTTTTTGTTATAAGGAGAGACATAACTTATACAAAATTTTTTTAGATAATCTTTTCCCTGCAACTTTCTTTAGGAGTAAGGTTTTGTAAAAGAAAGTCTTCAAGTTGTAATTTTTATAGTTATTTTCAATAAAGACTTTATTACAACTCTTTATCTTTTGTTTTTATAATTGTTTCGATTTTGATATAACTTTTGGGGATCTAATTGTTTATCTGTTAAAAGGACACTATTAGTACTTTTTCCTTATTTTGATTTATTTTCTCTTCTAGTTAATTGCTGACTTATTATGTGTAATATCTAATTTAAATAATTGTTTTGCTATTGTATTTTTTATATTCCTTTACTAAGCCATCTTGTAAAATTTTATTTTGAAACTAAATTTTTAACATTTTTTTTGTGAAACCTCTTTGGCTACTTTGCAATCTATTATTAACAAAAAAATTTTGATTTATTAAATCATCTTGAAAATTTGAAATACATAAAATGATTGATAATTTTTTTCTTCATAATGGAATATTTCAATTGGATGTATGTCCATACAAATAGATATCTAATCCATTTTAATATATTTCTTAATGGCGTAAGTTTATTACTAATCTAGGTATTCCTTTCTTTATTTTTGCATGATTTTCTATGTAAAAGGCTAGGCAACTCCTAAACGTGATCACACATATTATTATGTATAAAATAATATGTATAATAGAATAATATTATACAATATATATCTATATCTATATCTATATGCATATATATAAATAAAATGATAATAATGAAATATAAATAGATTATTTATGATTGATACTTAAATTAATAAATTACAATTCAATAATCTACATTGTATATTTTTATATCATAAAATTTTATATTTTTATAAATAATAATAATAATAATAAAGTTATTAAATGAATTATTAATAATCTATACATTAATAATAATAATTTTTATTTTCATTTGTTTAAAATTTAATATTTTACTTTTAATAAAATTATGTATCATATATTTGATTAATATATTTAATTATATATATATGAATTAATTTATTAGAAAATTATTTAATATTCAATAATCAATATACATAATATAAATTAACATGTAACTATAATTCAAAATAAAAAAAATTAAGCTATCTTATGTAAAATTTATTATATTTTTATGAATTGATTTAAAATGAAATTCTCTATAATTTATAGTGAATTATTTTAAATCATAAATATTATTATATGTATAATTATAGTATTTGTAATATATATATATATAATATAAATCAATTATGTATAATTAATTATTAAATAAATTAATTAAATTTTATAATCTATATTGTATATTTTTATATTATAAAATTTTATATTTTTGTGATTAACAACAACAACAACAATAATGATGATGATAATAATAATAATAATAATAATAATAATAATAATAATAATAAATTTATTAAATTATTTGTCTATAAGCTCTAAATTAATAGTAATAATAATAAATTAAATTTTATATATTAATTAATTTTCTAAATAACTATTTAATATTTAATAATAATTATATGTAATATACATTATCTTACAATTATAATCTAAACTAAATAAATATTTCAAATATATTGTATCAAATTTATTATATATTTATTTTTTATTAATTAATTTCAATTTAGGTCTTTTATAATTTATACTAATTTTTTTAAATCACATATATTACTATATAAAAAATAATATCTACAATAATATCATATAATATTATATAAATGTATATAAATGAATAAAATGATAATAATGAAATACAAATATATTATGTATAATTACTCATTTTATTAATAAATTAGAATTCAATAATCTATATTGTATATTTTTTCATTATAAAATTTTGTATTTTTGTAAATAATAATAAATTTATTAAATGAAAAATTAATAATATATAAATTAATAATAATGATGATGATAATATTAAATTTAATTATTATTTAATTTAAATTCAATATTTTAATTTTGTGATATTATTTGTTATATATTTTATTAATATATTTAATTATATATATGTATTAAATTATTAAATAGTTATTTAATATTTTATATTAAATATACAATATACAAATTATCATATAATTATGATATAAAATAAATAAATATTTAATGTGTATTAAATATAATTTATTATATATTTATTATTTATTAAATAGTTAAAAATTTAACGTTTGGTAATTTATATTAAATCTTTTAAATCATAGGTGTTATTATATTTATAATTATATATTATATAATTGGTTTATAATATATATATATATATATATATTGTAACTACCACTTTCTTGTCGTTAATTTGAAAATTATCTTAGTGCCAATGAAGAAAATTATTAGCCTTCCAAATTTTTTTCTCTCTTTATAAATTTTAATGTTTTGTCATCTCATTTTATTTCTTCTTCATTTCTTAGCCTGTCAATTTTTTTTTTCTTTGTTTCTCTCTATATCAATGTTAAGATTTGGTTGTCTCATTTTATCTCTTTTTTGTTTCTAAGCATTTTTTTAATTGTTTACTTCTATTGGTTTCTTGTTTGTTGTCTTTGGTTGTATTGTCTAGATTTTTTTTATCTGTTTTGATTTTTTTTGTATTGTAAATTACTTGTATTTTTTTTAAATCTATACTTTTCTTCTTCTTCTTCTTCTTCTTCTTCTTTTTGTTGACTTTGTTTATTTCTTCTTTTTTATAAGTGATTATTTGAAACAATGATAAAGTAAAATTTCTCTTATTGCATTTTGAAATTTTTGGTATTTTGATCTAGTTTCTTTTCTGCTTCAAATGTGTTTTTCAAGTGTTTATATTTTTTTTCATGCTTTTTTATTTTTAATTAATTAATTAATTTCATTTCTTTTCTTTTGATTTGATTTGATTTTTGTTTTCTATTCAAATTTGTTTTGGTTCATGAAAGAGTCCAAAATTGATAAAATTTGTCGGAGAAGACCTCACACAACTCTGAAAAATTTGAAAGAGAAGAAGTGAAACCCATAAAATGCAAAAAGAGAAATGAAATGCAGACCAAAAATTTTAAAAATAATAAAAACAAGTTAAATATACCATAAATTATTATTAATTCTAAATAATCCTATTAGAAATGTTTAAAAAACTCTATATAAAACAAAATATTAATTATTATAATAAATAAATATATAATAAAAAGTTTTAAAAAGATACACTAAAATATATTATTAGTTATTAATACAATATACATTTTATAAATAACATTTAAACATATTTTAATTTATTAATTTTAAAAATTATTTTTCAAAATTATAATGGCTGTTAGAGATGAATTCTAACAGCACAGTGGTCAAACACGTGTCTAAAATTAATTCAGATAGCTCCATGTTATTGGAATTCCATTTCCGATAGTTACTAATTTCTTTTATAATTTTTTGTTAAAAATTTATTAATGTATACATTTTTATTAACTTTATTTATAAGTAAATAATTATGAATTAATTAAGTAATAAGTAAATAATCAACTAACTTAATTAGAATAATAATTATTAATTATTTTAAACATTTTTAATTTGATTTTTTTATTAATATTATATGTATATTAAAGAATTTTTATAATAAAATTTATATTTATTAATTTGATGTTATAGAATTAAAAGATGCAGGCTTGAAGAGGAGAGAGAAAAAGACAAAATTATAATAGATAAAACTATAGGAATGAAGTTGCCATAACTAAAATAATGATAGATTATGCGACAACTTGTTTTGGTAGGAAAATCACAATTTTTGACTATAAAAAATTGAAGAGACTCTCGTAGTGTACAAGGTTCAACATTGCAATTCTTTTATTGTCATTTTGAACATGTTAAAAGTTAGTAATTAGGTCATGCAAATATGTAGGTGCGATGGGTACTTTATTGGCTCAAGACTCTAAAAGGGCCAAAATAGCTTGATTCAGTTTATTAAGGTTCAAAGAGCTCCAAGCTACAAGACCATTTGATCAAATTACCACATTGTTAGCTTACCCTTAAGAAGAATATAAATAGAAAATCCTTTAGGGCTAGGGCATTTGTCCAATGTTTGCAAGGCCTAATTGTTCTACTTAGGCCAAAATTTTGATGATAACAAAACTAAAATTTTTGATATATGAAAAAGCCCAATTACAAGTTGGCTAATTAAATTTGGTCTCTTAGTTCGTCTAAATTTCATTAATATGCCAATCAATGAATTTCAACTATCTTCAACAATACAAATGGAAAAAGATACATTTGCACCAACTTCATTATCTCTCTTCGATAACTAACCATTTTGATTTAAGAAAAGAGTATATTATTTGTCTAACTTGTGAAGCAAGTATTAAAGAACATTAATGAAGATGAGACAAACACTTTGCACGACATGGTGTTGTTAACAAAGAAGATATAAATATTGAAGACATACATCCTCTATTTTAGTCCTACTCTTAATGTTCATTTATATAGAAAAAAGACAATGTTAATAATTGCTACAGGTTGGTGAAGAAGTACAGATGGATTGAAGGTTGAAAAGTAAGTATCAAGAAAAATTATTAGAAATCATATGAGTATTTAATAGTATTTAGTTCTTTAAGAACATTTTGAGTCTCCAGTTTATTAGCTTTCAAAGAAGCATTTCTTGAGCGATATTGATATCTCGTGTTAGGTTGTAAAAATTTCTCTTTTTAAACTTTGTTGTAACTCTTTAAGTATAAGAACAAGTTGAAGGTAAACTTGTATAAAATCCTAAGTAAGTAAGTTGAGGGTGAGCTTGTGAAATCCTTAGGCAAGTTAAGTTCAAGATCTATCTGTATTGTAACTTGTTGATTTAAGTGAAGAAAATCTCTTAATATTTAAGAGAATTGGATGAAGATCAAAGAGGCTGAACTAGGATAAGTTAACATGTGTTATCTTTGTCCTTAACCTTTTATTTATGTGTTTTTTTTTAAAATTAACTTCTAGTTTATGCTCAATTTATACTTTCTGTACTATTTTTCACTTGACCTTCTCACTCTCCCATCTAAGTGAGGAATATTTTACGAAAGTCTTACTCAACTTAGTTTAATGTCTTTTCAACTTTAACTTAACTTAAGTTTGCAATTATATTTCAATTCTTTTTCACCTTTTGCACTATTCACTTATTTACTTCTTCTAAGTGTGTTTATCATAAGGAACATTCAAGATCACAGTTAGCAAAATCCCACACATAGAGCTAAATTATAGCTAAGCTAAGCTTCCCATAAGTTTATCACTATCACATACAACCTTTAAGACTCTTACTTTTGTATTGTGTATACTTGAATAGGTTAACTCTCTCTCTCTCTCTCTCTTCAATCCTAAAACAGTAAGGATGTTAATAGATTCAGATATCTTAGGTCTTGGATGGTATTCATTATACAAAAAATTGCTATCCTTTGGATATCATATAAGGTACATGTATCAAAAATTGATATCCAATCAAACAATAAATGAATTTCAATATAGACATAAGATATTGTATATTTGTCTAATATGAATAAATCGATAAGGCATTCGATATCCGATAACTACCATCAATATATTATATATGCTGATAAAAATGTATATTATGAATAATGTAAAAAATGTTACATTGTATATAATAAACTATATTTGTTATTTTTCTAATTTTATTCTAATGTTATCATGCATCCTTTAAGAGATTAAAAAATATCAAAAAAGTTAAATATTAAAATTATCATATAAAATTATTTTTCAGGTGAATTTCAATATTGAATATTTTAGGAGTAGATATTAAAAGTGTACAATTTGTGTTGACTTTTGATAGTATTTGAATAGTTGATGTAACATTCGGTATCTCGTAAAAATATCAAAATGAGTTAGTTTGAAAAATAAGTCCTCTGAAATGAGAGATTCGATGCCAAATAAAATAAGAATAAAATTTAAAATAATAAAAAATAAGGATCCAAGGTCTAAGATACCTGAAAACCTAAGTCAAGGTAGTTTAATAAAATGGCTGAAAGCATAATGGCATTTTTGTAAATATGAGTATTTTTTTGAAAAACTCATAGAAGGACTTTTTAAATGAAAAATTTAAACTTTTCGGGGTTCTCGAAGTCCATAAAAACCATGGGAACTCCCAGGATAGTTAAAACCCCTATGGTGTATTTTTTTAGTATCAGTTGACCTGAATTTTGACCTTTTCATTTAGGAAGATTTTAAATCCAATTTGAGTGATTTTAAAGCCATTTTATAAATTTAAAAACCTAAATTTTATGATGGAAAAGACAGTTCTTGAAAAGGAGCTAAAATGAGTTTCAAATAAATTAGCCATGAAGCGGGACGTAAAGGAAATTTTTAATCAACAATTGCCTTTCCATTTGAGTTATATAAGATGTCCCACTTCCTCTCCCATCTAACTGCCTTTTTGTTCTACCCAAACCAAAGGAAGAGACTAGGGAGAGAGACGCACCAAAGGAGAAGAAAAAAAGGAAGGAAAAATAAGATAAGGTATGAAAATTAAGGAAATTCAAGCTTTTTCCTTCTTTAAAGTTGCTCTTCTCCTTCCCACCTTTCTTCCCATGGTTTTTGTGTGTCATATGGGTTTGTTTTAGGTGTGATTTAGAGGGAGAAGGTTACAATTTGAAAGAGAAGCCTACACCAAGTGAGAAAGCTCTTGAAGAAACCAATAAATCAAGGTAAATCTCCATGCTTCTTTGCTTCTTCTTCCTTGCTTCTTTGTGGGTGAGTTTTAGCCAAGGGAAGAATAGCCAAGAGGGGAGTAATTCTGAACCAAATCAAATGTGAAACCTATGATTTAGTGTATGGGAAACAAGATTATACATTGAAACATAAAAAACCATAAATGAAATTGAAGATAACAAAGTTAAGATCCTCGAACATATCCTAAAATTTAAGTTTTTTCTAAGGATATCCAAGCTTATGTGAGTGTTTAGTTGAATTCCTAAGACTCCTAGGAAGCCTCCCAAGCGCCTCTTCCATCAAGAAAAAAATTGAAAACTCTATGGACTTAAAATGCTTCATATGTCTCGCCCAACACTACTAGGAGCACCTAAGCAGAGTTTTAATTTTTTCTAAACTTGGTTTGAGACTATATATGATGGAAGAAGATGAGAATAAGCCTTGGAAAAATTTTAGAGGCCATAGATTGAGAGTTTGAGCTACAGGTTCTATAATGTAACATAATATAGCAACATGTAGCTAGGCTCTTCAAAATGTTTGTGTAAGGGCTCCACGAAATCTAAATAGAGTCAAGAGTCATAGATTGAAGGAAAGAATGGAGCCAAGATTATAAATTCTAGTAGGTGCTTCATTAGGTATTTTATGGAACCATAATTGATACATATGAACAAGTAGGCTTCCCTTGAGTGTGTGTGGTGTTAAAGTTTATTTCAAGAATGTAATTGGGTCTTATTTGGTGTGCCTAGGCTAAATGAAATATACTGTAACACCATAACATATTAGCCTCAATTATCTTTCACTTAAGCTTGATTCCATATAATTCCAAAGAAAAGAAGTAAAACTATGGTATTTTATTGCATTACGTCGGGTTTTAACCATTCATACTTGGCTCGTGAGTCCTATGAACCCATCAATCACATTCTATACTCAAAATCCATTCATATAACTCATACATAGCGTAAAAAAAATCCACAAACCATAGATTTGAAGCTAAAAATCAGAAAAATTTCATTTTGCTCGTGGGTCCAGAATTCAAGTTTTTGACCCCAACTTTGGAAAATAATAACTAATTCTAGAAAAATGAGAATTAAGCAAATAGATTTTTGGAAAGCTCTAGATGTTAAATTTATACTAAAAATAGTTACAAGCCATAATAACATCATTTGGACCATGTTTGATGATAGAAAAACTCGAAAGGTCAGACTACCCAGCTTTTTTAATATAATTTACTAATATGAAATTCAAAAATTCATAACTAATTCCAAAAAAATCCAATTTAGGAAAACAATACCAATTGGAAAATCTATAAATGTTAACTAGAGGGAAAAAAAAGTTTAGACCAAAACAAAAGCAATTAGGGACGAAAACCTATGAAATAGTAATAGAGGTTAGGATGTGCCCCTAGTACTAATCTGGAAGTTCAAAAATTCGTTTCTCCCTCTCTATAAATTCAAATGAGGTGCTCTCAAGTACTACAGAAAGCTTATCATGTTTAGTTTGTGACTATAAATTTCATAGCCATTTGACACTATTTACCCCATAAATGATAGAGGTAAAGGATCTGACCATTTGCATAGTAATAATACCAATTCTGTCAAAATTGGCCAACTTTTGAAAATTTACCAAAAATTCTCTAGAATTCTAAATAATATGCAATTTAGCTTCCCAAAAAGTTCTATGCAAGCCTATATGCATGCCAAATTTCAAGTCAAGAGGAGCTCATTTGGTCAGATCTTAATATAACTCATAAATATAGCAAATTTAACACCCTATATGGGTCAAAAGTGGTTCAAATGCCTTCTTAAATACTCTACCACCTCTTGTGCAAGTTTTAAAGTATAAACATAACTTATAAGGATTGTCCAAGTGGTCCAAATCATCGTACATCTCAAACTCATCATGCTACATGCAAGAATCCACAACTAGGAATGAGCTACCCAAAACTCATATTCTCATTGATTTGGTTTCAAATGTGACTCATACATTACATATACATACTTTTATACTTGCTCATATGTTTACATCTCACAAATAATATATACATATGCACTTGACATCTCTTTACATCAAAAGAAATCATATAAGCTATACAATTGTCAAGAAATAGTCCTTCAAGCTCCTTGGCTTCCATTCTTAACATTTTGAACACGACCTAGACATGGTGAGATGGGAGAGGGAAGGGGCTGAGATTCAAAGAATTTCAATAGCTCATACACTTATTCAAGGAAGCAATCAAGGCATATAAACATGTCAAAACATGTAAGTAGGCATCTAAAATCATTAAGAATCATTTAACACATAATTTACATGCAATGAAAATCGCATCAAAGCCAAGAATAAACTCTAGGGACTTTTGGTCTGGTCTCACCCCATTTTTTGAGACTTTTGGGTTAGCCTCATCCTTAGTTTAGGGACTTTTGACTTGGCCTCACTTATCCATGAGACTTTTGGCTCCACCTCACCCATTTTTAAGGACTTTTGGCATCACCTCACCCTTAAGAGCAATTTTTAGAACCAGAACATAATTCATGAAATATACTAGTACCAATGCAATAAGGCAACATCAAATGGCATGTCTCATAATACAATTACATATACAAGCATACAATGACCATCATATATCCAAGAATGCAAATAAGGAGTAAAGAGCTACCTTGGCAATTAAACATAATTCTTCCCTTTTGATTTCTCTTTTCCCTTCTTGGTCTCACAACCACAACTAGATAGAGCTTAATCTCTTTGGCCTAGACACAACAAATAGCATTTAATTACTCTCTTGGAACAAGTTAAAGCATTATACACACACTTAAGAAGCATGCTTGGTCTAATGGTTCCATAATAGCTTTATTAATGGCCTAGTGAAGCAACTATCATTATTCAAGCTCTCAGCTTCATTTCCTTCTCATATCTAGGCCTCTTGGTTCTATTTAAACTCCTTTAAGTCATCACAAGCTCATTTCCAAGAGTTTAGATATAAGTTGCTTCTTAAGACTACATTATGGAACCTATTGACCTAACTCTCAATTTATGGCTTTTAAGTATTTTCTAAGGATTCCTCTCATCTTCTTCCATCACATATGACCCCAAATTAGGCTTAGAACTAGTTAAAACGCTCTCTACCTCTTTCAAGTGCTCTAAGTCAAACCATGAAGAGCATTTGGAGTCTATGGAATTTCAATTTTTTCTTGATGGAAGGGGCACTTGGGAAGCTTCCTAGGAGTTTTAAGAACTCAAACAAACACTCACATAGGCTAAGGAATTCTTAGACAAAACTAGATTTTACAACATGTTCAAGAACCCTTATCATTCCTATCTTGAAGTTCAATGGTTTTTCTTCCACTTACTTTGTAATTCCCAGCCCACACTTTAATTCAATAGTTTTTTGCTTATTTTAGGTCAAAACTTCCTTCCTTTTACTAGCTCTCAAGTTAGCAGAATCAACATACACAAGAAGCAAAGAAGAAGAGATAAGGAAACATGGATATTCATCTTGAATTCAAGCCTTCTTCAAGAGTGTTTCCCTTTGCCTTAACTTTCTCTTTGAATTTCTAATCTTCCTCCTCTGAACCAAGCTCAAAACAAAACTAAATCATCCACCAAAACTATAGAAAGTGAGAGCAAAAAGAGAAGAACAAGATTTCAAGAAGGAAAGTCATAAAAATCTTTAGTTTCTCTCACCTTTTCTTTGGTTTCCTTCCTTCTCCCTTCCTCCTCTTTTGTGTGTCCTTCTTAGATGAGCTCTCCCTTGGTCTTAAGTAGATGAAATGTCAGTTAGAAAAAAGGAAAGGCTTCTGGGTTCTTTAAGAGAAAAATTCTATTTTTTCACTTATTTTTTAGAATAAGTCTCGCTATAGAGGGAAGCACCTCTCACTACGTGCGAGAACTTATCAGTTCCAAGTCCTACTGGTCTCACCACGACTGGTGCTATTACGAGAAACTCCTTGAATTTTGTATGGGACATGAACTCGCTATAGCGAGCTGCATCCTCACTGTAATGAACTTGCATTCTTACTGTAGCGAATTGGCACCTTGTTGTAGTGAACTGGCACTCTTGCTATAACGGGAAGACTTAGAAAAATTCTAAAACCTCAGATGTTACACATACTCCATCCACTTGTAAGTGTTTGACAAAAGGAAGGGAAGAACAATTAAGGAAAAAAGTGTGTGTTTGCATTTAAGGTAGCTCTCTAACCTTTCTCTCATGCATACTTAGTTGTTTTCTTGTCTTTGGATGTGTATATGTATGATTTTAACATGAGAAATGTTTTTAGTGATTTTCTACATGTCATGGTACCATTATGTGCATAATATGTGTTTTATGAATGTTAATTGGCTTGAATGAGTTTGGTGAATCCAAAAGTCCCTTAACAAAGGTGAGGATGAGCCAAAAGTCCTTAGGATTGGGTGAGACAAAGCCAAAAGTTTCAAGAAGACTGAGGCTTAGTTAAAAGTCCATTGAAAATGGGTAAGGCAAGTCTAAAAGTCCTAAGAAAAGACGATGAGGCTAAACCAATGCTCTTGAAAGTCAATATGTGATATGTATTAGTTTCTTGAACATAAAAATGATTGTATATATGATCACTAGTAGGTAAAGGTTTATGCATACATTCTTGGACTTGGAATCATGGATTTTATGTATGATTGAAAGGGTTAAGAGCTATTAGGATTCTTAGAATCTCACTCTTCCCTCTCCACTATCTAACCATGCCTAGGTGAGAGTCTAAAGAGCAAGACTTTGACATGTGTATAGCAAAATAGGCCTTGTAAATATATTTTAATGTCAAGAATTGTGACCATGAGTTGTATATATGATGTAGACACTTGAGTATACTCAAATATATGTAGACATAGTTTATGTAATGATTTTGAAGTAAAAGGAATGATGATGTATGATTTTGACACCAAAGACCCCTTATGCAACTTGATTTCCCAAGGTGTATGTATGCATGTAGCATAGTGAAAATGAGCTCTAGGAGGTTTTGAACTAAATGACATGTCTCCCTAGGTTGTGATTATGGTTTTGGTCGTGCCCAAGTGGCCTTGAACAATAAAGCAAGCAAGTTGGCACCATTTTGAACCATTTGAAGCCTTAAAAGTTACCATTTTGTGTGCTGAACCAAAAAGTGACCAAATGAGAGAATTTTTCCATGAAATTTGGCTTGCATATAGGTCTCATCTAGAGCTTTTCTTAGAGTGAAAGATCACCCAAATTGGAGCTCTATAGAATTTATTATGATTTTTCAAAGTTAATTTTTTTTAAATGGCTGGGTACACTGTTCATTTGGTCAGTTTCTTTCCCTGTGGGTCAAATGGTGTCCAATAGCTATAAAATTTTACAAAATAAACTAGACATGATAAGCTTTCTGTAGCACATAAGAGCACCCCATTTGGAGGTCTGTAGAGGGAGAACTAAAATTTTGAAATTTCATATCAATATCAGGGGTGGAGCAGGACCTCTGGTGTTGTTCCATTAGTTTTTGCAACCTTAATGCTTCTCTTTTAGTTTGGAGTTATTCTTACCCTATTGTATACATCTATAGCTTTATAGAATGGTATGGTTGATGGGTTTTAATTTTTCTAAAATTAGTTATGAATTTTTGAAATTCATATCAGTAATCTATGACAGCAAACCTAGGCAGCTGGACCTTTGATTCTTTTCTATTGTCAATTATGGTCCAGTTAGTATTTTCATGGTTTAGAATTATTTTTAACCTGTAGTTGACATTCAGAGCTTTCCAAAAAAATCCATCATTCACTGGATTTTAATTTTTCTAGATTTATTTATGAATTTTAAAATGTTGATGATAGAATCTTGGTACTAAAATCCGAAAGCATTTTGTAATTTTTCTAATGTGCGGCTTGAATCTTGAGTTGTATGGCTTTTTTTATGATGTTTATGACTTGCATGGATGGATTATAAGTAGAAAATGATATTAGGGAGTTCACGGGGTCCATAGATCGTGAAATGAATTTTTAAAGCCTTACATAATGTAAAATATTGCATTATTTTATTGATTTTGTTGAGGAAGCTTGTAAAGTTAAGGAAATGTAGCTAGGTAAGGATAAATAGAAGGCTAGAATAATATGGTATTATAGTTGATATGTTTCATATTCAGATTTGAATAGGTAAAAAAAATTACAATATACTTGCCCATTGTATCCCTAATTGAATACGAATAGAGTTTAAGGATGAGCTATAGAGCATTGGGTTAAGGACATTACAAACTTGGATATGTGCCTAGGTTTAGTGCAACCAAAATGCTTTGGTAATATCAAGACAAATACACATCTTAGATTAATCAATCAAACTAATAGTATCAATTTCTGTTCTTTGAAATTTCAAATGAAGTAATTTGGCTTTGTTAAACACATTTTATCATTTAATATTTGATATATCACTTAATATTTGGTACTCAATTTGATGCATGTATAAAAACTATAATTCAAGATACACGTATATATTTTAATGTGATTTTATAAAAATTATAGATAAATATTGCAATTTATATATGAAAAAAAATTGATATGCAGTTACTAATATCTTTACTATCAAACTCCTCAATCAAAATATGATAAATATATGGTTTTTAAATAACAACATAACAAGTGTATGGTTTTTTCAAACAAGTGTATAATTTTCCAATCAATTGATACACTTTTCATATTTTAATAAGAGAATTTAATAGTAAAAATATAAGATATCACACTTAAATCTTGCCCTTTCTATATCACTTAAATACTATATGTCTTTCTAAACATTTTCTATAGACACATGATAAAAATATTCAAACTTTTTGCATTAATTAATTTAACTTATATATTAAATTAATGTCTCTAATAAAATAGAAGCTTTCTCAATTTAATTTCTGAATTTTAATCATCCAATTTGATATTTCTCTCTTTTATTCTTTGGCAATTTATCTTAATATACATAAGTATCTTAACTAATAAAACAAGGAATTTAGCAACGAGATTATCCCTTGCTAATCTTTCATTAAACATTAAGGGATTAATGAGAAATGACAAATTCCTCACTAAATCTTAGGGTAATGTTGGAAGGAAATGCTCAAATGGTAGGGAGAATTTCTATGACAAATTAGAAAGGGCTTAGTGAGAGAAAAGGCTCTCACTTTTTTCACTAGGGATAGTGGCATCTCTAGTCCTTTGCCTGTCCCTCATTATTTGGTGAGGTAATAGCAAGACAAGAAAATTCCTTGCTAACCTGTTTGATTTTGAAAAAGAATGCGAGAACACTGGTAGTAAACTTTGATATGAATTGGCAAGGGCTTAGCAAATCCTAATTCCCTCACTAAACACATTCCCTCACCAATGAGTTAGCAAGGAAGTAGTACCTCACTAAATTATCAAGGATTAGCGAGGACTATGAAAATCCTCAATGGCATGTGCTTAGCGAGGTGTTAGAGAGGCTTATTTCTCTCACTAAGATAATGATAATCTTTTATTTTAAAAGGGAATATTCCCTTACTAAATTTTGCATTATATCTTATTCTCGCTTTACTCTACTTGCACTCTCTCTCTCTTTCTCTCTCTCACACCTCCTACCTCCTTCTTTCTTATCCCTTTCATCTCTCTTTCTCCCCTCATGGCAAGGGTGAAATTGTCATTGTTATGCAAGGGCAAATGCCCTACTGATTGAGAACTTTTTCACCCTACAAAGGGTTAGAGAAGGATTAGCAAAAAAATCACAAAGGACTAGCCTAAAAAATGTGAGGCAAATTAGTAAGGGAATATCCCTCCCAATTCCATTGTTAATGCTAAAGGAATTGGAAAATGATCCCATTATAGTGATAGAAGTTGGTGAAGGTGCTCATTGATATTATTGTTGGTGAGGGATTTTAGTAAGAGATTAGGGTGGAAAAGTTTTTTTACCAATTAGTGACCGCAGTATAGTAAGGAAATGTTTCCTCATTTTGCCCTTGTTATGCCCTCACTGAGGCAGTATAGCAATAGAATAAAGAGGGAATTTTACATTGCTAAATTCTTTTTTTCTTATTATGTTTAGGTTAATGGAAAGATCTAATCAAATAAGAATGAATTATTCATAGAGGGGACTCAAGTGGCAAGTAAACTTAATAGTTAACGAGTTTTTACAATGTTAGAAGTTTAAACTTAGAAAAATTCTCATGAGGATGGGCGATCACAATATCTTGCATATATCCAAAAAGTGGGGAGAAACTTGTGAAAAATAAAAAATAAGAATGAATAAATTAAAGACTAATTTGAAAGGAATTGAAAACGAGGAAAATATATTTATATATTTCATGGACTAAATCTTCAATTTAGTCAATTTATATATGCACATACCATTGCATCATATTTACATAGTGAATGGTGGTTTGGACTTAAATTATATATTAAACAAGTTGAGTTTAATCATATAATTTTGTTGGTTAGTAACATCTTAATATATTAAAAAGAAACAACTAGTATAGGAAAATAGAAATATTGTAATACAATCCCACACCACAAAGAAATAATCAACCAATACTCTCCCTACAATGCTTGGCATAAGTAGAAAGCATGGTACAGAGAGAGAATAGGGGATAAATATCCCAACCAACTAGGCACATCCCTTTAAAAGAAGAGTTGGCAAGCCAATTAGCTCCCTTGTTAACACACTCAGGGATCTAAAAAAAGGGAAATAGGAGAAAAACTTCTTTTAAGATGCCAAATATCTTCCAAATTTACTTTGTTGTAAATTTAAATGAGGAGAATAATAATTTCTCATAAATGTTTCAACCTAAAGCATGTAATAAGATTCAAATGTAACCTTGTTAATATTTAGATTAATAGCCCTTTGTAAACCTTCCTTAAAGCTGAAGCTTCAACCATGAGGGCTGATGAACCTAAACATGGATAACAACACAAATTGATAATACAACCATGAAGATTTCTAAATATGATGCCCATACCAGCTTTACCAGAGGATGGATTGAACATGTCATTACAATTCATTTTAACAAAATCATCTACTAAAAACAACCAATGATTATTAGAATATGTAGGGACATTAGAAGTACTTTCAACCACAAATCACCTATTAGCATTCCAAAAATCAATAAGCTTAGCCCAAGCATGTTGATAAGTAAAGATATGGTTAAATTGATTTTTTTCTCAAATATCCAATTATATCTATTTTTTTAGATAGCCTAACAAATTATTGCAACAACTTTATGAAAATCATTAAGAGCCATGAATCCATTCTTGAAATATTAGAATGATCCAACAAACAAATAAACTGACTACAAAACCAAGTTTTTTTAGACCATTCAAAAAGAAGCATCCTATGTTCAATAGTTTCAATATCAGAATCACACTAAAGATAAACAGAAGACTGGCAACATTTTCAATTGCATAAATTTTATTTTACTAGCAAAGTACTAGAATGCATTCTCCATAGAGAGAGTTTAACCTTAGGGGGAATTTTTAACTTCCATAAAATATTGTAAAGAGAAAAAGGAATATATCGTAAAAGATGAACAAGCATTACCTTCCACCATAGAAGAACACATAAATTAAGCCACTTGATAACAAGATTTTATAGAATAGATCCCATTATTACTTTTTGTCCATATCTTAGTGTCTGTTGCATGATAATTGAAAAAAAAAGAATGTTCTTAATAGCCTTCACTTCAGTATCGATCAGCCACTCCTTAAATGATGATAAGTCCTAATTTCTATTAACTACGCATTCAACCACAACATAGTTATTGAAAACATCCAAGGGTCCTTCCAAAAATTAATATTAATCTCATTGCCAACTAACCAACATAAACTAGTATTTAACATATTTCTCCCTTACAAAATATTGGACTAAGCCCAATAAGTTCTAGTTCCACTTTTAGCATGTAGGAAAGAAGAATTAAGAAAAAATTACCTTTTAAATTTTTGACCTAAAACTCATTAGGAAAAGAAATGATGCACCATCCTTGCTTTGCTAGAAGGGCAAGGTTGAAATTATGAAACTTTTTAAAGCCCATTCGTCCATCATTCTTCAAAGTCACAAACTTCTTCCAAGAAAGCCAATGAATCCTCCCATCATTCTTATTTTGTCCCTATCAAACATTAGCTAAAATACTATACAATTCTTGACATGTTTTCCCTAAGAAAAGAAAACAAGACATATGATAATTTGCAATAGCATTAGATACAAATTTAATTAGCACTTCCTTTCCTGCATGAAAGAGTAAACCTTGTTTCCAACCTTGAACTTTTTTATGGACCTTGTCATGAGTAAAGGCAAGAGCCTCTACTTTTGATCTACCCAATAACATTGGAAGGTCTAGATATTTCCTTAGAGAATTCACAACATGAATGCCAAAGATGTGACAACTATCCTCTTTAAGTGGTTCAAGAGAATTCTTTGAGAAGAAGATAAAAGATTTATCAAAAGTAAATAGTTGAACTAAACCTAAACAATAAGCTTCCAATATATCTTTCATCACTAAACAATTCTTTATTGTAGCTTTAAGAAAGAATGAAGAACCATTAGCAAACAATAAATGAGCAAGGGTAGGAAAATTCGTTACCAATTTGATACCTTTCAATTTTCCTTGTTCAACAAAAGAATTACCACATTTGATAAAATATCTGTAACAATAATGAAGAGATATGGTGAAAGAGGATCACTTTGTCTAAATCCTTTTTGAGGAATGATATTGGCAATCTTTCTTCTTGAGAAAGTCATGTTAAAATGAATAGAAGACACACACTCTATAATTCTTTCAACCAGCATAGCACAAAATCCCAATTTTAAAAGAACCTACTTTAGAAAATCCCATTCAATCCTATCATAAGCCTTATTTATATCAAGGTTCAGAGCTAGTTCATGATCATTGGCCTTTTTAGATTTAAGGTATTGAAATGTTTTATAAGCTGCATGCACATTATCATGAACTAATTACCTTGAAATAAAAGCTCTTTGATTTTCATGTATAATACCAAATAAGAATTTTTTTAGCCTGTTTACAATTACCTTGGAAATGATTTTGCACAAAAAATAGCAAAGGCTAATAAGGAAAAAATGCCCATAACTGTTTATCAAATCTTGGAATTGTGACTAGATTAGTATAATTAAGCCTAGCTAATGAAAAAACATGCAAAAAGAAACCTTGAACAAAACATCAAAGATGTGCTCACCTATTGTATCCTAAGCATGTTGATTAAATAAGAAAGGAAAACCATTTGGTCTTGGAGCCTTCAAACCACCCAAATAAAAAACAATGAATTTAATTTCAGCATTAGAAATTTGTTGAAGTAGAATTGTGCTCTCTGCATTATTAATAACCAAATGTATAATTCCAAAACAATGGACGTCTCTTTACTTCCACTTAAGTGAATAAGTAAGAATAGAATTGTTGAAAAAAAAAAGGAGAAGCAATTTCACTTTCATTTCCATTCCAAGAGCCATCATTCAATTTCAGAGATAATATTTTATTTTGTTGTCTCCTTTGTATTATCATTGTATGAAAAAAATCAAAAATTTGTATGGCCACATTTGAGCCAATCAATTCTAGATTGTTATGTCTAACATTTCTTTTCTCTATCCCAAAGCTCTTTAAGTTTTCTAGTTAGATTATCAACCCTTTTAACTTTATCCTCAGTCAATTCCCCTTCATAACACTCTTGAAATTGATGTTGGGGCTCAAGGGAGCCTTAGATATTGGAGAGATTCATTGGGTTTTTCTTCGTTGGGCTTTGAGGGGAAATATATAAATGAACTTAACACCACCTTTTAACTTAAAATCATATGATATTAGGTCTATAGATTTTTTCCAATTATATCCTCTTCTATTCCAATTTTATTCAATATGGAACTTCTTCTTACTCCTACTCACATTTTACCCCCCTAAAGTGTGAGTCCATTACATGTTCACACAAATATGCTCCTCCCTTTCCCTTCTCGACAATAGCCTACTTACAATAACCCATTAGGTCTATGCCTTACCACTAAGCCTTTTGCTTTAAGTGTTTGCTTTCCAATCTCTACATGACTATGCCCAACCATTGAACCCTCTACTTTAAATAAGCATAAATGAGGGCTTCCATACATTTTGACCATTGTCTCCATACTTGTTCTTACCAAAGCATTAGCTTTGATATCCTTTGTTGGGGCTTAGAGGAGTCTTAGATATTGGAGGGATCTCTTGAACCTTTTTTTTTTTGTTGGATTTTGAAAAGAAATATTTAAATAGGTTTGACACCATTTCTTGACCCAAAACCATATGGCATTAAGTTTATGAGTTCTTTCCACTTATATACTCCTTCTCCACTCCAATTCTATCCAATGTGAAACTTCTTCCTACTCCCATTCACACTTGACCCAACAATTGAGAAAGCATAAAGCCAATCAATTTTTTATTGTTTGGGAATTCTATGTTGTTCCATTTCAATAAAGCTTCTTTGACCCTTTCCAAATTCAGTAAGAGAGAGTCCAATATTGTAGAACTCTCCAAAGACCTTCAATGTTGAGAAATTGTAATATTGAGATCAACATGTTCAAGCCACATTAGTTCACATATGAAAGGTTTAGGAGTCCTAACATTTGAATACTTAAATTTAACCAATAAAGGTGAATGGTCAAATCCAATTTGTTCAAGACAAAAAGCTTGACCTATAGGAAAAGATGTCCTCTAATGAAGATTACAATAGTTTTGTCTAACATTTTCTTTAGCCCAAATCTTTTATTAGACCATGTGACTTGCGGACCTATAAATTCTAAATCCAACATACAATACTCAAATGTGAAGTTCTGAAAGCCTGAAATCTGTTTAGAGACCATACTCTTCCACCCTTTTTCTCATAATCATATAACATATCATATTAAAATTACCCATACAGACTCAAGGCTGAGATTGACCCACATTCAAATTCAGCAAAGATCCCCACAACGTGCCTCTGTCCTATTCCTTGGGTGGACCATAAACGTAAGTGCAAAAGCCCTAGCCATATAATTTTAACTTGAGTAAATTTTGAATTTAAGTTTGAGCTATAAATATATATATATATATATATGGAAAGGTATTTAAATTTATGAATTCACGCAATATGATTTTATCCCTAGCCAATCTTACTACTAGCTTCATTATATTAAATTGAAAAATTAATATCAAGTGAGAGGTTTGAGTCTTCACCCAACTCCCTTTGGACCTAAGTAATGATGACCCACGTAATGCAGTAAAAATAAACATAATTTTTGTACTTTTTGAGAGAAATTTTTTTTTCGAAATTTGTAAAAAAATTATTAGAAATTTTTTAAAAATTCTTTTTCTAAAAAGACAAACACAATTTTTTATGTAAAAGAAAAAATTTCGTAAAACAAACTGGGCAAAAAAAGAAAAAAGGAATTCTATTTTTGTCAGGTTTTATTTTAAATGCCCTGGTTATCTAGAAGCTTTTAGAGCAAAGAGCTTTCAAGGGAATTCAAAAACATCTCTCTAGGTCATTGCCCTAATTGTGAAAGCATTGTGTCACACTGAGATCATCATAATTATTTCAAGAAACGAGAATATCCGCATTTTAGTTGTCGGAGGGTGCGAATGCAACTTGGAGACGAACTGGAAGTCAAAAAGTTAAACCACAAGAAGGAAAGGCAAATCATAAATATATGTATAGAATATATATTGAAAATTAAATAATAATAAAATTAAGAGTAAATTATTTTCTTTTCTTTTAAAAAATATTTACATTATATAACTTGTTCATCTCTTTTAAAAATGTACATTATTTTCTCTTAAAATTAAAAGATTTGATACACTTATAAAAAAATTATTATTACATTTATTTTAATCAAAATATCCTTATATCTATTACTTATATAATATAATAAGTATTAAATAAATATTTGACTAATATAAGATAATTACTTTTATAATTTAACAAATTTTAAAATCATTTAATAAAAACAATTAAAAAACAAAGACCATATCCACAAAATAATATTTTAAATTTAACTAATTTATATATAATAAATTAATTTTAAGAACAACTTTTGTATTACAAATATATCAATAAATATAAGTATTGCCCAAAATTTAATAAAATTTTTGAGTTAATTAAATTTATGATTCTCAATTCAAAATAAATAACATTGAAGAAAATTTTAAAATATTTTTAATAAAAGAATAATATTATTCTTGATAATATTTTGATTATATTTTAATTTAAAAAGGAACAATACATATATTTTTAAAATAAAATAAAAAGATAATATAACTTAAACTTTTTTAAAAAGTAATTTACTCCAAATTAAAAGCACTAATTCCTTGTATGTATCCAAGCAAAAGCAACTGGAGCAAATGCAAGGCGGGAGTTTGGGAAACATTCAGTTCATATCCAACTTATTGTCCTACCAGCTCTAGTTACCCTTTGGCACAGTTAATAGTACACACCAATTCACTACAAACCCACTCCTCATATCCAGCTTCAAGCCAAACAAGCTGAGCGTGTCCATGAGCTCAAAAGCTGTCCTTCACTTACTGTACATAAACCCCGAAACCCCCTCTCTCCTTCCTTCCTTCCCATGACCCCATCTGTCAGCTATGCTTGTTAAGTCTCTCTCTTTCCCTCGATAGCGTATCTTCATGATACTTAAGTTTCGTTATTATATATTTCACTCAGTTTTTGTTTATTTCTTATAATTTAAAGATAATAATTAGGTTTTTATATTTAAATATTTTTAATTTGGTATCTTTATTATTAAACTATAATAATGTATGATGAAGTTTTATTAATGTAATTAATTATGTATTTACTTAATATTTACTTTAAATGTTTATGATTCATATCAACAAAAAATTAATATAACATAAAATTAATTATATCAATAAAATATTTAACAACCATACTAAATTAAAATTTTTAAAATTATAAAAATGTTTACAAACTTCTAAAATATAACCGAATTAAAAATTCACAGAAAACCTTAATAATAAAACTATGACCGAAAGAATCTCCCTCATTAGAAGCCATCTTGAAACCGATTGATCGCTGAAGGAGGATCGATACGTTGCTCGGTTGCTGAATAGCTGCGTCCCCAATTCAACCCATCCTCCTGACTGTGCAGTGACCCGTCCTCACTACCGAACCCATGACCCACCGGTGCACCAATGCAAGTGTAACTAGACTCACCACCACCGCTACCCACATGGTTATGATTGTGAAGCACATGACCCACATAGTAATCGCTCACTGGGTGCTGATAAGAGGAGTTATATTGTGACGGAAATGACACTGGCCGCGAAGGCGAGGCGTACAAGTAAGGTTGAGAAGCCTGAGGAGGAGGAGGAGGAGGAGGAGGAGGAGGTGATGGAGGTCGTATGTGGGTTGAAGATGAAGCAGACAAGTATCTGGGATATCTTAGAGGCATTGTTGGGTCTCCTACGTTGTTATAGCTCCCAGCTACCACTGGTTGGCAGCACCTAATATACACCAAAAGCCAAGATTAGAGAAAAATTCATGAATTTTGGTTCAGTAATGCTGGAATCAGTCTCCAAGACTGGAAGATAAGAATGTACCCTAAGTGAGGGGCCCCTTGGGCGGCTATGGAATGATCGTTACGGAAGACGAGCTGACGGGCATGGTTGAGGGTCTCGGTTTCCCTTTCTGCAGTCGAATCCAACAAACACGTACATACATATCAAATCAGAGCAGATCATAATGGTAATGGAAACCAGTTCAACGTTCTGTGGTTGAAACGACTAGGCTTGAAGCCCAATTTTGCTAGCTATGAAGTTAGTAGTGGTTGAAAAAGGATGAGAGAGAGAGAGAGAGAGAGAGAAGGGCTAGCCTTGGCGGTGGCGGTTCATGTGACCCCCAAGAGCCTGAGATTTGCAGAACTTGAGGGAACAAAACCTACACTCATAGACCTTCCCGCACTCCTCTTTTCCTTCCTTCCCGCCGCTTTTCTTTTTCCTGCACCCTGCAACCAAACACCCCCATTTAAAGCAACTACCATCACACCCATTTCCAATTACTCAAAAATCATCAATAAATTAATTATTAATTAGCACACACCCCACACTCACACAAATTAATATTTTAACTTTTAATCGTTCTTTAGGTTTTTTTTTTGTCAGGAGAGGGACAAAGAAAAAGGTGCGAGGTAAGATCAAGGGAACTAGAGACTTGTGTACAGCAGAAGAAGGATGAGAGAAGAAGGGAAAAATGCAAAAAAAAAAAAGGCCCAGAGCAAGAATGAAAACTAGAACTAGAAACGAGAACTAAATTGCACTTTCATAGAAATCAAAATATTTTCGAGAAAAGCAAAAGTATTAGAAACCATCACTATATGTTTAATTTGGTTTAGATCAGTTGTGAAATAAGATAAATTTATTTTACTTTGAGATCACTAAAAAAGTTTACCTGAGGAGGTGTCTTCGAGGACTGGTTTGCCATCTCTAGAGTACTCATCAGGCAAATTGTTGAGGTCTAATGGGTTTTCTTCCGGTCTCCTGTAAACGAACATACAAAGTCATTAAAAAAGGAGAGAGAGATTATTGGAGTTTTAAAGAGTTAGAGAAATAGATAGAGGAGAAGATAAGCTAATAAGAAGCAGATGTGTATAGTGGGGGAAGACCTACATGATACCGACAGAGGGAGACCGAAGAAAAAAAAAGGTATGAGGCAAACAATCTTTGAGATGGGAAGATGAAAACTAAAGCTTTTAAACAATTGCAAGACTTTCAGTCTGAGAGTGCAATATAGAGGCTATAGTTGAGTGATGGTGGAAGAAAAAAGAGCTTTGAAAGTTCTCTATCAGTTCCTCTGCCATGCCACTCTGGACTTCTCTCTTTCTCTCTCTCATATGAACAAAGGGACAGTGCGGGTCTCGTGACTTTTAAAGAAAGAATGCCTTAATTATTAGTTATTTGCTTGACCATCTGGTTGGTTAAAACTTGAGAACCGAGGGGTAAGGATTAATTAAGAAAGAAATGAGAAGGACATTATATTAATTAATTTCACTAAATCTCTTCTACCACTTAAGCCTCTAGGTACTTTGCCCTAAAGCTAAAGCAACAAGGGGTCAAATATTCCAATCATAATAGGATTTTATTATTGATATAGCTCGACATCTTTATCATTAGATTATCTCAAATTTATGTATATAGTAATAAAAAATTATTTCACACAAATTTTGAAGAGAGCTAAATGTAGAAAATCTCAACGTCCTTAGTGGTCAAACTCTCCATGGCATCGCCCGTCATAATAACTACGAAATGCATACAAAATAATATAATAATATAGCTAAATCACTTTACCCACAAGGGATCCCAATCAAATGTACTGAACACAACTTTGAGCATTAAAGGTTGCCCTAACAATGAAAGGAAGGCATTTATACCAGAAAGAAACCAAGACAACCATAAGTGTTCACAGGCATTGTGTTTAAAGAAGGGCATGTTAGAGAATCAGGTCATGTATGGTCCACAATTGCTTGTGCCTCCTGCTGGGTGTAAAATTCTATCCGGAGGACTTAGACTTGGATCAAGGAAGTGTTGCTATCAGTATCTATTGTAAGGGTTTTTGAATCTAAGGATGTTTGTTTTATTCTTTGGAAGTTCCTATCTCATAGATTACCTACACATAGTCCTTTTCATTTGATGTGCATTTGTGCGTAGAAGCAGAGAGAAAGTGGGTTATAAATTTGGATTTTCTTATAAATTTATCTTATTGTTCAATTTTACCTCTGGCTTTTTAGATTCAGATCTGTGATATTTTGATTGAAGCACTCAAACTCAGCCCTCTATGCTACAGACATTGATAATGGTTCCTCAAAAGATGGTAAGTTTGGGAACATGCCATCTAAATAGGGTGCAAAACCAGCTGCAATATTTCTTGTATATATATATTTATTTTAAAAACTAAGCTCTATACCAGCTTTTCCTTGATTTAGATTTGCATTTTTGAAAATGACAAAATTACTTTTTTGTTTTGATTATTTCACGTTAGGGTATCATTGAACTTGTTTGGGCTATTCTCTCTTTGGATGGCTTTAACGTTGTATTTTTCCACATCAATTTGATGCATTTAAGATTTTATTCTTATAGTGCTTTTAGAAAAATTGAACTTAAATTATTAAGAAGAGATTATATCTCTTTTTACCAAATTAATTAATTTGCCCCTTTGGGTAAATGACAAAAATATTTGAAAGCAAGATTTGGAGGCCATCTTGTCGACAAGCTGACTCCTTCCCCCATCCACACCTGAAATAGATGTGAAAGAAAAAGAAGACTGCCTAATTAAAGAGCTAAGCATTAAAATCAGGTGATTCATGGACCACTCTATACGTGAAGCTGGTTGGTTGGTACTATGAAGGATTAATTTGTTACACACATTTAATTTTCAAAGGAAGGACCAAAGATTCATGCAATGACCACCGCGCCCCAACTATCTGAAAATTTTCTCGCGATGTGTAAGTATGAATGATTACTTTTGAGTGGTCCATCACAATAATAAGCAGTAAATCCATCAAACATCTTCTTCATCGTTCAGAAGCCTTGCGAGGCAACTTTACAACCAGTAGAGGAAATTTTCTTCATCATATTGGGTCAACCTTTTCTTCCATTCCATCAGGGAATAAAATTTAAGTTGAAAAATGTTTTACCTTTGCATTCTCGTGTAGTTATTGTAATGGGAAATTAAACCTATTATTTGTTTTTCATAGCAATTAATACGAATAATTACCTTTTTATTTTAAATCATCGACATATTGAATCTATTGTTTACTATAAAATTTTAGGAGAAAAGTTCATTGCAAACAAAGCGAAGGATTCAGAATTATATGGCGGTCTAGACTTTAGACCATTGGAATAAAACGAACTTCATACTTCCAATGTATCAATCTACTATTTGAATTCCTGGTTTTAAGGTAATTAATTTCCTGGTTGAATTCCAAAATATGTTGGGGGAAATGGGACCAAGGAGGATGAGGAAGAATATTTTGATCTGTCATGGTTACAGATTGTGGGACAACTAACCCGTTTAATGTCTCCCTATTCCTTGGTAACGCAAGTTCCACATTTTCAGTTAATGGAAAGAGAAGAAAATATTTTCTGACAAATTCCATTTTACTTAGGACATGGATACTCTGAATCAGAAAGCAATCTTCTATTTAATGGAAATTAGATTTTACAAGGAACACAAATTTCGAGAAAATATTAAAGCAACACAGCATCTAGTCTATTATTAATATCTAGACTAAATGTTTATATTTAACAAGATATAGTGCAACTGAAGTTTACTGGTTACAAATTCTAATAACCTATAACACTTTTAATTTTAAACTTCTAAATATATCTTTTTTTAATATAATTAAACTTTCATATATATCAAACGGATGGCATTGCATAGAGCAATTAAACTATTTTCAACAATTAAAATACATTTTCTCTCACGACGTTAAATAACACCAAAATAAGATATAACGTTATATAAATAAATAATAAATAAAAAGTATCATGTTGTTTGGTAGCGGAAAGTTGTCTATAATTTGGTGCTTAGACAGCATTCTTCTTATATATAGCTATTTTTTACTCCAAAATATATGCTTATGATCTATCTATATGTTTAAAAAATTTAATATATTATAGGAGTTTGGTTAATCCAATCTCAAGAGAAATTATTTGATGACCAATTTTTTTGGGCGCGTCCTCATTAGTTCCTGCCTCTATGTCAGAATGCCAAGTGTATAGATATCATGAATTTGATAGATAAGTTTAGACTTAAAAACAGATCCAACTCCATCATTTCTCTAGCCAATTATGGATAATATATCAGTTACATCTTATATATCATTTTTTTTGGGTGAAATATCTTATATATTTGTATTTCTATTTTACATAACCAAAATTTTTTTTTAATACATATATGCTCTAGCTAACTCTGTAGCATTCATTGTGAAATTTATTTTTATTGATGGTCAAGGGGATCTCGGGTTTTGCTTAAGAATAAATTCCTTTCCCCCAAATATGCACTCTCTACTTACTAGCCTAGTGCATTAATATTTCACATAATACACTCTAAAAAAAATTAAACTCAAATGTTCCACTACAAGAATTTATAATTAATGCAAATTATTTATCACAATTATATTGATAGCTCGACAAATAATGTAAGAGGAGTTGATGTTGCTAGATGCTCCACATTAGTCCTCACATGTGGCAAGAACTTGTCCTTGAGTTAGTCAAGATATCCAAGTACAATAGTTCATTAGATGAATGACATGGGAAGATGTTCTATACAATAAATGTCTCGGAGATCCCCACTATCTTGGTAGGTTGACAGCATAGGCATTGTTATTTATCTTCTTTTTTTTTTTGGTGAAAAGGAAAAGGACGAAACAAGAAACTAAGGAGCATTGGTCCTATGACTGACAAGAAGCCTAGACTCTTCACTCATAACCAACAAAAATTCGCATCCGTCTTGTCTTTAGTAATGTGGGAACGTTGTCTTCATCCCGTCCAAGCAATCCCCACCGTCCAGCGAATCTGGCCCGTTGCCGTCCTAACACGCGTCCCACTCTTCAAAACGCAGCGTTTTGCTTTAATGAAACGCTACGCAGAAACATAGCCTCAAGAGCAACAGATCATGGCCGTCTCTCACGCCCCCTCCAGATTGCAATAGGTAGCCTCCATCTTCATCCCTAAATGCTGTTTCTGAAGCAGGAAACCGTGGCATTGTGTTGTTCTTCGCATGACAGCTGGGAGGAATCAGACGCTGAAGGAGATTCAACCAAGTCGTGAGTTTTACATTTCGAAGGAAAAAGGAATCAAATGCCAATGGAGATTCGGCTAAAACAAATTGCGGGTTTCTTCAGACTTTTTCTCCATACGAGTTTCCTATTCATACGCAGATAAGTGTGTTTCAATTCCTCTTAATGCTCATATATGCTACGATAGTTTTATAGTTTATTCTATTTAATATCCATGTGGATTCGGCTAGCTATTGCTTCTGTTCTGTTCTCTCACTAGAAGTTTTATATATTATATCCATTAAATTGTTTGGGCTCCAATCAATAATAGGGAATATCAAGCTACTCTTCCTAAGACAGCTAACGTGATAATGGAATGCTGAGGTTCAACGTTAGT
The DNA here is from genome assembly GCA_026724425.1 of Erythrophleum ivorense. Taxonomy (NCBI): domain Eukaryota; kingdom Viridiplantae; phylum Streptophyta; class Magnoliopsida; order Fabales; family Fabaceae; genus Erythrophleum; species Erythrophleum ivorense. The sequence goes on along the minus strand of JAIUCV010000002.1, from coordinate 30,868,256 downwards.
GCCAATGGATGCAAATCCTAATTGCATAATAATTGCTTATGAGTGAGTTTGTATGAACATTGTGGGAACAGAACAATTTTTGAAGAACCAATTATTTTTGCAACTATAACTCCCTTTGTTCATAAAATGGAGATGATGACTTGTTTAGCTTTGACTTAAGTGATGATCAATTGAAGATGAGACTTAGGCACATGTCTTGCACATAGTGCTAGGCAAAGATACATACCAATGCCATTTCATTTGAATGGAAAAGTTTTGTTCTGATGGTTATATGGTTGTATGATGGCAAACTAGGCATAAGTTTTGTTCTGTTCCTATGGCAAATTGGTCTTATGCTGTTATGCTATTACACATATGGAAAACTAGGTACAAGTTATGGTGATGCTTTGTAATCAACAGCCACAGCAAAAGTGATGATGACAGATGAAAAGAAAATACTTTGTTTTAGTCTAATGTTTGAATTCTAAATTTCTGATAACTTTTTAATCTGTATGGACTTGGTATCTTGTTTGTGTTGGATTATGTGAAACTTATTATCTAAATGCATCTATTGTCTATAATATTGTTTAAGTACTGCATTATAGTCAAAATAATCATTCCATTCCATGGTTTAATCACAGATAAGGAAGTTGCATGTTATTGGCCTTTGAAAGATTGATGTGTGAACATGATGAACTTTATGGCTGTTTGAGTATTGCTGGTTGAAACAAATGAAGACAAAATTACACATGACAGTTCAAGTATTATTAGCATATCTGAACAGCTTCATTTTCAGAGGTTTCAAGCCAAGAAATTGAAGATATATTGTGCACTGTACAAATGGTATGTTTCCTAATCTAAACCAAGTGGTGTGCTACATCATTAGCTGTGGAAGAGACTTGTCACCAACAAAAGAGGAACAAAAACAGAGAAATCATCATTATGAGGACTAGAAGAAATATTTTGGCAATGAGACTAAGAATCATGTACCCATTGTCAGCTTGTATAAAATGAACAGATGTACCACTTGTCTTCTTTTGCTTCCAAAGAGATAAATGTAATTTTCTGTGATTGTAATGGAGGAAAATATTGAATAAAATGACCTCTTTCAGTTGTCACTCTTTTTTGTAGTTGATATTGCAGCATTATGAAATACAACTTCCAAAATATAACTACAATATACAAACTACACAAAGCCTACATCATATACAATTTCCAAAATGTGACTTTCATATAAAAACTTCACAAATGCTATATGCTATACAACTTCCAAAATATGATTAGCATAAAAAAAACTCCACAAAAGCTAGATCAAGTACAATGTGCAAAATATGCATTTGTATCATATACTACCACTTAATTGATATTTGCGAAATTTCCACTAACTTGCATTGCTTCAAGTGAGAGCATAGAATGTTCTAGAGGTGCCTATATTGCAAAATGCCCTCTAATTATAACATAGTCATTGTTGATAATATGGTTATCATATAAACTGAATGCTCTTACCATCATCATTTGGGTAAAAGTTAAATCACCTTCGTAGACCTGTGGCTGTGCAAAAGGCACCGATGGTGCTGAGCTTGATACCTCGATAGACATTGAGTTAGGTGTTAAGTTTAAGACCCCAACAGACATCTGACTATGTACAAGATTATCCTGAAACAAGTACTCATGAATATTAAATCTTCATCAAAAAGTAGTAAGTTGACATTTATACATACCAAAGATTGTTGCGCTTGTGAATTTTGGACACTTTGACCTTTTCTTCTTTTCCTACCATGACGCTCAAGGTAACTCTTCATGCGCTTCCTAGTTTTTATACCGATTCGCTTCTTGAAACCCTTTGCTTTTTTTATGCATTCACTTGGTGATAATGAAGCGGAATCACCTTCACCTATTTCACTTTTTTGACTCAAGCGAAGCTCCATTACCTATTTGTAAGAGCAAAAAAAAAAAAATAAATAAATAAAGAGAAGTTGCATTGATTTTATATGTTAAGATAAAGTAGTTAATTTTAATTGTTACAAACTTAGTTCACACAAAACATAGCAATTACAAGATGACTTTATTTACCTATTTAGCCAACTCAGACATAACTTCATTTACTAATATGAAAGCTTCTTCACATTCAGATGCTTCAGATGCTATTCTTATTAGCATGGGACAGAGTTGTCTGTATCGCCACGTGCTTTCCAACCTTATATCTCCTTTAACTTCCTTTCCCTTCACATCATATATGATACCACTTCTTGCTTTCTTTGTCCATCTCTTAAGAATATATTGATCTGGAAGTGTTTGAATATCCATGTGATCAAACACTTTCAAAGCATGGCTACATAGTATTCCAAAGGCCTCGAACTTCATACAGCTACAAGATATCGACTTATCTTAAGAATTAAATATCACCTTGTAATCTCCCTTTGTGCAATTTCCCTCCATATTGACCATAGAAATAATGAATTCAATAATGGGTAAAATTTCATTCTTGTGCTTTATATAGGCAGCTACATATCGATCAAACTCCTCTTGGAACAACTCAAAGATAGTGGGTGTGTAAAGTTGAGCTAGTTGCTTCAACATAATCGAATGTTCTATTTTCAACCTTGGGATTCTTTGACGTGATTCAAACTCACATTTCAATTCATTATATCGCTTGTCTTCTATCATCCTTTCAAATGTTTTGAAGAATTTAATGATATTGAAATCGGGGTTCATGAAACTTTTAACATCTGAATTCAAGCTTTTGCTCAATTGAGTGCTTCACATACCCAAGGTGACAGCCTTTTTCATGTAGCAAGCTGCCCATTTTTCTTTTATGCTGTACATATGCCTTAGCCAGTTGTTCTCTTGAACACTATAATTTGCCAACAACTTACTCCACTCTACCTCAAATTGCGCTTCCTCATCATACTTGTACATGCATCTCTTGAAGTCTCTCAAGAAATGGGATTCATCAGTCATCAAATAGCCTAAATGCTTTGCACCATTTTGCATTAGATGCCATGTGCATAATCCATGGGAAACATTGGGCATCACATCACATATTGTTTTGGCCATTGCTGCATCTTGATCAGTAAAGATAGTTAAGGGTTTTTTTTTGCTGGTGACAACCCAAGAAAGTCTCAAAGAGCCATTTAAAAGAATCTGCTGTTTCATCATATAATAATGCTGCCCCAAAGATCACTATTCCCCTGTGATGATTAAATCCACAAAATAGAGCAAGTGGCCGATTTGCTTTATTAGTGCAATGTGTTGTATCAAGAGACACTACATCACCAAAATACCCATAATCAATCAACATTTTTGTATCTGCCCAGAAAACATTAGTAATTTGTTCCTCCATATCCATTTGATAAGCATGAAAAAATGATGGATTTTCTACCAGTTGGTTTTGGAAATATTGTAATAATGCTCAGGCGTCTCCATACATCATACTTCTTTGTCTTCTTGCAGTGAGATAATTTTTGACATCCCTACGGATATAATCGACATTTGCTATTCCCCCTGCATGTGTACTTATCAAGTCAAAAGATGCTTTCTAACGAATCCCTGAATCTTTTGCTAACTTAATTTCATGAGCCTGAACTTGAGATATTTTACAGCATGAAGCTAGCATGTGAGTAGTTTCTACAAGATGCAATGGATGATTATGTTCCTTAACAAAATCATGCACTTTATATATGCCTTTTACAAGTGTTAACCCAATTCGACATTTGCAATCTGTTCTAGTCTCAAGCTGAGGATTTATAGTCATAAAATCTCTTTTATCTTTCTTTCTAATCCCTTCTTTACAACATACATATCTACACGATGTTATAGAGCCATCCTTCTTTTTGTTGAAATATTGTTTGCGAACTCCAAAGCCAACTTTTCTACCGTAATTAGCCCAAAATAGCCATGCCGCCTCTAAACTCTCAAATTCCATCCCAAGTTTAGGCTTGAAATCAACCTCCATTGAAAGAATTGGTACCTGCAAAAAATCTAATATCATCAGCTTTACTCTTTATTTAAAGAAAAAATATAGATTAAATTTATATACTATTTAAATAGATATTTTTAAGATCATGAAATAATATCAAAAGTGTTAAAACTTTTATATAGTTTTTAATTTTGATATATTTTGTTTTATACGTTAAATTTGATTTGAAGTTATTTTAATATCAAAAGTATGAACCCAGAGTTATATAACTCATTAAATAAACTTAATGTATCTTGTGTTTTTTCTTTTGTTTTTCTTTTTCAATTAAAAAAAAAAAGCAAACAACCTAAAAAAGCAATCAAAATCAGAAAAGTATAAAATAGAAAAAGGATAAATTAGTGTCATAATCTGTCTTTGATGCTACAATAACCTCTGCACAACAAGATTATTAAAATTTAGCAACACAGTTTTTTCTTAGCTTATTGAACTTCAGCCCCCTTGCTAAACTCTATAGAAAGTCTGTTAAAATAACAATATTTGAAATTAAAAAAATGCTATAACCTTAGTAAATTATTAGTAGGTTGCTACCATAATAACAGTGGAAGGATTTCTCAACGCATAAGATAGAAGCAAGATCTTGTGGCTCAGACCTGTGCCTGTCGAACTGCTTAATTAGTCTGATCTGAGGATTGGCAATTTAGCTCAATTTGGTCTGAGGAGGAGAATCAAGATCTATGCTACGAAAAGGAGAATCAATAATATCAAATATTTCAGAAGCTAAGATGGCTTGTGTGGAGACATCACTCAAAGAGGAAGTTCGGTGATTTCAGGCCCCTTTGGAGGTTCCATTTCATCAGAGCAGTTCATGAGCAATGACCTGTAATGCTTCCATTAGTTTTGAACTCCAGATTCCTCATATTCTAACTCGTCGGCTTATCTCTAGTTGCATTATAGGAAGGTTCCAATTCATCAGAGCAATTCATAAGGAGGGGTGTTCCAAACCAGCAACAAAGCTTCTTCTTTCTAGCAAAGCTTCTTCTTTCCACGTTCCCGCGTTACTGGACAAGCTGGACGCGTTTATGTTTTCCCGCCAAAAGCTCAGTTCTTCTACAATATAACAGGGAGCAGGTTGGAGAAGCAGGACGCTACTTTCAGACCCAACGTATAGGTGCAGAGAGACGGCCACGATCTGCTGCTCTTGAGGCTATGTTGCTGCGCAGTGTTTCATTACAGCAAAACGCTGCATTTTGAAGAGTGGGACGCGTGTTAAGATGGCAACGGGCTAGATTCGCTGGACGATGGGGATTGCTTGGAAGGGATGAAGACAACGTTCCCGCGTTACTGGAGACAAGCCGGACGCCAAAAATTCACTAGGGAAGTTGGTAAACACGGGAAGCCCCATAGGCTTGTCATGGCTCAAATTGACAATCTTATCAGCAACACTGTTTCCCTCTCGCAAAACATGCATGATCTGAGCTTTCTGGTTTCCTTGAAGTATCATCGTAATCTCTTACACCAAGCTTAAGGTTGTCTAGGTCTCATCTCCATTTTGAACCAATAGGTTCACAGCCTCAAGGGAGTTCATTTTAATAATCAAGCTTCTACATCCCTGGTCCCAACCTAACTTTAAACCTATAAGAATAGCCCAAAGCTCCATGTGAAGGGTGCATAACTGCCAATATTTACCATAAAACCCATCTCCGGCCTTCTTCTATCATCATGAAGAATACCACCACATCCAGCCATCTGCTCCTTACCCCTAACCGAGCCATCAACATTAAATTTCTTCCAGCCTATTGGTAGGAGTTTCCAGCCCATGGAAAGATCCCTCTGCTTATGCCTTTCAAAAGAATCAACTCCATTAAAGGCAATCTTGATAGCTTCTGAAAGAACTTGGATTTGCATCCATAAAGCTTCTTTACCGATCCACGAATCTTCAAACACACCTCTGTTTCTGCTATTCCAAAGACACCAAATTGTAGCCACGAACAAACTATACTAGTTGCTCTTCCATCGTACTATACCATTCCATCTCACATTAAAGCCGATCTAATCTTTACAACTAAGCTCAAAGAAATATCTCCTTAAATGAGGAGGCATAAGCTTACTCCAACACCACCTAGCTACCATGCAGTCATGAAAAACATGGATATGAGTCCCAGGATCCATTCTGCACCGAGGGCACATCATATCTAGAGTTAGGTGCCTCCTCATTCTTTCTTCATTCGTGAGAAGCCTTCCATGAGTTGCTAGCCAGAGGAAGAACTTATAGTGTTATGGAACCTTCAGCTTCCAAATATCACACCGAATAGGATCTGCTTGGTCCACCAGGTTTCCTTTAATCTAATAAGTGGAACGAATAGAAAAATTACCATCCTTTGAAGCATGCCATCTAATGCAATCTTTTCTATGCTTAGAGGGAGGAAGGATGGAGGCCATCCTACGACAGACCCACTCTGGGAGATAGTCATTCAAACACTCCTAATTCCAAGAACCAGATGGAGTAACGAAATCCTTTACCAACCCTATTTTTAAATGATAAGGAACTTCCTGAGTGGCTAAATTAGATAAAGCCCTTAGGTTAGGAATCCATTTGTCTAACCAAAATTTGATCGTACCGCCATCACCAAGGTTCTAAGTAAGACCTTCTTGAACATACTTCTAGTTCTTAGAGATACCTCTCCAAGCTAGTGAGCCTTTTCATTTTGCATCAATCCTAGGAAAGAAGTCATCGTCACAATGATGTTTAGATTGTATAACTTGAGCCCAGAGCAATTCTTTTTTCACAATGAAGCCCCAGCCAAGTTTCATCATGAAAGCTTGGTTTTGCTCCTTAAGATGTTTCATACCCAACCCTCCCTCTTGTTTTGGGCAACATACTTTCTTTCAAGAAGGCTTGCATAAGAAGGCTCTACTTTTTTTCTTGATTTCCTCATAAACAGTAGAAGGGAGAGTAGCTGTTTGCATGGCATACGTAGGCACAGCTTGGATTACGGAGGAAAGCAAAGTGAGTCTGCCAACAAAGGAAAGAGAATTCATCTTCCAACTAGAAAGTCTACTTGCCATTTTATCGATGATGTAATGGAACGTATTCTAACTTATCTTGTTATGAATGAGAGGAACTCCTAAATACTTACCAAGATCAGAGGCGATGGAGAAACCCAGGGCTTCACTCAAACTAGTAACTCTAACATGATTCACATTTTTAGAAAAAAGGACTTTAGTTTTGGATGCATTGACTTTTTGACCAAAGTAAGTACAAAATCTTTTAAGACACCTTTTGATAACCTCCACTTGAGTAACAGAAGCTTCAACGAAAAGGACTAAATCATCCGCAAAAAATAAGTGAGAAATCTGGGGCCCTTCTTATTTAATCTGATAGGTGCCTTGTAATACCATATCAAAACACCTTCCATATTATGTCACAAATGGCTTAGAGAGTTACTTTCATGAATTTCAAGCTTTTAGCAGTAGGAATGATTGAAACGCAACACCAAAATAACTCATTAATGGCCAAATAAATCATATTATCAACACATTTGTTCAAAATAAATGACACAATTGGAAGCTAAAAAATTGGCTACAAGCCATATTCCACAAAATCACATCACAATACACATCAACCCATAAGTTTGCATATTTTCTCTTAAGCTAAATGAGCTCAAACTTGGTTAAATGGGCCATATGAGTTTACCAACCATTTTTTCTATTCATAATATACTTAATCACATCAAAAACACCACAATTCATCATGCAAATCTCAGGTTTGAAGCCATTTTGCTTAAAACAGATTTGCTTGCCTCGAGTTCCAGGGACAAGTTACTGTCATAAACTTTGAAAAATTATAATTAATTTTAGAAAAATAAAAATCAAGCAAATGATAGTTTCTTGGAAATCCTTGAATGTCAACCACAGGTTAAAAATCATTCCAAACTATAAAAACATCAACTGGATCATGCATTATAATAGAATAGCACCAAAGGTCTAGCTGCCTAAGTTTCCTATCATAAGTTTCTGATATAAATTTTAAAAATTCATAACTAATTCTATAAAAATCAAAATCCAGCAAACCATATCATTATAGAAAGCTATTGATGTTCTAATTTTGATAAAAATAGTTCTAGATCAAGGAAATAGCATCTAGCTTATGAAAATCAATGGGATAGTATTAGGTGTCTGATTACATTACTAGTACTGATCACCAATTTCAAAAATTCATATCTCCTTCAATATAAATCAACATAAGGTGTCTCAAGTGCTAAAGAAATCTTATCATTCCTATGTAAAATTTTATGAGCATTGAATATCATTTGTCCTTCAAATGATATAGGAGAATAAATTGACTATATGAACAGTAGACATACCAAATCTAAAATTTTTTTCAATTTTAAAAATTCATAATTTATTCTCTAGAGTTCCAAATAATGTAGTCGTTAGCTCAACAAAAAGCTCTAGATGAGACCTATATTTATTCCAAATTTCATGGGAAAATTCGTCCATTTGGTCAGTTTAGGGTATAAGGTGCAAAAATGGAACTTTTAAGCACTTAATGGGGTAAAATTGAAACCAATTACTCTTCTACTCTAACCACAAACACTTGGGTACATCCCAATGGATAAAAATAGTATATAAAGGTTACCCAAAAGGTTCAAATAGACAGGCATCACAATTCACTCTTTCACATTCACTTATACATAATTGTAACCAAGCATAAGGGTGGCAAAACTCTACATACTCATCTATACGGTTCCAAAGTACATACATATAACATGTTTACATACTTTTGAACATGTTCAATAGCCTACATTACATATACAACACATGGTTACATCATTTGACATCAATATGTCTTCAAAATGCTTATTTAGCTACTCCATTGTCAAGATCTTGCTTTCCAAGGTTGTTGGCCTCTTTTTCTTTGTTCTCTTGGGTCACCTAGACATGAATAAGCATATAGAGGGGGAGGAGTAAGATTCAAAGAATCTCAATAGTTCTTTACCCTTCCAAACATATATAATGGATATAATCCAAGTCAAAGAATGCATGCATGTCTCTTAGGCTAGTCATGAACATACATAAACCATTGTCCATGTTTAAGAAACTCATACATATCATACATAGACTCTCAAGGGCATTGGTTTAGCCTCATTCATTTTCTTTAGGACTTGTGGACTTATCTTACTGATTTTCAAGGGACTTTTGACTTAGCTTTACTCTTCTTAGAACTTTTGGCTTTGTCTTACCCAATCTTAGGGACTTTTGGCTCATCCTAACTCTTGCTAAGGGGCTTTTAGCTTCACCAAACTCATTCAAGCCAAAACACATTCATAAAATATATTTTAAGAACATCATGGTACCATGGCATATGGGAAATAGCTAGAAACATTTCTCATGGCATAAACATACATACATACATACATACATACATCCAAAGACAAGAAAACAACTAAGAATGCATGAGAGAAAGGTTAAAGAGCTACCTTAGAGCCAATGCCTACACTTTTCTCTTAGATTTCTTCTCCCTCTTCTTGGCCACACACTAGAAACTTAGAGGCACTAGGTTCTCTTAACCTAAACATATCAAATGAGACATAATTAGATCATTGGAATTAGCCCTAGCCTTATACAACTCCTATGTATACTTACTTGCTCATTTGTCTCCATAATGCTTCCATATAAGACACAATAAAGTAACTCTTGAAATTTATGATCTTGGCTCTTATTTCTCATTCATTCTAGGTCCCTTGACTCCCTTTAGACTCCTTGGAATCATCACACATGCATTTTAAGGAACCTAGCTATAAGTTGCTTCCTAATGACATATTATAGAGCTTACACCTCCATCTCACATTTTAAGGCTTCTAATTTTTTTTCAAGACTTCCTTTGATATTCTTCCATCATATCTAGTCCCATTCTAAGTTTGGAATAAATTAAAACACTCCCTAGGTGGCCACACTCCTTTTGGCCAAGACATGATCATGGTTTGGCACCTATGGAGTTTGCTTCACTTTCTTGAAGGGGATGGACTTATGCAACTTCCTAGAGGTCTAAGGGACTCATGCCATATCTTAGATAAGCTAGAATACCTCTAGGAAAAATTAGATTTCATCATTTGTTTCAAAACCCCAAGTTATGCCAACTTGAATTTTAAGGCTCCTTTTTTTGTTTCCAATTGTCTAGTCTTAATTCCCACCCTCTAAATCACTTGTTCTTCCCTTGATGTAGTTAAAATTCAACTCCCTTTGGATAGGCTCTAGGTTGCACGAAATTCATATGGAGGAGGAGCAATAAGAAAGTGCAAGATGGGCCATGATTCATACCTTATTTTAAAACTTTTTAAAGATGCTTTGCTATGCTTCTAGCCTCTCTTTGAAGTTCTGACTTCTCCCCTCTAAAGCAGAGCCAAAACAGATCCAAATCACACACCAAGAACATAAAAAGGAAGAGGAAAAGGAAGGGAACATCTTTTGTAAAGGAGTAGACATGAAATCCTACACATTTTTTTTAACCTTTTGCAAGCTTTTTCCCTCCTCTCTTGCTCCTCCCTTGGCAGAGCATATGTCAGTCTAAGGAGGAGGAGGATGGGATGCCACTTATAAGACACTTATTCTTAACTTTGTTCTTTAAAATTTTCATTTATGTCTTACTTTCTTGAATTTTCATTTTAGGCTCAATTTAGCTCCTTTTTAAGAATCATCTTTTCCATCATAAAATTTGGTTTCTTTAACTTATAACATGCCTTTGGAATCACTCAATTTGGATCTAAAACCTTTCCAAACGAACAGGTCAGAGTTTGGGTCAATTGACATTATAAAATGTCAACTGGAGGGGTTTAACTATTCTAGTGGTTTCTATAGTTTTTAAGGCCTCTGAGAGCCCCAAAAAATATATTTTTCTATTTAAAAATCCCTTCTTTGAATTTTCTAAAAAGTGCCTGAAATTATGAAAATATCATTATACTTTCGGTAATTTTATTAAACCAATTTAGCTCTAGTTTCTGGGCACCTTGGGCTTTGGATCCTCATTTTCTATTATTGAAAATTTTATCTTAATTTTATTTGGCCTTAAATCATTCATTTCAAGGGACTTTCTTTTATATCTGATACGTTTCATATGTTTACAGAGAAACTAGACATTACGTTTCTCATGTTTACGGAGGAACTGGATGTTACATGTCCATTCTCCTTTCCAAATTTCTTCTTGGATGAGATGACCAATGTGCTCAATACAAAGCATAAAGAGATAAGGAGAAAGTAGGCCTCCTTGACTAATGCCTCTAAACATATTGAAGGTTTGAAATTTCTCCCCATTCCAAAGAACCTGCATAGAGCAAGTGGAGATGCATTGCATAATAATATTGATTAAATGAGAATCCAGCCCAACCAACCTTAAGGTGTCTTCCACAAAGTCCTACCTAATTCTATCATACGCTTTCTCTAGGTCAATTTTTATAGCCATAAATCCCTTTTTTCCTTTCATAGATCTCATTTAGTGAATAACTTCTTAAGCAATAATAATATTATCGAAACTATGTCTACCAGGGACAAAACTACATTAATTCAGGGCAATGAGCTAGTGCATGTATTGTCTAAGTCTGTTCGTAATGACTTTAGTGATGATCTTATAAAAAACATTACAAAGACTTATGGGTTTGAATTCTCTAAGGGTCTCAGGATGCTCATCTTTGGCAATAAGAACCAAAAAGGTTTGATTAACATCCTTGATCTTAGAAGGATGATTAAAAATATTAAAGACAAACCTTAAAAGAGAAAGGGTAATGAAATCCCATTGGCTTTGAAAAAAAAAGGGTTGCAAACCATCTAAGCTAGGTGCCTTTAGAGTGCCTATTCCAAAAAGAGCATTCCTCACTTCTAGCATAGAAAACTTCATCCCTAAAGAGGAAAGGGAGCAATCATCTAAAGAAGGAAACATAAAAAGACAAGAAAAACCCCGAACATCATCCTTATAGAGGTTAGTAAAGAAATTAATTGTCATTTTTTTAATGGAGTCATCCTTATAAAACCAAACTTCATCATCATTCTTTATAGCTTCGATACGGTTTTTCTTACATCTAGCTTTAGTAGCTTTATAGAAGAATTTAGTATATTTATCACCAAATAAGTACCACTTACATCTAGACTTCTGAAACTAAAGAAGTTCCTCCTAAAGAAGAATTTTTTCCAAGTTACACCAAAGCTCTTGTTGAAGATCTTCTAACCAAGGATTGCTACCAATATTGAGCACCTTTTGAATACCATCTAAACATATGATGATGTGGGATTTCTTGGCATGGATATTTCCAAAGGTATGTTTATTCCAATGCTTAAACTCTTCTATGAAGTTGCTCATGTTAATGTTCCACTCAATATCATTCCTTCAATGTTGTTCCATAAATAGACCAAAATCATCATGATTAATCTAAGGGTAAGAAATCTAAAAGGATGATCTTGTGTACTCTTCCTAAGGTTTGGAGTAAGTTTCAACCAAATAGGGTAGTGATTAGATTTAAACTGAGGGAGATGCACAACCGAAGCTTCATGGAAAGTGTTTAACTAACTTAAATTACAAACCATATGATCCAAACAACTCTCTTGATCACCTCTTTTCCAAGTGAATTTAGCTCCATATTGTCATTTATCTTTTTCAATAGTTGATATGGCCCATACTTCTTAGACTGCAATTTGTTGTAAGTAGCTATTGGAAAACACTTATGTCACAGGAATACTATCACCTAATCTCCTTCTTAAAAATAGCTTATGTCCTATGATGCTAATATGCAACTTTCTTGCACCTTGCATTAGCTTTCTCTAGTTTCTACCTCACTTCTGCCTGAACATCTTACCACTAAATTACTAAATTTTTTGGCAACAACATTGATTATAGGAACTTTAGGGAGCTTAATCAAATCTAAAGCATGCTTTGTGGCTTAATATAAACAACTAAAATATGGTGATCTCTTTGTGGCACTATGGACCACATTATTGTACACAAACTTAGTTTGCACCAAAGTTGAATCACATTGTTTAGGTTTATCTCCATGAATATTGCAAATCAAATTCCCTAACATCCTGTTAACGACCTCTATTTAACCATTTGTCTGTGGATGAAGGTGTTATTATAATTCAATGTAGAATCAAACATCTAATATAGAGTTCTCTAAAAATGACATAGAAACTTGTTGTCCCTATCTCATGTAATAGTCTTAAGCATGCCATATAAGCGAACAATCTCCTTGAAGAACAATTTAGCTATACCACTTGCATTTGATGTCTTTTTGCAATGTATGAAGGGTGCCAATTTTTAAAACCTATCAACCACCATAAAAATAAAAATTTGCACCTTTATGTGTTCAAGGTAACCTTAGAACTAAATTTATAAACAAATCTTCCCAAATATTTTTTGGAACTGGCAATGGTAAAAATAGACCTATATTCTACAATTGCCCTTGTGCTATTTGACATATTTAATAGTGTTGTGTAATACCATACTCTTTTAGCTTTCCCATTCCATTACATGAGCTAAACTTCATACACTTTGCAAGAAAATCCATATATTTTAATGTATTAATTTGCATTACGTAAGTTTCCATTTACTTGTTTCATGCTTTGTGTGTCATATGAACTCATCATTATCATCTTCCATCCATATCACATCCATACAAATAAAAAGCATCACAAAATATCCCAAGAGTCTCGAGTTTGGCATCATACATCAGAAAATTCAAGGTTTACTCTCGGGTTTATTGTTCCAATTTTCTAATATAGACTTTGGAAATTCACAACTAATTTTAGAAAAATTAAAATCAATAAAATATCAATTTGACCAAGACAAATAATGGAATAATACCAAAGGTCTATCTATATTACTAGTATTGTCCTCCAATTTTAAAAATTTAGTTATCCTTCTATAGAGTTCTAAATGGGGTGATCTCAGTAGCTATGGAAAGCTTATGGTGTCTAATTTATGTTTATAAAATTTCATAGCCATTGGACTTCATTTAGCTTATGAATGACACAAAAATATAAAGTGATTATATAAACAGTGCTTATACCATTTATGCACAATTTGGCTAATTTTGAAAAATTATAATAAATTCTATAGAGCTCCAAATTAGGTGTTCTTTAGCTTTGTGAAAAGCTCTAGTTGAGCTCCATAAGTGTGCCAAATTTTATGCCAAGATTATTCCATTTGGTCAATTTGTGCTTTAATTCAAGATTTGGTCACTTTTTGGGGTCATAAGGGATTCTTAAGGCACCATCTCACTTTCTTAATATTCCATAACCACTTGAGCACGTCCCAAAGCACAAACATAGCTTAGCGAAGCATCTCAAATGGTCTAAAATATTATGGAGCTTAATCTTACCATGTCACTCACACTTATACACATGCATATCATAGAACCAAGGTGGCAAAAATCCATACATCAATTCATTTGGTCCCAAAATTCATACATACATCATCATTATACATATTTGGACGTGTTCAATAGCCTACATCATACATATATCATCAGATTAAAATTTTTGACATCAAAATGCTTTGAAAATGCCCATTCTCCTACTCTTTTGTCAAAGTATCATGCTCCAAAGCTTTGGCCTCCATCCTTTTGTCTTCTTGTCTTACCTAGGCTTTGTTAGGCATTGGAGGGGGAAGAGTGAGATTCAAAGAATCGGAATACTTTTTACCATTTCAAACATACATAATGGATGTATTTTCAAGTCTAAGAATGCATGCATAACAATTTAAGCTACTAGTAAATATACATAAAGCATTTTTTATATTCAAGAAACTCATACATATCGTACATAGGCTCTCAAGGGCATTAGTCTAACCTTACCCATTTTTTTTGGGACTTTTAGACTTGTCTCACCCATTTTCAAGGGACTTTTGACTAAGCCTCACTTTTCTTTAGACTTTTGGTTTGGTCTCACCCAATCTTAGGGACTTTTGGTGTCACCAAACCCATTCAAGCCAAAACACATTTATAAAATACATTTCAAGAACATCATGGTACCATAACTTGTAAGTAATAACTAGAAATATTTCTCATGGCATAAACACACATACAAGCACTCAAAGACAAGTAACATCAAAGACATGCATGAGGGAAAGGTTAGAGAGCTACCTTGGAGCCAATACTACACACTTTTTCTTTGAATTTGTCTTCCCCTTTTTGGCCAAACTTATGGAATTGGGTGGCACTTGATTCTCTTGGCCTAGACATGTAAAAATGCCTAACTTTGTTAACTTACAATCTAAGGCTTCTTAATTTGATTTATTTGCCTATGCTTGTTCCTCACACTCCAAAACCTATAATTTTCCCTTGATAGGACCAGAATTCATCCTCTCTTGGCTAGTCTCTTGGTTGGACGAAACACTTATAGAGGAGAACAACAAGAAAATGCAAAAAGGATCATGGTACTTACCTTGTTTCAATACTTTTCTAAGGGTTCTTTATTGCTCCAATCTCCTCCTTGAAATTCTGAGCTCTCTCCTTTAGACTAGCCACATACCAACCCTATGTAAGTCATTAAAACCATAGGAAGGAAGAGGAGAAGGAGAGGAACAAGATTAATGAAGGAAGGAGCATGAAATTTCAAGGTTTTCTCACCTTTTTCCTAAGCTTTTCCTTCCTCATTTGCTCCCTTCCTGGACAACTTCCTCAACTGGTCTCCTTTATGCTTTTAGATGTTCAAAAATGTGGGTGAAGAGAGGGCTAAACAACAACGTGTATTAAGGAGTCAAAGGGTCGCTTTTTGTAACTTTTTCACTTTTCAATTTAGTCCCTAAATCATGATTTTTTTGTTTGACCTCATTTCAACTCTTTTTTTAGAGCTATCTTTTTCATTATAAAATTCGGGTTCTCTAACTTATAAAATACCTTTGGTTTCACCCAAATTGGGTTTGAAATCATTTTAAACTATTCAGTCAAAGTTTCGATCAACCAATAGTTGAAATTGCTCACTGGAGGGATTTTAATTGTTCTAAGGGTTTCCATGATTTTTAGGGCCTCTGAGAATCTTGAAAAGCTCAAATTTTTCATTTAAAAAGCTCTCCTGTATGTTTTCCAAAATTGCTAAAAATTACGAAAATACCCTAACTTATTTTCACAAATTTTCTTAGCTTTTCTTGGTTGGTTTCTGGGCACCTTGGATCCTCATTTTTTATTATTTATAATTTTTTTCTAATTTTATTTAGCCTCAAGTCATTTTATTCGGGGAACTTCTTTTTATATTTAATGAGTTTCGTACGTTTACAGGGAAACCAGATATTACATATTGCACAAACCCTATCACATCCCTTTATAAGTATGGCTAATAATACCTCTCTTCAACTACATCAAGTGTCATATCTTGTCCTAAATGTCTAGCAAGACCCCTTCCATGCAAATCTTTAATGAGCTTTTCCCTCAATGAAATTTTAAGAATGCAAAGTTGGTTACCTTTCATTAAGAACCTATCATGTATATGAAAATCATCTACAAGTTATTTGGTGATGCTTTTCTCCCATACCTCATGAAAGATTTTATCAAAATTGTATAACTCTTGGATCTCATCAAAACCCATTGCCCTAGCAAATTTGCACGTTTGCTAAGTGAATTCACTATCTTATTTTAGAATCTAAGCTTATGCTTTAAGGTGTAGGAGATTTTTGTAAATACTTAGTCCACTTGGCATGTATATAATTGCTTATCCTCCTATAACTATTCAAGTACTACTAGAAGTCATATATATCAGTGCTGCATTACGCAGAAATTCAGGAGAATAAAAAATTGGACATAGACATGAATTCACTTTAAGTGCCAATTTACTAGTTCTTACACCCATCTTCATTACCCTTATTTGATATATACTCCACCTAGTAAAAAGGTTGAAATTTTGAGATGCATTGTTTTGCTAAAGGATTGTGTTACACATGAAAAGTTGAGTAAAAAAATGTACATAATGCTAAAAAATAAAGATTGTTTAATCTCTAAAATATTCAACACTAATAAGTTCAAATAAATTATCTATAAAACCTATTAAAGAAGTTTTGAATATGATGGAAAGGGATATGATTGACATGAAAATTGTGAAAAGTTTACATTCTAATGGTATTTCTTTTAACGTATTAAGGAATCCTTAATTTCATGAAATGTTGTCAACAATATAAAATGGTCTTTTATGGGTACAAGGCTCTGTTTTATGAGAAGGCAAGGACTACTTTATTAGATGAATGCAAAAGACATTAAAAGAAACTTGGTATACTTGTAGTGTTTCTATAGTCTTTGATGGTTAGGAAAATTGTAAGAATCAAACATAGATAATTGTTATTGCAAATAATAAAGAGCAATGTTCTTATATGCGTATAATTTTTTAGGATTGAAAAAATTGGTAAAGAAATTGTTGCTTTTTTATTGGAACCTACCAAAAAGTAGGTGCTTGTAATGTTTACCAAGTGGTGACTAGTAATGCTACTAATAGTAAACTTGCTGGAATGAGAATTATGAAGATACACAAGCATATTTTCTGGTCTTCATGTATTGTACATATCTTGAACATGATTTTGAAAGATTTGTAAAAATTTTTTATTGTCCAGAAGTTACATACAAAAAAGGCAAAGAAGTTGTGAAGCAATTTGTTAATCATTTACATGCTTTGGCTATATTTAGATGAAATCAAGGTTAGAGTTTTTGAAAGTGACCAAGACTAGATTTGTTTCTTATTGTATTTTATTAAAAAGACTTGCTGATTGTAAAGAACCATTTGCCACCATTGTTGTTCTTAAAGCATGCAATTATGTTATGAATAGGATGAAAGAATGAAGCTTAAAGGTACTTTGGTTGTTGACATCATAGGAGATGAGGAATTTTATGATAAAGGGTAGAGTATAATAGCTTTTATGTGATACCTTACTTCTCTAGCCTTCCCATTCCATTTTGTGACTTAGTTAAACACATTTACATGGAAAAGACACATTAATGAAAGGAAATTATGTAGCGGAGCATCCAATTAATTCATTTATGCTTCATGGACCCTATGAACTTATGGGTATCATTATATATATATATATATATATATAATATACCTCCTTCATATATGAAAAAACATGGTCACATAGGCTATCTCAATATATCTCATGCAAATTAAAATACATTTGCAAGAAATCATATCCTGTATATATAGATAATTGTGTAATGAAGGAGCCATATACATAATTCAAGGCTGTGGGGGCCTGTTGAACTTACCAATAGGTTTTCCATCTATAATATATCTACTCAAGTCATATACATCTCAATTCATCTCATATGCCACAGATTTGGAACCATATATCACAATTTTAAAGAGGAAAATTTTGGATTTCAATGGTAGCTTTTTGTCATAAACTTTGAAAAATCATAATTAATTTTAAAAAAATCAAAATTAAGCAAAAAAGATCTAGAAAACCATACCATTCTGCAAAGTTATGGATGTCTACTTTCGATTGAAAATAGTTCTAGATCAAGAAAATGGCTTCTAGCCTATGAAAATTATTGTAACAGTACTGGAAGTTTGTCTACATTACTAGTACTAACCACTAAATTCAAAAATTCATATCTCCCTCAATATAAATCCAAATGAGGTTCTCTCTAGTATTATCGAAGGTTATCATCTCTAGTTTATGTCTGTAAAATTGTATGAGCATTGGATATCATTTGGCTCTTAGATGACACAAAAGAAGAAACTGATCATATGAATAGTGCACATACCAAATTTAAAAATTTTTCCAACATTTGGAAATTCATAATTTATTCTCTAGAGCTCCAAATAATGTGATTCTTAATCAGCAAAAAGCTATAGATAAGATCTATATTCATACTAAATTTCATGAAAAAATTCATCTATTTGGTTAGTTTGGGGTTTAGCTCACAAAGTGGCACTTTTTAAGTATCAAATAGGGTCAAAATGACACCATATGCTCTCCCACTCCAACCACAACCAATTTGGCACGTGTAAATGGTTAAAATTTGCTCATAAAGGTTGCCCAAGTGGTCTAAATATTCATGCATCTTAATCTCCTTATGCCACTCACACTTATACACAAACACATACTAGCACAAGGGTGGCAAATTCTCACATTGCTATACATTTGGCTTCAAGGTTCATACATACATCAAATATATATGCATTCAAACTTTTTCAAATGGTTACATCTCATATACACCATATGTATACATTCCTTGACATTAATATGTCCTTAAAATGACTATTTAGCTACTTCCTTGTCAAAGTATCATGCTTCAAGGCATTTAGTCTCCTTTCCTTGGACTTTTTAACTCACTTAGACATGAATAAGCATATGGAGGGGGAAGAGTGAGATTCAAAGAATCTTAATAGCCTTTAACCCTTTCAAGCATATATAATGGATGAATTTACAAGTCAAAGATTGCATGCATAACTTTCAAGCTATTAGTGAACATATACATAGCATTTTCCATGTTCAAGAAACTTTTACATAACATACATAGGCTCTTAAGGTCATTGGTTAAGCCTCGCCCATTTTTCTTATGACTTTTGGATTTGCCTCACCTATTTTTAAGGAATTTTTTACTGAGCTTCATTCTTCTTGAGACTTTTAGCTTTGTCTCACCTAATCCTAAAGGCTTTTGGCTCATCCTCACCCTTGCTAATGGATTTTTGGCATCACTATACCCATTTAAGTTAAAACACATTCATAAAACATATTTCAAGAACATCATGGTGCCATGACATATAGGAAATAGCTAAAGTTATTGCTCATGGCATAAAACATACATACACACATCTAAAGACAAGAAAACAACCAAGAATGCATGAGAGAAAGGTTAGAGAGTTATCTTAAAGCAAATGTCTCACACTTTTCTCTAAAACTTCTTCTCCCACTTCTTGCCCAAGCCTTGCAATAAGGTAGAGCTTGATTCCTTTGGCCTAGACACATCAAATAAGACCTAATTATATTCTTGAAACAAGCTCTAATATCACACACTCTAGGGAAGCTTACTTTGTTCTATGACTACATTATACTTCTATACAAGACCTTATGAAGCAACTATGAGAATTCATGATCTTGGCTTTCATTTCTCATTCATTCTAGGTCTCTTGACTCCCTTTAGACTCTTTGGAGTTATCACACATTCATTTTAAGGAACCTAGCTATAAGTTACTTCCTAATGTCTCATTATGGAGCTTACACCTCCATCTCACATTCTAAGGCTTCTAAATTTTTTTCAAGGCTTCCTTTGATGTTCTTATATCTAGTCCTAGTCTAAGTTTGGAAAAAATTAAAACTCTCCCTAGGTGGCCATACTTGCTTAGGCTAAGACATAACTATAATTTGGCACCCATGAAGTTTGCTTTATGTTCTTGAAGGGAATGGCTCATGTAAAGCTTCCTAGGGGACTAAGGGACTCATACCATATCTTACATAAGCTAGAATGACTTAGAAAAAATCAGATGGTATCATTTATTTCAAAACCCTAAGTTGTACCAACTTGAATTTTAAGGCTCCCTTTTTATTTCCAATTACATAATCTTAATTCTCATACTCCATAGCCCTTCTTCTTACCTTCATTTAGATAGAATTAATCTCCCTTTGCTTAGGTCCATGGCTGAACAAAAATCATCCAAAAGGAATAGACAAGGAGATGTAAGGAAGAGCCATGGTCCATACCTTGTTTCAATGCTTTTTCAAGAGAATTTTTGATTGCTCTAAGCTTTTCCTTGAAACTCTAAGCTCTTTCCTCTAGACCAGACCCAAAATAGCCCTATATGAGTCATGAAAACCATAGAAAGGAAGAGGAGAAGGAGAGAAACAAGTTTGGCAAAAGAAGAAGTGTGAAAAACCAAGAATTTTTATACCTTTTTTCTCCTTCTCTTTCCTCCCTCTTTGGGCACCATCTCAGACCAGTATGAAGCTACTTCAGGTTATGGAAAAGGCAGGAGAAGTGGTTGGAATGTGTTTTAAAAGAAAAAGGTAAAGTTATACAAACTTTTCTACTTTTTATTTTAGACCCTAAACCATAGTTTCTCTATTTGGCCTCATTTCAACTCCTTTTCAAAATGCGTCTTTTCATCATAAAATTTGCGTCCTCTAACTTATAAAATGGCTTTGGTTTCCCTCAAATTAGATTTGAAACCATTTCGCACGATTTGGAGAAAGTTTTGATCAATTGATAGCCAAAATCACTCACTAGAGGGGTTTCAGCTATTCTGAAGGTTCCTATGATTTTCAAGGCTTCTGAGAACCCTGGAAAGCTTAAATTTTTTGTCTAAAAAGCCCTCATGTGAGTTTTTTCAAATTTCTAAAAATTACAAAAATGCCCCAACTTATTTTGACAAATTTTCTTAACTCTTTTGGCTTTAGTTTTTAGGTATCTTAATCTTTATATCCTCATTTTTTATTATTTAAAATTTTATCCTAATTTTATTTGGTCTCAAATCTTTTTATTTAGGAGATTTCCTTTTATATCTAGCCCATTTATGAAATTTACGGAGAAATCAGATGTTACATTTTACAAAACCAAGTTATTTGCTAATAAAGGTTTGTGATGGTGAAAGACCAAAAATGGGAGGGTTTTTTAAGAATATGAATAATATTTTTAGTGAACTAAAAGAAACAATGCAAGTAAATAAGTACATTTTCACTTCTCTTTATTTTTAATGAATTTACATATTAATTTATAGTGATTTAGTTTTAAACTTATCATCTAATTAACTAAATTAAAAGGAGAATGTGAAAATAAGATGGGAAAAGATGAATTTTACATTGCATTGTCTTGGGTCTACACTCACACCAAGATTTTATGATTAGACTTATCTTAGTTTACCAACACTTATAGGCATGGCTAGATAACTTCCCAATAATGATAAAGAAGTTATCGTAAGAGTAATTCAAGCCTTTGAAAAAAAAAATAACAGAAAAAGATGATGAAGTAAAATTGTTACATGAACAATTTGCTATATTTCACTTGCACAAGAGGCTATTTGCTATGTCTATAATGTAAGATGATACAATGTCAATGACACAATAGATTGGTGGGTTAGATATGGATAAGAAACTCCAAAATTAGCAAAGGTTACTAAAAAAATGTATCATCTCAGCCAATCACTAGTGTATTAATGGAAAGAAATTAGAGCACTTACTCTTTCATTTATAGTTCTAAGAGAAACAAGCTCAATTTTGCAAAAGTTGACAAAATGGAACTTATTCATTCAAATATTAATCTTCAATCTCATTTCATAGAAAGTTACAACAATGATCCTTACAAAAAAAATGACATGCCAAGTTAGAGGATACTTGCATGGAGATTCTAGTATCAAATTGAAGAAGATGATTTGGAAATTAATTACTAGAAAATGAGTTTGTAGACAATCAAAATAGCCATGGAAAAGATGCAGAGGGATCTTATTTTACTTTATATTCTAATGGATCAATAGGAGGTTCAAGTTCTAATAGTTCCTAGGCTCGAACATATAGAACACAACAAACTCAAATATCCAGATTTGCAACAAAGTGAGAGTTCTAAAGGAAAAGGAAAAAGAAAAAAAAAAGAAAAAGTGGATTAGCAATTGTTTAATTGATGCATTTGGAATCTCTCTATTTTCTTTCAACTTGTTTCCAATTAGTTGGGATTTGAATTTTGAATTTATGAATTTGAAGTTTAGGTTTTAAAGTGTTGAATCTTTTATCATGTGATTATAGTTATTTTGTTTAAGTCATTCTATTAAATATATAAATAATATAAATTGGCATATCATATACTCATGCTTATACCACATATCGTGGAAAACCATCAATTAAGTAACATTGCTTAGTCTTTCACATTTAAATTAGAAAATTTAAAAACAAAGCACCATAAAGCACTAGAAATATTGCCAAATTTCAAAATTAAAATCAATACAACCATACCCGATATCTTTATGAAAAATATCATATGTTATTTAAAACATAAATTTTAAAAGCATATAGTTCTCACCCTAATTTAATATCATTAAACTAGAATCATTTAATGGACCAAGATAGAAACATAAGGCTAACATACTATTGCTTTAGGTTTTATACTAATTTAATATGTAATTGAATTAGTTTAATTTTGTTTATATATATATATATTGCATTCTTTGGTGCAAATTGTGCATTGTTGCAATTAATAACATCTTTTCATTGTGCCAATAATACTCAACTTAAAGTGCTCGAAACCACACAGTATTACCATTAGTAGCTAGTCATTAGCACATGTACATAGTGGCAAAGATAGGACCTTGAGTCAAGGGCCAATATAATTAAAAACATTATTAAAATGATTATAAATCAATATCTATATATAATTGAGTAAATTACATATTTTTACAATTGTCCTCCACATGATTTCATATTTTGAAATCATTGAACAATCTACTCATTATTAATGTTATTTAAAACATCTTTTTTAATATAAGCCATTAAACAATCATTCATCCAACCATATTTCATTTGACTGTGTAGTTGATTTTTTATAATCTCCTTTACAGAAAATGCTCTTTCTGTAGTTGCTATGTGATAGATAAATTATTTTACATTCTTAGTCTCTTTACAATTGATTTATTTAGTATAATGTATATGTTATTATGATTATTAATGTTAATATTTGTGTTTACGACATAAATTATGAATTGAGAGTAATTGGAGCTTAAAATTAAAAAATTATAACATTTTATGCTTCTAACCTTTATTGATTGTTTCAGGTTTTTCATTGAGTTAGAAGTCCAAAACATGATTGAAGTCTTCATGAAGCAAATAATAAACATAAGTAATTAATAATTGAATTACTTGTTAGTTAATAATAAATTTTTTTATGTTATTATTATAAATTATAATAAATGACACATAAACATAAATAATTAATAATTGAATTACTTGTCATTTAATAACTAATCTTCTTCTTCATTATAATCTTCATGGTGTTCATCTTTATCTTCATCTTTATGGTGTTAATCATCTACTTCATCTTCATCACCATCTTTATCTTGCATATCTATCTAAGGATCTACATCTTTGAGTTACATATATACCTGAAGATCCACCTCTTCCATTTCCCCCTTATCTCATAAGGTGCTACCCGATATCTCATTATCTATTATACTAATATGAGCATCATCATCTTGGTAAGCCATTTCTAGTGTATTACTATCATCCACCAAACTCCTTTGTCTAGTTTTAATGACAACCCATTCATCCACTCTTTCTCTACTTCTCATAGGATACAATACACAATAAACTTGAACAAGTTGTTTTGCAAACACAAATGGATCGAATTTTCCATATCTTCTAGTATGTTTAATTTCAATAATTCCATGTTCTTTATGTATCTTCATTCCATGATTCATAGCAGGATCAAATCAATTGCAATAAAATAAGACTAATTTTTTTTGGCAAGTTCTCCTAAATATTCTAATTGGACCACCTCTTTAAGAATGCCAAAATAGTTATTTTCTCCATTTTCCCCCATTCCTTTTATACGAACTCTATTATTTGTTGTCTTCTTCCCAATGCTCCAAGATTTAGTGTGAAACTTATATCCATTCATAAAATATCCAAGCTATGTTTTTACCTTTCTAAGTAATCCCCAAGCTAAGTGCTTTAAATAAACAATATCACTAAATGATGATTGATAAAGAACTTATTTGAAAACAAAATTAGGCTAAAAATAAATAATGATGTCATCATATTTAAAGGATTTAAACTATTCAACAAAGATATTTTCAATCATAAAATCAATTCCTTTAAAGCTAATATTTGGACTTAATCTTCTCAAATCTTGTTCAAAAGTCTACAATATGGTTTAACTGTTAAGCCACATATTAATAATTAATGTCACTATAGTGACAAGTTTGTGTCTTACTTAATATATGGCTTGACTTTATTGCAATTCAACAAAATATGAAGATGAGCAACATCCATTTCTTTATCATTCTGGTAATGAGTGGAGCACTTTCCAAGCAAATGTCCAACTTTCTTAAAAATTGAAAAAGTTAGCCACTTGCCTTTCCTTCATCCACAAAATCATTTAGAGGAACTCTTGTTTATACAGAAGGTACATGTGACTTAAAGTAATATGAACATAAATGCAATACTTCCTATAACAAATATGCCTCGTAGATAGAACTTTCCACACAATTGTTAGTTTTAATCTATTTAAAAACATACATGACCAAATAACAAGTAGTTAGAGACAATAATAAATTGTTACATGATAAATTAATTAAAAATGGTTAGAATATCACATAAATGTTAATTGCCTTTCAAAGGGATACATCCATAGGTACTAGATTGGACTACCAACCCTTGCCTCAAATGGTAAATGGAAAGGTAAATGTTCCATAGAATTAAAGAATCTAGGTGAAAATATTCTTCTTAACTCATAGAGAATGATATAAATATTGTGCTCCATTTGCATTAAATAGTCCACCTTTAACATCATTGAATATAATTCTCTAAAGAATTGACTAAACCCAGTTACGGGCTTTTAGATTTGCTTGAGTAGTGCACCAAAAGCAATTAGCAGCAAATGTTCCATTAAGATGTGACAATCAGGGCTTTTAAGTCCAAATAGCTTTCCTTCCCTTGAGTTCACACATCTTGACAGATTTGAGGAATACCCCTTATGCATTTTCAATTTTTTCACTCACTCATAGAGAGCTTTTCTTTGATCTAGTATGAAAGTGAATTAAGCTTTTGGCTTAACCACTTTCCCAGTAGTTAATTCTTATAATTTTAAGTTTCTTTGCCTATAATATTCTTTTGAATCCATCCTAACTTTCATTTTATCTTTAGTCTTCATCTTGATATCTATAACAATATTAAATACATTGTTAAACACATTGTTCTCTATATGCATGACATCTAAATTATATCAAACCGACAAATGTTTCTAATATCCAAGCTCTAAAAGTATACTTTGCTTCATTTAGGTCTGGTATACTTTGTAGCCTCATAATCTATAAACCCCTTAATCTACTATTTTAGGTAGAGCCTTCACATATTGCCATAATTTTTCTCCATCGAATCTTAACGGAGGTGGATCATTTTCAACTTTATTCTTCTTAAAAGCATCTTTATTACTTCTAAAAACATAGTTCATAAGTAGAAATTGTCGATGACAATTGAACTAGGGGTTTTTATAACACCATATTTATCTAGCCTTCCTTATCTATATCCTAGCTTCCTTCCATTGATATCACAAGTTTACCAAGAAAAATTCTATTAAAATATTTAATTATTTTTGCGTTACGTCACGGATAAAAATTTCATTCTATGTCCCGTGGACCATATAAACTCATCTATCTCATTTTCCTATTTAAATATATACATAAAACTTAAAACTATCTCAAAATGTGGCCAACAACTTGAGCTTATAGCATATATACAAAAATAATGGAAGGCTGCATCGGGTTCATGTGTCGAATTTCTATCATGAACTTTGAAAAATCATAAATAATTCTAAAAAGATCAAAATCAAGTCTACTATACCATTCTAGAAAGCTACATATGTCTACATTATGATAAAAATAGTTTTAGACTAAACCAGAACATCTAGCTATTAGAAATCAATGGTACAATACATCAACTCAGCTGGCACTATTGGTATTAACACAAAACTTCAAAAATTCATATCTTTCTGCTCAGACATTCAATTGGGGTGATCTCGATGGCCATAGAAATTGTGATGGCCCTAACTTCTAATCATTATAATTAAGGTTAAATACGTGATTAATAATCATAAATTAGGGTTACAAGACATTACAACTAATTACCTTTAGAAAATACAGGGAAATTTTAACCTTAATGTTATTAGAGTTATCAACCATATGATTACAAGCACTCATGTACATTAGGGAAACAAACATTCATTTATAAGCCTTTGATTCTATTACCCATTAATTTCAACTCACAAAAATCTTCTACTAATGTTTCTAAGTTATCCCTTGGGGTTACCATATGAAAAACCAATATTTCTAGGTTAGAATGAAGGTTTGGGACCGTTAGCTGAGGCCAAATGTCCTTGCGCTGCGGCCAATTGCCCTTGGATTCACTCATTGTCTTCACAGATTTTGCCGCGATGAGTGGCGAAGTTCTAACTCGCCGTGGCTAACTTATATGGCACCACGGCAAGGAAGCCTCCTGGAACCTACCTCGCTCACCTCTCACTATTGGCCGTGGCCAATTCCCTCTTTTACCGCGGCTAATTCCTCTCTGGAACACTCGACAAATTCTCACAAAAGTTCACCGTGACCAATTCCGATTTAGCCGCGGTGAATTACCTTTTGGACGACTCCTAGCTTTGCCTCTCACATTTCGCAGTGGCTAATTCCCTATTTCGCTGTGGCGAATATCTCTTTGGTACTCTCCCTGGGCAACTTCCCCTCTATTGGTCGCAGCGAAATTCCTTCTGATCCTACAACTCTAAAAATCTTGTCTCATACTTTCCACTCTCTATCTAGGGGCTCTTTAAGGCCACTTTCTCACTTGTTATGAGATTCTAATAGCATCTATCTAGTTCATTTGCCTCAGTCATTATATCATTACCCATCCCACATTTAAAGGTGAATTCTCCTACTCATTCATTGGTCTTATATAAGCAAATTTATAAATTTCTCACAATGGTCATTCAATCATATTTTCATCAAATAATTCATGCATCGCTAGCTCAAATCTATAATCAATATATCACATGATTTCATTACTTAAATATTCAATTAAAACACAGGTTTATAAGCCATAATAAGTATCATAAGCTCATACATCCATCAACAACTAATATGAAGCCTATTTCTCATTGGTTACATTCTATGTTATCAAAATATAAACTCCTACACTTAGTAATACAGATACATGATGATGCTATACAAAGGTTAACAAAATTAGCATCTACTCTATTCCACTTAGACCAAGTGTAGCTCTCCACACTAGGCCTCAGCTCATGGATGTTCATCCACTTGCTTGCCCTTATCCTTATCCGAAGAACCTTCACCTGAAATATTAGCCCATGAAATGGGGTGAGATGCAAATCTCAGTAACCAAGGCAAATTCCATTCATATATTCCAATTCAATTAACATATATGCATGATTTCATATAAGCATCAAAAAACATACCAGTTATATCAGTAAATGAAATAATTAGGCTATTATAATTACTATCCCATACTACTAATCATATTTTTACATGTTAAAGGCCAATAATATCGGGAGAGGCTCATCTACGACACCTATTCCTTATTGAGCATAACTAGGGCTTAGTGCATCTGGGGTTTGATCATAACCCAGTGCTCAATCAAAGCACATGCACGGGTGGCAACCGCATCACAGCTCCACCATGGACTCACAAGGTCCAATCACAATACAATAGATAGCCAACCAATTCATTTAGCATTTCAAATCATTCATGTACAATAAATATAAAATTAAAATAAATATATGTATGGAATTAATATAGTCCCAGTTACCTTACTTATAGACAAGTTAGAAAGCTACAATAATACCAAAATCTTCCTAAAATCATAATATAAAAAATGTTCATTTTTATCAGTCCATTACTATCTCATTCATCATTTGTGGTAATAACCCAATGCTCAAAGAATTAAGTTACCAATAATTACCTAAGGGATACCTACCCAATCGCCAAGAGCCTTAAATTTTGGATTTTGCCTTCCTTAGACCAGAAACATCAATATATCACTCCAAATCATAGGAAAATTCGCACAAAATTAAGGCCCATACTATAAGTCTACTATAGGGGTCCTAAACCAGTAGAAAATGCATCAAAATTGAGAGTTTATACTTACCTAATAATACCCTCAGCCCTAACCTAGAAATTTTACTAAGAAAATCTCAAACAACCACATTTCAGATTTTGGGTATGGTGAAATACTCCAAATGAAAAACTAATCAGGCCAAAATGAAGAGAAAGAGAAGGGGATTAAGTTATACAATTATTACATTGGCTGAATCTTGCTCTAGAAGTGAGAAATGGTAGATTTCTTGCCCTAAACCCTAACTTCCCTTTAAACCTTTGAATTTCGCTTTTATGTTCTTATGTTCTGCAGAATGGGGGGTGGCTAGGTTAGTTTTTAAGGTTTAAGTTGGGTCTAATATGGGTCATAAGCTGCTCCAAAGATCCAACTCCAAATGGGCTTCAGACTTAAGCTTTGTTGGGCCAGCTTTCATGTGTTGGGTTGTAGAATTTTAATTGGGCCAGACCAAGTTTTAAGAGGTCAAAGGATTTGGGTCTGTAAAAAGGTTGTTGGGACAATTATAAAAGCCTATAAAAGGTAGATCTTGGGCCTCTATCACATTGAATTAGATTGGGTTGCACCTAACTCATTGGACCTCCATTAGGCTTTTATCATGATCTCTTTCATTAATTTGGGCCTAGATGAAGTTTCTATCACAATTAAATCTCAAACTCATATTAATAATTTATCTCTCTAAAATTTCTATTCACTTAACTTACCCGATTATTCTATATTAATTATTCTTAATTAACCCAAACCTATAATTAATACCTTAATTAATTTTAGGGTGTTATAGAAATCTTATCATATCTAGTTTATCCTTGTAAAATTAAATGAGTATTGGACACCCTTTGGCCCTCTAATGACACAGGAGAAGAAACTGACTATTTGAACGGTAACCACACCAGAACAACTAAAATTTGGCAACTTTAAAAATTCATAATTAATTCCACAGAGCTCTAAATAATCTGATCTTTAGCTTTCTAAAAAGATCCAGATAAGAACTATATGCATGCCAAATTTCATGAAGAAATTTATTCATTTCGTCAGATTGTACTATAAGGTTGCAAATTGGTCCATTCATGGTTCTTAAAGGGTCATAAAAGATTCAAATTTGCTTCCAAGGCTTTTATGCTCACTTGAGCACGTGAGAAATCACCAAAATGGTCTACTAAACATGTCTCAAAGGTCCATAAACCTAGATTTCATAAACTCACTCTCCCACTCCAAGGTATATACAAGAACATACAAGCTTCATCTTGCCATTCAATGTCAAAAATTTGCTATATCATTCACATGGCATCAATTCTCATATATACATCAAGTATATATATAATTACATATGTTCAAATGGTTATACAAAATATTCATCATAAGGTTACATCATATGCCATCAAAATGGTTACAAGGTGAACCAATTAACACATTTCTTGGTCAATCTTTCTCTTTCAAGCTTGGTGGCTTCCATTCCTTTGTTCATTTAGTCCACTTAGACATGTTAGGCGATGGGGAGGAAGGAATGAGATTCTAAGAATCCCAATAGCTCTTCTTCCTTTCAACCATACATAAAGGATGCAAATTCAAGTCTAAAAATGCATACATAGATATCATGGAATACATAATCATTCATGGAACATTTCTTGTATTCAAGAAGTCACATAAAACATACATAGGCTTGCCAAGAAAGTAGTTTAGCCTTACCCATTCTCTTTAGAGATTTTGAACTTGCCTCACCCATTTTCTTAAGGGACTTTTGACTAAGCCTCACTCTTTAGAGACTTTTGCCTTTGTCTCACCCATTCTTGGGGACTTTTGGTTCATCCTCATCCTAGTTAAAGGATTTTTGGCTTCGCCACACTCAAGCAAAATAAGATATGTTTATAAAACATCATTCATGTATATAACAAAGCATCATGATACCATGGCATATAGATACATGCTAAAATATCTTTCATGGCTTAAGACATATACACACACATTCAAAGATAAGATAAACACTCACTCATGCATGAGAGAAAGAAGAGAGAGCTACCTTAGTTACAAAAGCACACTTTCTTCCTTGAAAACTCTTCCCCTCCCTCGACCACACACTCATAAGAATGTGAAACTTGATTTCTTTGATCTAAACACATTATATAGGAGCCAATTACACTTTTGGAACAATTTCTAAAGTTACACATTCATTTTAAAAGCTAGATTGTTCCTATGGCTCATTTATGGTTTTATAATGCATCTAATGAAGCAACACTCATAATCTATGATCTTGCCTCTATTATTTCCTTCCATCTATGGTTCTTGACTCCATTTAGACCTCTTGGAGTCATCAGACAATCTATTTGAAGAGCCTAACTACATGTTGCTTCTTTAAGTCACAATATGGAACCTATGGTACCATCTCACTTCCTAGGCTTCTTAAAATTTTTCCAAGGCTTCCTTTCATCCTTTCCCATCATATATGATACAAAACCAAACTTGGAAGAAATTAAAACTACCCTTTGATACTTCTTCTAGCCCAAGCCGAGGCAATGCACCATTAAGGGAACCAAGGAATGTTCTTTGTTTTCTTGATGGCAGATGCATGTGGGAAGCTTTCTAGGGATCTCTAGAGCTCATATAAACACTCACTTTAGCCTAGAAACTCTTGAATTAAAATAGAATTTTAGTTAAGTTCTTGAATCCCTAATTTTGCTATCTTAAAATTTCATGGTTGTTTCTTTTGCATATTCTTATTCCCCTCACTCATTTTCCTAAGATTCATCCTTGGTTTGGTTCAAAATTCACTCCTCTTTGGCTATCCCTATCTAGGCCAAAACTCACAAGAAGAGAACAAGGGAAGAGCAAGCTTGAAACATAGCAAATTACCTTAGTTTCCTAGCTTTCTCCAAGAGCTCTTCTCTTTGCTTGGACTCTTTTCTTGAAACTCAAACTCCTCCCTTCTAGTCTAACCTCAAAATAGACCTAAATACATCAACAAATCCATAGAAAGAAAGAGAAGAAGGAGGAGAAGAATTTTGCTAAAGAGAAGACTAGTAAATTCCATGAAATTCTCACCTTTCTTGCCTTGGTTTCCTTCCTCTTCCTCTCTTCTCTTGTGTGCCTTTCTCTCTAGGTCTCTCTCCCTACTTTGGGCAGAAGTGAAGTTGGTGGAGAAGAGAGGAGAACTGGCATGAATTATATGGAACATTCAAGAATGATTTGTTCTAAAGAAATTCCATTTATGTCCCGTAACTTAGCATTTTAGTTTTTGGTTTGTTTTAGCTCCTTTTTTAGAACCATATTTTTCATCATAAAATTTAGGTTCTCAATCTTATAAAATACCTTTAGAGTCACTCAATTTGGAGCTAAAACCTTTCCAAACAAAAGGGTTAAAGTTCAAGTCAACTGACATTAAAAAATGTATACAGGAGGGGTTTTAACTATCCCGAGACTTCCTATTGTTTTCAAAGCCTCTGAGAATTTCGAAGAGCTTAAATTTTTTATTTAAAAGGCCCTCTTGTGAGTATTCTAAAAATTACCTAAAATTAAAAAAATGCCATTACGTTACATAATAATTTCGTTAAAATATGTCTAGTTATTTTACCTTCTATTTCAAGGCATCTTTGGCCTCCTATTTTTATTACTTAATGTTTAGATTATTATTCTAATTTTTTTAGGTTTTAACTAATTCATTTCAGAGGACTTACTTTTAAAATATATTTGTCTCCGTCATTTTTACGAAAACTAGACGTTACATGTTTTTCCCCTATACCTTAGGATAAAAGCTTTTGATTTGTTTGTACATTAAGAATAAGCCAATTTTCTAGCACTACTCTACCCTAACAACATTCTATATGTTAGATAGTCATTTATTGTCTACATCAATGCTATCCTTATATAAAAATCTTACTTTTTTGAGACATCATAGGTTGATACTCCTCCCTCTACTAATAACTTTAACTTATAATCAATGGCTGCAAAAATACATCAATCATAATCTTAGGATTTTGTGCTATAAATAATAAGTAAGGAGTAGCCATGCATAATTCATGAGGGAGATTGTAAAGAGTAACTGCCAAAGGCCAACATGAATATGATGAAGTAGACTATATGTAAGGTGTGAACCCATCTATACATAAACCTGGTTGAAGATTTTATGAGTCTATAGTAAAATTGGGATATACCCTATCAAAAAATATCTATACTTATCCATCTAATGATTGACAAAAGACACATTTATATTGTAACAACTAAAAATTGCTGAAATTTCTGAAATCCTAAATTTTTTTTAAATCTGCTGGCTATAGCGAGAAATGACCTAGTTATAGCGAATGTACCAGTCCGCTATAGCGAGAATGCTTCTAGCTATAGCGAGTTTGAGCATCCCATACAACAACTAGGGGGTTTCTCGCATTAGCACTCACCGTAATGAGAATAAGGGTTTGAGACTGATATGTGCTCGCCGTAGCGAGGGTTATTTTTCGCTATAGCGAGGGTTAGTCTGGAAAAATGTAAAAAAGTGTATTTCTCCTTCTTAAAGACTCAAGAAGCATCTCTTTTCTTTTAACCGACTTAAGCTCCATCTAAAATAGAGAAAAAGGGCTTGAGAAAGAGGGAGAGACCAAGAGAACTAAGGAAGAAGGAAGAAACATCAAGGAAGAAAGGTAAGAATCTTTAAAGATACCTATACATAACCATGCTTCTTCTCCTTAAAACTTTCTTCTTCTCCTTTTAAGTTTCCTTTCTATGGGTTGTTAAGTAAGATAGCTTTGTTCTGACCTAGAATGAGCAAGAAACCCTTGAAAGATAGTGTGATAAGTTGAGAAATATTAAGGAAGTAGAAGGAGAGTTAGTGAAATTCTAGAGGGAGAAACTAGGGATTCTTACATATTTTATAGTATTTGTCTTGATGAAGGACCCCCTAGCCTTATGAGTGTTTATTTGAGTTATAAGAGAGTAATTCTATGCTCTTTGTTGTGTCTAGGCTCAAAAGAATTGGCTCCATCTAGTTGTGGTGTTGAGATTGAGAAAGATAAAGAGAAATCAAAAGGGAAGGCTTGTGTTAGCTTGTAAGGTAGCTCTCTACTCTTTCTTGTTGCATTCTTGGATGTGTAATAGTCATTGTATACTTGTGTATATGCTTGTATTGTAAGACATGCCATTTGATATTGTCTTGATGCATTGATACCAATATGCTTATGTTTTGGGTTATGAAAATTGCTCGGGTGAGGTAGTGCCGAAAGTCCTTTGAGATGGGTGAGGTGGAGCCAAAAGTCTTTAGAAATGGGTGAGATAAGGCCAAAAGTCTCATGAATGAGTGAAGCTAAGTCAAAAGTCCCTAGACCAAGGGTGAGGCCAATCCAAAAGTTTTAAAAATCGAGTAAGGTTAGACCAAAAGTCCCTAGAGCTTATTTTTGGCATTAATATGATATTTATGGCATATAAATCATGTGTTGTATGATTGTGAATGGTTAGATGCCTACTTGCACGCTTTGACTTATTTATATGCCTTGATTGCTTCTTGAATGAGTGTATAAGCTATTGAGATTCCATGAATATTACCTCTTTCCCTCTCCAATCTCATATGGTCTAGGTGGAGCTCAAGAGCCAAAGAGTGGAGGCCATGAGGTATAGATGGCCCTTTCTTGCCACTTTTGCACACTCACACATGGTTTGATGTATAGAAAAGCCAAAGTGCTCATGTATATCTATTCTTTTGAGATATAAATATTTGAACAAGTGTAAAAATATGTATACATGATGTATGAACTATGTATAAAGCCAAAGTAATGCAAATGTGGGATTTGACCCTTTTGTGGATTGTATGTAGTAGTGTATTTTTGCCTGTAGCATAGTGAGTTTAAGATGTGTGTTAGTTTGGATCACTTGGGCATACTTTAAAACTTGTCTAAGAGGTGATAGAGCATGTAGGAGACGATTTACCCTATTTTGAACCATTTATGGTGTTAAAACTGTCAAATTTGTGAGCTTTATCAAAGTATAACCAAATGAGCTCTTCTTCATATGAAATTTGGCATGCCTCTAGATCTTGTTGAGAGGTTCTTGAAAAGCTAAAGTAGGTAATATTTGGAAGTGTAGGGAATATTTGGCAAATTGTTGAAATTGAAGAATTTTTTGGTTTTGGCTAATTCCTGTGCTAATAGGTCTAAAATTAAATCTATGTCATTCATAGACCAAATAGTGTCCAATTGTCATGAAATTTTATGGGTATAAAAAAGACATCTATAGTGACCTGTAATTGGAAGCACCTCAATTAGAGGTCTGTAGAGGGAGAAATTACTTTCTGAAGTTCTGTGTCAGCATCAGGGAAGCCATTCGACCTTTGTTACTATTCCATTAGTTTTTGAGGTCCAAGGGCTACTGAAATGATAGAACTTATTTTTTCTTTCTATTTAACATCTTTATCTTTCCAAAGTAGTATATTTTACCCAGATTGGATTTTTTTGGAATTAGTTATGAATTTTTGAAATTCATGACAGCAAGTTGTATTAGTATCAGGGACAGCCGGACCTCTGTCTCTTTCTCGATGTCAAACCTAGTCCAAATGCTGAGATTGTGGTTTGAAATTATTTTAATGTAAAGTAACATCCAGAGAATTCTAAAAAGCTATAGTTTTCTTGATTCCCATTTTTCTAGAATTAGTTCTGATTTTCCAAAGTTGGAGCAAAAAATTTGACTTTTGGGCCCGTTTTAAGAAATTACATTTTGGGGTTTTTGGCTTCATATCTGTGGTTCATGGGTTTTTTTTATGCTATGTATGAGTTGTATAAATGGAGTTTGAGTAGAGTATGTGATTGATGGGTTCACGAGACCCACAGGGCAAATTATGAGCGTTTAAACCCTGATACATAGTAAGAAGAATGCCACGGCTTTTGTCGTTTTCTTTGGAAATCATATGGAATCAAGTCTAAGCAGAGACTAGTTAGGGTTAATATATTATGGTGTTACATATATCTTTTATTATTTCAATGCTATTGTATAAGTTTAGCAGAACTCATTGAGGCATAAAGCCTTTACAATCTAGGCGTAATCAAAAAATAATACACTCTTTACTAGAATCTTCTTATCTTTGACTAGGTTGACTAGTTTTATATGGAGAAGTTCCACAGGATTTTCACATCATCTCGTTCATGTCATATTTGTAATACA
The DNA here is from genome assembly GCA_026724425.1 of Erythrophleum ivorense. Taxonomy (NCBI): domain Eukaryota; kingdom Viridiplantae; phylum Streptophyta; class Magnoliopsida; order Fabales; family Fabaceae; genus Erythrophleum; species Erythrophleum ivorense. Next base: position 30,832,443 of record JAIUCV010000002.1, on the reverse strand, counting down.
ACATATCCCATTAACATTGACATCAATTTTTTAGACAGATAGACCAAGTTTTTATGCTACTTTTCTTGTTTTGTTCTAATTATTGATTGTAACATTATTAAGTAGACAATTATTTTTCATAAGACTTGTAAATTGATTAAAACTATGTTGTGACATATGGCTATCAGATTTAATCCTCAACATTTTTATGGCAACAGATGGCTTAGACTTATTACTGTATCCTGGTCATAGTGGTTGTTGATATATATTTAATAAATCAAGAAAAATTTTGGGCTTCTAAGTTTGGAGGTTCTTTAACATGATTAATATTATTATCATAATCTACTTCATCATAGCTATCCACATTAAAATCAAGACCAATTGCATCAAAGATTATTCTTTCATAAGTATTATTATGATCTTTGTTTGCTAATCTTAGCATGTATGTTAGTTGGCTATGGTTCAATTTCATCATGGCATGCCCAATACTAATATTTAAGTTGAAACCTTTTTTTATATATATATAAAGATTAGTCTTTACTTCATCAGTACTAAGATATGTTTTACTTTTGTGTTTAGAACATTGACACCTAGGTTTTTCATTTCTTGAACTAAGTCTATTTTCACAAGCATAATGGATAAACTCTTCTACCCCTTGTAAAAAATTATTAGTATATCTTTTTCGTCCAAGATTCAATCTATTATACATCTACCTTTGATTGTTAGAAATTTCTATTTTCTATGACACTAAATAATTTAGATATTATTTTACAAATTTTGATAAAAAATTTATCTTACAAATATTATCAAATAAAAAAATTGCATGACCAAATATATTACCACCAAAATTTTTAATATTAATTTATAAATGTTATCCAATAGCATTTCTCTACTATATTATCATAAATTAAAAAAAAAATCAATATTATGGAGCAATTATTTATAATCAATAAATAATAAAAAATAATAGCCTTAAATATTTCATACCATATTATTAATTATAAAAAATTACAAAAATAATTAATACTATGTGGGAATTATTTATAATCAATAAATAATAAAAAAACAATAGTCTTAATATTTCATGCCATATTATCAATGTATTATTTATACATACCTAAAAAAAAATCTAATTAAACAAATCTCCCCAGTTGGAAACAAAACAATGAAACAAATCTCCATAGAAATTCCTAAAAGAATGTAATAAACTCAAAATTTAGAGAAGTGGATGAATTGAAAAAGTGTGAAGAGAATGGTGAACATTTATGGAAATAAATGAGAAAATAGAGAGGAAAAAAAGTAGAAAATATTAAAAAAATACTTTATATAACTATCATGCATCTAATAACTAGTTTTTAAATTAAAGGCAAGTCTTTCTAACATTAAGTTAAGTTAAAATTTAAGTAAAACATTTTTTATGTTTTAAAAGTAAAAAAAATATCTAAATTAGATTGAATTAGAGTGGCTAACTAAAATATGGTTGGCTAAAAACTAGGCTGACGGCAAGGCTAACCATGTTTTTGTTGGCCAAGTGGCTGACAGTGGCTAACCATGTTTCTATTGGCCATTATTATGATTGGCCAAGGCTAACCATATTTATGTTGGCATGTAACCTTCTTTTTTTTTTTTTCAGTTTCTTGTGTAGGTTCATATAATTTTTTTTACTATGTAACACTATTTAGTAGCTAAAATTTATTTTTCTAACTAAAATTCATATCGATCCAAAATCCATTGAATCCATTAATTAGAAAATGTTAACATTGTTGTAATATATATGCATATTCAAACTTTCCTCTAGATCACATAAATGTAAATTTGTAACGAACATAATTTTCGTAAAACGATGAAATAAGCTGTATAAAAGTAAGTCCTCTGAAATGGGGTAGATAATGTCCCAAAAAATTTGGGTAGAGTCATAGACTCTTAAAAATGATAATTCTAGGCTCAGATGGAAAGAAAAATAGAGTTAGGATGGAGAAACAATTTGTGATGAAAACTGATGAAATATAATGGCATTTTCATAAATAAGTGTAACTTCTAGAAAAACATATAGGAGGGCTTTTTAAATGAGAAATTTGAATTGTCCAGAGTTCTCAGAGGCCCCAAAAATCATAGGAAACCCCGGGACTAGTAAAGCCCATTCGGTGTATGTTTTCCAATGTTAGTGAGCCTAAACTTTGTTGGATTTGTTCGATAAGGTTTTAGCTCCAAATTGAGTAATTCCAAAGGCATTTTATTAAATTGGGAACCTAATTTTATAATGAAAAAAATGGTTCTAAAAAAGGAGCTAAAACAAAGTCGAAACAAAATTGTCATTATGGAAAGATGAAATTAGAATTTTTGGAAAAATATGCTTCTAGAAACTCCTACACACTTCTCCTTTCTTTTCCCACCTTCTTAAGCATGAAATTTTCTTCTTAAAATATAGAATATGATCTGCTCTCTTAGGCGCACAAGAAGGGGAAGAGAAGAAGGAGAAAGATAAAAAAAGGTAGGTAAATCCATGGAATTTCATGCTCTTTCTTCCTCCAACTTTGCTCCTCTCTTTCTAGGCTTTCTTTCCATGGTCTATTTGAGTTATTTGGTTTTGTTTTAATCTAGAATATTGAGGGGAAGTTTGAAATTCTTAAAAGGAAGTAAACCAAGGAGAAAGACTTTTGAAACTAAGTTAGAATCTAAGGTAATTCATGCTTTGAATTATTTCTTCCCTTTGCTTCCTCTTGCTTTGAGTTTTGGCCTAAATTAGAACTATATGGGGGAGGGAAGTTCTGTCCAAAAACAAGAGAGGAACAAGCGTTTTAGGCCATGGGGAGATGGAATATGGCAAGAAATTCCAAGAAAAACCAATAGAAATCAAGTTAGGAAAGTGTGGGGTTTTCTAGGGTTTTGTAAAATTTGATTTTGTATGAATGTTTCCTTGGTTATTTGAATATTTCCTTAAGCTCCTAAGACCTCTAGAAATCCCCCAAGTGGCTCTCCCATTAGGAAAAAATCAAGAAGCTTGTGAATTCCTTCCTTAGTTCATATCTTGGCCTAGGCTAGTTTGTAGAGTTAGGGAGTGTTTTAATTTGTTCTAACCTTAGTTTGGGACTTTATATGATATTAGAAGATGGGAGAAATCATTTAAAAAAATTTAGGAGCCATGGAATGAGAGATTGAGCAATGGTGTCCAATTGTGTCTTAAGAAGCAACTTGATTTTCTAATTGTGCAAGTGAATGTGTGAGGGCTTTAAGGACCTTAAATAAGTCCAAGAAGTCTAGAAATAACAAGATAATAGAGCTTAGAACTTGCAATATGAGAGTTGCTTCATTGGGCCAATTATGGAACCATTATGCCACTTATGAGACCAAGTGTGTATTCAAGCTTTAGTTTAATGTCTTGGCTTGCTTCAAGTATATGATGGTGTGATAATTGTGATGTTTAGGTTAATAGAACTCTACTCCACCTAGGTGCACTTGTGAGACCAAAAAGAGGGAAGGAAAAGATTAAGAAAAGTTTGCATAAATCCAAGGTAGCTCTCCACCTCATTCTCCTTGTATTCTTGTGTACATACGTATGTTATTGTATGCTTGAGTGTTCTTGTGACTTGATGATATGCCACTTGATAACTTGAATTTACATTAGTACCAATGTGTCTTCTTGAATGACTATAGTTATGGAAATGACTCATAAGGGTAAAGTGATGCCAAAAGTCCCTTAATGAAGGTGAGGAGATGCCAAAAGTCTCATGGCATGGGTAAGACATGGCCAAAAGTCTCTTGGAAGAGTAAGGCCAACTCCGAAGTCCCTAGACCAAGAGTGAGGCAAATCCAAAAGCCCTAAAAATGGGGTGAGGCAAAACCAAAAGTCCCTAGAGCCTGGCTTTAGCTTGAATGTGAATAAGTGGCATGAGAATTGTGACTTTGCATACTTTATGGTTGCCAAACCTTCCATACATGTGCTTAGATGTATATATGCCTTGAATGTGTGTGTGAATGGGTGTGTGAACTATTGAGATTCTTGGAATCTCATTCCCTTTTTCCCTTCCATCTTGAATTATCTAGGTGGCTCACAAAAACCAAAAAGAGCAAGCCAAGAGCCTTACTTTAAACTTTTTGTAGTCTTCTTTGTGTATAAATGTGAGAGTGGCATTGTACATGTTATTTTTGTAATGTAAGGCCATGAAGAAATGTAATATTATGTATGAATTATGTAATACCATAATGTGTTAACCTCAACTAATCTCTCTTTAAGCTTGATTCCATATGATTTCCAAAGAAAAAGAGTAAAACCATAGTATTTTTATGCATTGCGTTAGGGTTTAAACACAACCCATCAATCACATTCTCTACTAAAAATTCATTTATACAACTCATACATAGTATGAAACAACCCATGAACCACATATATGAAGCTAAAAACCAAACAATACAATTTCTCAAAGCGGGCCCAAAAGTCAGATTTTTGGCTCTAACTGTGAAAAATCATAACTAATTTTAGAAAAATGAGAATTAAGAAAAAATAGCTTTCTGGAAATGTATGGATGTTAAATTTACACTAAAAATAATTTCAAATCAAATATCCGTGTTTGGATCATGTTTGACATAAAAAAGGCACAAAGATTCGGCTGTCCTTGGTACTGATACAGCTTGCTGTCATGAACTTTAAAACTTCATAACTAATTTCAGAAAAATAAAATCTAAGAAAATTATACCAATTTGGAAAGATACAGATGTTAACTAGAGGAAAAAAAATAAGTTCAGATCATTTTAATAGCGTTTAGATCTCGAAAACTTATGGAACAGTAACAAAGGTCGGCCAGCTTTCTTGATACTGACATAGAATTTCAAAAAATTATTTCTCTCTCTACAGACCTTCGATTGAAGTGCTTCTAGTTGGTATAGGTCACTGTGGATGTCTAATTTATGCCCACAAAATTTCATGACAAATGGACACTGTTTGCCCTATGAATGACACATTTATTTTTAGACCCACTAGCACAGTTTACTAACCAAAACTAGAAAATTCTCTAACTTCAACAATTTGCCAAATATTTCCTAAACCTTTAAATATTATGTACTTTAGCTTTCCAAGAATCTCTCAACAAAATTTAGATGCATGCTAAATTTTATATCAAGAAGAGCTCATTTGATCATATATTGACAGAGCTCACGAATTTGGCAAATTTGACACCATATATGGTTCAAAATGAGTCTAAATAGCCTCTTACATGCTCTAACACCTCTTGGGCAAGTTTTAAAGTATAAACACAACATATATGAATTGCTTAAGTAGTCTGAACCATGATACATCTCAAACTCACTATAGTACGGGCAAAAATGTACTACTACATACGAGCCACCAAGGGGTCAAATCTCATATTTTCACTGCTTTGGCTCTATATATAGTTCACACATCATTTATACATACATTTACACTTGCTTAAATATTTACATCTAATAAAAAATATGTATACATAAGCACTTTGGCTTTCCTATACATCAAACTATGCATAATTACGCAAAAATGTCAAGAGATGACCATCTATGCCTCATGGCTTCCACTATTTGACTTTTGTGCTCCACCTGAACCATATGAGATGGGAGAGGGAAGGAAGTAAGATTCATAGAATCTCAATAGCTTATACATTTATTCAAAAAAATAATCAAGGGATATAAACATGTTAAAGTATGCAAGTAGGCATCCAACCATTCAAAATCATATAACACATGATTTACATGCCATGAAAATCATATCAATGCCAATAATAAGCTCTATGGATGTTTGGTCTAGCCTTACCCTATTTTAGGGACTTTTGGATTAGCCTCACCCTTTGTCTAGGGACTTTTGACTTGGCTTCACTTATCCATGAGACTTTTGGCTTTGTCTCACCCATTTCTAGGGACTTTTGGCTCTACCTCCCCTATCACATAAGGCTTTTGGCACTACCTCACCATTTAAGAGCAATTTTCACAACCTAAAATATAAGTAAATTGGTACCAATGCATCAAGGCAATATCAAATGGCATGTCTCATAATACAAGCACACACACAAGCATACAATGACCATCCTACATCCAAGAATGCATCAAGAAAGAGTATAGAGCTATCTTACAAGCCAACACAAGCCTTCCCCTTTAACTTCTCTTCTCCCTTCTTGGCCTCACAATCATAATTAGATGGAACTACTTCTCTTGGGCCTAGACACAACAAGTAGCATGCAATTACTCTTTTGGAACTTAAACGATTACTTACAAAGGTTAGGGGATTGAATCCTTAGTTTCTCCCTCTTGAATTTTACTAGTTCTTCTTTTAATTTTTTTTGTATTTCTCAACTTTCCACACTCTAATTCAAGGATTTTTTACTTATTCTAGGTTAGACTTCCTTCCTCTCTTAAGCTTTCAAGTTGGTAGAACTAACATACACAAGAAGCAAAGAAGAAGAAGCAAAGATACAAAAGCATCTACCTTAAGTTCTAGCCTTCTTCAAGAGTGGTTCCCTTTTGCTTTCACCTTCCCTTTAATTCTCTATTCTCTCTCTTCTGAACCAAGCTCAAAATAAAGCTAATTCAACAACCAAAACCATAGAAAAAGGGGGTAAAGAGAGAAAAACAAAATTCTAAGAAGGAGAGCTATAGAAATCTCAAGTTTTGCTTACTTTTTCCTTAGTTTCTCTATCTCTCTCTCTCTCCAGCCCTTTTTCTCTATTTTAGTCGAAGGACAAGTTAGTTAAAAGAAAAGGAGAGGATCTAGACTCTTTAAGAAGCAAAAATATACTTTTTCACACTTTTTCTGGACCAACCCTCTCTATAGCAAAAAATAACCCTTGCTATAGCGAGCATGTATTAGTCCCTGACCCCTGTTCTAGCTACAGCGCACGCTATTGCAAGGAACTCCCTGGTTTTTGTATGGGACGCCTGAACTCGCTATAGCTAGAAGCATTCTCGTTATAGTGAACAGGTACATTTGCTATAGCTAGGCTGTAGCCAGTAGACTTAGAAAAATTTTAGAAATTCTGGTTGTTACAAATGATGTATGAACCTTGTATGGTGTTAAGACAATGGAAATATGAAAATTGAACACTTTGGTGCACACTTAAATGTATGTATTCTTGCATGTGAGATGGTCAAAATGAGATGTATGGTATTTGGGACCATTTGAGCAGTTCCTACAAGTCATATTTATTCTTTTAAACTTGCCAAAAAGGTGCCAAACTCAAGGAAAAGTCATTTGGACCAAAGTGATATCTTATGAGAGGCAAAATCTACCAAATTAGTGAGTTATGTCACTTTTTATCCAAATGAGCTCTTATTGATTTGAAATTTGGCATGCATCTAGAACTTGTTAATAAATTTTTAGGAAGTTAAAGTGGATATTATTTGGAAGTTTACATAATATTTGATGAATTTTTGAAGTTGGAAAATTTTTCTAATATGGTCGTTGCTACTGTACACATGGTCTGAAAATTTTTCTATGTCAATCATAAGGCAAACAATGTCCAATTGCCATGATATTTTATAGGTAGAAACTAGACCTTTCTAGAGACTTGTGCCAATTAGGAGCACCTCATTTGGATGTCTAGAGAGGGAGATATTAAATTTTGAAGTTGCTGTCCAGTATCAGGCATCCAGTCTGACCCGTGTCACTGTTTGATTAGTTTTTGAGTCTTAGATGTACCTAGACTAGTCTAGAGTTATTTTTTTCCTCTAGCTAACATCTTTAGCTTCCTAGATTGGTATCATTTGCATAGATTTGATTTGTTTGGAATTAATTAGATATTTTTGAAGTTTATGATAGTAAATTGTATTAGTAGCAGGGATAGCCAGACCTTTGTAGCTATTTCACTATCAAGCATGGTCCAAAGGCTATTTTTATGTCTTGGAATTATTTTTAGTATGAATTTAACATCTAGAGCTTTCTAAAAAGCTATGATTTATATGATTTCAATTTTTTTATATTTAGTTATGATTTTTCAAAGTTGCCCCTAAAATCTGTCACTGTACAGTCGCGGGAAATGAAGAAATTTTAGGGTTTTTGACCCTTGATTCATGGTTTGTGCCATTTTTGAGAGTGTTATGATTTTTATGTATATAAAATAATTAGATAATGTTGTTGATGAGTTCATAGGGTCTCGAAAATGTAAAATGAAAAATTTATCCGCTACGCAACGTAATCAAATTCACTATTTTAATGTATTTCTTGATATTTCTTGAATGAATTGTATATTCCCACTTGTGAGATAAGGTTCAATGTTAGAATATAATATGGTATTACAAATCTAATTGTACAATCATAATTCAAGGTGGAATAAAATCAATGTATATTTTGATATAATTTAATTTTATATTCTAATTAAAAATCTCATAACTATCATTAATAATTTAAATTTAAAATACTTTACTACAAATTTATGGCATATAAACTTAAGAAAATTCATAGAAAAAATTACATAACAATTCAACATATAATTTATTTGAATTAATCTAGCATGGATATACTAATTTAGATATTTAGTAATAAAAAGTGTAATTTATTGAACCCAATCCTTTAATTTACTTATGCAAAATTCTAGACTCGTAATTATAAAACTACTATAACTATGAATTAAAAAACTAAAATACCTTAATAACAAAATGTTAAAGAGGATAAAATAAAAATTACTATAATCACATTATAATTAAAAATTAAAATATCAAAAAGATATCTTAGTAATAGAATACTGAAAAAGTGGTTGTTATTTCTACCTCAATTTAAGATCTCCTTCCTAAGAATTTCTTTCTTCTTCTCTTCTTCTCTTTTCTTAAATTCTCACCTAGGTTCCTCTTTCTCTCTCTACCTTGCCTTCTCTCTTTCTTTCTATTAATTTATGAAGCTTGTGGCAAAAAAGGAGCAATGAGATGCCTTATATAGGCAAGGAAGAAGAGCTAAATCATGCCATGTGTATTTGCTAATTATGCCTTCTCTTATGCTTTGTTTGGATGGATGGAATAGAGAGGAAAGGAATGGAATGGAAAGGAAACCATTATACTCCTTCCCTCCCCCCCCCCCCAAGCCTTAAAATTCTTTCCCTTTTAACTTAGGGTGGAGCCAATGGAATGGAACATCTTTTTTATTAAAATATTATAAGATTACTATTTAACCTTAATGGAGTTTTGCATATATTAGGAGACCCTATTTAGTTGGGTTTCTTCCTTATATTTGCTTTCTCTTCTCCTTTATGATCTACTCTTTTGTCTTCTCCACAATTTTCTCCTCATTCTTTTTTCGGACAATAAAGACCTCGCCAAGTACTTTTGAATTTGTGTACTATATTATAAAAGGATGGTGGTCTTTGACCAACATAATGAGCAATAATTAAAGAAAAAGTTGCTAAGTTCCTTTATATAATGGGGTATAATAAAAGGAATTATACAATGTGCTTCTTCTTTTGACAATTTGGTGAAACTGTTAGTTTTCATTTACACGATGTATTGAAAGCTATAAATGAGTTAAAGGATATATATATATATATATATGAAATAACCAGATAGGTTAGAGATACCACCAGAAATTTGCAACAATCATAGGTTCTTTCCCTATTTTAAGGTGAATACAATTTCTTATATCTAATTATTTCTAAAATTGTATATATAAATCTTATTAAAATAGTTGACTCTCAAGATTATGTTGGACAATTGATGGAACCCATGTGCGTGTAAAAGTCCTTATTGAAGATGCTCCTAGGTTGATGGTAAAGATTATCCAACATAAAACATCTTAGCTATATGTTCTTTTTATTTGAAATTCATATACGTCTTGCCTAGTGGGAAGGAATAGCATCTGACTCAAGGATATTAAAAAAAACACATTAAAACATCGATATCCATTGAAAATTCTAAAAGGTAATATAAGGTGAAAAGTAAGCTTATCAAATTAATAATGATTTATACTCAATTTAATTAATTTGTATTTTTTGTTTTAGGAAAATACTATCTTGTTAATGCCAGACTTATGTTAAGTGTAACACCTTCATTTCTAGCTCATACCCATCATGCTTTACATGCTAATATACATATGGGAAGAAAAAAAAGGGAGATCATTTTCTTTAGGTTCATATTCTTTCTCTAATGGCATCATGCATGGGTAGACATTCACTTTAGTGTCACATGGACCGGGTGAGCTCTTTCTATTCGTCCTCATGTTTATTTGCACCATTACAACTTATTTCAATCCCAAAAACATGCTTGAAACTCATGGAAAGCAAAAAGGGATGTGAGACATGCAAATTCGTTTTCGGCAGATTTGGCCTCATTTCTGGGCAAAGTTTGGAAATTCATAACTAAATACAGAAAAATAGAAAACATGCTCTCTTGGTCACTATGGAAAGCTTAGACTGTCTACTTCATGGGAAAAATATATGAAACTCATAAAATCTCACATATAATGCGTTTGACATGCAAAATCATCTACTGGTCAGAGGGGTTCCTGATACTGTCACAGTTTACTGATATGAACTTCAAAAATGTCTAACTAATTCCAAAAAAATCCACTGTGTGCAAATGATATCACTGTGGAAAGATGTGGATGTTAAATAGAGAGGAAAAATTTCTCCAGATCAGTTAATCAAGCCAAACTCCCGGAAACCGATGAAACAGTACCTCGGGTCTGGTAAGATGACTGATTCTGGGCTGGAACTTCGAAATTGCATATCTTCCTCTCTAGACCTCCAAATGAGGTGCTTCCAATTCCTACAAGTCACTGTGACCATCTAGTTTCTTCCTATAAACTTTTGTAGCCATTGGACTACATTTGCCCCTCGGATGACACAATTCTCCAACTGACCAAATGAACAGTGTTTCTGAAAATCCGAATTTCTGATACCAACTTTGAAAAATCATAGAAAATTCTATAGACCTCCAGATGACTTGATCTTTAGCTTCCAAAAAATATCTAGACGAGATCTAGTCACATGCCAAATTTCAAGGCAAGGAGAGGTCATTTAGTCAAACTTGGACATCATGGGCCAAAAGGACCAATTTCATGTGTTGAGTGAGTCTTCAAGGGTTCAAACTTGTCTCTTCTACCTCTAAAGCTCTATGAGCACGTGGAAATGCATCCACATAGGCTATTAAACATGAATCAAGTGTCTAACAACCCAGATATGCAAAACTCACTCTCCCACACCAACACATACACCTTGTACATAATGGCAAAATCTTACTATTCATACCGAAAGCTTGCTACATCCCTCAAGATGGTTCTAATTCTCATACATACATGTTATATACATTCATTTATAAGTATTTAGACTTGCTACATCATATACATCATTACATCATTAGAGTACATCCTCTAGCTTAACTATAAAATAGTGGCAAATGGCTCTTTTACAATTTCTTCACTAAATCCCTTAGCTTTAAGCTTGGCGGCTCCCATCTCTTACCTCACTGGATCCACCTAGCATGGTTGGATGGTGGAGAGGAGGAGTGAGATTTAAAGAATCTCAATAGCTCATCTCTCATTCAATCATACACACAAAGCATGCAAACAAGTCTCACCATATATGCATGGGCATGTTAACATATGAAATCATAAGAAAAGCATTTGCAATATTTAAGTTGGCCATACATAAGAAAAGCATTTTCAACATGTGAGTAGGCCATACATAACATATAAAAGCTTGCCAAGTAAATGGATTAGCCTCACCCACTCACTTGTGGATTTTGGACTTGCCTCACCCATTTTCTAAGAGGTTCTTAGACTCAACTCTTGCTCTTTGGGAGTCAATCTCACTTCTGGGAGACTCTTTACTTTGTCTCAACCAACTTGAGGGTTTTTGGCTCATCCTCACCATGGCTAGAGGGTTATTGGCTTTTCCATACTCAAGCAAATCCAAACAATCACATAAAACATCATTAAAATACATAAGGTATCATCATGCTAGCATACTTCTCATAGTTCAAAACATACATACACACAAGTAAGACAATGTAAGCACACAAATATGCATGAGAGAAGGTGGAGAGATCTACCTTTTTAGCTAATCACAACTTTTCCTTTCAACTTGTCTCCTCCCTTGTGGTTTTCACAATCAACTCTAGATGGAAGTGCTTCTCTTGAGCCTAGCCACACAAGAAGCATAGAATTATTTTCTGAATACTTATTCATAGGCTAGGGATTCCCTTCTAGCAACCCTACTAAGCATGTAAGAGCTAGGGTTCTCTCTCTCTCACTAGAAACTCATCCACTCTCCTTCCTCTCTTAAGCTCTCACAAAGGAAGCAAGGGAGAAGTAAAGATGTATGGGTCTTGGTCTTCTTCAAGAGGGCTTTTCTACTCTCCCTCCTCTGAACCAAGCTTAAAACATGGCTACTTTAACTACTAAAACCGTGGAAAGAGAGGATAAGGGGAGAAGAACAACATATTAAGAGAAAAGCCATGAAAATCCTTACTTTTCTTGTTCTTCCTTCCTCCTTTAGGCTTCTCTCTCTCTCCTCCGCCCTTTTCTCTATCTTAGAGTGAGCTTAAGTCGGTTACAGAGTGAAAGAAGGAGTTGGGACGCTTTAAAAAGTCAAATCCTCTTTTTTCACGCTTTTCCAGACTAACCCTCGCTACGGCGAGCTCGAATCAGTCCTAGACCCCTGCCTTCGCTACAGCGTGCACTACGACGAGCAATTCCCTAGTTTTTGTATGGGGTGCCCGAACTCGCTATAGCTAGAAGCATTCTCGCTATAGCTAGAAGGCACTCTGCTATAGTTAGGCTATAGCGAACAGGTACATTTGCTATAGTTAGGCTATAACTAGCAGACTTAAAAAATTTTTAGCTTCCAAAAATTTTCAGCTTTTCTTTTCTTTTCTCTTTTTTTTTCTTTTTCTTTTCTTTTCTTCTTCTTTCTTTTTCCCGGTTGTTACATTAAGAGATGGACTTTTTAAACCTTATAGGAGAGAACGATATCATTTTAAAGAATATTCTAAAAATACACCCTAAAGTCCTTGTAAACTATTTAATTATCACCATTCATCCTTATGAAATATAATTGAAAGAATATTTAGTGCTCTCAAAAATAATTTGCCATTCTAAAAGCTTTAGCTGAACAAACTTATGGTATTAATAGCCAAAAGCAAATTGTGTTGGCTTGTTACATATTGCATAATTACTCTATAGGTAATAACACAGATGAGAACCTTATAGTTGAGGCAGATCATGATCTTGCAAATGAAATTAATGCTTGTGAAGAGTATCACATTAATATGATGATAATGAGGATGCAACTAAAAGAGAATTAATCAAAAATTCAATTGCAATTGGTACATGGTGTAATTACACATTATGACATATATTCAAGTTGATTTACATATTTTTGAATATTTTAGTACCTTTGTTATTTTTTTATATGAATTTTATATGAAGATTTGATTAGTTTGTTTATTTTTGTAAAAGTAGAAAGTTTTCCTACTAATAGTATTAATATATTCAAATTGTTGAAATAATTTTTTTTTTGCAATTATATTATACCACTTTGATATGTTATTACTAATATGTAGAATTACATATGTGAAAGCCAAAAAAGTTAGATGAAACAATTTTAGCAGCAAAACCAAATTCATATGATACATGTTTTTAGATAATTGCTATGACTGATATAACATCCAGTTTCTCCATAAATGTACGAAACTCACCAGATATAAAAGAAAGTCCCTCAAATAGAATAATTTGAGGTCAAATAAAATTAGAGCAATAATCTAGACCGCAAATAATGAGGATTCAAGGCTAGAGGTGCCCCTAAAAACAGAGCCAGAATAACCAAACGAAATTTATGAAAATGCAATGACATTTTTGTAATTTTGGACACTTTTTAGAAAACTCAAAGGAGGGATTTTTAAATGGTCAAAATAATTTTTCTAGGCTTCTCAGATGCCTTAAACATTATCGAAACTCCTAGAACAGTTAAAACCTCTCTAATTTATGTTTTAGAATGTCAGTTGACCTGAACTTTGACCCTTTTGTTCGAAAAGGTTTTCAATCTAATTTGAGTAATTCCAAAAGCAATTTATAGGTTAGAGGACCTAAATTTTACGATGGAAAAGAAAGTTATAAAAAAAAGTTGAAATGAGCCATGAAGGAAGAAAGCAATAATAAATAATAAAATTGACATTTCGAAAAGCTTCTTATGGAACCCTTACTATATATAGGTGCCGCCTCACTTTTCTCCTCATTTTAGCTGACCTAGTTTTTGCCCAAAATAGAGAAAAACTCAACAAGAAAGGACACACAAGAGGAGGGGAAAAAGGAGAAGAAAAAGTCTAGGAAAAAGGTAAGAAATCCTTGGTTTTTCATGCTCCTTCCTTTAGCAAACTTGTTCTCCTCTTTCTCCTCTCTTTTCCTATGATTTTGGTGTGTGATTTGGGACTTTTTTTAGTCTTGTTCAGAGGGAGGAAGTTAAAAATTCAAGGAGAAGCCTATAGCAAATGAGAGAGATCTTGAAAAGGCTAAAAATCAAGGTATGTATCATGGCTTTTCTTGCTTCCTTCTCCTTGTTCCTCCATAGGTGATTTTTAGCCCCATATAAAACAACCAAGAAGGAGTAAATTCCAACCAAAACTAAGCATGAAACCTAGGTTTTTAAGGGTGAGAAACAAGTAGATGCAAAGAAATTCCCAAAATAAGTATTAGAAAATAAGTTTCCAAAACCTAGGAATTTTGTTGCACCATGGTATGTATGAAGCTTTCTAGTGGTATTTTTAATTGTCTAAGAGTGTATATGGGTTTTTGAGACACCTAGAAAGCTTCACATGTGCCATTCCCTTCAATAAAACAAAACTAGCTCTATGGGTCCAAAACCTTGCGCATGTCTCGGCCAAGCATGGTTCTTGTATTTAGAGAGAGTTTTAAATTTTTCTAAGGCTAGAAAGAGACTAAATATGATAGAAGAATATCAAAGGAAGCCTTAAAAAAATTTAGAAGTCTTGGTTTGTAAGATAGAGGTATAGGCCCCATAATAAGAGTTAAAGAAGCAACTTGTATTTAGGCTCTTAGGAATAAATTTGTGATGGCTCCAAGGAGTCTAAATGGAGTCAAGAGACCTAGATAGAATGAGAAAATAGAGCTAAGAGCATGAATTTTGATAGATTTTTCATTAGGTATTGTATAGAACTATTACGTAGTCATGTGAGAAAGTAAGCTCCCATAAAGTGTGTGATGCTAAAGCTTACTTCAATTATGTAATCATGTCACAATTGATGTGTTTAGGCCAAAACAGCTCTACCTAGTTGCAAGTATGTGGTCGAGAGGGGGAAAAATAATCTAAGAGAAAAGTGTGTAAATCTTGCTTCAAGGTAACTCTTTAACATTTCTCTCATATATGGCTTAGATGTTTACTTGTCTTTAAATGCTTGTATATATGTTTGAACTATGAGAAATGTTTCTAGCTATTACTTACAAACTATGATACCATTATGCTTCTTGAAATGTGTTTATGTGTGCAAAGTGGCTTGAATGAGTTAGGTTATGCCAAAAGTTCCTTAATAAGGGTAGGGATAAGCCAAAATTCCCTAGAAATGGGTGAAACAAAGCCAAAAGTCTCAAGAAGAGTGAGGCTAAATCAAAAGCCCCTAAAAGTATGTAAGGCAAATCCAAAAGTCCTAAGAAAGTTAAGTGAGGCTAGACCAATGCCCTTGAGAGATAATATTTGCTATGTATAAGTTTATGTAACAAGGAAAATATTTTATGTGTGCTTATTAATAGCTTGAATGTCATGCATGCATTCTTTGACATATATATGCATCTATTATGTATGTTTGAAAGGTTTAAAAGCTGTTGTTATTCTTTGAATCTCACTCTTTCTCCACATATGCCAAACCATGTCTAGGTGAGCCAAGTTGACTAAGAAATGGAGGTTAATAACCTTGAGAAGCAAAACTTCGACAAAAGGATAAAGAAATGTGCTTTACATTTGCATTTTGATGTTAAGATCTGTATCCATGAAATGAATATATGATATAAACCATTGAACATGTTCAAATGTATGTATATATGGTGAATGTATCAATGTTGAAGCCAAATGACTGAGAATATGAGTTTTTGTCACTCCTTTGCCTTTAGGTCCATGTGTATGTATGCAAGTGTCAAGGTAATAATGAACTCTATGATGATTTGGATTATTTGGCATGCTTTTAAATATTGTATTTGTACTTTTAGACTTGCTCATGTGGTGGTGGAAATTGAAGAAGAGCATTTGGTGCCTTGAGATACCCATTTAGACTTCAAATTTGACCATTTTGTGTGTTAAATCAAATTCTAACCAAATGAGTGAGTTTTTCCATGAAATTTGGCTAGATAGCAAGTATCATCGAGATCTTTTCATAAAGCTAAATATTACTCAATTCGGAGCTCTTGAGAATTTATTATAATTTTTTAAAGTTGGCAAAATTATGCAAAAATGATATGTGCACTGTTCATATGGTCAATTTATATTTCTATGTCACACATGGGCAAATGAAGCCCCATGCTCATGAAATTTTACAAGTATAAGGTAGATATCATAAGCTTTCTATAGCCACTAAGATCACCTTATTTGGAGCTCTGTAGAGGGAGAACCAAATTTTTGAAATTGTATGACAATACTAGTAATATAGCTTGACCTTTGGTATTGTTCTATCAATTTTTGTGAGTTAAGTGACAGTGCATTGGTCTAGAATCATTTTTATTCATTAGTTAACATCCATAAATTTCCATAATGGTATGGTTTTCTTGATTTCTATTTTTATAGAATTAGTTATGAATTTTCAAAGTTTGTATCAAAAATCTAGCATGCCAACCCGAGAGCAAAACTTGATTTTTCTAATAAATGGCTTCAAACCGAGATATATGTGATAAATTGTGATGTTCATGGCTTGATGAGATATGTTATGGATAGGAAATGATATTGATGAGTTCATATGATCCCTAGAACTATGAATCATGTATGTGGCCTCCCAATTACACAATTTTCCATGTGTGAAAGTGTATGTTTTCTTACAAATTTCTTCCGATATACATGGAATATGTTGAGATAGCTTATGAGACAATTTTTTGAGAGCTAAGAGGTTAAGATATTACAATTGAAACTATGCTTGATGCATATTTACATCAATAAAATTTTTGGAAAAGAAGGTTGGTGGCACATTTACAACCAAGGCAAAAGACAACATTCTGCAAGACTTGAAAGAGCACTTTCTTGATAAACCATTAAACAAAGCAAAAATAAAAGATCACATGAAATTTGTAAAAGGAAAATTCTCAAGTTGTTATGATATATTTAAAAATGGCCTTAGTGGTCTTGGTTGGATCTCAACTATAAATACATGGGAAGCAAAACCTAAAGCTTAGGTAGATTTGATCTGGGTATGTATTTTTATCTTTGATAATTTCTTTTAAAAAATTTTATGTTAATATATTAATATTTAATCAATTTCATATATATATATATATATATATCAATTTTTTAGGAAAAACTTGAAGATGTTGAATGGAAAAATAAGTCCATACCATTTTATGACAAATTTATGCAACTTTTTTCACAAGATAAAGTAATAGGTATGTTTGCTTAAGGTTGAGAAGGCCCAATAGTCTCACTTGGCTCATGATTTTGATGACAACAAAAGCCAAAATTAAATTTAATGTAAAAGCCCAAATTATTTTGGTCCATTAAAATTTTACCTCCTTGTCCGTTAAAGCGCTTTAATGAACAAAAAGACAAATGCCAATTGTCTCTATGTTTCAAACAAGCAAATGGAACAAAAGAATAAATGAATTATTCTTTATCTCTCTCATGCAATTTCCTATATTAATATTGTAATAACTGGTTTTTCAGAACCAAATTGAAACCGATAAATTGATATGGGATCACCCTAAAAAAAGCAAATTGAGGCTAATTAAGAGTAAGATATTAATTAGAACATTTAAAAATGTGGTTTAGAGCTTAAGGATAGCCCAATAGCAAAATCGTAATTTTAAGTAACTTTTTGAAAACTTAAAAAAGGGAGTTTTAAATAACAAAATTAAGCTCATTAGGGTTCTTAGAGGCCTTGAAAACCATAAGAACTATTAGAATAGTTAAAACATTTCCAATGTACGATTTAGGTCATCAGTTGATTAAATAGTTTGGTAAGGTTTTAAATCCAATTAATTTGAAACCAAAGGCTTTTAATGAATTAAAGGACCTAAATTTTATGATGGAAAGATAGTTCTCAAAAAGAAATTAAAATGAGTTCAAATGCAACTGTCAAAGTGCAAGGGACATAGTAGAAATTTTAGAAATGTTATAATTGTCCCTCCGCTTCTCTTATATCACACCACCCTTCTCTCCCTCACTTCCCCCACCTTATTTTCACTCTGAAACAGAATTAAAACCAGCTCTAAGTGGCATGTCAAAGAGGGAGAAAAGGTGTAACACCATATTTACTAAGCTCACCTTACCTCATTTCTAAGTTCCCTTCCTTGGATCATACATGTTTGCCAAGGAAAAGACATTAAAAATATACATTAAATTGTGTTACGTCATGAGTAAAATTTTCATTCAGTGTCCCATAGGCCATATAGACTCATCCATCTCATTCTCATATTTAAATACATAAATACAACTCATAACCATCCCAAGAAGTGGCCTAGAACTTGTGCAAAGGGATGGAATGCATGAAATGCAATGGTGCAGCCTTGAGTAGGATTTCCAGATTCTGTGCCTGAACTTTGAAAAATCATAACTAATTCTAAAAAAATCAAAATTAGGCATAGTATACAATTTTGGAAAGTTACAGATGTCTATTTTATGTTAAAAATAAATTCAGACCAAACAAAGGCTGCTAACTATCAAAAATTGATGTAACAATACCTAAGATCGACTATCATTATTGGTATTGTCCTCCAACTTAAAAAATTTATATCTCTCTGTTCAGAGGTTCTATTTAGGTGATCTTGGTGGCCATGGAAATCTTATCATGTGTCACACTCGAAAATGCGACCGTGTGGCGCCTTTAACAGAGAAAAATAAAAGATTTCGACTTTCTCAAATGAAATCGAAAATCGAAATTCAAATTGAAATATGTGTTATAGTAGGGTTCAGGAGTCGCCACCAAAATTTTATTTTTGAAAGGAAAAACTTTGGAAAAGCTTTTTTATTTGAAAAATGGTTTACGAACCAGAAAATGGATCCAGGAGTCGATTGTGAGTGGGGAAGGTGTTAGGCACCCCATTACACCTGTTACTAAGAACGGTTATCCTAAGTCAGTTGTACAAAAATAAAATGGCCTTGATTCTATTTTAATTCTCCTTAAAATCACATATAGAAGAGGAATGAAGAAATTAAAGGAAGTAAAGTTAAAAATAGAAAAGGAAATCAATGTCAAAATAAGACGCAAAGAAATTTAATAATTGAAATAAAAAAGGAAGAAATTTAAAGAAAAAATATTTTATTTACAAGGGCGGACTTGACCTAGGATGAAAACATAGGGCCTACGTACCCTGTAGGAGGGATCAAAGTCCACATAGTTCGATTGAAAATTATATTTGGTTGATATTTTATTTTGTTTTGTGTTGTTTTGTTTTGTTTTTTTGTTTGTTTTTTGTTTTTTGTTTTTCGTTGTTGTTTGTTTGTTTGTCTTTTTTTGTTAGATTTCTTAATTTTTTTTGATGGATTTTGTTTGGTTTCGTTATTTATTTATTTGTTATATTCGTTTGGCTTTTGCTTAATTTTTAATTTTTCTTTTGATTGATTTAGCTTTGTTTTGTTTTTTGTTTTTTGTATTTCTTTTTCTTGTTTTTCTTTTGATTAAAAAGACGAAGAAAATAAAATTTACTTTTTCTTTTAACAAATAAAACGATTTTGAAATTGGCTGATGTGTTTTAATTTGATAAAAGTGAATATAATTTTACTTTCTTTTATGTTTTCAATCTTCTTCTTCTTTTTTTGTTTCTTTTTTTTTCTTTGGTTAATTTTTATTTTTTGCTCTATTTTTCCCTTGTGTTTTGTTATTCCCTCTTGTGTTTTTGTTCTTTAATTTTTAATTTTTCTGTTTTTTTTGTTTACTCTTCTTTTTTTTTTTTTTTTGATGTTTTTTAACTTTATGTTCTATTTTATTTTTTTTTCTTTCTTTTGCGTTTTGTTTTATTTTGTTTTATTTATTAATATTTTTTTGATTTCATTTTTTATTTTCTACTTTTGGGTTTTACTTTGTTTTCTCTATTTATCATTTTTTTCTCTTTATCTTTATTATTATGATTATTATTTCGTTTTGTTTTGTTTTTTATTTTTTATTTTTTATTTTTATTATATATATATTTTTACTTTATAACTTTTACCCTTTTTTTTGCTAGTGTTTCTCTTTCTCTCTTTTTTGTTTATTTATCTTTTGGTTATCATTATTTTATTGTTCTTTTCATTTTTTTTCTTTTTGATTTTGTGTTTGATTTTTTTTTTTGTGTTTTGATATATTGCTTCTAATTTTTAGAATGGAACCTTTAAAAGGATTAAAATTTCAAGTTGATTTTTAATCAGCTTTTTTCTTTTTTTTTTATCTTTTTGTTTTAGAAAGGGGAAGTTTTTTTATCATTTGGTTTCTCCCTTTCCTTGTTCCTTTCTTTAACTTTGAAATTTACTCCCTTTTGTTCTGCTTTTTCTTTTCCCTTCCTTTTTATTTGATTTTTCAAAACTTAGATATTCTTATTAATTTTGGAACTCTCCTTTATTAAAAAATAGGTACAACTTGCACTAAACATAATCCATTTTATTTTGTTTTGAAATTCTTTTTTCCTCTTGAAAACTTACTCTTTTTTTAATTTTAATTTTTTTAATTATTAAGACTCAAAATTAATATAAAAGCATTTGACAACCCAACCAAGTGATCGAGGGGACTTATTGTCACACACAATCCCGGATGACTCTATACGCTCAAGGAGACACTGGATCTCACATGGCAATTCTAAAAAAAAATATATGAGGAAAATAGAATAAGAAAACAATCATGTTTACAATAATGCAGTAACTTGTGATCACGTGTGTTTGTGTAGCCAATTAAATATCGCATTCGTATACTTTTCAAGTACATAGAAAAATAGGATAAAATAAGAATCAGACACCCGTAAAGTAAAATACAAAACCACTTTTGTCTTCATCGAATGTGCCCCCGTCCTTTAGCTTCTTCATGCTTCCCCCAAATCTTTAGTGTCTGGATATTTTGCCATGCTATTTTATCCTCCTATCCAAGCATCCCAAGGTGATTTGCACTACCACAGAGTACTCCCCATAATGTTAGCAAACCAAGAAAGGAAATTGTGTCAGTTTCCAAACAAATCATGATCAGATTAATTCTTTGACAATCCAATAGGTACGCAAATCTCTGAAAACGAAAACTCAAATTTATATTTCCATGCATCATCATGTTCATGCAAGATACAAATGATTCCATCATCCAGACCTTCACCAAACATTGTGGGGGTTCCAAAGACACTCTTTCCAGTTGAAATTCATTACAACTCAGTATCACAATAACACAACCCAACAAAGGTATTTATAGAAATTACCGAATTGCAATTACACGATTCAGGGTGCAATTTCCATGGAAACATTTACTCAGATACATTACACAAGCATATAATCAGAAAAGTAATGTTAGAGAACCAGTATAGAGGTACAGACCCAATTAACATGACAACACACATTCAGAGGGGTCTTAGATTAAATCAGGAAGTGACTCAGACGCCGCGTGGGATTTACCATGAGATTGATCAGATTAGAACACAATTCAAGAACATAACATCCAAATGTGCTCACTGATTAGATTCAATAAGACATATGACCCAAAAAGGACTATAGGTTTAACCTCATGACAGTCTCGATACAGGGATTAAAATGAATATTCCTATTTACGAGAAAAGTCAGAAAGTGGATAATGATGGAACCCTTAAACCCTGCACAAGTTTGAATTATTCACAAAGTAAAGCAAAGGATCCTAATAAAGGGTTCTTATCAGCACGCAACCAGTAATCCTAATCATACAAGCGTCTAAAATACCAAATAAGAACTAAGACGCTGAAAAGCACGACCAACAGTTCGGAGTAATATGATAGGGTCTCAATATAAGTTACTGCCCAGGCTAAACATTTTTATTCATAAAGGACTCATAACACAGATCTGGACACAAAGCACAAGTTCCAGCTACTCATTATAAATGATGGACCACACAGAATGAAGCCTCATATTCACGTCCAAGTATTAAACCTGGACATATAAAAATAATGCATAGAATTCTACTGCAATTTTTCCCATCCAAGATTAACTTCTAACCAGAAGGTCATTTCGATAGTAATAAAAGCTTTAACCAACCCGCTGGACCCATTTCCAGTCCTAAACAGCCCTCAGCATTTAGAATAGAGGTCATCCAGAAATTCATTCATGGCAGCAAGACTCAATTCCTAGTATTCTAAAACATACACATCTATAAGATTGGAATTCTTAAACATTCAATCTAGCTATTGGCTCATAAACAGGAGGTGGGGAAGCGTACCTCTTAGGTTAGAATGATCAAATCCGTCGGAGGGCCTCTTCCTTGCTAAACTCTTCGTTTTTCACTAGTTTCCTCGATTCGAAAGTCCCTTTTTCCTTTCCCCTCTTCCTTGAGTTTTCTCCTTCGTGCTCTCCAATTCCAACCCAGTCCCCCTTCCTCTCTCTCTCCTAGAACTCCTTCTCTGATTTCTTCCCGACTCCTCTGCTCTTCTCTTTTTCCTTCTGGATTCCCCCAATCAGAAAAATCTCTCGATCCCTTTCTCGTTTTCTCACTGTCTCCACTGTTTTTTATTTTTTTTTAGTCTCTCCGTCGATTCATCCAATCGGCCCCTCTTAAGTCCCTCCCCCTCTGTCTCTCACACTCACTCCCTTTTTTTTTTCCATCCAAAATCCCTCAATCAGAAAACCCCCCTCGAGTCTCCCTTTCTCTCTATCGATTTTTCAGTATCTCCAAGCCCTAAAAAAAATTGCAGCCACTCTCCCTCGGCCCCCCTTTCAAAGAAAAGCTCCTTCCTTCCTGAGCGTGTCTCGTCTCCAACTCCTCCCGAAAATATCCATTCCCCCTCCTCTGTGTGTTCCGTTTTTTCATTTTTCTCTCTGCGTCTCTGCGTCTTTTCTTTTCTCTCTGAGTGTGCCCTCCCCTTTCTCTCTGAGCGTGCCCTTTTTTTTCTCTCTCTGACCCCTTTTGTCCTTTTCGAGCGTCAGTCCATTTTCCTTCAACAGCGTGCCCCGGGGAGAAACAAAACGGGTAGGGTTACTTTGGATTCGGGTTGGGTATCAGGTAAGATTTTGTTTGGATTCGGGTTGGGCTTCCCCAGAGTCTCTTTTTTGTTTAGGTTCTGGAAGTTGGGCTTCTTTTTTTTTTTTTGGACTCTACTGAATTAAGCTCCAATTTTTTTTTTATTTTTGTTTTGGGTTTTCTCTCTTTTATATATATATATATATATATTACTTTGGTTTCCTTTTTTTTTTAGTCTTTTTTTGATAACTAAAAATTTTTTGCTTCTTTTTTCATTTTGGTTTAATTATTATTCTTTTAATTATTATTATTTTTGATTTTTTTGATTTTTTATATTTTTTTTCATTTGTGGGATTTTACTTTTTTTTTTCTTTTTAATTCATTTCTTTCTTTCTCTCCTTTTTTTTAGTCTCTTTTGATTTTTATTTTCTTTAATTCCATTTATTTTAAACTTTTGTTATTCCCTTTTTGATTTTTTTTAACTTTGGATTAATTGGCTTTTATTTTATTTATTTTATTTTTATTTTTAATTCTATTTTTGGGTTCCTTCTCCTTTGATTTTTTTTATTTTTTATTTTTTATTAGTTTAATTTTATTATTATTTTTGGAATATGTCCGGACAAAATACGGTGTTCACAGTTGCCCCTCTTTACTTGTTTCTTAAGCAAAGAAATTAAAAATGTAGTTTTTGATATTTTTTTGCATAAGAAATAAGTAAAGATAAGAACACGTATTTTGTCTGGGGTGCTTTGATTGCCTTCTGACAATATGTAAAAGGAAAGAGTGACCCAAGCAAAATATGGTGTTTACAGGTTGCCCCTCTTTACTTATTCTTTAAGCAAGGAGATCGAAAATAAAATTTTTGATATCCTTAGCTTAAGAATAAGTAAAGATGGAAACATATATTTTGTTTGGGGAGCTAATAGGTCAAGGAGAGTTACCTTACCTGGATGCGCTGGAACTTGATGAAAGTTGCTTGCAAGTACAAGATCTCTGAAGGTATGCTCAATTTATACAAGATTTTTATATGCTTGGTGTATGTAGGGCTTTTGGGGGACTTTGGATGCTTGTTCGAGCAGGATTTTTATCGGTGCCTGTTCTGGCAGGACTTAAAGGTGCCTATTCTGGTAGGACTTTGGTGCCTATTCTAGCAGGACTTTGATGCCTATTCTGGTAGGACTTTTGATGCCTGTTCTGGCAGGACTTAGGTGCCTATTCTGGTAGGACTTTGAGTGCCTGTTCTGGCAGGACTCTTATTGGTGCCTATTCTGGTAGGACTTTAATGCCTGTTCTGGCAGGACTTTGATGCCTGTTCTGGTAGGACTTTTAATGCCTATTTTGATAGGACTTTTGATGCCTGTTCTGGCAGGACTTAGGTGCCTATTCTGGTAGGACTTTGAGTGCCTGTTCTGGCAAAACTCTTATTGGTGCCTATTCTGGTAGGGCTTTGGTGCCTGTTTTGGCAGGATTTTGATGCCTATTCTGGTAGGACTTTTGATGCCTATTCTGGTAGGACTTTTGATGCCTGTTCTGGCAAGACTTAGGTGCCTATTCTGGTAGGACTTTGATGCCTATTTTAGTAGGACTTAAAGGGTGCCTGTTCTCCGCAGGACTTTGGGTGCCTGTTCTGGTAGAACTTTTGATGCCTATTCTGGTAGGACTTTTGATGCTTGTTCTGGCAGGACTTAGGTGCCTCTTCTGGTAGGACTTTGAGTGCCTGTTCTGGCAGGACTCTTATTGGTGCCTATTCTGGTAGGACTTTGGTGCCTACTCTTCGTAGGACTTAAAGGGTGCCTGTTCTTCTCAGGACTTAAGGTACTTGTTCTTCGCAGGACTTTGAGGGTGCCTATTCTTTGTAGGACTTAAAGGGTGCCTGTTCTCCGCAGGACTTTGGGGTGCCTGTTCTTCGCAGGACTTTGGATGCCTGTTCTTCGCAGGACTTAAGGGTGCCTATTCTTCGCAGGATATAGGGTGCCTGTTCTTCGCAGGACTTAAGGTTCCTGTTCTTCACAGGACTTTGGATGCTTGTTCTCCACAGGACTTTAGGTGCCTATTCTTCGTAGGACTTTAGGGTGCCTGTTCTTCGCAAGACTTAAGGTGCCTGTTCTTCGCAGGACTTTGAGGGTGCCTATTCTTCGCAGGACTTTGAATGTCTTTTTGGTGAATTTTTTTTAATTTGAAGACTTTTTTTTCATTTATTTAAGTTTTATGCAAAGTAATGCACCTATACGAAATGTGTAATGCATGCAAAATGCTTAGCTTTTGAGTTTAACACCTCAATGTTGCCTCGATATAAATCAAGATCATTGTAGGTGTCAAAAGTATGAAGCAAGTGGGATGCTCGAATTTAGGGAACACATTTTTGCTGTGCCCCAACTTGAGGTCCATATAATGTATGCCCAGGTGAAATGCAAGAAGCATATAAGATGCTTTATGGAATGCTAAGTATTTGTTTTCACTTGCCCCAACATGAACTATGGTCTAAATAATGTATGCAAATGTAGAATGCATGAAACATGTAGTGCAAATCTTCTTTTTACTTGCCCCAGTGTCAACTAGAGGCGATGCGATGTATGCGAATGCGAGGATGGAGAAAACATGTGATGCTTTATTTTATGAGATGCAAATTTTCCTTTGTTTGCCCCAGTGTAAACTAGAGGCTATATGATGTATGCAAGTGTGAGGATAGAGAGAATATTGGTGCTTTATTTCATGAGACGCAAATTTTCCTCTAAGTCCTCCAATGTGAGCTTAGTTTAATGTGGGGCATGCATGAGCATGAAATGTAAATTGTTCTTTCTCTCTTTTACTTTGTAAAGTGACAAATGCATATTTTTTCATTGTCTCCATGTGAACCTGGTAATAGGTGATGCATATGGGATACAGGGTTTTTTTTTTTTTAATTTATTGCAAATGGAAAAGAAAGAGAAAAAGAGAAAGAAAAGAAAAAAAATGAGGACATTGTCTCTAAACATTCTTAAATTGATTTTGATCACCTCAAAAGAAAATGGAAGAGAGGGAACATTATTTCTAAATGTTTTTATTAATTTTAAACTTTGAAATTCCTTTTTTTTTATATAAATGAAACCATCTCAAAGGGACATTATTTGGGGTGTCTTTGACTTGATTTTGAATTTTGGATTTGTTTTCTTATTTTTATTATTATTTAAAAAAAGTTAATTGATGATGAAAATGTGATTCCCTCCTTTTTTTTTTAGTTCTTTTTTTTTTAGAATCAATTTGAGTTAGGAAGAAAAAGATGCTTTGTCTATGTACAAAATCAATACAAGCACATGATGCATGAGAAATCTCAAAATTTATAAAATGCAGAATTTTCAGCCCTCTGCTTTTGGAAAAATTTAACATCTTAGCTCTTTCCTGGTCCCAATGAGAAAAGTTGGGCTTTTAAGTATCTTACCAAATTTGCCCTTTGTCATTTGGATGCGAGAATTTATTGGTGGATTTTGGCTAGCTAAAAGCACTCTTGAGGGAGTATCCCAAGTTAAGAAGACTCAAAGCTCTTGTTTTGACTTATTTCTAAATAATTTTTCTCTAGGCGATTTGTCTATCATCGACCTTGGACTATTAACTTGGTAGGGCAATCTCCTCTTGTCAACTCTTCATCATTAATGCTCGAAAGGTCAATAAGTTAAATTCACCCTTATCTTATTTAACGATGTCAATACAATCATGCATTAAGGGATACCAACACATGAGCTTAGGAATATATATATATATATATATATCCTCAACATTAGAGGGGTGTAAGGGTTGATGAAGAAAGTGATCTTGTAAAATGATTTGGAAGTGGAGAAGTGGAATAGACAATGGCTAGACATAATGTACAGAATAAGAAGATGCCCTAGTTCTATACTTGAAGCATTTCAATCTGAACAATAGATAAGTGAAATGCTAAGAAAATTGATATGGTAGGTCAGAGAGAAGTTTCACTTCTAGATTTGAACTCCTTTTGAAAGAAGCAATTGATGTAATTTAAAGCATTTCCCTGAATCAAACTTTTTGTCCCCAATTTCAATTATTTTGATTTTTTTTAATCCTTCCCTTTAAGAAAATTTGCCCCATTATTTTTTTCAAACAAACTGAACCTCAACAAGGACTTGCGATGCTTGTAGTGTGGCCTTGGTGAATAGGTTTATGAAACAAGAGATATTAGGCTCAAAAATTAAAATACCCCCATCAGGTCTCTCATTAGTCTCCCTTCTCCTGTTGTTTTAACAACATTCTATACTTAGAATCCACTTAGCAAGAGAGGATGTCTCAGGGCTGTAATGGGGTCTAATGGGTAAAAGTGCAGCTTAAGAAAGGAAAGTGACAAGGCCCGACATTCATGTAAGTTTACAATGAGAATTTTGATCTAGTAATTATACCATCTTAGCAGGACCAATCGGCTCACGACAATTAACTCAATCTTTTCTTTTAAAAGATCTTTCTTTTTTTGTTCAGCTCAACTCCTTTCTGGAGACTTTTCCCCCTCTCTTTTTCTTCTTTTTTTTTTTTAACCTCTTGTGTCACATAAAACTCTTCTTTGAGAGTTTTGCCCCTTGATTGCATGCTAAGGTGAAACTCCCTTTTAAAAGCTTTGGCTTTTTTAAAATTTAATCTGTAGGAGCTTTCCTTTTTAGAATTTCCTTCCTCTTATGATTCTTCTTTTCCTCCTCCCATTTGTTTTCTTTTTTTTTTAATCTTTTTTTTCTTAGAAGGAATCCACTATAATGCCAACATTGTTTTTCTTTATGTTGAATTCTCATTGCTGCTTAGGTTCGATTCACGTTTGGTATTTGAAGAATTTTTATAAGGCCTAAAGTGGTTAGCAACAGTTAAGAAGTGTTTGGATAAATGAAAGAACCTGACCCTCTCTTGATATTTGAATTGCCAGCATAAAAATTTGTTAAAGACTTCTCATCCCAAAGGTTGCAATTAGGGTGAAGGAAATGAACATCACTCCTGGCTCAATTGAGGTGACTAGAGGTTACTCTTTTGTATTTGAGGAAGACAAAGAAATGCCTTGTATCCTAGACATAGTTTGCTTGTGGGACATGTATTCACCTTTATGATTTGGTCTTTTCTCTCCTTTTTTTGTAATTGAATTAGAGGCATATAATTAGTTTCAAATTTAACTCTTCACATCGATTAACTCTTTTCATAAGGAGTTCTGGACGTTATATTTTTGGATTTTTGATTATTTAGGAGAAGCATGCAAGGAAAGAAGTTGTGTCAACATGATTGATGGAATGGCAGGGTCCGTAAAGGATGAGCTGGAAGTATATGACCATCGTATTGATAAAGTTAAACTAAATAAGGTCCAATGAATCAACTTCTGGTAGCCTTGGATCTTAGCCAGACAGAAGAATATTGAACAAACAAGCATTAATTGATTGTGACATGACAAGCAACTTCTTTAAGAGTTCAATCACCAAGAAATCTCCCTAAGGCTTTATTTCTTATGTTCTCTTGCACCTTGTTCATGAATAAGTCGCAACTCCCTTCTTTTGGGAATGCCCCATTGCCTTAGGATTAAGTTTGCAAATTCTTTGGACAATGCCATCTTGGGTGCAAAGGCTAGAGGCTATTGAAGGAAGTAGCTAATTAGTTGCAAATTAGGTAAAGGACAAAGGTCCCAATGGAGGCAAATGACAAATGCCTTGATTGATATGGTTTGTGGTTCTCAAAGTGGTCAAGCTCAATGAGTTTAGAGATTGATGGTTTGAGGCCTTTTTTTTGGATGATAGTGGGTGGAAAGTAACAATTTGCCAATAAATGGGGGTATGAAAAGTGAGGGAGTAATAAGCGACTTTGTCAAGACTTATGGGAGCTTCTTTTTGCCTAACCAAATGACACACCTCTACCTCTTTGACCTATACCTCACTTCCTCACCTTAGCTATTCAAGAATGTAGCTTTTTATTTGAATTTTTTTAGTTTAAGCTAATCTTTCCATTGCAAAGAACCACAAGTCCTATACTTATAAATTTTAGGATTTTCAATATGGAATGCTTTATGATAATGCATGGATGTAATTTTATTATATTGTTTGACCTAAAAACCAATTGGTGTTTTGATTTTGACATGAAGGTCCTTCAAGACAAGGAATCCTAATTTCCTTTTGGGCACTTACTACCCCCTATAGGGTAGATTAAGACTACTGATTAATTTAAAAGGAAAACTAGCCCCTTTCTGTTTATATTTATGATAATAACTTTCCTCATTGAACCTTTATTTTCATCAGATGCTTATGGCACACAGGGATAAATAAAGTTGACGAATCATCCTAAGGGAACAAGCTAAATTCCACATGGATGACGTCTATAGAAAAGTCTAGCCCATTTAGATTTCTTTTGATAATTTGTGGAGTTGTTTTCAGATCCTTCACTTTCCTCTAGGACCTTATTGTCTCACTATAAAGGGTAGAGTTAACAAAATCGATTTACAAGGAATTTCAAATTTTGGCAGACAATTCAAATTGGGCTCTTGACTAGCCTAACTTATGTGTCAATTTGATTTTTATTTATCATGAAAGTAGCCAGCGATATGGTGCCAAAACTTGCTATCCCTATGTAAGTTACCCAAGACTGGCCTTTCGATTAATCAGGGGATTACTAATGTTAATTGATGTTTTCCTACATCCCTTTAGAAGCTTATCGATCCATTAAGAGTTGTGGCTTATTGCTCAATTTAAGAAAGGGTAGTTCCTACATGATTGATGTTTAGAACTTTGGCTTTGATGGTATTTTAATAAAAATAAGCCAATCTTCGATTCCCTGATGTATAATGGATTGATTATTGCATACTCGCTTGTACACCATTGAGAATTATGTCTTGGTCTAGGAAAGAGAGAAAAACTTTGTACTTTTTCTCGAGAAACTTATTGTTTCATTGGAGAAAGAGTAGTTGACAATCAAACCGAGAGAAATATGCCTTTCTACATGATTGATGCCCTAAAAAAATGATCCCAATCTCTAACCAAGACGTGATACTCAATCGTTGATGCTTCTAAACTTATGGATGTTATGATTCCTTGGAATTTTGAAGGTACTCCTTTTCTATGAGAAGTTGTTATTTTACAGGGATGGAAATTTTAAGGAAATAATATTTTCTTTTTCATGTATGTGTATAAAGAGAATAAATTCATGCTAATGGTTTTTCCTTTTTTTTAGGGATAATGATGAATGTGGTTATGGCTGTTTAAGGGTTGGAAACCTACTAGGCAAAGGTTGGTTTAATTTACTCATGCCTGCATCACAGTTATGGTATATCAAATTGTGCAAGGACGTATCATTAATTATTCCAGTAGATAGCGACAATGTGTCACTTTCCTATGGATCTCATTAGATGCATGGATGAGATGTGTAAACAATTGAAAGCACCCTCCTTCGTCCTAATATGGGTAGATCCTAGGTTGTGAGTATTGGTTTATAGAAGTCTGGCTCTACCTAGTTAGGAAGCATCTATGGCTCAGCTATCAGTGCATTTTTCGAGGTAGGTCTATGACTCCTAAGACATTGGTCCCTAAATTGACCTCACCGAGAGGTGAGGATCTCATTATATGAACTTGACCTTGAGAGAAAAAAGATCCTACACAGGTCCAATTCATATAACAAGGTACAATTTAGGCGAAGTCTTCATGATAGCCTCAGGAAGCACAGGGCTTCACAGGGAAATCAATATAAACCTCTACTAACCTAGGAACACTCAGACTCGAGTATAGGGCCCATAATATGTGTGATATGTTATGTCACAGTGACGTGTGTGAGGAGGGCATTTACCTTTTTATCCTATGAACTACCCAACCCTCATCTGCTAAGCAGATTGACAAAATAAGAGATAGAAACATATATATAGACAGAAATAAGAAGTAAGATATAAAAACATGGTCATCTACCCTAAGGTTTTCTTTCTCATGTTACCTATCCTACACATATTATATACATAAACAAGAAAATAAAATGCATAAAACAAGTATGTGAAAGACACGTCATTTACCCTAACCATGTGAGGCAAACAACAAATAAAAGGAGAATCATAATAAGAGGAAGTCATAATATTTTGCACAACTAACTTAAATTAGGCTTGACTCTCAAACAGTTCCCAGTGGAGTCGCCAAACTGTCGCACCCGAAAATGCGACTGCGTGGCGCCTTTAACAGAGAAAAATAAAAAGACTTCGACTTTCTCAAATGAAATCAAAAATCAAAAATCAAATTGAAATATGTGTTATAGTAGGGTTCAGGAGTCGCCACCAAAATTTTATTTTTGAAAGGCAAAACTTTGGAAAAGCCTTTTTATTTGAAAAATGGTTTACAAACCAAAAAATAGATCCGGTAGTCAATTGTGAGTGGGGAAGGTGTTAGGCACCCCACTACACCTGTTACTAAGAACAGTTACTCTAAGTCAGTTGTGCAAAAATAAAATAGCCTTGATTCTATTTTAATTCTCCATAACAGATTACATGTAGAAGAGGAATGAAGAAATTAAAGGAAGTAAAGTTAAAAATAGAAAAGGAAATCAATGTCAAAATAAGACGCAAAGAAATTTAATAATTGAAATAAAAAAGGAAGAAATTTAAAGAAAAAATATTTTATTTACAAGGGTGGACTTGACCTAGGATGAAAACCTAGGGCCTACGTACCCTTTAGGAGGGATCAAAGTCCACGTAGTTCGATTAGAGATTACATTTGGTTGATGTTTTATTTTGTTTTGTGTTGTTTTGTTTTGTTTTTGTTTGTTTGTTTGTTTGTTCGTTTGTTTGTTTGTTTTTGTTTTTTTTTGTTAGATTTCTTAATTTTTTTTATCGATTTTGTTTGGTTTCATTATTTATTTATTTTATTTATTTGTTATATTCGTTTGGCTTTTGCTTAATTTTTAATTTTTCTTTTGATTGATTTAGCTTTGTTTTGTTTTTTGTTTTTTGTTTTATTTATTTTTCTTGTTTTTCTTTTGATTGAAAAGACGAAGAAAATAAAATTTACTTTTTCTTTTAACAAATAAAAAGATTTTGAAATTGGCTGATGTGTTTTAATTTGATAAAAGTGAATATAATTTTACTTTCTTTTATGTTTTCAATCTTTTTCTTTTTTTTGTTTCTTTTTTTTTTCTTTGGTTAATTTTTATTTTATGCTTTATTTTTCCCTTGTGTTTTGTTATTCCCTCTTGTGTTTTTGTTCTTTAATTTTTAATTTTTCTGTTTTTTTGTTTACTCTTTTTTTTTTTTATGTTTTTTAACTTTATGTTCTATTTTATTTGTTTTCTTTCTTTTGCGTTTTGTTTTATTTTGTTTTATTTATTAATATTTTTTTGATTTCATTTTTTATTTTCTATTTTTGGGTTTTACTTTGTTTTCTCTATTTATCATTTTTTTCTCTTTATCTTTATTATTATGATTATTATTTCGTTTTGTTTTGTTTTTTATTTTTATTTTTATTATATATATATATATTTTTTTTTTACTTTATTACTTTTACCCTTTTTTTTTTTGCTTGTGTTTCTCCTTCTCTCTTTTTTGTTTATTTATCTTTTGGTTATCATTATTTTATTGTTCTTTTCATTTTTTTTCTTTTTGATTTTGTGTTTGATTTTTTTTTTTGTGTTTTGATATATTACTTCTAATTTTTAGAATGGAACCTTCAAAAGGATTAAAATTTCAAGTTGATTTTTAATCAGCTTTTTCCTTTTTTTTATCTTTTTGTTTTAGAAAGGGGAAGTTTTTTTATCATTTGGTTTCTCCCTTTCCTTATTCCTTTCTTTAACTTTGAAATTTACTCCCTTTTGTTCTGCTTTTTCTTTTCCCTTCCTTTTTATTTGATTTGTAAAAATTATTTGATTTTTCAAAACTTAGATATTCTTATTAATTTTGGAACTCTCCTTTATTAAAAAACAGGTACAACTTGCACTAAACTTAATCCATTTTATTTTGTTTTGAAATTCTTTTTTCCTCTTGAAAACTTACTCTTTTTTTTTTAATTTTAATTTTTTTAATTATTAAGACTCAAAATTAATATAAAAGCATTTGACAACCCAACTAAGTGATCGATGGGACTTATTGTCACACACAATCTCGGATGACTCTATACGCTCAAGGAGACACTAGATCTCACATGGCAATTCTAAAAAAAAATATATGAGGAAAATAGAATAAGAAAACAATCATGTTTACAATAATACAGTAACTTGTGATCACGTGTGTTTGTGTAGCCAATTAAATATCACATTCGTATACTTTTCAAGTACATAGAAAAATAGGATAAAATAAGAATCAGACACTCATAAAGTAAAACACAAAACCACTTTTGTCTTCATCGAATGTGCCCCCGTCCTTTAGCTTCTTCATGCTTCCCCCAAATCTTTAGTGTCTGGATATATTGCCATGCTATTTTATCCTCCTATCCAAGCATCCCAAGGTGATTTGCACTACCACGGAGTACTCCCCATAATGTTAGCAAACCAAGAAAGGAAATTGTGTCAGTTTCCAAACAAATCATAATCAGATTAATTCTTTGACAATCCAATAGGTACGCAAATCTTTAAAAACGAAAACTCAAATTTATATTTCCATGCATCATCATGTTCATGCAAGACACAAATGATTCCATCATCCAGACCTTCACCAAACATTATGGGGGTTCCAAAAACATTCTTTCCAGCTGAAATTCATTACAGCTCAGTATCACAATAACACAACCCAACAAAGGCATTTATAGAAATTACTGAATTGCAATTACACGATTCAGGGTGCAATTTCCATGGAAACATTTACTCAGATACATTACACAGGCATATAATCAGAGAAGTAACGTTAGAGAACCAGTATAGAGGTACAGACCCAATTAACATGACAATGAACATTCAGAGGGGTCTTAAATTAAATTAGGAAGTGACTCAGACGCCGCGTGGGATTTACCATGAGATTGATCAAATTAGAACACAGTTCAAGAACAAAACATCCAAATGTGTTCACTAATTAGATTCAATAAGACATATGACCCAAAAAGGACTATAGGTTCAACCTCATGACAGTCTCGATACAGGGATTAAAATGAATATTCCTATTTACGAGAAAAGTCAGAAAGTGGATAATGATGAAACCCTTAAACCCTGAACAAGTTTAAATTATTCACAAAGTAAAGCAAAGGATCCTAATAAAGGGTTCTTATCAGCACGCAGCCAGTAATCCTAATCATACAAGTGTCTAAAATACCAAATAAGAACTAAGACCCTGAAAAGCACGACCAACAGTCCGGAGTAATATGATAGGGTGTCAATATAAGTTACTACCCAGGCCAAACATTTTTATTCATAAAGGACTCATAACACAAATCTGGACACAAAGCACAAGTTCCAGCTACTCATTATAAACGACGGACCACACAGAATGAAGCCTCATATTCACGTCCAAGTATTAAACTTGGACATATAAAAACAATGCATAGAATTCTACTGTAATTTTCCCATCCAAGATTAACTTCTAACCAGAAGGTCATTTCGATAGTAATAAAAGCTTTAACCAACCTGCTGGACCCATTTCCAGTCCTAAACAGCCCTCAGCATTCAGAATAGAGGTCATCCAGAAAGTCATTCATGGCAGCAAGACTCAATTCCTAGTATTCTAAAACATACACATCTATGAGATTGGAATTCTTAAACATTCAATCTAGCTATTGGCTTATAAACAGGAGGTGGGGAAGCGTACCTCTTAGGTTAGAATGATCAAATCCGTTGGAAGGCCTCCTCCTTGTCGAAACTCTTCATTTTTCACTGGTTTCCTTAATTCGAAAGTCCTTTTTTCCTTTCCCCTCTTCTTTGAGTTTTCTCCTTCGTGCTCTCCAATTCTAACCCAGTCCCCCTTCCTCTCTCTCTCCCAGAACTCCTTCTCTGATTTCTTCCCGACTCCTCTGCTCCTCTCTTTTTCCTTCTGGATTCCCCCAATCAGAAAAATCTCTCGATCCCTTTCTCGTTTTCTCACTGTCTCTACTGTTTTCAATTTTTTTTTTGGTCTCTCCGTCGATTCATCCAATCGGCCCCTCTTAAGTCTCTCCCCCTCTATCTCTCGAACTCACTCCCTTTTTTTTTCCATCCGAAATCCCTCAATCAGAAAACCCCCCTCGAGTCTCCCTTTCTCTCTATCGATTTTTTAGTATCTCCAAGCCCTAAAAAAAACCGCAGCCACTCTCCCTCGGCCCCCCTTTCGAAGAAAAGCTCCTTCCTTCCTGAGCGTGTCTCGTCTCCAATTCCTCCCGAAAATATCCATCCCCCCTCCTCTGTGTGTTCCGTTTTTTCATTTTTCTCTCTGCGTCTCTGCGTCTTTTCCTTTCTCTCTGAGTGTGCCCTCCCCTTTCTCTCTGAGTGTGCCCTTTTTTTTCTCTCTCTGACCCCTTTTGTCCTTTTCGAGCATCAATCCCTTTTCCTTCAAAAGTGTGCCCCGGGGAGAAACAAAACGGGTAGGGTTTCTTTGGATTCGGGTTGGGTATCAGGTAAGATTTTGTTTGGATTCGGGTTGGGCTTCCCCAGAGTCTCTTTTTTGTTTAGGTTCTGGAAGTTGGGCTTCTTTTTTTTTTTGGACTCTACTGAATTAAGCTCCAATTTTTTTTGTTTTTGTTTTGGGTTTTCTCTCTTTTATATATATATATATATATATTACTTTGGTTTCCTTTTTTTTTTTAGTCTTTTTTTTATAACTAAAAATTTTTTGCTTTTTTTTTTCATTTTGGTTTAATTATTATTCTTTTAATTATTATTACTTTTTGGTTTTTTTATATTTTTTTTCATTTGTGGGATTTTACTTTTTTTTTAATTCATTTCTTTCTTTCTCTCCTTTTTTTTAGTCTCTTTTGATTTTTATTTTCTTTAATTCCATTTATTTTAAACTTTTGTTATTCCCTTTTTGATTTTTTTTTACTTTGGATTAATTGGCTTTTATTTTATTATTTTTATTTTTATTTTTAATTCTATTTTTGAGTTCCTTCTCCTTTATTTTTTTATTTTTTATTTTTTATTTTTTATTAGTTTGATTTTATTATTATTTTTTGAGTATGCCCGGACAAAATATGGTGTTCACATCATGTCTAGTTTATTCTTGTAAATTTTATGAGCATTGGACAACATTTGACCCACAAATGACATAGCCTAAGTTTCTAATCATATGAACAGTGTCTACACCAGTTCAGCAGAAAAATGCCAATTTTGGAAATCCATAATTAATTTCACAAAGCTCTAAATAATCTGGTTTTTAGCTTCCTAAAAAGATCTAGATGAGATCTATATATGTGCCAAATTTCATAGACAAATTCATTCATTCGGCCAGATCTTGACATTGAGTTGTGAAATGGTCACTTTTAAGCATTACAAAGGGTCTAAATGGTCCATTTTGAGCTCCAAGGAAACTATGACTACTTGAGCATGTGGAAAAGAACTAAAATGGTCTATTAAACTTGTCTCAAAGGTGTACAAACCCAGATTTCTCAAATTTACTCATCCATTCCATGATATACATAAGAATGCATATGTTTAGTCTTGTCATTCCATACCCAAATCATGCTATATCATGCATATGGCATAAATTCTCATTCAAACATCATACATATGAGTAATTACACATGTTCAAATGATTATACATCAATTTCATCATAGGATTACATCATATGCCACTGGTATGGTTACAAAAGAGACAAAACTAGGCTATTCTAGATACTTTGATATCAATCTCCTACCTTCCAACTTGGTGGCTTCCATTACTTTGTCCATTTGCTCCACCTAGCATGTTAAGACATTGGAGAGGAGGGAATGAGATTCATAGAATCCCAATAACTCATTTCCCTTTCAATCACACATAAAGTATGCAAAACAAGTCTTGAAAATGCATGCATAAGCATTATGGAGTGTGTAATCATTCAAGAAGCTTTCTTGGCATTTGAACAAGTCATACATAGTATACATAGGCTTGCCAAGTAAGAGAATTAGTCTCACCCATTCACTTATGGATTTTGGACTTGCCTCATCCATTTTCTTTAAGAAGTTTTGACTTAACCTTATTCTTGGGAGACTCTTTACTTTATCTCAACCAATTTCAAGGGTTCTTGGCTTCTCCACACTCAAGTAAACCAAGGTAAGCATAAAACATCATTTGAATGCATAAAATATTATCATGGTACCATGGCATATGAAATCATGCTAGAATACTTTTCATGGCTTAAAACACATATACACATATCCAAAGGCAATGTAAACACACATTCATGCATGAAAGAAGGTAAAGAGAGCTATCTTTGTCATACAAGCATACTCTTTCTTTGAGCTTTGAGTCCTCTCCTTCGACCTCACACACACAAGGAGGTAGAGATCATTTCTCTTGGCCTAGACACATCATATGGAAGCCAATTATACTTTTGAATCAAATTCTAAGGCCATACATTCACTTGAAAAGCTAGGTGGTTCATATAGTTCTTTTATGGTTCCATAATGCACTTAATGAAGAAACCTTAAGAAAACATCATCTTTGCTCCATTCTCTCCATCTATTTATGATTCTTGACTCCATTTAAACCTCTTGGAGTCATCACACAATCAATTCTAGGAGTCTAGCTAAGTGTTGCTTCTTTAAGCCATAACATGGAACCTATAATAATATCTCACTATCCATGGCTTTTAAAATTTTTTCAAGGCTTCCTATCATCCTCTTCCATCATATATGACTCAAAAATAAGCTTGGAACAAATTAAAACTGCTCCTTGGTGCTTCATCTAGCTTAAGCTAAAACTATGCACTATATAAACACCAAGTGAGTTTGCTTTATTTTCTTAATAGAATATGATATGAGGAGCCTTCTAGGGATCTTAAGAGCTCATCTAAACACTCATTTAGGCCTAGGGACAATTACATCAAATCATATTTTTAAGGGAGTACTTAAATCCCTAAGTGGTGCATCTTGTTCTTTAATGCTTTTTACATGATTCTAATTTTATTTTCTTAATCCTTGCACTCTAAAACCCTTAGTTCCTCTTTGGTTTGGATAGAAATCATCCC
Organism: Erythrophleum ivorense; assembly: GCA_026724425.1. Taxonomy (NCBI): domain Eukaryota; kingdom Viridiplantae; phylum Streptophyta; class Magnoliopsida; order Fabales; family Fabaceae; genus Erythrophleum; species Erythrophleum ivorense. Next base: position 30,794,200 of record JAIUCV010000002.1, on the reverse strand, counting down.
CTAGGGATTGGGCTCCATGGTGACTGAACCATACAAGAGACAATAGAGGAAGAAGCTACCATAAAAGTGAGATTTTACTTTGTTTCCTTGATTCTTCTTGCTTGTTTCTCATCTTTCTTGGCTTCCTCACCTCAAATAAAAATTTCCTCTCTCTGTTCTGCCCTCAAAACAGAACCAAAAACTTCAATAAAGCCATAGGAAAGAAAGGGAAATGGAAGAGAAGAAGTTTGCTAAAGAAAAAGCATGAAAAAAGCTAAGAAAATTTATACCTCTTCCTTGTTTTTCTCCTTTCTTCCTCCTCCTTCTTGTGTGCCTCACCCTTAGGGTTTTCCCCTAGTTTAGGGCAGAAACAAATGTGGCTAAATGAAGGAGGAGATGGGGCACCTCATATATATAGGTGGGTTTAAAAATCACTTTTCAAAAATTTCAATTTTGCCCCTCATTCTTGGTATTGTTATTTTTTAGAACCACTTTTTCCATAATAGGTTTGCAATTTAATAAAATACCTTTGGAATCATCCAAATTGGATTTAGAACCCTCTCGAATGAACTAGTCAAAATTTGTGTCAACCGACGTTGGAAAAACGTTCACCAGAGGGTTTTAACTGTCTTAGGGTTTCCCATAGTTTCCAAGGCCTCTGATAATCTTAGGGAACTCAAAACTGTTATTTAAAAAGCCCTCCTATGAAAATTTCAAAATTTGCTCAAAATTATAAAAATGCCATTATGTTTCGTCAACCTTTCATTCAAATTCATTTCTTCATTCTAGCTCCATTTTTCTTTCCTTATGAGCCTGAGATTTTCATTTTTAAGAGTCTAGAATGCTACATAAATTCTTTAAAACCTTAACTAATTCATTTTAGGGGACTTTCTTTTGTATCCGATAGATTTCATACATTTACGGAGAAACTATACATTACGTTTCTCATGTTCCTTTCGTTTTCAAAGAACCGAATATTACAAAAGGAAGAAGAAACCAAGCCTAAAAGTGTAACAAATGATGCTCTTTTCACGTCATTGCCTTTGTAAATGTTATTCTCCTCTCTCTTTCCATGGTTTTGGAATTCTGAATGGTGGTATTTTGTGACTAGTTCAGTAGAGGAAAGGAAGAGTTTGAAGAAAATCTTGGAAGTATAAGAAATACTATTTGACAAGGAAGCAAATAAGGTATGTTTCTTTATGTAAAACTTGCTCTTCTTGATTCTTCCATGGACCCTCCTATTCGGCTATACTAAGAGCAATATGTAGGGGACTTGGTTTTGGCCCAAACTTGATAAGAAATAGGGTTTTGAAGCATGGAGATTAATATGGAACCAAAATGATCAAATAGAAAGCTAATGGTTGTAAATTATGGAACCTAGGGTTTCACTTGCACTTTAAGAGATATGATGCTTTAGAATAATAATTTAACTTACATAAGAGTATAATTGAGTTAAAAAGAGATCAAGGAAGCTTTATAGGTGCCATTTCCCTCAGAGAATTACACAAAACTCCAAGAAGGGCCATATAGGTATATGTCTCGGTCAAGGACTAGTTTAAGTACCTAGGAAAAGTTTTCTTTGATTCTAAGGATATAAATGATCTAGATATGAATTATAAACACTAAAAGAACCATTGGTTTGAATTTAGAAACTCTATTTTGAAAAGTGAAAATTTAGGGTTCCATTATGCATAAAGAAGCAACTTGGTGCTAGGCTCATTGATTTGAGTTTATGGTAACTTTAATGAGTTTAAATAGCGTCATGTAACTTATACTGGGTAAAAAATTGGAACCAAGATAATGAATTGTATGAGTTGCTTCATTATACTACTAAATGGAGCCATATGGAAGTCTAAAGGTAGAATTGGCCTATGTAAGGCTTATATGAATCTAGAGATAGTTTCATTGATGTATTTGAGTCTTGTTTGATGTGTTTAGGCTAAGACAATCAAATCTCTCCCAAGTGTGTTTGTGAGGTTGAGGGTGTGCATTAAGAGGGAAAGTGAAGATTTTGTGTTCCATTGAAAAAAGGTAGCTCTCCACCTATTCTCGTATGTTTTTCTTAGTTATTTAATTATCATTGATTACTTGTACGTGTGTATCGATTATAAATAATGCCTATTTCCAATGGTTTAATGATTTTGTGTAATTATGTATTAATGAATGCATTTGAATTGTGGAATGGCTCTTGTTGGGTGAGGTGGTGCTAAAAGTCCCTTGATTTAAGTGAGATAAAGCCAAAAGTCCTTAAGTACAGGTGAGACAATGCCAAAAGTCTCAAGAGTGAGTGAGGCTAAATCAAAAGTCTTCAAAAGTAGGTGAGACTAATCTAAAAGTCCCAAATAATTAGGTGAGGCTAGACCAAAAGTCCTTAGAGCTTATTTTTATCTTGATGGATCTATATGACTTTAAATATTTGATTATGTTTGATATTTGGGTGCCTTTTATGCATGCTTTCTCTTTTTAACATGAGAACATGCCTTATAAGTGTGGTTGAAGGGAGAATGAGCTATTGGGATTCACAGAATTTCACTCTTTCCTATATTATTTCTAACAATATCTAAGAAACTCATAAGGAAGCAAGGATGGAGACCAACAAATGTGATTGGCAATACTTTAGTGATAGTTTAATATTTTATGTACCTTAATGCTTAAGAAAGGTTGTGTATGATATTTTTGTAATGTAAACATCCTTACAATTCTAAGTGTATGGGATTATGACGTAAATGTCATTTTTGAATGCATATGTACTATGGGTATGTCTTAAAAAGTGTATGTATAATGACAAGTGGGTGAGTCATTTTGAGATGTATAATGTTTTTGACATGATAAAATAGTCATATATGCTATATTTCATGTTTGGAACATGCTCAAATGGTCACATGAAGTGAAGAAATCCATTTTAAACCAATTGGACCTATATGTGTATCATTTTGAGTTACTTATTATACCTAAACCAAAATCAGGCCAATTGAACAAATTTTTAGATGAAATTTGGCAGGCATTCAGAGTTCATTTAGCTTTTTCACTGAGCTAAAGAATATAATTTTTGGAGTTTTGTAGAATTTATTATAATTTTTCAAAGTTAGCTAAAAATTGTAGAATTATCCGAGCACTATTCATATGGTTAGATCTAGTTTTTTCATGCATTTAAAGGCCCAATGGACTCCAATGCTCATAAAATTTTATAAGAATATAGTTGGCATTATAAGCTTTCTATAGCCACTAAGTTTACATAAAACAAAGTTGTGTAGCTAGAGATATGTGTGCTCAAAGTTTAGGTCTTGATATGAATATGAAAACTAATGCAGTTACTATTTCATTAGATTTTCATGACCCAATGAACTTTTTTTAATTTAAAATTTTTACAACATGTAGTTCATGTTCTAAGCTTTCCATAGAGTCCTAATTTTCATAATTGAAGTCTTCTAGCTCAAGATATGAATTTTTGAAATTAGTGTCTAAGTTAAGAATCAATGTGAAATGATGCAAATATGGTAGTTTGGTGCCTATGATTTGAAACCTAAAATTTATGATTCTTTTCATGATGATTCACATTGAACAAGTTTGTCTAGTATGAACTTTGAGGTTGATATGTTAAATTTATGTATTTATGCAAATTTGAAGAAATTGGGCCTTTAATGTCGATTTATTCTAATGCTAAAAGTAGTAAGAATAAGAAAGTGATACTATAAGCATGTTGTAATGTAAAATATATGTTATTTCTTTGATGGCAGGACCTTTGTTGGTATCTTAGTAATGGTTCAGGCAACTTAGCTTTATGTTTGGATTTTTAAATACTTAAATGGCATGTGCTTATAGTGTGTTTGTTAAGAAATCAACTGAATTAGTTATATATGTTGTTGAATTGTGTTTGTATACTCAGGTTATGGTTGTTGCAGACATTATAGTGAACACTAGGAGGGACAAACCAACCATGGCTAGGGCTGAGGACTCTATGTAGACCATCATAGATCGCCTAGACAAATAGCAAGCCATGATGGAGTAACAGAGGCAAATTATATAGAAGTAGTAGCAAGAAATGATCTAGTAATTACAAAATGCCCAGGCTAGGCAAGAGGAAATTAAAAGGGATGCCCTTGAACCACAGCCACCCATTCGTGGCAATCCACCAACACCCTTTTAGGATCCAGTATAGGAACAAGTATATAATCATAAGTTGCTCAATCAATTCCAAAAGAATTGTCCACCCTCTTTTGATGGAGAATTAGATGTAAAAAAAGCAGAGGTGTGGATTATGTAGTTTGATAAAATTTTCAAAGTGATGGGTTGTACATTTGAACAAAAGGCAATCCTGACCACCTTCATGTTAGAAAAGGAAGCAGATCATTAGTGGCGTAGTACAGAATCAATTATGTAGACAAAAAAATATCCCGATCAATTGAGAGAATTTCCTAGTTGAATTTTATGAGAAATAATTCCCTAACTCCATTTGAAATCAGAAGGAAATAGAGTTTATGGGTTTAAAGAAGACTAATGAGATGACAGTTAATCAGTATGTGGCAAAATTTATCAAGTTGTCTTAGTATTTCTCTTACCTTTGGAAATGTGCTGATAAGAACTGGAGATATGAAAGATTTGAGAAAGGTTTGAAGCCCCTAATTAAAAACAAAGTAACTCCATAGAGAATCAAAACATTTAATGCTCTTGTGGAGATCAACAAGGTAATAGAAAATAACCTGCGTGATATTCTACCAATTGCCATTGGGAGTAGCCAAAGAAGGGCTCCAGAGTTGAAAAGACTAAGGCAGGAGGATAGTGCGAGTATAGCACCTAGCAACAGAAAGAAAGGCAAGGTGCAATAGAACAGGAAGCCATAAAAAGGGTAGGAAAGTGTAGCCCAGTAGAACACAGCCATCCATAATGATATGTTTCAAATGTGGAAAGCCTGGGTACATAGCCAGAAATTGCCCTCAGCCAGAGATAGTTCCTCTACCCAAATCATATACCCAGGGTAGAGTGTTCACCTTTACTCAGTAAGAGGCCAGTGCATGCCTCAATTTGATCAAAAGTACGATCATAGTAAATTGTTTTCCTATAATTGCTATATTTGATTTGGGTGCAAGTCCCTTATTCATATCCTATGATTGTGTGAGAAAATTAGGTCTAGTCATTGGTACTTTACCTTATGATTTGTCTGTTAGCACCCCCACTAGAGGCCATGTAGTCACTTCCCATGTATGCTTGAATGTCACTATATAATTTAACTATTATTATACTATATTGATTTGATTTGCATATCTTTTCATGATATTGACCTAGTTGTTGGCATACTTGATGAACATAAAACCATTACCTTACTTGAGTATGGGACCATACCTAGTACTAAGGCTGAATTATCATTCTTGACCACCGCTTAGGCTGAAAGATACTTAAAATATGGATGTCAAGGATTTTTAGTTTTTTTTCTTTATACAAGAAGAGGCAGAAGAAGGGGTACAAGGAATTTCTGGAGATTTTACCTTAAAGATTTTGACTTTAGTGGCCTACCTCCTGAGTGAAAGATAGAATTCCCTACTGATATAGTATCTAGGGCTAGACTGATGTCTAAAACTCCTTATAGGATAGCTCCCATTGAGCTAACAGAGTTGAAAAAGTAGATTGAGGAATTGTTAAAGAAAGGATTCATATGCCCTAGTGTATGTCATACCTAGCTTTTACTATCTCATACATGGCAAATATAAGGTTATAAGCAAGTGCCACATTTATCCATAAGTGTTTTAATACCAAAATATGTCCATTTACGGGTTATTTTGATCTATAGGGCTCTAAATTTGATTCTTGCCTTTCCATAACTCATTTTTATCATGAACACATTTGTTTATACTCAATTTATGATGTACAACTCATGGAACCCCTTAAATTCCCTTAGAACCCGAAATGACAACATAGGTGCAAAAATTTGTTCAAACTTTGAAAATTCATAATTTAGGCTATACAACTCCAAATCATGTAAATTAGGTGTCTATGGAAAGATTAGGATGTGAACTATATGTTATAAAAATTTCAAGTGAAATTGAGCTAATTTTCCTTGTCAAATGTAAAGGAATAGTAACATAGGTAAAAAATAGAGGCAAGTAGTAGACTTGAATTTTAGAATTGCATATCTTGAGTTATACAACTTTAAATTAGATGCTCTCAGTGGCCATAGAAAGCTTAACATAAGAACTAATTATTGTAAAACTTTTAGGATCACCCGAGTTCATTTGACCCACGAAGTACGTGGCATATGAGAAATTACTACAGTATTCGGGCATAGTTAGACCCTCAACTCCAAAAATTATGGTTCTTAGTTTGACAAAAAGCTCTAGGAGGGGTCTAAATGCAAACCAAATCTTAGGTTCAAACTAGGTCATCTAGGCCACTTTTGACATTGGAGTCAGTTATGACAAATTTGAGACCATTTTAGGTATCAATTTGGACCATTTGGTGTCTAATTAGGTTTCTTCTACTTTGAGCACATTTCTTTCATCCTGAATGGCCTATAAAACTATTCCATATCATTCCAAAATAAAGTTGATCAAAATTTGACCCTTGAACACCTAAGAATACATACACACATTATGTCTTCTCATAGCTAAAACTTTACCATAATACATATATATTGCCACAAATAGTCATACATTGGTATTCTTATACTCTTACACATGGTTTTATCATTAAACATGAAGTATCATTCTCATATACATCATTAGTGTGTCATGGTACATGTAAAATATTGTGTGCATATATATACATAAATTCTAGTACAAGATAGGGTTGTAATACATAATTTCCTACTATTTATGATCTCTCTTGGTCTTCACCTGGGCTTGGAGCACCTGAAATGGTTAATGGAAGCATGGAGGGTGAGATTTGGGATAATCTCAGTAGCTAATCTCAACTAACTTAATACATACAAGAATGTCATGAATGTATGCCATGCATATAGTGCAAGAATGCAATGCTCATGCCTCATATGAATCAATGCATCATCAAACATGAAAATTCATTCCTTTCTTAGTCATGATTTCAACTTAAACTTCATAGGCTTAACTTTTCTTAACCCAGGGGCCGGAAGAGCTACTGCACTTAATTCTATGCCTAAGGGGAGCTAAAAGCCAAAACATATATCATTCTCATTCATATAGCCTAAAATGGAGACTATACTAAAACATACATCATGAATACATCAAACAACAATACATACAAGTATTACAACTCACTCAAACATTCAATTGTATGCAAGAGAGGGAGATAAAGCTACCTCGTGAGTCTAGGGACTTGGATGTACCACTAACCCACTTGTTGGCTTTTTTTTTCCTTACTTTCTTTGCCTTGACACCCACAAATGAGTGAGTTAGAGTTACCTTAACCTACAGATGAGAATTACAAGGCATATTAATCCCATAGAACTCACTCTAGGTTCCAAGATGCTTACTTAATCTCATTAGGACTCAAGGTGGCAATTTAGACTAGTTTAGGTCCATTATGAAGCAACCTTTGATTTTTGCTTTCTAAACCCCAAACTCTTAGTTCCTACAAGTCTTCTAACTCTTAAGAGACTCATTTGAGTTATTACATACTTGGTTAGAAAACTCTAGACCTAACTTGCTTCATTAACCTCCTTTAGACTCTTAAATTTTCAACTTTCATTCTAAAGCTTTTAAATTCAATCCAATGCCTTCATAATTCCTTATTTATCATATCTAAGTCTTTAAATTTATTGGAACTCAAAGAAACACTCCCTAGGTGCTTCTTCTAGGCTTGGCCAAATTGATAACCATAAAGACATAACTTGGAGTTTTACTACTTTCTCTTGGGAATTTACTACATATTCTTATTCCCTGGTTTCTCTAGAACCTAGACATGATTAAATATGGCTTGGGTTATCCTCTTAATCTTCTAAATTTCTCAAGGTGCAATTAGAGCCTAACTTCCATATCTTGTTTCCTAATACTCATTTCTTGAATCTAATTGCATAATTCAATTCCTTACACTCTAGAACCCTTGATTCTATATTGTTACCATCCAAAATATCCTCACACTTTTTGGGCCCTAGGGTAACCGAATTTGAGAGGGAGAGAGAAGGTAAGGAGAAGCCAACTTTGCACTTTGTTTCATACATCATCTTAAGCTTTTCAAGAGAAGAATTTGGTACAAAGCCTGGTTTTCTCAAATCCTTTCCCTTTTCCACAAGTTTAGCCATGAAAATCCTCCTCTTAAGAAGCTAAAACCATAAGAAGAAAGGGCTTGAGGAGAAGAATCAAGTTAATGAAGAAAGAAGCATGAAAAGTGTTAAAATCTTTACCTTTTCTTGGTTAGTTTTCTTTCTTCTTTCTCCTTCCTATGGTGCACCTCTCTCCTCTAGTTTAGATGATCTAGGTTATGTTTTGAAAGGTTTGGGTCATGCTGGATTGGTTTAAGAAGAAAGGGGTTAAGTTATAACATTTTTCAAAATTCCCATTTTGCCTTTCAACTTCTTTTTTTTTTCATTTTTACTTGTTTTAGCTTCTTTTTTGAAAACTGTCTTTTTCATATGAAAATTTAGGTCTTCTAATTGATAAAATGCCTTTGGTTTTATCCAAATTAGATTTAAAACCTTATCAAATTTTTTGATCAAAGTTTAGGTCAACTAACACTCTAAAATGCATATTGGAAGGATTTTAGCCACTCTAGAGATTCTTATGGCTTTTAGGGCCTCTGAGAACCCTGTGAAACTCATTTTATCATTTAAAGCTTTCTCATTTGAGTTTTTAAAAAGTTACCTAAAATTACAAAAATACTACTGCCTTTTTGGGTAATTTTATTTAGCTATCTTTACTTCGGTTTTAGGGCATCTTTAGTTTTGTATCCATATTTTTAAATGTCTATATTATTATTCTAATCTTGTTTAGCCTCTAATCATCTCATTTTGGAGTCTTTCTTTTATAACTCATCCGTTCTAGTTCAATTTTAGAAAAACTAAGTATTATAGTGTGTCACCTTAGGGAGCTCTTATTTTGTTTGTGAAAAAAAAAGATGGTAGCTGAAGATTAGGTATAGATTATAGTGAACTCAATAAAGTTATCATTAAGAATAAATATCCTTTCCCTAAAATAGATAATTTATTAGATCAATTGGCTAGGCATAAGTATGTTTAAAGATAGACCTTGGATCTGACTATCATCAATGAAGAGTTAAAGCTGAGAATGTCCTAAAGATGACCTTCAGGACTAAATATGGATATTATGAGTTCCTAGTAATGCCATTTGGACTAACGAATACGTCAACTATTTTTATGGACTATATGAATAGAGTATTCAAATCATATTTAAATAAGTTTGTTGTAATTTTTATTGATGATATATTGGTGTACTCCATGTCTTTTGAGGATCATGAAACACATATAAGAATAGTCCTAAAAACCTTGAGAGATAAGAGGTTGTATGCCAAATTTAGTAAATGTGAGTTTTGGCTAATTGAGATAAGATTTTTAGGTCATGTCATATTGTAACATTATAATTTCCTAACTTATCTCATACTATTCTCATGCTTTACATCATGCATTTCATGGAGGAGCAAGAAAAATCAATTAAAATAATGAATTTCTTAGCGTTGCGTTGCATTGCATATAAAATTTTCATTTAATGTCCTATGGACCATGTGAACTCGTGTAGCACATTATCATATTTAATTATATAGATACAACTCATTTTCACCCCCAAAATTGGATTAGAGCTTGTGTATGGCAAGGAGATACATAAAATTCATGATAGCTATTTTGGCCAGAATTTTGCTTTTTTGGTCACAAATTTTGAAAAATCATAACTAATTCCAAAAAAATCAAAATTATACATTCTTTACATTTTAGAAAGATACACATGTATGCTTTATGCTAAAAATATGACCAGGCCATGAAACACAACACAAAAGGCGTTTGATATTTGAAAATTTGTAGAGGTTCGACTGGCTACTAATACTATCATAAGTTTCTGCTATAAATTTCAAAAATGTCCAATTAATTTTACAAAAATTTAATCCAAGCAAATGATACTAATCTGGAAAGTTATGGATGTTAACTAGAGGAGAAAAATAACTTAGACCAGTCCAAGCACATCCAGACATCGAAAACCAATCAAACAATACCTGAGGTCTATCTAAATGCTTGATACTAGGCAAAAATTTTAAAAATTCATATCTCCCTCTCTAGACATCCAAATAGGGTGCTTCTAGTTGGCACAAGTCACTGGGAATATCTAGTTTCTCACTATAAAATTTTGTGGCAATTGGACATCATTTGCCCACTGAGTGATAGAATTCATTTTCGGATCAGTATGAACAGTACCCTTGAACAAAATTAGAAAATTTTCTAACTTTAAAAATTCATCAAATATTCCATAGATCTCCGAAAACTCTATACTTTAGTTTTCCAAAAATATCCTAATAAGCTCTAATTGCATGCCAAATCATAGACCAAGAAGAGCTCATTTGGATAAAAAATAGTATAGGTTTCCAATATGATCAATTTTACTCCATATTAGATACCAAGTGTGGCCAAATGGTCTTTCTTGGTGTTTGGTGTAACAACCAAGAAAAAGAAAGAAAAAGAAAAGAAAAGAAAAAAGAAACAGAAAAGAGAAAGTTGAAACTTTTCGAAAAGCTGAAAATTTTCCAAGTCTTCTCGCCATAGCGAGAAATGGCCTCGCCATAGCGAGAATGTCCCTTCGCCGTAGCGAAAATGTTCCTAGCTATAGCGAGTGCGGGCATTCCATACAAAAACTAGGGAGTTGCTCGCCGTAGCGACGCCATAGTGAAGGCAGATGTCTGGAACAGACACGAGCTCGCCGTAGCGAGGGCAATGGCTCGCTATCGCGAGAGCGGTCCAGAAAAATGAGAAAAAGAGAATTTGACTTTTTAAAAGCTTCCAAATCTCTTCTTTCTTCTTCTAACCGACTCAAGCTCGCTTTAGGAGAGAGAAAAGGGCGGAGGAGAGAGAGAGAAGCTCAGGAGAAGAAGAAAGGACAAGAAAGGTAAGAATTCTCATGGCTTTTCTCTTCACATGTTACCCTTCTCCCCTCCCCCTCTCTTTCCACGGTTTAGATAGCAAAGATGTTTAGGTCTTGAGTTTGGTTCAGAAGAGAGAGAGTGGGAAATCACTCTTGAGAGAGAGATTAGAAGTTATGTAATCTTCTCTTTCTTGCTTTCCCTTCTTAAAAGCTTGAGAAGTTTGAGAAAAAAGAGAGGTTAGTTAATGGATTCTAGTGAGAGAAAGAAACCTAGTTTGAGAAGCTCAGTAGGGTGGATTAGAAGAGATCCCTAGCTTAAGAATCAAGTATTAAGGAATTAATTCCATGCTTTTGTGTGGTTAGGCTCAAGAAAAGTCCCCCATCTATAAGTGGTAGTGAAATCCACAAGGGAGGAGACAAGTGAAAGAGGAAGTAGTGAATAGCTAACAAGGTAGTTCTCTCCACCTTCTTTCATGCATAATTGTGTGTTTACATTGTCTTAGTTGTATGTATGTATGATATGAGTTATGAGAAGTGTGTTAGCATGATGATATGTTATGAAGTGAAATGATGATTTATGTGATTTGTTTTGGTTTGCTTGAGGAATGGAAAAGCCAATAACCCTATAGCCAAGGTGAGGATGAGACAAACCCTCAAGTTGGTTGAGACAAAGTAAAGAGTCTCCCAAAAGTGAGGTTAACTCCCAAAAAGTAAGGGTTGAGTCTAAGAACCTCTTAAGTATGGATGAGGCAAGTCCAAAAGCCACAAGTGAGTGGGTGAGGCTAATCCATGTACTTGGCAAGCTTCTAAATGTTATGTATGGCCTACTCACATGTTGAGAATGTCTTTCTTTTATGCATGGCCAATTCACATGTTTCAAATGCTTTTAGTATGATTTTATATGTTAACATGCCATACATGCATAATGAGACTTGTTTGCATGCTATATATGTATGATTGAATGAGAGATGAACTACTGGGATTCTCCGAATCTCACCCTCCCTCTCCACCATCCAAACATGCTAGGTGGACCAAGCGAGGTAAGAGATGGGAACCATCATCAAGCATGAGGCTAGGGAGACTACAGAAAAGTGTAAAGGAATTTCTTGTAAATACATTGTACATGAGACAAGTGATGTAAAGTAATGATGTAACCTTTATGAATGATTGTAAGCTAATGCATGTATGATGAATGTATGAGAATGAGGCCTATTATGAATGAAGAGACAATTTTGATGTGAAATGCTCAATGTTAGTATAGTCTATATGGGTGCATAAGTGGGCATGGGGTAGTGAGTTTATCCAATCTAAGTTGTCAGACACTTGAGTCATGATTGATGGCCCCTAGAGATGCTTTCTCATGTGCTCAAAGGGTCATAGAGGTAGAAGAACCAAGATTGGATCCCATGAGCCCTATTTTTAGCCAAGAAAGTGGCTTTTGCACATGATGTCAAGAGGTAACCATATGACCTCTTCTTGCTATGAAATTTGACATGTTACTAGATCATGTTTAGAGCTTTTTGGGAAGCTAGAGTTCATGTCATTTAGAGGTCTATAGCATTCTCTATGAGTTTTCAAAGTTGACATCAGAAATTCGGATTTCAGAAAACACTGTTCATTTGGTCAGTTTAGAAATCGTGTCATCCGAGGGGCAAACGTAGTCCAATGGCTACGAAATTTTATACACAGAAACTAGATGGTCACAGTGACTTGTAGGAACTGGAATCACCTCATTTGGAGGTCTAGAGAGGAAGTTGTGAAATTTCAAAGTTCCTGCCCAGAATCAGACACCCAACCAGACCCGAAGTACTGTTTCATCAGTTTCCGGGAGTTTGCCTTGGTGAACTGATCTGAAGATATTTTTATCCTCTAGCTAACATCCACATATTTCCATAGAGATATCTTTTGCAATCATTGGAATTTTTTGGAATTAGTTAGACATTTTCAAAGTCCATATTAGTAAACTGTGACAGCAAAGGAGCCCCTCTAACCAGTGAACGATTTTGATGTCAAACTCAGGATATGTGAGATATTGAGACTTCTACATATTTTTAGCATGAAGAAGATGCCTTAAGCTTTCTAGAATGACTGAGATCATGCAGATACGATTTTTTTGCATTTAGTTATGCATTTCCAAACTTAGCCCAGAAATGAAGCAAAATCTGCCAAGAACGAAAATGCATGTCTCAAATCCCTTTCTGCTTTCCATGAGTTTAAAGCATGTTGTTGGGATTGAAATGAGTCTTAGTAGTATAATTAAGCATGAGGATGTAGAGAAAGAGCTCACCCGGTCCATGTGACTTTCAGTGGAAATCTACCCATACATAATGCCATAGAAATTAAGCATAAGGTAGAGCAAATAACCTCCCTTGTATGCTTAGCATGTGTATATGAGTATGTAAGGCATGATGGGTATGAGCTAGAAAGTAAGGTGTTACATTTGTTGGTATCAGAGCAAAGGTTCAGGCTTTCATTGTGGGTTGTGGCTTATGTTTGTGAGTTGCCAAGATGTTTATGAGCTTGCTATGGATGATTGAGTGCATGAAAGTGGCATGTGTCCCTATTATGTATACTAAACCATGCTATATGTTTCAGAAAGATGGTTGACACGCGCCAAAGTAGAGGTAGAGGTAGAGGAAGAGGTAGGCCTCCCAGAGCGGCTCAGGCTGATGAAGCCGGGCCTAGCGATCCAGTTGCTGGAGCCCTACAGAGTATCGTGGCTCGCTTGGATCAGCAGCAAGCTGTTATTATGCAGCTTCAAGAACGTCTTGCTGAGAGAAATAGCCAAGGCCCTACACCTCCCCCTCCTCAGCCGCCTCCACACTCAGATCGTCCTGAGCATTCAGGGGCGACTCCTACATATGCATAGCCACACATGCAGGCTGTTGCCCCAGTTCCACCAGCTCAGATGCCTCCTATTGAGCAACAAACCTCGATCAGAAAAGTGATCACCCAGTTCAGAAAATTCAGGCCTCCCACCTTTGATAGTGAGATGAACGCAGATAAAGCTGAGGCTTGGATTATAGAGTTAGAGCAGATTTTCGAGGTTATGGAGTGCACTTCTGAGCAAAAGGCCAAGATGGCTGCTTTTCAGTTACAGAAAGAGGCAATTTACTGGTGGAAGGGCACTGAGCCTATTCTGAGAGCAAGGAACGCCCCCATCACGTGGGAGGCATTCCTTGAGGCATTCCACGAGAAGTATTTTCTTGATTCCATCAGAGATGAGAAGGAATCAGAATTTATCCTGTTGAGACAGACTTCAGGGATGTCCGTGGACCAGTATGTGGCAAAATTTATTGAGCTCTCCAGATATTCCTCATACCTACAGAGACATGATGATGAGAAATGGAGGGCAGATAAGCTAGAGAAGGGTTTGCTCCCTGAGATCCGAAACAGGGTAGTGCCCCAGAGAATCAGGCAATTCAATACCCTTGTAGAAGTATGCAGAGTGACAGAAACGAATCTCAAGATGATGCAGCCTACCTCCAGTGCCAGACCACCTCTTCCCCTCCCTGAGCCTAAGAGATCTAGAGATGGTTCCCAGCCGGCAGTGATGAGCCGTAGAGGTGGAAAGAGTCAGTGGAACCAAAGGGGAAAGAAAAGGAGAACTCAGTCCAGTAAAGGCAGTGCTCCACCCCTCACATGTCCCCAGTGTGGCAGAAATCACGGTACCAGACCATGTTATGCGGGGCAGAATGTATGTTACAGATGTGGCAGGCCGGAGCACATAGCCAGAGATTGTATTCAAGCTCCCCCACAGGCCCCACTACCAATCGCACAATCGAGAGAGATGGCTCCTCCTCCTAGACCATAAACCCAGGGTAGTCTTTGCCCTATCACAGCAAGAGGCTAGCCAATCCCCGAGTCTGATTCAAGGTACTATTAAGATAAATGATTTTTTAGTAATTGCCTTATTTGATTCGGGCACTAGCCATTCTTTCATATCATATGACTGTGTTAAGAGGTCGGGTCTGAGTATGCATACATTGCCATATGAGTTGCATGTATCTACCCCTACAGGAAACCGAGCCATCACTTCCCATGCTTGTTTGAATTGTGTGATCCAGTTTAATCATTGCCTGACCACCCTTGATTTGATTTGCATGCCCCTCATTGCTATTGATGTGATAATTGGCATGAATTGGATATCTGCAAATAATGCCACACTAGATTGTTGCCACAGGTGTATTACTTTACCTAAGTGTGGGACTGTGCCTAATACTAGGGCTGAGTTATCTGTCATGACCACCTCCCAAGCTGAGAGATCTCTAGGGCGTGGTTGTCAGGGGTATTTAGTGTTCTTTTTAGTGCAGGTTGAGGTAGAAGAGGGTATAGATGAGATCCCCGTAGTGAGGGAGTTCCCAGAAGTATTTCCCAAAGAGATCAGCGGACTGCCCCAAGAGAGAGAGGTTGAGTTTCTTATAGACATCGCACCTGGGGTGGGTCCAGTGTCTAAGGCCCCGTATAGAATGGCCCCCACTGAGCTAGCAGAGCTTAAGAAACAGATAGAAGAGCTGTTAGAGAAAGGTTTTATCAGACCTAGTGTCTCACCGTGGGGAGCCCCAGTTCTATTTGTAAAGAAGAAAGACGGGAGCCTTAGGTTATGTATAGACTATCGGGAACTCAATAAGATTACCATTAAGAATAAGTACCCTCTCCTTCGCATAGATGACCTTCTAGATCAGTTAGCAGGAGCGTCAGTGTTTTCTAAGATAGACCTCAGGTCAGGATATCACCAACTCAGAATAAAGGCGGATGATATTCCCAAGACAACCTTTAGAACCAGATACGGGCACTATGAATTCTTAGTTATGCCTTTCGAGTTGACGAATGCACCCGCAGTTTTTATGGATTATATGAATAGAGTCTTCAGGCCATATTTAGACAGGTTTATAGTGGTCTTCATAGATGACATCCTCATCTACTCGAAAAGTAGAGAGGAACATGAGCAGCACCTGAGATTAGCCTTGGAAACCCTGAGAGAGAATTAGTTGTATGCAAAACTTAGTAAATGTGATTTCTGGCTCACTGAGGTTCAGTTTCTGGGTCATGTGATCTCCCAGGCAGGGGTCGCAGTAGATCCCCATAAGGTAGAGGCAGTATTACAGTGGGAGAGACCTAGAACAGTGACAGAGATCAGGAGCTTCCTAGATTTGGCAGGCTATTACAGGAGGTTTATTCAGGGCTTTTCTCAAATAGCAATGCCATTGACCCGGCTTACTAGAAAGAATGTGTCGTTTGTGTGGAATGAGAAATGTCAGAGTAGTTTTCAAGAGTTGAAGCACAATTTGACTACGGCTCCAGTTCTAGTACTCCCTGACCCTAAAGAAACTTTTGTAATGTACAATGATGCCTCTAAGAAAGGGTTAGGATGTGTGCTTATGCAGAAAGGCCGAGTGGTAGCTTATGCTTCTAGACAGTTAAAACCTCATGAGGAAAACTACCCCACACACGACTTAGAGTTAGCCACAGTGGTATTCGCTCTGAAAATATGGAGACACTACTTATACGTGGCAAGAATAGAAGTGTATAGCGACCACAAGAGTTTTAAGTATCTATTTGAGCAAAAAGAGTTAAATATGAGGCAAAGGAGATGGTTAGAGTTCCTGAAAAATTATAAGTTCACATTGAAATACCATCCAGGTAAGGCTAATGTGGTAGCTGATGCCCTAAGTAGAAAATCCATACACGTGGCCTGTATGATGATCCGAGAGCAGGAATTGATTGAGAGATTCAGAGACATGAGTCTCTCCTGCGAGGTGTGTTCAGGAAAGTTATTAATGAATGAAACCCGAATAGAAAGTGACCTGAGAGATCAGATAAGAAAAGCTCAGCAAGTAGATGATCATGTAAAGAAAATTAGAGCCCAGATAACTCAGAGTAATGTTCAGGAATTCAACCTGTCTGAGGATGCTATTGTGAGGTACAAGGATAGGCTGTATGTGCCTAGGAACACTGAGATCAAGGAGAAAATACTAGATGATGCACATAAGAGTAAATACACCATTCATCCGAGTAGTAATAAAATGTACCAGGATCTGAAGAAAATGTTCTGGTGGCCCGGGATGAAAGTAGACATAGCAGAGTATGTCTCCCGATGTTTGGTATGCCAGAGAGTGAAAATAGAACATCAGAAACCAGCTGGGTTACTTCAGCTTCTAGATATCCCAGAATGGAAATGGGATAGCGTAGCTATGGATTTTGTCATGGGTTTACCCAGGACATCATCGAGCTATGATGCAATATGGGTAATAGTGGATAGGTTAACAAAGTTAGCACATTTTCTACCTATGAAAGCCACTTGTACCCTAGATAAGTTAGCCCAGCTATACATCAGGGAGATAGTTAGACTGCATGGTGTGCCTAGGAGCATAGTGTCAGATAGAGATCCCAGATTCACATCGAATTTCTGGAGATCATTACAAGATGCTCTAGGCACCAGACTCAGATTTAGCACAGCCTACCACCCTCAGACGGATGGACAGACAGAGAGAACCATCCAAACCCTGGAGGACATGTTGAGGGCATGTGTACTAGAAATGAAAGGGAACTAAGATACATACTTGCCTCTAGCAGAGTTTGCCTACAATAATAGTTATCATGCTAGTATACAGATGGCACCGTATGAGGCATTGTATGGGAGGAAATGTAGATCCCCAATGTGTTGGGTTGAGCTAGGAGAGCGGAGCCTTATAGGCCCAGAATTAGTGGATTAGACCTCTAGACAGATAGAAACCATCAGAAGGAAACTTCTGACGACCCAGAGTAGACAGAAAAGCTATGCAGATAAGCGTAGGCGGCCGTTAAAGTTTGAGGTTGGAGACCATGTTTTTATTAAGGTATCTCCATTCACAGGAATAGGTCGGTCCATTAAGAGTAAGAAGCTCAGTCCAAAGTACATAGGTCCTTTCCAGATTCTCGATAAAGTAGGACCTGTGGCATATAGACTAGCTCTTCCTCTGAACATAAGCCAAGTCCATAACGTTTTCCATGTTTCCCAATTGAAAAAGTACCAGCCCGACCCCTCACATATCATAGAATATGAGAATGTGCGGTTACAGGAGAATCTATCTTATAGAGTATCACCAGATCGGATCGTGGATGTTAGACTCAAGCAGTAAAGGAATAAGATGATACTGCTAGTGAAAGTGGTTTGGAAGGGATTGTCACCCGAAGAAGCCACATAAGAATTGGAGGAGGATATGAGGAAGAAACATCCAGAACTCTTCCCATGGGTATGTCATTTAAATTTCGGGGACGAAATTTTTATAAGGAGGGTAGAATGTAACAACCAAGAAAAAGAAAGAAAAAGAAAAGAAAAGAGAAAAGAAAAGGAAAAGAGAAAGTTGAAACTTTTCGAAAAGCTGAAAATTTTCCAAGTCTTCTCGCCATAGCGAGAAATGGCCTCGCCATAGCGAGAATGCCCCCTCGCCGTAGCGAAAATGTTCCTAGCTATAGCGAGTGCAGGCATTCCATACAAAAACCAGGGAGTTGCTTGCCGTAGCGACGCCATAGCGAAGGTAGAGGTCTGGAACAGATACGAGCTCGCCGTAGCGAAGGCAATGGCTCGCTATAGTGAGAGCGGTCCAGAAAAACGAGAAAAAGAGAATTTGACTTTTTAAAAGCTTCCAAATCTCTTCTTTCTTCTTCTAACCGACTCAAGCTCACTTTAGGAGAGAGAAAAGGGCGGAGTAGAGAGAGAGAAGCTCAGGAGAAGAAGAAAGGACAAGAAAGGTAAGAATTCTCATGGCTTTTCTCTTTACATGTTACCATTCTCCCCTCCCCCTCTCTTTCCACGGTTTAGATAGCAAAGATGTTTAGGTCTTGAGTTTGGTTCAGAAGAGAGAGAGTGGGAAATCACTCTTGAGAGAGAGATTAGAAGTTATGTAGTTTTCTCTTTCTTGCTTTCCCTTCTTAAAAGCTTGAGAAGTTTGAGAAAAGAGAGAGGTTAGTTAATGGATTCTAGTGAAAGAAAGAAACCTAGTTTGAGAAGCTCAGTAGGGTTGATTAGAAGAGATCCCTAGCTTAAGAATCAAGTATTAAGGAATTAATTCCATACTTTTGTGTGGTTAGGCTCAAGAAAAGTCCCCCATCTAGAAGTGGTAGTGAAATCTGCAAGGGAGGAGACAAGTGAAAGAGGAAGTAGTGAATAGCTAACAAGGTAGTTCTCTCCACCTTCTTGCATGCATAATTGTGTGTTTACATTGTCTTACTTGTATGTATGTATGATATGAGTTATGAGAAGTGTGTTAGCATGATGATATGTTATGAAGTGAAATGATGATTTATGTGATTTGTTTTGGTTTGCTTGAGGAATGGAAAAGCCAATAACCCTATAGCCAAGGTGAGGATGAGCCAAACCCTCAAGTTGGTTGAGACAAAGTAAAGAGTCTCCCAAAAGTAAGGTTGACTCCCAAAGAGTAAGGGTTGAGTCTAAGAACCTCTTAAGTATGGGTGAGGCAAGTCCAAAAGCCACAAGTGAGTGGGTGAGGCTAATCCATGTACTTGGCAAGCTTCTAAATGTTATGTATGGCCTACTCACATGTTGAGAATGTCTTTCTTTTATGCATGGCCAATTCACATGTTTCAAATGCTTTTAGTATGATTTTATATGCTAACATGCCATACATGTACAATGAGACTTGTTTGCATGCTATATATGTATGATTGAATGAGAGATGAACTACTGGGATTCTCCGAATCTCACCCTCCCTCTCCACCATCCAAACATGCTAGGTGGACCAAGTGAGGTAAGAGATGGGAACCATCATCAAGCATGAGGCTAGGGAGACTACAGAAAAATGTAAAGGAATTTCTTGTAAATACATTGTACATGAGACAAGTGATGTAAAGTAATGATGTAACCTTTATGAATGATTGTAAGCTAATGCATGTATGACGAATGTATGAGAATGAGGCCTATTATGAATGAAGAGACAATTTTGATGTGAAATGCTCAATGTTAGTATAGGCTATATGGGTGCATAAGTGGGCATGGGGTAGTGAGTTTATCCAATCTAAGTTTTCAAACACTTGAGTCATGATTGATGGCCCCTAGAGATGCTTTCTCATGTGCTCAAAGGGTCATAGAGGTAGAAGAACCAAGATTGGATCCCATGAGCCCTATTTTTAGCCAAGAAAGTGGCTTTTTGCACATGATGTCAAGAGGTAACCATATGACCTCTTCTTGCTATGAAATTTGACATGTTACTAGATCATGTTTAGAGCTTTTTGGGAAGCTAGAGTTCATGTCATTTAGAGGTCTATAGCATTCTCTATGAGTTTTCAAAGTTGACATCAGAAATTCGGATTTCAGAAAACACTGTTCATTTGGTCAGTTTAGAAATCGTGTCATCCAAGGGGCAAACGTAGTCTAATGGCTACGAAAGTTTATACACAGAAACTAGATGGTCACAGTGACTTGTAGGAACTAGAACCACCTCATTTGGAGGTCTAGAGAGGAAGTTATGCAATTTCGAAGTTCCTACCCAGAATCAGACACCCAACCAGACCCGAAGTACTGTTTCATCGGTTTCTAGGAGTTTGGCTTGGTGAACTGATCTGAAGATATTTTTCTCCCCTAGCTAACATCCACATCTTTCCATAGAGATATGTTTGCAAGCATTGGATTTTTGTGGAATTAGTTAGACATTTTCAAAGTCCATATCAGTAAACTGTGACAGCAAAGGAGCCCCTCTAACCAGTGAATGATTTTGATGTCAAACTCAGGATATGTGAGATATTGAGACTTCTACATATTTTTAGCATGAAGCAGACGCCTTAAGGTTTCTAGAATGACTGAGATCATACAGATACGATTTTTTTGCATTTAGTTATACATTTCCAAACTTAGCCCAGAAATGAAGCAAAATCTGCCAAGAACGAAAATGCATGTCTCAAATCCCTTTCTGCTTTCCATGAGTTTAAAGCATGTTGTTGGGATTGAAATGAGTATTAGTAGTATAATTAAGCATGAGGATGTAGAGAAAGAGCTCACCCGGTCTATGTGACTTTCAGTGGAAATCTACCCATACATAATGCCATAGAAATTAAGCATAAGGTAGAGCAAATAACCTCCCTTGTATGCTTAGCATGTGTATATGAGTATGTAAGGCATGATGGGTATGAGCTAGAAAGTAAGGTGTTACATTTGGCACCTCTTGGACAAGTTTAAAAGCATGAATATGACTTGTATGAACTGCCCAAGTGGTCCCAAATCTCATGTATTTCAATTTGGCCATTCCACTTCCATTAATATATATATTTCCATAATACCAGTTTGCCATTACATGTCCAAATTGCACATTTCTATACATATAACCTTAGCTCTCATTTATACATTACATATTAACATAATTACAGATGCTCAAGTAGTCACAAGTCATATACAATAATAGGTTACAACATTTGCCACTTATATGGCCTTAAAGAAGCAAATTCCATACACTTTAATGTCATACTTTCATCTCTTAAGTGGTTGGCTCCCATTTCCTTATTCTCTTGGCCATCTAGTATGTTAAGACATTGGAGAGGAGAGGATGAGATTCAAAGAATCCCAATAGCTCATATCCCTTTCAATCACACATAAAATATACAATACAAGCCTTGAAAATACATGCATGGATATATTAACATGTATGAGCATTCAAGAAACATTCTTAGTATTTGAACAAGTCATACATAGCATACATAGGCTTGCCAAGTAAGTGGATTAGCCTCACCCATTTACTTATGGATTTTGGACTTGCTTCACTTATTTCTTTAAGAGGTTTTTAACTCAACCTTAGTCTTGGGAGTCAACCTCACTTTTGGGAGACTCTTTACTTTGTTTTAACCAACTTTAAGGGTTTTTAGCTCATCCTCACCATGGCGCTTCTCCACACTCAAGAAAACCAAGGCAAGTATATAAAACATCATTTGAATGCATAAAAGATCATCATGGTACTATGAAATAAAAGCTCATGCTAAAATACTTTTCATAACTTAAAACATATATACATACATTCAAAGGCAATGTAAGCACATATCCATGCATGAAAGAAGGTGGAGAGAGCTTCCTTACTTGCATTTACACACTTTTTCCTTGAGTCTTGAGTCCTCTCCCTTGACCTCACACACCCAAGAAAGTGGAGATTATTTCTCTTGGCCTAAACACAATTCATGGAAGCTAATTAGATTCATGGAGTTAATTCTAAGGCCACACATCTTCCTTAAATATTAACTTGATCTATAAACCCCTTTATAGTTCCAAGAATGCACCTAATAAAACAACACCCATCAAATAAGTTCTAGTCTCCATTTTTTCCTTTGATATATGATTCTTGACTCCTTTTAAGCCTCTTGGAATCATCACACAATTAAAACAAAAAGCTTAACTACATGTTGCTTCTTTAACTCATATTATGGAACCTAAGACATCAATTCATTCTCTAGGCCTCCTAAATTTTTTCTATGGTTTCTCCTCATTTTCATTCATCATATATGACTCAAAAATGGGCTTGAAAAAATTTAAAACTCTCTCTAGGTGTCTTAACCACTTTTAGCCGAAACTATGCACCATTTAGCCTCCATGGAAGTTTGCTTTATTTTCTACATGGGAGAGGCATATGGGGAGAATTCTAGGGATTGTTGGAGCCTATTTAAACATTCATTTAGGCATAGAAATCAAGGTATCAAATTAGATTTTACAAGGAACATATAAAACCCTAGAATTTGTATCTTGAATTTTCATAGTTATTTGTTAATTTTTATTGCATATTCTTATTCTCCACACCCTTTTTCTTAAGAATCACCCTTGGTTCTGCCTAAAATACAAGCCCTCCTATAACTTCTTGAGTAGGGCAAAATATGGAGAGAAGAGGAGCAAAAGGTAGCAACTATGGAAGAAGAAATTACCTTATTTTTCTTTGTTTTCACACTTGAATCTTGTCTTCTTTGGCCTCCTCTCTTCAAATCAGAATTTTTCTCTTAATTTCTCCCTTAAAACAGATTTATATACTTCAATATAATCATAGGAAATAAAGGAGAATTGAGGAGAAGAGGTTTGGAAAGGAAAAAGCATGAAAACTACTAAAATTCTATACCTTAAGCCTTTGATTTCTCCTCCTCCTTGTCTTCCTCTTGTGCGCCACTCTCTTAAGGTTTTTCCTCTAGTTTAAGGCAAAAACATATGAAGCTAAATGAGTGGGAGAGTGGGGCGCCCTATATATATAAGTAGAGGAAGGAAGACTTTTTAAAAATTATTATTTTGCCTTTCATTCTTGGTATTTTGTTTCTAATTCATTTTAGCCCCTTTTTTAGAATCATCTTTTCTATTATAAAATTTAGATTCCTAATTTAGTAAGATGCCTTTGGAATTACTCTAATCAGAGCTAAAACCTTCCTAAACGAATCAGTTAAAGGTTGAATCAATTGACGTTGAAAAACATTCATCGAAAGGGCTTTAGTTGTCCCGAGGCTTCCCATGGATTTCAAGGCCTCTGAGAATCCCAAAGAACTCAAAACTTTCATTTAAAAATATCTCTTGTGAGAATTTCAAAATTTTCTTAAAATAACAAAAATGCCCTTACGTTTCGTCAACCTTTCATTACATTTCGTTTCTTCATTCTAGCTCTACTTTTCTTTTCATCTGAGCCTG
The DNA here is from genome assembly GCA_026724425.1 of Erythrophleum ivorense. NCBI lineage: Eukaryota > Viridiplantae > Streptophyta > Magnoliopsida > Fabales > Fabaceae > Erythrophleum > Erythrophleum ivorense. The sequence continues at coordinate 30,770,596 of JAIUCV010000002.1, read as the reverse complement.
AGATTTTTATTTTTAGGAGTCTAGAATGCATTCCTAAATTTTTCAGGACCTTAACAAAGTTATTTCAGGGGACTTCCTTTTGTATCTGATGAATTTTGTTCATTTATGGAAAAATTGTATGTTACGTTTCTCACATTTTATCTTATTTCTGGAGAACCGGATATTACACATATCACAGGCAGGGGTTGCAATTGATCCCCGTAAAGTAAAAGTTATGTTATAGTGAGATAGGCCTAAAAAAATCACTGAGGTTAAGAGTCTTTTGGGTTTGGCAATATCCTATCAGAGATTTATATTGGGCTTTTCTCAGATAGCTTTACCACTAACGAGGCTAACTAGGAAAGAAACACCTTTTGTGTGGAATGATAGATATAAGAGGAGTTTTTAGGAGTTGAAACTTAGGTTGATCACTATCTCTATACTAATTATACCTGACTCTAGTAAACCATTTATGGTTTATAGTGGTGCCTTAAGAAAGGAGTTAGGATATGTGTTGATACAATAAGGTAGAGTAGTGGCTTATGCCTCTAGGCAATTGAGGCCTCATGAGGCAAATTGCCCCACACATAATTTAGAATTAGCTACAATGGTGTTTGCCCTCCAAATCTAGAGGGATTACTTGTACAACGCTACCATAGAAATTTATAATAACCACAAAAGTCTAAAATATCTATTTGACTAAAAAGAATTAAACATGAGATAGAGAAGATAGATGAAATTTCTAAAAGATTATGATTACACATTGAAATACCATTTAGGTAAAGCCAATATAGTGGCGAATGCCTTAAGCAAAAAATCCATTCATGCAGCCTTTATGATGATTAAAGAGTAGGAACTCGTAGAAAAATTTAAAGATATGAATGTTTCCTACCATATGATGTCAGGTAAATTGTCATTGAGTAAGAGCCAAATAGAAATTGATTTAAAAACCCAAATCATAGATGCCTAGAGAGATTATGAGTTTTTAAAATAAATTAAGAATGAAATTTTCCAAGGTAAGACCTTAGAATTCAGAGGGTTTAAGGATGTTATGATAGTATACCAAAATAGAATTTGTGTGCTTAACAAAATTGAACTGAAAGAAAAGGTTTTATAAGAAGAACATAAAAGTAAATATACTATCCATCCAAGTGTCACCAAAATGTCTCAGGACTTGAAAAGAATATTTTGGCGGTTAAGTATAAAAACAGACATAGCCAATTATATAACTAAGTGCTTGGTATGCCAAAGGGTCAAAATAGAACATCAAAGACCAGTTTGGTTGTTACAACCCCTAGATATCTCAAAGTAGAAATGGGATAGTATAGTTATAGATTTTATTATGGGGTTACCCAGGACATCCTCTGGACACAATGCTATTTGGATAATAGTGGATAAATTGATAGAGTTTGCACATTTTTTATCTATTAGGGCTACATACATCTTAAATAAGTTAGTCAAATTGTATATAAAAGAGATAGTGCGACTTCATGGAGTATCCAATAGCATAGTATCTAATAGAGACCCCAAGTTTATATCAAACTTCTAAAAATCATTACAAACAACTTTAGGGACTAACTGTGGTTCAGTATTACATATTAACCCCAGATAGATGGTTAGACTAAAAGGACCATTCAGATCTTAGAAGACATGTTAAGGGCGTGCATTTTAGAAATAAAGGGGAACTAGCATGTGTACTTACTATTAGCTGAATTTGTATATAATAATAGCAATCATTCCAATATACAGATGGCCTCATATGAGGCTTTGTATGAGAGAAAATATTGATCACCTTTATGTTGGGTTAAGCTAGGTGAGAGAAGCCTAATAGGACTTGAGATAGTAGAACAAACCAACAGGCAAATAGAATTGAGTAGAAAAAAACTTCTTATGACCCAAAGTAAATAGAAGAGTTACGCCGATAAAAGAAGGAGGTTGTTAGAGTTTGAAACTAGAGACCATATATTCATGTAGGTATCTCTAGCTATTGGTATGGATCAGTCTATTAAGATGAGGAAGCTCAGTCCTAGGTATATTGGTTCATTTGAAATCCTTGAAAGAATTGCACCAATTGCCTACCATGTGGCCTTGCCCTCTGACCTAGCTTAAATCCATAATATGTTTCGTGTCATCCAGCTAAAAAAGTACATACCAAATCCTTCACATGTCATAGAATATAAGCATATTCAATTACAAAATAACCTTTCCTATATGATAATACTAGAGAAAAGTATTGATACTAAGATCAAATAGTTAAGAAACAAAAGTATTCCTTTAGTGAAAGTGATCTGAAAGGGCTTATCTTCTGATAAAGCAACTTGGTAATTAAAGCATGTTATGTATAATCAGCATCCGCAATTATTTACCTAAGGTATGTATTCAAAATTTAAGGACAAAATTTACTTTTAAGGGGTAAAATGTAAGAATTGATTTTTCAAAACCAAACTGAAACCAATAAATTGATATGGGAACACCCTAAAGTAAAGCAAATTAAGGGTAATTGAGAATAAGATGCTAATTAGAACATTTAAAAATATGGTTAAGAGTTTAAGAATAGCCCGAAATCAGAGTTAAACTAACTAAATGGAGTGCATCAGAACTTAATGACAAAACTATAATTTTGGGCAACTTTTTGAAAACTCAAAGGAGAGAGCTTTAAATGACAAAATTAAGCTCACTAGGGTTTTTAGAAGCCTAGAAAATTATAGAAACCGTTTGAATAGTTAAAACCTTTCTAGTGTATAATTTAGGTTACCAATTGATTAAAATTTTAATCGTATAGTTTAGTAAGATTTTGAATCTGATTAATTTGAAACCAAAGGCTTTTAATAAATTAGAAGACCTAAATTTTATGATAGAAAAGATAGTTTTAAAAAAGAAATTAAAATGAGCTTAAATGGGATAGTCAAAGTGCAAGAAACATAGTTGAAATTTTGAAAATGTTATAATTGTCCTTCCCCTACACCACCCTTCTCTCCCTCACTTCCATTGCCTTATTTTCACTCTGAAATAGAACCAAAACCAACTCTAAGTGGGACACCAAAGAGGGAGAAAAGGAAGAAGAAACCAAGCTTAAAAGGGTAAGAAATGAAGCACTTTTCATGTCCTTGCTTTTGTAAATGTTCTTCTCCTTTTTCTCCTCTCTCTTTCCATGGTTTTGGAATTTTGAATGATGGTGTTTTGTGACTAGCTTAGTAAAGGAAAGGAAGAGTTTGAAGAAATCCTTAGAAACATAAGAAACATCATTTGACAAAGAAGTAAACAAGGTATATTTCTTCATGTAAAACTTGCTCTTCTTGATTTTTCCATGGACTCTCTTATTCGACTAGACCAAGACCAATATGGAGGGGACTTGGTTTTGGCCTAACATTGATAGAAAATGGGGTTTTGAAGCATAGAGATTAATAGATCAAATAGAAAGCTAATGGTTATAAATTATGGAACATAGGGTTTCACTTGCATCTTAGGAAATATAAAGGTTTAAAATGATAATTTAACTTGTATAAGAGTATAATTGAGTCAAAAAGAGATTAAGGAAGTTTCATAGGTGCCATTTCCTTGGGAAAATTGCACCAAACTTCAAGAAGGGCCATATAAACATATGTCTCAGTAAAGGACTAGTTTAAGCACCTAGAAAGAGTTTTCATTGATTATGTAATAATTGGTTTTCCAGAAACTAAACTAAAACTGATAAATTGATATGGAAACACCCTAAAGTAAAGTAAATTGAGGCCAAATAAGAGTAGGGTGTTAATTGGAACATCTAAAAATATGGTTTAAAGTCTAAGGGTAACCCAAAATTGAAGCCAAAATAGCTAAATAGAAAGATACAAAGGACAGTGGCAAAATCATAATTTTAGGTAACTTGTTGAAAACTCAAATGAGGGAGTTTCAAATGGGAAAATTGAGTTTACCAGGGTTCTTAAAGGCCCTAAAAACCATAGGAATCCCTAAAATGGTTAAAACCCATCCAGTCTGTAATTTAGGTCATTAATTAATTAAAACTTTAACTGAATGGTTCGATAAGATTTTAAATCTAATTTGAGTGAAACCAAAGGCATTTTATGAATTAGAGAACCTAAATTTTGTGATAGAAAGGACAGTTTTCTAAAAGAATTTGAAATGAGCTCAAATGAAGGAAGCAAAATTTAAGGACACAGATAGAATTTTGAAAATGTTATAATATACCCTTCCACCCTTCTTAAATCATGACCCACCTTCTTCCTCTCCTCTTAATCGACATTCTTCTAGCCAAAAATAGAACCAAGGGTGGTCTTGAGTGACACACAAGATGAGAGAGCAAGGGAGAAGAGAACAAGCTTGAAAAGGGTAAGAATTGGTCGCTTTTTCATGCTCTTTCCCTTACTAAAGTTCTTATCTTCTTTCACCTCTCCCTTTTTATGGTTTTAATGTCTTGAATAGTGGTGATTTGTGGCTGGTTTAGTAAAGGGAAGGAAGAGTTTGAAGGAAACTTTAGAAGCCTAAGAAAGTGCTATTAACAAACTTTAAGAAGAGGTATACTTTACCATAAATAGCTTGCTTCTTCTTGGCTTTCTCTTGCTTCATCATTTTAGTTAGACTGAGGGTGCCATGTAGGAGATTTGATTTTGATCTAAACTTGATAGAAATTAGGGTTTTGAAGCCTAAGAAATCATATAGAAGCAATATAGTTGAAAAAGAGGCTATAAATAATAAGTTATAGAAATTAAGGTCTTGATTACACTAAAGGATTTATGAAACTTTCTAATAATGATTTAATTTGTGTTAGAGCATATTTGGGTTCTTAAAGATCTAAAAAGCTTCACAAGTCCCATTTTCCTAAGAAAAACAAAACTTCATGAGCATTCATGCTTGTGTATGGGTCGGCCATGGATGATTCAAGGTACCTAGGGAGAGTTTTTTATTTTATTCTAAGATTATGAATGATTTAGATATGAATAATAAACACTAAAGGAACTATTAGTTTGAATTTAGAAATCATATTTTGAAAGATGAAAGTTTAAGGTTCCTTTAGGCATAAAGAAGCAACTTAGTGTTTGGCTTTTTAAATTGAGTTTGTGATTACTCTAATGAGTTTAAATGGAGTCATGTGACTTTGATTGAGTAAGAAATTGGAGCCAAGATGATGAATTGTATAAATTGCTTCATTATGCCCTTGTATGGAGCCATATAGATGCCATGAGCTAAAAGTATCTTGTGTAGGGCTTATGTGAAGTTAGAAATGGTTCCATTGATGTATTTGTGTCTTGTTTGATATGTCTAATCCAAGTAAACCAAGCCTTCTCTAAGTCTGTATGTAAGGCTGAACTAAAGAACTAGGAAACCAAAAGAAGAATTTGTGCCTCTTAATTCAAAGTATCTCTTCATCCATTCTTATATGCATATCTTGATTGTCATTGATTGCTTGTATGTGTGTTTAAAGTATAAAAAATGTCTATTGCTATTGGTTTAATACTTTGCTACCATTATGCTTCTTGAATTGCTTTGAAAATATAAGATGACTCTTAATGGGTGAACTTGTGTTAAAAGTCCATTGAATAGGGTGAGGTAAAGCCAAAAGTCCCTAAGTAAGGGTGAAACAAGGCTAAAAGTCTCATGGAATGAGTGAGGCTAATCCAAAAGTCTAATTTAATTGGATGAGACTAGACCAAAAGACCCTTAAGCTTACTTTTGATCTTGATAAATCCATATAACTTTGAAAATGTAATTATGTTTGATAATTGGAAGCATTGGACGCATACTTGCTTTCTTAACTAGATAACTAGCCATATATACATTCTTGAAAGAGGTGAATGAGCTATTGGGATTTGTGACGACCCTAACTTCTAATCATTGTAATTAAGGTCAAATACGTGATTAATAACCATAAATCGGGGTTACAAGACATCACAATTAATTACATTCAGAAAATGCATAGAAATTTAAACCTTAATGTTATTAAGGTCATCAACCAAATAATTACAAGCATTCATGTACACAAGGAAAACAAACACTCGTTTATAAGCTTTTGATTATATTACCCATTAATTCCAACTCACAAGAATCTTCCACTAATGTTTCTAAGTCATCCCTTGAGGTTACCATAGGAAAAACCAAGATTTCTAGGTTTGAATGAAAGTTTGGGGTCGTTAGCCGTGAGTAAATGTCTTTGCGCTATGACCAATTGCTCTCTAGTTCACTCTTTATCTTCTTAGGTTTCATCGTGGTGAGTTGGAGCTTCATCGCGGCTAACATACATGGCGCTGCGGTAAGGAATCCTTTTAGAGCCTACCTCGCTCGCCTTCCACTATTGGCCGTGGCCAATTCCCCCTTTCATTGTAGTTAATTTGTCTCTGGAATGCCTGACATGATTTCACAAAAGTTTGTCACGGTCAATTCCCATTTAGCTGCAATGAATTACCCTTTGGATGACTCCCAGTTTGGCCTTTCATATTTTGCCGTGGCTAATTCCACTTTTCACCATTGCGAATTGCTCTCTGGTACTTTCCCTGGGTAACTTTGCCTCTATTAGCCATGGCTAATGATATTTTGGCTGCGGTAAAATGCCTTCTAATCCTACAACTCCAAAAATCTTGTCTCATACTCTCCACTTTTCCTCAAATGACATCCTAGGGCCATTCTACCTTAATTGTGGGATTCTAATAGCTTTTACTAGCCTAATTTACCCAGCCTATCTATCATTACTAGTTCAAGACTTAAATGTTAATTTCTACTCCTCCAACTACCTTATATCAGCAAGTCCATAGAGTAATAATAGTAAAAGTTCATGAACTATCAACTATTATCATTCAATACATATTCTATTAGAGATTCCATACATCACTGATTCAATCAACAATCTAATATATCCCATGATGACATTTCTAATAGCAGACCATATCATGAATTCAGCAAAGCTCATACATCAAATACTATAAGTTCATACATCCAATACCAGTGATAATGAGACTTAACTCCTTAATAGATACATTCCAACTAATTAAGATGTAAACGCCTACACTCGGCAACATGATTACATGATGATGCTATATAAACGAATAACAAAATTGCATCTATTCTGCTCAGATCAGCCTAAGTGTAGCCTTATCTACACATGGCTGGAGCTCATGAATTTTCATCTACTTGCTTCCCCTTATCCTTACCCAAAGGGCCTTCACCTAAAAGTATGATCCCATGAAACAGGGTGAGATGCAAATCTCAGTAACCAAGGAAAATTCCATTCATATATTCCATTTTAATCAACATATATGCATGATTTCATATAAGCATCAGAAAACATACCAGTTATATTAGTAAATAAAACAAGTAGGCAATCTATGATTACTATCCTATACTAGCAATCACAATTCTACATGTTAAAGGCCAATAACACTAGAAAAGGCCCATCCACGGCACCCACTTCGCAATGAGTAAAACTAGGGCTCAGTGCATCTGGGGTTTGATCATAACCCAATGCTTGATTGAAGCGCATGCATGAGTGGCAGCTGCACCACAGCTCCACCATAAATTCACAAGATCCAATCACATATAACAGATAGCTAACCAATTCATTTAACATTCAAAATCATAATTATGTAGCAGATACAAAATTAAACAAACATATGCATGGAATTAGTATGAACACCGGTTACCTTACTTTACAGACAATTAAAAAGCCACTAACAATGCCAAAATCTCCCTATAACTATAACATCAAAAGATTACTATCTTAAATCGTCATGTATAGTAGCAACAAGTACCCAAAAATTAAAATACTAATGACTATTTAGAGGACACTTACCCAGCCACCACAAATTCCCAAATTCGAATTGAATATGTCCTCTACCAGAAACTTCAATGTATCACCCTAATTCCTAAGTAAATTCATACATAATTAATACCCATACTACAAATCAACCATGGGGGGTCTTAAACCAACAGAAAATACATTAGAATAGAGAGTTTACACTTACCCAATATCCCTCCTAGCCTCTACCTCCGAAAATCCTGTAAGAAAATACCAAACAACCAAATTTCAGAATTTGGGTATAGTGAAAATACTCCAAATGAGAAGCCAATCAGGTCAAATTGAAGAGGAATAGGAGAGGATTAAGTACATAACTATTACCTTAGCTGAATCTTACTCTAAAAGTGAAAAATGATAAAAATATGTCAAGAACCCTAGTCTCCCCTTTGAACCTCCGAATTTTCCTTATGTTTCTTGTGTTTCTGCAGAATGGGGGTGATCAAACTAGTTTTTAAGGTTTTAAGTTAGGTCTTAATATGGGTCATGGGCTGACTTAAAGGTCTAATTGCAAGTGGGCTCTGATTTAAGCCTTGTTGCGCCAGCTTTCATTTGTTGGGCTGCAAGCTTTTAATTAGGTTAGACCAAGTTTGAAGAACTCAATTGATTTGGATCTGCACAAGGGATATTGGGTTATTTATAAAAGCTTATGCAAGTTGGGTCTTGGGTTTCTAATTCATTAAATTAGATTAGGCCCTCTATTAGTTCCTAACCTTGGCCTACTTAATTTAATTTGGGCCTAGATGGGGTTTCTAACTCAATTAACTCTCAAACTCATATTAGTAATTTATCTCTCTAAAATTTTCATTCACTTAACTTGCCCAATTATCCCATATTAATTATTCTTAATTAACCTAAATCTATGATTAACACTTTAATTAATTTTTAGGGTGTTATAAGATTTTTTAAATCTTACTCCCTATTTTATATCTAACCTTGTATAGAGAATTCTCATGGAGCAAAGAATAGAGGCCAAGAAGCTTGATTTATGTCACTTTGACATAAGAATAGGATTTTATGTACTTTGATGTCAAAGTATGTATGTATATGGTCATTATGCAATGTAAACCCTCACTCCTGTGTAAAAGTATGACATTATGATGTATGAACCATATTTGGAAGCATATATGGAAGAATGTGAATTTTTCGTATGTATGTCCTATGGAAAGTGTGTCTATAAGGCCACGTGAGAGAGTGATTTTGAGTTCCATAAGGTTTTGGCCTTGCTATGGTGCCTATACATGCTATAAATGTTGTGTTGGACATGCTCAAATGGTCACTTGCACAAGCAAAAGCCATTATGGATCATTTGGAACCAAATTAGTACTAAAATGAGCTATATTTTTCCCCTGAACTAAAACTAGACCAAATTGACGAATTTGGACATGAAGTTTGGTAAAAATATAGATCTCATTTAGAGCTTTTTATAGAGCTAAAGAACATAATTTTTAGAATTCTATAGTATTTCTTATAATTTTTCAAAATTGGCTAAATTATGTAGAAATGCCCTGTCACTATTCATTTGGTCAATTTTGGTTTTCTATGTATTTGAGCAGAAAAAAAACTCCAATAGTTACAAAATTTTACAGATATAGATTTGGTATTATAATCTTTCCATAGGCACCAAGATCACTTAATTTGGATCTGTGTAGCTCAAGATATGCAAGGTTAACATTTTAGGATTGTGCATGCATGAAAATCTGATAGTGGTACTGTTCCATTGGATTTTCATGGCTTAAACAATTTTTTTTATCTAAAATTTTTATAGGAGGTAGTTGAAGTCCTAATCTTTCCAAAGATTCCTAATGTGCATGATTTGGAGCTCTTTAGCTCAAGATATGATTTTTTGAAGTTTTGATAGAATTGTGAAATGACATGGAAAAGGGTGTAATGATGTTAGTGTGAACCTTGTTTCAAACCCAAATTCTATGCTTCTTTTTGTGATATTTCTGATTGAATAAGTGTATCAAGGATGAAAGATGAGATTGGTAAATTGAAATGGTGCATTTAAGTAAGAATGAATTATTTTCACTTTTAATGTCAAAAAAATTTGCAATCAAAAGTGTTGAATATATAAAAAATAACATTATAGGCATAATGTAACCTAGAAATTATGCTATCTCATTATGGTATGACATTTTTTGGTATCAGAGTAATGGTTCAGACAATCTAGCTCCATGTTTAGGCTTTGGAATGTTTGAATTGGGATACATTTGGATTACTTGTGCATATAATGTGTGATTGTTAGGAATGTTTTGAATTCTTAATTGTGCCGTGACTACTACGTATATATATGTTGAGATTGTGGTTCTTTTATAGATTTGATGATAATTAAATGGGGCAAACCCTTTAGGGCAGAGTTTGAAAGTCCCATGTTATTATGGATTGCTTGAGGTAATAACAGGCTGTGATAGGGTAGTAAAATGGTTTAGGTAGCAGCTGCAAGATATGGTACTCTAGCTATGGAATACCCTAGATAAAGGAAGATAAGGATAGAAGAAAAGCCCCTAGAACCATAGTAATTAGTTCCTAACAAATTACCTGTGCCCTTAAAAGAGAAGAGTTAATAGTGATTAGTATATTGTTACATGTATAAAATTATTCTGGCATTTCCCTTAATTGGAAGAATATGATGATAAGAAAAGGAAGTGCGAGCAATTGAGAAAGATTTGAAACCCCCATTAAAGATAAGGTAGTGCTATGAATTAAAGCATTGAATGCCCTTTTGAGGAGATTGATAGAATGGTTGAGCATGATGCAGTTAAGAGCTAAACAAAAGAAACCCTTGAATTGTAAAGGGGTTAGAGTAAAAAGGGATTATGTGAATGTCTTGCTAGTGATGGGAAGAAAGATAAGGTATGTTGGGATAGAAAAGTTCTGAGAAGAAATGAGTTAGCCTAATAACGGATAGCCATCTTAGGTGACATGTTATAGACATAGGAAGCTGCGATATATATAGTTGAGATTGATTCCAAACAATGATAGTGCCTCTACTTAGATTTCAAACTCAGGGCAAAGTGGTTGCGCTCATAGAATAAGAGGCTAGTAGTGTCTCCTAGTTTGATTAAAGATGTGAAAGCATAAGATCAGTGAGTCTCCCAGTTTCATCAGGGGTGTGATTAGAGTTGATGATTTTTCCTTTAATTGTTGTGATTGATTTGGGTATTGTCCTATGATTATTATGTGTGAAACTGGGTTTAGATATTGATACTCTGCCTAATGGTTGTTTGTATTTATTTTTATTGGAGGCCATGTGAGTACTTTCCCACGTACATTGAATGTCACTATGTAAATTGATTATTGTTCTCTATTATTGATTGATGATGCATGCTTTTACATGTTACTAATTGACCTTTAGTATGCATTAGATAGCTAGTAATAAAGTTATGTTTGAATGTGAATATATAAATTATCAAATTACTTGAATATGGGACCGTACCTAGTGTGAAATGGATATTAGAGCTAAACTGTTTTCCTTGCCCATCCAGGTTGAGAGATGATTGGAGCATGGATGTTCAAGGCTCTTAATTGTTCTTTCTATATGAGTAAAGGTAGAAAGTGAGATGGAAAAAGATATTTATAGTAGAGAATTTCTAGGGGCTTCCCCCTAAAGATGTTGATTCTAGTGACCTACCTTATAAAGGAAAGAGATAGAGTTCCTTGATGATACTATGCTTGGATCTAAATTGGTTCTAAAGCTCTTTATAGGTTATTTCCCACCAAGCTAGCAGAGCTAAAAAGGTGAATTGAGAAAATGGTTAGTGAAAGGGTTCATACGCCTTAATATGTTACCTAGGGGAATGGTGGCCTAAGATTAAGTATAAATTATAGAGAATTTAGCAAGGTTACCATTAAAAATATGTGTCTTCTTTGAAATTGATGATCTTTGAATTAATTAGCAAAAGGGCATCAGTATTTTCTAAGATAAATTTTAGATCTGGGCATTATTAATTAAGAATAAGAACTGAAGATGTCTTAAAAATAGACTTCAGAATTTGATATGGATGTTATGAGTTCTTGGTTATGTCATCTGGCTTGATTGATACCTTGGTTATTTTATAGATGGTATGGATAAAGTATTTAGACTATATTTGAATAAATTATATTTTATGGTGATCCTTATTAATGATATTCTAATATACTCCAAAGCAGTTGAGGGATATGATAAGTATCTGAGAATAGTCCTTAAGGCCTTAAGAAACATAAGATGAAATGCCAAACTTAGTACATGTGAATGTTGCCTAACCAAAGTGAGGTTCTTAGTTCATATTATGTAACAAATGGGGGTTGTGTTTGATCCCCATAAGTTTAAGACTGTGTTACAATGGGACAGGTATAAACCATCACTGAGGTTAGAAGTTTTCTTGCTTTGGTAGGTTGTGATAAAAGGTTATATAGGACTTTTCTTAGATAGCCTTACCACTGGTAAGACTAACTAGGAAAGAGATTCTTTTTGTGTAGGATAACAGATGTGAGAGGAATTTCTAAGAGTTAAAACTCTAATTGGCTATTGCCCTTGTCTTGATTATACTTGACCCTAGTAAACCATTTATTATTTATAGTGATACTTTTAGAAAAGAGTTATGGTATGTGTTGATGCAGTAGGGTAGAGTAGTGGCTTATACCTCTAGGCAATTGAGGCCTTATAAGGAGAATTACCCTACACATGATTTAGAGTTAGTTACAATGGTATTTGCCCTCAAAATCTGGAGACATTATTTGTATAGTGCTATCATAAATATTTATAGTGACCACAAAAGTCTGAAATACCTGTTTGATCAGAAAGAATTAAATATAAGATAGAGAAGATGGATAAAATTCTTGAAAGATTATGATTATACTTTGAAATACCATCCAGGTAAGCCCAATGCAGTGGCTGATACCTTGAGTAAGAAATTCATTCATACAGCCTTTATGATGGTTAGAGAACAGGAACTTATAGAAAAGTTTAGAGATATGAATATCTCGTGCCATATGGTCTTGGGTAAATTGTTTTTGAGTGAGACTCGAATAGAACATGATTTGAGAGCCCATATCATATATGCCTAGAGAGAGGATGAGTTCATGAGGCAAAGTAGGAATGAAATTCCCCAAGTTAAACCTCAAAATCTAAAGTATCTGAGGATGGTATGGTAATGTACCATAAAAAAGCCTATCTGTTGGACACAGTTAAATTCAGAGGAAATTTTTAATGAAGGCACATAATAATAAATATGTAATGTGCTTAGAAGTCACCAAAGCATGCTATATATGGATGCTATCATAAGGTTACCCAGAACATCATTTAGACATGGTATATAAATGGGTAACTAAGAGTGTGTTAACAAGGTTGTGCATTGTTATTGATTAAGCCTGTATGTGTGCTAAATAAATTGCCCTGTTACATAAGAAAGAATTAAGATGATATCATGAGGTACTGAATAATGTTTTTGACACAGACCCCAGGTAAAGATTAGATTGAACTTTAGTACTACCACTAGTCATCACCCCTAGATAAATGGCCTAATAGAAAAGACCATTCGGACTTTAAATGATATGTTAAGGGGATATGTATTGGAAAATGGAAGGAAATTGTGTATCCGTGTTAATGTAAATGATGAGTATAATTTAGTATTCAAATGATTCAAAATAGAACCCGATATGGGAGAAGGTATGGATCACCTTTATTAAGTTAAGCTAGGTGAAAGGAAATTGATAAGCTTTGAGTAGGATAGACCAGACCACTAGATAAACAAAAGTTGTTTAGAGAGAAACTCTTTACGACCTCAAATGGACAAAGGGTTATGTAAATAAAAGTATAGAGCCATTAGAGTATGATTTGTGATTGGAAATTACGTGTATTTAGTTACTTAAGTGGTTGGCCTATTAAAATGAGAAAGGGCTTAGTTCTAATAATATGGTCCATCTGAAATACTTAAGAGAGTTAGACTAGTTAGTTATTGTATTACCTTATTTTCTCTCCTGACCTAGCTAGAATGACATTGTTCTTTAAGTCTCTTATGCTTAATTGTTAATCCCATCTATCATACCTTATATTTCTATTATCATACTCTTCCATTCTAGGAAATTAGTGCACATTCATAAGACAAAAGTAAGAAAAAGTATGAAAATAATACACTTTTATCGCATTATGATGAGGTTAAAATTTTCAATTTGGGTTACGTAAGCCCCATGGATTATTCAATAACATTCTCTAGCTATTTATCATTGGAACAAATCACAAACAACTTAAATTATCAACCAATCCACGGATTTCAAGTCAAAGACGCCATAATTCCCTTCATTCTCCAAGGCTGTACAGTGACAAATTTCAAGGGCAACTTTGAAAAATCATAAACTAAATGTAAAAAAATAGAAATCACAAAAACTATAGCTTTCTAGAAATCTCTAGATGTCAAATTTACACTAAAAATAAGTCTCATTCATGAAAATCCCATCTGGCCATGTTTGACAACAAAATAGCCACAAAGGTCCGATTGCCACATGATACTAATATAGTTTATTGTCATAAATTTCAAAAATATCCAATCAATTCCACAAAAATATAATCAATGAAAATGATACTAATATGGAAAGCTACAGATGTTAGCTAGAGGAGAAAAATAACTCCAAACCAATCCAAGAACATTCAAACCTAAATAATCAATCAAACAATAACATGCGTCTGACTAGTTGCCTGGTACTAAATAGCAAATTCAAAAATTAATATCTCCTACTCTAAACATCTAAATAAGGTGCTTCTAATTGGCACAAATCACTAGGAAGGTCTAGTTTCTCCCTATGACATCATTTGCCCTATGAATAATAAAGAACAAATTTCAGACTATATGAACAGTACTAGTGGCCAAACCAAAAACTTTTCGCAACTTAAAAAATTTGCCAAATATTCCAAAGGACTCCAAATAATACCTACTTTAGCTCCTCAAAAAGCTCTCAACAAGCTCTAGATGCATGCCAAATTTTAGAGCAAAAAGAGCTCATTTAGATAAAAAGTGACAGTGTAATATCTGGTTCTCTGAAAATGACAGAAAATGTGAAAAACGTAATGTACGGTTTCTCCATTAACGTACGAAATTCACCGAATACAAAAGCAAGTCCCCCAAAATGATTGATTTAAGGACCCAAAAAATTTGAAAATCATTTTGGACTCTTAAAAATGAGAATCTTAGGCTCAGACGGAAAGAAAAACGGAGCTAGAATAAAGAAACAAAATGTAATGAAAGAGTGACGAAATGTAAGGACATTTTTGTCATTTTTAGCAAATTTTGGAATTCTTATAAGAGGAATTTTTAAATGAAAGTTTTGAGTTCTCCGGGATTCTTAGATGCCTTGAAAACCATAGGAAGCCCAAAGATAATTAAAACCCCTCCAGTGGACGTCTTCTAACGCTAGTTGACTCGAACTTCAATTGATTTGTTTAAAAAGGTTTTAGCTCTGATTTAAGTGATTCCAAGACATTTTATTTAATTAGGAACTTAAATTTTATGATGGAAAAGATGGTTCTAAAAAAGAAGTTAAAATGAACCTGAACGGAGCAAACAGACGCATAGGGGCAAAATGGTTATTTTGAAAAAATTGTAAAAGAGGCTTTTTAAGTAAGATTACACCTCATCACCTTCTCCAAACTTTCATTTGTAGAAAAATGGGTAGCAATGGTGTGACATTAAGAAGGGGGAGAGTGCAAAAATTTAAGCTTCTGTTTAGGTAAATAAACAGCCCCGTTTCACTCCGCGCCAGTTAGGAAAGTTGTTCCTCTTTCTAAGAGCTCTCTAATGGTGGTTTTCTTTTCTTGAAAACTTGAGGATTCAGGTCTAACCCAAGCCAAAAAGGAACTCTTTTCAAGAAATCAATCGATGGAAAATAATTTATGTGAAGAGAGCTCCGTTTTAATGTAGGACTTTACATGAAACACTTGCAAAATCTTATGTTTCCAAGCCATTTAAGCTTAGGTTTAGAGAGAGAAAGTGAGGAGGAGAGTCTTTCTTTATGTATTATTGATGGAACCACAAGTTATGAAATGTGAGGATTAAGAATATATAACTAGAATTGAAAAGGGAGTTTTAGAATGCAAGTTATGAAATTTAGGGATTTGGGTGCACCTAAGCTAAGATGAATCTTCCTAGTAGTATCTAAGAGTATATATGAGTTCCTAAGATACCAAGAGAGCCTCCCATATGCTTCTCCCATCAAAGAAATTAAAAACAACTCCATTGGTGCCATATGAAAGCATAGCCTCGACCAAGGAGGGTTCATGCACCTAGGGAGTGTTTTAATTCCTTCCAAGCTTAGTTTTGAATCATGTATGATAGGAGAGTATGAGAGGAAGCCTTAAAAAAATTTTGGAAACTATAGATAGTGAGATGGAATCATAAGTTCTATATTATGGCTTAAAGAAGCAACACCTAGCTAAACTCCTTGATTTGATTGTGTAATAACTCCAAGAGGCTTAAAAGGAGTCAAGAATCATAAATAAATGGAGAGAATGGAGCCAAGATGATGTTTTCTTAAAGTTGCTTCATTAAGTTCATTATGGAATTATAAAAGAGCCTTATAAGTCACCTAGCTTTTCTAGTGATTATATGGTCTTAGAATTTGATTCAAGAGTATAATTAGCTTCCATATAATGTGTTTAGGCTAAGAAAAGTGATCTCCACCTTCTTGGGTGTGTGAGGTTAAGGAAGAGGATTCAAGACTTAAGGAAAAAATGTGTAAATACAAGCAAGGTAGCTCTCTCCACCTTCTCTTATACATGGATGTGTGCTTACATTGTTTGTGAATGCATGTATATATGTTTTAGGTTATGAAAAGTATTTTAGTATGAGATTTTATTCCATGGTAATGTGATAATGTTTTATGCATTCAAATGATATTTTATATGCTTGCTTTAGTTTGCTTGAGTGTGGAGAAGCCAAGAACCCTTTAACCATAGTAAGGATGAGTTAAGAACCCTTAAAGTTAGTTGAGACAAAGTAAAGAGTCTCCCAAAAGTGAGGTTGACTTATAAGAGTAAGGTTGAGTCAAAAACCTCTTAAAGAAAACCTCTTAAAGAAATGGGTGAGGTAAGTCCAAACCTCTTGGCAAGCTTATGCAAGCTATGTATGACTTGTTCAAATGCCAAGAATGTTTCTTGAATGCTCACATGTGTTAACATATCCATGCATGCATTTTTAAGGCTTGTATTGCATACTTTATGTGTGATTGAAAGGGAAATGAGCTATTGGGATTCTTTGAATCTCATTCCCTCCTCTCCAATGTTCTAACATGCTAAATGCACTAAGAGAACAAGGAAATGGGAGCCGACCACTTGAGAGATGAGAGCATGACATTAAAGTGTATAGATTTTGTTTCTTTAAGGCCATATGAATGGCATATGTTGTAATCCATTGTTGTATATGTCCTATGATGCTATGAACATGTATAATTATGCTAATGTATTATGTATAAATGAGAGCTAAGGTTATATGTATGGAAATGTGTATTTTGGTCATCTGATGGCAAATTATCATTATGGAAATGCATGTATAAATGGAAGTGGAATGGCCAAATTTAGATAATAAGATTTGGGACCACTTGGGCAGTTCATACAAGCCATATTCATGCTTTTAAACTAGCCCAAGAGGTGCCAAACATCAAGAAAGACCATTTGGGCACATTTGGTATCTAATATGGAGCAAAATTGACTATATTGAAAACCTATACTACTTTTTGTCCAAATGAGCTCTTATTGATCTAAGATTTGGCATATAGTTAGAGTTTGTTGAGATATTTTTAAGAAGCTAAAGTGCAGAATTTTTGGATATCTATGAAATATTTGATGAATTTTTGAAGTAGGGAAATTTTTTGAAATTGGCTCATGGTACTGTTCACTTAGATCAAAAAATGAATTCTGTCACTTATAGGGAAAATGATGTCCAATTACTACAAAATTTTATAAAAAGAAACTAGACATTCCTAGTGACTTATGAGAACTAGAAGCACCCCATTTGGATGTCTAGAGAGGGAGATATGAATTTTTAAAATATCTACTTAGTATTAGGCATTCAGACAGACCTCAGGTATTATTTGATTGGTTTTTGAGGTCTAAATGTGCTTGAATTGGTCTAAAGTTATTTTTTTCCTCTAGTTAACATCTATAAATTTTTATATTGGTATCATTTACATGGATTGGAATTTTATGAAATTAATTGGATATTTTTAAAGTTTATAGTAGAAAGTTGTATTAGTACCAGTAGCTAGTCAAACCTCTATATCTTTTCGAATGTCAAATGTCTTCTGTGTGTTGTTTCATGGCCTAGAAATATTTTTAGTATAAATTAGACATGTGTAGCTTTCTATAATGCTAAAGAATTCATGATTGTGATTTTTCTAGAATTAGTTATGATTTTTCAAAGCTTGTGATATAAAAGGGAAAATTTTGGCCGAGGTAGCTACCATGGATTTTATGTATTCCCTTGCCTTGCACGAATTGTAGACCACTTTTATGATGGATTTGAGTTGTATCTATGTAATTAAATATGAGAATATGATACATGAGTCCATATGGCCCACGAGACTCTAAAAAAAAATTTTATCCATGGCAAATTGCATGTACATTCATTGTTCTCATACTATCTTTCTTGCTTCATTATGAAATACATAGAATAAGACCTAGAAATGGCATGAGGAAAGCTAGATAATATATGGTGTTATATTTATTGGTATCAGAGCAAAGTTTTAGGCTCTCTCATATTGGATTTGGCTTAAGGATGTGGTAACAAGGCTATGTAAAGGTTTGTATAGTTATGTAAAGCCTTATATGAGACATTTTGGGTGTGCGAAGATATTTTATGGTTATGTTTATGATAAGTGAGTTGTAGAATGGTCATGGAATAGTTAGTGGACATCGAGGAAGGCTGGCCTTTAAAGTAACTTGAGCAAAGCTAAGTGATCCGATGGCTGGAGCTCTATAAGATATGATAGCTCACAGGGATCAGTGGCAAGTCATATGAATGATGAGAAAAGATCTCTCTGATATGAAAAGGCTTGCTAAAAAGAGTATGTGAGGCCTAATTCTCCCTGGTAGTCATACTCAAACCATTTCGAGATGTCCTGCTTAATGTAGAGATAAGTAGTGATGTAGCGTGATGTGAGATGAGACTGCAACTGCACAGGATTAGTTTAGAAGGGAAGTGAGAAAAGGAATTACCCCCTAACCACAACACCCAAATGTCTAGATGAATTCTAGAACTCGAAAAGTTAATTCCCTTAGGTCAGAGGTTTCAATTACAAGCTACACCCATCAGAGCCCGATAGCCCAAAGGTGATAGCTAGTTATGCATGAACGAAGTAAGAGGTAGAATCCTCTAGCTTGATGATGGGCTAGATATAGAGACGATGAGGCTTGGATTGATAGCGAAAGATGAAATTCCAATCCATGAAAAAGCAAGCCAATTAGAGGCCGTTAGCTGCGGCCAATTAACCCATGAAGTAGTGAGGCAATCCAGAGAGTTCCTTGCCACAACCAATTAAGAAGTTAGCCGCAGCTAATACTTAGACAAGAAGACTAGAGTGAACCCGAGGCTAATTAGGCGCGGCGAATGATGTGTTAGCCGTGGCGAATGGTAGTATGAATGCCTTATTGGTCATATTGAGGCTAACTTGAGAAATGAACTGATAAGGGATTAGACAATCCACAGAGAGCGGGAACCCCTAGTATAGGTAGAGAAAAAGAGTAGTAATGGTCATGGAAAGTTTGTAAGAAATCAGTGGGCCTAACAGTTTAGACTGAGAAAGTCCTTAGCATTGGAGAAAGTTAAACACAGGGATAGTTAGGTTGTTGAAACCCGCCTTTAAGGCATTGACTCTAACCTAGGGTGTTACCCTGTGAGACATTGAACAACAAGAAGTTAACGTAGCCTCAAAATTAACATAAAGTAAGGCTACCAGTAGTGAGGAATATAATGAGTTCCCCAAAAGGGCGCCCCTCATAGGTAATGCCTAGAGGTTAGTATGAGTAGCTCAATGACAGAGGCTCAGAAGAGAATGAGAATAGTTTTGAAAGCACTAAATATTGTAAGCTACAAGTCTGATGAGATAGGTAA
The DNA here is from genome assembly GCA_026724425.1 of Erythrophleum ivorense. Lineage (NCBI taxonomy): Eukaryota > Viridiplantae > Streptophyta > Magnoliopsida > Fabales > Fabaceae > Erythrophleum > Erythrophleum ivorense. The sequence goes on along the minus strand of JAIUCV010000002.1, from coordinate 30,750,754 downwards.
CCAAGCTAAATATGAGCTGAAGCCTACAGGAAGTGACCAGTAGCATTGTCCAAGTGAGACAAGTAAAAAAAGAAGAGAAATTAATTTGATAGACAGCTCAGTAAAAGTTCTCCCTAGATCGAGAAAGAAAAGATAAGACATCCTGAATTGGAGAGACCACTCAGGGGTGGTTAGCAAATTCCCCTAGATAGACCCCTCTAAGTCGTAAAAAAATATAGTGCTAGGGGAAGCGAAGAAGAACTGAGAAACTAGCCATAAAAGAGGTGCCCTCGCTTTAGTAATGATTAAATGAGTAAACTGAGTTAGAAAGGTAAATAGATAGGAGTTTGATAATTAATCAGACGAGCTTCCTAATATGAGAATGATATGGGGTTAAGGCACATGAGCAATTAGAGCACCCAGTAGAGCATAAATTTTCAGTAAAGTAGAGTATGGGCATTGAGAGTACGTGTCCTAGATTGGGTTAATAGAACCCTAAAAGCAGTATACTGTGCTTTTAAGGATGAGGTTGAACAGAGAGGAAGCCTAACTCTGATCCGAACATAGAAATGAGATGAGACAAATAGTTAGTGCCTTAGTACCTTAGAGAAACTCGAGGGAGCTAGGGATTGCCTAAGAAAGCGAGTCTTTGCATTATATAGAGAAAGAGTTTAAGCCAAGAGTGCCATAGAATGAAATTCTTGGGATTTCATGAAATAGAATTCTTCTTATCGAGGGATGGTCTAGTTAAAGCAAAGTAAGAGTATAAAACGAAGTAGACCCCCTTGATGTCACAGAAAGTGAAAAAATAGGAACTCAGGAAAATGCAAGTGCTCTTGAGCATAAAGAGACTTATGGAAACAAAAACAGCTAGTAGTAACACATCCTTTTACCTAAGTAAAAGGATAATAAAGATAAAAAAAAAGATATAACAATGTTCAAGCCGAGAACATAGTAGATTAAAAATAAATATCGAATTACCCAAAGTAAAAAATAGTTGAGAAATACAGAGAGATCTCGAGATGAAGCAGAGGAAGAATCCTATTTTCCCTGAGCACTCTACGAGAATAGGGCAGATAAAGAAAAGTAAAAAAGGAATACTTTAGATTGTTAGGAAACTTGTAATATACTAGCGATAGTGGCCCTAAATTTAGTCATGAAATACCAGTGTATTAGTGTTTGATGTTATGGTTTGCTTGCAACAGAGGCTACATGATATTGGGTCTGGCCAACCTAGTAGTAATGTGGCTTAAATGCACAGCAAACGACAACATCAATCACTAAAGTGTCTCGATAATTGAAGGGTATCCTAGTTAGCTAGATAACGAGATAAGTTAGAAAAGAGAGGTAAAAGGATTCCAAGAATACTAAAATAGTAAGAAAAGCATACAAAAAGGAATCCCCAGTAGAGAATATTCAGATTTAGTATGTATAACCTGAGTCCCTTATAGTATGTGTAAAAGAAATGAGTAGAGACTAGTGTATAGCCTCTCTCCTACCATAGATATTAACCACACTCAGTGTGTGAGGTGCCCTAGTGCCAAGGCACTTAAAAATAGAGTATGAGCATAGTCAAAAATTGCAGGATATTAAAGGAAAAGATAGTTGAGTACAACTAGAGTAAGAAGAGAAAGCTTAAGTAAAAAGGGGCTCAAGTGGGAATCTGAGGATCCTATGAGGAATGATGAACAAAAATTTAGATGCTCTTGAGTATCAATATGACAGGATCCTAGAGAATTAGATGACATAGAACCCACTTCGCACGAAGAGCATGATGTACTTTTGAGTTTAGCTTCAGTTATTATGAGCAATGGTAACTAGACTTAGTGAATATGCATTTTACTATCAGATACAGTGATTTTAGGCTTTGACATCTCCCAAATATGGATCATAGTAGATCCTAGCGTAGCACAGTGGGTCGCAATAGACTCTAAAAAAGCTTTGAGAGGTCACAGTAGACCCCACAAAGTTACAAAAAGCCCCAGTCACAACATGATAGTTCTTTGGTGAGATGATGGCTTGAGATAGTTTTTACAGAGCAGTTAATCTCAGAGACCAATACAATTTTAATTAGCTTTTGTCTCAGAGACTAGAGACCTCCTAAGTCTAGTAGACCGTTACTAAAGAGATATGAAGGCTTTACTTAGACAGTTGGACCACTAACTAGATCTCTTTAGAGATGAGCATAGTGTATGGGATGACAAAAGCAAGAAATTAGCTTTCCAAAGTTAGAGTCAGATGAACTACTACCCAACAGATATTGGCCCTAACTAAGGGATAGAGAGATCCTTACATGCTAGACTATGTATCCAGAAAGGGGTCAAGTGCAGTTTATATGAGGTAAGTGGTACAATATGTCTCTAGTGATCGAAACTGTGAGTATAGTTAGCATTCCACCAAAGCCCAATAGTAGTCAGTGGTAGTCTCTCTTCAATATCAATATGAGACACATATGTTAGGCCTATCAATGTTAAGATAAGGGACTATAAAATACCACTATAAGTGAGCAAAGAGAGTGAGGAAAAGCCCCAGCCTACAGAGACAGATGTAGTAGTAAATAGAGAAACTAGGATCATTAAAAATAGAAACTCCTCAGAGTTGTAATCTGTAACATCTAGTTTTCTGAAAATAAGAAAAAACGTGAGAAACATAACGTATAATTTCTCCATAAATGAACAAAACTCACAGGATATAAAAGGAAGTCTCCTAAAATGATGTAGTTAAGGTCCCAAAAAATTTGAGAAGTATTCTAGACTCCTAAAGATGAAAATCTCAGACTTAGACAAAGAGAAAATAAGAGCTAGAATAAAGAAACAATTTTTTACGAAAAATTTACGAAACGTAATGGCATTTTCGTAATTTTGAGTAATTTTTGGAATTCACAAAGGAAGGCTTTTTAAATGAAAGTTTTAAATTCTTTGGGGTTCTCAGAGGCCCTGAAAATCATGGGAAGCCCCGAGACAGTTAAAACTGCTCTGGTGGACGTTTTCTAATATTAGTGTACCTGAACTTTGACGAATTTGTTTGAAAAGGTTTTAGTTCCTATTTGAATGATTCCAAAGGTATTTTACTAAATTGAGAACCTAAATTTCATAATAGAAGAAATGGTTCTAAAAAAGGAGCTAAAACAAATAAGAAACAAAAATGCCAAGAACGAAAGACAAAATGAGAATTTTTGAAAAGTGTAACTTCCTTCCACCTATAAATAGAAGGTGCCCCACTCTTTCCTTCACTTAGTCTCAGATTTTTCTGCCCAAATTCAGAGAAGAACCCTAGGAGAGTGGCACACCAAGGGAGGAAGAAGAGGAGGAGAAATCCAAGCTTTAAGGTATAGTTTCTTGGTAGTTTTTCATGCTTTCTTCCATCCAAATCTCCTCTCCTACATTCTCCTTTGTTTCCTTTTATTAAAATGAAGTTTACAAATCTGTTTTAAGGGAGAAACTTAGGGGGAAATTCGGATTTGAAGAGAGGAATTTGGAGAAAGCAAGATTCAAGTGAGAAAAAGTAAGAAAATAAGGTAATTTCTCCCCCCATAGTTGCTACCTTTGCTCCCTTTCTTCACCATTTTGCCCCACTTGAGAAGACCTAGGGAGATTTGATTTTTAGGTAGAATCAAGGGTGATTCTTAGGAAAAAGTGTGTGGAGATTAAGAATATGCAAAAAGAATTAACAAAAAGCCATTAGATTTCAAGATGCAATTTTTAGAGTTTCAATTGCACCTTGTAAAATCTGATTTTGTACAATGATTCCTAGGCCTAAATAAGAGTTTAAATGAGTTCCTAAGATCCTTAGAAGTCTCCCCATGTGCTTCTTTCCTTAAGAAAACAAAGCAAGGTCCATGGAGAGCAAAACCATGCATTGTCTTGACCTAAGGGAGATGGCATAGCTAGGGACAGTTTTAAATTTTTCTAAACTCATTCTTGAATCATATATGATGAATGAAAATGAGGGGAGGCCTTGGAAAAAATTTAAAACCCATAAAAAGTGAGTTGGTATTTTATGTTCCATATTATGACCTAAAGAAGCAACATATAGTTAGGCTCTTAGTTTTAATTGTGTGATGACTCCAATGGGCTTAAAAAGAGTCAAAAATCATATTTGAAAGGAAAGAATAGAGCCTAGAATTTATTGAGGGGTGTTGCTTCATTAGGTGCAATTATAGAAACATAATGAGGTTATAGACCAAGTTAGTGTCTAAGCAAATTGTATGGCATTAGAAATGAGTCCATAAACCTAATTGGCTTCTATAAATTGTGTATAGGCCAAGAGAAATCTTTCCCACATTTTTGTGTGTGTGTGGCTAAAGTAAAGAAGGGAGATTCAAGGGAAAAAGTGTGTAATTGCTTCCAAGGTAGCTCTCTCCACCTTCTCTCATGCATGGATGTGTGCTTAGCTTGTCATAGAATGTGTGTATGTGTATTTTCAAGCCATAAAAAGTATACTAGCATGATTTTATATGCCATGAGTTCATGATGACATATTATGTTTTGAAATGAGGTTATGATGTGTGCTTGGGTTTGCATGAGTATGGTGAGGCCAAGAATCCTTAGCTATGGTGAGGATGAATTAAGAACCTTTAAGATTGGTTGAGACAAAGTAAAGAGTCTCTTAAAAGTGAGATGGACTCCTAAGAGCATGGTTGAGTCCAAGAATCTTTTAAAGAATGGGTAAGGTAAGTCCAACATCAGCAAGAAATTAGGTGAGGCCAATCCACTTGCTTGGTAAGCTTTTGCATGCTTTGTGTGAGTTTTTCAAATGCTAAGAATGCTCATTGATTGATTGCACGTGTCTACATGCCATGCCATGCATGCATTTGTAAGACTTGTTTTGCATCCATTATGTATGATTGAATAGGAGATGAGCAATTAGGATTCTTTGAATATCATCCCCTTCTCTCCAATGCTTTAATATGTTAGGTGGACCCAAGGAGCAAGGCAATGGGAGCCAACCACATGAGAGATGAAGGAATGACATTAAAATGTGAAAATTTTGTTACTTTAAGGCCATAAGAATGGCATATGTTGAAATTCATGGTTGTATATGTCTTATGAAGTCATGAACATGTATAAATATGTTAATATGTCATATGTAGATGAGAGAAAGCATTATGAAACCATTAGAATACAATTTGAGTATGTTATGACAATGTAGCTTCTTGAATGAGTTTATGTGATTGTATATAACTGCAAGTGGCATAACCAAAATGAGATGTATGAGGGTTAGGACCATTAGGGCTGTTCACACAAGTCCTAATTATGCTTTTAGACTTGCCCAAGAGGTGCCAAACCCCAAGGAAAGCCATTTGGACATTTTGGTATCCTATATGAAGCTAAAATTGACTATAACGGAATCCTATATCACTTTTTGCCTTAATGAGCTATTATTGATCTAAGATTTGGCATGAAATTAGATCTTGTTGAGATATTTTTGAGAAGCTAAATAACATAATTTTTGGAGGTCTAGAGAATATTTAAACAACTTTCAAAGTCGGGAAATTTTCTGGTTTAGGTCATGTCACTGTTCATACTGGTCCAAAAATAAAATCTATTACACAGGGCTCAAATGATGTCCAATTGTCACTAAATTATATATAAAAACTAGATACTCCCAGTGACTTGTGACAACTAGAAGCACCTCATTTGGATGTCTAGAGAGAGAGATATGAATTTTCAAAAAATCTATCAAGTATCAGGAACTCCAGCCGACCTCAATTATTGTTTGATTGAGTTTTAGGGTCTGGGCGTGCCTGAACCGGTCTGGAGTTATTTTTTTCCTTTAGATAATATTCATAGCTTTCTAGATTGGTATCATTTGTGTGGATTATATTTTTTTGGAATTAAGTGGACATTTTTAAAATTTGCTGCAAAATTATGTGATAGCACCAGTGGATAACCCGACCTCTGGACCATTTTGAATGTTAAACTTCCTTGATGATAGATGTTATAGTTTGGACATATTTTTAGCATGAAGTAGACATGTTTAGCTTTCTATAATGGCAAATAATACATGATTTCAATTTTTCTAGAATTAGTTATGATTTTCCAAAATTTGTGACAAAAATGAGCAAATTCTGGCCGAAAATAAATATGTATATTTTGAACTTCCCTTCAAGTTCTATGAGTTGTAGGCCACTTTTCATGATGAAAATTAGTTGCATTCATGTAATTAAATATGAGAATATGTTGTATGAGTTCACATGGTCCACATGATACCGAATAAAATTTTTATACACGACGCAACGCAAATAAATGTGTTATTTTTAATCCCTTTACCCTACTCCTTCATGGAATTGATGATGTAAAGTATGGGAATATTATAAAATAAGCTAGAAATATATGGTGTTACAGAGTCTCAGTAAGTAATTGAGATGTGAGGCCTATAATATAAAGAAATGTGAATTGTAATCATGGGATGAGCTAGTAAGAAAAAACGCAAAGATGGACAATGGACAATATATTTTAAATAAATAAGTAGACAGACATAAATCTGCAATGGCTATAATGATCAGAAAAAGATGATAAAACACTATGAGAAGCCATTAGGAGAAGATATGAGAGATTTGATATGAAATAAGTTACCTCCCAAAATGTGTAAATTAGTCCACTGAAAAGAACATAACCCTTACGATTGGGTTAAGACTAACCTGATGTGATTAGTAAACTCTCCTAAGATAGGCCTTTAGAGTTAGAAATTTCTTTCCCTTATGAGAAAAACTAGCTAGTATCTTATACTAATAGAGTGTTCATTAAGAGCTAGTAATGAAAATTCCCTGACTAAGAGAAATACTCGAAAGAATGAAATCGCTGAGAAAGCGTATAGAGTTAGGAAGAAAGGAAAGAAAATGACAGTTATCCAGAAAGGAAAAAGAATAAAAGGAAAGTATATCCGAAATTTTGAGGATAAAATTTATTTAAAGGGGGAGAAATGTAATATTCGGTTCTCTGAAAATGAGAGAAAACATGAAAAATGTAACGTACGGTTTCTCCGTTAACGTACGAAATTCACCATATACAAAAGCAAGTCCCCCGAAATGACTTAGTTAAGGTCCCAAAAAAATTGGCAAGCATTCTAGACTCCTAAAAATGAGAATCTCAGGCTCGGATAGAAAGAAAAATGGAGCTAGAATAAAAAAACAAAATGTAATGAAAAAGTGATGAAACATAAGGGCATTTTCATCATTTTGAGCAAAATTTGGAGAGGGCTTTTTAAATGAAAGTTTTGATTTCACCAGGGTTCTTAAAGGACCTAAAAATTATGGGAAGCCCTAGGACAGTTAAAACCCCTTCGGTGGACGTTTTCCAACATCGGTTGATCCAAACTTTGACTGATTAGTTTGGGAAGATTTTAGCTCTAATTTGAGTGATTCCAAAGGAATTTTATTTAATTAGGAATCTAAATTTTATGATGAAAAAGACAGTTCTAAAAAAAGAGTTAAAATAAGCCTAAACGTAGGAAACAGGCGCATAGAGGCAAAATGGTCATTTTGAAAAATTGTAAAAGAGGCTTTTTAAGTAAGATTACACCTCATCACCTTCTCCAAACTTCCATTTGCAGAAAAATGGGCAGCAATGGCATGACATTAAGAGGGGAGAGAGAGAAGAAGTTTAAGCTTCCGTTAAGGTAAGTAAACAGTCCCGTTTTATCTCATGCCAGTTAGGAAAGTTATTCCTCTCTCTAAGAGCTCTCTAATGGTAGTTTTCTTTTCTTGAAAACTTGAAGATTTAGGTCTAACTCAAACCAAAAAGGAACTCCTTTCAAGAAATCAATCGATGAAAAATAATTTATGCAAAGAGAGCTCCGTTTTAATGTAAGACTTTACATGAAACACTTGCAAAATCTTGTGTTTCCAAGCTATTTAAGCTTAGGTCTAGAGAGAGAAAGTGAGGAGGAAAGTCTTTCTTTATGTATTATTGATGGAACCAAAGGTTATGAAATGTGAGGATTAAGAATATATAATTAGAATTGAAAAGGAGCTTTAGATTGCAAGTTATGGAATTTAGGGATTTGGGTGCACCTAAGCTAAGATGAATCTTCCTAGTAGTATTTTAAGTTGTCTAAGAGTATATATGAGTTCCTAAGATACCAAGAGAGCCTCCTATATGCTTCTCCCATTAAAAAAATTAAAAACAACTCTATTGGTGCCATATGGAAGCATAGCCTTGGCTAAGGAGGGTTCATGCACCTAGGGAGTGTTTTAATTCCTTCCAAGCTTAGTTTTGCATCATGTATAATGGGAGAGTATGAGAGGAAGCCTTGGAAAAATTTTAGAAACTATAGATAGTGAGATGGTATCATAGGTTCCATATTATAGCTTAAAGAAGCAATACCTAGTTAGGCTCCTTGATTTGATTGTGTGATGACTCCAAGAGGCTTAAAAGGAGTCAAGAATCATAAATAAATAGAGAGAATGGAGCCAAGATAATATTTTTTTAAGGTTGCCTCATTAAGTGCATTATGGAATCATAAAAGAGCTTTATGAGTCACCTAGCTTTTCTAGTGATTGTGTGACCTTAGAATTTGATTCAAGAGTATAATTAGCTTCCATATAATGTATTTAGGCCAAGAGAAGTGATTTCCACCTTCTTCGATGTGTGAAGTTAGGGGAAAGGATTCAAGACTTAAGGAAAAAGTGTGTAAATACAATCAAGGTAGCTTTCTCCACCTTCTCTCATGCATGAATGTGTACTTACATTGTCTATGAATGTGTGTATATATGTTTTGGGTTATGAAAAGTATTTTAATATGAGCTTTTATTCCATGGTATGATGATAATATTTTATGCATTCAAATGATATTTTATGTCCTTACCTTAGTTTGCTTGAGTGTAAAGAAGTCAAGAACCCTCTAGCCATGGTAAAGATGAGTCAAGAACCCTTAAAGTTAGTTGAGACAAAATAAAGAGTCTCCAAAAAGTGAGGTTGACTCCCAAGAGTAAGGTTGAGTCAAAAATCTCTTAAAGAAATGGGTGAGGCAAGTCCAAAATCCACAAGTGAATGGATGAGGCTAATCTAATTACTTGGGAAGCCTATATATGCTATGTATGACTTGTTCAAATGTCAAGAATGTTTCTTGAATGCTCACATGTGTTAACATGTTCATGCATGCATTTTCAAGGCTTGTATTGCATACTTTATGTATGATTGAAAGGGAGATGAGCTATTAGGATTCTTTGAATCTCATTCCCTCCTCTCCAATGTTCTGACATGCTAAATGGACTAAGAGAACAAGGAAATGGGAGCCAACCACTTGAGAGATGAGAGCGTGACATTAAAGTGTATAGATTTTGTTTCTTTAATGCCATATGAATGGCAAATGTTGTAATCCATTGTTGTATATCTCCTATGATGTTATGAACATGTATAATTATATTAATGTATTATGTATAAATGAGAGCTAAGGTTACATGTATGGAAATGTGCATTTTGAACATGTAATGGAAAATTATCATTATGGAAATGCATGTATAAATGGAAGTGGAATGGCCAAATTGAGATGAATAAGATTTGGGACCACTTGGGCAATTCATACAAGTCATATTCATGCTTTTAAACTTGCCAAGAGGTGCCAAACATCAAGAAAGACCATTTGGGCATATTTGGTATCTAATATGGAGCAAAATTGACTATATTGGAAACCTCTACCACTTTTTGTCCAAATAAACTCTTATTGATCTAAAATTTGGCATATAGTTAGAGCTTTTGAGATCTTTTTGAGAAGATAAAGTGCAAAATTTTTAAAGGTCTATGAAATATTTAATGAATTTTCGAAGTAGGGAAATTTCCTGAAATTGGCTTATGGTACTGTTCATTCATATTTGAAAATAAATTCTATCACTCAGGGGAAAAATGACGTCCAATTGCCATAAAATTTTATAGGAAGAAACAAGACATTCCTAGTGACTTGTGCCAACTAGAAGCACTCTATTTGGATGTCTAGAGAGGGAGATATGAATTTTTAAAGTTTCTACCTAGTATCAAGTATTCAAACAGACCTTAGGTAATATTTGATTGGTTTTCGAGGTCTGGATGTGCTTGGACTGGTCTAAAATTATTTTTTTCCTCTAGTTAATATCTATAAATTTTTATATTGGTATCATTTGCATAGATTGGAATTTTATGAAATTAATTGAATATTTTTAAAGTTTATAGTAGAAAGTTGTATTAGTACCAGTAGCTAGTCAAACCTCTATATCTTTTCGAATGTCAAATGTCTTCTGTGTGTTGTTTCATGGCCTAGAAATATTTTTAGTATAAATTAGACATGTGTAGCTTTCTATAATGCTAAAGAATTTATGATTGTGATTTTTCTAGAATTAGTTATGATTTTTCAAAGCTTGTGATATAAAAGGGAAAATTTTGGCCGAGGTAGCTACCATGGATTTTATGTATTCCCTTGCCTTGCACGAATTGTAGACCACTTTTATAATGGATTTAAGTTGTATCTATGTAATTAAATATGAGAATATGATATATGAGTCCATATGGCCCATGAGACTCTAAAAAAAAATTTTATCCATGGTAAATTGCATGTACATTCATTGTTCTCATACTACCTTTCTTGCTTCATTATGAAATGTATAGAATAAGACCTAGAAATGGCATGAGGCAAGCTAGATAAATATGGTGTTACATATAGCCTCACAAAATGGTCAATTTTGGCTTCCATAAGGTGTCAAGTTTGTCCAAATGGCTTCTCTAATGGTTTGACACATCTTGGGCAAAAGTATGAATATGACTTGTAGGAACTACCCAAGTGATCCCAAGTTTCATGCATCTCAATTTGACCATTCCACTTCCATCAGTGCACTAATACATCAAGCCATCAAGAAGCCAAAATTCCTATTCCCATGGATTTTATGCCACATATAGTTTATACAAGAGTCATACATCATATTACATTTGTCCATTAGTTTACATCTAAAAAATAATATGTACAAAGTAACTTTGGTATTTAAATACATAACAAGCTACATAATGGATAAAGTATGACTTTTCAATACTCTTGGCTTGCCTCCCTTGCTTCTTGGACATCACCTAGGCATTTCAAGATAATGGAAGGAAGGGGAGTGAGATTCCTTGAATCTCAATAGCTCACATACCCATTCACATACACATTAAAGCCATATACACATCAAAGTATATATGTATGGAAGGTTTGGCAACCATAAAGTATGCAAAGTCATAATTTCCATGCCATTTAATCACATTCAAGCCAAGACCATGCTCTAGGGACCTTTGGTTTTGCCTCACCTCATTTCTAAGACTTTTAGATTTGCCTCACTCTTGCCCTAGGGACTTTTGACTTAGCCTTACCCTTCTAAGAGACTTTTGGCCTTGTCTCACTCATGCTATGAGACTTTTGGTATTTTCTCACTTTCATTAAGGGACTTTTGGCACCACCTCACCCTTATAAGCCATTTCCACAACCAAAGCCATTCAAGAAGACACATGAGTACTAATGTAATGTCAAGGCATCAAGTGGCAAGTTCTCAAATCACAAGAGCATACACAAACACACAAATACATACATATGCACACAAGAATGCAAGGAGAATGAGATGGAGAGCTACCTTTAACTTGATGCAAGCTTTACTTATCATATTCTTCCCTTTTTTTGGTTTCACAAGCACATCTAGGTGGGTTGGTGTTCTCTTGGCCTAAACACCATAAACAACACACAATTATATACTTGAAGCAAGCCAAGACACTAAACTCATTCTTGAACACACACTTGGTTCCATAAGTGGCATAATGGTTCCATAAATGGCCTATTGAAGCAACCTTTACAATTCAAACTCTAAGCTCCCATCTCTTTCCATTTCTAGGCCTCTTGGCCTCATTCAAAGTCCTTGGAGGTCTTACACAATCATTTACACAAGCTTAGAATCAAGTTGCTTCACAAAGCACTATTATGGACACCATTGTCCCATCTCCCAATTCATGATTCCTACATTTTTTCTAATGGTTTCTCCCATCTTTTAACATCATATAAAGTCCTAAACCAATGTTAGAACAAATTAAAACATCCTCTACCTTATCCATCCTAGCTTGGCCAAACTTATAAGCAATAATGGGGTTCTTAGAGTTTCAAAATTTTCCTTGATGGGAGAGCCACTTGGGAGGCTTTTTAAGAGTCTTAGGAGCTCAAGGAAACACTCAAATAACCAAGAAATTACTCACATAAAATTAAATTTTATAAAACCCTAAAGAAGCCTACACTTTTCTATCTTGTTTTCCATAGGTTTGTCTTGCAATTTCTTGCCATATTCCTCTTCCTCATGGTCTAAAACCCTAGTTCCTTCCTTGTTTTTGGACAAAACATCCCTTCCCCATATGGTTCTAGTTTAGGCCGAAATACACATAGGAAAGGAGCAAGAGAAAGAAGCAACCAAAACAAAAAATTACCTTGGATTTAAGCTTGCTTTCAAGAGCCTTTCTCCTTGATTTGTTTCCCCTTAAGAATTTTGAATTATCCCTCCTTCTTCTGGACTCAAACAGAACCAAAACCACCTAATAAAACCATAAAAAAAAAAAAGCTTAAAGGGAGGAGAACAAAATTAGAAGAAGAAGAAACATGAAATTCCTTGAAATTGATTACCTTTCCTTGGCTTTCTTCCTCCTTTCTCTCCTCCTCTTGTGTGCCTAAGAGAGAAATTTTTTTTTCTGTATTTTGGGCAGAGAGGGTCATGCTATATGAGAAGGAGAAGAGACAAGAAGCTCATGGAACATTCAAGAAACTTATTTTTTCCAAAATTTTAATTTCGTCCTTCTGTAATGGCAATTTTGTTTTGACTTCATCTTAGCTCCTTTTTAAAACCCTTTTCCATTATAAAATTTAGATTCTCAATTTAATAAAATGCCTTTGGAATCACTCAATTTGCAACTAAAACTTTACCAAATAAATCCGTCAAAGTTCGAGCTACTGCCATTGGAAAATGTACATCGGAGGGGCTTTACTAGTCCTAGATCTTCTCATGATTTTTGGGGCCTCTAAGAACTTTGGGTTACTTAAATTTCCCATTTAGAAAGCCATCCTATGTGTTTTTCCAAAAGTTGTACTTATTTACGAAAATGCCATTACGTTTCGTCAGTTTTCGTCACAAATTGTTTCTTTATTCTAGCTCCATTTTTCTTTCCATCAGAGCCTAGAATTATCATTTTTGGGAGTCTAGGACTCTACCTATATTTTTTAGGATATTATCTAGCTTATTTCAAAGGACTTACTTTTATACGGCTTATTTTGTTGTTTTACAAAAATTACATTCGTTACACCCTCACTTGTCACAAAGCAAAAGAATTTTAATGGTAGGATAATCTTTCTATGGTTATCATACTAGAGATTGGTACCATGATCAAATTGTTGAGAAAATATGAATATTTCTTTAGTGAAAGGTGACCTGAAAGGGTCATAATAATTCAATTAAGGCATGTCCTAAATTTTGATGACAAAATTTATTTTTAAAGAGGTAAAATGTAAGAACCAATTTTTCAAAAACTAAACTTAAACTAATAAATTAATATGAGAACACCCTAAAATAAAGAAAATTGAGGCCAAATAAGAGTAGGATGTTAATTAAAACATCTAAAAATGTGGATTTGAGTATAAGGTTAGCCTAGAACCAGAGCCAAAACAACTAAATGAAAGATACGAAAGGCAATGTCAAAATCATAATTTCGAGCAACTTCTTGAAAACTCAAAGAAGGGAGCTTTAAATATAAAAATTGAGTTTCTCAAGGTTTTTAGAGGCCCTAAAAACTATAGGAACGCCTAGAATGATTAAAACCCCTCCGGTATATGATTTAAGTCATTAGTTAACTGAAATTTTGACTGAATAGTTCTGTAAGGTTTTAAATCTAATTTGGTAAAACCAAAAATATTTTATGAATTAGAGGACCTAAATTTTATGATGAAAAATATGGTTCTTAAAAAGGATTTGAAATGAGCTCAAACGAAGAAAGCAAAGTTTAAGGACAAGTAAAATTTTGAAAATGTTATAATATACCCTTCCATCCTTCTTAAATCATGACTCACCTTCTTCCTCTCCTCTTAACCAACATTCTTCTAGCTAAGAACAGAACCAAGGGTTGTCTTGAGTGGCACACAAGAAAAAGAAACAAGGGAGAAGAAAATTAACTTGAAAAGGGTAAGAATTGGTCACTTTTTCATGCTCTTCCCTTCACTAAAGTTCTTCTCCTCTCTTTTCTCATGATTTTAATGTCTTGAATGGTGGTGATTTATGGCTAGTTCAGTAAAGGGAAGAAAGAGCTTGAAGGAAACTTTGGAATCCTAAAAAAGTGCTCTTGACAATCTTTAAAAAGAGGTATGCTTCACCATGGATAACTTGCTTCTTCTTGGCTTTCTCTTGCTTCATCATTTCAGCCAGACTAAGGGTGTATGTAGGAGATTTGATTTTGATCCAAAATTGATGGAAATTGGGGTTTTGAAGCCTAAGGAATCTTATGGAAGTAATAAAACTTAAAAAGAGGCTATAGATAATAAGTTATGGAAATTAGGATTTTGATTGCACCGAGGGATTTATGAAACTTTCTAATGATGATTTAATTTATGTAATAGCATATTTGGGATCTTAAGAGATCTAGGAAGCTTCATAAGTCCCATTTCCCTACGAAAAATAAACAAAACTCCATAGGCACTTATGCTTGCGCGTGTCTCAGCCATGGATGATTCAAGGTACCTAGGGAGAGTTTTCTTTGATTATAAGATTATGAATGGTCTAGATATAAATAATAAACACCAAAGGAACTATTAGTTTGAATTTAGAAATCATATTTTGAAATATGAAAGTTTAGGATTCCTTTAGGCATAAAGAAGCAACCTGGTGTTTGGCTCCTTGAATTGAGTTTATAATTACTCTAATGAGTTTAAATGGAGTCATGTGACTTTGATTGAGTGAGAAATTGGAGCCAAGATGATGAATTGTATGCATTGCTTTATTATGCCCTTGTATGGAGCCATATAGATGTCATAAGTTAGAAGTAGCTTGTGTAAAGCTAATATAAAGTTAGAAATGGTTCCATTGATGTATTTGTATCTTGTTTGATGTATTTAGGCCAAGCAAATCAAGCCTCTTCTAAGTGTGTATATGAGGCTGAACCAAGGAGTTAGGAAACCAAGAGAAGAGTTTGTGCTTCTTAACTCAAGGTATCTCTTCATCCATTCTTGTATGCATATATTGATTGTTTGATTGTCATTGATTGCTTGTATGTATGTTTGAACCATAAAACATGTTTATTGCTATTAGTTTAATACTTTGGTACCATTATACTTCTTGAATTATTTTGAAAATATGAGATGACTCTTAATGGGTAAGGTTGTGTTAAAAGTCCATTGAATTAGGTGAAGTGAAGCCAAGAGTCCCTAAGTAAGGCTGAGACAAGGCCAAAATTCTTATGGAATAAGTGAGGCTAATCCAAAATTCCCATATAATCAGGTGAGACTAGACCAAAAGACCTTAAAACTTACTCTTGACCTTGATAAATCCATATGACTTTGAAAATGTAATTATGTTTGATAATTGGAAGCATTGGATCCATACTTGCTTTCTTGACTTGATAACATGTTGTATATGCATTCTTGAAAGGGTGAATGAATTACTGGAATTCTTTGAATCTCACTCTCCTCATTTTATGTCTAACCTTGTCTAGAGAATTCTCATGAAGTAAAGAACAGAGGCCAAGTAGCTTGATTTATATCACTTTGACAATAAAATAGGATTTTGTGTAATTTGATGTCAAAGTATGTATGTATATGGTGATTATGCAATGTAAACCCTTACTCATTTGTAAAAGTATGACATTATGATGTATGAACCATATTTGCAAGCATATATGGAAGAATGTGAATTTTTGGTATATATGTCCTATCGAAAGTATGTGTATAACGCCAAGTGAGAGAGTGGTTTTGACTTCTATGAGGTTTTGGCCCTGTTATTATGCCTACATATGTTGTAAATGTCGTGTTTGATGTACTCAAATGGTCACTTGCACAAGTGAAAGCCATTATGGACCATTTGGAACCAAATTGGTACTAAAATGAGCCATAATTTGCCCCTAAACCAACACTAAACCAAATGGATGAATTTTGGCATGAAATTTAGCAGGAATTTAGATATCATTTATAAATTTTCACAAAGCTAAAAAATATAATTTTTGGAGCTCTGTAAAATTTCTTATGAGTTTTCAAAGTTGGCTAAATTATGCCGAAATGTCCTATCATTGTTCATTTGGTTAGTTCTATGTTTTTATGTATTTAAGGTGGCAAATGAACTCCAATGCTTATGAAATTTTACAGAAATATATTTTGCATTATAATCTTTTCATAACCACTAAGATTACTCAATTTGAATTTGTGTAACTCAAGATATGCAAAATTAAAATTTTAGGCCTGTACATGCACGAAAATCTAATAGTATCATTGTTCCATTATATTTTTGTAGCTCAAATGATTTTTTTTAATCTAAAATTTTTATAGTAGCTAGCTCATGTCCTAAGATTTCCAAAGAGTCCTAATTTGTGTGATTTGAAGCTCTCTAGCTTAAGATATGAATTTTTGAACTCTTGACAGAATTATGGGATGGAAAAGGGTGTAATGATGTTAGTATGTGAAGCTTGTTTTAAACCTAAATTCCATGCTTCTTTTTATGATATTTTTTATTGAACATGTATATTAAGGATGAAAGATGATATTGATAAATTGAAATGGTGCATTTAAGTAAGAATGAATTATTTTCACTATGTCAAAAAATTTCGCTGCCAAAAGTGTTGAATATATGAAAAAATAACATTATAAGCACAATGTGACATAAAAATTGTGCTATCTCATTATGGTATAATAGATTCTAATGATAGAGATAGTCTAGATATGAATTATAAATACTAAAGAAAATATTAGTTTGAATTTAAAAACCTTATTTTGAAAGGTAAAAGTTTAGAGTTATATTATGCATAAAGAAGCAACTCGATGCTAGGCTCCTTGATTTGAGTATGTAGTGACTCTAATGAGTTAAAATGGAGTCATATGACTCATATTGGGTGAGAAATTAGGACCAAGATAATGAATTATATGAATTACTTTATTATGCCACTAAATGGAGCCATATGGAAGCCTAAAGTTAGAATTAGCTTATATAAGGCCTACGTGAGTCTAGAGATAATTTCATTGATGCATTTGAGTCTTGTTTGATGTGTCTAGACCAATCCAATCAAGTCTCTCCCAAGTGTATTTGTGAGGCTCAAGGTATGCATCAAGAGGCCAAGGGAAGATTTTGTGCTCCATTGAAAAAAGGTAGCTTTCCATCCATTCTTGTATGCTTATCTTGGTTGTTTGATCGTCATTGATTACTTGTATGTGTGTATGAATTATAAATAATGCCTATTGCCAATGGTTTAATGATTTTATGCAATTATATATTAATGAATGCATTTGAATTGTGGAATGACTCTTATTGGGTGAGATGGTGCTAAAAGTCTATTAATTTGGGTGAAGTGAAGCCAAAAGTCCCTAAGTATAGGTGAGACAAGACCAAAAGTCTCAAGAGTAAGTGCAAAAGTCCTAAATAATTAGGTGAGGCTAGACCAAAAGTCTCTAAAGCTTGTTTTTATCTTAATGGATCCATATGACTTTTTGATTATGTTTGATATTAGGGTGCATATTATGTATGGTTGCTCTCTTTGACATGATAACATGCCTTATAAGTGTGCTTGAAGGGAGGATGAGCAATTAGAATTCACAGAATCTCACTCTCCCCTATATTATTTTTAACCATGTCTAGAGAACTTATAAAGAAGTAAGGATGGAGACCAATAAATGTGATTGGTAATACTTTGGCGATAGTTTAGCATTTTATGTACTTTAATGCATAAGAATGGTTGTATATGATATTTTGAAATGCAAACATCCCCACAATTGTAAGAGTATGAGATTATGATGTAAATGTCATTTTTGATTGCATGTGTACAAGAATGTACAATTTGACTATGTGTGTGTCTTGGAAAGTGCATGTATAATGACAAATGGGTTAGTTATTTTAAGATGCATGATGTTTGGGACATAATAAAATAGTCATATATGATGTATTTTATGTTTGAGACATGCTTAGATGGTCACATGAAGTGAAGAAGCCCATTTTAAACCAATTGGACCTATATGTGCACCATGTTAAGTTATTAATTGTCCCTGAACCAAAATTCAATGAAATCAAATAAATGAATTTTCTGATAAAATTTGGCAGGAGTTTAGATCTCATTTAGATCTTTTTATTAAGTCAAAGAACATAATTTTTGGAATTCTGTAGAATTTATTATGATTTTGCAAAGTTGGTTGAAAATTGCTTAGGTACTATTTATATGGTTAGATTTGGTTTTTCATGCATTTGAGGAGCCACATGGACTCCAATACTCATGAAATTTTATAGGCATATATCTAGCATTATAAACTTTTCATAGCCATTAAGTTTGCATAAAACAAAACTGTGTATCCAAAGATATGCATGCTTAAAATTTAGGTCCTGATATAAATTTAAAAACTGATGTAATTACTATTCCATTGAATTTTTGTGATCCAAATGAATTTTTTTTAGTTGAAATTTTTATAACATATAGTTCACATCTTGATCTTTTCATAAAGTCCTAATTTACACAAATCGAAGCTTTCTAGCTCAAAATATAAATTTTTGAAGTTAGTGTCTAAGTTGAGAATCAATGTGAAATGATGCAAATATGGTAGTTTGGTGCCTATGGTTTGAAACCCAAAATTTATGATTCTTTTCATGATGTTTCACATTGAACAAGTTTATCTAACATGAACTTTGAGATTGATATGTTAAAGTTATGCATTTATACAAATTTAAAGAAATTAGACCTTTAATGTCGATTTATTCCACTACTAAAAGTACTAAAAATAAGAAATTGATATTGTAAGCATGTTGTAATGTAAAATATGTATTGTTTCTTTGATGGCATGACAAATATAAGATATAGTGTGTGCTTTTTATCTAACCAATAAAGCAAGCATTTAAGATATTAGATAGAATGGGTTGACACACTGAGAAGCTTGTTACCGTTGAAGAAGAAGAGTTGAATGTTGAAGTTAGTCATCCTTTATTTCAATAGGAAAGCAACATCACCTAATGCTCCATCATTCAAAAGGACACATCATCTCTAATGGCTAACAATTGGCAAAAAAGATATAAATGCATTGAATACACAAGACCAACTCATCAAGAAATTATTCAAGCAATCAAGAGCATTTATTTATTTGGAATATTCTAAGTTTTTGGTTTTTATTAGCTTTTTAGAGCATTTAGTGAACTCAGTTGTAACCCTTTATAAAGGGTGTGAGAATTCTCCTATCATCTTGCTTTGTAACTCTCTGGGCATAAGAGAAAGTTTAGGTGAGTTGTAAAAAACCCTAAGTGTATAAATTTAAGATGAGCTTAAGAAAATTGATATTAGAGGTAAACACATAAAACCTACCACTTGTAGTTATCAGTATCTTGATTGAAGAAAGTCCCTCAAGATTTAAAGGGATTGAATGTAAACCTAAAGAGTTGAACCAAGATAAATTAGTACTATGTCTTCTTCTCCTTAACTATTTATTTTTATTTATTGCTAAATAATTAACTCCACTTTTAAAGAAAACTCTACTTTGTCTTTTAGAGGTCATTTCACTTTTAGTTTGCTTTCTTCACCTTAGTTTGCTCAAATTTTATGTTTGTGATAATTATAATTTATTTACCATTTTTTAGTATCACACTTGTTCATCCCCTCTAAGTGTGATTATCAATTGGGATTATAGTAGGTTTTACTAACTTAACATTTAACAAGCTTAGAGAAAAGGTCTTATTATGCTTTCATAGAAAATGAGTACTTATATACTTCAACGAGCTTACTTCCAAAAAGGGTTCTTTATTGTAAGGCCACCATATTTTATTGGAAAGCACTTTTCACACTAGAAAGCTAGGATAAGACTTTTACATTCATTCTACTAACTACCTAGTGCGGGAAATAATTGAGAACACACCAAGATGCCTAAGAAGATGGATCTCATGACTAGAGATATTGTTGACAAGCCATTAAATGAATGGATAGAAGATAACATCAAATTAGTTCCATGCAACAATTGTGCAATAAATATTTTAATTTGTGTTGTTACTGAACCAAAGTATGACAAAATAGCACAAGAAATATGGAAAAAGTTGAAGGCCACTCGTGAAAGAACCTCCAAAGTCAAAGAAAGCAATCTAAATGTCCATATGTATGAATACAAGCTCTTTCATATGAAGGACATTAAAGAGATTAAGGAAATGTACAACATATTTGCTAAGCTTGTAGGTGATCTCAAAGCCAATAGATAGATCTTGAACTCAACCATAAGATCCTCATGTGCCTCCCATAAAAATAAGAATCCAAAGTAGACTCCATTGAAAGAAGAAATCTACCAACATTGTCCTATGATGGGCTACGAGGCATCTTTATTGCTTATGAGAAGAATGACTTAAAAGACATGAATTAAAGCAAAGAAAAAATTTAATGGCTTTAAAGGTTATTGCTATAGAAAAACCATGCACAAAAGAATAGAGAATTAGATGCACAAGATATAGCATTTTTCTCATGAAGGTTGGACAAGTATGCTTAAAAAAATGGGAGAGAAAGAACTTTGGAAGAGTAAGTGAGCACTATGAAGAATACCTACAAAAGGGATGAGCAAAGAAAATTTTCAATTACCTACTATAAGTGTGGAAAGAATGGTTAGGCAAAATTTTTTCATCATAGCTACTAACATTATAATCCAGTCTAGCTATATCAAAGATCATTCTTTCATATTTATTATTATGCTTTTCATTTATTAATCTTGTACTAGATGTAGTTTCAATATTTATATTAATTAGCAGTGGTTTAATCTCACCATGACATGTCAAAAACCAATAACTAAGTTAAAACCCTCTTTTATAACAATCAATCTTCACCTTGTTAGTAGCAAGATAAACTTTATTTTTATCTTTAAAACATGGATATACGATTTTTTCTATTTCCTATACTAGGTCCTTTTTTCACAAACAAAAGCAATAAACTCTCCTACCTCTTGTAAAAATTCATCAATATATCCTTTATATTTAAGATTCAATCTATTATACGCCCACCTTTAATTATTAGGAATTTCAATTTTCTATGAATTATGATAAACAATTTAAATATTATCTTATGAATATTATCAAATTAAAAAAAAGTTTCCATTACATCATCACAATAATAATAAATAATAAATAATAATAACAAAAAATATTATATAAAATAATTATTAACTAATTATTTACACATATCTTAAACTATTTTAATATTAACTTACAAATATTATCAAATAAAAAATACTTTTTCACTATTCCATTGTAAAAATAATTAATAAATAAAAGAATTGAATAAGAAATAGTATTTCATAAAAATGTTATTAAGTAATTATTTATACATACCTATTGAAGAAATTAAAATTGTGAGATAAGGAATCTAGAACTCCAATCATGAACAAAAAGAAAAAATGGTGATAAGAAGAAATTAAAGAAATTGCAAACAAAAAAGAGCACATAAAGAAGAATAATGACAATTATAGAGAGAGAGAGAGAGAGAGAGAGAGAGAGAGTAAATTAAAGAATAAAAATTGTAATACTATATTAAGATAGTACAAGTTCTATATCACAATATACTTATAATATCACTTTTCACACACGTGGCACTTTTAGCAGCAACAAATATAGTCATTAAATGTCAAATTAATTCATTTTTGCTCAAATGAACCATTTCAACTTACTAAACTTATCTTTCATCCTTAATACACTTGTTGTAACACCATAATTCTAGCTCATCTCATGTACTTTCAATGACTTACTATCATGGAGGATATAAATCTCTGATGATTATTTTTGTGTTAGGTTGTATCTAACAATTCATTTCGGTGTTATGTGAATCGTGTGAGCCCATACTATGCCTCCTCATATTTAATTTCATTGTTACAACTCATTTCAATCCCAAAAACATGCTTTTAACCCATGGAAACCAAAAAGAGGTATGGAACATGCATATTCATTTTCGGCCAGACTTGGCCTCACTTCTGGGCAACCTTTGGAAAACCACAACTAAATCTAGGAAAATCGAAAACATGTAATCTTAGTCATTATGGAAAGCTTGGGATGTCTACTTAATGCTAAAAATATATACAAGTCATAAAATCCCATACATAGGACGTTTGACATGCAAAATGGTCTAGAGGTTGGATTGGGTTTTGATGCTGTCACAGTTTACTGATATGAATTTCAAAAATGTCCAACTAATTCCACAAAAATCCAATGCATTCAAATGATACCAATATGAAAATATGTAGATGTTAAATAGAGAGAAAAAATATCTCTAGATCAGTTCATCAAGCCAAATTCTTAGAAATCGATGGAACAGTACCACTGGTCAGGCAAGATGACTGATACTGGGTAGAAACTTCAAAAATTCATATCTTCCTCTCTAGACCTCCAAATAAGGTGCTTCTAGTTGCTACAAGTCACTGTGATTGTATAATTTTTGCCTATAAAATTTCGTAGACATTGGACCATGTTTTCCCTTCAGATGAGATAATTATACAACTAACCAAAATAAACAGTGCTTATGCAAATCCAAAATTCTGATACCAACTTTGAAAAATCATAGAAAATTTCACAGAATTCCAAATGACCTGATCTTTGGCTTGCCAAAAATCTCTAGGCAAGATCTAGTACATGCCAAATTTCAAGGCAAGAAGAGGTTATTTGGTCAGACTTTGACATAAAGGGGCAAAGTGCCAATTTCTTTTGTTAAAAGAAGGCTCCAAGGGTTCAAATTGGCTTTTCCTATTTCTAAGGCTCTATGAGCACATGGGAAAGTATCAACATAGGCTATTAAACATGGCTCAAATGTGTAACAACCTAGATTTGCAAAACTCACTCTCCCATACTAACACATACACCATGTACATAATGCCAAGATCTTACTATTCATACCGAAAACTTGCTACATTATGCACTATAGTTCTAATTCTCATACATATACAATAAGTACATCTATTTACAAGTATTCATAAGTTCCTACAACATGTACATCATTAGATTACATCTCTTAGCAATATAACGGTGACAAAATAGCTATTTTACAATTCCTTCACCGAATTCCCTAGCTTCAAGCTTGGTGGCTCCCATGTCTTTGTTCACTTGGTCCACCTAGCATGTTAGGATAGTGGAGAGGAGGGGATGAGATTCAAAGAATCCCAATAGCTCATCTCTCATTCAATCATACATAATATGTGCAAAGCAAGCTTTTTAAATACATGTGTGAAAAAGTGGAAGTCATTGACATTTTAAAAACAACCTTGGCATATGAATCAATCATACAAGACATTCAAAGGTTCACCAGGTGTTTGGATTGGCCTCACACTTCTCCTCATGGGTATTGGACTTGCCTCACCCACTCTTGATCACTTTGGACTCAACCATACTCTTGGGAGTCCACATTACTTTTGGGAGACCTTTTGCTTTGTCTCAACCAAGCTCTTGGCTCATCCTCACCCAAAGGAAGAGTTTTTAGCCTTTCCATACTCAAGCAAACTCATACAAACATCATAGATTCATTTAACATATAACTTAGCATCAAGGGTCATGACATGTAAAGGCATGCTAGCATACTTTTCATAGCTTGAAAATACACATACACACATTCTAGAACAAGTGAAACACACATTCATGGATGAGAGAAGGTGGAGAGAGCTACCTTATAAGCTAACATAAGCCTTGTAACACCTTCATCTCTAGCTCTCTAGCATCATACCTTACATGCTCATATACATATGGGAAGCATAAAAGGGAGATGATTTTCTTTAGGTTCATATTCCTTCTCTATGGCATCATGCATGGGTAGGCACTCACTTTAATGTCACATGGACCGGGTGAGCTCTTTCTATACATCCTCATGTTTAATTGCACTATTAAGACTCATTTCAATCCCGAAAATATGCTTTAAACCCATGAAAAGCAAAACGGGATATGAGACATGCAATTTCGTTCTCGACAGATTTAGCCTCATTTTTGGGCAGAGTTTGGAAATTCATAACTAAATACCAAAATATCGAAAACATGTTATCCTGGTCACTATGGAAAGCTTAAGATGTCTACTTCATGTTAAAAATATGTAGAAGTCTTAAAATCTCATGCATAAAGCGTGTGACATCCGAAAACATCTACTGGTCAGAGGGGGTTCTGTTACTGTCACAGTTTACTGATATGAACTTTAAAATGGTCTAACTAATTCCAAAAAAGTCCAATGCTTGCAAACGATATCACTATAGAAATATGTGGATGTTAGCTAGAGAGGAAAATTACTTCCAGATCATTTCATCAAGCCAAACTCCCAAAAACTGATGAAACAGTACCTCGGGTCTGGTAAGGTGACTGATTCTGGGCTGGAACTTCGAAATTACATATCTTCCTCTCTAGACCACTAAATGAGGTCTTCCAGTTCCTATAAGTCATTGTGACTATCTAGTCTCTACATATAAAATTTCGTAGCCATTGGACTACGTTTGCCCCTCGGATGACACAAACTCCAAACTGACCAAATGAACAGTGTTTCTGAAGGTCCGAATTTCTGATGCCAACTTTGAAAAATCATAGAAAACTCTATAGACCTCCAAATGACTTGATCTTTAGCTTCCCAAAAATCTCTAAACAAGATCAAGTCACATGTCAAATTTCAAAGCAAGAAGAGGTCATTTGGTTAACTTTTGACATCATGTGCAAATGGCCACTTGCTTGGTTAGAAAGGGGGCTAATGGGGTCCAATCTTAGTTCTTCTACCTCTAGGACTCTTTGAGCACATGAGAAAGTATCCATAGGGGCTATCAAATATGGTTCAAGTGTCTAACAACCTAGATTGGAGGAACTCACTATCCCGCACCCACTTATACACTCATGTGGCCAATGCTAAAATCATGCTTTTCATAACAAAACTTGCTTCTTCATTCAAAATGGGTCTCATTCTCATATATACATGATAAATACATTGGTTTACAAGTATTTAGACTTGCTACATCATATACATCATTACATCATTAGAGTACATCCTTTAAATACATGATAGTAACAAAAACTCTTTACACTTTCTTCATCAATCTCCCTAGCTTCAAGCTTGGTGGCTCCCATCTCTTGCCTCACTTGGTCCACCTAGCATGTTTGGATGGTGGAGAGGGGGAGTGAGATATCTCTCATTCAATCACACACACAAAGCATGCAAACAAGTCTCACAATGTATGCATGGCATGTTAGCATATAAAATCATAAGAAAAGCATTTATAACATTTGAATTGGCCATGCATAAAAGAAAAAGCATTTTCAACATGTGAGTAGGCCATACATAACATATAAAAGCTTGCCAAGTACATGGATTAGCCTCACCCACTGACTTGTGGATTTTGGACTTGCCTCACCCATTCTTGAGAGGTTCTTAGACTCAACCCTTACTCTTTGGGAGTCAACCTCACTTTTGGGAGACTCTTTACTTTGTCTCAACCAACTTGACGAGTTTTGGCTCATCCTCACCATGGCTAGAGGGTTATTGGCTTTTCCATACTCAAGCAAACTAAACAATCACATAAAACATCATTTAACTTCATAAGGTATCATCATGCTAACATACTTCTCATGGCTCAAAACATACATACACACAAGTAAGACAATGTAAGTACACCATTATGCATGAGAGAAGGTGGAGAGAGCTACCTTATTAGCTATTCACAACTTTCCTCTTCAATTTGTCTCCTCCCTTGTTGCTTTCACAATTACCTCTAGATGGGAGTGCTTCTCTTGAGCCTAACCACACAAGAACATGGAATTACACTCTTAATACTTGATTCATAAAGCTATGGATTTCTTTCTAGCAACTTTACTAAACATATCAAGCTAGAGGTTTCTTTCTCTCACTAGAGCTCACCAACTCTCCTTCTTCTCTCAAGCTCTCAAGAAAGGAAGCAAGGAAGGAGTAAGCATATGTGAGTCTTGGTCTTCTTCAAGAGGGGTTTTCTACTCTCCCTCCTCTGAACCAAGCTCAAAACATGGTTACTTTAACTACTAAAACCGTGGGAAGAGAGAGCAAGGGGGGAAGAATAACATTCTAAGAGAAAAGCCATGAAATTCTTACCTTTTCTTGTTCTTCCTTGCTTCTCTAAGCTTCTCTCTCTCTCCTCTGCCTTTCTCTCTATCTTAGAGTGAGCTCAAGTCGGTTACAGAGTGAAAGAAGGAGTTGGGACGCTTTAATAGGTCAAATCCTCTTTTTTTCACGCTTTTTCAGACTACCCCTCATTATAGCGAGCATAACCCTCGCTACGGCTAGCTCGGGTCTGTCCCAGACCTCTGCCTTCGCCATGGCGCACGCTACAGCGAGCAACTCCCTGGATTTTGTATGGGATGCCCGCACTCGCTATAGCTAGAAGAATTTTCGCTATAACGAGAAGGCACTCTCGCTATAGCTAGACCATTTCTCGCTATAGCGAATAGGTACATTCGCTATAGCCGGGCTGTAGCTAGCAGACTTAGAAAATTTTCAGCCCCTTAAAAATTTTTAGCTTTTTCTCTTCTTCTTTTCTTCTTCTTTCTTTTCTTCTTTTCTTCTCTTTTTCCTGGTTGTTACAAGCCTTCCCTTTCAATTTGTCTTCTTCCTTCTTGATTTCACAATCACCACTAGATGGGAGTGCTTTTCTTGAGCCTAGGCACACAAAGAGCATGGGATTACTCTCTCATAACTCAACACTTATTCACAAAGCTAGGGGTTTCTTTCTAGCAAACCCTACCAAGCATATAAGAAACTAGGGGTTCTCTCTCTCTCTAGAAGTTCACCAACTATTCTTCTCTTTTCTTTGCATTTCTTAACTCATCACACTCTCTTTTAAGGGTTTCTTTCTCCCTCTTAGTCAGAACAAAGCTTTCTTACTCATCAACCCATAGAAATGGAGCTTAGAAGGAGAAGAATAAAATCAAGAAGAATGAGCATGAAGAGCTTTAAAGGTTCTTACCTTTCTTCCTTAGCTTCCCTTCCTTCTTTCTTAGTTTCTCCTAGTTTCTCTCTCTCTCTCTCAAGCTTTTTTCTGTGCTTGGATGATCCTTAAGTCGATTTAAGGAGAAAGAGGGAGTTTAGACTCTTTAAAAAGTCAAATTCTCTTTTTTCACACTTTTTCAGGCTAACCCTCGCTACAACGATCACGTATCAGTCCCAAACCCCTGCCTTCGCTATAGCATGCGCTACAGCGAGCAGCTCCCTGGTTTTTGTATGGGATGCCCACACTCGCTATAGCTAGAAGTATTTTCGCTATAACGAGAAGGCACTCTCACTATAACTAGACCATTTCTCGCTATAGCGAACAAGTACATTCACTATAGCTAAGCCATTTCTCGCTATAGCTAGTAGACTTAGAAAATTTTCAGCCTTTCAAAAATTTTTCAGCTTTCTTTTTTTTTCTGGTTGTTATAGTTGTTCATATAGAAATATCACCAAAAAAAAGCATGGAATTCAAGTTTGAGCCAAGCACATCAAGATAGCACAATTTCATTATAGTAGCTCCATTAAGACAGGTTTGTTATTTGACACTTACTTATAGTTCACTTCCTTTATAAATCTTTCTTGATTCCAAATTAAGCTAACTCACTTTGTTGCATAGTCTAAGTGGAAACACCTGAAAGTGTCAGGACTTAGCAAGGAATTAATTACCGCACTATCAAAGCCAAAGCCCGAGCCTCATGTTTCAAATAAATACAAATTGGCTCTTGAAACATTAGCGGAACAAATGTTAAGGGATGATGAAATAAAAGTTATAGATTTTGATAAAAATATTTACAATAAAGAAACACAATATCTACTTAGACTAGAAGTAATAAATGCCACTGCTATTAACTTATATGCTAGGTACTTCTTCCATTATACATAAACTAATTTTTACTATGATTATTTCAGTTTATCATTGATCCATTTGTTTCTTTATCTCAAGTACTTGTACCATACATTCTTGGTCCCTAGAAACCTCATGAGAAGGTTCGTATTCATCAATCCCCATGACATAGCCACTTTTACTCCATAGATGCTGCATAGCCAGCTTACAAGTTAATCACAATAAGTAGTGGATCTATTTATTGCAAGAGCTGATAATGAGGTGTTATTCTTAGCCGCTTACATGCAAGGATGAGTCACTTAATGTTAAACTTTTTGATCATATGTAATTTGAATGTCAACTGTTTAATTAGAATTAGCTAACACTAATTAATTGTGTTAGGGCACGTTGGATGTTGGTCATTATCAATCCATTTGCTCCGAAGATATATTTCATAGATCCGATGAGTGAAAACCTAACAAATCATGCGCAGATGCAAAAGTTATTCAATTAGTAAACATATGCATTTATTTTCTACATATTTCTATATATCTATTTTAATTTCAAAATAGTTTCTTGTAATAAAGTTTTTTTCCACTTGCTTGATAGAGCCATGATGATGTTTCACATAAATAGCAAGTTTAAGGTGCTAAAGTCAAAAATGCCCACCACGTTATACAAATGGAACAGAGTAAAGATATTTATCAATATTCAAACAATTAAATTATCGAGCACACCATTTTCTAAATTTAATATGTTTTGTATTGAATTTTTTTCATTGTCCAAAACAACCAAACAACGTAAAATGTGGATACCACGTGATGAGATTCATGAAGGATATCATCACACATGGATAGTCTATGATCCCGGACATAGTATGTAATTCAGTTCCTTTAAGTGATTGGATAGCTTGCCCTTTACTCTACATTTCCTTGTATACAAAAATTTGACAATAGGATGGTGTTGATTGCTAGTAATTTACTGTTACTAGTTGTATTTAGTTATATTAGTATGTAATTTGTTGTTATTAGCTACAAAGAGAGGGTTTAAAACTTAGAGAATCTATATTTTTAAGCTGTCATACTGCCAGTTTTTCTTTAATATAAAATTTGTTTTAAAAAATATTTTTAAAATTTGACTAAATTCTAGTTATCTAACTTCAAATTGTTCTTATTTCATTTTACAGTACTTCTGGAATTCATATTGTAATGTCTCACATCGAGGTAGGAAGACCCTGGGCTAAAGCCTTATAAATGGGAATGGTGCTCTCCCTCTAGACGATGCACTTTTATGGGACAAAACCTTGGATTTAGATTACCAACTGAGGCAAGGTGTCTAATTAGGGACAATACTGTCAAGGGCTTTGTAGGGAATTGGAATCAGAGCTAACCTAACTATGTGTGCACCTTAAAGACAAGGTGGCCCTAAAGGGGGGTATATTGTAATATCCCACATCGTGTAGGAAGACCCTAGGCTAAAGCCTTATAAGTAGGAGTGATGCTCTACCTCTCGACGGCTTGGTTTTGTGGGATAAAACCTTGGACTGAGATCACCGGCTAAGGCAAGGTGTCTAACCAAGGATAATACCATGGAGAGCTTTATGGGAAATTGGTATTAAAGTCAAACTAGTCGTGTGTGCACCTCGAGGACAAGGTGGCCCCAAATAGGGGTGTATTATAATGTCCCACATCGAGCAGGAAGACCCTAGGCTAAGACCTTATAAGTAAGAGTGGTGCTCTCCCTCTCGACAATGCTCTTTTGTGGGACAAAACCTTGGACCTAGATCACCAGCTGAGGCAAGGTGTCTAATTAAGGATAATATTATCGAGGACACTATAGGGAATTGGTATAAGAGCTGGTCTAGCTGCGTATGCACCTCAAGGACAATATGACTCTAAAGGGGAGTGGATTGTAATGTCCCATATTAGATAGGAAGACCCTGGGCTAAGGCCTTATAAGTGGGAGTGGTGCTCTCCCTCTCGATGGCACACTTTTGTGGGACAAAACCTTGGACCTAGATCGTCAGTTGAGGCAAGGTGTCTAACCGAGGACAATACCATTAAGAGCTCTATAAGGAATTGGTATCAGAGTTGGCCTAACCGCATATGCACCTGAAAAACAAGGTGGCCCCAAATGGGGGTGGATTATAATGTTTCAC
The DNA here is from genome assembly GCA_026724425.1 of Erythrophleum ivorense. NCBI lineage: Eukaryota > Viridiplantae > Streptophyta > Magnoliopsida > Fabales > Fabaceae > Erythrophleum > Erythrophleum ivorense. The sequence continues at coordinate 30,720,675 of JAIUCV010000002.1, read as the reverse complement.
ATCAGGTAGGAAGGCTCTGGGCTAAGGCCTTATAAATAGGAATGGTGCTCTCCTTCTCAACAGTGAGTTTTTATGGGATAAAACCTTAGAGATAGACACCATAAAGCCCTTGACGATATTGTCCCCATAGAGCCTTCGATAGTATTGTCCTCGGTTAGACACCTTACCTCTGTCGGCGATCTAGGTCTGAGGTTTTGTCTCACAAAAGTACACCGTCAAGAGGGAGTACCACTCCTACTTATAAGGCCTTAACCCAGGGTCTTCTTACCTGATATGGGACATTACAATGCACCCCTCTTTGAGGCCACCTTGTCCTCGAGGTGCACACATGGCTAGGCCGGCTTTGATATCAATTCCCCACAGAGCCTTTAACGATATTGTCCCTAATTAGACACCTTGCCTCAGCAAGCGATCTATGTAACACCATCATATCATAACTCATTTCATGCTATTTCTAGGTTCTATTCCATGAAGCATGTGAGTTCTCAAGAAAAAGACATTAAAATATTATATTTTCATGCATTGTGTAGTGGATAAATTTTTCATCCAGCATTCCATGGACTAAGGAAACTTATTAAACTTGTTCACATATTTAATTACACTAATAAAATTCAAAATCATCTAAGAAAGTGGTTTGGAACTCATACAAATGAGTGAAACACCAATTTCCATGAATTAGCCACGGTCAGATTTTCAGTTTTTCTATCACAACTTTATAAATTCATAACTAAATCCATAAAAATTGAAATCCAACAAACTTTACCATTATAGAAAGATTTAGATGTCTTCCCCATGGTAAAAATAATTTTAGCTCATGAAACATTAAAGGAAAAACGTTTGACATATGAAAAGCCACTAAGGTCTCTGCTGCCTGGGCCACTGTTTTAGATTTTTGATATAAATTTTCAAAATTCATAACTAATTCTATAAAAATTAAAATTATAAAAATTTGGTCATTCTGGAAAGATAAAATGGTAACTTTATGATAAAAATAATTTCAAAATGAAATAGATACCTATAGCCATTGGAAATCTATAAAATAGTAACTAGACTCAGGGGCGCTACTGCTACTGATAGCAAACTTAAAAAATGCTTAACTCTTTGCTCATACCTCCAAATGAGGTGATCTCAATGGTTACAGAAATCTTATGATCTCTAGTTTATGCTTGTAAACTTTCACAAGCATTGGACATTATTTTCCCATCAAATGACACAGAACACAGAACTAACAGTATGAACAGTGCACATATCAAAACCAATTGAAAATCCCAACTTTGAAAATTCATAAATAATTCTGTAGAGCTCCGTTTTTCCTGAACTTTAGCTTCCTAAAAATCTCTCAATGAGCTCTACATGTTTGCTAAATTTCATAGAAAAATTCCTTCATTTGGTCAGAAAATACTATAGGGTGCCATTTTTGTCATTTTAATGCCTTTTAATGGTTCAAAGATGGGCAAAATGGCTCCTTAGGTTCTTGTGACCACTTAGGCAAGTGGAAATGGCCCAAAAAGACTCTCTAAACTTGTCGCCAAGGTGTAAACATTCAAAACACAGAATTTTATTTTCCATCCCCAAGCTATATGCTAAGAAACATGTATTTGAAATGGTCATTCAATACCCAAAAATTGCAATACATTCCATTTATCATCAAATTTCATACATACATCATCTATTAGGATATTTACACATGTTTCATTTATTGTATGTCAATTCTATTAAAAGATAACATTATGTGTCATTCCTGTGGTCACAACATAAGCAAAATCAAGCAATTTAGGGCTAAAGCTTTATCTTCCACCTTGGTGACTTCCATTTCCTTGTTCATTAGCTCCACCTAGCGTATTAAGATATTAGAGAGGAGGGAGTGAGATTCAAAGAATCCCAATAACTTATCTCTCATTCAATCATGCATAAAGAATGTAATATAAGCCTTAAAATGCATGCATGGCATACTAACATTTGAAATGGTTAAAGATGCAGTATTGGCATTTACACAAGGCACACATAGCATACTTAGGTTTGCCAAATGAACGGATTAGCCTCACCCACTTTCTTCAAGGTCTTGGACTTGCCTCACCCTTTTTCTCAAAGGCCTTGAACTAAGCTTGCTCTTGGGAGACTTTCTCTTAGTCTCAACCACTTCTAAGGGCTCTTGATTCATTCTCATCGAAGATAGAAGGTTCTTAGCCTCTCCACATTCAAGCAAACTAATGCAAACATTCTAAGCATTATTTGAATACATAATGCAATACTATGGTTTCATGGAACATAGGCATCTACTAAAATATAATTCATAGCTTAAAATACACATACACACATTCAAAAACAATGTAGACATCCATTCATGCATAGGAGAAAAGAGAGAAAGCTATGTTTGCCATATAAGTATACTTTTTCTTTAAATTTTCCTTCCTTCTTCTCGGCCTAACCAAAAGCTTAGGGAGCATTAACTTCTTTTGGCCTAAATACACCAAAAGAAACATGAATTACTCATGGGAACAAGCCTTGGCATTATACACGCTTTACATGATGCTACTTGGTCCATAGCCCTATTATGTTTCCATAAGGCACTTAATGAAGAAACTACAAGAATTCATGATATTTGCTCCCTTCTCTCCTTCAATCTATGATTCTTGACTCTATTTAGACTCCTTGGAGTCATCACACAATTATTTTAAGGAGCCTAGCTAGGAGTTGCTTCATTATGCTACATTATGGAGCCTACACTTCCATCTCACTATCTATGGCTTTTAAAAATTTTCTAAGGCTTTCTCTCATCCTCTTCCATCATACATGACTCAAAAATAAGCTTGAAACAAATTAAAACTTCCCCTTGGTACTCTTTCTAGCCTAGGCTGAAACTATGCTCCATATGAGTACCAAGTAGGTTTGCTTCCTTTTCTTGATGGAAGATGTATATAAGAAGCTTCTTAAGGACCCTAAGAACTCATATAAGTTCTTAGACAATTGAAAATGCTACTAAGAAGCTTCATACAAATTATAATGCAATGCACTTCCTAATATCCATATCTTACATTCTAATGTATTTCAATTAATTTCACTTGCCTAATCTTGTTCCTCTCCCATCCAAACCTCTAGCTTACTCATGTTTTAGTCTCAATTGCCTCTCCTTTAATAATTCCCTAGAATGGGCGAATAAATGGGGAGAAGAAAAACAAAGAAAGAGCATGTATTTCAAGTGATAACTTACCTTGTTAGATTCCTTGTTCCATGGAGAAAATTATGCTATTAAAAGTTTCCTCAAAATCCTCCCTTCTTCCAAGAAACCGGCCATGAATTTGCCCCTTTTTTAAAACTAAAACCACCAATAAAAAGGGCTTAAGGAGAGGAAGAATATTGGTAAAAATAAGACTATGAAATTTGGTGGATTTCCATACCCTTTTTGCCTTCTTTTCCCTTCTCTCTCCTCCCTCTTTAGACGCCATACCAGACCCATTAGAGCTGCTAGAAGTCAGTGGCAGAATGAAGAAGAAAGGGCGTGCCACTTTTAAAAAGAAGAAAAGGGATTTTTGTAACTTTTCACCTTATTTATGTTTTTGCCATTGTACTTTGACCAAGCTGTTTGAACTCGTTTTAGATCTTTTTTAAGAACCATCTTTTCCATTATAAAATTTAGGTTCTCTAATTTATAAAATGCCTTTGGAATCACTCAATTTGGATTTAAAACCATTCAAAATCGTTCGGTCAAAGTTTTGGTTAACCAACGGCCGAAATAGCTCACCGAAAGGGTTTCAACTGTTCTGAAGGTTCCCATGGTTTTCAGGGCCTCTAAAAACCCTAGAAAGCTCAAATTTTTTATTTAAAAAGCCCTTCTATGAGTTTTCCAAAAGTTGCCTGTATTTATAAAAATGTCGCTGGCCTTTTGGTAAATTTTTTAAATCACTCTGGCCCTGGTTTCTGGGCAACTCAAGGCTCAAATCTTCATTTCTATTATTTAGAATTTTATCCTAATTTTAGTTGGCCCTAATTCCTTCTATTTTGGGGACTTCCTTTTGTATCTAGCTCATTTCTAACGTTTATGGAGAAACTAAACATCCCGTTTCTCACGTTATGGAGAGACCAGATGTTATAATCTAGGTCCGAGGTTTTGTCCCACAAAATCACACTATTAAGAAAGAGAGCATTAATCCCACTTATAAGGCCTTAGCCTAGGGTCTTCCTACTCAATGTGGGACATTACAATCCACCCCTTTTTAGGGCTATCTTGTCCTCGAGGTGCACATACAGTTAAGCCGGCTCTGATACCAATTCCCCATAATGTTGTTAATGGTATTGTCCTCAGTTAGACACCTTGCCTTAGTTGGCGATGTCACACCATAATACTTCTAACCTTACTTTAGCCTTTCTCATGCATTTGCAAGGATTCCACATCCTTAGCATGATGCTTCACGGAGAAAAAGCATTAAATAATGCACTATCCCACGCCATAGGGAAATTAAATTTCTTTCTTTTATGCTTTGTGGACCTCGTGAATTCTCAAGCATCATACTCTACTTATAATCTATCTATACAAGTCATAAACATCATAAAATATCTCATGTAAATTGGATTTGGAGCCCCACACATTAGAAAATGCATGTTCAATTTTGGGCTCAAACTTTAATTTTCTGGGACAAACTTTGGAAATTCATAATTAAATCTAAAAAAATTGAAACCAATGACTCATAGCTTTTTGGAAATACCTGCATGATAACTTTATGCTAAAAATACTCCCAGGACATGAAAACGTCATTTAGACCATGATTGACAACAGAGAAGCATTGCAGGTCTAGTTGTCCTAGAATTATGATATAGTTTACTAATATGAATTTCAAAAATTCATAACTAATTCCAAAAAAATCCAAATCAAGTAAACTATAACAATCTAGAAAGCTACAGATGTCTATTTTAATTAAAAATAGCTCTAGATCCAGAAAATGACATTAAACTAGTAAAAATTGATGGAACATTACTTAAGGTCCTGCTACACTACTAATAGTAAATTCCAATTTCAAAAATGCATATCTCTCTCTACACACCACCAAATGAGGTGCTTCTAGTGGATACAAGTCATTGTAAGTGTCTAGTTTCTCCATATAAAATTTTAGAACTATTGGATCTCATTTGGCCCTCAGATGACACAAAAACAAATCTATCCAAATGAATAGTGACTGATACCAATATGCAAAATTTGTTGAACTTCAAAAGATCATAATAAATTATATGAATCTTTAAATAATTTAGTTCTTAGACCAGAAAAAATCCATATATAAGATCTATAGGTGTGTAAAATCTTAGCCTCAAAATCGTTCGTTTGGTCAATTTGTGACATAAGGTTGCATTTTGGCCATTTTGGGCCATTTCAAGGGTCATAAAGGGTCAAATTTTTCTTTTAGCATTTCTAGGGCCACTTGGGCACATGGGAAAGCATGAAAACAGACCTTTAAACATGCCTAAAGGGTCCAAAAACCTAGATCTTACAAATTCACTACCCCACTTATTGATATACATAAGAGCACATATATGCATTCTTGCCATACAATGTTAAAACATTCATTCTCATTCATATACCTTTAGCTTCCATACATACATCACATATACCGGTATATACATATGTCTAAGGGGTTATACATCATTTAAATCATTGCATTACATCACTTGGCATCCATATGGCTATAATACAAGCATTTTACAACTTCTTTGCCAACCTTCATGTCTTCGAGTAGGGTGGCTCCTAAATTCCTTGCTATTTTGCTCCACCTAGACATGTTAGGTAATATGGAGGGAGTGAGATTCAAAGAATCTCAATAGCCCTATACACTTTCAATCATACATGATGGATATAATTTTATGCAAAGGAATGCCATGCATGGTCTATGAGCTACATATGCATATCAAGAACATGGTTTCCATTTCATAAATCTCAAATGTATCAAGTCGACTCTCAAGACTTTTGTTAACCTCACCCACCTCTCTTGGGACTTTTGGACTTTCCTCACCCATTTCTTTTAGGACTTTTGATTAAGCCTTACTCCTTTTAAGACTTTTAGCTTATCTCACCCATACTAAGGGGCGGCTTTTGGCTCATCCTCACCCTTATCAGAGGACTTTTGGCATTACCAAGTCTATTTAAGTCTTATGCACACATAAAAGCAATTCAAGACACATAAATGGCACCAAATATATCCTTACTAGCTAGATATGCTTTTCATAGTTCAACATACATACAAGCATCCAAGGCAAGAAAACATCCACACACATACATGAGAGAAAGGTTAGAGGCTACCTTGTAATGAATCACAATACTTTTCTCTTAGGATTCCCTTCCTCTTCATGGTCACACTCTTGCAAGGAGGTGGGACTCATTTCTCATAGCCTATAAACATCAATGGAGCATAATGGATTCATTGAAATAAAACTTAGCTCTTTACAACTCAAGACTAGGTTACTTGACTCAAAGACCTCATTATGATTCCATAGTGCACCAGTTAGGCAACACATAGAGTACTTGCTCTTAGCCCTTATTTTATAATTATTCTAGATCTCTTGACATATACTAAACTCTTGGGAGTTATCACAACTCAATTTCAAGTGTGCTAGACTTACAATGCTCTTTTGGATACCCATGGAAGTGGTCTTACTTTCCTTGGTATGAGGTGCATATGAGAAGTTCTTTAGGGGCCTTAGGAACTCATATAAACATTTATATAGGCTTAAAAACTCTTGGATAAGCTCATATTTTAACCTATGTCCACTAACCCCTAATTTTTTATTTTGTAAATTTCCATGGTTCTTCCTTGGTTCTCTTTGCATATACTTGTTTCCCACACTCCAGTTCTTAAGATTTATGTTTGGTTTTACCCAAAAAAACTCCCTCATGACTACTCCTATGAAGGGAGAAACTTACCCATACATGAACAAGAAGGAAGAAGCATAGAGGCTAATGTTCTTACCTTGAGTTCAAGCTTTCCTTGCATACTCTTCCTTTTCCTTTGGCTCTTCCTCTAATTCGAACTTCTCCTCTCTGGTCTAAGCCCAAAATAAAACCAAAAGCTTCTATAAATTCATCAGAAGGAAGAGGAGAAGGAGGAAGATGGGTTTGCTAAAGAAAGAAGCATGAAACACTACACTTTTCTTACCCTTTTTCTTGGATTTTTCTCTTATTGCTCCCTTCTTGGACACGCTCCTCAACTAGTCTCGCTCTCTCCTTTTAGCAAGCTAAAAGTCGATCTAGAGGTAGAAGAGAGTTTTGGACGTTTTAGGAAGCAATTTCCCTTTTTCCACACTTTTTCGAACTAAATCTCACTCTAACAGGAAACAACCCTCGCTATGGCAAACACTTATCAATTCCAAGTGCCTCCGTGCTCGCCATAGCTGGCACTATTGTGAAAAACTCTCTGGATTTTGTATTAGCCCCGAACTCGCTATAGTGAATAACATTCTTGCTATAGCTAACAGAAACACTCGCTATAGCTAACAAACTTAAAAAAATTTCAGCAACCTTGAGTTTTCATGTCTACAAAAACTCGAATGTTACAGGCGATCTAGGTCTGAGGTTTTATCCCACAAAAGCATGCTATCAAGAGGGAGAGCACCACTCTTACTCATAAGGCCTTAGCCCAAAGTCTTCCTACCCGATGTGGGACATTATAATGCACCCTTTTTTAGGGCCACCTTGTCCTCGAGGTGCACAAGCGGTTAGGCCAACTCTAATACCAATTCCCCATAGAACCCTCGATGGTATTGTCCCTGGTTAAACACCTTGCCTCAGCCGACAATCTAGGTTCGAGGTTTTGTCCCACAAAGCGCATTGTCAAAAGGGAGAGCGCCTATAAGGACTTAGCTTAGGGTCTTCTTACCCGATGTGGGACATTACAATCTACCTCTTTTTAGGGCCACTTTGTGCTCGAGGTCTACACCCGGCTAGGCCGGCTCTGATACCAATTCCCCACAGAGCCCTTGTAACATCCAGTATTACATAAAAACACCATAATAAATCAGTTTGAAAAGTAAGTCCCTTGAGATGAGTGAATTAAGGCCAAATAAAATTTTGATAAAATTTTAAATAATAAAAAATAAGGATTTGAGTCTTGAGTTACCCAAAAACCTGGGCCGAAGTGATTCAAAAAATTTGTCAAAAGTCTAGTGGTATTTTCGTAAATATAGGAACTTTTTGAAAAACTCATAGGAGGGCTTTTTAAATGAAAAATTTGAGCTTTTCGGGGTTCTCAGAGGCCTTGAAAATCATAGGAAGTCTCGGAATAATTAAAACCCCTCCGGTGTATGTTTTCCAACGATGGTAAGCCCAAACTTTGACTGATTCGTTCAAAAAGATTTTAATTCCAAATTAAGTGATCTTAAAGGAATTTTATAAAATTGGGAATCTAAATTTTATGATGGAAAAGACAATTCTAAAAAAAAGTTAAAACAAAGCTAAAATGAAAATGCCAATTACAATGGACATAAATGGAATTTTTTAAAACAATTAATTCAAGAAACTTCATGTATTTATGCATCCAAATTCTGGGCTCTTCCTAATTGACATAAGCTTTGTCCAAATAGAGGGAGAGGCTGCCAAGAGAGAGACGCATCAAGGGAAGCCAAAGAAGAAGGAAAAAATCAAGGAAAAAGGGTAAGAAAATTCAGAAATCCATGGTCCTTCTTCTTGTAATTTCATTCTCCTCTCTTTGCTTCATCTTTCCATGTTTTTGATGAGTGAAATGGTTTTATTTTGGCCTTGAACCAGAGGGGAAAAGTTGGAAATTCAAAGAGGAAGCTAAGGCATGAACACTCTTGAAAGAAGGCTGAATCCAAGGTAATTTTTGCTTTTTGTTACTTCTTTCTTCTTGTTCTTCTTTGTGTGTGTAACGCCTAAAAATAGAACCATCTTAGGGAGGAAAGTTCTGACCTAGAACTAATAAGAAACCATGAAATTAGAGTGTGGGAACTTGGAATATGCCAAGAACTTACAAGAAAAGCCAAAGAATTTCAAGTTAGAAAAGTGTAAAGCTCTTGAATGCAATGTGAAAAATGATTTAATATATGAAGTTCCTTGCATGTGTGAATGTTAAATTAAGCTCCTAAGACCTCTAGGAAGGCTCCCAAATGTCTCTCCCATCAAATAAAAATAAAAAAGTCCATGGGCTCTCTTCTCCTCCATAGCTTCGGCTAAGGCTACTTGAATAGGTTAGGGAGTGTTTTATTTTGTTCTAGCCTTGTTTTAGGACTTTACATGATGGTAGAAGGTAGGAGGAACCTTTGAAAAAAATTTAGAAGCCATAGATTGAGAGATGAGGCAATGGTTTCTATAATGTAACCTTATGAAGCAACATATACCTAGGCTTGTGAAAGTGAGTGTGTGATGGCTCCAAGGACCTTAAATGAGGTAATGAGGCCTAGATATGGCAAGAGAATAGAGACAATAATTTGAATTATGGTAGTTGCTTCATTAGGTCATCAGTAGAACCATATTGTGACAAGTAGAACAAAGTGTGTTCTTAAAAGTGAGTTAGATATCCTAGCTTATTCCAAGAGTATAATTAAGTGTTGTTTATTATGACTAGGCCAAGGAAATCCAACCCCACCTTATTGTGTTTGTGAAACCAAAAAAGGAAAGGAACAAGCAAAGTAAAGCTTGAATTTTTACCAAGGTAGCTTTCCATCTTATTCTTCTTGTATTCTTGGTTTCATATATGTCATTGTGTGCTTGTGTGTGCTTTTGCGATTTGTGAACATGCCACTTGATGCTATGATGTTGCATTGGTACCAATATATCTTCTTGAATGTCATTAGTTTGAGAAAAATGCTCAAAAGGATGAGGTGATGCCAAAAGTCCCTTGATATAGATAGGGAGATGCCAAAAGTCTCAAGGTATGGGTAAGACAAGGCCAAAAGTCTCATGGATGAATAAGGCCAAGTCAAAAGTCCATAGGCTAAGGGTGATGCAAATCCAAAAATCCTAAAAATAGGGTGAGGTAAAATCAAAAGTCCTTAGAGCTCATTCTTAGTTTTGATGTGAATTAGTGGCATGAAAATGTGAATTTGAATGCTTTATGGTTATGTGAACTTCCATACTTATGCCTTTGACAGGTATATGCCATGAATGTGTGTGTGAATGGATGTATGAGCTATTGAGATTCCATGAATCTCACCCCCTTCCCTCTCCTATCTCATATAGTTTATGTGGAGTTCAAGAACCAAAGAATGGAGTTAAAGAAGCATAATTGCAATGTTGTGACAATGATGTAGCTTGTATAGTTTTGGAATCTAAAAGAACGTCAAAATAATTGTGTACATATTATTTTTGAGATGTAAACCCTTGATAAAATGTAACAGCATGTATGAATTATATTTAGCACCAAAGTAATGTAATTGTGAGATTTGCATATTCCTTGGCCTATAAATGCTAGTACATTCTTGAATATGGGATGACCAAAATGAGATGCATGATGTTTGGGACCATTTGGGCGGTTTATATAAGTTGTATTTATGCTTTCAAACTTGCTCAAGAGGTGCTAACACATATAGAAAGCCATTTGGACTAAGTTGAACCATTAAATGGTACTAAAATGACCATAATGGTGAGCTTTAGCAAAATCTGTCTAAATGAGTTCTTCTTTATCTGAAATTTGGCATATACATAGCTCTTGTTGAGAGCTTTTTGGGAAGCTTAAATGCATAATATTTGAAGGTCTATAAAATTTTTGGTGAATTTTTGAAGTTGGTAGAAAATTTTAAAAATGACAGTGGCACTGTTCATATGGTCCGAAAATTCACTTCTGTCATTTATAGGTCAAACGATATCCAATGGCCATGAAATTTTATAGGTAGAAACTAGGCATTCACACTATGCCAACTAAAATCATCTCAATTAGATGTCTAGAGAGGAAGATATGATTTTTTTTGAAGTTTTTATTTTGTTTTAGGCGTACAATCAGACCTCTATCATAGTTCCATCAATTTTTGGGGTCTGGATGCTTTTGAATTGATCTAAAACTATTTTTTCCCTCTAATTAACATTTGTAGCTTTCCAAATTGGTACAATTTGCATAAATTGGATTTTTTTAGAATTAATTATGTATTTTTAAATTTTATATCGGTAACCTATATCAGAAATGCTGGCCATCCTGACCTTTGCCACTTTTCTGTTATCAAACTTGGTCCAAATGATGTTCTCATGGCTTGAAATTATTTTTAGCTTAAAGTCTTAGAGCTTTCCAGAAAACTATAGTTCAGCAGATTTTGATTTTTCTACATTTAGCTTTGATTTTTCAAAACTACCCTAAAAATCTGCTACCTTGGACCCAAGATGAATAAGCCATTTTTCTGGTGTTTAGCTCTTAATCCGTGGTTTAAGCAAAGTTTTAGGATGTTTATGATTTGTGTGGATGGAAAATAAATATAGAATGGTGTTAGTAAGTTCATGAGATCCATGAGACACGAGATGAATTTTTCAAACCCCAACGTAACACGATTAAATTCATTATTTTTATTGTCTTTTTTTGGAGTTTCTTTGATAACACATGCAAATCATCTTGAATAAGGGAATGTGATGCTAGATCTATTATGGTATGACAGCCCTTAACAGTATTATCCCGGATTAGACACCTTGCCTCAGTTGGCAATCTAGGTCCGAGGTTTTGTCCCACAAAAGCATACCGTCAAGAGGGAGAGCACCACTCCCACTTATAAGGCCTTAGCCTAGGGTCTTTCTACCCGATGTGGGATATTATAATCCATCCCCCTTTGGAGCCACTTTTTCCACAAGGTGCATATGCGGCTAGGCCAGCTCTTATACCAATTCCCCATAGAGCCCTCGATAATATTGTCCTCTGTTAAATACCTTGCCTCAATTGACGATCTAGGTCCAAGGTTTTGTCCTGCAAAAGCGCATAATCAAAAGGGAAAGCACCACTCCCACTTATAAGGCCTTAGCTTAAGGCCTTCCTACCTGAGGTGGGACATTACAATCCACCCCCCCTTTTGGGGCCACCTTGTCCTTGAGGTGCACACATGTCTAGGCTAGCTCTAATACCAATTTCCCACAGAGCCCTCAACGATATTGTCCTCGATTAGATACCTTACCTCAGTTGACGATCTATGTAACAACCAAAAAAAAAAAAAAAAAAAAAAAAAGAAAAAAAAGCTGAAAATTTTTCGAATGGCTGAAATTTTTCTATGTCTGCTAGCTATAGCGAGAAATGACCTAGCTATAACAAGAGTACCTTTTCGCTATAACGAAAATGCTTCTAGCTATAGCCAGTGTGGGCATCCCATACAAAAACTAGAGAGCTGCTCACCGTAGCATGCGCCGTAGCGAAGGCAGGGGTCTGGGACTGATACGTGCTCGCCGCAGCGAGGGTTAGTCCAAAAAGGTGTGAAAAAAGAGAATTTGACTTTTTAAAACATCCAAACTCCTTCTTTCTCCTTAAACCGACTTAAGCTTTGTCCAAGCACAGAAAAAAGCTTGAGAGAGAGAGGGAAACTAGGAAAAACTAAGAGAGAAGGAAGGGAAGCTAAGGAAGAAAGATAAGAACCTTTAAAGCCCTTCATGCTCCTTCTTCTTGATTTTATTCTTCTCCTTCTAAGCTCCCTTTCCATGGGTTGATGAGTAAGAAAGCTTTGCTCTGATCTAGAGGGAGCAAGAAACCCTTAAAAGAGAGTGTGATAAGTTGAGAAATGTAAAGGAAAGACAAGAATAGTTGGTGAACTTCTAGAGAGAGAAAGAACCCTAGTTTCTTCTATGCTTTGTAGGGTTTGCTAGAAAGAAACCCCTAGCTTTGTGAATAAGTATTGAGTTATAGGAGAGTAATTCTATACTCTTGTATGTCTAGGCTCAAGAAAAGTACTCTCATCTAGTTGTGATAGTGAAATCAAGAAGGGAAAAGATAAATTGAAAGGGAAAGCTTGTGTTATCCTATAAGGTAGCTCTCTCCACCTTCTCTCATGCATGAATGTGTGTTTAGCTTGCTCTAGAATGTGTGTATGTGTATTTTCAAGTTATGAAAAGTATGCTAGCATGCCTTCACATGTCATGAACCTTGATACTATGTTATGTGTTAAATGAATCTATGATGTTTGTATGAGTTTGCTTGAATGTGGAAAGGCTAAGAACTCTTCCCTTGGGTGAGGATAAGCCAAGAACCCTCAAACTTGGTTGAGACAAAGAAAATGGTCTCCCAAAAGTAATGTGGACTCCCAAGAGTAAGGTTGAGTCCAAAGTGCTCAAGAGTGGGTGAGGCAAGTCCAAAATCCATGAGGAGAAGTGTGAGGCCAATCCAAATACTTGGTAAACTCTTGAATGTCTTATATGATTGATTCATATGCCAAGGTTATTTTTTTTAAAGTGTCCATGATTTCCACTTTTTCACACATGCATTTGAAAAGTTTGCTTTACATATATTATGTATGATTGAATGAGAGATGAGCTATTGGGATTCTTTGAATCTCATCCCCTCCTCTCCACTATCCTAACATGCTAGGTGGACTAAGTGAACAAAGACATGGGAGCCACCAAGCTTGAAGCTAGGGAAATTGGCCAAGATTGTGAAATTGTCATTTTGTCACCACTTTGTTGCTAAGAGATGTAATCTAATGATGTACATAGTGTATACACTTATGAATACTTGTAAATGGATGTACTTAATGTATATGTATAAGAATTAGAACTATAGTACATGATGTAGCAAGTTTTTGGTATGAATAGTAAGATCTTGGCATTATGTACATGGTGTATGTGTTGGTGTGGGAGAGTGAGTTTTGCAAATCTGGGTTGTTAGACATTTGACCCATGTTTAATATCCTATGTTGATACTTTTCCACGTGCTCATAGAGCCTTAGAAGTAGGAGAAGCCAATTTGAACCCTTGGAGCCCTCTTTAGCAAGAGAAATTGGCACTTTTCCTCCTTATGTCAAAGTCTGACCAAATGACCTCTTCTTGCCTTGAAATTTGGCATGTGAGTAGATCTTACCTAGATTTTTTGGGAAGCCAAATATCAGGTCATTTGGAGGTCTGTGGAATTTTCTATGATTTTTCAAAGTTGGTATCAGAATTTCAAATTTGCATAAGTACTATTCATTTGGTCAGTTGTGAAATTGTGTCATCCGAGGGGCAAACGTGGTCCAATGGCTACAAAATTTTATAGGAAGAAACTAAACAATCACCATGACTTGTAGCAACTAAAAGCACCTCATTTGGAGGTCTAGAAGGGAAGATATGAATTTTTGAAGTTTCTGCCCAGTATCAGTCATCTTGCCTGACCAGAGGTACTGTTCCATCGATTTCTGAGAGCTTAGCTTAATGAATTGATCTGGAGATATTTTTTCTCTCTATTTCCTTATTGGTATCATTTGCACACATTGAATTGTTGTGGAATTAGTTGGACATTTTTGAATTTCATATCAGTAAATTGTGATAGCATCAAGACCTGTCCGACCTCCAGACCAATCCGCATGTCAAACATCCTGTGTGTGGGATTTTATGACTTGTACATATTTTTAGCATGAAGTAGACATCCCGAGATTTCTAGAATGACTGAGATTACATGTTTTTGATTTTTCCAAATTTAGTTGTGATTTTTCAAACTTTTCCCAGAAATGAGGTCAAGTCTGACCGAAAATGAATATGCATGCTCCATACCTCTTTTTGGTTTCCATGGGCTGCAAGCATGTTTTTAGGATTGAAATGAATTGTAATGGTGCAATTAAATATGAGAATGCATAGAATAAGCTCACACGGTCCATGTGATACCGAAATGAATTTTTAACCACGTCACAACGTTAAAAAAGTGTATGAATCCACTAAGGAAGATCTCACTTTATTCTTCCTATATCTCACATAAGCATGTGTGTAAGATGATGGGTATGAGTTAGGAATGATGGTGTTACAATCTAGGTCTGAGGTTTTGTCCCACAAAAGTGTGTTGTCGAAAAGGAGAGTACCACTCCCACTTCTAAGACCTTAGTTTAGGGTCTTCCTACCCGATGTGGGACATTACACATATTGCATAAAATACTCTAATGCTCAAATAGATAAACCCAAAGAAGTGTGGTCTCAATGCATGTTCCAACAATGTCTGTTGGTTTAGTATTAACTTGTGTTATTTTCTAGCTTTGTTTTAATTTGATTATTGATTGTAATTGTTCTTTAATTGATTTAATACAAAGAATAAGAGTTCTTCTAATTAAATGATTGTAATTGTTCCTTGTAATTCTTCTTCTTAAAAGAATAAGAGTTCTTTGATTGTTTTGAGTTACTGAATAATTGATAGCTAGAATCAAATAAACAATAGGTACTAACCAAATGTCAAAAAGCACTTCAGGTTGCATACACTGTAAGTGAAAAAGAAAAAAAGAAAAAGTTGGCGATTCAAAGTAAAACCACTAACAAATTCATATTTGTTGGCAATTATATAAATTAAACAATATTCTAATTTTATTGTCAGTTAAGATATAACCACCAACAAAGGCCTCACTTTTTGTTCGCGGTTTTTAACTAATCACCAACAAAGGCCTCACTTTTTGTTGGTGATTTTTAATTAAACATCAACAAAGGCCTCCCTTTTTGTTGGTGGTTATAAACCGCCAACAAAAGCTGGTTGGCTATGTTAGCGATTGCATTATTAGCGATTACTATCTGCCAATGAATATGAAAAATAACCATCAACAAAATGCAAACATGTTGACTTAAACTCTAGTCAACCCTTGGATTTCTTAATTTCTTTAAATGTTGACTAGCAATTAGCATCATCTTTGCATAAATAAAAACATCCCTAGTTAAACCTTTTTAATTACTAAAAATTAATTAAAAATCATAATTTATTAATTATTTACAAAAAAATAGAAAAGTGAAGAAAAATATTATAAAATATTAAAAAATAAACTAAAAACCCATGATAAATCGCTAAAATAGATATGAAATTATAGGTATAATTGGAACTTATCAATGAATACAAGGAAACCCAAGAAAGGAGGCATATGCATAATAAACACTCAATTGGACATCATTCTTAAATTGTTAAGCCTTTAACAATTCGTTAGTCAGTTATTAAGAGGGAAATTGCAGTTTTGTTGGGAACCCCTTGTCAAATTCCCTTGCAAATATCAATTTAATTTTACCTAAATCCCTTGACATTTAGTGAGGGAATTATGAGGAAAATTCTTTCGTTATTCCCTTCTTGTTCCTTTAGTAATGCCTCCTTATTCTCTTGCTAGGCACAAAATAGAAATTTAATTCATTCCTTATTCCCTCACTATTTTGTCCTTCTTCTCTCGCTATTCCTTGGTTGGAATGAGAAATTCTATATATATATATATATATATTGTCTTTTCCTATATTAATATCCTACAAGAAAAAAATGTAATTCAATATGGAATAAAACTATATATATTTTAAATAACAAGGCAAGTTTTTTGAAATAAAACTATATATATTTATTAATCCTAGCTATCCCTATTTAAAATCTCTTGTTGATAATTTCCCTTTCCTTTTCTATTGCATTGAAATCTGGTTGTGACCCAGATGATCTAGTTCCAAGCAGTGTCAAGTGGTGTCGTGCTACATAATGTGCAGTAAGATTTGCTCGAAAACCATTAAGACCTACAAATAACACTAGGAATAAGTTCTATAATATCCTACTTAACTATTGATCGAATCATATATTCTCCTTGTATAATCACTAGTCCAAAGTTTGGAAGATCAAGGCAAACATATCATTTACCTATTTCTATGTAGGGTGGGATTAAGAGGAACTTATCAAAGATCATGATCGAGCTGCTTCAAAGCTAATGCTTCCACCCAGACTATGGGTGTGTCCTTTCTTGTTCTATAATACCATGTACATATGGCACTAAATTTGTAGCACAAATAGCCTAAAATATCCATTTTCATAAATTCATTACTTTTAGCAATGAAATTTACCAACATTATAGGTTAAATCAATTTATTTTTGGTTAAATGAACCATTTCCACTTACCAACTCATCTTTCATCCTTAACACACTTGTTCATATAGAATCATCACAAAAAGAGGCATGAAATTCGGATTTAGACTATACACATCAAAACTAGTCAATTTCATAGGCTTTCATGCACTTCCATATTCTAACCCAATTTTCAAAAATTCATAACTTGGACTAGAAAATTTCAAATCATACAAATTAAGACTTTTTGCAAAGTTCAGGGCATCATATAACTACTATAAAAATTTCAGACCAAAACAATATCATTTGTCTCACAAAATTTTAATGGAATAATAGTTGGGTCAGTTTTTGCACTAATGCAGACCTGAATTTTCAAAACTTTATATCTTACTCTACAGAACTCCAAATTGAGTGATCTCAATGGTTATGGAAAGCACATGATGGCAGCTATATGCTTGTAAAGTTTCATAATTATTGGACTTCATTTGGCCCCTCAAAAACCCAAAAAACTAGATTGACTAAATGAACAGTGCATACGTAGTTTTTGCATAATTTGGCCAAATTTAAAAAAGCATAATAAATTATCTAGAGCTCCAAAAATTGTGTTCTTTAGCTTTGTAAAAAGCTCTAGATAAGAGTAAATACTTGCCAAATTTCATCTATTTGGTCTAGTTTTGATTCGGGGTAAAAATGTGACTCAAAATGGCATCAATATAGTATCAAATGGTCCAAAATGGCTTCCCACATGAATCATGACCATTTAAGCATGTCCAATACCTCAAATGCATCATATAGAAGCATCATAATTAGTACAAATCATCATAAAACTCAAAATCATTATCTCACTTGTTCATATACACATGCATTCTATAACTCAAGGATGTCAAAAATGCAAGATCTCATACATTTGATTCCAAATATGGTTCATATAACATTCTTCCATACTTTAGCACATGACCAAGGGTTTACATCTCATAAATAGCTTATACATACATATTTTGACATTAATTTACATCAAAATCTATTCTATTATCAAAGTAATACAATTTATACTCCTTGGCCTCCATTCTTGGTTCCATGAGCATCACCTAGACAAGATTAGATAAAAAGTTGGGGAGAGTGAGATTTAAAGAATCCCAATAGGTCATTCACCCTTTCAAGGAGGTATATATGGCATGTTCTCATGTCAAAGAACATAAGCACACATCAAATGCTTCCAAGAACCAAACATAAACATTTTTTCAAGGTCACATAAATATGTCAAGATCAAAATCAAACTCTAGGGACTTTTGGTTTTAGCCTCACCTTATTATTTGGGACTTTTAGATTAGCCTCACCCACTTTATAGGGACTTTTGACTTAGTCTCACTTGTTCTTGAGACTTTTGGCTTTGTTTTACCCATTCTTAAGGACTTTTGACTTCATCTCACCTAATCCAAGGAACTTTTAGTACAATCTCACCTATCAAGAGCAAATTCACATTTTAAATATAATTCAAGAAGCATAATGGTACCAAGACATAAAACCAATAGCTAATGGCATATTTCATGATCCAAATATATATACAAGCATTTAATGACAATCAAACAACCAAGAAATGCATATAAGAATGAATGAAGAGCTACCTTTCTTAAGAATGCACAAGGTTTCTCCTTGGTTCCTTAGCCTTTCTTCTCAGCCTCACATACACACTTAGGAGAGGCTTGACTTACTTGGCCTAGACGCATCAAATAACACATAAAGGTATCAATGAAACCATCCCTAACCTTACATAAGCCCTACATAAGCTAATTCTAGCATTAGACATCTATATGGCTCTATATTGCAGTATAATAAAACAACTCATATAATTCATTATCTTGGCTCCAATTTTTCACTCAATCTAAATCATATGACTCCATTTAAACTTATTAGAGTTATCACCAACTCAATTCAAGGAGCCTAACACCAAGTTACTTTTTTATTCACAATGGAACCCTAAACTTTCAACTTTTAAAATAAGATTTCTAAATTCAAACCAATGGTTCCTTTGGTATTTATAATTCACATCTAGGCCACTTATAACCTTGGATTTAACAAAACAATTCCCTATGTACATAAATCCTCATATGGCCGAACCATGCATAAGAATAAGGTTTTATGGAATTTTGGCTCTTTCTTTGTGTCGAAATATGCCAAAATATGCACCATAATAGAGGTTCATGGACTTTGTGATTTTTCCTTGATGGGAAAGCCACTTAGGAGGCTTTCTAAAGGTCTTAGTAGCTCAAGGAAACATTCAAATAGCCAAGGAAATATTCACACAAAATTAGATTTTGTAAAACCCTAGAAAACACTACACTTTTCTAACTTATTTTCTATTAGTTTTTCTTAGAATTTCTTGCCATATCCCATCTCCCCATGGCCTAAAACCCTTGTTCCCTTCTTGTATTTAGATAGAACATCCTTCCCTCCTTTGGTTCTGTTCTTGGCTGAAATACACACAAAGGGAGGGGGAAGAGAAGATGCAACAAAAAGTAAAGATTATCTAAGGTTCAAGTGAGCTTTCAAGTGTCTTTCTCCTTCATTCTCTTCTCCTTAGCAAATTCAAAATTCTCCCCTTAGGTATGGGTCAAAAACAGAACCAAATCATTCAAGAAATCCATGGAAAGAAAGGAGGAAGAGAGGAGAATAAGATTAGAAGAAGATGGAGCAAGAAATTTTATGAAATTACCTAGTTTCTCCTTGGCTTTCTTCCTCTTTTTCTCCTCCCTTTGGTGTGCCTAAGAGAGCTGAAAATTTTCTGTATTTTGGGCAGAATGGGTCGTGCCCATTAAAGAGGAGAAGAAGGGAGAAAAGTGTGGAACTCTTTAGAACATTCAAGAAATCATAAATTCTAATTTTGCCCTTCAATAATGGTAATTTCGTTTCGGCTTCGTTTTAGCTCCTTTTTTAGAACTATCTTTTCCATCATAAAATTTAAGTTCCCAATTTAATAAAATGCCTTTGGAATCACTCAAATCGGAGCTAAAACCTTCCTGAACGAATCAGTCAAAGTTTGAGTCAACTGAGGTTGGAAAGAGTACACCAGAGGGGCTTTGCTGATCCTGAGGCTTCCCATGGTTTTTGGGGCCTCTGAGAACCCTGGGCAACTAAAAATTTCCATTTAAAAAGCCCTCCTAGGTGTTTTTCCAAAATTACACTTATTTACGAAAATGCCACTGGCCTTTTGGCAAATTTTTTGAATTACTCTGACCCCAATTTTTGGGCAACTCAAGGCTCAAATCCTCATTTTCTATTATTTAAAATTTTATTCAAATTTTATTTGGCCTTGAATCACTCATCTCAGGGGACTTGCTTTTCAAATCGGCCCATTCCAGTGATTGTACAACGTACCGGGCGTTACATCCAACACCTCAAACACAGCATATAGAAGCATCATAATAGATCCAAAACATCCTAGAACTCAAAGCCACTCTCTCACTTGATCAAATACACATGCATCCCATGGCACAAGTATGTCAAAAATTTAAGATACCATATATTTAGTCCCAAATATGGTTCATACAATATATTTATATACTTTTGCATATGAGCAAAGAGTTACATCTCATAAATACCATATATATATATACTTTGATATTAATTTATATCAAAATCTATTCTATTGTCAAAGTAACATGTCTCAAACTTCTTGACCTCCATTCTTAGTTCCATAAACATCACCTAAACATAGTTAGATATAAAATGAGGGAGAGTGAGATTCAATAAATCTTAATAGCTCATTTACCTTTTCAAGAACACATATCTGGTATGTTATCATGTCAAGAAAGCTAGCATGCAATAAATGCTTCCAAGTATCAATCATAAACATTTTTACAAAGTCATAGAGATCTAATAATGTCAAGAACATGCTCTAGAGTCTTTTGGTTTAGTCTCACCCAAATATATAGGACTTTGGGATTAGTCTCACCTATTTCAAAGACTTTTGACTTAGCCTTACTCATTCCATTAGACTTTTGGTCTTGTCTCACCTTTACTTAGGAACGTTTGGCTTCACCTCACCTAATTCAAGGAACTTTTGACACAACCTCATCCATCAAGAGTCATCTCACATTCAAATTGCAATTCAAGAAGCATAATGGTACCAAACCATCAAACCAATAGTTATAATCATGTTTCATGATTCAAACATACAAGCAATCAATGACAATCAAACAACCAAGAAATGCATACAAGAATGGATGAAGAGCTACCCTAGACAAGAAGCAGAATTTCTCTCTTGGTTCGCTAACTTCGTGGCTCAGCCTCACACACACACTTGGATAAGGCTTGCGTTACTTAGCCTAGACACATCAAACAAGATACAAACATATCAATGGAACCATCTCTAGCCTTACATAAACTCTTTACAAGCTACTTCTAGCTTATGGCATGAATATGGTCCCATACAAGGGCATAATAAAGCAACTTATATAATTTATTATCTTGGCTCTAATTTTTCACTCAACCTAAGTCATATGACTCCATTTAAATTCATTAAAGTCATCACAAACTCATTTCAAATGGTTAAACATTAAGTTGCTTCTTTATGCCTAAAAGGAACCTAAACTTCCAACTTTCAAAATATGGTTTCTAAATTCAAACCAATGGTTCTTTTGGTGTCTATTATTCATTTTGTAAACTATTTCTATCATTGGAATTAAGAAAAACTCTCCCTAGATATAAGAACCACTCCTTGGCCAAGACATGCATCAAGATAGGAACCCATGGAGTTTTGTTGATTTTCCTAGGGAATTTGCCACTTATGAAGTTTTCTAGATGTCTTGAGAACTCAAACATGCTCTTATATAATCTAAATTATCACTAGAAAGCTTCATAAATCCCTAAGTGCAACCAAAACTCTAATTTCTATAACTTGTTATCTATTAGTTCTTTTTGAGTTCTATTGCTACCATGTGATTCCTTAGGCTTCAAAACCCTAATTTCCATCAAGTTTAGATCAAAATAAAATTCCTAACACATGACCCTTGTTCTGGATGAATTGATAGAGAGGGAGGAAAGCCAAGAATAACAAGTTTCACCATGGAGAATTATCTTATTTCAAGGTTTTCAAAAGAGTTTTTCAAGGCTTCCAAGAGTTCCTCTAAATTCTCTCTTCCTTCTATTGAACCAGCCACAAAACATCACCATTTAAGTCACCAAAACCATGAGAAAAGAGAGGAGAAAGAGGAAAAGAAGTTTAATGAAAGGAGAAGCATGAAAAGTGATGAATTCTTACTCTTTCAAGCCTTGATTTCCTTCCCCTTGCTCCCTCTTCTTGTGCACCACTTCAAGCTTGCTTTGGTTCTGTTTTAGACCAAAAGAAAGTCGATTAGGGTAATAGGGAGAAGTGGGACATGATATAAGAAGCAAGGGGGCCCATTTATAACATGTTTCAAAATTCCAATTTAGTTCCTCATCTTGGTTTTCTCCATTTAGCCTCATTTCAACTCCTTTCTGAAAATTATCTTTTCTATCATGAAATTTAGGTTCTCTAATTCATAAAATGTTTTTGGTTTTATCTAAATTGAATTTAAAACCTTACCGAACTGTTCGGTCAATGTTTTGGTCAACCGATGACCAAAATCATATACCAGAGGGGTTTTAATTATTCTAAGGGTTCCTATGATTTTTAAAACCTCTGAGAACCCTAAAAAACTTAATTTTTTTATTTAAAAATTCCTCCTTTGTATTTTCAAAAAGTTACCCAAAATTATAATTTTGCCACTGTATTTTTGATTCCTCTGTTTTGTTGTTTTGACTCCAATTTCAGGCTATTCTTAGTTTCCTACCTACATCTTTAGATGTGCTAATTAGCATCCTACCCTTAATTGGCCTTAATTCGCTTTGCTTTAGAGTCCTCTTGTATCATAATATCAGTTTCAGTTTAGTTTCTGAAAAATCGAATATTACACTACTTCCCAATAATTTGGCATTCTTTCAAAAGTAGATTTCATTTATATAAAGGCATCATAATGAATTTCCAACATTTCATTCAACATCACACTTCTCACTTATTCTACCATATAATCATTATCAAATTCCAATCTTTCATTTTTCAACTTCTCTAAGTTTGCTTCCTAACCTAGCAGCATTATCTCAAAAGTAAATTTCATACACTTTCTTGTTCTACCTTTATAGCATTTTTATTATCATTCTCACCCATATTTCTTAGAAAGAAAAACAACATCTCTTGATTTGAAGAGAAGTTTATGGATGCGCTTCTTCTAAATGGCTAATTATTGAAATACGTAAAGCATGAACACATAGAAATAAAACAAATAGTGAAATCAACAAAAACTAAAACATATTGATTGAGAATGTAGACTATTAAAGTAAAAAATGAGAGGAAAAAGTAAAATCAGAATGGGTAACACAAGTAATCTTGAAATGAAATGAAAGTGCATAAACAAAATTTGACTTATAGATAAAAAGAGTTCCCTACTTCCCTCCTTACAGTCTCAGCACCTCTATTTAGACATGGCTCAATAGTTTTGACTATAAACCTCAGCCTCTTTTCTCTTATTCCCTTGCTTTGACAAGTTCTTTAATTTGATAAGCAAAAGTAAACTACTAAAAAAATGGCTGAAGAATTTTCTCTATGGATTCAAGCAAAATAGTGAAACAAACTTCTATATTTGATGCAATAGAAACAATGAGAGTGAGAGAGAGAGAGAGAGAGAGAGAGAAAGGAGGAGGGACAACATACAAGCGATGTAGTGACAATAATGAATAAATAATGATGCCCCAACGACAATAGGACATGACAATGAGAAGATGAAATTTGCAATAGAGGCAAGAAGGGCAAGAAGAATGGTTGTTAACAAGGGGTTAGGGACTTTTACTACTCTATTAAAATTTCTAGAGGGAATAATGAGGGAAATTCCCTCATTATTCCCTCATTAATAATTCTTACCATGACTTGGTAAAGGACTCCTGAAGGCAATTTGTAATACCTTAACCTTTTAGCCATTATACAATGGTCACATAAGCTATCTCAATATATCTCATACATATTGAAGCATATTTGTAACGACATATACTTTAAGCATGTATAATTGCGTAATTGGGAAGCCATATTCATGATTCATGGCTTTAGGGATCATGTGAACTCATACATATCATTTTCTATCCATAACATATCCATTCAAGTCATAAACATCATCATTTATCTCATAAACCACCGATTTGGAACCATGCACCAGAAAAATTAAAAGTTGCTCTTGGGCTGGCATGTCCAAATTTCTGATATAAATTTTGAAAATTTATAACTAAGCCTAGAAAATTCAAAATCATGCATGTGATAGCTTTATAGAAAGCTATGGATGTTAACTAATGCTTAAAAATAATTATGGACTAATGTAATGGCATTTATCTAGAGGAAAATAATAGAATAGTAACTCAGGTTGAGCTATATTACTAGTACTATCATGCAAATTTAAAAATTTGGTTCTCCCTCTACAGAGCTCCAAATGAGGTGATCTCAGTGGCTATGGAAATATTGTGATGTCTAGTTTATGTCAGTAAACTTTCATAAGCATTAGACTTCATTGGCCCCATATGTGACACAAAGAAGCCAACTAACTATATGAATAGTGCACATACCATTTCTGCATAATTTAGTCAACTTTGAAAAATCATAATAAATTCTCTAGAACTCTAAATTGAGTGCTCTTTAGCTCTATGAAAATCTCTAGATGAAACCTACTTTCTAGCCAAATTTCATGCAAAAAATCCCTCATTTGGTCATACTTTAGTTCAACTAACCATTTAGTCAATTTTGAAGTCTAAAATGGGATATTAAAGCACCAAATGCTCTTCTTAAATTCCATAACCACTTGAGCAAGTATAAAAGCATAAATACATCATCTAAAAGCATGCCAAATGATAAAAAATCATCAAGGAATTTATTCTCATCTTGCCACTTGCATTCATACACATGGATATAAAGGTAAATGAGTGGCAAAAACTCACATTCTTATTCATTTGGTTTTCACATTAACACATATATCATATTTACATACATTTAGTTATGTTCAACGGTTTACATCATATATACATCTCATGGTTATTTTTTAAATTAATAATTAAAAAATTACTTTTCACTCTATGTCTTATATCCTTTAAAAAAAATTAAATGCCAAAAAAAATCTTGATTTATATAAAGTGAATTAAGAGAAATATCAAGATAATAAACAGAAAATAAATAATGGATCTAAATTGCAGAGATACTTCCTATACTAATGGGGACTGATGTAAAGTATGCTTGCATATTCTTGACATCAAAATACAAATACAAAGCCAATTTCTCTATCCTTCTGTCAAAGTCTTATTTCTCAAGGTTGTTGGCTTCCATTTCTTGGTCTACTTGGCTCACCTAGACATGGTTAGGCATATATGAGGGAATAGTGAGATTCAAAAAATCCTAATAACTTTTAACCCTACATGTCAAAGAATGCATGCATGACATTCAAGTTATTAGTGATGATACATAAAGCATTTTCCTTAACACATAAACTCATACATATCAAACATAAGCTCTCAAGAGCATTGGTCTAGCCTTATCTATCTTTCTTAGGACTTTAAGATTTGCCTCACCCATTTTCAAGGGACTTTTGACTTAGCATCACTCTTCTTAAGACTTTTGATTTTATCTCACCTATTTATAGGGATTTTTGGCTCATCCTCACCCATACTAAGAGACTTTTCGCATAACCAAACTCATTCAAGCCATATTTCATGCATAAACCTCTTTCACGAAACATAATGGTACCATTCATGTAAGCAATGAGTAGAAACACATTTCATAGTTCAAACATTTACACAAGTACTCAAAGACAAGTAAACATCCAAGCCATGCATGAGAGAAATGTTAGAGAGCTACCTTGAAGTAAGAACACAAACATTTCCCTTTGGTTATTCCTTCCCCTTTTCAGCCACACACTTGCAACTAAGTGAAGCTTGATTATTTTGGTCTAAACACATCAAATAGGATATAATTACATCATTGAAACAAGCTCTAGTATCACACACACTTTATGGAAGGATACTTTCTCATATGGCTTCATTATGGTTCTATACAAGACCTAATGAAATAACTAATAGAATTCATAATCTTGGCTCTATTTTCTCCTTTTATCTAGGTCTCTTGACTATATTTAGACTCCTTGGAATCATCACAATTTCATTCCCAAGAGCTTAGATACAAGTTACTTCTTTATGTCTCATTATGGGACCTATACCTTCATCTCACAAACTAAGGTTTCTAAATTTATTCTAAGGCTTCCTTTGATGTTCTTCCATCATATTTAGTCCTTTTCTACCCTTAGAAAAATTTAAAACACTCTCTATGTGCCTATGATGATCTTGGTCGAGACATAAGGGACAAAGAGCACCCATGGAGTTTTGCAATTTTTCTCTAAGGAGTTGCCATATGTGAGGCTTCCTAGGTGTCTCAAGAACTCGTACACACTCTTAGACAACTAAAAATACCACTAAGAAGCTTTATACATATCAAAGGTATAACAAAATCCCTAAGTTTTGGTAACTCATTTACTAATGCTTCGTTTTGGGATTTCTTTGCATATACTTATTTCTCATGCTCTAAAACCTAAGCTTCATGCTTGGTCTTAGTCAGAATTCACTCCTTCTTAGGTGTTCTCTATGTGACCAAAAATCATCCATGGACGAATAAGGAGAAGGAAACAAGAAAAGCCATGAAGTTGACCTTGTTTCTTAGCCCTTTCAAGTGCTCTTCCACTTGCTACAAGCTTCTCCTTCAAATTCTAACTTTCTCCCTCTAAAAAATCCCAAAACAATCCTAAATCACATACCAAAACCATAAGAAAAGAAAGGAGAAGGAAGAAAACAAGTTTGCTGAAGGAAGAAGTGTAACACCATCACTTCTAACTTATATCCATCATCCCTTACATGCTCATGTGAGATACAGTAAGAATAAAGTGAGAAATTCCATTGAATTAATACACTTTCTTGCGTTGCGTCATGGTTAAAAATTCATTTTAGTGTCACATGGACCGTGTGAGCTCATGCTATACATTCGCATATTTAATTGCACCATTACAACTCATTTTCCTCAAAAGAACATGCTTTCAACCCATGGAAACCAAAAAGAGACATGGGACATAAGTATTCATTCTCAGCTAGACTTGGCCTCATTTCTTGGCAAACTTTGAAAAATCATAACTAAATCTAAAAAATTGAAAACATGTAATCTTGGTCATTATGGAAGTCTGGGGATGTCTACTTCATGGTAAAAATATGTACAAGTTACAACATCCCACACACAAGGCGTTTGACATGCGAAATGGTCTGGAGGTCGGACTGGGTTCTGATGTTGTCATAGTTTACTTATATGAACTTCAAAAATGTCCAATTAATTCTAAAAAAATAAAATCCATACAAATGATACCTATCTGGAAAGCTATGGATGTTAACTAAAAAGGAAAAATATCTCTAGATCAGTTCATCAAGCCCAGCTTTCAAAAATTGATGGAACAATACTTCTGGTCAAACAAGATGACTGATACTAGATAGAAACTTCAAAAATTCGTATCTCTCTCTCTAGACTCCAAATGAGGTGCTTCCAATTGAGACATGTCACTGTGATTTCCTAGTTTCTCTATATCAAATTTCATGGCAATTGGACATCATTTGATGCTCGAGTGATAGAAAAGATTTTCAGACCATTGTAACATTACATCAGACCATTTTCATAAATTTTGCCAACTTTGAAAAATCATCAAATATTCTATAAACCTCCAAAAATTATAAACTTTATCTTCCCAAAAAAGCTCTTACTGAGACCTAAATCCATGTAAAATTTTAGACCAAGACTAAGTCATTTGGCTAAAAAGTGATATAGGGTTCCATAATGATCAAATTTGGCTCTATATGAGGTACCAAACTTGCCAAATGGTCTTCCTTTGGTGTTGGTGTAACACCATAATTCTAGCTCATCTCATGCCTTTGAATAGCATAATTATCATGAAACATACACATAATTCTCATAAAGGAGGCATGAAGATTTGGACTTCTATTTGCAAGTCATCATATCCAAAAACCCATTCGGTGTCACGTGAACTGTGTGAGCTCATTCTATGCATCCTCATATTTATTTGCATGATTAGAACTCATTTCAATCACAAAAACTAGCTTTAAACCCATGGAAACCAAAAAGGGATATGAGACATGTAGATTCATTTTCGGCAGATTTGGCCTCATTTCTGGGCAAAGTTTGGAAATTCACAACTAAATCCAGAAAAATCGAAAAGATGTAATCTCAGTCATTCTGGAAATATTAATATGTCTACTTCATGCTAAAAATATGTAGAATTCTTAAAATCTCATATATAATGTGTTTGACACGCAAAATCATCTACTGGTCGGAGGGGTTCCTAATACTGTCACAGTTTACTGATATGGATTTCAAAAATGTCTAACTAATTCCACAAAAATCCAATGCTTGCAAATGATATCACTATGGAAATATGTGGATGTTAACTAGAGAGGAAAAATATCTCAGATCAGTTCATCAAGCCAAACTCTCGGAAATTGATAAAACAGTGCCTCGGGTCTGGCAAGATGTCTGATACTGGGCAGAACCTTCGAAAATGCATATCTTCCTCTCTAGACCTCCAAATGAGGTGATCTCGGTGGCCACAGAAATATTATGACCTTTAGTTTATGGATATAAAATTTCATAAGCATTGGATATCATTTGGCCATCGGGTGACATAGAATTCAAAACTGCCAGTATGAACAGTACCCATACCAGAATCCATGAAAAATCCCAACTTTGAAAATTCATCAAATATTCTCTAGGTCTCAGAAAATTATGATCCTTAGCTTCCCAAAAATCTCTTAATGAGACCTAATTGCATGCCAAGTTTTAGGGCAAGACTAACTCATTTGGCCAAAAAATGATATAGGGTTCCATTATGGTCAATTTTGGCTCCATATTGGGTACCAAAATTGCCAAATGGATTTCCCTTGGTCTTGGCACCTTTTGGGCAAGTCTAAAAGTACATTTAAGACTTGTGTGAGCTGCCCAAATGGTCCCAAACCTCATGCATCTCATTTTGTCCATTCAACCCACATTTATGCACACTTCCATCATACTTTCATATTGCATAATTTGTCATCTCATGCTCAAAATGTAGGCTAGAAGTCATACATCATATTCATACATTTAAACATCATATAATATTATATTTACATGTGTCTCAAGGGTCATGTGCCATTTACAATAATCATATACATCATTGAACATTATTATGGTTCAAAAAGAATGCAAACTAGGCCTAGGCTTGTCAATCTCCTTCTTTCATGGTTGTTGGCTCCCTTCACCAAAGCTACTTGGTCCACCTAGCATCTTAGAGCATTGGAGAGGAGGGAATGAGATTCAAAGAATCCCAATAGCTCATCTCCCATTCCATCATACATAATATGTGCAAGCAAGTTTCATATATGCATGCATGGAGAAAGTAGAAATCATAGGCATTTTAAAGTAACTTTGGCATGTAAATCAATCATGCAAGACATTCAAGAGCTCACTAAGTGTTTGGATTGGCCTCACACTTCTACTCATGGATTTTGGACTTGCCTCACCCATTCTTTAAGCACTTTGGACTCAACCATACTCTTGGGAGCCCACTTTGCTTTTGGGAGACTCTTTACTTTGTCTCAACCAAGCTCAAGGGTTCTTGGCTCATCCTCACCAAAGGAAAGAGTTCTTGGCCTTTCCACACTCAAGCAAACTCATACAAACATCATGTAATCATTTGAAAACATAACATAGCATCAAGCATCATGGCATATAAAGGCATGCTAGCATACTTTTCTTAGCTTGAAAATACACATACACACATTCTAAAACAAGCTAAACACACATCCATGCATGAGAGAAGGTGGAGAGAGCTACCTTGCATAATTTCACACACTTTTTCCTTAACTTTCAAGCCTCCTCTTTTGGCCACACACCCACAATTTGGTGGAGATAGTTTCTCTTGGCCTAGATACAATTTATGGGAGCCAATTAGGTCTATGAAGCATATTCTAAGGCTACATCACTTACTAAAACACTAGATTGCTCTATAGGCTCCATTATGGTCCATAAAGGCACCTAATGAAGCAACACCTATCAAATGACTTCTAGGCCTCATTCTTTCTTTTCAATTATGATTCTTGACTCCTTTTAAACCTTTTGGAGTCATCACATCATTAAAACAAAGGGCCTAATATCATGTTGCTTCTTTAGGTCCTAATATGGAACCTATGGCACCAATTCACTTTCTTTGAGTTCTAAATTTTTTTCTAAGGCCTCTACTCATCTTCACTCATCACATATGACTCAAGAATAGCCTTAGAAAAATTTAAAACTCTCCCTAGCTATAGGAACTTGCCTAGGCCAAGACTATTGGGGGGAAGAAGAGTTCATGGCCTTCTTGATTTTTCCTTGATGGGAGACACACTTGTGAGGCTTCCTAGAGGTCTTAGGAGCTTAATCAAATACTCACACATGCAAGGAAACTCATATATCAAATCAGTTTTTGCAAAGTATTCAAGAGCTCTACACTTTTCTAGCTTAAAGTTCATTGATTTTTCTTGCAATTTCTTTGCTTTCTTGGATGGGAGGTGCATGTGGGAAGCTCTCTAGGGGTCTTAGGAGCATGTTTAAATATTCAATTAAGTCTAAGAACATTCATATAAAATCAAATTTGCAAGGGAGCATTTGGATCCCTAATGGTTCTATCTTGTCTCCTAATGCTCCTTTCTTGATTCTATTGGTTCCTTCTTAATCCTTATCATCTAAAACCTCTAATACTTCCATAAATTGGGCAGAAAACAGCCCCTAAAAATTGGGCTCATGATGCCCAAATTCGTGCAAGAGGAAGGGGGAGGAAGAAACTACCAAAGAATGGAAGTTTTACCTTGTTTTCTTGCTTCCTTTGGCTTGTTCTTCCACTTGGTTGGCTTACTCCCTCAATTTTCGAAATTTCCCTCTCTGTTCTGCCCCAAAAAAAGCACCAAACTCTCCATTAAAATCATAGAAAGAAAGCTTGAGAGGAGAGGATCAAAGTTCAAGAAGGAAGGATATGGAATTTCTTAAAGTTTCTTACCTTTTTCTTGAATCTCTTCCTCCAAAATCCTCCTCCTCTTGTGCGCCTAAGAAGCTGGAGTTTTCCTCTGAAATTGGGCAGAAGCAAGTCAGTCTTAGAGAGGAGAGAAAGAACGTGGATAAGAAGGAGCTAAAAGGCACTTTATGCAACTTTTTACTTTTGCATTTTAGTCCCTTTTCTTGGCTTTTTCATTTTAGACTCATATCAACTCCTTTTTGAAATCCGTCTTTTCCATCATATTACTTAGGCTCTTAATCATAAGAATTGACTTTGGAATCACTCAAAAAGGATCTGAAACCACTCCGAACCATTTAGTCAAAGTTTTGGTCTACCTTTGCCGAAATCGCTTATCGAAGGGGTTTCAACTGTTCTAGGGATTCCCATGGTATTCGGGGCCTCTGAGAACCCCAGAAAGCTCAAATTTTTCATTTAGAAAGCCCTCCTATGAGATTTCAAAATTTTCCAAAAATTACAAAAATGCCCCTACTTTCTTCAGCAAATTTTCTGAGCTCTTCTAGCTCTGGTTTTTGGGCATATCAAACCTCAAATCCTCATTTTCTAATATTTAAAATTTTATCATAATTTTAGTTGGCCTCAATTTCTTCTATTTCAAGGACTTCCTTTTATATCTGGCCCATTTCTGACGTTTACGGAGAAACCGAACATTGCGTTTCTCACGTTTACGGAGGGACCGAATGTTACAGTTGGCACCTTTTGGGAAAGTCTAAAAGTATAATTAAGACTTGTGTGAGCTACCCAAATGGTCTCAAACCTCATGCATCTCATTTTGTCTATTCAACCCTCACTTATACACATATTCATTAAACTTTAAATTCTCATTTTATAGCCTTACATACTCAAAACATAGGCTAGTGGTCATATATCATAATCATACATCTAAACACCACATAATAGGGTATTTACACATGTCTCAATATTCATAGTACATATACAACCTCATATACATGATGAACCATCATTATGGTTCCAAAATAAACAAAACAAGACACAAGGTTGTCAATCCTCTTCCTCATCGTTGGTGGCTTCCTTCACCATAATTGCTTAGTCCACTTAGGTGTTAGATCATTGGAGAGGAGGGGATAAGATTCAAGGAATCCCAATAGCTCATCTCTCATTCAATCACCTATAATATGTAAGAGGCTCATCGCGCAACCCTCAAAATAAAACTAGGTTGAACTAAATATGCAGCTAGTGGCACAACCTAGGTCATCTTCCTTGAAATTGGAGTTCAATGCTTAATTGAGTTTTTTGAATGTTGAAAGACTCTAAAAATTTCTAAACTAAGGGGGATTTTTTATCTAATTAACTAAGTAAAATGAAATTAAAATAAAGTTCCTAAATTCTACCTAATTGGATGAATTATGGTTGAAAATGGGCTTGTAACTAGCTTTGGATTTGTCCCTTAGTATCCACTATCCTTATCCAATTCCAATTGTGATTAATTCTGGCCTAAGAGTTCCTAATGTGTTCATAACAAGTTATCTTGGGTTACCACTCAAGATTCAAGAAATTAACAATCTAACGTTGAATTGAAACCTCAATTCCGCATCAAATCGCTAACTCTTGTTTTAGGGTCTTTGAACATTTAATTTGATTGATTAACTAATTAATTAACCTCTGAATCATCATCCAAAGATGTTTAATTAACCAACTAAACACTAAGGAATTCTCAAATTTAACATTTAAGCACATAATTTCATCCATACATTTCATCGAGCACCTTCGAGGCACACATGAAAATTAGAGGAAAATGAACAATTCAGAACTTGATTCAATCAATTAATCAAACAAAAACAATCTCCTAATTAATGTCTAACCAGCCACTAATTATAAACAACACAATTCTCCAATCTAATACAATCTTAACGAAGAAAATACAAGATAGAGAAAAGTGTAGAAAGAGATGACAATCTTAGCCGAAACTCCCTTTTCTAATCAATGGATTCAAGCTTCTCCAAGGTCTTCTTCCAAGCTAATCACAAATGGAGGCTTAGAGCTTCATGGAAGTGGAAGAATGGAAGATGGAATGGTTTTATGTGGAGTGGATATGGCATGAATGGGGTGAATGGAATATGGGGGCGTGAATCACCTCCTCCAATGAATGAATTAATATGATGATGAAATCCAATCCTCCCTGATGCTACCACGAGTGCCATTTTAATCCTTTCACATGGTTCCCTTTTGTTCTTCACGTGCTCTTTAATGAATCACATGCAGCCTGTGGCTTCATCTCTTCATTTAAGTGATCACATGCCCAGCTCATGCTTCTTTTTTCTACTGCATACTGCTCATTCTTCTCTCTTTCCTTCACCATGTTCAGCTTCTTGATCCAGCGTCTTCATGTGTTTGTCCCTAGACTCGAGCATTCTGCTGTTCTGGAGCTGCATCTTCTGGTCTCACGTTATTCTCTAAGCTCCTTCATTCGTCCTCTTCTGTTTCTGCATGAGTGTGAGTTCACGTGAGCTGCTCTTCATTTATGCATGCATGTACAGCTTCTTCTGCTCATTCGTGTTTCTCAAACAGAGGTTGCTTCCTCTTCATTTTCTCCATGCAAGTTTCTACTCTCCCTCATCTCCTCTGCTCAAGTTCAGACCAAAGAGAAAAAGCCTTCAAGTAGCATTCATTCTTTCCAGCTTTCTCTACACAGTCCCGAAAAGCTAATGAAGAAGCAGCCAGAATTTTCTCCTCCAGCAGCTTTTTCTCCCTGCTCAGCGCCTCAAACCCTATTGGCAGAAGACACAATCAATCATCCAAAGCTCTCCTCTATTTCTGCTCACTTTCTTCCATGTGTTCTTTACGTGTTACAGCCCCACGTCAGCTCCTACGTTGCACTTTTCCCTTCATTTTGCTTTTGCATGTTCTGTAACCACGTTGTTTCTTCTTTTAGCTTTGTGAGCTTTCTTCACGTCAACTCATCACGTTCTGCTCCTCACTTCTTCTCTTCATGCATGCAAAACCCATGGCTTTTACTCTGTTTTCCTTTCATGCAGATTAAGTTTCTTCCTCACTTCTTGCTCACGTGACTTCTCTTCACTCATTCAACTCACTTTTTCTCATCTAACCCGTAAGTGGAAATGTGGTCACTGCTCATGAGTGTTACTTACACGTATGATCTGCTGGACAAATGCTACATGAATAAGGGAGTGGTGCTTGTGTCTTGCTTTGCCTTTGTTGCTTCAAGTGCAGGAATGTGTTGTAGACTTGGGTCCTCTTTTCTCTATTTTAATACCATAATAAGAGATACAAATTCTACATAAAAAGAATGAATTATTTAAGATAAAATTATGCATTAAAATTCATTAATTTTGCAATTAAATTCCTAGAGTGCAAAAGTGGCCATAAAAATCAATTATCCATCTAAGAAAACTCATTAAGCCTTATTTAACATTTAAAATACTTAAGTTAAGGGGAATAAAATACATAAAAATCATGCTTATCAATATGTGCAAAGCAAGCTTTTCAAATGCATGTATGGAAAAATGGAATTCATTTACATTTTTAAAACAACCTTGGCATGTGAATCAATCATACAAGACATTCAAGAGTTCCCCAAGTGTTTGGATTGGCCTCACACTTCTCCTCATGGATTTTGGACTTGCTTCACCCATTCTTTAAGAGCTTTGGACTCAACCATACTCTTGGGAGCCCACTTTGCTTTGGGAGACTCTTTGCTATGTCTCAACCAAACTCAAGGGTTCTTGGCTCATCCTCACCAAAGGAAAGAGTTCTTGGCCTCTCCTCACTCAAACAAACTCACACAAACATCATAGATTCATTTAAAACATAACATAGCGTCAAGGATCATGAAATATAAAGGCATGCTAGCATACTTTTCATAGCTTAAAAAAACACATACACATACTCTAAAACAAGCTAAACACACATCCATGCATGAGAGAAGGTGGAGAGAGCTACCTTGCACAATTTTACACACTCTTTCCTTAGCTCTCAAGCCTCCTCTTTCGGTCATGCACCCATAATTTGGTGGAGATAGTTTCTCTTGGCCTAAATACAATTTATGGGAGCCAATTAAGTCCATGAAACATATTCTAAGGCTACATCACTTGATAAAATACTAGATTGCTCTATAGGCTCCATTATGGTTCATAATCACACCTAATGAAGCAACACCCATCAAATAACTTCTAGGCCTCATTCTTTCTTTTCAATTATGATTCTTGACTCCTTTTAAACCGCTTGGAGTCATCATATCATTAAAACAAAGGGCCTAGCATCATATTGCTTCTTTAGGTCCTAATATGAAACCTATGGCACCAATTCACTTCTTTTGAGTTCTAAATTTTTTCCAAGGCCTCTACTCATTTTCACTTATCACATATGACTCAAGAATGACCTTAGAAAAATTTAAAACTCTCCCTAGCTATAGGAACTTACCTAGGCCGAGACTATAGGGGTAAGAAGAGTTCATGGCCTTCTTGATTTTTCCTTGATGGGAGACACACTTGGGAGGCTTCTTAGGGGTCTTAGGAACTCAAACAAACACTCACATATGCTAAGGAATGCATGAATCAAATCAGTTTTTACAATCCCTTCAAATGCACTATACTTTTTCTACTTAGAGTTTATTAGTTTTTCTTGCAATTGCTTTGCTTTCTTGGATGGGAGGTGCATGTGGGAAGCTCTCTAAGGGTCTTAGGAGCATGTTTAAACATTCAATTAAGCCTAAGAACATTCATATAAAATCAGATTTACAAGGGAGCATTTGGATCCCTAATAGTTCTATCTTGTCTCCTAATGCTCCTTTCTTGATTCTATTGCTTCCTTCTTAATCCTTGCCATCTAAAACCTCTAATCCCTCCATGAATTGGACAGAAAATAGCCCCTAAGAATTGGGCTCATGGTGCCCAAATTCGTGCAAGAGGAAGAGGGAGGAAGAAGCTACCAAAGAATGAAAGTTTTATCTTATTTTCTTGCTCTTTCTTGGTTGGTTTTCACTTTCCTTGGTTTCCTTACTCCAAACATGAATTTTTCCTCTTTTTTATGCCCCCAAAACAGCACCAAACTCTCCATTAAAACCATAAAAAGAAAGCTTGAGAGGAGAGGAGCAAGTTTCAAGAAGGAAGGATATGGAATTTCTTAAAAAATTTTACCTTTGTCTTGAATTTCTTCCTCCAAAATCTTCCTCCTCTTGTGCGCCTAAGAAGGGCAACTTCTCCTCTAGTTTTTGGCAGAATTAAGTTAGTCTTAGAGAGGAGAGAAAGAACGTGGCATATAAAGAAGAAGAAAGAAGCTTCCTTTTTAAAATGGTTTCCAATTTCACCCTTCATAATGGCATTTCCGGTTTGGCTTTGTCTTAGCTCCTTTTTTAGAACCATATTTTTTATCATAAAATTTGGATTTCCAATTTAATAAAATTCTTTTGGAATCACTCAAATCGGAGCTAAAACCTTCTCAAACGAACAGGTCAAAGTTTGGGTCAACAGATGTCGGAAAGAGTACACCAAAGGAGCTTCACTGGTCCCGGGGCTTTCCATGGTTTTTGGGGCCTCTGAGAACCCCGAAATACTCAAAACTTTCATTTAAAACGCCCTCCTATGATTTTTTCAAAAAGTGTCCATATTTACGAAAATGCCACTGGCCTTTCGACAAATTTATCGAATTACCCTGGCCTTGATTTTTGGGCAACTCAAGGCTCAAATCCTCATTTTTCATTATTTAGAATTTTATCATAATTTTATTTGTCTCTAATTCCTTCTATTTCAGGGACTTCTTTTTGTATCTAACTCATTTCTGACCTTTACGGAGAAACCAAACATTACGTTTCTCACGTTTACAGAGGGACTGGATGTTACAAGAAGCATGAAAAATCAAGGATTTTCTTACCTTTTTGCTTAGTTTTCTCTTCCCTTCTTCCTCCCTCTTGGTGCACCTTTCTTAACTTGTCTCCTTTTGGTTTGGACAAAATTTAGGTTGGTTAGAATAAGGGGAAGGGGAGGGACATGGTATATATAGGTAGGGAACTCATTAGAAGCTTTTCAAAATTCTAAATTTTGTCCTTCATTTTTTTATTTCTTCCTTTAAGGCACATTTCAACTCCTTTTTTAGAATCATCTTTTCTATCATAAAATTTAGGTACTCTAACCTATAAAATGTCTCTAAAATCACTCAATTTAGATCTAAAACCTTCTCGAATGGAAAGGTCAAAGTTCGAGTCAACTAACATTCTAAAACATAAACCAAAAAGATTTGAACCATTCTATGGGTTCTTATAGTTTTTAGGGCCTCTGAGAACCTCAAAAAACTTAATTTTTTTCATTTAAAGATCCCTCCTTTGAGTTTTTTAAAAAGTGTCCAAAATTACGAAAATGCCACTACTTTTCGTCTGATTTTATTTAGCTACTCTGACTCTGGTTTCTAGGCATCCTAAGCTATGGATCCTCATTTTCTATTATTTTAAATTTTATCCTAATTTTATTTGGCCTCAACTCATTCGTTTAAAGGACTCTTTTTTATAACTGACTTGTTTCTGTTATTTTTACGAAAATCGGGTATTACACAATTCCCTCACTAAACATTAATAAATTTACAACATTTTTAGTGAGGGAATTTTCCCTCACTAAGGTTTTAGCAAGGACAAAATTTGTCACTATTCCTTTGTTAATTGGTCGCAGAATTTGGCACAAGTGTTTGCATATTTTCTTTTTCCAAATCCCAATGAATCAACAAGAGGAACTATCCTTTGCTGATTTCTCTTACTATTGTATATTTTTCTATTGGTGGCAATGGCTTTGTAGTGATGGATAAATGGCAATAGAGATAATTAAAGATTTCAAAAGTATGAGAGAGAGATGTTAGGGAGTGTTATAACAATGGCTTTGAAATCACTTAGTGAAGAACTAGTAAAGTATTTCCCTCGCTAAAATTTTAACAATGTCATTCCTTGCTGATGTTACACACCCTTGCTAAAAAAGCAAACATAAACCTTTAATGTTATTAGTTGTAGACACCAATGTCAAATATTAAAGTGTTTCTGTTTTGCAAAGAAAAAAAGACACCTTAATATTTGACTATGAAAAAGAAAAAAAAACTAATGTTAAGGCGTTTAAGTACAATTTTCTTTAATTTACTATGAAAAAAGATATGATTAATATTGTTAGTATCACTTACCAACATTATGCCACTAAATCTAAGATATGAATAATGTAAACCATAAATCACATATGAGATTTGAGCGCACTTACATAATTTTCTTTCCCATATTTATAACTGGGAAACCAAAAGAAATATCATGGTGGAGATTAATTCACAACCAAGATCTAACACCCGATTCCAGCGTAAACGGCTTAAAACTAATCAATTATAAAAGGAAGTCTCCTAAATGAGAAAAGTTAAGGCCAAATAAAATTAGGACAAAATTCTAAATAATAAAAAATGAAGATCCAAGGCTTAAGATTGCCAAAAACCAGAATCGAAATAGCTAAATAAAATCTAACGAAAACTAGTGGCATTTTTAAAATTTTAGGCACTTTTTCAAAAACTGAAAGGAGGGATCTTTAAATTGAAATTTTAAGTTTTTCGGAGTTCTTAGAGGCCCTACTAATCATAAAAATTCCTAGAATGGTTCAAACCTTTCTGGTTTACATTTTAGAATGTCAATTGACTCAAACTTTGACCAATTCATTCGAAAATGTTTTAAATCTAATTTGGATGAAACCAAAGGCATTTTATAAGTTAGAGGACATAAATTTTATGATGAAAAAGAAATTTCTCAAAAATAAGTTGAAATGAGCCCAAATGAAAGAAACCAAGTTGAGGGACTAAATTATCATTTTGAAAAAGTGTTAAATGGACACCTAGGCTTCTTAAATCACATCCCCCTCTTTTCTAGCCCTCACTACCAACTTGCTTCTAGTCTAAATAGATTTTGAGGTAGCTCCAAGAGGCACACCAAAGGGGGGAGCCAAGGGAGGAAGAAGAAGCCTAAAAAGTGTAAGAAAACCTTACTTTTCCATGTCTTCTCCTTCCCTAAACCTTTTCCCCTCTTTCTCCTCTCTTCTTCTATGGTTTTAATGGTTTATTTGGACATGTTTTGTGGCTGGTCCAACAACTGGAAAAGAGGAATTAAAGAAGAGAGCTAAGGCATAAGAAAGGTCCTTGGTAAAGCATTAAAACAAGGTAAATTCTATAGCCTTTCTTGCATCTCCTTGGTTGTTCTCTTTGTGTATATTTTCTACCAACACTAGGCCCGATCAAGAAGGGATGATTTCTAGTTTAAGCAAGGAAGAAACATAGGTTGTAAAATATGGGAAATAAGAATATGTAATTGGAAGTGAAAAAGAAGTATTAGAAATCAAGTTATAAAACTTAGGGATTTAGTTACATCTTGGAAAATATGAAACTCTCTAGTGGTAATTTAAGTTATCTAAGAGTATGTATGAGTTCCTAAGACACCTAGCAAGCCTCCCATGTGCCAAATCCTTAAAGAAAATCAAGCAAAGCCTATGGGTGCTCCTCGTTGTTAAGCTAGTCCATGCACCTACAGAGATTTTTAATTTCTTCTAAGGCTAAAAAGGGACTAAATATAATAAATTAACATCAAAGAAAGCATTGAAATGAACTTAGGAAGCATGGTTTGTGAGATAGAGATGTAGGCTCCATTTTATGACATAAAGAAGTAACTTGTGTCTAGGCTACTTGGATTGAATTGGTGATAACTCTAATAAGTTCTAATGGAATCATATATCTTATATTGAATGAGAAATTGAAGTCAAGAACAAAGATTATAAAGGTTGCTTCAATATGCCTTATACAGATCCATAATTGAACCATAAGCTAGCCTATGAGTGTGTAGAGCTTATGGGATGTTAGACTTAGTCCTAATGATGTTTTTATGCCTTGTTGAATTTATCTAGGCCAAGCCATTCAAGCTCTCCATCATTAGATGTATGAGGTCGATAAGAGGAAGGTGTAACTAAGGGAAAAAATGTTTTGTTCTTACTTCAAGGTAGCTCTCTAACCTTTCTAGCATGCATTGCTTAGATGTTTACTTGTCTTTGAGTGATTGTATGTATGTTTGAACCATGACAAATGTTTCTAGTCATTGCTTACATGTTATGATACTATTATATTTCTTGAAATGTGTTTATGAATGTAAAGTAGGTTGAATGGGTTTGGTTATGTCAAAAGTCCCTTCGCATAAGTAAGGATGAGTCAAAAGTCTCTAGGAATGGGTGAGACAAAGCCAAAAGTCTCAAGAAGAGTGAGACTAATTCAAAAGTCCCTTGAAAGTGGGTGAGGCAAATTTAAAAGTCCCAAAGAAGTTGGGTAAGACTAGACTAATGCCCTTGAGAGTCTACATTTGATATGTATGAATTCATATAACAAGAAAAATCCTTTATGTATGTTCACTAGTAGCTTAAATGTCATACATGCATTTTTCAACATGAATTTGCATCCATTATATATGTTTGAAAGGGTTAAAAATTATTGGGATTCTTGGAATCTCACTCTTCCCCTTCCTATGTTTAACCATATCTAGGTGAAGGTTAAATGAGCAAAATTGGGAGCCAAGGTGCATGGATAGCCATACTTTGACAATAGAATAGCTTTTAATGCAATTTGATGTCAAATTTTGTAATTCTATGATGTATATGAGATGTAAATATATGAAATGATCATGTATGAATGGGATTTAAGGTTAAATGTATGCTTATGTGAGAATTTGACATCATAGGCCTATGATGTACATGTGTATGTTAGCAACTAAGATGGTGGTTTTGAGATGGATGGTAATTTGGACCATTTGGGATATTTTCTTAGGCTATGTTTATGCTTTTGAACATGTTC
This sequence comes from Erythrophleum ivorense, assembly GCA_026724425.1. Taxonomy (NCBI): domain Eukaryota; kingdom Viridiplantae; phylum Streptophyta; class Magnoliopsida; order Fabales; family Fabaceae; genus Erythrophleum; species Erythrophleum ivorense. Next base: position 30,679,769 of record JAIUCV010000002.1, on the reverse strand, counting down.
AAGTGGATGTGAAAAGATGAGAAAAGCATTTGGTACATATGGAACCCATTATAAACTTCAAAATTGGCTATTTCTTGAGTTGAACCAAATTCTGACCAAATGGATTTGTTTTTGCAAGAAATTTTTTCAACAAATAGATCTTATCTAGAGCTTTTCATAGAGTTAAAGAGAACTCAATTTGGAACTCTAGAAAATTTATTATAATTTTTTAAAATTGGCAAAATTATGTAGAATTAATATCGATACTGTTCATATAGTCAATTTGTTTCTCTACATTATGCATAAGCCAAATGAAGTCTAATGTTCATGAAATTTAATAAGAACAAACTAAACATCATAAGATTTCCATAGCCACTTAGAACACCTCATTTGGAGCTCTGTAGAGGGAGAACCAAATTTTTGAAGTTTCAAGTCTTGGAGCTATCTGAGAACAGACCTGATATACTGTTCTATTGCTTTTTGTGAGCTAAATGATACTGTCTTAGTCTGGAACTATTTTTACTCATTAGTTACATCTAGATATTTTCATAAAGTTATGATATGCGTGATTTTGAATTTTCTAGAATTAGTTATGAATTTTCAAAGTTTATATTAGAAATATGGTGTAAGAACTCAAGAGCAAAAATTTGATGTTGTGATGTATGGTTCCAAACCTAAGCTTTATGAGATAAAATGTGATGGTTTGGTATGAATGGATGTGTTATGTATGAATAATGTTATTGGCAAGCCCACATGGTACCTAAAGCCAAGAATGCATGAAATGGACTTTCAATTTTATACTACTTTCATCCATTTCATTGCCAACAAAAGTGTCATTTCCATGCACATAAACATCATATGCTAATCATGTCATGAGTTAAGAGCTATAAAGAGATGGTGTTACACAAGAAGGTAAAACAAAATAAAATATCAAAATAAAATACCACAAGTTTAAACCCTTCAACTATCGTCAACAATGACATAACTCGAAGTTGTACATGCCAGTTTATGTCCCTTTTTACTGAAAAAATATGAAAAATGTTTTCATGAAAATGTTTTCACTAAGTTAAACATTAATAATACAAGATAGTTACAATTGCATACATGCTTCATTTAATAGAAAAAAGTGTACATTTTGAATTAAAGTCATGTTTAATATTTTTGTTGAGGATAATTATTTTATAGTAATTTGATTGCATTTGTGGTTAATATGTTGTGGTTAAACAAATATCTAAGAAGGAAAAAGAGCATTCAACAAGACAAAATTTTAAAAAAAAATCAAAGGCAACAAATAGCTTAAGTTGAAAATGCAAAGAAGATTTGAAAATTTCCTTTTAAAATAAAGATAAACTCATTTGGTTAATACTTGACAAAAATTGCTACCTGCTTTTTTCTTATTTTTGGAAAGATTTTTATAATTTCAACGAAATGTTAAAGAAATAGAAAATTTATCTAAAACAAGAAATGATAAAGAAAAAAATTAAAGCTTACACTGCAAAAACTTATCTTTTAATAGTGACTATGAAAGTCGCCATTAAAAGTAATTTATTTTTTAAATCTATGGCACATAGGATATTTGGTTTTAGAGTCACCACTAAAAGTGACCTTTGATGGTGCTCTTCAATAGTTGCCACTAAAGATCCTCTTCCTCAAATTTTTTAAGAGTATGGAACATAACAAAAAATCACCTTTGGTGGAGATTCTTAAAAGTTGTCACTAAACTAACTTTCACAGTTGTTAAATAAAGTCTATTTTCAGTGGCAACTCTTCCAAAGCACCAAATGCCTAAATGAATATCTTTAGATAACAACTTTTTACCACTTTTGGTGGCAACTTTGAATCACCACTAAAACCTTTAGCCATGAAGGTATCATCCATAACTTAATAGCAATCCAAAAGTCACCACCAAAGGTTTTTGGTAGCGATTACAGTTACCACTAAAAGTCTTTTTTTTTTTTTGGTAGTGTAATGCATAAACAAAGCAATAAATTTTATCCAAGCATCTTTTTCTTTTATTTTCTACCACTCTAGGTTCTCAAGGTCAAGCTGAAGCAATTAAAGAAAGATCAACATAGTAGCATCCATTTTCCCACCCACAATCAAGACCAGAGACCGAGGAGTGAGATAGGATAAGTAACATTCAAGTACATAGTTTATATGTTTAAGATGTCGTATATGTTAAATCACCCACTGAATTAGCATAATACAAAGAAGATGAATCATATATAGCATAGGCAGGCTTCCTACCTAAAACCTAGAGTCTAAGGCCAGCCTTTCCTAATTCAAACTAGCAAAATAGGACTAGTGATTGAAAGGCTTCCTTCAATGAATGCGCCTATTTCACTTTAACTCTTTTAGATGTCACTAAAGAAAGATCAGTCTTAGCTAAAGCCAAATCTAAAGACACATTTACACCCTTTTTCACCTAAAGCAAAAGCCTTCATTTGACAATGCCACTTGTTGTTGTTGATGGCTGTTATAGTAATAGTGATGCCAACCATGCTTCAAAGTGGAATAAAGGATTGGTTCTACTTTCTTAAAAAAGAATGCTAAGCAAAATAATAATTTTCTGTTTACACCATAATGGATAGATCAAGTTCAACCTAAAATGAGTCATTAAAGGGTTCCACTTCTTGCTCTAAGGAAGGGACTAACCAGATAGCCATAACTTTCTTTCTTGCCTCTTTATCTTTCTTGCCTGATCCCGAGCATCAAGGTTAGAGCCTTCCCTACTTTGTTAAAGGCATCTTCTCACCTTTTCTCTCCTCTTTGATTTCAAACCAACCTTGTAACTAAGCTATGGGAAGAAAGGAAGAGAATTGTGCTTGTGCTTAATTGACCTTTAGAATATGGTTGTTCCATTAAGGGTTTTAAATTGCATTTGATAACAAGCCAGGTCCAAATGAAGTACCTTTAATTTAATAGAGTAAGGATATAAGAAAGGTTGCACGGTTACAAAACATGGTGATGATCTTGCTTGCTTGTTTCTTTTCATTCTATTCTAGCCTGCCTTCTTACATCTTCTATGGTAACCCCATCCCACTCCTAACTACATAAGAAATCAAAATCAAAACAAAGACTATGGCGGTCAAAGCAAAAAGGTACATATAATAAAATGTAGTTGTTCCATCTAGAGGTTGTGTTAATAAGAAATCAACAAGTATTTTTAGAAGAATCAACTCAATACGCCTAGTTCGTTGGAATTAAGAAAATTATGTCCCTATTGTTGCAAACATATAATTTATGTGGAGATAAAGAAATAAAGAAAATTGATCACTTGTGTGATGATTGAAAAAGCTCAACTAGGAATGCAATTATATGATCTTTTTTCCTTCCCCACCTATAGCTTTGGGTTTGAGTAAAGACAACCCTATTTTTTAGACCTAACAATTAGAGGTTTGCCTATCTTGATTGTTCGATAGCCAAATCTTGGTAAGGAAATATGACCTTCATACCCATTGGGGCTAAGTACTTGGGATTAGAAAGGCTTAGACTTATTCTATGCTTTAAAAACTAAGCTTCACAATTATCTTCGAATTGGAAGGAAGAGAACCAACATCTCTTCTAAGCTACATGAGTGCAAAACATGCTCTCTTCTTGATCTCAACCACATAGGCACACTAAATAATTCTTTGTTATTTCCTCTTTCTCCTCCCTATTATTTAATTAGTGCTATTTAAAAAGAGTTCCCTGTAAGAGAGATAGTTATAACAAGATTATGATTTGTAATTTCATCAAACAAGATGGTATAAAATTATATAAGTACCTATTATACTTATAAGGCATGCATACCAAATGTAGAGAAAGTTAAAGGAAAGCCTTCAAGTGTTTAAGCTTATTCATCCAAAAATTATATTATATAGGCCTGACCCCTCTAGTTACAGTTGTGGGAAAGATTTTTTCCAATTGCCATTCCTGATCCTTATTGAAAAAGAAAGCTAAGAAGCTTTGCAATTAGAACCAACTAGGTGGCTAGAGGAGGGTAAACTTTCCTTTGTTCAGTTACATTCATTCAACTAAATATTTTTTTTAAATGTTATGAGAGAAGGACTAAGCTTATTCTGGTGACAAGGAAAGGCTAACTTTTTGCACACGCATATTTATGACTAACTTTTCCTTCAACAATCTTACAACGAATAGGAGTCTATCCATTATAAATTCACATAGAGCAATTAACAAATTTTGGCAAAATAGAAGATCTATGTGACCAAATTTTCTTGTTTAAAAGAAGTCTATCTTCTTCTTCATTCTCAACAAGAATGCATTAACAAAACTGCGCTAAAATAGCCCTTATAGAGCTTTTCTATTAAGAGATGCGAGTCAGTGGTTGAGGAGTAATAGGTTCCACATTTCGTGTGGGAGGAATCTATCTGGTACTTCCAAACTTGTCTTTCATTTACAAACATTAGGTCACTAAAGCTAATAGTTTGGTGCCTAAGCCACAAGGACAAGAGATACCAGAAGGGAGAATGTAAGGGCAGGGGAAAGCCCTATTCTCTTATCATTCTAATCCATCTATACAATCCCTATGTACTAATTTAGATCTATGCATCTTTCCTTCTTCAAAGTGGCATAAAGAGATGACTTTACTTTAGGAATCTTTCTTCTTTTTAAGGAAGCGAATGTATGAAGTGATTCTTTTACTTGATCTATTCAATGGGGAATAGTCCTTTCCTTCTTCAGGCATTAGGAATGTTAAAGTGCCAACCTTTAAAGCAGTTCCTCATATTCTAACTCGCTGGATTGTCATCTACTAAGCTATAGGAAGGTGTGTCCTAGTAGGGTCTTATGCTAGACTTAAGTAACTACTACCCAGTGAGCTAGCCACTACTATAGTTTTTAAGGCTTTTGTACAATCAACTTGTTGGTTAACTTAATTACACTATAAAGGCTTATAGCTAAAAGTAATCTTAATAGCTTTCCTCTTCCTTCACTCATTGCCTTACCTCCAACAAGCCAAACTAAGAGTGAGCATTGTTTTCTTATAGGTATCAAGGAGGTGAAATTCTTTTCCTATGAGTGAATAGCTGTTAATTTCCTATGAAACTACATCTCTATAAGCTCACTTCGAGTGAAAGAAGGACTAGCTAATCAACTTATTCAATTGATCTAGATAAGGTGTTTTGAAGAAAGATCTATCTTAATGACAAGTAGTCACTTTTAAGTTAGGTAAGGTTTTTCCTTTTTATCTTAGTTTGAAAACATCCCATCCTTTGCAACAGAAGACTATTTAGTAGAAACAGCTAAGTTTGAAAAAGATCCTACCAATGATAATGATGTTCTACTTACATAACCATGGGCATTCCTAAAATAAAAGTTGCTTCCCTACTGATGGATTTGATCTTTGATGGTGGCTTTCCCTTAATCTTGATCCATTAGCGATAGAAAAGAGTGATAAGAGTGAGAGTAGGTACTTTATCTACCCAAGTAATTTATTTGAAATTTGTTTTGCAAACATGCCTTTAAAATACCATTTCTTTTGTGCAGCTTTCCTTGCTTGAATATGGGACAAGAGAAGGAGAGATTCAAGTAGCTAAAGTTTCTACTATTCAACTGGGTAAGTAATGTATAACTCAATGACTAGGAAGAAGGGAATGCTATTAATTTAGTTGTAAGACTGCATTTTGAGCTAGTTCCTAGCCTAAAAGGAAAGACAAGGTTGAGTTGCCCCTTCTACCATCTAAGGTGAAATATGAATCCTTCTTTGCTGCAGGCCTTAGGCTATTGTAGCCCTAGCTTTTTAATTAACACCCTAACTACAAAAGAACTAGTATTTTTAACGACTGGATGATTACTAATTAGAAAGTCATGCTAAAGACTTTTATTCAAGTCCAAAACAAATAAGAAAGGTGAATAGACTATACAAGCTTGAAAGAATGAGTTCCTACCCCTGATTGGTAAAAGCATTAAGCTAGACCCCCTTTTTTCTTTCAAAAACTATTATAAGCATGGTTACTGATATTCGTAAGGTTTATGGATCACTGCTTAGTTTTAAGGATTGCTATCTTTTAACTACAATAGTAATCTTAGCAATCAGCATTAATTCTAGGCTTTTATCTAGACTTTCTAAGCTAAAAGTTATAGCTAAGCATGTGCATCAGAATAACCCAAAAAGAGATGGTGGATGGGAAGGAATACCCTTATTCATACATTTGCCACAACTATGAGCTACTAGTGTGCCTGAGATCCAATGTGAACAATCAGTCGAAGGAAATCTATCCACGACCTTTACTTAAGATTCTATTAGTAAAGCATACTCGCTCTAATGGCATACCTTTTGCATGATAGGTCAGTGAGAAACTGGGAATCATAGCTTAAGCCATTAGGTGTAGGCAAAGCAGATAGAGGAGAAAGAGGATATGCCCAAACAGCAAGAATAAAATTGTATCATATACAATACGAGAATGGATGGCTTAAGCAAAGAACTCTATGTGAGTGCCCACTTGGTGATAAAGAGAATTTGGTATTTAGGACGTTATTCAGAATGACAAGAAAGTAAAGTGTGAAGTTCTAGGCTACTTAGGTAGACTCCCCTCACTACCAAGAATCTATAATCGATCTAAAGAACTACTACCATATATGATTCTGCTCCCCCTTTGTACTACCAAAAAATGCTATTCTTACCTGAATTTCTTTCAACTTAAAAAGGCTATAGTGAGAATGAGAATCACTTTAGAACTTTAGGAAAATGGGTGTTTTAGGGCAAGATCTAAAAGTTCTCCCAGTTACACCACTTTAGCACAAGGTCTTAAATAGCCTATATAAATTCTTACCAGGAGAAAGATGACCCTTCTCTTACAAAGGACATAGAGATGGAAGAATGGTAGGGTGGACAAAGGTCTATCTATCTGATTGAGTTATTTCCTCTCCAAATCTCCTAATAAGCATTAGACACTTTCTATATCCAAGTTTCATCACCATTAAATGTTTTTTTCTTCAATCGTGTACTACATAAACCAAAGTCAAAGAAAGAAGTTCCAAACAAAGCAAAGCTTACTCTTGAGAGTGAAAGAGAGGGGGAGATAGAAAGAGGATGAGTGTAATAGGTTTTAGCGGACAAAAGTAGCAAGATCAAATAGGCACTTCACCTTAAGCCTAAAGTGCATCAATCTACTGTTTTATCAATTTACTTTAATCTTACGAATGATAATAAATGCAAATCAATCTATAAAATAGAGAAATTATTGGTTTAACAAGGTTGACTTAACCTAGTCTCACTGCTTGAGATGGGATGGGCTAAAAGTCCTTGTCCTAAATAGGTTACTAATATGTCATGTAAGCCCATCCCATTCCATTTAGAGGTTTCACTGCCTAGCTTTGTGAGCCTAACTTATTCTAAAACATTTAATCACAACCTTTAATAAAATATTAAATTATATATGTGTGTGTGTGTATATATATGTCATGTAGAAAGAGATAGGAAGTGGGTGGGCATTAAAATTACCTAAGATTTTGAAGTCATTTCTCATCTTATGTAAGCTAATGATATGTTGCTCTTCTTCAAAGCAAATGGAACAAGCTTGTAAAGTAGTTCAAGATTTGTTTGATGTTTGATAGGTATTATGATTTATCTAGTTAGGTAATTAATCCTTTAAAATTTGAGATCATATTTAGCCCAATATTTTGCCTATTTTGTAGAAATGGCTATCTAGTCTTTTTTACAGTCTATTTTAAATCTAGTTTAGGTAAATACTTAGGTACACAAGTGAACACTGGTTAAAATAAATAATAAGTTTATAATGACATGTTTGAAAAAATTAAATAGAAACTTCATACCTAGAAAGCTATGCTTTTTATCATAAGTGGCAAGGCTCACCTTAAATAATTCAATTTTGAATTTTGCTCTTATTTACCCTCTTTCATGCTTTAAGTTGTCTAAGAAATACAATTAAAAGATTAATGCCAGAATTGCGAATTTGTTCTAAGTTATAATTAAGATTGACATAGAATTCACTTTCTCATATGGAAGGAGTAATGCATTCCTTGGAAAAATGGAGGCTTAGGTCTTAAGTGAATGCACTATTTAAATATGGCTTTCCTAGCCAAACACACCTAAAGGTTGATTCAAGTGGATCAAAATATATTTATGTCAAAATAATGCAAAGTAAATGCTATAAAGATGCCTTTAAAAAAGGAAAAAAAAACACTCAATTTTCACCTTAATACGATTTGGATGTGGAATGGTATTTGGAAAGCCAAAAATGTAATATGCTCACTCCTTCAATGGTAAATAAGAATGGTAAGGACATCTCTCTTAACAACCAACTTTGATCGTATATGCAGATAGATCCTCCTGCTCCTACTTTGGTGAAGGATCTTAATTTACATGACAAAGGAATTTGGAAATTGCCTAGAAATGCTAAATTATAATCTCAATATGTGATATAGCATATTACAAATATAGTTTTGATTTTAAATTACAAACCAGAGAAATAGGTTTTTATAGACAAATACTAAAATTGGTAATTATACCGTCGCTAATAGATATTAGATTCTAGCTTAGGACTAAAAGTGATTGTAGATCCACATTTTCAAGAGTAAAAACATTTGTGGAAGCTTAAATTATCCTATAGAGTATTTTTTTTTATTTAGGAAATACTACCCAATGCTTTATCAACAATTCATAATCTATAAAACATCATTTACGGATAGAGAATACTTACCCTTTTAGCCCCAAAACAAAAATTGTATAGAAACTAGTAACCATCTCTTTATACATGGTGCTTTTGCCAAGAAATTTAGCTTGCTTCCCCTATAACACTTATACGCATTATATCATTCTATATGGTAACCGGTACTAGATGTATCTAATTTGGCCAATAGATTATTGTCGCAATCCCATCTGACATGATACCATGATGAAGGCTAACGCAGGGTTATCAATCGAGATTTATCAATGAAAAAGCAGGTCAAGACTGGTCAATTTTTTCCTTCCGCGTGTTTTGTATTAAGGATTTTGGGCCTCTCCAAGTTGGGCCGAAGGAAACATTGGTTGGTCTGGACCCACCGTTCCATGTCCTGTATAGCCTAATATAATAAACTATGGCACATAAGGGTAATATTAAAATATATTTATGAGAGATTCTATTCTTTATGCTCAAAATAAAAATTCTTTTGCCTTTCTCTTCAAAACTTTTAAATGATAAAAAATAATTTACCATCACTTCGTTCCATTCTATTTCAGTCTATCCCCACCCAAGCTCCAAACATATTATTTCTACCCTCATCTTCAGTGCAAACTTCCGCCTCAACCCGCTTCAACGAAGAAGGCTGGGAGAAAGGCAAGGTGCAAGCTGTGGATTCAGCATGAGAGACCAGCAACTTCGAGGTTGCTCCCCTTTATGGAATTCTTATTTTAGTTGTTTAACTGGATTTGTATTGCGGGCAAACGAATTTGTACTACTACTAACCGGATAAATATTCTTTTAGAATTTGAATTTGTTTACTTGGATCTTGAAGGAATGATACGCTAAACTATGTTAAATCACACCTGTAACCTTCCATATTTTGTGGATTCGGTCGTTTGAATTGAATTATACATGCAATTCCTTCTGGCAGTGTGTTGTATCAAGTTGGGCGTGGCCTAATCAGACAAATGTGACATCAACCTTCATTAAATATTAAAAGAATGAGACAAATGCAAGAAAGTGGTAACGAAAAAAAGTAAATCTCGAAGCATCATGTTTTCTTTGCTCGACTTTTTTTAGGAGCAGGGTTGTGCATGTATTGAAAAGAAAATTTCAAATATACAAAATAGATGTAACTTGGATATATATTTAATGTATTGCTTGATGCTTCATACTTGTGTACATGTAAATTTGGGTGTGCACATGATTTTTTAACATATTTGCTTACTTGACTTTATCTTTGAATTTTCCTGTGCTGCCGTGGCTGTGTTATGACCCTAACTAGTAGGGAGTTCCCCTTGTTGTCCTGATGGCTGATCCCAAGATGTTTGGTATACATTAGGTTAGATCCTACTTCTTTCGAAGATGGCAATGAGAGTTGGCCATTCTATACTGTACAGTTCTTATAGGAAATACGGAAATATAGATGAGGTCACAATTCCAAGGGTGTTCTAGGTCGTGACCATCCTATGACCAAGTAAAGTTGACGATTCTTTGTATAAAAATTACAAATCAGAAACAACTTGTGATAGAGTTAAAAATTTTCAAGTAGAGATTCCTTATCCTTCCATCTTCTGTGGGATAGAGTTATTTTCGTGGATTCCTGCAGAATTCAGCTATTGGATTTTTCAAGGGGAGCTCTTTAATGGATTTCCAGAGGGATTGGAGGGCTCTTTTGAGCTAATGTTATTTTAACTTTCATAAATGCTTTTTTTTTGTGCATTTGTTCTTTTTGGAGGAGATCTTATCATCCTTCTTTGTGTTCCTTTTTACCGTTAATAATTTTTTCTTTTTTCCAAAAAAAAATATTTGCAATGCATCAAACATAGAAAAATTGTTATCTGGGAGATTCCCTTGAAATCTTCCTTCCTTCGGGGTATATTTAAATTCAAAGATGTTATGAAGAGGAGTACCCATTGTTTTACTGCTAAGCACTCCTGTCGATGCAGAAGCGTTGTACTAGTTCATCATTCCACACGGCCTTTTGCTGTTATTCCCCTATAAAGAGAGGATATGTTTATAGCAAGGTCTCGACTTGATGCTGAATACATCTCTCTCTAATATATTGAATTTTGAAGTATTCAGATTCGGAGCAAATATCAATCTTTAATACCTAAACATTTTTCCTTAATCATATTTCGTTGGACTTCTATAAAGAAAATGGGGACTTTTATAAGAAGGTAATTGTTGCATCTGGTAATATCAATCTTCAGTTCCTGAACTTTTTTTCCTCAGATCTTATTTTGTTGAACTAAAGCAAGATTTTTCTATTTTATTCTTTCAGTAAGGCAAGACCCTTATTGTTATATTTAAAATACATGTGCTGAGGCTTCACTGACTAACATAAATAAGGTCGAAATCATGCAGGCTTCCAAAAATTATACTTCAATTTTGGAAGACTTAAATTTATCAGTTTCCATACCTTTGACATATTAAAACTAGTGAAGTTAACGGAATCCCTGTTAAATCGACTGGATTTATCTGTATTGTAACATGCAATTTTTATTTAAAGAACAAACTTTCATGCAGTTCCTTGTTTTTCTTTTCTAACTAATTATTGATGCTCCATTTTTTTATAATTTTTCTTCGACGAGATTGGTATGCATGCGGCATTGCTCATGTATGTCCATGTAAATTCAAGTGATTCTTACGGTGCTGGATTTCAGGAAGGTGAAGAGATACCTCTAGAGAAACTGAAGGAGATGGGTGTGATTAACCCATCAGGAAGAGAAAGGAGACTTACTTTGAAGATGCAAATGACATTTTTATTTTGACGAGTGAGTTCCTTTTACTAAATAATTGTTATCTTAGCCCTGCTACTCCACATACTGTTTTATGATGTGCAGAGGTATTGCGATGTTTGAATTTTAATAGCAAATGATGTTAGATTTTCCTAGCACCAACTACCCTCAAAATCCATTCATCACAAGCGCCTCTTCTACTTCCAGTCAAGCTTCTTCCTGTAAATAACTAGTGTTTTCAGATCACAATCCTGCGTTAAAGTATGTTTCATTTGTTTGCATATGGGATAAGACTTCTGATGTATATGTGATGTCAAGCATTAAACTATTTTGATGCTTGTACCAGTAATTTAAAACGAAGGAAATGGAATATCCTTCTTCAATGTGGTACGAACACCATAAATTATGTAGTGTTGTTAATTCATCTTTTGAACTCTCAGTTTAAGGATTTTAATTTGTTTGGGTTTTTATGATCTTTTATTTCTTTTCATCACCAAAGCCGAACTGAATGAAATTCACTTATTTCCTGTTTAGTGTCAATTTTATAGGTTTATTAATAGCTGAAGCCTGTGAGCTCAAAAGGATCCTTGACAAAGTAATAATAGTTTGTTGTGATTTGGTTTCAGATCCTAGGGGAAGGAGAAGCAAGCAAGAAGTTGAGAATAAAAGTTCGTCGTGCCTTTTGGACATCAGCAATTAAAGGAGAAGCTTAAGACTGCTGTCTGTTCCCTCACAGTAATTCTTGGCCATAAGAAGTAGCTAAAGCCAACAGTTGCTAAAAACGTTTCACGTGCTGAAGAATTCTTCCCAAGAAACGATCAGATTTCAAGAGAGGTGCAAAATGATCTCTCTTTTGCAACCATCTAACATACTTGACTCTCTCTCTCTCTCTCTCTCTCTCTCTCTCTCTCTCTCCCCCATGCAAACGATATTTCTTAATTAGCAAAAGTACATCGATTTTGGTCCCTAAATTTTACTTGATGTTTTTTTATCTATTAATTTTATTTTATTTCAATTTAATCTTTTAACTGTATCTTAAATTTTACATTTGTCTCTTAACTTTATTTAGTATTAATTTAATCTCTTAATTTTATCCTAAATTTAACTTTCATTCTTTAAACTCATTTGATTTTAATTTAATCTTTTAATTTTATCTCAAGTTTTATTTTTATCCCTTAATTTTATTTTATTCCAATTTAACCTTTAATTTTAAAAAACTACTTATATGTACTTTTTAGTTTCATATGAATTAAAAGTTTAGACCACTAGAGAACAAAGTGGACTAGTAATACCAAAATGAGAAAAACAATGATAAAATCAAAGTTGGTTACTGAGCACCAATCAAGTTAGTTTGTAGAATAATAAGACAGAATTTAACCTCAAAAAAGAAATTATATTTTATGGGACTTACTCATATCAATAGATGAATGAAAAAATAAAGAATGAAAGGAGAAATAATATTTGAGTTATTTTAAAAATTAAAAGCTAAATTAGAACAAAATAAAATTAACAAAAAATAATAAAATTTAAAGTAAAGTTAAAGAGATAAATTGAAATCAAATAAAATTTAAAGACAAAAATGAAATATGAGATCAAGTTAAATGACCATAAGTATTAAAAGATTAAATTAAAACAAAATAAAGTTAAAAAACAAAAGTGAAACTTAAGATAAAACTAAAAGATTACATTGAAACTAAATGAATTTAAAAATTTGAAATAAAATTAAAATATAAAAAATATTTTTTTATAATTTGTTATTTTATTTTATTTTATTTTATTTTTTGGTGGTTCATTTTGCTTCGTAATGGGATTTAGACCTGCCTTGTACCTTGGTTACAAAACGAAGGAGTCATTTGGTTCGCTAGACATTTACTTGGTATCTTAAATATTATAGTGTAAGATTTAGACCCTTTTACTCACATTCATATAAGCGTAGAAATAAATACAGGAAGTTTTTTCATTCTTTCGTAATTAAATATCTCATGCCTATTTCTCTCTTTATATGACTATCATGTTACAAAATGAAAGATTCTTATAACTTATGGGGTAATAAGATATCGCCTAAAATTGTATCATTCTACCTCTTGTTAGTGGTGTTTCTTGGCTTAGATCTGTCAATTTTTGCACCCCAACGAGCCAAGCCGACGAATTAGCTATACTTTAGATTTGACCCTTTTTTTTTCTTAAATTACTCAATTAATCTGTACCAAACCACTAATAATCTATTTGGTTTGATTTGTTTTAGTTGGTTTTGATATTCTTAATTTTTTTCTTTATTTAACGCCAATTAATTTAAATTATAAGTAATTATGCTTATTTTTACTAAAGTTTATATACATGCTTTTTTTAATTTGTTATAAGTCAAAATTCTAAATATTTAATTTAAAACTTAATGTATAAAAATAACAAACAAAACTTATATATAATTTTCTTTGCCCACCCCATTCTTCCCTGTCCAGTGATGCAAATTCCGTTCCAAACTCGACAGGAGACTCTGCAAATTTGCACAGGACTCGAGAGAAAATGAGGATATTTAAAAAAAATAAAAGAGACTCGTAAATCCCTACCCTATTTGATTAACTGCAACGTGAGCCTTTCATTTATATAATTTATCGTGTAATGTTTATTATATTTTTATAATTATTATTTTATTTATTAAATTATTATTTTATTTTATTTATTTTTACTTATTTTTTTTTATTTTTATATCCTCTAATCAAATGACCGGAAGTGTATATACTCTGCAGCCAATTTCAAAGATTTTAAAAAAAAAATCTTGGACCCAAAAAAAAAAAGGTGGGGAAGGCAACCTACACAGCAGGGAGTGCAGCAGGAATCCATGCTCGATAAGGAGAGGAAAAAAGGACAAGACATGTAGCTGGAAATAGAGCCACAGTTTAAATAGCCTACGAATTAATGATGTTTACGGTCGACTCGATATGATTTTTTCAGGCTACCGAAGTCTTTTTTTTTTTTAATAATTTTTTTTGTAAAAATTATAAAATAATTTTTAAAAATAAAATTTTCATAAAATGATATTTAATTTCTAAAAAATAAAATTTATATATATATCTTTATAAATATTTAAAGAGATTAATAAAATTAAATTAGATCAAGTTTAATTAATTAATATGACCGATTCCACTCGATTGTGTAGCTCGGTCTAATATTTTTTTTATTTCTCCCTCCACGCTTATATACATATTTATAGATATATATATATATATATATATATATTTTTTTTTTTTTTTTCTCCCTCCGCGCCCGATATATATATATAAGATTAGGAGCCATGAGTTTGGTGAAAAGCTAATTCACCGTCTTTAGCGTAATGCAAGCTGCAACATCTTCACCATGTTACTTGGTCAAATCACAAATTCACAATCGCATGGCTCAGAATTTTTTCACGCAAATTTAACATCTTTTACTGACTACATATACTCATCACAAATAGTGTAGCGGCTTAACTAATATCTTTTCGAGAAGATTTTTCCTCCATCCTTTGAATTAAAATCTCCAACTTAGCAAATATTGGTTGAATTAAATTCCGGAGATGGAATATATGGCGCTCAACAACGTAATTATTCCTTAAAAACCATTTTCTTTCCTTATAATCTTTATCTAATTATTTAAATTTTTTGACTTAAAATGATCTTTAATATAATATCACAACTGAGAAATTTAGAATCTGAATGATGCACATTTCAGCACAATCTTCTAATAGTTTAAACTTCTGGCAAATATTAATCTTTTGTTGACTTTGTTTCTAAGGTCTAATGATGTTGATATGTTACACTTGTAAAGTACAAAATTTAATTTAGACTGCCGAATAGATGATAAAATATTTTTTAAATAAAAATATATACAGATTTTATTTTCTTTCCTTTCATCTTTTTTTTTTCACTTAAAAAACATTTTACCACATTTATTTGGGAGAAATTAAATTTCTAGAAGGCCTAGAAACTTCGTGTTTGATATTTGAATGAAAATGGTCAACAAAGTAATGTGAAAAATAATAATGGTTAGAATTAGAATTTAAGCCAGTGCAAATCACTGTCATTGCCAAAACAAACAGAAAAAGGTTACGTAGGCGAATGGAATGATGCGAAAGACAAAAGAAACTATGAGGCGTTATTAATTGTCGCATTAGTGAGTGATTCTCTTGGATTTATTCCTCGTAATAGCAAAATACCATAAGCAAAGGCAAATTGGTAGTTGCACCGACGAGAATTTTGATAGAGCAAAGCGTGTGAATCTTACCAATGATGCGCGCGCGCACACACACATTCCCTTTTCTAACTTTAGCTCCTAAAGCTTCTTTAATAAATCCAATTACGAAAAGCTAATGATCTTGAATAAATCCAATTACGAAAAGCTCATGATTATAAATGACTGATGAGTAATGACATAATAAACGAGATTGAGGGGAGTTTCTGAACCCCGCCTCCCCCACCCCCCCCCCCCCCCCCGGAACAAAAAAAAATGTTGCAAGAAATTAAATAAATAAATGCTATATATAAAAATAAAATTTCATATTATTTGGGTTATAAAAAAAAGATAAGAATATTAGTGATGACACAACCAATTGCTTAATTTTTTTAATAAAATTTGGTCATCTGTATATTTTTAAATTTTGGCCATTAATGATTATTCACTTTTATTTAATTCTCTGTGACATAAATTTTAAATGAGTCAAATCCAAAACATTACATAGGGAATTGGAGATAGCTCTACGGAACAAATATATCAAATCTTAAGAGTTTGTTTGATTATATTTTGATTTTAATGTTTTTAAAATAGATATTTTTTAGAATAAATTTTGAAAACAAAAAAATTAAAAATTTTATTTAAATTATTATTTTAAAAAAAATCATTGTTTTTGTTTTTTTTTTATTTTGCAAAACAAAAGTTACAAAACATTTAAAAAATATTTTGATTTTTTTGTTTCTGAAAATAGAATTAGAAGATTGTTCTTAAAATAAGAAATCAAATAGGCTCCAAGTCTTCTCTCTCTCTCTCTCTCTCTCTCTCTCTCTCTATATATATATATATATATATAACAATTGATATCAATTAAAATTAATCTTTACCACTAAATAATTATTTTTAAGATGATTGTTTTACAAAGTCCATTGTTTGATTAAAAATTTTTATTATGGATACTACCTTACAAATTTTAACATTAATCTAGTGTGATTTATTTCCTATCAATATATCCAAAAATTAATTTTCAATATACATTTCAAATATGAGAAACTATTAATTATCTATAAAATTTGACATAGAAGATCAATAAAATTATTTTTTTTATATAATGGTTAAATTAATATAAATCAATTTCTATAATAAAAAATTAAGAGATATAAATAACATATGTTTCATGGATATCAATTAATCTCTCCTTTATATATATTAATCCTTCAAAAAATAGGGAATAATGTTAGGAGGATCGTTAAGGTTGACCTTACAATGCCTTATTAAACTAAAGGTTATTTTGCTTGTCTTTATGTTAAGGTGGATCTAACTCAACATTTGCTCCCTACATATATGCTAAAAGGTTAGGAATTTGCAATTGCGTATGACGGCCTCCACATGATTTGCTATTCATGTGGATACTTTAAGCATATTAAGAAGGATTATTTAGAAAAAAAAAAATTTAAAAAATCTAATGATCAACCTACCACAAAGCAAAGGATTTGGTCCTTGAAGTATCATTTAGAGACCTCTGTAGAGTTAAGAGCCTTTATGACAAGGACTAAAGATGACTCACACTAATTTAGGGTAAAAATCAAGAGACTTGGTATTATCTACAAGATCTTACTATGCAAACTTACCTTATAAGGGAAATAAAGATAGTGTTTAGGAGATAACAATGGAGACAATGAATGCAAACTCTCTAGAGGCAAATAGAAGTTAACATTTCTTGAATAAAAAATAAATTAGCTCTTATGCAACGTGTTTTGGGGTCTCAATCACATGGTTTAATATCAATTGCCAATGGAATTAAGATATCTTTCAATCAAATAAAACATCATAAGCTCAAAGAATAGAGCTTCAGAAGCCCTAGAGGAAAATATGAGACCAATGAAGCAACCATATCCAGCCCTTGTAAAAGCAACTCAACATAGGTTTATATCAAAGAGGTTTCTCATGTTGAGTCAAAACAAACACAATATTAATCCCAAATGTTAGCCCATATTTTTAGACGAAAAAACTTAGGATCACTAGACAAGGATAGCATGGAGGAGACATTGTTATGCTTTTTGGTGCTAGAAACATTTCAACAAGGTGAATATGGCATTTTAAAGACTCATCCCTCAAATATGCACATTCATTAAGCTCTTTAAGTTAACACCATGTCTTTTCTTGTTTATTTATGGGTAAAAACTTTATGTTTGGAATTGTTAGAAAGTAGGCAACAAAAATTTTAGATGGAGTACAACTATGTTGACTTGTTCATAATGTAAAGATATGTTAGTTGTTCTGGAGACTTGGTGGACTAGTCTCGAGCTTTAGGTATTCTCCATAATTTAGAATTTGACGGCAGTGTTGTTATTTTTTGGTTTCAATTTTGCTGGGGGAATATAGGTTGGTTAGGATCATGTGTGGTTAAGTTAACAATGGCAAAGGAAGATACTCAATCTTGTCACTTATCTATTAAGTATAATAGAGAAGATGAGTGTTTTCTAATAACAATTTATGCCAATCTTAAAGAAGAGCATAAAAAACATTTATGGGAGAAAATGCAATCCTTATCTACGTCCATGTTTATCCCGTGACTAGTGATTAGGGACTTTAATGATATTTGAAAAGTTTTAGAGAAATTTGACGAGGCACCAATTAATGACCATAGGTGTAATTTATTCAAAAAATAGATTAATAGGTGTAATTTCCTTGAAGTTCATTTCATTAGCCACAAGTTCACTTAGCATGGACCCTTTATCCTTGGCTATCAATTTGAAAAGCTCGACAAGAGGTTTCTATAAAGAAGCTTAGCATCTTCACTTCCATGAAGATTTAATGAAAGTGATGACTAAATTGGACTACTCATATCACCACCCTTACTCCTCAATTTGTAAGGGGAAAAAAATCATGTTTATGAACATACACCTTTTCATTTTAAAGCAGTTTGGCTCACCTTATAAAAATTTTCATGATTTTCTTTCTCATCATTGGGTAGTAAGTATGTCCCCTTATAATAATCTATCTTAGTTTACTAACGACTTGAGAAATTATAACAAGAATGTCTTTTTCCATATCAAAAAAAAGGAAGAAATGCATTATGGCAAGGCTTGATGGCATCTAGAGGAAGATAAGCACTTTCCAAATACCTTGCCTAACTCTGTTTAACATGGAAAAGAAGTTTTATTAAGATCTTGATGCTATTTTCAAATAATAATAAGAAGAAGAACAATCTTTGGCTTTAAAAAGTCTATGCCAAGTGGATAAATGACAATGACCAAAACACAAGATATTATCACCTTAAGATAATTACTAAAAAAAGACAAAATAAAATTCTCATGTTACATAAGGAGGACGAAAGTTGGGAGGAGGACCCAAATGTTTTAAAGTCTATAGCTATTAACTTCTTTAAGAACCTTTTCACAATTAAGTGTGATGGTTCCCCTTTCTTCCATACTAAGGTCAACTTCCCACAAATTAAAGATGAGGTTTGCTAACCCTTGCTCATCCTATTACTAATAAGGAGATTCAAAAGTCTCTTTTTTTTTTTAAGTACCCATAAAGCAAATAGGGATGATGGCTTTTCGGCCATATTTTATCACTTGACAAAATATAGTTAAGCCTAATGTTTGCTATCTCATCAAACAAATTTTTAGCTATGAAAAGGACATTAGCCAAATTAATGGTACACTACTTTTGTTGATTCCAAAGGTGGACCTCCCTAAATGTCTCTCTTAATTGAGACCAATTTTTTTGTAATGTCATTTATAAACACATCTTAAAATCATTATTAACTAGTTAAAACCTGTGCTTTCTAACTTCATCTTGCCTTTTTAAGTGAGTTTTA
The DNA here is from genome assembly GCA_026724425.1 of Erythrophleum ivorense. Lineage (NCBI taxonomy): Eukaryota > Viridiplantae > Streptophyta > Magnoliopsida > Fabales > Fabaceae > Erythrophleum > Erythrophleum ivorense. The sequence goes on along the minus strand of JAIUCV010000002.1, from coordinate 30,660,393 downwards.
TGCCAAGTAAACTCATCCAAGAGAATATTATGATGTGTCAGGAACTTTTTACACTCTAAGCAGTGTTTGAAAGGTAAATTCTTTTTTTTTTTTTGGCTATTAATATTGATCCTAAAATGACTTATAAACAAGTAGGTGGGATTTTATTAGAAGTATTCTACTTGAAGTTCATATTCCCCTTATTTACTTGATATGATTATGAAGTGTAATCATGTTTGTCGCCATTTAAATTTTATGGAATGGTATGAAGACAACCTCTTTCCTTTCCACACAAAGGATCCAACAGGGTAACCTTTTTTCCCCATACATTTGTTCTTTGCATGGAAAAATTAACACATCATTAATGAAGTTATCATGGCCAATCAATGGAAACCCATCAAAGTCAACAAGGATGGGCCTTATGTGACTTATCTTTGAATAAGGTCAAGTGCACTATAAATTGCCTTAATCTTTTTTGTGATCTTTCATGACACAAGGTAAATGCTACTAAGTCTAATATTTTCTTTTTTAAAATGTGACTTTTTATGTAAAACATTAAGTTGTTGAGATTTCTGAGTTTAATGTTAAAAATGATATCGAGAAGTACATGGTGTTGCTTATTGAGTATAACATGTCTCGTGCTAAGGATTAATTTCAAGCACATTATAGACAAGGTGAAAGTAAATCTTTTGAGATATATTCCTATTTACCTAATAATAGTGGTGCAATTTTCTAATATTGTTTATGTGTCACAACTTAAGTTTCCCATATTCTAGATAATTAGTAGAGCTAAAAATTAAGAGGTAAATTCTTAATTTTAAAGAATAAAGAAAATTTAAGAGTTAAAAGTTATAGTGCTGAATTAAAATTTACCTTAGACTAATTAAATTAGTAAATTCCAAATATATAGTCAAGAAAAGTAAAATAAATAAATAAATATTAAGGAGTTAAATTATTAAAGATAAAATGAGTTAAGTTAATTACGTAGGTAGGGAATTAAAATAAAAGATCACTTTATTAATTAAAAAATTATTAGAATCAGTTGAATAAATTCCTTATTTTGATTCAGCATCATTTTTGGTCAATTTAAGAGTAAGATCCCATCATCTTTAATTAGAATACTAATCCTAATTAGAGACACCTAATGCAAATCCTACCTAGCTCCATTAGCAGGCTTCTAAAAACAAGATTAGCCAAGCCTAATCTAAAATGTTGTTGCCAAATCCCATTAGAAAGTTAGCCAATCATTATGCTCCACTAATATCTTGCTACCTACCACTTTCTTCATCATTCTTGCATTCAACTAAACTCAAAGAGAGAGAGAGAGAGAGAGAGAGAGGTGCTAGAAATAATATGGAAGAAAGATTTTAAAGCTTTTCATATATGGTTTCTTGAAGGATTTAGCCAAGGTAAGTGAAGAGAAAATTTTTTACTCCTTTTAAGCTTTAATTTGCACCAATTATCTTTTTATTTGGTGATAGTTAATTTCTTTAGGAACAAGGGAAATTTATCAAGTGCAAACCCTAAGAAGAAAGGTTTTGGAGCTTTTCATATATGGATTCTTAAAGGATTTAACCAATGTGAATGAAGAGAAAAATTTTTTACTCCTTTTAAGCTTTAATTTGCACCAATTGTATTTTTATTTGGTAATAGTTAATTTCCTTAGGAACAAGGGAAATTCATCAAGTGCAAACCCTGAAAAGTAGAAATAAGGTTTTGAGGTAATTTCCTCTATCTTAGTTCCTGGTTTTGGTAATTTGTATTAGCAAAGTAAATTATGATAAACTTTTTTTGGCCAGGAAGAAATATGTGGATATTTGTGTTTTGGACTATTAGTTAGTTGAAGGAGATAGGGAAAGGAAGAGGAAAAATTAGGTAAAACCTTATCTTGACCTATTTGCCTTGTTATGACTGATTTGGTATAGTGACTTTAGAATTATTTTTGGTTCTATTTTGGACTATACAAAGACTATTTTTATTGTTATGAATATTTTGGAAATGAGTTGAATTAAAAGGAGAAACAAGAAATACAAAAAAAAAGGAAAGATAGTAAGATTACACTTTAAGCTATTTTTTTAGTTTGGCTAAAATATCTTAATATATGGTCATTTATGAACTTATGAATAGGGTTTTAGGAAATTGTTTGATGACTTCCATGTGGGATATTGGAATTGAGAAAGTTAGACTATTAATTGGAGAATTGGGTTCTTAAAGGAGAAGGCAACTTGGTACTTGAAAACCTATAGGTAATATATAGTGTATTTACAAGTATAGGAAGTAATTACTATGTTATATGGATATGTATTGGTGGGTGTGTGTGTGTGTGTGTGTGTGTGTGTGTGTGTGTGTGTGTGTTTTACTTCATGATGTTGAATTAGGAAGCTCACTTTACCAATTAGGGAATGGCTAAAAGACAGAATATTACATTAATGAGATTTAAGAATATCAAGATAGCTAGTGTTTTTTTTTATAAAACATGACTTACATGATAAAATTGCTTTCCATTGATTTATGTATTATGTATAAGATGCTATGTGATAAAATAGTATGAATTTGCTTTTATGGATCTAGCCTTAAGTAGCTAATCTAATGGAGGTGAGCCTATGTGCTCCTTGGGATATATCACCTAAAGTGTTTTAGCTTTCCTTTATAGGATTAGAAAGTTTAGGAGACAACCCTTTTTTTTAGAATTGTTAGCTGATAGTTATGGGATCCTCATTACAAGTATGGAAGTGTGATGAGATGAATTATGTTATGGAAGAGCTATAGGATCCTTTTTGCAAGCGATGTTGCGTTGAGAAGATACCTATTTTTATGAAAACACTTTCCTTTTACATATCAATTATAAGAAAGCATAATATGCATTATTAATATTATTACTTTAATGAAACTATATGTTATGACACTCATGTTTTATGGCTAGAAAATGTGTGTTAAAATATTAGGTTAGTTATTGAGATTTTATCTCACTTCTTACATTTTCAACTAACCATTTTCTAAGAAAGAAAGCTATGGCAAACAATGTTAGACGACATTCAGAATACCTTAGCGCATCTAAGATGTGTATTAAAGTGCTGACTTGTAGACATGTAAAAAGAAACATGTAATGGTATTTTGGTGACTTTTGAAGTATATGGTTGTATATACTGAGGATGAGATAAGTGGTTGTCAATCTTGTAAATAACTTACTTTGATCTTTAACTTAAAAATGAATGAAGTGAGACTTTTAACATTTTATTAATTGTTCAATCACATATTCTCTTGAGAAGATTCAATGAAAGTGAAGTTTGCGAGAATTCCCTTAGTTTCAATTGATTAAATAAAGATGTAGTTGATTGAATTCAATATCTAGCTAGTCAATTGGATCTTTGGATGTAGTAGAGACAAAACGAAGGTTAGTCAATTGGAAACTAAATAGTTACGTGCATCTTAAAATTTAAAATCTAGTTAATTGGATTTAAGACACAATCAACTATAACTTATTCAACAAAAAAAATTGCAAGCTAATATTTAGGAAGCTCAATTGTAACATCTCCAAATTAGACCCTTAATTCAATTAATATTAAGAGAAATAAATAATGGAAGATATTTAGCTAATAACTACATGAGAAAATTATAGGTTTTCTCTCAATTTTAGGTATAAAGAAAATTGAGGAATTTATTAGGAATATAATAAAATTGTATGGGGTCAATTAGAAATTTAATAAAAATTATTTAGAATTTCCATTAATTAATTAGAGATAATTAAATAATAAAAAATCAAATAATAAATATTTAAGAAATGAATTTTAGTAAATTTCATGGACCATTAAAACCTTAAAAATAAAAAAAATTATTTAGATAATAAAAGTATTTAAGTGAAATTAGAGGATCAAAATATAAATACTAAAAGTTTATGGTTTCAAAATATGATTTTAGCTAAGACCAAAATATATTTTTCCCTAGGTCAAAATAGGATTTTTTTTTTTTCCAAAATAAAAATGGTAGAATTACAAAGAGATCTTTATCTGAAAATAACAGCGTCAATGATTAAAACAATTTTCATAATTAGAACTTCACATGAATCAAAACCCAGAGTGAGATAAGTTGGGTTAAACATCTTAAAGGAAGTAAAAAATGAATTTATGAATAGAGAAAGCATAAAGAGAAAGGAAGTAAGGCTTTTAGAGGAAACCACTAACCACTCCCCTCTATATATAGAAAAAGAAACAAAAAAAGAAGAAGAAGAAGACAATAGGAAGAGAAAGTCTAAGAGTGTGAGAGATGAAAGAAACAGAGGAAGAAAAGAGAGAGAAAGCCATTAACTCTCACAGCTCTTGCTAAACACCTCCTTTCAATTTCTTTAGTTTCTTCATCTAAAAGTTGTCCACACTTTAGAACCAAAGAAAACAAGAGAAAGAATGAGCAAAGAAGAAGATTGAGGAAGTCAGAATCTTGAAAGAGTTAAGGTAAGAACACACCCTCTCAATCTAGCGTATACGAGTGGCTATCATCCTCTCCTTCATCTTATTCTCCTTCAAACTTTGGGTTAAATTTAGGTTGAACTTAGGAAGAATCATCGAATGCATTCTTGCCTTTTAAACTCATTGCGTGCTTGTTTTAAAGGCTTTTACATACATATAATCTTGTTAGGATAGTTGAGAAATATAAAATGACAAGATGGCATGTTTCCTTATGAGTTACAATGAGCTTTTGGAAATAAGTGTGTTGTGCATGATCCCCCATGTGAAAATGCACAAGGCTATGCAATTTCTAATTTGCATGCACACAAGACATTAATGGCAAGTATAAACTCATCATAAGAGAAATCTTAGGGTAACTTGCTTCTTTATGGGAGCTTGTTTGGCCTTAACCAGGTCCTAAAAGAATTAAAATGTTTCTATGGCTCGTTCTAACCCTTGCTACCTTAAACTAGCTACAATTGCTTCTTGTGGTAGATGTTGGTGGTTGCTCAAGGAAGATTGGATTAAGGTTAACTATAATGGTGTAAGCAAAGGTAATGTAGGTTTAGCTACATATATAGGTATTTTACGGGATTCACAAGGCTATTGGCTTAATGGTTTCTCTAAGAATATCGAGCGATGCTCTTCTATGCAAGCTAAGGCCTCGGATGCTCTTATTGGTCTTGATTTGGCTTAGTGTCTGGGGCATTATAAAGTTCATCTTAAACTTGAGTCTAACAATCTTTTTATGGCTTTAAATGGTGCAATAATAGGTACCAGTTCTATAGATCATATGACCAAGCCCATCCATGATTTAATGGCAAGGCTATGGACTTTTCTATGAAGTGAATAGGTATGTTGATCTTTTAGCCAATCACAGCTTGGAACTCTATATAGGGTTACATTTTTTGGATTCAATTCTTTGTTTTCTTAGTTTGACTTATTTTTCTAATTATGTGGGAACCTTGGCTTCCTGCAATATTATATAGATTTTTTTTTCTTTTGTTTCCTAAGCATCTATTCCTTTTCTTTTACCTAAAAAAAAAACATATCAAACTTTAAATCTAACTTGTCTCTTTCCTTTATATATATATATATATATATATGGAAAGATTACTTGATACTAGTCAACTAAAATTAGTCTTATATTATTGAATAATTATTTTTAGGATGAAGTTTTTACAAAGTCCACTATGTAATTAAAATTTAACTTATTCTGAATATCATCCTTACAAATTTTAGCATTGATCTAAAGTTGTTTGACTCCCCATCAATATCCAAAAATTAACATATTATATATTTTTTAAATATAAGAAACTATTAATTATTTGATTGTAAATTTTTATACAATTTTGCATAGAAGATTAACATAATTATTTCTAATCAAACATTAATGAAAATCAGTCTCTATCCTAAAAAATTAAGAGATATAAATAACAATGTTACACCCACGTTAATTGATCTCTCCTTTTGCAAATATTAATCTAATAACTTAACCCCTTTCACATTGAGTAAATTCGAGTCTAGCGCTCTTCTGGTTAAGTGCTAACTTTTTCTTTTATTTTGTTTCCCTTTAAAGCTTAGTTTACTCCTTGCAATTTAATTCTGTACTTTTTTATTCGTAAAGATGTAATTTGATTAAGGTATTCTAACCATCACCGAATATGTTGCCTAAAAGTTTTATCTCTTCTTCTATATTTGAATAAATATGTCCCCTACTTTTTGTCCAAAAGGAAAAATGCTCGACCTCCTTTTTGTTTAGGATAAACAAATCCTAAAACTAAGACACTGTTGTAATGGAGATGGCCAACACGAATTAAACCTAAGATTTACTAAATTGATGTAACTCCATTTTACCAAATAATTCAATCCATTTGCTCAAGTTCACTTTCTTTAATCAGTAATCAGTATCATCAGTAATATATATAAAAGTTAAGTTTTTTTAGCACGGTTATTAGATTGTTCATAACTTGTTCATGACAACTCCGCCCCCCCCCCCCTCTTTTTTCCTACCTGTCAGTTTTCATTTTTACAAAGGTGGGATCCAGTGCAATTTTTACTGCCCATAAGGGCAGCCGCGCTTGCCAGTTAACTGTAATTTGAGCTTTTGCTTCAACTCACTATTTTTTACCTTTGTTTAAATTACTCATTTCCCTTCTCCATTGTCATCCATCTTTTATTTTTATTTTTAAAATATAAACATAAATGAAGAAAAGCACAAATCAACAAGGAAACGAAAACAATAATATCTTATCGTGTGTGTGGGGAGTACATTATAATTTTTTTTTGAATTTTATTGAAGTTATATAATTTTTTAATTTTTAAAATATATATAAATCTATCTTAAAATCAAAGATTATTCTATAATTTAATCTAATTTTAAAATATAAGATAACTTTTTATTTTATAAGAAATTTGTCTAATTTCCTCATGTATATATATATATGTATATGTATATATATATCAACAATTTATGTGAACTTTTAATATTATTAATCAAATGCCTACAGGTGTTTGATATTCAAATTTAACTTTTTAATTGATTGTTAACATTTTAATTAATGATTATTTATAATAAAACTTTAAAAAAGTTAAATGGTAATATATTTTAAGATAAAAAATACAAGGCATATTTTTAGAATAAAATTCTGAATGTGTATAAAAAAAAGAATAAAATTCTGAATTTTGAAGATACAATCCCAATTTAAAATTCAGCTACCCTGACCTCTACAATTATCTAGGATGAGCAGTGTCTGCTGAACAATTCTAGACTTGTAATATAATAAATTATATAATTTATTAATTTAATAAATAAAATTTTATCATATAAAGAATAATATAAATTATAAATAATACCCTGCCCCACACACCGTCGAGCGAATCCTCTGAAGTGGATCCCATCTGAAGTGCCTCTGAAATGAGGCCAAAACGGGGCGTTTTGAATATTGGAGAGCAAACGCTGTGTTTCGACCAGGCAAAGCCAGAAAATGAAGCCAGCTTTTTCTTACCTTAATGCTTCACTTGCAATTCCCCTGAAGAGCCTCTGAATTGAGATGATATGATGCATTTCAATTAGCCGAGGAAGACGTGGCATTTTTGGAGGTATTAAGTCCTTAAAAGAAAATAAGTCAACTTTCAGGTCTTGTCTCTTATGCGAAGCTTTTGAGGAGTCATTCATCTTCTTGCCATTTTCTCTTACACAAAGCTCTGTAAGCAGCCGTTATGGCAATGCGACGGGGCTATCCTATCAAGTGAGTGCTCATCTATGATGTAGTTGCTCATCATCTTTCTCTCTGTCTTATGTTTCTAAGCTATTCTTCTTCTGCACCGTGAACTCTTATCATCATCTCAAGGAAGCATGAGCCTTTACTGTAAAATCCTCCATTATTTCTGGTGTTTAGTTATTTCTTTTTCTATTTCTTTTTCCTCTTCTACTTCCTTCTTTGTTCTTAACACTGATGGGGTTTCTTTACTTTCTTTCAAATATTCCATTGTCGGCGACCCATTATCAGTATCAGAGAGGTAGAACAACAACAACATCTCATGTTCATCGAATGGAGTTACCTGCGAGTTAAAAAAATCAGCTTCCGAGCCCCATGTTTGTCTCTTTTTCTTTATTTTTTCAACTAGACTTGGAAGCTGATTTATTTTCTTTTAAGGACTTAATACCTCCAACAATGCCACATCTTCCTTTGCTAATTGACATGCATCATATATCTCAATTCAGAGGCTCTTCAGGGGAATTGCAAGTGAAGCATTAATGTAAGGAAAAGCTCTACCAATGGCTTCATTTTCTGGCTTTGCCTGGTTGAAACACAACGTTTGCTCTCCAATATTCAAAACGTCCCGTTTGGCCTCACTTCAGAGGCACTTCAGATGGGATCCACTTCAGAGGATCCGCTCCCCCATTTTACTCCATAGATGATCGACATGGGTGACGACTCAATTCCCAACCCTTCCTTCAAATTCCAATGGAGCACTTGTCCCAAGTCTTAACCACCCAATTGTCTATGGATTCCATTCATTATCCTTATCCCTGTTTGGTACGTACGAAGGGTTAGGAGAGGAGCAAAACGGCCTCTTCATTTTTTTAATCTTAAATTTTAAGTTTAAAAATAAAATTTATAATTAAAAATAAAAAATTATAATTATCAGAAAAATTTTAATTTAAAAATTTTAATGATATAATATAATTAAAATTTTTTAAATATATTTTTCTTTTATAATTACAATTTTGACTTTTTTATTATAATTTTTTATCTTTAAATTTACAACTTATAACTCTTACAACAAAAGAAAAAAAGAGCTTAAAAAGCGGACTCCACCCCCTCACCTCTCTAGTCGCTTTAGCGATTAGCAAGGATCCACCCTAAAGAAGAGAGACTGAAAGGTTGAGGGGAAAAAAATTATTTGGTTCGGTTAAATTTTTTTTTTCTTCTTTCGGATGGAATTCTCTACATGTGTTATAATATGCTTTTCATCAAATTATGTATGGAAAGCTATTGTTTAATAAAGAAAAATCAAGTAAAAGATAATTTTGTCCCAAATGATAGAAGAGACAATACAATGATATTTTAATTTTAGTTTATGTTAATTAATAAAAATTAATTTTTAATACTTTTTGAAAAATTTTATCCCAGATGATAGAAGAAGCAATGTAGCGATGTTTTATTTTTGCTTTATGTTAATTAATAAAAATTAAATTTTTTAATATTTTTTATATCAAGAATGTTTTGGTCCTTTTATCATATTTTATTTTTATTAATGTACTATTTTTACTCTACCAAATATTCAAATAAAAATATTTTATTTCTTTTCATGTTATACTAAACATTATTTTAAATTACAAGATTTCATTTTATTTTTATCTTCATTCTCTTTTTCATTGTCTTGATAATCTTTCTAATTCACCAAACATAACCTTTAGAAATCAATGATGTTTTAATAATCTTTCAAGATTTGTACATCCATTGTATTATAATTAAAAAATAGGAATAATAATATAAATATGTTAAATAATTTTAACTGACGTTTACTGAATATATTATATATTTATTATTTTTAATGTATTTATTTTAAATATACTAAATATGTTTAAGAATTAATTTTCTAAAAATGTGGTGAATTTCTTATATTCTTACTTAAGTGTAATGTGTAATGTTTTTACCTAGTGATAAGGAATGTAGACACCATCTCTCTTTTGCTCTAGTCAGTATCTCTCTTTGTGAATTTGCTACATCTTTTGGGGCTATTAACAATAATTATAGGTGATAACTTCTCTTTATTTTTTGGTCTCAATTGTAAATAACATATATTAATATCTAAAAAATTTCACGCACGCATAGAAAAGATCATTAAATTTACATTTTCTAAATGAGAAAAATAAAATCTTAAAAGACCGATTAAGAAATACCTCATTTCAAATTGGAAAAGATAATCAATTGGGAAAGCAACAAGTCTTTCAATTTTAAGCACACAATAAAGCTTTTCACAGAGATAGCACATCGAGTTCAAATTTAGTTTTTTGTATAAATATATTGGTCACAATAAACAGATTTAAAAAAAATATTTTTTTAAAAGTATATCTAATAAGTAATATGACAAATAATGTTGATATCAAATCTATTATAAGAAAAGTATAAACCCATATAAATTTATGTGCTCCAATGACCCAATTTCTCTGAGTCACTTGAGGGTCAATTTGCTTGTCAAAAATAGGCTTTATGGAATGAAATGAAATATAAGTAAATAAAAATAAATGAAAAAGAAGTTTGTAACCCACAAAATATATTTGGTATGTTATATAAAAGAATAAATATAATGTTCTACTTTTTTATATTTTGTTAGATAAAAATGATATAAAAATGGAAAGGGCTAGGAATAAAATATCCTAAATACCCTTATGTAAAAATAATAATAATAAAATATGCTTATACCCAGCTTGTGCCCTAATTGCCATAGGCTTCCAAAAGACAAAGAAGACGTAGCAAGATCTGGGAATTCCTCGTTTGAAGAAGAAAATCCATCCATTAACTGCGAAGAAGACACACCAAAACGAAGAAGAAAGTCTCTTTCTGCACATCCCGCGTGAAGAAGTGGTGGATGCCATGTTGATTAGAATGGTGCAATATCGTCTGCTCTTCCGGTGACATGTTGTAGTCATTGTTTTCTTTGACTTTAATTGCATTCTCTATAATTATATAGTCAAAGACAGAATAATACAAAAGAATTAAAATATATAAAACTTATTTATTCTCTTTATATATTTTTTTAAATCTTTTTTTAACTATATTATATTCAGTTAATTTGTGATTATAGAAAATTTGAACTCTTCTCTTATAAAATAATGTGTCACAACCTTGGGTTTGATGAAAGTGGCACTCCATTATTTGTTTGTTTGTTGTCCTACCCACTCTTAAATCCCCAGTTTTTCCTGATATGATTGATACCAATAACATGGCGAGCAATTTGGAGAGGGAAGATGAAACAAATGATATAATTTTTCTTGAAAACTCTAAGATTCCAAAAAGGGTTCTCTTAGCCAAGAAAAGCCTTTGGGTAAAATATTCATTGATAATTCTATTTATCTTTCTTCTATTTACATGTCTTAAACGTTATATGAGGTAGATTTGAAGAGTTGAGATTAGAAAAGTTTGAGTAGAATACCTTTCAATTAATTTTTGATAATGACCTTGAATGGCATAAAGCCCTAAAAAATAGTGTCAATCTAAACTAAAATATCTCAAGTACTTTCAGATGGCTCGCCTTAAAGAGGTTGAGATTCAAAAAGAAAATGTTATCTTTGGTTCTGATTTGGCCTTTTCGGCACAAGAGGAGAATTTGGGGGTTCCTATAAGAATTAATTTTAAAAGCTTGCCAGAAGAAAGCCCTTCGTGTCTAGAGATGAGATTAGCAACATGGTGATGAATTACTTCTTAAATCAAATCTTGAAAACCCTCGTGATCAAGGAGACTCCTTCCTCCTAAACGCTTTAATTTACCCCTAATAGCTTTTAGCTTGCTTGAGATAACTAGGTTGTTTTTATTGCTTATTTTGATGTTTAAGTTTTAATTGTTTCACACCTTCCCTCTTTTGTTTAAGGTCTTTCTGTGTAAGTAAAGTTGCAGTTTAGGCTAATTATATCCTCCTTTGTTATACTAGAAGATTTTCTCTTATATTATCATTTGAAAAATGGATATTTCTATTTTTTTTAAAGTATAGATCGATATACTTATTTGCTTATTCAAATCAGAAAAAAATAAAAAACAATAATATCAAATAAAATATTAAAGATTTGCAAATAAATATAGGTTATAAGATACCAAAAAGGGGTTATTATGTAATAATGATGCAATTTGAACGACAATTTCAGGTATAGATATGAGGTTAACATGTCTAAGATGTAAATATATCTTTTTGAGTAATTTAATAGTAAATACTTTTTTAAAAAAAATTTTAAACACTAATGACTTCTTTGCTACAACAATTAAAAAAATTCAGGGTTTTTTTTTAGAAAGCAACTTCGGATAAACAAAAATTAAAAGTACAACCAAATAAACACTAACATTCGTATTTTATGAATGTAGCATAACTGGATTACAATCCTACAAATTTTTTAAGGAAATTGACAAAGTGTAGAATCAATTAACTTTTTAATTGGTGTTGAGGGTAATGACCACCTCTTCATAAATTCTGAAGTGTAAAGGTAATAAATATTTTTTAAAACAATTTTTTAGATTTATTGTTTGGTCAATTCTTTAATTTTGAAATTTTAAGCTATGATATTTTCTGCCTCAGAGTTTATACTTTGGCCTAATTAGTGTACACGTCCTGTTGGTACCTAGTCACTCCAATTTTTCCAATTGAATTGATAATTTTATGGACTAATATAATGTCAATTTTAAACAAAGATAAGTAAAATATATAAAATCTAGTACTTTATTACTAGACTCAACCTAAAATTCAAATCCAACCCTAAACCAAACCCATTTCTCATGGTCTGGTTGTGATGTAGTTCAACGGTCTTCCTTGGGCGCTGCTCTTTCTCTCTATTCGGAGAAATAAGGGGTCGGTTTGGTATCTTATACAAGATAAAGTTAGATAATATAAAGTGTGACAAAAGGTTTAATAGAATTTTAAAATTATATAATATTTAGTATAATATTTTATAAAAAAATATTATTTTATATTTGGTAATACGTTATATAATATTAAATAAGATAAAATTTAACTCTTTTAAAAAGAATCATTTATATTTTAAAATATATTATATTCATCTAAATTTATATTATATTAATCTTGTGAGATAAATAGTACAGGTAAATAAGATTGTATATAGTGCTTGGTAACTCAATTAGTTTGGTCTTAGTAGTGAGCATAGTACTAATTGCCTAATCACATTGAGTTAGGTTGATTAGATCAAAAAAATGAATATATTAGGGTAGGCCACGTGATTGAATTAGGCTAGTTAATTTGGTTTGGCTTAATTTAATCTTATTTTTTTTAAAAAAATTATTTTATAAGAATTTATATAAAAATTTTATTTGTTAAAAGTTATTTTACAATTTTTATAAAAAAAATGATTTGACTAGTCTAAAAAATTGATCTAACTCTACCTTATACTAGATTGAATTAGGTTAGACTTAGGCATTGTATTAGGCCAATACCCAACTTGGCTTAGTTGATGGTCACCTGGTTTCATTTGTTCATATAAAGTCAAGTTGAGTTAGGACTACAAAAAAAAAAAAATTGGAATAGACTAAATAAGGTTGGATACTAAACCAATTATGTTAGCCAATTTGGTCTAACTTAACTTAGTATTATGAATTTTATTTTTAAAAAATTATAAAAATTTTTATAACTTGCTTTGATTTGAGATTGGACATTAGGCTTATAAAAAGTAACTTGATGTAAAATCGGGTCAAATTCTAGACTACATCAAAGCCCGATTTGGTTTGACCTATGAACAAACTAATGTGTAAGGATTGGAATAGAAAAATATTAACAAAACTTTATACACCAAAATTTAATCAAGCTTAATTCCACATTCTAAGGATTAATTAAATTATACATTATTTTGTATTAAATAGGTCTAAAAATAAATAAAAAATCAATTCTTTTTTTTTTTATAACCGCATTCACATTTTCTTGGAAAAGTTGTAATAATATTTTGGTAGCAAGTCGTTAATTAAATACATATCATCAATAAGTGCATATAAATATAACACACTTTTTTAACACACAGCGAGACGTGAATGCATGTCAGCATCACTCTAAGGCCTTGTTTGGTATGTTGGAGAGTTTTTTCATGGAATGGGAATGAAAGATAGATTGGGAATGGAAAGGAATTTTGTATCCCGTGATATGTTTGGTATGATATAAAAGGAAAGAGAAATGATATAATTTTTTCATGTTTGGTTAAATGGAAATGAAGAAGGAATGGAATGAAGGAAATGTTAAAAGACTAAAAAGTCCCAAAAATAAAAAAAATGAAATACCTATTTTTAAAATTAATTGTAATTATTGGTTAGTAATAAAAATTAAAAAATGGCATTTCATCTTTGCCCAGCAACAGAGGAGCCCTAGTGGCACGAGAACGCAGTCTGGCTTCCAATAAATCATACCTGCATCATTCCTTTCCCAGCCACTATTGAAGGACGTCGTTTGAAGGCAAATGAAAGTTGATCAAGAGTAGGGGAGCCGCATTAGAATGAAGTCTGGCCTTCTTATTCGTCTCCCAACCACTATTGACGAACAATGTTTGAAGGCGAACGAAATTCGAAGAAGAGCGGTGGAGCTGCACGAGAATGGAGTCTGACTTTCTTAGACCAGACCTGCATCTATTCCTCTCCCAGCCACTATTGAAGGACAGCATTTGAAGGGGAACGAAAATCGGACAAGAAAGGTGGAGCTTTTCTTCCTGGCATCGTGACCTACAATGCAAACTAACGTTGGAGAAGATAGAAACTTGTGAGTTGCTTTGTACAGTAGTTTAGAAGCCTTCAAAAGCTTTTTCCATCTTTCCTTTCCCACAACAAATTGATAATTATCATTATTTTGTTTCTGAAATTTGTTACAATTTGATTACCAATTTCCACACACCAGAGTAAAATCAAAATAATAAAATAAGTTTAAAGCAAAAACAGAACTTATAAGAGACAATCACATTCTTTAAAATCAAATCAATCTCATGTGACTCAACCCATTATCTAACCAAAACTTGGGGATTCGGTTTTGCCTACGAAGACAATTTGATAGTATAACCATAAAGCATATGGGAAATGCTTTTGTTATGCTTGGTATCATATATTTGTGGGCAAGGAATTTCGTGTTTCGAATTGCTAAAAGAAAACATTTGAATTCCTCATCCACTGATGCAAAATGCAGGTCTACCATAGGTATGGACAAATTTGTGATTTTTCAACAACTTTCAATAGAAATGTATATAGTCTAGTAACTAGATTCCCATGTATTGAACATTGATTATAAGAATTTTCACCATAGAAGCCAATTGTCATGCATTTGGTTTGAAAGATCAAGCTTCAAACTAGTGATTTGGAATAATATAGTTAGTTAGTATTTATACTACCTCATTTTGCTTGTGCATGGAAGCCAACTGTCGTGCATTTGGTTTGAAAGATCAAGCTTCAAATTTTGCTTGTTGTGTTATGCTAATATAATAAAATGCCCAATTACATATTTGCTGATGTTGTTAAGGCATGGTGGCCTTGTGCTATAGTTGTATGGATAGGATTTAGGTTAATGTGATTAAGATTGTGTTAATGTTCTCTCTTATGGCTATTGGTATTGTGATAGAAAATTTCACTATATGGCCTCCAATCAAACTTGTGTTTAGACTGTAAATGAGGACAATGCCTTGATAAATGCTTTGGAGAAGGCATTTTATAGATGATGGATTAAAAAACAGTATGGATCTAGATTGAATGCATATGCAAATATTAGAAACTTGTTGCACTTTGAAAATAGTGAGAAAGATATAATGAATAAGATTAAAAGTTTGAAAAAGGACCTTAGGTACATTCAATAAGCTTTGAACAACCCAGCTTTCAAATGGAACAATGAAATGCATCTACTAGAAGCAGTTGATGAAATATGGGAGGTGATTTTTTGTTCCTTGCTATACTACTTTTGATTTATTTTTCTTATTGAATTTGTAATGTTATATGCATATAATGTGTACACTTTGCTTACTTTGTGTTTTTTTTTTTGGCAGGAAAATAGGAATATGGCATATTTAAAGAATAAACAATTTCCATACTATAACAAGTTGGAAAGTATGTTTGGAAGGTTGATAGATTAATTTTAGGAGGCTAGACCTATTTTCAATGTATTAGTTTCTACCCACGTTATGCTAATTTACCTATGAAGTATTATTTGTAATTAAATATATATACTAAAATTAAAATCACTCTTTAATGACCGTTGTGGAGAGTTCATTGCATGCTTATTCTGGCTCTTAGTCCAACCTTTGTTCAGCCTTGTTACTTATGAATATATTGTTAAAGCAATATATTAGCAATATATTATAAATTGATGGATAAGTATTTTGGGTAGTACTACAATTGCAAGGAAAAGAGTTGTTACAATTATATATGAATAGCAAAGCCAAGGTAAGAGGCAACTGTTATTTATGTAATGGAATGATAATTTCTCAACGGTTTAAAATACTAGCATATATATTGATTTCATATGGATCACGCATAATTAAAATTGCCATGTTTAGCATGTATTAAAATATAAGGCAATCTTTTATTGTACAACTCATAGTACTTAATAAAGTTTTTTTTTGTCACATGGATAGACATAATCAAATTTAGTTGTTGCTTTATTAGACATATATCAGCATAAAGAAGCAAAAGCATTGTGATATAAACCTCTTTGGATCAAAAAATTTGACAATAAAATCAATATATGTTATGAGCATTTTTGCTATAAATTTTTAATTAACGTGTGGCTATAAATTTTTTACCATAAAAATGATAACCAAATCTCACATAAATTAAACCCTATAAGCATAAAAATATCCATCAAAATCTTAAGAATATCATAAACATGCATCAAGAGTTTCGCACATGTTACATCAATATAATACAATGCAAAAAACTTTCAAGTGCACCTATATACAACAAAAGTGTGCACATGTACACATTTTGCATGTTTTTGGAGTGCACTTATATATGATAAAAGAGTGCAATTTTTCGACCATCAAGTGCAGCGATATACAACCTTCAAATTCAACCTTCAATATTCTTAAGTGGGCTATAATTACAAATGTAGTTAAATCAATTAAATTCATTAGTAAACATGAGACTGATCCCATAAATTGAACAATAGCACTAATTAACCATAAGTGTGCATAATCCTATTATAAAGTGTTTATTTTTTTTGCTTAAATGTCATCACACTCAGATTGAATGCATGAGAGAAAGTATGTAGGATGATAAGACATCCTTTGAATATGAAAAACAAAGAAAATAGTGAGCCAAAAAGTGTCAAATAGGAACACACAATCTACTTTTTTTGCAAACTAGTAATGAAAATTCTCCTAAAAAGAACAATGAGCAAAGCACAAACTAGAAAAGCCATGACCACAATCCTCATATACGATGACTAAGTAAGGTTAATAAGACAACTCTAAGGGAAAAAAATAAAGTTTTTTAATTTTCATACAAATTGATTTGTCTTGGGCATATAAATGAATTCAAAATCATGGTAATAAATCAGCAGCCTATAAAAGAACATTTTCTAAGTATAGATCCCATCATTAATAATGTTTCTCATTTGTCTCATGGCTTAAAGAACTAACAAAATTTCTCATTTCTGATGTAACATATAATAACACAAATCATATATGCAAAATGCTACTTTATGAGGCCTGTCTTTGCTTAGTCACAATCAAAATAACTGAACAGCACTTGTACTAAATATACTTGGTCCCTTTGAAGAAAGTTATGACAGTTTGCTAAAATAGTTGCATATTCATTGATGTCAATATATACCTTCAACATATTTCAACCTTTATGATTGACAAACTCTAAAAATCATCAAATCCAACAACAACATAGATTACCTATTACAAAAAAAAAAAAGATACAGTCATAAGAGGAGACAAACTTGAATGAAAGATTTTTTTTTTATAATACAGATTAATATATAATGAAGAAGGAAAAAGAATATCAAAATCTCTTTTTCTTCTTAAATCCTTGATGAAGTTAAAAGGCTCTTGGTCAACAAGATACCAATTTCAATATCCTTAACTAGTATGAGAGTAGAAATCCTTACCAAAGGCATCTTTTTTAACCAAAATACTTGCCCCAACCTATGCACATGGTGGGCGAAACAAAACATTTCTCCTATCAGTTGTACATGAAATATTAGGATTTAAATATGACTATATATGAAACATTACTAAAGTTGTACATAATACTTGTTACATCAAAAGAGTGCACCTCTTCAAACAAAATTCTAACAAAGTGTACCTATCTTTCACATAAAGCGTATACCTAATCCACTTCCCCATATACAACAAAAATACCAACAGAGTGCATATTCAACCTATATACAACAAAACAATAGCTTTGCACATAAGTTTCTATCTGATTGACAACAAAAATACATGAACATAACCCAACCATATATCAAAGTAACCAGCTTATCCACATCAAAAATCTCAATTTACTCAAAGTGTTATATGGTTCCATCACATATCCACCAAACAAAAATATCGACATAAGTTGCCATCATATATACACCAAAAAATCAACCCTTTCTTGCACCATATTCTCCCAACTTTAGATAGTAAGTGCGTAGCATATATACAACAAAAATTGCACACCATGATTCAAAAAGGCACAATAAATTTGTGCACATAGCACAAAAAGTGAAGCATCAACTTATCTGATCAGTTGTTGAACCCAGTTAGCTCGTTCATCAATAGGTAATGATAGGAATGCGAGCATCAACTTGTCATCATGACAAAGTTGGATATGAGCAGCATTCCTTTCTTGGCGTGTAAGTCCATCCACCATTGCCACCTCAAAAAAGAGCTGCTCTCTTTTGGCGTTCAACTCTGCCTCAATACCGAATGATGTGCATAATTTATTTGTAGTTTCATGAATGCCTTGCTTCAAATTTGCACCCACCTCCTTGAATGCCTCTATAAATGTCTCATCACATCCACTTCTTTTTCTTTTCCTTGACCCAGACGTAGCTTCACCTAGTTGAGATGGTGGTACTTCAAAATAGGCAAAACCTCCATCTGGGTCATCACCCAAGTCAGGTTCCAAAAAGTCATCTAGGCCAACACCCACAACCCCTCGACCAATGTCCTCAAGTACATCAATAGCAGATTGGGCATTCCTCCCAGTTGCTCAGTCTTTTCCAAACACCAAACAGAGTTCTTCAAATAAAAGAAAATGTTTACTCCTAAAGGGTGCTGCCTTTTTGTGTGGCTGCACATAAATAAAAATGAACAATTAGAAATGAACATATATTTACATATTGTACCATGACTAAAAATTAAACTAGTAAAATATATACTTATGTATAGTTTTACCTTCAAATATTCATCCCATACTTCTTTATCTGCTGTAACACACTTTCTTTGGGGATCCCACCCACTAGTGTGTGTGCCATACACCATATCATAGACAACTGCCCAACCAGTTTTTTTTAATGTTTTAATGCATGATTGAATGTGTGGACAACCCTTAATACCACCTCAAGGTAATTTTTGTTCCATCATTATTTCTAGCACCTGCAAATGCCCAAACTTGAACTCATTATCAGTTATATATTTCCCATCTTCACGTAGCTCAAGCATATATGCCACAAGTAAATTATCCTCCTCAGGTATCCACACATGTTTGCCAACTTAAGAAGGACCTTCAGGTTGATGCTCCATGATGATAAAATAATCAAATTACACACTAGTCAAAACACCTGTGCAAATTAATGTTAAAACTAACAACAAACTAGCCACTTATGCAATTACAATCATGACCTCAAGCACTAATGAAATCAAATGTATATAAATGACAAAATCATATTGATAGTCAACAGTTAGATTACAAATACACATAATAAGCAATCCATTAATAATAATGTGCAAATACTCAAATATTTAGTTCAATTCGAACCATATATAACATCTAAGCTAATATTTCAAGTACATCCATTAAAGATTTCAAAAGGTACATAAATTCATCTACTTGCTCTACGACGTCTAAAATCGGTGAACATTTCATTTGCTAATCTATCCCGCCAAGCACTCCAACCATCAGTTGACTCTATTGTAATTATAGGACTATGCTCCTCAATTGAATCACGTGGTGCAATGTCCCCAACCCCATCTTCTAAGGGGTCATCATCATTGTATTGTCTGATAAAATTATGGAATAAGCAGCAAGCAATTATAATTCGGTTATATGTTTTCACTAGGTACCATGAGGGACTTTTAAGGATTGCTTATTGTAGTTTCAAAATCCCAAAAGCCCTCTTGATGGTATTTCTTGCAGCTGAATGCTTTATATTAAAGAACTCCTGAGGGGAAGTTGGCATGTGACCCTCTCTCTACTCATTTAAATGGTACTTTTGTCTACGATAAGGAGCAAGAAATCCTTCACAATTAGTGAACCCAGCATCAACCAAATAGTATCGCCCTAAATAATATAATTTTATTCTTTAGTGATAAAAGAGTAAACATAAACATATAGATATAATAAATGATAATGTTATATATGAAAAAGATGGTTGAGTTGCTCACCCTGAGGTACTTTCAACTTATTCCTCTTACTAATTACATTATGTAATACCCTTCCCACCCAGGCAAGACATATATAAATTGTAAATCAGGTGAACAAACTCTCAAGACATTTGTGGTTATCTCCCCTTTCCTATTACGGTACCTTGGTTTAGCTTCAATTGGCACTTTTATCCTTATATGTGTTCTTAGTGCACCAAGACAATTCTAAAAAAATAGATAATAATTAACAGGCTTGCTACAAAAACCATACCCAGTGTCCATTATTTAAAAATGAGAGATTTTATTACCTTGAACCATTTCCATCTTTCATCAGGTGAATTTTCAAGAATAGGCTCTGGTGTTTTAAATAACATGTCTTGTAGACGCAGTATAGCAATTAACACCATGTTGAAATATCTACTAAATGTTTCCCCTGATCTTCCAAAACGTTGTCTAATGACTTTATTCTTTACGTAATGCGCAAGTATGTGTAAAAACATCGCTACTTGCTCATTAACTAACATATTTTTGATAGATTTCAATCCTCCTATATTATGAAGCATAGAACATAGTCGATCAAAGGTCTATCTATTCATCCTAAGTTAGTCATAACAAGTAGTGTCATCATGGTAAATCATTTTCATAAGTTGTTCTCTCTTAGCATAGAAGCTTATAGTGTACGACTTATTCCTAATACACCTCCTAGGCTGAGTAAACAAAAGACCCATGCTCAAATGAAATCTATATATTGCATGAACAACATTCAACCACCATATCAACAATCCAAGGATCACTTCTCTTTCAAGTGTGTCATAACTGCAATAAAAATCAAATCAAAACATACAAATAATGTAAGTCATCGGTGAACATGGCAAAAGATTAGATAAGCACAGTATCCATGGTGTTTAGGGCAAACTACTTCAATAAATGTTGAGATATTTAGAAGTTATAGATGTTAAATTATTTTGCATTACCTTTTTTTAAATTTTTCTTTAGTCATATAACAAATCTTTGTCTTTTTCTATAACACCCCAATTAATGTGACTAATTAAAATAAGAGTAAAGTATGATAAATTAAGAAAAGAAGAAGGGAGAGAAAATGCGAACATTAAAAACCCACTAATAATTGGTCAATAAGCCAATGATACTTACTCACTCTTGATACACTTATTAATTTAAAAAATCAATGGCATTACATTACCTTTAGCATTTTGGGACCAGACAATAGAAAAGAAGTACAAAGAACTACTTCTATGGTGGTTTAAGTTTTAGCTTTGCATGCATGGTGATTCATGGTTATCAAACTATGGTAATTTCATGAATCCTACTTCATTCATCATCCTCTACATTTTGATGCTGTTAATGTCTGAATTAAGGATAATTTTCAGCTAACAACATATATATGTGATGTCTTTGGGAAAGAATGGAATTAGGAAGTTGAAGTAAGGTAAATTCTATTTTGTTCAAACCTATTGCATGTTATTTTAAATTGGAATTCTCAATTAAGGAAAATTTTAGTCAAGTTATATGTATGTTTTATTGTAAATAGAGATAGCTTGACCTAATAACTCTTTTGAATGATGCATATAGTTGAATACATATATTCAAGGAGCTTGGTACAAAATTCAATGAAGTGATACATTATGAATTTAGATAAATAAAAGTTGCTCAAAGTGGTTTGGGAGTGATTGGAGGGGTGTAACTCATTTTGGTCATGTCACTTGTTGCATGTATAAGCCATTTTGCTGCTACAAAGCATTTCCTATTATGGAGGTTGTCTTATGTTAAAATCCATGAAATTCACATGGTTTAAGGAGTCATTGACCTAGACAAATTAGTTTAGGTTCATATGATTCGTAGGAAAAACCTTGTATGCTCCAGGGTATGAAGGGATGTCAATTGACTGATCAATTGTACACTCAAGATTCTTTTGCTATTAAATTCACTACCACTAATGTGGTGAAGTTTGAGGCTGTTTTAGGTAAATTTGTTATGAGTTTTTATGATCCAATATTGATTGTTAGTAGTTAAAAAAGGAGGCAAACTTTTAGCTTTAAAACATGACAGTTTGGTAAGGCTTAAATTAAAAAATGGAGTCTAAAAATGCAATTTAGACTATCATGTGCAGAATTTTTATACTCCTTGCTATGCTTTGGGTTAAGGCCTATTAAGGCTAGAATTTGGAAGTGATTTAAAGTTTAATATTGTTCCTAAAGTGATAGGAGTTGAAGGGGGAAGTTTAGGCTTGAATTTTAATGAATTATAAATGGTTAGAGTCCTAATTTTGAATGCTGGGTATAATCAATGGTATGAGACTATCCAAATTTCCTTGACCTTTTGATAGTTGTCCTAGTGCCTTTATAAAGTCCAAATTATGCATTGCAAATAGTTATGACAAGAGTTAAAAATAAGTCTCATTAATAGATTATAATGGTACCATCTAGGCCCTTAGTAACTTAAGAAATTTTATTGTAAGTACATTTCTCTTAATGCATATTTCTTTTTTTCTGGTAATCTACTTTTCAAGAATTTGCTCTTGTTGATATTGAAAGGGTGTGAGATTATTTGTCTTTATTAACACCTATATGGGTAAGAGATGTTTTGGTGAAAAAGTGACAATTTTTGAAGAATTAAAAGGTGAATTAACTTCATAGCTTTGAACAAATTTTTTGAGTATCCATTAAGTGTAAGGAATTTTTATTTTTAAATAGAACTTTTATCTAATCTTTGAAGTTATATCCATATATATATATATATATATATCCTACAATTTTTTTTTTAACTTAGTTGGTTCTTTCTTATTATTATATCTTACGAAATGCCCTAACTTGCTACTACTAGGTAATTAAGAATCCTTTCATAACCTATAATTTCTAGCTTGCTAGCTAGGACTTGTAAATAGATGTAATTGAGAAATCATATCATAACTAAATAGTAAAAGTTATCTCTAGAATTCTATATGTTTAAGGAAGGAGTTTAAATAGCAACTAACATAAAGATCAACCAAGGAAAGAGAGTTTGCTAATTTTTATTCTGATTTTATGAACTTGCCTACACTTTTCTTTCAGCCACCTTCCTAAGTTTTTTGGGAAAGCACATAAATGTATTATATATCAAAAGCACCTAATAATACTATTTGCTTTTTTATTTTTTAACCATGAAAATCTATTTCAATTTTAAAGATTTTTCCTCTTTCTTCTAACTTATAAACTATAGTGTTCTGGACATTACCTTCTTTGTCGGTACCATTTTCATAACTTTAACCAATCCAACTTTAAGTTTCATATACTTTTGACATTCAATACTTTCAACTGAGAGGAAAAAAAACAAATAGTTGCAGCACAAAGCTAATGAATTTGAAATGCCAAAAACATTTAAGAATTCTAATAATTTTGTTGTTGTTGCAATATAAAGCTCGAAGATTGAAAGAACAAAAGCAAGATCTTAATATTGTATCAAACTCGAATGTCATTGCAATACAAAGCTTGAAGATTTTAGGTTTTACATTGACCAAAATGATATAGTAGAAATACAGAGCTTCTGCAGATATTATATTGAATCAAACTCTTATGCTACAAATCATTCAAAAGGCTTTAACAGTATTAGACTTGTATGCTACAAATCAACAAAAAATTGGGCACCAACTACAACCCAACAGAAGCGCCAAGGTTGAGGAAGAGGAAGGATGAAATCTTACCTTTATCTTGTTGTACAGTGCACACTGAACTCTTTCAATTTCTTCTTTGCTGCGAGGTTCAGTGGACGATGGTCAAAGGATGAGCAATCGCCGACAAACAGTAATGGGTGCGATCTCTGATACGAAGGTTTATGCGGACGTCCCTAACTAGAGGGGTAGACACAGACAGGATCTCGTTAATCTGAGAAGGGCAAGATGGTCTACCTTTTTCGTATCCCACTCGGCAGTGCTCTTTCTCTGAACAAAGTGAAGGATAGGAAATTCCTAAATTTATGGGAGCCAGCTCGCCTATAGAGTGTTTCTTGCTATATACCAAACAAATTTTTTTAGTAATTCCATTCCTTCTCTTATTCTTAAGTTGGATTTTCTCGCAAACCAAACAAGAGCTAAATTTATGCCGTTGCCGACCTTGTCCCCAAACTCCGTTGTAATGTATTGGCCAAAAAAACTCCGTTTTAGTGAACTAAAAGCGAGAGTCTGCCACGTGTGCACGTGACGTAGCGTCTCTGAATACGCTCCTGGAAGAAAAGCTCGTTCCCAACGGATCCGTCGATATTTAAGATTTTTTCGTTGAATAATATTAATTTAATATTATTTTATTAATTAATGTTTGAAAGAAAGAGAAAACGAGTTTTGTGGGTGCGGAGACCGATGTTATCTCTCGCTGGAGGCACCGCCCGCGTGAAACCACTGTAAATTAAATAATCGTTTTTTTAAAATTACGATTTATGACTCTAAATTAAAAGTGTTTATTATAAAAAATTTTAAATTTTAAGAAATTAAAGTATAAAAATTAAAAATATATATTTCATATTATAAAATTTATAAATTTATTTATTGTTCGTCCAAATTTTTTATTTTTATTTATTATAGTTCAAAAAATAACTTTTCAAAATTTTTTATTTTTTTAAAATAATTTTAAAATTTAAAACTTTTTATAATAAATAAAATAAAATTTAATGTCAACCAAGACAAACTGAAACATATTAAATGAAATTTAATTTAAAAGTAATATAAAAATAAATAAATATAAGCCAAGTGTGGCTGGCAACTGCTGTTCTAGCTCTCTCTCTCTCTCTTTCTTCAGTTTTGTATAAATCGCACCTCTCCTCTTCTCCATCTTCTTTTTCTTCTCATCCTCTAACCCCTGACCTAATTTTCTATTTTATGTTTCCTCTTATATTCCTCTGTTTTTGTGAATAGTAGTCTTCAGCCTCTGAGAGGAGCTGTACAGTGAAGCTAATTAGAGGTATTTCCTCTTCCTTTTCTTCCATAAAACTCTGAATCTACCCCTTTCTGCAATTGAATTTCTAGATCTGCTGGTTTGTTCTTCTTCTTGGCTCGATTTGTGGTTGCTGTCCTCTTGTCTTTTTTATTTATTTTTTGGCTGATGCAATTTTTCACTTTAAGAAGATGAAGGTTGAGGGTCTTCAGATCTGCTTCGAGCATAAACTGTTCCAATCGTTTCTCATGTCTGCTAATTTTTTTGACATAGCTTCGTTTTTTTATTTTGTTTTATTTTTCAAACTACCAATCTGCTAAATGATTTTCTCTCTCAATTTTTTCCACTGATATTTGCCAATTCAACTTCAATTATCTTATTGCTGATAACTGTCAGATCTAGCCCTGGGAGGTCAACTGCTATCTCAAATTTCTGTATTTGAGGTATTCGATTCTCGTGTGCACTGAAATTTCTTTGATTATGGACAAAAACTCTCGTGCTTTATCCAGCTAAGAAAACTTATCATCTGTTTAGCTACGTGGTTGAAAATTTTTAAGCACGTTTTTATATTTATCCAAATCTGTCTGTTTGACTTGATCTAACTTTTGAGCTGTTCAGATCTTTATGTTCGTTTAGGATCTCTTAAAAATTAATCTAAGATGTCGATAATTTCAAACTTCTACTATATTTTTACTCGTTTATTTTTAAATTTTAAAATTATGTCTTAAATTTTTTGTTTTGTATCATTTGGCTGTGGCTAGGTCTTGTTGATACACGAAATCAAGAAAAAATATGAATCATTGCGTGATCCAGCAGCAAAACGTCGTCGCATCCTGTGAAGAGATGAGCAGCAGACACCCCGTGGTTTGTCCCAAACCGCGCCGCCTCGGCCTCTTAAACGTCGCCGTTAACGACCATCCTTCGAGGTCCTTCCGGTGGCATCTCAGGTAATTTCTTTGTTATATATATATATATATGCACTTTTTTTTTCCCTCCCCCTTTCTCCGCTCCGCAACCTTCCCTCATATGTATTCAACATTCAGATTTCCTAATTAATAATCTCAAATAAGATCATTTTAATTGAGATTTGCCTGGTTTTTCTTCTTCCGCAGTTGCCAGGCAGAGCTTTTTGATTCAAAATCTGTGAGTGATCCTTTGGACATCATCCTAACCAAGGTAGCCTCTTATTCCATTGATTTTCTCCGTCAAAATCTTGAATTATCTCAAGATGGATCTTATAATTGCGATTTATTCAATTTGGCTCATTATTAACTTAAATTTTTGGATCAATTCTATTTGTCAATTGCAGGGTGGTTGTGGTTTAGAACAGTCATGTACACAGGTAGCCTCGTCGCCCCCATTTTTCTGCGGGTCACCGCCAAGCAGAGTAGCTAACCCATTGATTCAAGATGCACGATTTGGGGATGAGAAGTTCTCCCCGCTGTCACCCTCGTCCCGAGTTCCTACCCCATCTGGTCTCTCATCGCCTCCCTCATCTTCTGCAAGGAAAGGAGGCTGCGTTCGTTCCAATTTCGGAAACAATCCTGCTGTGAGAGTCGAGGGTTTCGATTGCCTCGACAGGGACAGGCGAAATTGCAGTATCCCTGCCTTGGCCTAGATAGAATCCCACATGAGGAAAAATCAAATTAGAACAAGAGAAAGCTTTTAGTAGTAGTCACCACAAGTAACCACAGAAACTTTGTTAACCGGGAGAAGAATTTTGGAAGTCTCTGAAGAGTAAAAGGAAAATATCTTTTGCCTAATGTAAATATGTTCAGAAAAATGTGTAAATGTCATAATGTTGTGTCTTGTAGGTATAACCTGGTGGAGGAAGAAGGTCGAGAGGGGATTAACCCTCTCTGAGTCTAGTCTAGTAATGTCTATCATCCTCTTCGTTGTAAGTACATGTCTTTGAGGGGGGAAACTGATAAATTTTTCATTTTGATATCTTTTCTTCGGGTCTTTTGAAATGTAGCTGACGGCTTTGGAAGGGAAAAAATCTGTACAAAAGATGGTTTATTTGAGTCATCCAAGTTACCTGGTCTGTCATTTCCATGTGAACATTAACAAGTTATGTAAAGAAGAGATCTTATTCTGTTGGCTTGTCGCAAGCTTTTTTGTCCCCTCCCTCTTGCTTTTGGGTCAGAGTTCACAGGGCTTCGCGTATGTTTTACGCTAACTTGCCTTTGTAACAGAAAAAATAAAAGTCATGCGGTTAGGAATGCGAGGGATTCTTTTTGTCTACGATTTCCATTTGTTTCTTGCTGGTGGAATGTTAATTCGCTGTGAGCCTGTGACGGTTGTCCTGTGTTATTCGAGTTTCTTGACTTCTTTGCTCTTTGCTGCTCCTTGCAGCCGACTTTAGCTCACAAAGCTAGTGAACTCTTCTGCTCAGCTATAACCTATCTCAGTTTTATCCTTATAAAAGATAAATGATTATGTTCATCATAAAAGGTAAATAAATATGTTAAAATTTTACTAAAATAGAAATGGTACAGTTATTTGATTATTATTACCTTGTTCTACCTTTATGTTTTTGAACTAAATGAAATCGACTTAATCTTCTTTATATATTACTGTCAAAAAGAGCATCCTGATGTGTCTATTTGATTATCATTACCTTGTTTAATCTTCCTTTTAAACTAAACGAAATCTACCTAATCTTAATCTACTTAATATTGCATTACAGATCAATTTAGAGCGTTGCTTAGCCTGTGAGATGATTTTGTTTGGTATGTATAATGAAGAAAGAAAAAGATGATTTTCTAGATAGATAGATACTAACAATATGATAAACATTGTACATAATTTCGAAAAAAGAATATCTTTTCCTTGACACTAATCAAACAGGGTTTGAGTATGTCTATATTTAACAAATAATAATAATAATAATAATAATAATAGTAATATATTTTCATAGTAGAGTATTGTCCTAAATTTTTTTTGTCAAGTTAATAAAATCTATATCAACTAGCAAAAGAAAACTGATAAGATCTTTGGGATCACTTATGTTGTGAGTTCGAATTTCCTTAGCATTAAAAGCTTCTATTGGTGATCATTTTCTTTCTCAGAAATATCCATTAGTACCCATCCTTTGGATGAATCTTTTTTCACTTTTCACTAGACCCTACCACCAATATGATTCCTATGCCTTGGTGCCGAACATATGCGCCATAGAATTGACAAATGTGGGTATAAGAATGAAAAAGGATCTTAAACATGTGATCAGTGCCTTAACCAATAGTGTTAAAGTAATTTGTTTGCATTACCAAGCAAAAGTATCAAATAAAATGCAGGAGAGTTTAGAGCATGGATCCCCTGCTATTGTGATAACAGCAAAAGTATCAAATAAAATGCAGTAGAGTGCTGTAACATCCTTTAATACCTTTTTGTCTTTTTTTTGTTTTTTTTTTTGAGTTTAGAGATGAATATAGAAAGTAAACTTTGAATACAAAAATTTCAAAATTCTTAAAGTAATTTTTTTTTCATAATTAAAATTTTTATTCCCAAAATTATAATTTTTACTTTTTTGCTTATTTATTTGTAAATCCAAAAGTAAAAAATAAGAAAAAGACAAAAGTGACATTTACAGGACGAGTCTCCTTCTACATGGGATTCGTGTAAAAGAGTTTATCGGTTCACAAGTGATAATAACTATGCTTTATATAATTTTTCTTTTAATTTAATGATTTTTACAAGATTATGATTTTTTTTTGGAAAAAAAAAACAACAATTTTTGTGGTATGTGCTAAAAACAGGTTTTCTTGTTGAATGTTGTCCAAAGCATACTCAACGGTATCTTTGGAAGATGCTAGTTGACTTGGAATCAAAAGTGTGTTGACAGTATTAGGAAATCACACCATAGTGGTTCTTGGAAGTATCTGAGGAAGGGAAAATAACAAACTTAGCACTTATTTTAATATAATTTAACTAGATAATTTAAAGAATATAGATTTAATAAATTTTGAAACAAATTCATTATGAATTCACGTGTTTTCAATCAGAGAATTGCATTGACTATAACATAATTTAGTAAAACTCTCAAAGATATCAGGTTGGAGTGCAGTATCATTTTTTGTTAAATTTTTAACAGGTTTAAAATAATTAAAAGGTCAAATTGCCATAAACAACGATGACGTATTGGAATTAGTTTTTAGAGGGGAAATTCTATTTATTATTGACAAGTAATTGTATTTTTAATTTCGTCTATATGTTTTTTTGATAATTTAAAATTTTCATTCATTAAAATATTTTTTATTTTATCCTTCCATCTCATATTTATTCATAAATTAACGTAGAATTTAATAAATATTAACTTACTCTTATTAATTCGTACTTGCTACACTCAATTCACTTTATATAAGAAGCCTTAATTAGGGACACCACTTGTCTGCTTGCATGAAATTGAGAAAGTTATACCCATACAAAGTTTATCGACCCAACTCTAGTTTCATGAATTAAGTTATCTCATATAAATTTAATTTGAGTTAATTAATTTCACATAAATAAACAACTTCCAACTCAACATTAATTTTGAGTATTTTTGAACCTCTTGACAGAAGTTTAAACATATAAGAAATTTGTTATTTTTAATGACTAATTTATTCAAGAGACTAAAACGAAGTCTAACAGTTTAAAGAAGTCATTAATTTTGATCTTAAAATAACAGAGAAGAAAACAAGCAAGACCAGAAAACAAAGAAGCGCAAAGTAAGGAGAGAAACCAGCACACTCAATCCGTGAATCCAAAGCATTTGGCCACGTCTACGGCTCCATGAAATGACGAAGCTCTGGGAAATGACGAAGCAATGATCTATATAGCTTCTTCCACCATAAACCATAGAATCTGAAACAAAGGGACCATTTACCATGTGAGCTTGCTGTTTGCAATCGCTCTCAAAACGAACATCACCTCATGTCACGTTGATTTTAAATCCTCTTAAGTGAACAAATGGTACAGTGCCTCATTGGAGAGAAATTAAAAAAAAAAAAGTAAGAGTGGATAAAAAGAAAAAAGTTACTGACTTTATATCTACTTTCATTTTTTATATCACTCTTCTTTCATTTAAAAATATTTTATTATCTACTTAATTGAGAGAATCTAATTTTTATCACATCAGATCCCCACATGAGTTATGGGAAAATTACAACTTATGACCCTAAAATAAAGATATTTATATAAAAGATATTAAAATTTAAAAGTATTTAAAGAAACTTGAGATAAAAAATTTTAACTCAAGATCTTAAATAGTCATTTTCTTGGATAATTTAAATTTAGAGTGTTGAAGTTCTTCAAAATAATTCATAATTTAAAATATTTCAATATAAATATTTTTAACACGGAGTTTTAAATTATAGTTTTTGCCAAATTATTCGACAGACAGCTTTGATTCTCGGAAACATCTCCATATGCCATTCATAAGGTTGCTCTTCACTTCTCTTCCACTTCACATTCAAATTTGCTTGCTCGGAAGGTGGCTTCGAATTTGACGCTGCATCTGTTCTTGTAATGTAATATACAACATAAAAAATATATATATAACATAAAACATTAAAAATATATATAATAATCCCTTCAAAAATCAATTCCTTTTTGGAAACATGGCCAAACAAAAATTTGAATAAAATTCCTAGAGCTAATCACACTCGTCATCACCTAATGGCATCAAAATTCAATTATTCAATTCTTAACAGCGAGGTTTGTTTTGCGATAAAATATTTTCCCTTTGGATAAAAGTTAAATATTAAAGAAAAGCAACTTTAATAAGACCTAAAGATGAAGAGAGAAGAGATGAGTTTAAACAAAAAATCCAACGTTTAGCATGAGATTCATCTCAATATTGGCAAAATATCTCTTTTACATGCCAGAGTAGAGTATTCAGACTAAGCTTCTCGTTAACTATGCCCACCTCTCTCCCCACACGTAGTTGTGTAAAGAATTTTAATTTAAACTATATTAGCTTTTTTTTTTTGGGTGGGGGTCAACATATACCTCATTAGCTAATTAAACAATATGATTGGGATTAACGAAATCTTTATTGGGCCTAGTATGGGTGGGTTATTGCACTACAGGCCAAGCTAGAAACCCAACTATACTATTACCAGGCTTTTTCTGGAGTCATTGTGTTATATTATAACCAGGCTTGAGAAAGGGACAAATTACCCGTACAAAGGCAATTGGGCTAACAGTATCGCCCTGTAAACAACTAAATATGCTATTGAAACTTGTTGGTATATATCTCATTGATCTTGATAATTTGAATCTTTTACGTTTTCTCTCCTTTATATATATATATATATATATACACACACACAACACATGAAGGAACAACGATCTGAACTTTGGACCACCTGTTAAATTACGTATGCCCCTCACCTTTGAATCACACCTAGTGAACCTTTTTTTTTCTTTTTTTTTTTGGTTGGGTACAAGATCAAAATAGAAACTAGTAGACAACACTTTAAAGAAATATGTGATTGGAGTTGACAACCGAGGTGGAGATAGCTGCACATCTCTCTTTCCATTTACCTTGGTCCTCCATAGCCATAGTACCTGCAGAAAAGTTAAGGAATAAAGAGACTAGGCAAATGATATCTTCCCTGACTGTTTCCAAATCGAGTTGAATTTTGTTGTTCCTGTCCAGCAACTTTCGTATATGGTTCTTCATGAAAAGAGTCAGAGCTCTTCGCAACCAGATGCAGATTGGGAAAATTAAACAAGCCAGTGGAAAACTCTTCCGAACCCTTTTAGCCAGAAAAGATCTTCCTTCCAACCCCATTTCCTCCACCATTTAGCATAATTATCAAGCAAAGACAGAGCTTGTTCCTTTGCTTCTTAGTTTTGCATTTCCACATGATAATTTCCCATCTTTTTTGTTGCATGTTGATCATTTTTGAATTGTTGACATTGGTCACTGACATCTGTTTATATCCTTCCTCAGCACATGCTTGTTTCCACGCAAAACTGTTCTGATTAATCATCAAAAGGATTCTGTTCACTACCATGGATGGTTCCAGCTTGCTTCCCTGGTGAATGATGTTGTTTCGTTCTCTCCAGATTTGAATGAATGGCAATTAAGAGAAATTTTGTCATTAATAGGAGAGGATCTTCCGAAGCTTTTTCATTCCTGAGCCAAGTCTCTAACCACCATGTGATATCCTGTTTAGAAATAGCATCAGATCTTAATGTAAGCAGAGAAGCAAACCATATGGCTCTAGAAAAGGGACATTGTATGAAAATGTGATTAAATGTTCTGGGGCAAGCGTCACAGAAAGTGTTAGCAGAAACCAAAATATATAAATATATAAGAGACAAAAGAAGAGAGAACAGAGGCACGAGAAACTAAGGCACTTTATTGATGGAGAGATTGAGCCTTTTATAGGCTTTACAGAATAACTAATGCTACAAAATAGATCCACGTAAACCCACTAACTTACTGCAACTAACAAATAAAATAATAATAAATAAAAATCTGGACCACAATATAAGGAACTATTTGACCGAAACAACAGGAAAATCTAAGACTCCATAAACAAAACGTTAATATGTGACTAACATGATTTTGAATCATGTTCAACACACCCCCTTAATTCAAAACTACAAACAACAAGTTGCTATCAAAAATAATTATGCTTGAGTTGAGACAAAGACTTAGTAAATAAGCTAGCAATTTGATCATTTTTGTTGCAAAACTCTAATATGATTTCTCCACTTGCTACCAACTTGTGAATGAAATGACGTCGGATGTTAATATGCTTTCTTCTACTGTGAAAAGTTAGATTTTTTGTCATTGTAATTGTAGCTTTATGTTACACAGAATTTTAGTTGTTGTAGCTTGTTCTTGGCCCAAATCACCAAGTATTCTCCTTAGCCACATAGCTTGACATGCTGTAGCAGTTGCAGCAATGTATTCAGCTTCTAAAGATGATAATGCAACAATTTCTTACTTCCTTGAACTTCATGAGACAGCTCTTGACCCCAAGCAAAAAATATAGCCTCAAGTGCTCCTTCTATCATCTAAAAAACCTGCCCAATCACTGTCAATGTAACCAACTAATTTGAAATGTGATACTTTAGAGTACCAAATCCCAAAATTAGATGTTCCAGCAACATATCTCAAGACTCTCTTAGCTGCTCCAAAGTAATGTTGTGTAGGATTATGCATGAATCTAGATAAAACACTAAAAGAAAATGCAATGTTAGGATGTGTATGAGTCAAATAATTTAATCCACCAATCAATTTTCAAAAATTGGTTGGATCAATCTTCTTTGTGCCCTCTTTAGATTGCAATTTCTCATTTGAATTCATTGGTGTGGAGGCCTTGTTGCAATTCAACATATTAAACCTTTTGAGTAATTTTCAGCATAATTTTGTTGAGAAATGAAAATTCCATCTGCACCTTGTTTCACCTTAAACCCAAGAAAGTAGTGCATCAAATCCAAGTTTGTTATCTCAAATTCCTTCATTATTAAAGACTTAAAATTCTCAGCAAAAATTCACACAACCCAAAATAAATCATGCCATCAATATAAAGGCAGACAACCAGAAAATTATTTTTCCCTTCCTTTGTCAAATATAAAGTGGGCTTATTTTCACTTCTTTTAAATCCACATTTAACAAAATAACTATCAATCTTGCTATACTATGCTTGTGGAGCTTGCTTACGCCTATAAAGAGCTTTTCTTTAAAGACTTTATTTTCATGGCCTTTTAAAATAAAGCCTTTAAATTGAGAAATATAAACTTCCTCTTCTAGTTCTCCATTTAAAAAAGCAGACTTCACATCAAATTTAAAAATAGGAAGAGATAAATGAGTGGCTAAAGCAAGCAAAACTCTTACAGTTTCAAGATGAGCAATTAGTGAGAAGGTTTCATCAAAATCAATGCCCTTTTGTTGAGCATACCCCTTTGCTATGAGTCATGCCTTATGCTTTTATATGCTTCCATCAACATGATTCTTAGTTCTGAACACCCATTTGAGCCCAGTTACGTGTTTCCTTCAGGCAAATCTACCAATTCTCAAGTCTAATTTTTTTGAATTGCTGCCATCTCTTCATTCATAGCTTTGCGCCATTCTTCTTCCTTCATTGCCTCCTCATAACACATTAGATTTGCAACACACAAAGTAAAAGCACAAGATTCATAAATTTTCTTCAAGGATCTAAATTTCCTTCAAGGAGTTTCATCAGATGAAGAGGAACTTGTGCTTTTAAGAGATGAAGAGCTATTGCTTGTAGGAGATGGTGAAGGATTTTCTGGTTGTAAAGGCTAAGTATCACCCATATTATTGATTTGGACTGGAACATGATCTTTTACTTGCACACTTTCTCAATTCCATGTTGCAACTTCATTAAACTCCATATTTTTACTAACAACAATTTTGCCATTTAAAGGATTATACAACCTATATGCTTTAGACTAAGGACAATAACTAATAAAAATGCACTTTTTAGACTTTTCATCAAGTTTATTGTATGGGATTGAGAATTAACTAAAGCATAGGCTATACATCTAAAAACTTTTAAGTGACATATATGGAGCTTCATACCTTTTCATCCTTCATATGGTGTTTTATTTATAATAGCTTTGTAGGGGAAATATTTAAAAGATATACTGCCATTGCAATTGCTTCAACTCAAAAAGAATTTGGAAGACCTTTGGCTTTTAACAAACTTCTAGCTATCTCCACCAATGTTCAATTCTTCCTTCCAACAACATCATTTTGCTCTAGTGTGTATGGTGCAGTAAGATCCTTGCGAATACCACATTCTTCACAGAATTCATTAAATTTAGTAGATGTAAACTCACCTCCTCTGTCAGTTTGAAGGCACTTGATATTACTGCCAATTTCATTTTCTACCAAGGCCTTAAACTTCTTAAAATGAGCAAGAGTTTTAGATTTAGACTTCAAAAAATACACCCAATTCATGCGACTGTAATCATCAACAAACAATAAAAAGTATTGATTTCCATCAAAAGATTCTGTATTCATAGGTCCACACAAATCAGCATGCACTAACTGAAGACAATAATTTGTTCTAACAAATTTTTCAATTGGAAAAGACTTTTTACTTTGTTTACCCAAAACAAATTCTTCACAAAATTTAAAAGATTCAATTGTAGGCAACCCAATAACCATATTCTTTTGACTAAGTAACTTCAATCCACTTTCATTCAAATGCCTATAATGTAAATGCCATAACTTAGACTCATCGATTTTACTAACAATAAAGGCAGAATTATGCAACAGAGAAACATTAAGTGGGAACATATTGTTACTTGTCTTTTGAACAATGGCAATGATACGACTAGACTTTTTATCAAGAATTGTACATGCACCATCATCAAACACAATTCTATAACCACTATCCTTCATTTGCCAATACTTAATAAATTATAAGTCAAAGTAGGAACAAATTGTATATCAAACAAAAGTTTAGTGTTACTATTTGTCTTAGTGACAATTGTACCTCTCCTTTCAACATGATATACATTGTTGTCACCTAGCTGCACTATTGACTTTTTCATGTCATCAAGCTCTTTAAATGATGGTTTATCTCCTATCATGTGATTATAACAACTACTATCTACAAACCAAATATCATAAGTAGCATTTTTATAAGAATGGGCCATAAATATCATACTTTCCTCTTCTTCGACAACATTGGCATGTTTTTCTTCACTTCCAGCATTCTTCTTTTGTTTAGCCCAACAATCTACTTCTTTGTGACCTAGTTTGTCATAATGATAGCACTTAATAGGACTTTGATTATTTTGCCTTTGTTCATCACTTTTATACTGCCTTTGTTGTTCACTGGACCGTCCTCCACGACCACAATCATGGTAGCCACCACAACCACCTCTGTTAAAGGACTCACCTTTCACTTGAAAGGCTTTTTCTTCTTTTGGAGATGAAGATTTGTTAATCCTGTCTTTATGAGCTTGCAAAGAACCCATTAAATCATCAGAAAAGCAAGTAAATAAATCTTTAGACTTTTCTATGGCAACAACCACATGATCAAATGTAAGAGTGAGACTATGCAATATTTTAAAGACTATGGTTTGATCAGAAATTTGTTCACCATACGACCTCATTTGAGAAATAATAGGCAGAAGCTCTAGACAGATAAGTTTAAACAAATTCAGAAGGACCCATTGTAATGTTTCAAATCACTTACGACATGATTGAAGCTTTATCATAATTACTTTTTTCAAACATTGAAACTTTTTCTTAAGAATTTTCTAAGTTGTTTTTGAAGTAGTTGCAGAAGAGATCCAAGAAAAAATCTCTCGGTGATTGCTTGTTAAAGAAAGAAAAAATCTCGTGTAGTTGTTGCTCCTCATCCAGGTCATTATACCCAGACTCCACCAAATCCTATAGCTCTTGGGAGAGAAAGAGGGTCTTTATTTTAATGCTCTAAAATTCATAATTTTCACTTTTGAAAAGAGAAATCAAAGGTTGGGAGGAGGTTGCTGTACCATTTACGGCCATGAATGTCGTATGCGTGGCTTTGAAGATCTCAGTTTTATGCCTCTGGTTTCTATTTCGTGTTGCTACTCACAATCTCTGGGTTCTACTCATGGTCTCTTGAACACATCAAGAATGGCTCGATCACGATTCTGCTTTAGCGTTGTGGCTTTCAGGCTATTGCTTTTTTTTTTTTTTTTTTGCATTTTGTCTCACTTCACACTAGCCCTAAAAATAACTGACTCTAATACTAAGAATATGTTAGCAAAAACTAGAATATATAAATATATAAGAGACAAAAGAAGAGAGAACAGAGGCACGGGAAATTAAGGCACTTTATTGACTGAGAGATTGAGCCTTTTATAGGCTTTACAGAATAGCCACTAATGCTATAAAATAGACCCATATAAACCCACTAACTTACTGCAACAAACAAATAAAATAATAAATAAAAATTTAGACCACAATATAAGGAACTGTTTGACCGAAACAAAAGGAAAATCTAAGACTCCATAAACAAAATGTTAATACGTGACTAACGTGATTTTGAATCATGTTCAATAGAAAGGACATATGGTGCTGTTGAAGGATATTCGTAATGGGTAGGGCTTTGTTCAAAACTTTCCAAGGGAAGAGGATGATTCTCAAGGGAAGGTTGATGAACCAAATCTTCTTCAAAAAATGAGACCTTCTACAATTTGTATTGGAGCTAAGCAATAACAAATTATAACCATCCTTTGTCGAGTAGGTACCTATTCTATTCCTTTTGCAGCATAAGGTATCCTTCATACCAGTGATAGAAAAAGATTGTTTGAGAAGCTGCACCTTAATATATGTAAGGTATAGGGAGTTGATCAAGTCATTATTCCATTCCAGTTTTAAATGCAACATAAAATCTTCAACCTTTTAAATTTGATGGTTTTGATATGATGGTATAGGCCACCATAAATAGTGGTTGATTGTGATTGTTAATCCTAAACCTACCTTCCATTGAAGGTGTAAGCAGATGATATGACTTATCTTGGCAATACCCTTCCACGTTGACCAAAGATGCATTTGAGTGACTATTCCAATAAGAGCAAAATTACAATATTTGATTCTAAGAGTTCTAGTCATGATGGAATTTTGCTTAAGGTCTAGCATCTTCCATACTTGCTTGGCAAGAAGAGCTTTGTTAAAAAGTTAAATGGGCCTGAATCCAAGGCCTCTTATATGGATAGGAGCAAACAAGTCCATCCATTTAATAAGATGGATTCTTTCTTTTCCCCCTTGTATCCTCAGAAAAAAATTGTTATCTTTAAGTCAATTGCCAAGCAAACTTTATTTAGTAAATTCATACATGAGAGCTAATGGGTTAACGTGTAATTTAGGACCAATTTAATCAAAGTCATTATGCTTGCTTAAGAGAGAAATTAATCTTTCCATGCCTAAAGCCTAGAATCGATCTTTTTCAATCATCTCATTATAAATGAGATTTTTGTTCCAATCAACATCTACCTTGGTACCTAAGTATTTACCCAATCAGGAGGAGAATTTGATTCTAAATGTCCCTGTTAGGAATTTCTTGAATTTATAAGCAATATTTAGACTAAAAGATTATCTTTGACCTACCTCTATTGATCTCTTGTTCTAAAATTCTACTATATGATTCAAGAATGGAATTCACCAATTGACAATTGGTAGTCTATACTTCAAAGAAAAGGAAAGTGTCATATGAGCTTTAAATGTGTAATAGTTGCTACCTTTTGCAGATTGATAAGTGTATTTTACACACTTAAATAAATATAATTTTGAGATTTTAAATAATATAAATTTTAGATATTATATGGATAATAAGTTGATTCTATATATATCTCTTTCCATAAGTTAGTTAAAGAAAATAAAAAAAAAAATCTATTACATAGCTTATCCATATTCATTTTTTTAATATTTGTGCAGAAAGAAGAAAAAGATAAAGACACAACAAAGAAGGTTTATCTAATCTCCTTTTGAAAATTTAAAAAGAAGATAAAGATAGAGACATGACCAAAAAAAGGCTTATAAAAGGAAAGGTTGAGGGTGCATAAAAAACAACTCAGATTCAAGATCTATTCTTGTTTCTCTCCTCCCATATATTTTTCTCATTTTCTTTCTGCCTCTTTACAAATCTAATTTTTTAGTTTTCTAGTTAAGATTATTGAGGGTTTGGTTCAATGAATAATTTGTAAAAGTTTTGATTTATTTATTTTTCGTTTATTGAGTATTGAAATATTTTCTATTTTTATAACATTATTATTTAATTAATATAAATTGGTACCTTATTTTAGTTGAATATTACTACTATATGAATTTGTAAATCCGTATTTGTTTATTAGATTCAGTAGAGTAGCAATTTAATACCTTTGATAAACCAAAATTATCTTTGTGTATTGATGAAAATATTTCTTCTATTTTAAACATGCGAGCATATGTATTGTTGAATGGTGATTGGTGACTTTTCTTGTTCTTAACGCTATTGATAAATTAAATTCTAAGAGTTTATTTGGGATTAATAAATAAATAAGGTTTAATTGAAAAACTTGTTCTCTTTAAATACCCTAAGGAAGAGTAAAACATAAGAGCTAATTGATATTTATAACCAATTTATTTTAGAAGAAAAATTATTTATATTTCTTTTGGAGTTTTCAATGATTAAATTAGTTGAGTTAAACCTAAAATAAACCTTAGCTCATAGTTGTTTACATTGAATTCTTACTAAAAATATTTTCTAAATTTATTTATTGCTATTTTATTAAAAAAAATTCCTCTTATAATTTTGGATTAAATAATTTAGTTAGTTTTTATGGAATATGACTTTATTCACTCTATCTACGATAAAAATTATTTAAAAAGTAAAAAAAAAATTTGTGGCTTTGACACCTATCACAAATCATGATTCCCTTCCATTTATAGCTTATTATATCTTAAAGCTATATCAAATGGACGTAAAGACAATGTTTCTCAATGGAGACATTGAAGAAACCATATACATGATGCAACTAGGGAACTTTGAGTTTAAGGATTCAAAGCACCTTGTATGTAAATTTAAGAGATCTATTTATGGTTTAAAGCAAGTGTCTCTTCAATGGTACCAAAGGTTTGATTAGGTGATAACCTTTTTTAGTTTTAAGGAAAACATTATTGATTAATGCATATATTTCAAGATCAATAGGAGAAAATTTATTATCTTGGTTTCATATGTAGATATATTCTACTAGCAAATAGTGATATAGGCCTATTGTAGGAAACCAAAAAATTTCTATCTAGTAAATTTAAAATGAAAGATCTTGGTGAAGTGTCTATTATCTATGTATACAGAGCATTGAGATCATACCAAAGGTATACTTGGAGTATCGTAGAAGGCTTATATTGATAAAGTATTCAGTCAATTTGAAATGCAACATTGTACATCAAGAGACACACTTATGGCAAAGGGTGATAAGTTTAGTTTGCTCTAATGTCCAAACATGGAACTACAAAAGAGAGTGGTGGATAAAATCCCATATGCATCAGCAGTAAAGAGTCTTATGGATGTAAAGCTAGGAATGTTAGGCAAATATTTAATTAAGTAACTTGGGAAGGATCATTGGAAGCAACAAAATCAAGTTATGAGGTATTCATAAAGAACTAATCATGGGATATTTCAATTCAGATTTTGTTGGATGTCTTGATAGAAGAGATCTGTAACATCCTCCTCAAAATAAATTCTCTATGTGCTAATTATAATAAATTGAATATTGATCTATGTGATTGTTGTGCTATATTCTTATATTAAGAAGCTCATGTACAAATACAAACTTAGAAAATTTTCTTATGCATGAAAATTCCTTATATTCAAAATTATTAGGAAAGGTAATTTTTTTTAATGATAAGTTAAGTTGAAAATATTAGACATACTATATTAAGATAACAACTAGGTGAAAGTTTCAGCCAAATAAGAGAAACAGGAGACATTAGGGAAAACATGTCAAAGTTAGGAAAAGTAAAGCTTTCATGATGAAGATTCATATGAGAATTAGAAAGATAAGAGAGTGCACTTATGTATCATTGTCAAACCAAAATCTAAACAATAGGAACACATGGACTTTGTGAAGACTTTTGCCTTGGTAAGAACTTATGAAGGCAAGAAATAGGTGTATGAAATAGATGAATCATTATACAATATTAAAAAATAGAATTTAATTTTGGTATAATTGGATTAAATTAAAATTCAGATAAATAGTAATAAATAAAAATAGCAGCATAAGAAAAACTAAGAGGAAGTTTCTTAGAAAGTAACATGAAAATAGGCTAAGATGGGAGATATGCTTTACAAAAGGCAAGTCAAGTCAGGAGCTCATAAAGGACTAAATGACCTTCCTAGGACTAACCTAAAAGTGACATAAAGAGGGTGAGAAAAGTTTGAATCAAAGATCCTACGTACTAGAAAATCTCACCCCTTCTTTGAGAAATTGTTAAATGAATTAATGAAGAGACACAATGTGCAAGAATTAAATAAGATCTGCAATAAGAAAAAAAATTTCACATCATAACCTTTGTAAACTAAAAGATAGCTAAGTCAAGAGAGGGACTAGGAGAGAAAGAGGAAAGGATGGTTAAGAGGTTGAAGCCAAGAAGAATAATAGAGGAGAGTGATGTAAAAAGGAACTAAAAAAACATAAAACGACATGGAAAATGAAAGATACATTTAGTCAATTGAGTTAGTAGCAGAAAAGTAAGGAAATTAGTCTCAAATGGTGGGACCTATTTGAAGAAATTGGGAAGAAAAAGGGAGAATAAGGAAGACACATGAAAGGGGACAAAGACTACAGAAAATAATGTGACAGAGAGTTATTTAATGTATGAAAAGAAAAGCAGAAAATTTGGCCCAATTTTCTCCATATAACCTAACACCTTTAGGAAAAGAAAACAAAGAGAAAACAACACCAAAGAAGAGGGAGTGTGTGTGCTATGAAGTGTTGGATTAAAAACAGAAACTAAGAAAGGAATAAACAAGGGTAAAAACAAATTCTTTTGCCAACTTTATTTTATACACATGAAAGGAGTGTGGTTTCTTTATTCTGGACATCATTATCTATCTTTATTTTATTTCATGCATGGGTTTTAAAGAGGCTAAATGTGTGGGATAGAAAAGCGATTAGAGGGACGTAGGAGTGTTCATGAGAGACACAATGTGAAATACATTGTTTGTGATGCACTGGAAAACATGAAACTTGCTCTTTGTGCATATAGGTTTTGCCAACCATGGTTCACTTGTTACTTGGCATTGATAGCCACTATTTTAAACTTTTAACAGCACCTCTTAATCACTTATATGAATGGAAGTTAAATTATAGAAGGTGTAGCATTTTGTTTTTTTGTTTTTTCGGTTGTGCACTAGAACCAAAAAGTCACATGAACATTCCATGCAAAAACCCCCAAAGTTGTGTGACTTTCCAGTTCTATGTTCAACGCTAATGCTGCAGATCCGAGGGTCACATGGTTAGGCAATGTAAGGGGTACATGAGTCATGCCATCCCATGGTTGTAAGATTCTTGATGTTTATAAGATGTTAAGGTAAAAGATGACATGCTTGGTTTGTTAAGGTAGAAGATGACTTGAAGATATATATATATATATATATATAGCTTGCTTATCTTGATGGTCCATGAATGGGCTCTCTAGACGTGGATATACCTTACTTGATTTGAGCATGGGTAATGACTAAGTCTAAGAACTAGAATAACATGATGAATGGGATTTGGTTTATATTTTTCTGCATCAAATTATGGCTATGATTTGTGGACCTTATGACCAAGGGATAGAAAGTTATTATGAATTGATGAAGATAATATATATATATATATATATAATAAATATACATTACATAAAAAGGATTCCATGGATATTTTGTTGTCCTAAATTAATATGCCTTTTCTTTCTATGTTGATTTACATTTGGTGTAAAATATATATTAACAATAACATACCTATGGATTCATTTTGTAGGGAAAAATTTGGA
The DNA here is from genome assembly GCA_026724425.1 of Erythrophleum ivorense. Taxonomy (NCBI): domain Eukaryota; kingdom Viridiplantae; phylum Streptophyta; class Magnoliopsida; order Fabales; family Fabaceae; genus Erythrophleum; species Erythrophleum ivorense. Next base: position 30,617,805 of record JAIUCV010000002.1, on the reverse strand, counting down.
ATCTTGGTTATGTCTTGGATGGGAAATGATCCTCATAAAAAGGGTGATCTCTACGGATAGAAACATCGGGAGGAGGTGGTAGCAGGAGGTTCTCAAAAGTGAGAAATCTTTTAAGAAATGATATACGGCCTTTAAAAGGTAAGTGACTTCAAATTGTATAAAAATTTTTATAGATCTATTCTAAGGGATGCCCTAATTAAAAAAAAGTAATGTGACATGCAATCACATTTCTTGGTATTAGATATATATGTGTGTGTGTGTGTGTGCGCGCGCGTGCATGAAATGTGCTAACTTGTTCTTTTGTTTAGACGTTCACATTTAGAGTCACATGGAAGTTCTCCGTTGAATGGTATTACATTGAGTGGTTAAGCTATGAAGTACCTATGCCCATTGACATTTGAATCGTGGGAATATATTAGACTTAATATAATTTTTTATAAATGTAAAAATGTCCACTATAAGTAAATAAAACTATATAAATGAATGCATGAAAAAGGTAAGGTGGACTTATGTATAGATTAAGTAGGAAGGACCTCGTAGTAAGATATCTGCCCCATTTTAGTATATATAAATAGTAAGGGATGTATGACTTAGTATATTTGGTTTTGTGGAAAATATTGGCAAATAAGTAAATATATAATCTAACTTATTAGAAAGTATGTTAAATTGTGCCTCTGTGTTATGTTTGTTGCATTATATTTTCTATGCTAAAATAAAAGTAGCAAAAAGAGAAAATGTTTTCTATAGCTATACAATTGAACCATTATGTGGATTTCTTAAATATGTTGTTTTTATTGAGAATGTACAATTCTTATTATTTGTTGTAATGTGTTTAGACCCATCATTAGAGAATGCCACCATTTTGTATCATTATTAAAGTTAAATGGGTCCGGATGGAGGCTCCACTAGTGGGTCTTGTATGAGTTATCCAAAGTATCAACATATACATATGGACGAAATCTAAATCTTGTTAGAGTTTATATTATTATATGACTTTTGGGATTTTTTGGTGTAATCTCCATTTGTACTAAGTATAATATTCTATTAGTTTAAGAATATTATGTTTTAAGTATTGTAATAGTCTATTTGATGTTTAATTTATTCTAATAAGTTACCATTATAGTTTAATCCACTAAGAGATACATTTCAGTAAAATGGAATCTTCAACAAAGACATTTATTAGATATGGGCAACTAATTAAGTTATGAAAAAAAAAAAGAGAAGAAGATAACACTTACATGTTACAAGACCCACCTCAAGTTTTATCTTCATGGCTAAGGGAGCTATTTCTTCGAAAATTGTCAAATAGACACTTATAACTTCTTTTACCATGGAGGCTTATTTTATAACCTATTATAAAGCATCAAATCAAGGAAAATGGCTATGAAATTTTATCATTAGGCTACAAGTGGTCAATGGCATAGAAAGACTATTATGAATTAATTGTGATAATAAGGTTGCTGAGTTATCTTTAAAGAACAACTGGTGTGCATAAAAATCAAAGCATATAGACATTAAATGAATTTTATGTTTGACTAAATACTTTGAAGATAAAGATATTGACTTTCTACTGTGTTTTTATGTAAATATTAGAAAGTGTTTGTATTTTTTAGTCATAAGGTAAGACTAGTTAAAAATAGGTATGACTAAAAGCTCATTAAATGTATGCTACTCATCCATACTCAATTTATGTCATTAATTTTGCTGGTATTGTGATCGTTGATAGGTTTAGTTACAAATATTAATTTGTGATAAAAACCACTTTGATCTTATATTAGTATAATTGATAGACCATATTGTTTTGGGATATTTCAAGGTTGAGATAATGAAATTTTGTATGCCCTGAGGTTCTAGTCATGTGTAATTTTTAGAAATATATGTGAACCAAATGGGAGATTGTTAATAATTTTTTATTAAATGGTCTCACATATTGATATAATCGTACATGGGTTTGTTATCTTATTAAAGGAATCCAATTGTGTGTTCTAATAAGGTGTTTAATTAAACGGGTTTATAGAAATATCATTATTTAAAGTATGAACTTTTTACGTATGGAACCCCAGTAATACCTTAGTTATGATTAACGGGCTTATAATCGAAAGTGTTTAACCTAATGATATTAGGATTATGATACAACAACCATCATTATTTCTCTACCCCATCTTAGAACAAATCTAAGACAAAATATCTAGGCTTACAAGTTTCTAACCCCAAGTTTGGCTTTCACTATGAATTAAGGTAAGTGTTCCTTATTATATTCTTTTTGGTATTACTCTCTAAGACATTTACATGAAATCCTATGTTATTTGATTATAGGAATTACAAATTAAAATTTCTTGATTATGAGTTTTTTTTAATGGATCAAAAGAACATTTTTCTTTTGTCCCTTTCAAGTGATATTGTGATTTATGCAAAATTAAGGTTTGATTTACATAATTAAAAATTACCAAATTAAGAATTAATTTAAGACTTAATTTTCTATCATAATAACGTGTTTTTCAATTGATTTGTGAAAGTGAATCAATTAGAATCAAGGTGAGTGAGCCTGAATACTATTTAATTAGTCATAACTAAGAAATAATAATAATAATATCATTTATAGTTGAGTATGAACTATAATTTTAACAATTATCTCAGAGGCATAATTCGGGTATATATTATTGGATTCTACCACTAATTTATTGAAGAATTGGATATAATTTTTTACAATTGAAAATGTGATTGAATCTGAATTTAAGTTAGGTTATTTTTGTTTTAAAAAAGGGCTAAAAGGAGTGAGATGAAATTAGATATATTATAAAACTATGTTTTTAAGGAGTGGACAACTTGTGTGGATATCTTGTGAGGATATCCGGACAAGCAAAACAAGTTGAGAGGAAATAGATATGTTCCAGCTATGTGGTGAATTGTCCAAATCCAAATAGTGGTGATTTGGTTCATGCCGACAGCCGAGTAGGGACAAGCACGAGATTTATGCTTCCAAGTTGACGGCACTGAAGCTGCCAATTTATTCAATTCAACGCCACTCGCTAATGCCAACTAGTGCTGCTTCCCCAACATCTATTCTCGTTTACTTGCCTATAAACTTTTTAGGTAAAAGATAGAGATACTCCTCCATTGTTTATCGAATCTAACTTTTTTAAAAAAAAAAAATAATATTACCTCGCTGAATATTTAAAAAAAATCAAACACATAATTTTTTGCTGAAAATTCAAAAATTTCGATCAACTCTTTCCTGCTAATTAGGCATAAATTAAACAAAAATTTGACATATCAGATTCCATCTAGCCTGTATATAAGCTTTGGACCTGAATTTAAACCTGACCCACCCACTTCAAACCCATTTTTGGCCACAGATTCTAACCTGGCCTCGAACAAATTATTTAAATTGCTTAGACATCCAACAAACTATCTTAACTGATGATATTATTTTTAAATCAATGTCTAATAATCTCTTGTTGTGCTGGATGCCCCACCCTCCAAGGGTGGAGCTGCAAATCCCATATTGAAGAATGCATTGTTCGAATAACATTTATGTTAAGTATTTTATCTTTCAGTGTTTTGTCCCAAAAAAACAAAAGGCAAGTTGAAAAAAAAAATTTACATCTAACCGTAGAAATTGAAATGATTAATTATTTAAACATTTTTTTTATTGAAGAGAATTGAACTGCTGTAATTTCCTTGAATTCAAATTTTACACAAAAAAATTCGTAAAAAGATTACTATCCAAACACAACATTACAAATTTCTCACGAGTTACCTAAAATAAAGCAAACAAATTGAATAAAAAAAAGTATCTTGCAAGTTGCAAATGCAGTTTCACTAAAAGCCATGTGAAGAGTCAGAGCTTATCTGTTTATATATATATATATATATGAAATTAACAAGTAACCCACCTCCTTAATTATAACCAAAAACAACTCATTGAACCAGGTCTACAATACAACTGTAACATGTAAAAAGTCTAGATAAAGTGTTTGACTTCATTTAAGGTTAAGCCCACTTGCCCTCCTCGGTCCTCTACGGTCGTCGCTTTGTTCCAAAATACAGAATGCCGGTCGTCACATGAATGTGGTTCCCAAACCTCCACAACAACAAACCCCACATGCGATTGGTCTCTAACCCTTTTTCCATATTCCTCGCTATAAATAAGCTTCTCCCACCATTGTCATCTTCCTCACAAAAAACCCTCCTTCTTCTAAACCCTTTCTCTTTAATTAAGATCAACCATATGAAGATGCAAAGAAGTGAGGATGCTGTTACGGCAACGATCGGTAAGAAGAAAGCCAAGCGAGAGGTTGAGAGGGTGAAGCAGGAAGGGGAAGATTTCGGGTCGGGTCAAAATGATATGGGTTGGACTTGGACCCATTGCGAGGAGTATTGTTATAATTGGCCATGGCTAGGTAGTGTCGTGGATGAGCAAATGTCATGGGCCTCCATTTGGCTGCCCATTTGGGATATGGATCTCATGGGCGAAGCTTTCAATGCGCTGTACAGCGACGTCATTTGGGACGACGATATCTGGAATTTGAGGAACCAAATTCCAAATCCATCAGAGAGATAGACAGGGTTTTAATTATAGTAGAAGCAGAACACTGTCCTCAAATTATATATATATATTCTCTTCTCTGTTCGTTTAGGAATGAAATTTTATCACTTTTATATCTATTATATGTCATTCGAACTCAGATGTTTCAATGCTCATTGGTTATTATATGTTGAAATTTACTGTCTTTAACTGCATTTTTTAAATCCTGTACCTTTGCCAAGAAACAGAGGACATATGGGCAAACGGGAAATGGCAATTTCTCTGTAAATTGTTCTAGCTTATCAGAATCTGATTGCTACAACTTGTTAAGCATATTGAATATGGATCATGTAGATATGGATGCTAGTTGAGGAAAACATCAAAAAGCGTTTGCTCAAACAAGGATTGAGGAAACTGGTATAGTGAAGAGAAGAGTGCAAGAATTACTCGAAAAGATAGCATGTTAACGGTGTTTCAATATGGCCCAAGTATTTTTTTTAAAAAGTACATATGGCACGGAATGTCCTTTTCTGATATTTCAGTTAGAGTTTGTTGATTTGTCTAATTTTCTCACTAGTATTATTTTGATCCAGGATGCACTCTAAAAAGAGATATATCGTCCTTTATCGTTCAGACTAATTGTGGCAAGGTTAGAATTTGAAAATAAAATTAAAATATTATAAGAAGCTCCAAATGAAAAAAAAAAAAATTCAATTCTTTGCCGTGTGAATTTGCACAACGTAGGCATCCTCCAAATAAAAAGCTATATCATTTTAATTTTTTTAAATTAACGGTTCTCTGTTGTGCAGTACAAGTACTGTGCAATAAAAGATCTTTTGCACAAATGAAAGATAATGTCACTTGCTACTTTTTCTTTTTTCTTTTTCTTCCCCCCACCAAGTATAAAGGTTTTCATTAGAGGAAACCTCAGCAAAGCATCATGGCTTACAAGGTTACGGTTAGTGGGATATAGTCCAAGATTATACAGAAAAAAGCTGATCAAATTCGTACTCCTTGATATATGAGAAATTTACTTTTTTTAAATATTTAAAAATTTTATTTATAAAATATTTAAATATAATAAATATAAAAAAATAAATTTTATATATTGTATATATCCCAAATAATATAAGAATGGTCACCGTCAAGCTTAAATATTTTATGAAGAAAATTTTTAAAATTTTAGAAACTTAAATACCCACCTAACAAACATAAGATTATTATCAATCGTGGCTGAAATATCTGCTCTTTAGTCCAGCACTTTATTGCGAGAGCATGATTAGTCTACTTCCCAAAATTGACAAGGATAGAATTTTCAAAAAAAATAAAATAAAATAAAAGATTGGGATACCTGCACTTTGAATAATCAAAAAAAGTAAGTTGAGGAAGTTCAAGGCCAACCCAAAAGTAAGCAAGACTTGAGGGCATCTCAGATAAAATCAGTAGTGAGTCGATCAAATCTAACCAAATAAAAATCAGATTAATATTACCATAAACTAGTATAGTCAATTCTTATGCGAAGCGTTTAGTTAATGAATTTATGAGATGGACGCAACGAAAGTTTAAATGTAAAGTTTGAAATGTCTAATAATTGGCGGCTATTTGAGAAACTATAACTTTTTGATTTATTTGAAGTTTTGCCTTTGTTTCAAGTCCATCATCGAGACAACTAAATTTATTCAATTGGGCCGTTTTAAATCTTAAAATTCTCCTTTTTGCACATTGTAAGGTCATTTTAATTAATTTCCTATTTTGAGACATTTATTTGCTATTTTATAACATTAGTTTATTTATTTATTTATTTTTATTCAAGAGTTATTTAAAAATTACTTCTTTAATTATTAGAGTTAATTAAAAATGTTTGACTTCTAAATAAATATATTATATATTGATTTGCAAAGAATTTATTAATAGACAAATTATTTTTAAAACATTTATTTTTATTTATGTTTTATTATAAACAAAACGTGTTTAATCTTTCTTTACATCTACTTACAGGATCAAATCCAATCCAAAATAAAAATAAAAACAACCAAAAGAAGGAAAATGGACTCCTGCCGAAAGGAGACCTCGTAGGCCCAAGTAGACGCCACAATTGAGTAGGATGAAATAGTTGTCAAACCACCATGGAAGATAGTATCAGGAGGGGAAGATAATTAAAAATTAATGTAAGAGTCAATAAAAGTTAATTAAAGTAAATGCTTTAAATTATAAAATATGTTCACACATTTATTCTAATAAATTTTTATTAACTTTTTGCATGTTGTCAACAAATATAATCAAAATATTTCAAATACAACAAAAGTTTTAAACTACTCTTTTTTTTGCCATCAAAAGTTTTTAACTATTCACTAAATGATTGATGCATGCATGTAAAGCTAAAATTGGGGGCCCATACATCACATGCCGAGTACCACCTGGCATTGTGTCTTTTATCGATTGGTCTCAAATTCGCGGACCAATATTAGCGGAACAGACTGCGCCGTGGAAATGGATTCCTTCGTATTAAGAATTTTTTAGGTTGTTCATGTTTTTATAAATTTAAATTTTTTATTTAATTTTTAATTTTTAATTTTTTACTTTAAAAAAAATAGATCTCTTTATTAAAAAGGACACGAAGAAACATAAACATCCGGATCCAAATCCCTGCACCGTTCATTGTGTCACGTCCCACATCGGTTGGACCTGAGGAGGTGAAGGGACTTATAAGCGAGGGGCTGCACACTCTAAATGGCGCGTCTTTTGGAGAGAGGGTAATAACCCCGTGACAAAGTGGTATCAGAGCCTGCCTCAGGTTTGGCCCAGGGGGGCCCCACCGGTGGGCCACCCGTGACGAGGACGTCACGGATTGGTCGGGGGAGCGTGTCACGTCCCACATCGGTTGGACCTGAGGAGGTGAAGGGACTTATAAGCGGGGGGCTGCACACTCTAAACGGCACGTCTTTTGGAGAGAGGGTAATGATCCCGTGACAATTGGCGTTGGAGTGTCACATCACCTAGCCACAAAATGATGGAAAGTTAGAGGCCATGGCTTATCGTCAAGCACTGCCCTGTCATACAAAGGTTTTTTTTTTATTTTGTTAAAATTATATAAATTTTTTATTTTTAAGATATACATAAATTTTCTTAAAACAAAATATTTATTTTTATATTTTAATTTAATTTTAAATTTTTTTACTAAAACATTCTCTATTTAATTATTTTTAATTTTAAAAAATATATTTTTAAGTTAATAGAATATATTTTAGTAAAAAAATTAAACTAAACTAAAATGTAAGATAAATTTTATGTATATTTTGAAAATAAAAAAATTATATAATTTTAACAAAATTAAAAAAAATCTATGTAAATTACTATTAATTTTTTGCCCTTTTTCTCTAGCCTCTTGATCCTTCATTCTATGTTGCTAAAAAGGCCTCATATTCATTACTTGCAGTTTCAGGCACACATCCTTTGGTTTCATTATCTAAGAACCTCATATTGATAGGAACTCAATTATGAAAAATGACAGAAATAATTGCAATTTTAATGGGCCCGCTCTTTTTAAATCTCACGATTTTTTCAAAATTAAATATCTTATTTTGAAAATTTTTAAAGACACATCTTTTAATATCAGTCCGTTGAGAAACTGACGGAAAGAATTGCAATTATAATGAATTCTTTTTATACCTCGCACTTCAGTTGAAATTAAATATCTTTTTAAATTGAGAAATTTCATAGACACATTTTTTTTATCAGTCTGGTATTTAAAATTTTACTTTCTAAAAAAAATTAAGTTAAATTTAATAAAACAATACTGTCTGTTTTATCAACTCAATTAGTCTCTTTCATTATGTCCATGTTTGTTCACCATATATTGATTGGCAAAATGTATTCACAGGTCGAGTTGTCAACTTACTGAAACTGTAAACTAACATGTGGATATAGATATAATTCATTGGTTTAATCTTAAAAAAAATTGGCAGAGTTTATACAAAAATTTCTCTGCCATTTTCTCTTTTGATTCATCTGATTAGTCCTCTTCCTTAAAGTTTATTGATATGAAAGATTTATCTTACTTTGATGAAAGGACATAACCTGATACAGTTTGCACTTTGAAGTACATTTGGCCTTTCCATCGCTAAAGTTATTAATCAAACCTCAAGTCACAAACAGTGAAGAAAAGAAAGATACATAGCCCAAAATGACAAAGAAACAACTCAAATAGGCAATCACACATTCACACTCTCGTAGACTCGGAAGCCTGGGGGCTTGTAGGCTATGAAAGTAATGCACTGCACTTGTGATGAGTCAGTAAACCCAAACATGGGTAGCTTCCACATCGTCCAATAGACCCTGGGGACCTGTGGTTCTCACGGTGCACTAACCCATGCCGCATTTTCAAACACATGAAACTTCAGTCATTTTTTATAATGATACGAACACAAGACATGACACTGTTGAATTGACCCACAAAAAATATGAGTGTTCTGGTATGTGCGCAAAGTCTGTGATTTTGAAACTGGTTGAGGAAGGAAGTTATGGATTTGTACCTGGAAGTTCGAATTCTAGGCAAGGAATCCATCCTTTGCGAAGAAGGTATTCAATTTCTTAGGCTAATGATTCAGGTGAGAGAGGTGGGAGGTAAGATAGTGTCTCAAACTTCTTCCTTCCAAGTGAAGGCCACACCCGCAAATTGTTCATGTTAAATGATCATTGATCTCACCATGTTCTGGTGCTTTCTTATTCTTAAAATTACAAATAAGCCTAGTAACCTAGTTATTCCTATTAGTAAGAACTAGGAAGGAATGACATCACTTTCAATTTATAATTAAAATCCTAAATACACCGAGTTGATGTGAATCTAAAAAGACAAAAACCAGGTGTTACTCTTTTGACACCATCTTTTGACAATGAAAATAGGGTTTTTGACTTAGAAATTGTGTAAGCTTGCTCCTTCATGCACTGAACTCTACCTCCATCACTAGGGAGAGAGATGATATCGTTGTCGAGCTTTCAGGTGAGAGGGAATGCTGAGGCTGACCTGAGCCCCGTGAAAGGAGCAATTCGGTTAATGGAGACAGCGGCTGCTGATGATACCAAAGAAGCCATTTCTCTTCCTCTTCCTTGACACACTTTATGTGTCCGATCTGATGCTATGTGCACTTCTCATCAGCTCTTTATAGCTGCATGTCTTGCTATTCAAGAGCATCATCCTTCTTTCTATGGTGCCCATTGAATCTAAGAAACTGTGGTGCTCCTTGCATCATGCGTCAACTTCAATTATTTCAAATGATGACGAGCCCAGTCCTCAAGCTATCTTTCTTCAATTTAGTGCTCATAAAGTGTTACAATTACTAGGCGTCTGAATAACACTCATCCAATTAAAAACAGACTATTTACATTGTGACTAAAGAATTTCTTTTGTCAATAAGTTAGTAGTTCACGTGGCACCGATTTAAAATTAACGTGTATTATTCTACATTAAAGTTTCAAATCTCTACTCCTATCCATTGAAAAAACAAAAAGTCTTAGAATTTCTTTTAACTGGGCTCCAGAAAAATTGATATCCCTCGAAGTATTTTTGGGACCATTACTTTGGGACTATGACAGGGCCATGAAGACAGGGAAAGTGTCCAACATCCAAATGATTTTCCATTTCAAGCTTTAGAACAAAAATAGTTTATTATCAAAATAATGGTATGTTTCAGCATTAACGAGGTGCAATTTAAGACTCATGCTAGACAAGGATGCTCATTGCTTATGATACTTTAACGATGAAAGAGACCAGAATCCACGTGAAGTAGCCTATTAGGTGGGTGGGTGTGTGTGTATGGGTTGAGAAATTCAATGGCCATTTATGATAATTATTTGAGCTAAATTACGTCATAGTAGATTCTCTTTATACTCTTATCTGTCTTAACTACCACAACATTGATCAAGATGTCATTTTTTTTTTGGCTTCATGCACCGTTTTTCCTCTCAATGTTTGGTTATAGACAAACAGGGAAAAGAAAGAGACAAGTTTTTGTGATTCAAATACCGTACATAGATAATTGTTATCGATATTGTTTGTTCTGAGAATATCTCACAGCCGTTCACTTCTTTATCCTATGAAATATGAAGTCGTCTACTTCTATGTGATTTTGTAGGGTAAGCTCTATATGAAGCTGATAGGCGTGGTTTATGAATATACTTGTCACTTAATCCAGCTAATTTAGTGGGTTTAAGCTGAGTTTAATATATAGGTTTCTACAACTTTAAAGGCCAAGTTAAGTGTTGCTTAAATTTGACTTGCACTGATTAAACAATAGATTTTTTTTTTTGTTTGCTTTTAAATTTTTTGGTTACATTTCTCCGATCAATTATTTTTGTTAACTTCTTATTAATAAACTTAACTATTTCAAGCACAAGAGATCATGGTTTGCACAAGGGTGGAATTAAGAGGGAACGAGAGATATGGCAAAGAGACAATGACTTGTGCTAAGGGATCTTAAAAGAGGGATAGAACATAAAGACAAAGTAAAGACTATATTTCTTAAGCTTAGTGATATAGAGCTAAGAATGTGTTGTGAGTAGACTCTTGATTGCTTGTTTGGTGATGTTCAATATATCGATCATTCTTCTTAGGTGTGCTTGTCTATAGTTATAAGTTTCAAAAGTGATGTCCTAACGATAATAATCAAGCCAAGTTGTTTAGTGGAGTAGTAAAAGTAATCTAATTAGGTGCCTAATTGTGCTAGAGCCATTCCATTCAAAGCAATTTAGGCAATTTGTTATATCAGTTCCTCAAATGAGGCTCAATAAATGGTAGTCATTAAGCCTTGTGGGTATTCTAGAATTAGGCTAGACTAGGTTGGACTCATTTGGTACTTATGGCTAAAAAACTCTCATAACACTTGGCCCTAAGTCCAATAGCAAAGTGACGAGCTAAGTGGACTTAGTGTAGTGAGTTTGCTTTAGTTATCATGATATTAATGTTGGCGGCATTATCACTTCCCTATGATTCTTTGCATTCTTATGAACTATTCCATGGAATGAGAAAAGTCATGGAATGCAAAGAGTTGTTTGTTGGTCCTTTTAAGTCTTGTTTGCTACAACTCCATCTATCTTTTGTTTGTCCACATGTTGTTTCCTTGTTTGTCTTTTGTCTATTTGCAAGCTGGTTCTTTACTTTTTCTACATAGGTTGGTCTTGTCTGAGTGCTTCTTTTCTTGCAATGACTACACCTTTCCTTAGTGACCTTAAAAGTAATATCTTACAGGATGATCTTTGCTAGTCTCATGATGGTTACAACTTTCTCTTGAATGTTGTTCTGTATTATGTGAAGCTTCCTTGGTGTTACACAATGACATTCTTTAAAGAGAATTACATTTTCCTTTGGACTTTTTTTTTTTTTAATAATAGTGTCAATTGGAGTGGCTTTTTATCAATTGATCCCATAAGCAGTATAATATGTATTAAGTTTTGTGGCTTTGTGTTGGTACACAAGGGTAAAGCCATATTTTCTTTTGTTTTTCTATTTCTTTGATGTTAGTGAATATATATTTATTTAAGGTATATTCATTATCAATAGTAGACCTAGTCATTGTCATCTCATTGTTAGTGGTGCTATGAATTTGAGTTCAGCTGACAAAAAAACACCCTTATCTGATATGCCAAATGTTTTGGATATAAGATATTACGATTTGAATAAGGATGGAACTTAGAGGAAATGATAGATATAGCAAAGAAATTGTAACTTGTAGTAATGGGTCTTAAGGAGAGATACAATAATAAGACAAAGTAAAGACTATATCTCACTACAAAAAAGCCTACATTTACTAGAGGTTAAAAAATCATCGTTAAATGCATAAACGATGGTAAAGTAGATGCCACTATTACAAGCATTGCTACTAAATTAGCAGCAATTATTGATCAATCACATGAATAACTGTCACTACATGGTAACAATAGTTAAAATTGCCCTCCATAATTTGAACTCTAAAGTTAGTTATTTTTGTGTTTTATGGCAATTAAGGCATGTGTTATTGGCGATCTATTGTAAACAGAATGCAAAAATTAGTTATTTTATGTGTTTTGCAATGGTTAAGGTATGTTTTACTAAAAGTTAGTTACCATGGTTATTTAGTGGTGGTTATAGTTGTAATTTGCAAGGTTATATTAAGATCAATAGATTTAGTTTTAATGATATTTGGCAGCCATTACTATTTTTTTCTTTTTTGAGGGTATGCAAAACTTTTTTTTGGGCATATATTTACATTAGATACATTCCTAGATCAACCATTACTAAATAAAATCATCTATTAGAATCACTTTTTACATTATAGATCCACTGTTACTAAATGAAATCATATATATATAATTGTTAAAGAAAAATATAAGCATAGTAGATTTGTTTCTTCAACAAAATCACCAAAAGAAAAAAATAGTACAAGTATTTCACAAATATCGTACAAAGTCATTCTTTAATTATCTAGTGTATGATTTGAAAAGGATGAAAGATGCGGATCACAAACAACTCCCTAGAAAACTTAAAAAAAGAAAATGCAAAATTTAAGTAAATATGCATTAATAAAATATAATACTATGGCCAAATTTGAAGAGTTAAATCATACATCAATTAATGCAATTTTGGACTTTGTTGGACTATGTTCTGTAAAAATAAAAATTTCGTAACAAATGTGCACAAAACCTCAAACTAATTTTTCTCAACATTGAAGACATACAAACGAACAACTATATTAGAAATCAAAATTAAACTCTTCACCAATTAGTACATAAAATTCAATAAATTCAAAAATTGGCACAAAATTTTATTAAAGGAATTCAAAATGAAACTCCTAACTAAATTTGAAACACAACAAGATACCAAAATTGAACAACCTAAGAAAAGGTCTATGTTTATCTAACTTAGTGTGTAATACCTTAATCTCTTTACCCTTATACAATAGTCCCATGGTCTATCCCAACCATTTCAAGCATATTAGACAATACTTTACAAGGAAGCATATGTCTTCCTACATGGAAAGTTGTATGAATGGGAGACCATATTCATGATTCATGTCTTTAAGAACCAAGTGAACTCATCCATATCATTTTCTACCTATAACATCTTTATTTAGGTCACAAACGTCACAAATTATTACACAAATTTTGGGTTAGAAGCCATTTACCTCGAAACAGATTTGCTTGGCCTCGAGTTCCAAAGACAACTTACTGATATGAAGTTTGAAAAATTATAATAAATTCTCTATAGTTTCAATTTGAATGATCTTTAGTTCTGTAAAAAACTATAGATGAGACCTAATTGCATGCCAACTTTCATCCCAAGACTAACTCATTTGGTTAGATTTTGGTTTGGGTCAATAATTAGTCAATTTTAAAGTCCAAAATGGCATAAACATGCACCACATGGTCTGTACATCTTTCCACAACCACTTGAGCACATTTGGGAGTATAATTACAACATATATAAGCTCTTCAAGTGGCCCAAATCATCATACATCTCAAATTCACTACCTCACATGCATTTATACATATTCAAGAATGGGCTTCCAAACACCAAAATCATACATTCTTATACATATTGCCCTAAATTTAGGCCATACACCATATTTATATGCTTTTACATTTGCTCAAGGCATTACATCTCAAAAATAACTCATGGGTACATACTTTGACATTACAATACATCAAAACTACTCTATTGCCAAAGTATTGTAAGTCATGCTCCTTGGTTCCCATTCTTACTTCCTTGAGCTTCACCTAGATATGGTTAGATGAAAAATGGGGAAGAGTGAGATTCAAAGAATTTCAATAGCTCTTAACTCTTTCAAACATATATAATGGATGCATATACATGTCAAAGAATACATGCATAACTGCCTAGCTACTAATGAACATATCCATAATATTTTCCATGTTCAAGAAACTCATACATAACATACATAAGTTTTCAAGGACATTGGTTAAGCGTCACTTATTTTTCTTGAGACCTTTGAACTTGTCTCACCTACTTTCAAGGAACTTTTGATTAAGCACCATTCTATTTGAGATTTTTGGCTTTGTCTCACCCAACTCTAAGGACTTTTGGCTCATTTTCACCCTTACTAAGAGATTTTTGGTTTCACCAAATCCATTCAAGCCAAAACACATTCATAAAACATATTTAAAGAATATCATGGTACCATGACATGTAGGAAATAGATAAAAACATTTCTTATGGCATAAACATACATATATACATCCAAAGATAAGAAAATAACTAAGAATGCATGAGAGAAAGATTAGAGAGCTACCTTGAGGCAAAATCACAACTCTTCCTTGATCTTTCTCTTGTTCCTTTTTGGCCAAACACATACAATGGAGATGTTCTTGATTCTCTTGGTATAGACATATTAAATGAGACATAAATCAAGTTTTGGAATCAATTCTAGCTTTATAAAAACTTTATGCATGCATATCTCTCATATGGTTCCATTATGCTTCCATAAAGGACCTAATGAAGCAATAATGAGAATTCATGATCTTGGCTCCTATTTCTCATTCAATCTAGGTCTCTTGGCTTTTTTTAGACTTCTTGTATCACATATTCATTATAAGGAGCCTAGCTATAAGTTGTTTCCTAATGTCTCATTATAGAGCTTACACCTCCATCTCATATTCTATGGTTTCTAATTTTATTTTTCTAAGACTCTCATCACATGTAGCCTTTTTCTAGCCTTATAACAATTTAAAACACTCCCTAGGCACAAGAAGCTGTCTAGGCCGAGACTATGCAAGCATAAAGCACCCATGGAGTTGTCTTTATTTTCTTGAAGGGAATGACTCATGTAAAGCTTCCTAGGGGTCTACGGGACTCATACCATGTGTTAAATAAGCTAGAATACCTCTAGGAAAAATTAGATCTCATCATTTGTTTCAAAACCCCAAGTTGTGCCAACTTGAATTTCTAAGCTCCTTTTTTGTTTCTAATTGCCTAATCTTAATTCCTACACTCTAAATCACTTGTTCTTCCCTTGATATGGTTAGAATTCAACTCCTTTTAGATGGGCTCTAGGTTGTACAAAATTCATATGGAGGAGGAGCAATAAGAAAGTAACAAGATGGGCCATTATTCATACCTCATTTCAAAGCTTTTTTCAAGATGCTTTGCTATACTTCTAGCCTCTCTTTGAAATTATGACTTCTCTCCTCTAAACCAGACCCAAAATAGATCCAAATCACACACCAAAACCATGAAAAGAAATGGGAAAGGAGAGGAAAAAGTTTGGTGAAAGAAAGAGTATGAAAAACTAATAATTTTCATACCTTTTGGCTAGTTTTTCCTCCCTCCTTAGCTCCTTTCTTATGCGTGCTTCTCTGCTGGTCTCTCCCCTGTTCTTAAGTAGAAGTAAGGTCGGTCACATGAGGAGAAGGAGAGGGAGGTGTAACATGAAAGAAGCTTCTTGAAAATTCCCTTTTAAAAATTTCATCTATGGCCTTTATTCTTAGCTTTCCTGTTTTAGGTCTATTTCAACTCCTTTTTAAGAACTGTTTTTTTTATCAAAAAATTATATTATCTAACTTATAAAATGCCTTTTGAATTACTCAATTTGGATCTAAAACTTTCTCGAATAAAAAGGTCAAAGTTTAAGTTAACCGACGTTGTAAAACATCAACTGGAGATGTTTTAACTGTTCTGGGAGTTCTTATAATTTTTAGAGCCTCTGAAAACTTCAAAAAAACTTATTTTACTCATTTAAAAATCTCCCCTATGAGTTTTTTAAAAAGTACATGAAATTACAAAGATGCCACTGCATTTTTGCCAATTTTTGTCTGGTTATTCTGGCTCTATTTTCAAGGCACCTCTGGTTTTAAATTCTCATTATTTGAGGTTTAGATTATTGCTCTAATTTTATTAGACCTTAAATCATTCTATCTGGGAGACTTCCTTTTATATCTAGTGAGTTTTGCACGTTTATAGAGAAATCAGACATTACGTTTCTCACATTTATGGAGAAACTGGATGTTACACAATGAATTCAAAAATTAACAAATTTTTGTCTAGACAACATATACACTAATAACATAAAAATTTTAGAATTATATAACTTGGTACGTTGTTACAAAAAGTCCATCAAAGTTTGTTCATCCAAATGACTTCTAAAAGTTAGCATAAAATTTCTCAACTGAATATACAAATAGATAAACAATTTGTTTTTTTTTTGTTTTATGAATCACACAATATATAAAACTTGAAAGCCTTTGCTAACAAATTGAAATAATGTTTATTGTACTATTTGTCTATTCCATGAGATGGTATAGTCTTTTGAATAGTTGGTATAAAAGCAAATAAAAAAAATCATATAGCACAAAACCATTTTCTAACTTGGTACAATTAGAAACTAAATTTTTAATATATTTAAAATAGCTAGCAATGTCCATAGAACTACAATACTTTGCATGATAGCAAGTGTTGACTTTATCTACAAGTTCATTTTTTTAATAATCCAAAAAAAAAAGAAAAAAAAAATTAAAGAAGCCATTCACTTGGGCAATGTACTTCATGTAACTAATGAAAATCAAACACACAACATTCATGCTTCCTTAACATGCAATACTAGTGTGAAAAGCACCTTACTACACATGAAAATGCTAATTACATCATGAACAAAATCATGCCTATCCTAAGTTAACAAACACTATGAATGCTAAGGTATAGCAAATCACAACAACACATGATTTGTCCCAATCTTAAAGAAAAGACACCTTAGTTAAAGAGTGATTTTTGGTTAATAAATGAAACAATAATAAAGACAAATGATTTTTGCATATGCATTTTACATACATAAACGCAACTACATAAAGATTAAATAACTACTCATTATTTGTAACTTATAAAGTAAAGCTAGTATGGTTCAAAATCTTTCTAGAATAAATCAATAAATAAACATCGACTTCATAGTGAAAGTAGCGAACTGAAAACTTAAAGTTAAAGAGATCATGTGATGTGCAAAGATGAAATTGCAAATCTTGCATAAAATTGCAAAAAATCAAGGCTTAAAATCAGTAATCACATGTCAAAACATAAAAAAAGGTGAAATATTGAAAAGAAAAGAATATAACATAAGGAGATGCAAATAGATGGATAGAAAGAGGTCGTACTCAAAGCTTTAAATAACCATCATTATAGGAGAATGAGTGCTAAAATTCGTGCCTTCGATCATGGTTATGCTCTTTCCTTTGAAAACCCTAATTGATTTTGTTCTTCTCTCCCTTTAATCATGCTTGTGCCTTTAATTTCTCCCTTCTAAGAGCTTTATGCATTTTTTCCCTGTATGGGGAGCAAGGCTTTGGGTGAATAGGAAAGTGAGATTTAAGGGTTTGTTTGAGAGTTTGGCGTTACCAATGAAAGTGAGAAAGAGGGAAAGTGAGATCTAAAGGTGTAAGAGTGAGAAATTGGATAAGTAAGACATGGTGCGAGAGTGAAATTGGGAGAGGTTTTTCTTTTTCTTTTTTAATTACCAGTGGTCATGAAACCATTAGTAATTGAAATAAAATCGTTAGTATTTGCACTGTTATTTGATAGGTGGTTTGTCACTAGAAAGACTACTAGTAATTAAACATTTATCAATGGTTTTTTTTCAAAAAAATCTCTAGTGAATTTGCACCTCTATTTGCTACTTTTTTTTTTTTGATAGTGTCTTAGGCTTAGTGAGATAAAGCTAAGCATGTGTTGTGTGTGGATTTTTAATTGCTTATTGGGTGATATTTGATATATTAATCATTATCTTCGGATGTAGTTGGAAAGATCTTTGTTTATAAACTCCATAGGCAATACAATGACCAGGACAATCAACCTAAGTTACTTAGTAAAAATGTAAAAGTTGCCTAGTTAGATGACTTGTGGCATTCAAAACAATTTGGATAACTTGCTGTTTTAGTTCCTTAATTAAGACTTAATGATTAGCACCGGTTGAATCTGATGAGCCTTCTAAGATTAGGTTAAATTGGGTTAAACCAATCCAATACTTATGGCTTGGCCCCAATAACATATATGCAACAATTTTATTGAAGACAAAATACATTTTAAATAGCTAAAATAAGAATGTCAATATATATATATATATATATCAATTAATTAACACTTTTTTTATTGAATTAGTTAATTTTTTATCATCAGCTTTTGAAAAAACAAATTTTTAAATACAAGGTAAAACTATCTACTTTTTTGTCACTTTATTTATTACAAAAGATGTACAAATTTTTGAAAGTTGGGATTAGAAAAGAAGAAAAAAAAAAGGCAAGTAGGAATATAGTATCAAATCTCCCAACATTTATAGCTTGTTTGGTATGTAGAATGAAAAAAAGAATTTAAGAAAAAAGTGATTTTGTAGATTAAAAAATTTTTATACCTTTATTTTAATTTGAATTTAACAAGGGGATAGATATTATAAAATAATAATATAAGAGCATAATATATATTACCCACAATTATGTAAAAAAGATTCCCTTTACATTTTACACAATCAAACATCTCCTTAATTTTAAAAGAAATGTCACTTGAGTTAATGCTATTATGAATACACTTTTCTGCTTTGATTGAAATTTGTGGAAATCAAACAAGCTTTTTAATTTTTAAAATTTATACAATCTTTGAACAGTATGAAATGAAATTAATGTTTTACATTAATATGATGTTTAATTTCCACCCACACAATATTTGTAAAATTCTAAATAAAAGATTATTTTGTATGAATTTCTAAATTTAAAAAAATTTAGCAGAGTTTTTTAATTATTGAATGTTGTTTGACCTCAAAAAATTATTATGTAAGTAAATAATTACATCGAGTTATCTTCAAAACGTATAACGAACATATCTTTTGAAACATTAAAGTTTCATTTACATTTGGGAGTAACATTTTAAACCTATGCTATCAAGAGCATATAACATTTAGGTCAATAAAAAATAAAAATAAAAAAGCTCCCCTAAATATTATTTTTGTAAAAAAAATCAACCATTAACAAATATATAAACATATAATATTTTAGAAAAATTTGTTTTTATATGTATTTATATGATTAATTGTTTATTAATTTTCAGAGTAAGTTATTTGAATTTTCTCTGAATTTTATTAAAATTAGACAAATTATTTATTTATTTTTAAAACCAATACAAACCTCACATGATTTTTTTTAAAATTACTCAAATCTCTCATTTATTTTTAAAAATCCTCTTAAAAAAGCATAAATTACATAAATTCCTCTTAAATTTTATTAAGATTACACAGATATTTTCTCTCTTTATAGAGAAGTCTGTATATATTTTGATAATAGAAAAAAATTGTATAATTTTAAAAAAAATTCAAAAAATATCTGCATAATTTACTTTTTATTTTGACAAAAGTTTATATCCATATATTTTAAAAATAGGAGATATGTATAATTTTAGTAAAATTCAAAGGAGGTGTGTATTAATTTTGAAAAAAAATGTATATAATTTTAGTTAAAAATTTAAAATGTTTTAATTTACCAAAAAACTATTATTTTAGCTCTTTATCGAAATTGAAGGTCAAATTGTCAATTTCGTTCAAAGAAACAGCGTAACAAAGAACAGTGGCTCAAAGCCTCAAATCTAGCCATGATCACATGTCGGGTCGTAAATTCACCGTCATTTTTAAAATAAGGGTAATCTCATTTTATTTTCCTGGGTTCTCTTCGGCGAACAATTAAAACAAGTTGCTGTTCGTTTCTCAATTCTGATCTGGTTCCTATTGCATGCCTCACAATAACTAATGTGGAGGCGATCGCATCCTATAATAGCCAGGGTCATTCTAACACTAGCGCGTGCATGACACACCATCGTTGGCTTTAGCTCGCGTGCCTAATTATATTTATTATTAAATTAATGCAGACTTTAATTTATAATTTAGTAATGTCAAATTAATAAAAATTAAATACATATTTTTAAAATTTTATATATTAAAATTTTGATATAACAAATAAATATTATTAAATTTTTAATATTTGATTACTAATTTAAATATTTTTTAAATATTTAAAAATTTATTTCTTAATTAAAAATAATAATTACTTATAATTAAAAGTTACAAATATTTAATACTAAAATTTTATCGCCTACAAATTATATTAAAATTTCATTTAATATTAAAAAATTAAAAATTAAATGATAATTGTAACTAAACACTGATGTTAAAAAATGTTATTAAGATATAAGACATAATAGATAATATATATAAAAAATAGTTAAATATGTGTTTTTTATTTATATATATATTTTTTGTTTTAACTCAATTTTCTTCTAGTATTTTTTAGTTTTGGTTTTTTAAATTTATCTAAAGTAAACTATTCTATTTTATAAGAATTTTAAGAAAAATTTAATAACTAATTCAACTCATTTTTGACTTATTCAACTTTAATTAGTTTAAATAACTTTTGACTAGTTTGATTAGTTTTTAACTAATTTTTTAGCTTATCAATCTTTTAGACTAATTGAATTGGATATTAGTCCAATTGATCAAATTGACTAATTTAAAACCAGTTCTAATCACCTTAGCTATAAATAATAGAATACAAGACAAATATATAAGAAAATTTTTTTACCTATGATCACAATTTAATAAAAAATTTTATTAAAGAATTCTGAACATTAAGATTTTTTTGAAAGAATTAAAAAAATAAGTTGAAACTTGTATTCTTTAGATTTACCACTCATATTATCTAAAATTACAACTTGATTTTTCTTGAAGTTATAAAAGCATTTTTATTTAAGAATAGTAATAAATTTAAAATAATTTTATAATATTAAAAATTAGATTATAATTTTAAAAAATATAAATAATAATGAATCAATAATAATAACTTATTTTTTTAATTATTCATACAGTAAACTTTTTATTAACTTATAATCTTAAGATAAAATTTTGTCAATATTTATAATTCGCAGAGCAATGGGCATCACAAAAGCATCGACTAACTTTCACCGGCGCGTATTATGAACGCTCCGTGCGTTGCGCTGGTCCTGGTCCTGGTCCTAAGATTCCGTTTCATCGCCTATTCCAATCCGCTTTTTTTTTGGGAGCTGCTTTTCTTTCTTCCTTCCTAGAACTGCGTACAAAGTAGTCACTTTGTTCACACCTTTTCTACTGCCGCTTGCCTCACTCTCTCTGCTTCAGCTAGGGCTCCTTCTCTCTCTCTCTCTCTCTCTCTCTCTCTCATAGAGAGACCCTGAAACTCGCACATTGCAGTTTCTCTCTAAAAGCAAAAGATGGTAGAGGGACGAGGCTCCACTCTTGTGCACATTTTGGTGGTGGCTTTAAGCTTAGTCGCCTTTGGCTTCGCCATTGCTGCTGAGAGAAGAAGAAGCGTCGTAAGCTTCTTTTATCCTTTCCCAATCTCTAGCTGTTCTCAATTTCTGAAATCTAATTATAGCATTTTCTGTAATCATATCTGGACGTTTACATGAAGTGCTCTGTCATTATTATTTGTAATTTTTTGATGGAATATCAGGGATTTTAACTTGGTAGCTAGAGATCTATATGTTCAATTGTGATTTCTTGAGTTAGTTTTAGATTTTGTTTAGGTTTATGTTTTAGGTGACAATTTTATGTCCCAAATGAAAGAGATTCTGGTTTGCTAATTGCTGAGAGGGGGAGACGACTATGCTTTGTCTTCTACTTTCTTGTATTTCTACAACTTTCTGCACCTATGGATGACTGCTTTTCTGTGGTGGGCTGTTAATTATCTCAGGAAAACAAAATGGAATACTTAATAGTCATTTATTAGTGACACCACCGCCAAAGACAATGACATCTAACTTTGCATAAATTACCTTCTGAATTTGTGATGCCATTCCATATTAAGTAATTGGCATGCTTTCTTTTAGATTTCTTTAAGTTTAGTCAGCTATATTAGGTGGTAGATTCAGGAATGTACGGTACACTATGGTTCCAATGTTGTCTTGTTCCAAGAATGCAAACTACTAAGCATAGTAATTTTTCTGAAGATTCTTAAAAATAGTAGCCTTTTTTTAATTGGGAAGTAGTGTTGCTACTGACTATGGAGGCTTTTATCACTAAAAAGCTTGGAGATTATGATTAAAAGTTATAAAAATTTACTTGTCTTGTATTGAATCTTGCAAAAATGATTCATAATTGTTTATGAATGTAATTCATTTTTGGAACCTTTCAAGTTGGATTTAACTGAGCTGTGCTTTGGATTTTACTATAACTAACATTTGTTTTAAGAAGCGTAAAGAGCATCTTATCACGTATAAAAGTGGGAGGATATGTTCTCAAATTGATCTTTTTTTATTAAGGAAAGTGGATAGAAAGATTTGCATGGATTGCAAAGTTATACCTGGTGAGAGTTTGACTACATAACATAAAGTTTTAGTGATAGATATTTGAATTAAGAGAAGAGTAAAAAGCAAAGGTCAAGATAGGATAATAAGGATAAAGTGGTGGCAATTGAAAGGTGATAAAGAAAAGAACTTGCTGAAAAGAATTTTGGAAGATGGATCATGGGACGTACAAGGAAGTGCAAATGATATGTGAATTGAGATGATTAAAGAGATTAGGAAGGTTGCAAAAGAGATACTCTGGGAATCAAGAGGTTTCGGACCTAGGGATAAAAAATCTTGGTGGTGGGATAAAAGCATATAAGACAAGGTTAAAGTTAAAAGAGAATGTTATAAAGTATGGTCTTTGTGTAAAAGTGAGGAAAATTGAAAAAAATATAAAGTAGTTAAGAAAGACACTAAAAAAGTGGTGAGCGAAACAAAAGTTAAGGCTTTTGATGGGTTATATCAATCTTTAGGCATTAAAGTTAGGGAAAGAAGTATTTATAAACTTGCTAAAAACAGAGAAAGAAAGACAAGAGACGTTGACCAAGTGAGATGTATTAAAGACGAAAAAGGAAGTCTTGGTCACAGAACAGGATATTAAAGACAGGTGGAAGTGTTATTTTCATAGGCTTTTTAATGAAGAATATGGATTTTCATTACACTCAAATAGCCGAGAAACTATAGAAAAAAATCAAAATTATACCTTTTATCATAGGATTTGAGAGGCAGAGGTAGAAGTAACTTTGAAAAAGATAGAGAATAGTAGAGTAGTAGGACCAAATAATATACCTATTGAAGTATAGAAATGTTTAGGAGTGAAAGGTATAAGTTGGCTTACAAAGTTATTTAATAAGATTATGAGAACCAAGAGAATGCCAGACGAGTGGAGGAAAAGTATTTTAATTCCAATTTATAAGAACAAGGGGGACATACAAAATTGTGCAAACTATAGAGGAATTAAACTCATGAGCCACACTATGAAGTTATGGAAGAGGGTTATTAAACAAAGATTAAGGCAAGAGACTAAAGTTACAGAGAATCAATTTGATTTTATGCCTAATAGGTCAACTATGGAAGCGATATACTTGTTATGTAGATTAATGGAGAAATATCGGAGGAACAAAAAAGATTTACATATAGTGTTTATTGATTTAGAGAAAGCATATGATAGGGTGTCTAGAGATGTTTTGTGGAAGGCTTTGGAGAAAAAAGGAGTTCATATTGTTTATATTCGAGCAATTCAGGATATGTATGATGAAGTTACAACTAGTGTGAGAATTCAAGGTGGGCCCATTGAGGATTTTTCAATAACTAATGGCTTGCATTAAGGGTCAACTTTGAATCCCTATCTCTTTACTTTAGTTTTAGATGTGCTTACTAAACATATTCAATAGTCGGTGCCACAATGTATACTCTTTGTAGATGATATAGTCCTACTTAGAGAGTCGAGAGAGGAAATAAATGAGAGGTTAGAGATGTGGAGACTTGCTTTGGAAGACCATGGATTTCATTTAAGTAAAAGTAAAACAGAGTACATGGAATGCAAGTTTAGTAAAAAGCACACTAATTCTAGTGTAAAAGGGAAAATTGGAGAACACATCATACCACAAGTTACTCAGTTTAAATATCTTGAGTCTATCTTACAGCATGACGGAAAAATAGAAGAAGACGTAAATCATAGGATTCAAGCAAGATGGATGAAATGGAAAAGTGCTTCAAGTATTATTAGTGATAGGAGAGTGCCACTCAAGTTTAAGGGTAAATTTTATCGTACAGTTATAAGACCGGCAATATTGTATGGGACCGAGTGTTGGGCAATAAAAGGTCAATAGGAGAATAAGTTTAATGTTGCAAAGATGAAAATGTTACATTGGATGAGTGGATATACTAAATTAAATAGAATTAGAAATGAATACATTAGAGAAAAAGTTGAGGTTGTACCTATTGTAGAAAAGATTGTGGAATCGCGTCTTAAATGGTTTGGATATGTGTGGAGAAGACATATAGAAGCCTTAGTAAGAAGAGTAGATCAGATGGAGAGTAGTTCAATAATTAGAGGTTGA
The DNA here is from genome assembly GCA_026724425.1 of Erythrophleum ivorense. NCBI lineage: Eukaryota > Viridiplantae > Streptophyta > Magnoliopsida > Fabales > Fabaceae > Erythrophleum > Erythrophleum ivorense. The sequence goes on along the minus strand of JAIUCV010000002.1, from coordinate 30,592,886 downwards.
GGAAGACCACGAAAAACTATAAGCGAAACTATTAAGAAAGATTTAGATTTAAATGGTCTATCTAGAAATATGATTTATAATAGAATTTTATGACGTCATTTGATCCATGTGGTCGACCCTACCTTGTGGGAAAACGCTTTGTTGTTGTGCTTTATAGTCAAGGAAGACTGTTAAAAGTGATGGCTTGTCAAATTCACCCGTAGCGTTAGTTTGACATTTTTTGTATTTTATAATTATTATTCTTTATTTTGAACTTGTTGCTAGGAATTAGGATGCAAACAATTTTATAATCTATTTAGTGTCTGATCTCTGATAACATAGACTGATTATGCATATTTGGGGATAGAACAAATGTAATTTCTTCATCCTTATCATGGGGAGGTTATGCTCATCCCAGTAGATGAGATTTGGGGATAGAACAAATTGCTGCCAGCCACATGTGCCTAAGAAACATTGAATAGATAAGATTCACTGTCACTAGCCTCCCCTTGTGTTATTATTAAATTCTTTTGGTTGCTTTCTAAAGAGCCAGCCTATTTCTGCTCTCCTTTTTCCTCACTCTATCTCTTTATCATGTCTATATTTGTTACCAATATCTGACATTGTTGTCTGAGTGGTCATAACTGAGCATTTTTACAACAGAAAAATGTGGTTTTATTAGCTTCCTGTGTTTAGTGTTGAATTAATAGTAATGGGAGAATAGTTTGGAAACTAGATTTCTTTGGGCACTTCAAATCTTTGTTTAGCAAATGCATTATAAGTTATTTTGGAAAAGATGAAATGCATATAAGATTTTGTGATTTGAGTTGGTAGTTTTGTTATAATCCAGTCTTGGATGTCTATGTAGGCCCAAGAACCCAAATATTGTACTCCATTTAACATGTCTCTATAAAAAATTCTGATGGAATGAAGACTAGCACAATTCCATTTTCTGTACTGACTACTGAGAATTGTTTTCAGAGGTTGTAATGAGCGTGTTGGTATATTTACAGGCTAAGAAAGTCAAACTTATTTACATAGGAGACTTCCTATTGGAATGACACTATTAGACCAAGACTTGAAGAGAGGGCTACCTTAGTCTTTAGAAATTTTAGCCTAGATCATAGAGTCCTAAATGAAATTCTGAGTAGCTTTGGTCCTTGATCTTAAGGATCCACTATATTAAATGTAGTATTGAAGTTAGCCTAGGCCTACTACCATGTGGACAGTTGTTATTTGAGGTTTATTAAGAGCCAATTGATTGTTTGTTAATAAATGATTCATAATAGATTCTTTGACGTTTATGATGAGCCAATTGTAAATCTCTGATTTATTGCACTGAACTCTGCATTTGTTAGATTAGATCACTAACTGTTTTTTCCAAGCTACCCCAAACTTAAAGAAAAAGAAAAAAAATCTTAGCCTGCTGGATTCTTGTCCCAATTACTTATTTTCTGAATCATTTGAAGGTGGCCCCCATTAGGTAGCTCTTTTCACATAATGTGCTGCTTTCTGTCTTTGATATGGATTGTGAAAACTAGGTGCTTTATCATATCTAAAACAATAAGATACTGGGTTACAGAAATTTTCTAAATATCTGGGATATGGAAATAGAGGGGTGCATTACATTAATTACTTGAAAAATATATTTATATATTAAAAAATTGATGATGTTGGAAACTTGGAATTAAATTTTAAAAAATACTACATAATGTATATTTATACAAATGTGACAATTGACAAAATATAATTATTGGAAACCTTGATTTTAGCTCAAAAATATGCATTATGTACCAATACAGGGGAAGGAGTACAGTATGCCGGTGTATATCCAATACGGGTACAGCTACTCCTGCAAAAATGGGAGTGCTTCATAGACGGGTGCTTTGTGAAGAGCATTATAAGTGGAAAATATAGAAGAAAGATAAGAGAGATCTCTAGTGAAGAACAATTGTATACAAACATTAAAGTTCTTGATGTTCTAACCCAAAAAAGGGAATTAATAAAAGCCAGAGAGGTGATAGTTTTCTTGATTGTATTGTTTAAGATTGGGGTGTAGGGGCAGTTTGTGAAGCAGAAATAAGTCATGTCTTGGTATATTTTTATCCTTCAAATCACACATCTTGCAGAGCCTAGATTCAGCAGAATGGCTGGACATGTCTACCATAATCTACCCTTCAGTTCATATGCTGTGGTCAATTTTGTTTAAAATGTGTGGCAGGTTGTTCTTATAGTTGCTATTAACACACCTATTATGTTGCAGTTTCTTATACTATTCTTTCTCTTTCTTGACAGGGAACCATGTATAAAGATGAAAGAACAAATGAAACATATTGCATCTACAATTCTGATGTTGCAACTGGATATGGTGTGGGTGCATTCCTGTTTCTTCTTTCAGGTGAATCACTGCTTATGGGAGTGACAAAGTGCATGTGTTTTGGGAGGCCTTTAACACCTGGAGGAAATAGAGCATGGTCCATTATATATTTTATGTTATCTTGGTAAGAATTCTGGCTAAAAATATGAAATCTTCAATTTCTTCTGAACATTGACATATTATAATATATTGTGCAATATTTCTCATGTCTTATGAAAAGCTGTGTGGGACAACCCCCAGGTTGAGTTGTATTGGCCTACTTATTTAAATGGACCAAAAACTCCAACCTCGCCTGCCAAGTTTAACTCACCAAAAAAATAAAAGAAAAAAACGTTAACCCACCAAAACCAATTTGTTAAAAAATAGCATTCATTGCAATTACATGTATCCTTCAAATCCCAAAAAAATTTCTCAAACAATCAAATTCAAGATTTAAATACTCAAACAACTATTTTAAGTTTCAACAACCAAACAAAAATAACTACTTAACTAGTTTATGTTTCATCAAATAACTAAATCTTGTAGCAAGAGTTGAAATATCATTCCAATTCTTTAGATTATTAGGAGGAGTTAAGGAAAATAAAAAGGAAAAGAAAAGAAAGAAAGCCAACTCGGTGATTATGTGGATTGGCCCATTAACTCATGGATTAAATGATCGAGACAACATGATTCCAAAATTATACGGACTGACAAAATTTAAATCCAACCCACTATTTTGATGGATTAAAGGGGTCAACTCGGTGGGTTTGACCCATTTTGACAGACCTTTATTATGTCTACTACTGTTATTCCAATTAGAATGACTATTGTAATTCTCATTTTGCCTCACCATTAATAGGTTTGCTTGATTTTTTTTTTTACATCATTCCTCACCAATTTTGGCCATGAATTAGTGTTGAGGTGAATTAAAAATTATTCTGTTTCAAAATTACGATAAATGTAAAGTTGGAAATATGCCTTGTCCCATTGTATAGTTTGTGCTTTTTTCTTTATTCAGGTTACGCATCCTCATCTTTTCCATTTCCAAATGTTGCTGATGAAATACCATGCAATTGTGCAACATAGCTATAGCATCAATCTTTCACCTTTCCTATTCAAGTTTCTGAATTTTCGTTGTTATATTTTATGCGTTTGCAGGGTGACTTTTCTGATTGCAGAAGCATGCATAATAGCTGGTGCAAGTAAGAACGCCTATCACACCAAATATCGGGGAATGATTTATGCTCAAAACTTCTCCTGTGAATCTTTGAGGAAAGGTGTGTTCATTGCTGGAGCAGTTTTTGTTGTTGCTACCATGATTCTTAACGTATACTACTACATGTATTTCATAAAGGCCACAACTACTCCAGCTTCTCACAAAGCGAATCGGGTAAGCTCCACGGTTGGTATGACTGGGTATGCATAAATTCTCTGATGATTATGGTAGATGGGTTCCAAATTTTGAATCTTGATGTCAATGACTGTGTATTGTCCTTATTGTAACATAATGGTTTTCGGGTTGGCTTTGCTTAGGCAGCGTATTATGGTTTTCTTCTGGATGTTACTATATTTAGTTGTTAAAGGCAAGCTATAAGTATCAATGTTTATGAAATGAGGGTTTATTCAGCTAAATTTGTGGAGACTTGTAAAGTACCATATAATTTTCATATTGCAAGTTTGCAAAAATGTTTAAACTTGCAATATATTAATTAGTCGAATTGAACTTTAGGATGCTCTGCTGTCTATTTGAAGTTAAGCATTCGAACTAAACATTTATTGAAGAAGTTATATAATATAAAGTGGCATATTAGAATGTAACCTAATTTCTTGTGGTAGGTAAATAGCTCAGGCCAGCTTTTAAGGCCTTGTTGCAAGGGTGAGGGAATCATTTTTCAAATTGTGTCCGATTATACTTAGTTTTTTAATTATTTTTTAAAAAATAAAGAGACAAAAGTCATTTTTTATTTTTTCTGTATTCTTTTGACGCTTTTTTTTTTTTTTTTTCATTTATATCATCTACCAAATGGATCGTTAATTCTTCTTGGGAGGAGAATGGATGGATTGTTGAGTTAGCTGCATGCTAGTTCAAATGGGTTAATCTTAGCCGTCCTTGTCCGCAGCGATTTTTAATCACAATATTTTGTCATGGATGGATTGTTAGAGTGAGCCGCTTGCTAGTTCAAATGGGTTGATCTTAGCCGTCCTTGTTTGCAGCCATTTTTAATTACATAATACTTTGTCTCAACAGGAGCATATCAATTATTGTCAGAAAGGAAAAAGTACCATAGCCCAAAGGAAAAAAGAAATTTAAAAAACAACAGCAGATATTTACGTTCTCCCTTGAAAAGAATGTTAATCTGCACTACCAAGTACCGGCCCACCAAAAAAGATATGGTAAAAAAACAAAAGGGGAAAGGAACAAGAACATTGTAGAATAGTCACTTTAACTTGGGTCAAAGAGGGATACAATTTTGCGAAGTGAGACACAAGCTGTTCTATAAATTTTAAAAATATATATATATGTTAAGAAAAATGTGAGATATTTTATCACTTCAATGAAAAGCTTATTTCACTTCAGAAGATCCATTTTGGTCAAAAAGTAGTAATGAATGCACTTAATTTAAATATTTTGAATTTAATTCCCTCGCAAGTGCAAAGAAGTTTTACGGCCTAAGTTGACATGTAGTTTAAGATCACGAGGACGGTGGCCTTCAAAAGTGATTGGAGTGGCATTTTTTTGCACGAACGTTTATACTTTATAGTTAGCAGTAAAAAAAAAAAGGAAGAAATTATATTTACTTACTCTTGATTTTTGTCTTTAATTATAACATTCTTAGTTTTTTAAAATCACAATTAATTTTGTAATCTATTGATTGCATTACATTAATCTCTTTCTCATCCAAATTAATTATAAGTTTAATTTTCCGATGTGAAATAACTAACTACCCTTCCCATGACTTAATGAAAAATTGCATTTACTCATCATATGTTCTGCTTCTGATTGTAATGTTCTTGCCATTTGCATTTGCCCTCCATCGCCAAATATGATTTAGGGTTTTAATTTCCTTGGAATCCAAAAAAAGTGCAACTCAAGTTGATACATAGTTTGAATTTGAATCCTCTGAAATTCAGAGAATCCAAAGTGCTTCTAAAATGTCTCTGTTGTTGATTTTATTTTCTTAGCTTGTCCTCTTCACAAAATGCACTTTAGAGGTATTTTTGGGTTTCTTGAACTCTAAAGGATCTAACTTTTATATAGTTTGAGATCCTATATAGTTTAAGATCAGCTATATGCTAGCCCTCAAATGTGATAGAGTAGCATTTTTTAGCATCATGTTTATACTTCTTAGGGAATAATTAAAAAATATGAAAAATTATATTGACTTACTTTGATTTTTACCTCCAATTGCTTCCATTAATCAATAAAAATTGGCAACTGACCCCACTAATTCATTACTATTAGCCCATTTGCAATAACTCCCTCCTGTCCAAATCAACCGTCGAGTCTAACTTCGCTAACTGAAAGTAATAAAATGCCCTTCCCATTGTTTTATAGAAACTCCTACTCATTCACCCTTATCTTTGTCCTCAATTACAAATTTTCATCATGTCCAAATGAATTCAATTTTCATAGTTATTAAGAAATTTAATTCAAAAATTAGTCAACTGTAAATTCAAATTTAATTAGTTTTTTGGATAAGTTCATAAGATTAGAAAGGACATTGCAATTGGGGCTATTACATTAGGGGATTAATTGTATTTTTATATATAGGGGAAAACATAGCAATTGAGCGCTACGATTATGTAAGTAAATAGAATTTTTTCAATGGGTGTTGAATAATGGAAACAGTATTATAGTAATCTTACATAGCTAAAATTAGACTTAATGATTGATTTGGACAGGAAAGGGTTATTGCAATGGACAAATAAATTGAGAAATCAATTGCAATTTTTATAAATTAAAAAAATATTATAACCAGAGTTAAAGATCAAGGTTTGTAAGGATAATTTTTTTAAAATATAGTAACATTACATTTTAAAACAACGGAGAAAGACAAAGCTCTGTTCTCTAAAATTTAATATTTTCTATTCCATTTACGGAAAAATCAATATTTTTGCCCAAAAACTATAGAAAAGTGGAATTCAGAGTAGCATGTTGACCATAAACGCATGATATATGAAAAGAAGCAATATAATTAAAAAAGGATTAATTTTAGGTGTAATTTCTTATATTCTTATTATTAAAATTTTCAATTAAAATATGACATGTGTATAATTTGCTAATAAAAATATGACAATTATACGCTTTAATTAAAGAATTTATATAATTATTTGTAAAAATTATACATTTGTTATTTTTCTATTGAAAAACTTGATAATAGCTCCTTTGATTTATTACGATGCGAACGTATTTCTTTTATATAATTTGTATAATATTTATTATATTCTTATAATCATTACTTTATCCATCAAATTATCATTTTTAATTATGAAATAAGTTTTTTAAAAGTAGAGATACAAAAGTTATTTCCTATTCCATTTACTCTCACTTACCCTTACTTACTTATAAAAATTATTTCCTATATCACTTATTTTTACATACCTCTATTTATTCATTTTTTACATTCACATCTTCTTTATATCATCTAACCAAATGCCTTGTTAAGATATAAGGAATTTGTATTTAAGTGTTTTTTTATTAAAAAAATATGACATGCTTTTCAAGGCGATTAACAAATGAACTTGCCAATTTTTTTGTTTGTGGTGCAAATAAATTAGTTGGATTGTTTCTAATAAAGCATAAATCTTCTTGCTTCTATGCTTTAGGTGGCTAACCCACAGGCCACTGCCAAAGTGTGAAAAGTGTAGGGAAATTGTGTGAAATGTATATTCAAATGGGAAAAAGGTCTTGCATTGGTTATGGTTGAAGAATAAGTGTATTCGTAGGATTGGTTCAGCTCATGAGTCTACACTTTTTGGTTGGAAATACCATTCATTGATGTTTAATTTTCGATCTCAAAAACATCCACTAGGTTAGTTGTGTGGAATTATAGGTTATGATAATGTAATTTTCTAACCTATTTGTTTGTCAAATAAAGTTTTAAAAAAATTTTCATAACATTTTTTTTATTTTGTTCATTAAAAATTTTATTTTATGATTTTTTTTGTTTGGATTATATGAAAACAAAAAAGTGACAAATAATAGACGATGTGGCAAAGTGGAGGTAGGTGATGTAATGTAAGCAATGATTGCAGGTTGGGGGCTACTAGTGGAGGCAACATAAGGGTTGGGCCTTTTTAAAGAAAATAAACTTGGATAATTTCGTTTTAATATCTGTTCTTAAACTTGAGTTTAAACTAAATAGAAAAGTTTAAATCCAAGTTTGACTAAGACTCTTTTCAAGGTTTTTAACTTGATTTCAATATTGCTCATATTGAAATTTTTAGATTCAAACGTAGGCTTAAGCTTCAAAATTTTCAAAATTTAAAATCTAGACTAGAATTCTAATAAAAAAAATTCATCTTATTTTAAAAGTTTTTATTTGGGCTTGAATAGAAAAGTTAATATTAAGTCCATCTTGCTTCCAAAATTTTTGTTTGCCCCAAATAAAAATTTTTAGGTTTGTGCTTGAGCACAAGCATAAGCTTCGGCTTGACTTACTTTGGGTGAAAGTGCAACTCATGGTGGTTTTGATGACAATGTTGTCCCCTATGAGTAAAAGTGGCATTTTCATGGTAGTAAGTTGAAGCAAAAATAAAAATAATTTTCATATTTTAAAAAAAAAATTTCTAAAAAATTAGATCATGGAAAAAATTTTCAAAGAATTATTTAAAAAAAATACACACACAAAATAATTTTTTTATGTCAAAAACATTTTCCAAAAAATAAATTCATATTAGTTTTTAATACTCATTTAAATTGCTTGTTTGAATTTCATGTAAACATTTTGCTTTAGCAAGCATTAATTTTATTAAAGGCAATTTCATAAGAATCATTATAGAAGATTTAATTTATTTATTTTAAGTAAATAAATTTTATGTTACATGTCATACCATATATATTCCACTATCATACTCTTCCATTCGGGACATTAGGTGTATATTCATAAAGTAAAAGCAAGGAAAAGTATGAAAATAATGCACTTTTGCTACGCAACATCAGGTTTAAATTTTCAACTCGCGTCATATAGGCCCCGTGAATTAACCAACAATATTTCCTAGTCATTTAGCATTGATACAAATCATAAACAACTCAAATTTTCCAGTAAGCTATGGTTCTCAAATCAAAAACCTCAAAAATCCATTCATTCATCATGGATTGTATAGTGGCAGATTTAATGGAAACTTTGAAAATTCATAACTAAATGTAGAAAAATTCAAATCTGCCATGCCATAGCTTTCTGGAAAGCTCTAAGTGTTAACTTTATACTAACAATAATTTCAAATGATGAACATAGCATCTGGACCTAGTTTGACATTGAAAAAAGCATAAAGGTTCGACTGGCTATTGGTACTAATATAGGTTTCTATCATAAATTTTAAAAATATCCAATTAATTTCACAAAAATCTAATCCATGCAAATGATACCAATATGGAAAGATATAGATGTTAACTAGAGGAAAAAAAATCATTCCAACCCAGTTCAAGTTCATTTAGACCTTGAAAATCAATCAAACAGTGCTTCGGGTCTGACTGTGCGCCTGATATTGGACAACAACTTCAAAAATTTAAATCTCCCTCTTTAGACATCCAATTGAGGTGATTCCAATTGACACAAGTCACTGGGAAGATTTAGTTTCTACCTGTAAAATTTTATAGCAACTCGACATCGTTTGCCCATGAATGATAGAATTTCATTTCGAATAAAAAATGAACAGTACACTGGCCAAAACCAAAAAAATTCTCAACTTCAAAAATTTACCAAATATTCCATAGACCTCCAAAAAATTTTCATTTTAGCATCCCAAAAATATCTAGATGAACTCTATATGCATGCCAAATTTTATGAGAAGTTTTATTTATTTAGTCAATTTGTGATATAGGATTACAAAATGCCCTTTTTAAGTTCCATATGGGGTCTCAAGGGTTCCATTTTTGCTTCTTTTCAATCTATGGCCACATGAGCACATGGGAAATCATTAAAATACTCTATCAAACATATCTCAAAGGGATAATAACCCAGATTCCATAATCTCACTCATCTATACCAAAATATACACAAGAGCTATACTTGTATAACTTGGCATGTCTAAGTCAAATTCATGTAATATCATTCACATGGGTCTAGTTCTCATACATATACAATATACCCATGCTTTTACAAATATTCATAAGCTCATACATCATATACATTATAGAGATACATCATGTGCCAATCGTATAGCTATATTACAAATATTTTACAACTCCATTGCTAATCTTCTTACTTTCAAGTGTGGTGACTCCCATTTCTTTGCTCTCTTGATCCACCTAGAGATATTAAGTAATGGGGAGGGAAGAGTGAGATTCTAGGAATTCCAATAGCTCATCTTCCTTTCAAACACATATATTTGATGCAAGGTTTAAGTCTAGATGCACGTATGCCAACATGAAATTCTCAATCATATATAAAGCATTCTCTTCATTCATAAGGACATATATAACATACCTAAACTTGCCAAAGCATTGGTTTTACCTCATCCACTCTCTTTGCGACTTTTGGACTTGCCTTACCTATTTTTAAGGGACTTTTGACTAAGCCTCACTCTTGCTAGAGACTTTTGGCTTTGTCTCACCCAACCTTAAGGACTTTTGGCTCATCCTTACCCTCACTAAGGAACTTTTGGCTTTACCAAGCTCAAGCAAACTAAAGGCATTCATCAAAGCATCATTTTAATACATAAGTAAAGCATCAAGATACCATGGCATGAGAATGCTTGCTAGAAACATATTTCATGACTTTAAACATACACATACACATTCCAAACAAGAAAAAAACTCAAGCATCCATAAAAGAAGGAGGAGAGAGCTACCTTGTTATCTATGCAAGTTTTACTTTGCCTTACTCCTTCCCTTTTTTGGTTCTATAAGAACACTTAGGTGGGGTTGGTTTCCTTGGCCTAAACATCATGAATAACACTCAATTATATTCTTGAAGCAAACCAAAGCATTAAATTTACTCTTAAGAACATACTTGGTTCCATAAGTCACATAATGGTTCTATAAATGACCTATTAAAGCAACCATCATGATTCAAGTTCTTAGCTTCATTCTCTTCTCATTTCTAGGTCTCTTGACCTCATTTAAGATCCTTGAAGTCATTACATATTCATTTGCAAAAGCCTAGACACAAGTTGCTTCATAAAGTCACATTATGGAAGCCATTGCCTTATCTCCTTATCCATGGCTCCTCAATTTTTCCTAAGGATTCCTCTAACCTTCTACCATCATATGAAGTCCCAAACAAAGGTTAGAATAAATTAAAACACTTCATAACCCCTCCATCTGTCCTAGGCCAAAATTATGGAAGTATTTAGGGTTCAAAGGGTTTCTAATTTTTTCTTGATAGAAGAGTCACTTGGGAGGCTTCCTAAGGGTCTTAGAAGTTCAATAAAACACTCACACATGCAAGGGAACTCATACATCAAATCAATTTTTGCAAGATATTCAAGAGCTTTACACTTTTCTAACTTGGAATTCCTTGGTTTTTCTTGCAATTTCTTGGCATATTCTAAGTTCCCACACTCTAATTTCATGGCTTCTTATTAGTTCTAGGTTAGAAATTTTCTCCCCTAGATGGTTCTGTTTTTACGTATTACACACACAAGGAAGAGCAAGAAGGAAGAAGCAATAATAGCAAGAAATTACTTTGGATTTAACCTTCTTTTAAGAGTGTTTCTTCTTGCCTTAACTTCCTCTTTGGATTTCTAACTTTTCCCCTATGGTTCAAGGCCAAAATAGAACTATTTCACTCACCAAAACCATGGAAAGATGAAGCAAAGAGAGGAGAGGAAGGTTTCAAGAAGAAAGACTATGGAAATCCTTAAATTTTCCTACCTTTTATTAGCCTTTTTTTCCTTCTCTTGAGCTCTCTTAGTGTGTCTTTCTCCCTTGGTCTCATGCTCTATTTTGGGCAGTAAGAAGGTTTGTTAATCAGAGGCTAAAAGAAAACGTGCTTTAAGAAGGTGAAGAGTCCACTTTATGTACTTTTTTATTTTGCATTTTAGTCCCTATTTTTTGTTCTTATCATTTTGGCTTAAATCAATTCTTTTTTGAAATATGTATTTTCCATCATATTCCTTAGGATCTTAATCATAATAATTGCCTTTGGAATCACTAAAAAAGGATCTGAAACCATTCTGAACCATTCAATCAAAGTTTCGATCAACCGATGGCCGAAATTGCTTATCGGAGGGGTTTCAACTATTCTAGGGGTTCCCATGGTTTTCAAGGCTTCTGAGAACTCCAGAAAGCTCAAATTTTTCATTTAAAAAGCCCTCTTGTGAGTTTCCCAAATTTTTCAAAAATTACAAAAATACCCCTACTTCTTCGACAAATTTTCTGAGCTCCTTTGGCTTTAGTGTTTGGGCATCTTAAATGTCAAATCTTCATTTTTTTAATATGTAAAATTTTATCCTAATTTTATTTCATCACAAATCCTTCTATTTCGGGGACTTCCTTTTATATCTAATTTATTTCTAACATTTACGGAGAAACTGAACATCGTGTTTCTCACGTTTACGGTGGGACTAGATGTTACATTACACATAATCTAAACAGTGATTGGCATAAAATATGAGATTAATCTCAATCTTGTAAGCCTATAAACTAAAACATACAATTTTGAACATGTGCCAAATATTTGGAATGATTTAAATTTTCATTTAAATATTTTTTAGAAATTTTAGTAGAATCTTCCCCAAATTAGACTATTGTAAATTTTTACAACAACTTAATACCAATAAATAACCTAAAATACATTTTAGGATAGCTCTACTCTCAAATCTTTATATTTCAAAGTATTAACAATCATAATGAACTGCTTGAGGGGCATGGATTCTACTTGTGGTTTAAAGGAGTCACAATCTAAATCATAATAACAAATTTATCTGTAAAAGAACAGAAACAAAACATGAAGCCTACACAAAACAAGTGTAAAGCTCACCACATAATCATAAACAAACTACGCTATGAATGACGAGTTAAGCTTTAAATTACTAATTGAAACATGTAAATTGAGAGAGTGAGTTTGAGAACTCAGTGAGCATATAATGTACATCACAATAAGGAAATGATACAAATAGAAGCATGGGTGTTTTACTAAAAATATTTTAAATAAAATAATATGTAATCAAGAAACTTAAAGTACTCTTACTAAAGAAAAAATCATGTATAAAATTTACAATGTTAGCAAGTAATTATGCAACTTAATAATATGAGTGGAAGAGATTGACATAAGCCTTAAAATCAAATTATCACATTAGTAAAATAAAATCTATATACTAGAAAAATTCAAGGTGGCTAAAGAAATTAAATTGAACTATAAAATCAATTTATTACATTATAAAAGGAGATGAGCACACTTAAATAGAAAACATTCCAAAAATAACTGATGGGAGGACCCTGTAACAAAACCAAAAGTAGACATGAGCACACAACTCATAAGATAATTAACCATACACAACATACGACTTATGAAACATTAGTTTGGCATAAGCACATAGCTCATGAGATAACTCACCAATATGAGCATCCCACTCAATTCACTTCCTTCCAATATCATTCAACCAATCCATATATGTTGGCCTCCACATGGGGCTAATGTCACCCTTTCTCTGCCAACCAGGGTTCCAACCAAGGTGCACATAGGGTTAACAATTATAATTGATAGCTACAGTGTTCTAAAAAAAATTCTTCCTTATAAAAACAATTTCATACAAATACAAATATAAATATAATTAGTAAAATTTAAAAGAAATAGAAAACATAATCAATAGCTTCCAAGCCATGTAACTTTATCATCATGCCCATTAGCATACTGAGTGTAACTTGCACATTTCCTTTTCCATAATATAGTTTGAAGTCAAATTTTCATTATAAGTCTATAATGAGAAGAACATCAAGTCTTTGAACACATTAATCAAATAAGTATTTGTAAAAAATTCAATGAATTTGAACTATTCTATAAAGAAATAGTCATATTTATCTTGAAATTAACCTAATTTAAAATATTCTTCATTCATCAATCCAATTGTTTCAATAAAGGTGTCAATTAAAGAGCTTGTCCAAAAAGATAATTATTTGAAAAAGACAATAAGAGAGAGAATTTTTTTTTGAAAAACATAAAACACAATATGGTCAGATTATCTAATCACAAACAATGCCAACCTGATAATGAATGTAACATCTAGCTCTTCCGTCAATGTGAGAAACGTAATATCCAGTTTTTTCGTAAACGTGTAAAACACACCGGGTATAAAAGTAAGTCCCTTGAAATGAATGATTTAAGGCCAAATAAGATTATAATAAAATTTTAAATAATAAAAAAATAAGGATTTGAGGTTTGATTTACCTAAAAACCAGAGCCATAGTGGTTCAATAAAATTGCCGAAAGCATAATGACATTTTCATAATTTTGAGAACTTTTTAGAAAACTCACATGAGAGAATTTTAAATGGGAAAATTGAGTTTTTTGGAGTCCTTAGAGGTTCTAAAAATCATAAGAAAATATAGAATGGTTCAAACCCCTCCGATTGACGTTCTATAATGTTGATTGACCCGAACTTTAACCTTATCGTTTGAGAATGTTTTAGATTCAAATTGAGTTTCCAAAAGTAATTTATAAGTTAGAGAACTTAAATTTTATGATAGAAAAAACAATTCTCCAAAAAGAGTTGAAATAAACCTAAAATGGAAAAGCCAAGAAAATGAACACGGATGAGATTTTTAAAAAGAATCATAAGAAGCTTCTCTTTTTATATGAGGTGTCCCACTCTTCTCCTCATGTGATTGACCTATTTTTTGCCCAAAATAGAGAGAGACTAGGAAGGAGAGACACACAAGAGGGAGGAAGAAAAGGAAGAAAAACTTTAAAGAAAGATAAAGAAAGTGAAGGTTTTTTCATAGTTCTCCTTTTAATAACTTTGTTCTTCTCCTTCTCCCCTTCCTTTCCATGGTTTTCTTATGTGATGTGGGACTGTTTTGTAACGCCCAGTACGTTGTAAAAACATCGAAACAGACTAGTTTGAAAAGCAAGTCCCCTGAGATGAGTGATTCAAGGCCAAATAAAATTTGGATAAAATTTTAAATAATAGAAAATGAGAATTTGAGCCTTAAGTTGCCTAGAAATTAAGGCCGAAATGATTCAAAAAATTTGTCGAAAAGTCAGTGATATTTTCGTAAATAAGTGTAATTTTGAAAAAACACCTAGGAGGGATTTTTAAATGAAAATTTTGAGTTGCCTAAGGTTCTCAGAGGCCTTAAGAACCATGGGAAGCCCCGGGACCGGGCAAACCTCTCCAGTGTACTCTTTCCGACGTCAGTTGACCCAAACTTTGACTGATTCGTTCGGGAAGGTTTTAGCTCCGATTTGAGTGATTCCAAAGGTATTTTATTAAATTGGGAATCTAAATTTTATGATGAAAAAGAAATTTCTCAAAAAGGAGCTACAACAAGCCTAAAAAGGAAATGCCACGCGCAAGGGATGAAATCATCATTTTTTGGAACAATTCTCCCTTAATTCCCCTTTATATGTGGCGTCCTATGCTTGGCCCTTCTTAACCGACTTGCTGCAGCGTCCAAACCAGAGAAGAAAGCTAAGGAGAAGAACGCACAAGAGAACTAAGAAGGAGGAAGGAAAAGGCTAAAGCAAGGTGAAAAAGTGTAAGATGTTCATGCTTCTTCCTCTTGAAACTTCATTCTCCTCTTCTTGCTTCATCTTTACATGGTTTTAATGCAATTTTTGCTGTTGATTTGGGGTCAGACCAGAGGAGAGAAATTCAAAATTCAAGGAGGAGGAAGAAGGAAGAGGAAGAACTCTTGAAGAAAGCTTGATTTAAGGTGAAGTCTTGACTTTCCATCACCTCTCCTTTTTGTTCCCATAGTGTGTGTGTTTGGTCAGACCAAAGCCATGAGAGGGGAGGAGATTTTGTTCTAAAATGAGAGAGAATTGAGAGTTTTAGACCATGGGAATTGGGAAATATCAAGAAATTGTATGAAAAACTAGTAAAACTCAAGTTGAAAAAGTGTAGGGTGCTTGAACATAGTTTAAAATCTGTGTTGATTCAAGACTTCCCCATCATATATAAGTGTTTGTTTGAGTTTCTAAGACACCTAGGGAGCCTCCCAAGTACCCCATCCATTAAGAAAAAATCCCAAACTTCATGGGTCTTTAATGGAAGTATAAATTGGTCAAAACTCATATAGATGGCTAGGGGATGTTTTAAATTGTTCCTTAACTTGATTTGGAACTTTATATGATAAAAGAAGATAGAAGAAACCCTTGAAAAAAAATTTAGAAGCATTAGGTTAGGAGATGAGGCAATAGCTTCCATAATGTAACCTTATAAAGCAACATAGACCTAGGTTTGTGAAAGTGAGTGTGGGATGGCTTCAAGGACCTTAAATGAGGTCAAGAGATCTAAATATGGCAAGAGAATGGAACCAAGAATTTTACTTGTGGTAGTTGCTTCATTAGGTCATTAATGAAACCATATTGTACCAAAAAGAACAAAGTATAGTTTTAAGAGTGAGTTGGATGTTATAACTTATTCCAAGAGTATAATTAAGTGTTGTTTATTGTGAATAGGCCAAAGAAATCTAACCCTACCTCCTTGTGTTTATGGAACTGAAAAGGAGAAGGAACAAGCAAAGTAAAGCTTGAATTTGTACCAAGGTAGCTCTCCACATTTTCTTATTGTATTTTCTTGTTGCATATATGTCATTGTGTGCTTGTGTGTCTATGTATATGTTTGAGACATGCCATTTGATGCTATGATGCTATTTTGGTACCAATATGCTTTCTTGAATATTTTTGAATTGTGGAAGTGGCTCATAAAGGTGAGGTAGTGCCAATTGGACCACTTGGGCACTTTTAATGAGAATTTGGACCACTTGGGCAGCCTTTATATGCTAATTTTAACCATTCACACATGCCCAATTGGTTGTGGTTGGAGTAGGAGAGCATATGGCATTATTTTGACCCTTTATGACATTTAAAAGTGCCACTTTTACACCTTATACCCTAAACTGGTCAAATGGATGAATTTTCTTATGAAATTTGGCATGAATATAGGTCTCATCTAGAGCCTTTTTTTTTTATCTAAGAACTATATTATTTGGAGTTCTAGAAAATAAATTATGAATTTTTAAAATTGAAAAAAAATTCAAATTCGGTATGTGTACTGTTCATATAGTCAATTTCTTCTTCTATGTCATTTGAGGGACAAATGATATCCAATACTTATAAATTTTACAGGCATAAACTATGAATGATAAGCTTTTTATAGCACTTAAAAGCACCTCATTTGGATTTATATTGAGGGAGATATGAATTTTTAAACTTACTAGTCAGTATCAATAATGTAGACAGACCTCTGGTACTATTCTATCGATTTTCGTAGACTAGATGCCATTTTCTTGATCTAGAACTATTTTTACTTGAAAGTAGACATCCATAACTTTTTGAATGATATGTTTGCTGGGTTTTGATTTTTCTAGAATTAGTTATGAATTTTTGAAATTTATATTAGAAACTTATGATAGGAAACCTGGGCAGCTGAACCTTTGGTGCTATTCTATTATCATTTGTGATCTAATTGAGGGTAAAATAATTGAAAGAGGAAAAAGGGCAAAAGAAGAATAGTGATAATTAATAATTTTTTTTTTCTGGTCAAATGAGTAAGGAGGAGTAGGAAAACGTAACTTTTTGACCATAATATTATAAAAGATATACTAATTTGTCATACTACTCTGCCATCATTCTTATTCCCCTATATAATACACTAGTTTTTCATTTTATTAAGAAGACTAATCTCATTATATGTGATTAGACTGAGCATTCTATGTGATTAGACTAAGACTAGCTAATTAATTTCTTTTATGGAAAAAAGCCAATCTTAGCCTTAGTCTGTCACAATATATATATATATATATATAAACAAATAGGCTAGTTTCAACTTAAACCAAGCCAAGACTAGCCTAGTATTTTTTTTTTATGGAATTTCTTCTTTTTCTTCTTCCTTTTTTTTAACCCCTTTTATGTAGATTATTATATCCTATTTGTTCACTTAAAAATTATCTTAATATTATTTAAGGCAATAGACTAATACAAAAAAATGTTTTGTTGGGAGTTAATTTGATTAAATACTCTATCCTTATCTTACTAGAAAGTATCAAACAAGCATATGAAAAATTTTACAAACATAAAGAGAGAAAAGAAAATAATACTTATTGATCAAAATAATAGCTCTTTATGTCACAACGAGGCCTTTTTCTTACCCACTATAGTTGTCAATGCACAAGCTATTATTTTTAACCTTTTCATCCATGCTATGAGTCATTTTCATTGATAGATAGTAAAGAATTCAAATCCCATTAAAAGAGCTAAAGTGCAATAATCGATTGATATAGTGTTACAAACCCCTAAAGTTACCCATTTGACAATCCCCCATGTTTTAAAAAATAAACTCCTTTAATCGTCTTTAAATGTTAACAATTTAAAAAATAGTGCTATCAATGACTCGTAGCTATATTGCATTTATAATTGCACTGGGGTATAAAATGATGGCCCAGGAACTTTAAGGGGAGACTATGGTAGCAACAATGCATAATATTAAGGACCAATCCTTCAAAAGGCTGAAGATATTAATGTAAATGAAGATGTCCTAACACTTTCAAAGTTTTTGTATTGGTGTTGGGGTGTAAAAAGAGAGTGATACACCTTTAATTAGTATGGATGAAGCCCCTGCACTAGTGTGTTAAGAATGGCTAAGCATTCAAGAAGAGGATGAATTGGGTGTTTTAAGGAAAATAATCATTAGCAATAGAAAGAAAGTCAACTAGAATGAAAATAACCATTTAAAGGTTGTTCAATAGCTTTTATGTATTGCAACAGTTGACTAGTGAACCCTGATGGTTGATTGGCCCACTTATATCCCTTTGGGAATATCCAACTTGAAAAAAAAAAGGAAGGAAGTTGACTAGTAACATCCTATCAATCAATTGATAGCCTAAACTCTTCAAAAAAAACTCAGAGAAGCTACCAAAAAAGTTTAAGGGCTATACTTGGATTGTATGCTTCAACCAATAAGTTTGAAAAGGTTTTAAGAGCTAAAAAATTCTTCAAGTCCCTTTGCAAAAATTTCTAAGTCCTATATTTGACTAATTAAATAAGCTTAAAGCACTTGCTGAGCTTGAACAAACTATAACTTCCTAAAAGGTAATCTAAATTGGTTGTCATCATCAACATTTAAATTTGAAAAGAAGTTCATTAGCTAAGAAATCAAACGCACATATATAAGTTGCAACTCCCTCTTAGTAAGTGCCTTTAAAAAAAATTTCAAATGCATTGTAGTTTTCTAGCACTTTTCCTAGTAAAAATAACTTCATTCAACAAATAATATCTACATTAGATAAACCAAAACCATTCAAATCAAATATAGCTAACTAAGTCAAATCATATTTAATTAAAGCCAAGTCAAAATAATGTAACCAAACCAAAGTTAAACTAAGTCACTAAACAAAGAAATTAAATGGTTAGAGTAGAGAATAATAATAATGAAAGCTAAGAATATGAGTCCCTATCCCCCTTGATAAGTCTCTATTTATCCCATATTTCATGCTTATTTCTAGGGACTTATAAAGTGTTTTAAAGGGATTTGGCCTATTTTACACTTATTTCAGTATTATTTTCACTTTCATGGATTTCAAGCATAATTATGAGGATTTATTCGTAAAACTCCTAAACCTAGATCTTACATGCTTTGATTGTGTTACTTGTTTGATTAAGACTTTAATTCCCAAGTTTTACTACTTATTTGATAGGTTCTAAGTTTATAAATTAATCTTAAATTCATTTTTGTAGTTGTATTTGATTTGTGTTCTTGATTAATTTTTAATTATGTTTTGTGTTTTGTAGGATTAATTTGTCATAAAATAAGGATTCCATGCCTAAGGAGCAAATTTAAAGAGATATGGGACATTATTTGCAACTTAATGCAATTTAGAGCCAGAAGAAAAGTGGTGTTATAAGAAGAAGTCTTCGTTGGTATGGTGAGATAGTGCTACACCGTACAAATTCTATAGTTTTTGGTCATGGCAAGAAAGAACTTTAGCAATAACAAACAATTGAAAAATACTATAAATTAAGACTCTAGTTAATTTTTTAGGGGATTCCTTGGGGAGCCATTAGAGAAGGGTTCAAAAGCAGATAAATTGAGGACAAATCTAGCTATTTAAATATAAAGAAGGTTCTTCAATGGCCAGAAAGATGAAGAATGTGAAAAGCTTGATGGATAGATCATGGTCACTTACCCAAGACTTTTATTTTAAGTACAATTCGTCATCATCTTCTTGCTTAATTGGTTGTTCTTAGGATTTTTTATTTGTATCTTGTTGATTTAATTTAAGAATTGTGTAACTTGGTGTTGTTAATTTGATCTTGAATCATGATTGTGATATAATAATGACTTTTAGTTGTATCTACAGAATGTAGGTATAAATTTTATGTTTGATCAATTAGATCAAAATCTTGATGAATTGTTAAGTCTTGAATGTTTGATTGGAGTATCTTGATTAGGCAATTGATTAGGTGAATGTTTTGATTATTCAATTGAATCCTAATAATATATTACATTCATTTAGATAGTCAATTGTTAAGATGAATTTGATAAATACATGTATCAATTTATTGTTGCTTAAGGAAATTATAGTGAGATGCATCCAGTTGGAAATAACCATTATAATTGACCTGAACCTGAATTGATTATTTAGCCTATTAAATGTTCGATAAGTTGCTGCTTAGAGTAATTAGGAGTGAATGCTTCCATTTAACTACATTCACTTTAATTAGTCTAGAGTTCACTTATTGTAATGCTTCTAAAGTATTAATGGAACATAGGCCAATCCATTTATATGCCTTAGAAGAAGTCATGAACTAAAAAGTTTGTTGCATTCATTTAAAGCATCAATAGTTTAAGAATTCACTAACCATAATTAGTTAAGACATTATTATTGAATCATAAGTTATCTATGGGAACAATACCTAATTCACTATTTCACCTTTTGAGTTTATAAGTCACTAACTTGAGTTTTATGCATTCATGTATGTTAGATTAGATTAGCTTAAATCTCTTATATCTGGTTCCTAGTAACTAAGGAAACTTATATTACTAGTTTGTACAATTATCCATAGTTGTAAGTCTATGACAACTAACCTGTAACGTATATAAAAACCTTTAGTATCATAAGTAATCAATTCTTGTGGTATTACTTGAATGACTATTATGCTTGTTAGTATAAGAGTGAGTTAATCATGCCTCTATATTTTGTAATGCCAAAGGGTTTTACATCTTTATCCTTGCCTATTTTTACTAAAGAGCTCATTGGAGTGCCAATTGATTTTGCATTATCCATTCCAAATTTCTTGAACAACTCCTTAGCATACTTGATTTAACTTACAGAGATGCCATCTTTTTTGTTGTTTGATATGAAGTTTATGGAAGAAGTTGAGTTCACCGATCATTGACATTTCAAATTCATCTCTTATAATCTTAGCAAAATCTTTACATAAGAATGCATTAGTAGCACCAAATATAATGTCATCAGCAAAAAAATGAATAATAAGAATGTCATGATTTTTCTTTTTGAAAAATAAGATGGTATCTGCTTTTCCATTATCAATTAAAAAATCACTTTAGTTTTCATACCAAGCTTTATAAACTTGTTTAAAACCATATAAAGTCCTTTCAATTCGAAAACATAATTTTGTAATGAAGGATTTTCAAAATCAGGTGATTGATCAACATAAACTTCTTCTATAAATATTTTAAAAAACGCTTTTTTTATCCATGTGATAAAGCTTGAAATTCTTGATGCATGCACATGCCAATAACATGCAAATAGCTTCTAACCTAGTTACTAGAGCAAAAGTTTCATAATAATTTATACCTTCTTGATTATATCCTTTAGCTACTAGTGTAATGTTTAGTTTTCTTTAAACAACAAAAACAAATACGTTTTCAAAGTAAGCCCCTTGAGATGAGTTATTTAAGACTAAAAAAAATTAGACTAAAATTCTAAATAATAGAAAATGAGGATTTGAGCTTTGAGTTGCCTAGAAACAGAAACCGCAGTGATTCAAAAAATTTGCCAAAAGGTCAGTGACATTTCCGTAAATAAGTGCAATTTTGAAAAAACACATAGGAGGGCTTTTTAAATAAAATTTTTGAGTTTTCCAGGATTCTCAAAAGCTCTAAAAACTATGGGAAGCCTTGGGACAGTTAAAACCCCTTCAGTGTATGTTTTCCAATATCAGTTGACTCAAACTTTGACCGATTCATTTAGAAAGGTTTTAGCTCCAATTTGAGTGATTCCAAAGGTATTTTACTCAATTGGGAACTTAAACTTTATAATGAAAAAGATGGTTCTTAAAAAGGAGTTAAAATGAAACAAAAATGAAAATGCCACGACGGAAGGAATAAAATGGAAAATTTTGTAATTTTTAGCTCTTAAAGCTTCTTTAAGAAGCACATTCCATTTTTCCTTCTCTCTTAGACCAACTTGTTCTGTCCAAAAATCACAAGAAACTTAAAAGGCTTAGGCGCACAAGATAAAGGAGGAAGAATGAGAAAATCAAGGCAAGAAAGGTAAGAATTTTTAAGAATTTCCATGTTCCTCCTTCTTGAAACTTGTTCCTCTCCTCTCGAGCTTCCTTTCTATGGTTTTAATGGGAAGTTTGGTGCTGTTTTGAGGGCAGAAGAGAGAGAAAAATTTTGAAATTAGAGAAAGCAAGCCAAACAAAGGAAGAACCCTTTTGAAAGAACTTGATTCAAGGTAATTTTCTTGTAAGATGTTACTTCTTCTTCCTTAGCTTCTTCTCCCATATTTTGTGTAACAACAAAAAAAAAAAGTTGAAAATTTTTCAAAGTCCTAAAATTTTCTAAATCTGCTAGTTATAGCGAGAAATGGTCTAGTTATAGCGAATGTACCTGTTTACTATAGCGAGAAAGGGTCTAGCTATAGCGAGTGTGGGCATCCTATACAAAAACCAGGGAGCTGCTCGCCATAGCGCGCGCCATAGCGAAAATAGGGGTCTGGGACTGATACGTGCTCATCATAACGAGGGTTATGCTTTGCTATAGCGAGGATTAGTCCGAAAAAGCGTGAAAAAAGAGAATTTGACTTCTTAAAGCGTCTAAACTCATCCTTTCTCTTTTAACAGACCTAAGCTTCGTCCAAGCACAGGAAAAAGGCTTGAGAAAGAGAGAGGGGGAAACTAGGAGAAACTAAGAGAGAAGGAAGGGAAGCTAAGGAAGAAAGGTAAGATCTTTTAAAGCTCTTCATGCTTCTTCTTGATTCTATTCTTCTCTTTCTAAGGTTTCTTTCCATGGGTTGTTGAGTAAGAAAGCTTTGTTCTAGTCAAGAATGAGCAAGAAACTTATGTATCTTCACTTTTTTTTCTTTGCTTTCTTTCTTGAGAGCTTGAGAGAGGAATGAGAGTTAATGGAACTCTAGAAAGAGAGAAACCCTAGTTACTTATACTTGTTAGGGTTTGCTCTGAAGAAACCCCTAGTCTTGTTAGTAATTGTTTGACTTCCAAGATAGTAATTTCATACTCTTTGTTGTGCCTAGGTTCAAAAGAAGCAACTCTATCTAGTTGTGAGTGTGAAATCAAGAAGGGAGAAGAGAACTTGAAAGGGAAGGCTTGTGTTGGCTTACAAGGTAGCTCTCCACTCTTTCTTGTTGCATTATTGGATATATATAGTCATTGTATGCTTGTGTATATGCTTGTATTGTGAGCCACGTCATTTGATATTGCCTTGATGCATTGGTAACAATATGCTTATGATATGGATTGTGAAAATTGCTCGGGTGAGGTGGTGCTGAAAGTCCTTTGAGATGGGTGAGGTGGAGCCAAAAGTCCCTAAACCAAGGGTGAGGCCAATCTAAAAGTCCCAAAACTCAGGTGAGGGTAGACTGAAAGTCCCTAGAGCTTATTCTTGGCATTGATATGATATCATGGTATGAAAATCATATGTTGTGTCATTGTGACTTGTTTGCATGCTTTGTCTTGTCTATATATCTTGATTGCTTCCTTGAATAAGTGTATGAGCTATTGAGATTTCATGAATCTCACCCCTTCCCTCTCCCATCTCATATGGTCCAGGTGGAGCTCAAAAGCCTAAGAGTGGAGGCCATGAGGCATAGAAGGCCTTGTTTTGTCACTTTTGCACACTCACACCTAGCTTGATATACAGGAAGACCGAGTACTTATGTATATATACTATTTTTGAGATGTAAATATTTGAGCAAGTGTAAAAGTATGTATGAATGATGTATGAACTATGTAGAGAGCCAAAGCAATGAAAATGTAGGATTTGACCCTTTTGTGGTTTACATGTAAGAGTGTATTTTGGCCCGTAGCATAGTGATTTTGAGATATGTATTGATTTGGACCACTTGATTATTTCATATATACTATGTTTATACTTTCAAACCAGCCCAAGAGGTGCTAGAACATGTGGGAGGCTATTTGGACCTACTTTGAACCATTTTGGGTGCCAAAACTGCCATATTTGTAAGTTCTATCAAAGTATGACCAGATGAGCTCTTCTTGATATGAAATTTGGCATGCCTCTAGAGTTTATTGAAAGCTTCCCAAGAAGCTAAAGTAGGTAATATTTGGAGGTTTAGAGAATATTTGATAAATTGTTGAAGTTGGAGAATTTTCTGATTTTGGTTATTGTACTGTGCAACTAGGTTCGAAAATGAATATGTGTCATTCATGGACCAAACGGTGTCTGATTGTCATGAAATTTTATGGGCATAAACTAGATATCTACAGTGACCTATACCAACTAGAAGCACCTCAATCAGAGGTCTGTAGAGGGAGAATGAACTTTCTGAAATTCTGTGTCAGTATCAGGGAAGCCATTCCGACCTTCGTTACTGTTCCATCAATTTTTGAGGTCCAAGAGCTACTAAAATGATCTAAACTTATTTTTTTCCTCTAGTTAACATATGTATCTTTTCAAATTGGTATAGTTTTCCTAGATTGGATTTTTATGAAATTAGTTGCGAATTTTCGAAGTTCATGATAGCAAACTGCACCAGTACCAGGGACAGCCGGACCTCTGTCTCTTTTTTTTATGTAAAAAATGTCCAAACACTAACCTTGTGGTTGGACGTTATTTTTAGTGTGAAGTTAACATCTAGATCTTTCCAGAGAGCTATGGTTTGCTTGATTCCCATTTTTCTAGAATTAGTTATGACTTTCCAAAATTAGAGCCAAAAATCTAACTTTTTGGCTCATTTGAGAAATTGCATTTTCTTGGTTTTTGGCTTCATATTCATGGTTTATGAGTTGTTTGATGCTATTTATGAGTTGTATAAATGGATTTTGAGTAGAGAATGTAAATGATGGGTTCACGAGAACCATAGGGCAAAATATGATTGGTTAAATCCTGACTTAAAGTAATAAAATACTATGGTTTTGGTTATTTTCATTGGAAATCATATGGAATCAAGTGTAAAGGGAGATTAGTTGGAGTTAAGTCATTATGGTGTTACATTTCGCCCTCATATAGAACCAAGAGAGGGGGAGGTTTTTGACTTAGAGCAAGTATAAAACACATAAATTAGGCTATGGGAAAGTAGAATATGCAAAGAAATTAGAAGGAAAATCAGTGAAATGCAAGAATGGAAAGTGTGAAGCTCTTGAATGGGATGTAAAAACTGATTTAATATATAAAATTCCTTGCATGTGTGAGTGTTTATTTGAGCTTCTAAGACCTCTAGGAAGCCTCCCAAGTATATCTCCCATCAAGGAAAAATCAAGAAGTCTATGAACCCTTTCTCCCCTTTATGTTTCGGCCTAGGCTAGTTAAATAGGTTAGGAAATGTTTTAATTTGTTCTAGCCTTGGTTTGGGACTTTGTATGGTGGTAAAAGGTTAGAGGAACCCTTGGGAAAAATTTAGAAACTATAGAAAGTAAGTTAGCCATATATGTTCCATAAAATGACCTAAAGAAGTAACATGTAGTTAAGCTCTTTATTTTAATTGTGTGATGACTCTAAAAGATTTAAAAGGAGTCAAGAATTATATATGAAAGGAAAAAATGAAGTCTAAAAATTATTTGAAGAGTGTTGCTTCATTAGGTGCATTCTTGGAAACAAAAAGGGGTTATTAGAAAAAGTTAGTGTTCAAGAAATATGTGTAGCCTTAAAATTAATTTCATAAACCTAATTGGCTTCCATAAATTGTGTTTAGGCTAAGAGAAATCATTCCCACACCTTTGTGTATGTGAGGCCGAGGAAGGGAGAGCAAATTCAAAGAGAAAAGTGTGTGGTTGCTTCTAAGGTAGCTCACTCCTCCTTCTCTCATGCATGAATGCATGCTTGGCTTGTCTTTAAATGTGTGTATATGTGTTTTAAGCCATGAAAAGTATTCTAGCATGATTTCATATGTCATGCTACCATGATGATCTATTATGTTTTCAAATTATGTTTGTTATGTGTGCTTGGATTTGCTTAAGTGTGGTGAGGCCAAGAACTCTTAAAGTTTAGTTGAGACAAAGTAAAGAGTCTTCCAAAAGTGAGGTGAATCCCAAAAGCAAGGTTAAGTCCAAAAACCTCTTAAAGAATGAGTAAGGCAAGTTCAAAATCCACAAGTGAATAGGTGAGGCTTATCTACTTGCTTGGCAAGCCTTTATATGCTATATATGACTCGCTCAAATGTTGAAAATACTTCTTGAATGTTTACACATGTCAATGTGCCCATGCATGCCTTTGTGAGACTTGTTTTGCATCTTTTATGTATGATTGAAAAGGAGATGAACTATCAGGATACTTTGAATATCAGTTTCTCTCCTCTCTAATAATCTAACATGTTAGGTGGACCAAGTGGACAAGGTAATGGAAGCCAACCACCTTGAAGATGAGAGTATGATATCCAAGTACATGGTTTTTGCTTCTTTAAGGCCACACAAGTGGCACATATTGTAATCTAATGCTATATATGATCTATGACCTCATAAACATATGTAATTATGCTAATGTATTATGAATAAATGAGAGCTAAAGTTGTATGTATGGAAATACACATTTTGGTTACGTAATGACAAATTTACATTATGGAAGTGTATGTATAAATGTAAGTGGGATGACCAAATTAAAATGCATGAGGTTTGGGACCACTTGAACAATTCATATAAGTCATATTCATGCTTTTAAACCTTTTCAAGAGGTGCCAAACATCAAGGGAAATCATTTGGATACTTTGGTATCCTATATAGAGCATAAATTGACCATATTGGAAACCTCTACAACTTTTTATCCAAATGAGCTCTTCTTGATCTGAAATTTGACATACAATTAAAGTTTGTTGAGAGATTTTTGGAAAGTTAAAGTTTAGAATTTTTAGAGGTCTAGGGAATATTTGATAAATTTTTAAAATTAGGAAAAATTCTGAAATTGGTCAGGTTACTGTTCATACTGGTCCAAAAATAAATTTTGTCATTCAGGGGCCAAATGGTGTCCAATTGCCACAAAATTTTATAGCAATAAATTAGACATTCCCAGTGACTTGAACAACTAGAAGCATCCCATTGGATATCTAGAGAGGGAGATATGAATTTCTAAAGATTTTGCCCAGTATCAGGCCCTCAAACTGACCTTAGGTATTGTTTAATTGGGTTTTAAGGTCTGAGCATGCTTGAACTAGTTTAGAGTTATTTTTTCCTCTATCTAACATCCGTAGCTTTCCAGATTGGTATTATTTTCATAGATTATATTTTTGTGGAATTAATTAGACATTTTTAAAATTTGTAGTAGAAAGCTATGATAGTACCAGTGACTAACTAGACCTCTGTACCTTTTCAAATGTCAAACATCTTTTGTGTTATGTTTCATGGCTTGAAAATATTTTTATCATAAAGTAGACATGTGTAGCTTCACATAATGGCAAAGAATGTATGATTTTGATTTTTTTAGAATTAGTTATGATTTTTCAAAGTTTGTAACAGAAAAGGAAAATTTCTGGCCGAAAATACAACTATGTATTTTATGCTTCTCTTTGCTTTCGACAAGTTGTAGGCCACTTTTGATGATGGAAATGATTTGTATCTATGTAAATAAATATGAGAATGTGATACATGAGCTCACATAGTCCACAGGACAGCGAATAAAAAATTTATATACGACATAACACTAAGAAATGCATTATTTTAATACCCTTTGAAATGTATGATGTAAAGCATGGGAATGTTATGAAGTAAAGCTAGGAGATCATGGTGTTACAACTAGTCTAACCTTATTTCTAATTACTAAATAGGATTTATCAAGTTTGTTCTTAAAAATTCATTTGGTGCCTATAATGGGATGATCATTTGGTCTAGGCACTAATTCCTAAACTTGGTTTCCTTCAAATTGATTTAGTTCTTCTTACATAGTTAAGACCTAATGCTGATCAACTATTACCTCACCTATATTTTTGAGCTCAACTTAAGAAAGAAAAGCTAAGTGATTATAAATATTACTAATAAAGTTTTAAGTTGTTACTCTTTAAGTTACATTACATATTACTCAATCAATGACACGGCCTCTTATGAATCTCCATTCTAGTGGAGGATGTTATGCTTCACTTAGTGCTTCCACTTAAGGTTACTATTCTTGAGTTGTATCATCTTTCTTTAAGTTTTCAACTTTATCTTCTTTATTTGACTCTTCTTTTTCTTGATCTTTTTCCAAAGTCATCTTCTCCAACGTGACTACTATATCATCACAAGATACCTTTCTAGACACAAAAGGATTAGATTCATCTAACGCAACATGGATAGATTCTTCCACAACGAAGTTTCTTTGGTTAAAACTCCATAGGCTTTGCTCATGCTAAAGTATCTTAGAAAAGTTGCCTTATCATATTTTACATCAAATTTGCCCAAGTTGTCTTTACAATTATTAAGATAAAGCATTTGCAACCAAATACATAAACATGAGAGATCTAGGCTTCCTTCCTTTGTATAATTCATATAGGTTTTGTTTAAGATAGACTTAATCAAGGCTTTATTCATAATATAACAAGAGTATTTATCACTTAAACCTAAAAATACTTAAGAGGGATCTTGTTGTAAAAAGTTCGCAAGTGTATAGATTGAACATGTAATATAGAAGTGAGTCCAAAATTGTCCCATAGTGAAGGCTAATCAATTATCAATTTTCACCTAATTACCTTATTATCCAGAAAATAGCAAATTGAAATTAATTAACTATTAAAATAAATCTAATTAATTATTAAACTAAAATTAATCAAATTAAACTTGACTAATCAAATGCTAAAATTTACTAACTTAACTAATCGATTCAATACTATAAAGTTTAAAGTCCTCTTTTTACTTCCTATAAGCCTAAATCAAGATGAACTCATGTAATTGAGTTTATTTGAACTAACAATAATTCCCTAATTTCTATGAAATCCCTTCTCAAGATAAATCACATGTGTTTTATACTAAGCCTAAGTTTACTTTTGTAAGCCTAGCTTTACTTTTGTGATCCTACTTTAATAGAAGAGCACATTAAACTCAAGGAATTAAAAGGTAAGCATATGTGTAGTAGCTTGGCATGCATACAGTCTACAGATCACTTAAGCACAGTTTGTATATCTATGGAATTATTACCAAAGTCTATTGTCCTAAGGATTTGATATTGTCATTAACCTTTTAGTGCTCTCACAATAGATTAAGAACAGTGGCCAACCATTCTAAAAAATTAAAGAAGAGTAGTCTATTAATGCCAAATAAAACCTTTCTAAAAGAATATTTAATTAAACCTATTCAATGAACAAATATATCTAAGCCTTAGAATTGGGAATTTAACTACTTATAACTAAAAGCAAAATCTTATGAATAAAAGAAATCAAATTCAAAACAAAGAAAGGTAAAAGAAGAGAAGAAAAGAAAAACTATAGTGCCACAATCTTCGGATGGAATTCATTATCTCAGTGTAATAGCAATTCTTCAGAGCTCCTATTCAACTACAACACACTGTCAAATGCCTCTTCAGATCTAATATAAAATGTCTAACCTAAGATTTCAAGTCCTCTTCCAAAAATACCCTTTAAATGTTCTAAAATTGCAATGACTCTTTAACACACAACCAAACCATGTATAATTGTTGTACAAATGCACAAGGTACTTGTGCAATGCTATATCATCTTCTATTTTTGCTCGACCTTGTGCAAAATCACATAGGGTGGCTGTGCGATGTTCTAATCCACTTGTTTGC
This sequence comes from Erythrophleum ivorense, assembly GCA_026724425.1. Taxonomy (NCBI): domain Eukaryota; kingdom Viridiplantae; phylum Streptophyta; class Magnoliopsida; order Fabales; family Fabaceae; genus Erythrophleum; species Erythrophleum ivorense. The sequence goes on along the minus strand of JAIUCV010000002.1, from coordinate 30,563,074 downwards.
TCAAGTCAAATGCATGGTCTATGCTTCTTGGCATAAAGAGCTTGTAAATAGTGTAGAATTAATCTTTTTTTCACTTTAAATGATGTTTTCATCTCATGTAAGCCACTCCTATCAATATACATTGTAATTGCATAATTCCACTTGATTTATCCCAAAAAAATTCCATTTTTGAAACCAATTAATATGAATAATTTACACCTATCAAATTCTCCCAAATTTAATTCTTCACTCATCCTTAAGTAAAGGAGAAAAAAGAAAAATCAATTAACTTAGGCTAATCATGATTGTGTGATGTTGAAATTTTTTGCTATAAAATCATTGAAGTGTCATAAATTGTTCTAATTAACTAATAGGCTTTCAATCAATTATAAAACACATTCAAGATAGTTCATACAAAACTCATGATGCAACTTATGCATAGTTATCATCTAATTGAGCTATGCAAATTTTACTTTCTCTTTTTTTTTTTTTAAATAAACCACTTTCTAATTTTCCTTCCTCCTGATATGACAAGAAAACTAGTAGTTTAGAGGCCCTTTCTCGAGTCTTGTCACCAAGTGCTCACAACTTTTACTTGTTTTCTTTTCTTAACATAGCTAACAAATTTAAGGTGCTATGCATACTTATAATTTAGGTTTCTTTAGCTATAAAGGATTTATTTTATGTTATTTTTTTATAAGCTAAAGTTGAATAGCTTGAAATAGTGGATTAGAACTTTTCCATGCTCTAACTAGTTAAAACTTGACTTTAAATTATATAGGAGAAAGTCAATTGGTTAGTAAAATGCCACTTTCACTTTATTTTTATTTATCTATTTCTTTCATCACCATGTAGAATTCTTATGAATGTGTATGTAGCTCATATCATGATTAACCATAATTTTAACAATTGATTCAAGAAGTTAAAATAGGCAATTTTTAAAGACTAAGTCAACTCTATGACAAATAATTTAGATGATTGATAGATTAGTAATGACCTAAGAAATTTTAATGCCAATTTCCTATCTTGGGACTTATGAACGAAAATTAAGTTTTGTTTTTTCCTTCCTTAAACTTAAAAATTTGTAGTGTTCATAATGCAAAAAAAAAAAAAAAGGTTATAATACTCCCCTTTTGAATTCAGATCGCACCTCTATGATCAAGCTAAGCTAGTTAAGGGTTGATTCATTGATATAGCGGCATAATCTATAGGAGACTTAGCCAAAAAATTGTAACAAGCTTCTTAGGCTAGATATTTAAAAATAATGCCATTAGGTTTGTTTTAAGAAGAGGAAGTGCCACCACTAAAAGCTTTATATCACTTTTTTAAGGTCATGGAGATTAACAAGGGTGTCTTGCAAATAGCAAAAATAATTGGGCTAAGCAAAATGCAACGAACAGAATAGTATCTAAGTAATGAAAACTAACATGTAAGCAACAAAATCAACATTCAAAATAGGATCACAAATGGGTCCTAACATGAAAGCGCTAGCACAATCCAATAGTCAGTGTAAGTAATGCCCCTATTCATTAAGATAGAAGTCAGTAAAATGGCAGTTGAACACATGCATAAATGAGGAAAGCTCTAAACATGATTTAAAGTCAATTTAATGCAAAACCAAGTTAGAATCATGCTTGATAGTCATTAGGATGGCAAGGAAATTTTGGGTAAGTAATTAAACTTTTAAGACCTAAAATCTTATCCAAAATTGAATCAGTGCCAAGCATTAGGCAAAGAAATGGACAATAGAATTTTGTGACAGAATAATCTATCTAATACAAAATTAACACCTAAATATATTTTTAAACAGTTAACCATATAGAAAAATTTTAGCTCATAATACAGAACTTTATACCTAAAAAGTAAACATAGACTTAACACTTCATTTCAGAAAATTATAGCAACTAGATAGAGCTTTGTAATAAAAATTTATGACATCACATCAAATTAAATAACAACAAATTATGCAAAAGAGCTAGAAAATAGACAATAACAAAAATTTGTAATAAGAAAATCTATTTAAAGCATAATTAGCACGAGAACATATTTCTCAAAATAGATTGCTCAAATTATGCAATAAGATTCAACTCATAATATAGAACTTTATACCTGAACAATAAACACTAATCAAGAAATTACAATAGAGAATTTGTAACAAAAAATTATGATGCAAATTCAAATTTTATAGTAGCACATTATGTAACAAGTTTCAACCCTTTGCTTCTAATTACTTAATACTCACTTAAAAAGTAGATGGAATATAAGAAGGGAGCTTAAATGGATGGCACTACTATCTTAGGACATAAACTCTAAATAGAGGGCCAAACATTTAGCTCAGAATAGCCATTCACATACCCTAAACAAGAGTCCTTTATATAAAATCCATTATGGCAAAGAAATCCTCAAAAGTTATAACCAATACCAATTACTATTGTTTGAATATCATAGTGAAGATAAGGGAATCATCCATTTGATTCAAGGAGTGGCATTACCAGAATCATTGAGCTAAAAATAAGAGTAATCTGCCTTGGAATGATGATGTAGCATAAACACTTATGAAAGGAGGCATTTACTAACTCAAATGATTTTGAAAACCCATCCTAAGAAAAAAAAAATATTTAAGCATTCATACCAAATCAAGGTTTCTTGAGTTACCCATAGTAATATATCACCACTTCAAAGTATTAAAATGGATGCCTACCCAAAAATTGAAGTGAAAGTGAAAAGCTCAGGCCTAGTTAGCATGACCCTAATTTATGTGAGGGTAACAACCATGAGAAGCTCTAAGAATGATAAGGGGGTTGTGGAGAGGGAAGATGAAGATGAAGAAGAAAAGAGATAGTGAAGGAGAAGATAGATAAATGACAGAGGTGGGGGTTTTTAGAGCTATGATGGAGGGTTTCTTGATGGAGGACATTGAAAATGGCATCTAAACAGAGAAAGGTAGTCAGCTTAAAGGAGGATGGAGGGAGTCGGTTAGGCCAAAATTAAAGGTATAAGGGAGATAGTTAGTCATCAACTATGGTAGAGTATGGACAACAATAGTAGAGATGCAAAATAAGGGTGAAAGTCAATGGAGGAAAAAGGCTCTAATGAACATAAAAATAGGTAGAGGAAGAAAGCTAAAAAAATATATATTTTTTTATTTTTAATATTTTTTCCTTTTTCTTCTTTTTCATTCATTTTTTTAAGGTGAGCTAAACAAAAGTAGAAATTAAGAAGAAAAACTTCTATAGCTACCCAAAACCTTTGATGACTTATACCTGATGCAAAATAATTAGGAATTAAGGAAAATATTAAGAAATAAGAAACTTCCCTTATAGTGGTCATATCTGCCACTAATCCTTAAAGTTCAATTCATTATACTACTAATAAGCAATTGTACATAGACACAAAGAGGAAATTCATAAATCAAAATAAAATGAAAACAAAATAAAGCAAAATAAGCAAAAACCAAAATAAAAGGATAGAGAGTGAAAAATGAGAAAATGGAAAAAATAATGTCTCTATAGTACTATTACCTAAGCCTATTGTCTTTGAGATTTGCTATTCTAATTAACTTCTCAGTCCTCTCATAATATATTAAAATAAGCATACTGGCCAACCATTCTAAGAAATTAAAGAAGAGTAATAGATTAATGCTGAATAAAACCTTTACAAAAGAATCTTTAATTGAACCTATTCAATAAACAGATACATCTAAACCCCATAATTGAGAATTTAACTATTCATAACTAAGATCAAAATCCTATAAATAAAAGAAATCAAATTTAAAACAAAGAAAGGCACAAGAAGAGAAGAAAAGAAAAACTGTGTGTTGCTATCTTTAGATGAAATTCTAGATCTCAATGTTACGATTGGTCTCCAAGGCTCCTCCTTAATTACAACACATCTTCTAATGTCTCTTTATATCTAATTTAAAGTATTTAACCTAGGATTTCAAGTCTTCTTCCAAAAATACCCTTCAAACGTCCCGGAATTACAATGATTCTTTTGCATACAACTAAGCCATATATAATTGCACAAATGCACAGAGTACCCATACAATGTTATACCATCCTTTGATTTTGCGTGGTCCTGTGCAAAATCACATGAGGTGGCCGTGCAATGCTTTGGTTTATCTATTTACTACTACCGAATGAATGGCCCATGCTTTTTGGCATGTGGAGCCTGTGTATAATACAGAATTAATCTTCTTTTCACTTCAAATGTTGTTTTCATATTATATAAGCCATTGCTGTTAACACACATCGCAATTGCATAAATCCACCTAATTTGTTCCTAAAATTTTGATTTTAAAAACCAATTAATATGAATAATTAAATCCATTTAATTTATCAACATATATTTAGGAACTATGACTTTTTAGACCACAATGAAAGAATGTAATAAATAGATTATTAGACATAGTTGTTAAAACAAAGAAGTTCTTATAATATTTCTACCTAACGTTAAGATTATATCTTAATCCATATTTATCAAAGATATGTCTTTGTTTCCTAAGCAATATGATTAAGTTATCTCTTCCTTTTCTAAATTTTGCAATAGTATATGTCAAATCTTCCTCTTTTTCTTCTTTTTTCTTTTTTTAAAAAATAGTTTCTCACATTCACAACAAGAAGAAGATTCCTTTAGAGGAATAACATTTTCTTTCAAATATTTTTTTTTCACAATCCAAGACTTAAATTTTCTTTTTTAAAGATAAATTTACTTCTTTTAAAGAGGCATTTTTTCCTATTTTATTTCCTTCAATTTTTTTTCTTAGAGTAAATTTTTTTTTTTCTTAGAAAGTGTAAGTGATTTTTCAATTTTCAAAGATTCATCACGCAACTCCTTAAAGGCATTTTGTAGGTCTTCATAAAAAAGTGTAAAGGTCAAATTATTTACATCATCTTCATCTCTTACCATGAGACAAAGATTTTCTTCTTCAACCTCTTCATCTCCTTTAGATTCTAAGTCATTTTCTCCCCATATTGAAGAGATGTAAGCCTTCTTCTCCCTGCCCATTCTCTTTTCAACATTTTCTTACTTTAAATATTGAGGACATTTCCACTTTATATGCCCAATTTTTCTACATCCATAGCAAGTTAAAGCTTTATTGTTAACTTGGTTTCTTTTTGAAGGCCCCCTTCATTTTTTTATTACTAAAAAGTTTTCTAAATTTCTTGACAAAGAGGCCAACATTTTCTTCATTTATTTTTATTCCATCGAGAGAAGGGTTGCTATTGTCTTTATAGTCTTCCCTATCTACATAATGTGAGCCGTTAGTTTTAAAAAAGAGGTTCTTTTTCTTTTCTTATTCTCCAAGGAGTTAAGGAAGTTTAGCTTCATGTTCTTGAGGGTTTCCAAAGAAAGTAGCAATGGATTGTATAAATCTCATCCAGCTTCTTAAATTATAGTCACCTTAGGTTGCCATTCTAAGGGGAAAAAACCTTAGAATCTTGTACACTTGCTCCTTTGGTGTATAGGCCTTCCTTAATACTACCAAATGATTAACTATATGAATGAATCTTTCATATTGAACATTTTGTATTGGTGTATAAGGGTGTTAATCCTAGTTTCCTTAACTTTACTAGTCCATTCACATGCAATTTCTAAAACTTCCAACATTTTTTTAGCATTAGCACAATTAGGGACTTTAAAATATTCATCTTGATCCAATGCATTAATAAGAATCAATTTAGCTTTAGCATTAAGTAGAACTCTTCTTTTATCAATCTCATTCCATTTACTTTTGAGTTAGGTATTGCATGGCCATCATATATTTTTATGGGAATGTAAAAACATCTTTAGTAACCTTCCAAAGGATAATGTCAACAGCCTAAAAAAATTTCATTCTAAGTTTTCCATATGTATTGTAACTCTATCATTTCTAGCTCATACTCATCATGACTTACATGCTCATATGAGATATAGGAAGAATAAAGTGAAATCTTCCTCATTGGATTCATACACTTCCTTAAAGTTGTGACATGGTTAAAAATTCATGCCAGTGTCACGTGGACCGTGTGAGCTCATTCTATGCATCTTCATATTTAATTACACCATTACAACTCATTTCAATCCCAAAAACATACTTTTAATCCATAGAACCCGAAAAGGGATATGAGACATGCATGTTCATTTTCGGTCAGGCTTGGCCTCATTTTTGGGCAAAGTTTGGAAAATCACAGAAAATTCTAGAAAATTTGAAAACATGCACTCTTGGTCGTTATGGAAATCTTAGGATGTCTACTTCATACTAAAAATATGTAGAAGTCTTAAAATCACACACACAAAGCTTTTGACATGCGAAATCATCTGGAGGTCAAAGTGGGTCTTGCTACTGTCATAGTTTACTGATATGAATTTCAAAAATGTCTAACTAATTCCATAAAAATTCAATGCATGCAAATAATACCAATATGGAAATATGTGGATGTTAACTAGAGAGGAAAAATATCTCCAGATCATTTCATCAAGCCAAACTCCCAGAAATCGATAGAACAGTACCTCTGGTCAGGCAAGATGACTGATACTGGGTAGAAATTTCAAAAATACATATCTTCCTCTCTAGACCTCCAAATGAGGTGCTTCTAGTTGCTACAATTCATTGTGACTATCTAGTTTCTGCCTATAAAATTTAGTAGCCATTGGACTATGTTTGCCTCTCGGATGACACAATTTCACAACTGACCAAATGAACAGTGTTTATAGAGATCCGAAATTTTGATACCAATTTTGAAAAATCATTAAAAATTCCACAGATCTCCAAATGACCTGATCTTTAGCTTCCCAAAAATCTATAGACAAGATCTAGTTACATGCCAAATTTCAAGACAAGAAGAGGTCATTTGGTCAGATTTGGACATCATGGGGCAAAGTGACCATTTTCTCTTACTAAAGAGGACTCCAAGGGTTCAATTTGGCCTCTTCTACTTCTAAGGCTCTATGAGTACGTGAGAAAGCATTAACATGGGCTATCAAACATGGCTCAAATGTCTAACAGCCCAGATTTGCAAAACTCACTCTCCCACACTAACACATACACCATGCACATAATGCCAAGATCTTACTATTCATACCGAAACTTGCTATATCATTCAAGATAGTTCTCATTCTTATACATATATGATAAATACATTGATTTACAAGTATTCATATGTACTACATCATGTACATCATTAGATTACATCCCTTGACTTAACTACAAAATAGTGACAAAATGGCTCTTTTACAACTTCTTCACCAAATTCCCTAGCTTCAAGCTTGGTGGCTCCCATCTCTTGTCTCACTTAGTCCACCTAGCATGTTAGGATGGTGGAGAGGAGGAGTGAGATTCAAAGAATCTCAATAGTTCATCTCTCATTCAATCATACATAAAACATGCAAATAAGTCTCACAAATGTATGCATGGGCATATTAGCATGTGAAGTCATAAAAAAAGCATTTTCAACATTTGAGTAGGCCATACATAACATACAAAAGCTTGCCAAGAAAATGGATTAGCCTCACCCATTCATTTATGGATTTTGGACTTGCCTCACCCATTCTTTAAGAGGTCCTTAGACTCAACCTTATTCTTAGGAGTCAACCTCACTTTTGGGAGACTCTTTATTTTGTCTTAACCAACCTTAGGGTTCTTGGCTCATCCTCATCATGGCTAAAGGGTTGTTGGCTTTTCCATACTTAAGCAAAGCAAAGCAATCACATAAAACATCATTGAAATTCATAAGGCATCATCATGCTAGCATACTTTTCATGGTTCAAAACATACATACACACAAGCAAGACAAAGTAAGCACACATCTATGCATGAGAGAAGGTAAAGAGAGCTACCTTATTGGCTAATCACAAGCTTTCCCTTTCAATTTGTCTCCTTCCTTGTTGATTTCACAATCACCACTAGATGGGAGTGCTTCTCTTGAGCCTAGACACACAAGAACATAGAATTATTTTCTCATAGCTTAACACTTATTCACAAAGCTAGAGGTTTCTCTATAGCAAACCCTACCAAGCATATAAGAAACTAGGGATTCTTTCTCTCACTAGAAATTCACCAACTATCATTCCTCTCTCAAGCTCTCAAGAAAGGAAATCAAGGAAGTGAAGCTACATGAATTCTAACCTCCCTCAAGAGTGATTTTCCACTTTCTCTCTTCTGAACCAAGCCTAAAACATAGCTACTTTAACTACCAAAACCATAAGAAGAGAGGGCAAGGAGAGAAGAATAATATTCTAAGAGAAAAGCCATGTAAATCTTATCTTTTTCTTGTTCTTCCTTCCTCCTCTAGGTTTCTCTCTCTCTCCTCTGCCCTTTTCTCTGCCTTAGAGGGAGCTTAAGTCGGTTACAAAAAGAAAGGAGGAGTTTGGAGGCTTTAAAAAGTCAAATTCTCTTTTTTCACGCTTTTTCAGACTAACCCTCGCTACGACGAGCTCGTATCAGTCCCAGACCCCTGCCTTCACTACGGTCCGCTACGGTGAGCAACGCCCTGATTTTTGTATGGGGTGTCCGCGCTCGCTATAGCTAGAAGAATTTTTGCTATAGCTAGAAGGCACTCTTACTATAGCTAGACCATTTCTCGCTATAGCGAACAGGTACATTCGCTATAGTTAGGCTATAGCTAGCAGACTTAAAAAATTTTCAGTCATTCGAAAATTTTCAGCTTTTTTTTTTCTGGTTATTACACGTATAATTTTCTCCATTAGAATAGAAGGCTCGTTAATAGATAGTACTTAATTCAAGCAAAAAATTATCACCAAGACCAATTATCTTACTCTTGAGATTGTTAAGTCGTTAATCAAGAGCTCAAGCTTTGATGCCATTTGTTAAGAATGGCTAAGCATCTAAGAGGGGCTGAATTGGGTGTTTTAACTAAAATAGAAAATTTTTAGCAAAAGGACAAGTTTTTCAAAGTGGTTTGGCAAAATGTTAAGTGTTGAAAAATAGAAAAGATTATGATGCTAGAGTAGTTACAAGAAAACCAAAGCTCAAGATAACTATGATAGTAAAATAATTAAATACCAATAAATATATTAATAAAAGTGTAGTAAGTAGATAGTGAAAGGAAGAAAGAGTTCAACCATAGAAGATTTATCTTATCAACTTAAAACTTAAGCCTACATCTAGTTTGCAAACTAAAACTTAAGATTTTCCACTATATTAGCAAGTTTATAAAAGGCACTTGCAAGCCACTACCCCAAATAACTTAAAATAGTTCCATAATCAAGGGAATATTCCCTTTATAAAAAGTTTTAACCCAAACCTAATTAAGGATCCTTCATCCTTGAAATTTCAACTTCACAATAATAAGTGAATGAAGGTATATTAGAAGGACTCTCTCAATAAAGTGGATTTACAATTAAAACTACAATAGAAAGCAGAAAAAGAGAAATTAGAGCTAAAAAATGATCACACAAGGTTGGAAGTAATTTTTTTGAGGTATTATGAGTTTGTATAGCTTGTATTTATAGTATAAATCCCAAAATATCCTTTAGAAATAAGAGGAAAGTCAATTGGTATGAAAATAAACATTTAAAAGTTGTTTATTAGCTTATTTGTATTGTAGCAGTCGACTGGTAAATCCTAAGAATTGATTGGTTCACCTATTTCCCTTAGGAAATTTTACATTTTAAAAAAGAAGATAAATTTTTGTGCATTGCTAGTAAGATGTTGATGGGCCAATAGTCGACTGGTATACTCCAAAAGGCAGCCAGTTAACTAGAAGTAGGGTTGCTAGTTGACCAATGGCTTTAATGGCTTGCTATTTGATTGGTGGTAGATTGCTAGTTAACTAGTAGCTCTCTGGAAGCTAGTAGTCGACTTATAGAAGGCTACCAATTGACTAGTAGCCTTTTGAAAAAGTTCTTTTAACTCTTCTAATTTGCAACTGGTAACATCATTTTAGTCAATTGATAGCATGAAAACTTTAGAATAACTCAAGGAAGCTATAAAAAAGTTTCAAGGGCCATACTTAGAGAGTTTATGCTTCAACCAATGAGTTTGGAAAAGGTTTTAAGAGCCCAAAAATTATTCGAATCCTTTTACAAAAATTTCTAAGTCCTAGACTCAGCTAATTGAATAAACTTAAAACTTGGTAAGCTTGAACAAAATTTAACTTCCAAAAAAAAGTCATCCAAACTATTTGTTATCATTAAACATTTAAATTTGAAAGGCAATGGGATCAACCTGTTGTCATCATCATCTTGACCCTTGTCATCTAGAAAGGGTGCATGGGTGATCATGTAGCCATAAGCTTTCTTTCTTGCCATGCCTTCCAAAATTGTTGGCCTTAGCGGATAAGTGGCAGGTGGAATAGGTTAGGCGATTGTTAGGTCTTGATGTTCACTAAAGGCACACAGCATGGACCTACAATTCCAACTCACAATATCCTTAAACTACTTATAATCCATTGGTAACGGGTCATTCACATTGAACTTATACAAGCTTTTTGCTAGATTAGCCTATAAAAAATATAAAACATTGAATATCTCAATAATTAAACTTCATTCCTTGGCCTGAACCTTTATTTATTTACATGTTAACCCTACACAATAAGAAATTAAACAACATAAGAAAATAAAACTACAAAATTAGTAACTATAATAACCTATACTATCTTAATTACAAGATAGTACATATGGCTTCCAAGAGATAGAAATTAACCACATAATTGGGAATTCCAGCAAATACCAATATTCAAAAAATATTACAAGTAATTCTTAAATTTAGAGATTTTAATGAATAAAAGCCTAATTCATTCAAACACAAATTTCAAAATAAAACAAAACATTGGAGTAAAAAGCATAAAAACCATTATAAGTCTTATTAAAAATATCCATAAAAAAATGAAAATTGGTAGTTATCAATTAGGTATTATTATTTCATTTATTTTAAATTTATCTATTGCTTTTGGATTTAAAAGTTAATTAATACTTATTCATTATTTATTTTTTCCTGCATAATTTTTAAGACAACAGATATTTTTAGTCCATGATTTCAAACATTAACACAATTTTGTTTTCATGAAAATGGCATTAGGAAAATTTCATACTAAGTAAAATTATCTTGTATCATAATATTTATTAAAAACATTAAACATCATATATCTTTGCACATGATAGTTCACATTTATAACTTGAACAAAATACACATACTAGCCATTAATAAGAGTTTCTATTCTTTTTCTACCAAGCTGAAGTAAGATAAAGTAGCTTGGTAGCTCGTAAAGCTCATAACCTCAAGTATTTGGGGTGAATGCAAACAAAGTAATAAAGAAGATTGTCATGGCACGCTCATGTCTAACCATTGATTAAATGAAATATTATACCATAAAGATCTAGTGATTAAATGAAATAAAATAAAAATTACATGCAAAATGTTTCCCTTGAGTAGGATAAAAAAGAAGATTATAATAATACAACCAAGGATCATTCCACTTCTGTGCTATGTTTATTGATAGGACTAAAAGCATTAGTAAGACTAACCCTGTGTTTGGATGGAGGAGGAGAAAAATGAAAGGAGAGAAAAGGGAAAGAAGAGAAAAGTGAGAAGAAAATACGTTTTCTCTGTGTGTTTGGATAGATAGAGAAAAAATGGAAAGAAAACTCGTTAATAATTTTTTCATTAAATGGGATATTTAAAAAAATTATATTTTAAATATAAATTAATTATTTTGAATTTATACATATATATTTAAAAATAAATAAGAATAATAAATTTTAAAAAAATAAATTTATAAAAATCATATTTCAAATTTTTTTAAAAATTTAGCCAAATAAAAAATAAAAATAATAGAAATTAATTTAAAAATTATTATGTTAATACAATAAGCATAATCATTTATTTTAAAATTTTATAAATATTATTTTAATATATATTAATTGATTTAAATATAATATATATAAGTATAATAAATATTTTTAATTATATTTATATATAATATATAAATATAATATATATATATATATAATACATTTTTTGACCAAATGGTAGTCGAAAATTTTTTTTTACTACCATTTGGTCGTAGTATACCCACTACATTGTAGTTGATATTTTTTTAATTTTTTTTAATTTTAATATTAAAAAATATGCTATTATTTCTTAAAATATATTTATTATTAATTAATTTATAATAAACTTTTAAATAAATAAATAATTAATTAATTAATTGAAATATTAGCTAATTAAGCTAAATTTAATTTTTTTTATTTCCGATTGCATTACAATTGGAAAACACTCCTTACTGTAATGCAGTTGAAAATTTTTTAACGGAACGTTTCCGACTGCATTGTAATTGGAATTTCGAAACATGTTACACACGAAATTTTTCTCTCAAAATCTCTCCATTTTTGGAGAGAAAACTTTTTGGTGAGACATACCTCAATTCTTGCCTCGACTTTCCTCTCCTCTCGATTTTGTTCTTGTATCCAAACATGGTAAAATTCATTTTCTCTCCTCTTTTCTTTTTAACTTTTCTTTTCCCCCTATTTTTCACTCCATCCAAACAAATCGTAAAAGTGGAAGCGATGGTAGGGCTAAGTGAAAATGACAATGAAAAAGAGGGTGAAGGCTTCTTGATTTGAGAGGTAAAATAGCAAAACTCAATATAATTAAAATGGAAATGGTGAAGGAAGATAATAAACAAGAAAGTGATGATGGGCGTGTTTGGGAGGGGGAATTTAATGCCATTGAATAAGGGGTAAAATGGTAAATTTGGCATTTTGGAATGGGATAATATCCTACAATTTGTGCCAATTAGACTAAACCACATGGTGTTAAGATATCTCCTTGCTTAATCATATTATATGCATTGCCAATGGCAATGCATATATATATAATACATTTTTTGACCAAATGGTAATCAAAAATTTTTTCCGACTACCATTTAGTCGTAGTATATTGACTGCATTGTAGTCAGTATATTTTTTCAAATTTTTTATTAATTTTAATATTAAAAAATACATTATTATTTTGTAAAATATATTTATTATTAATTAATTTTATAATAAAATTTTAAATAAATAAATAATTAATTAAAATATTAATTAATTAAACTAAATTCAATTTTTTTTTATTTCTGACTGTATTATAGTTGGAAAACACTCTTCTTCTTATTGTAATGCAGTCAAAAATTTTTCAACAGAACGTTTTCTACTGCATTGCAGTCAGAATTCCAAAACATGTTACACACAAAGTTCTTCTCTCCAAATCTCTCTATTTTTGAGGAGAAAACTTTTTAGTGGGACCCACCTCAATTTTTCCTCGACTTTTCTCTCCTCTTGATTTTTCTCTTGCATCCAAACGAGGTAAAATTCATTTTCTCTCTTCTTTTCTTCTCAACTTTTCTCTTCCCCCTATTTTTCACCCCATCCAAAGAAACCATAAAAGTGGAAGCGATGGTAGGGCTAAGTGAAAATAACAATGAAAGCGAAGGTGAAGGCTTTTTTATTTAAGTGGTAAAATGGCAAAACTTAATATGAATAAAATGGAAATGGTAAAGGAAGGCAATAAGCAAGAAAGTGGTGATGGGCGTGTTTGGGAGGAGGAATTTAATACCATTAAATAAGGGGTAAAATGGTAAATTGGCATTTTGGAATGGGATAATATCATAAAATTTGTGCCAACTAGATTAAGCCACATGGTGTTAAGATATCTCCTTGCCTAATCATATTATGCCATATGGCCTCATCTTCCTAAAGCTTCCTTATGAATCATTCAAGATCAAAGCTAACCTTGACACATATAGCAGGCTTGATCTTGACTTGTAGTAGGCTTGCCACATTTTTTGCCATTCTTGGTTTGACATACATAAAAAAAAGAAATTTAAACAATATAAAGGGGATAAGAATGGCAGTGTAATAGTATGACATATTATCATTAAAGATAGTTTAATACATTGAAAGTTAGGTATGAAAATAGAAATAGAATGAAATAAATAAATAAAATGGATGAAAATGGCCCTTATACCCCTACTTTAAAAAAGTAATAGAAAGGGATAAAAATTGTTAAGTAATAATTATAATAATATAATAGATATTGCAAACAAAGGAAGGAAAGAGAATCCCTTATTTTTCATAATATTAAGGGCAAAAAGCTAAAAAAAGTGTCCACATCATATCAATTAAAAAGATCCCCTAATGCACCTACGCAAATCACAGCTATCTACGTAATCCAACAAACCAAGGAATGACACATTTTTACATAACTTAAAATGCACCATTTTAAAAGCCTAAAATGATGCGTTTTGAATGTTGAAACTAGAGGCCCATGATGTAGGTCACTTGTAGAATGAAAAGGAAAGCAATGGAAAGATAAAAATTGTAGATGGAGAACAAGGTGTAAAACAAAAACATAGAAAAGTTTGAAGGGGGAGAAAACTAGAAAAAGGAGAAGCTTGAAGAGCACAATTTCACTAATGTCGCTTTTAAAGGGAAGTTTTATGGTCCCAATGAGTTTAACAAATTGGAATCTATGCCCTGGCGTGCTAAGATTTTTATCAAATTGTTGGGTTCATTGAAAAGTCTAGCATTAGCTCTAGTAAGCACACTACAAGTGTCGAACAAATAATTGGTAATGGTTTTAAATGCCTATGTCAAGAAGCAGGTGTTTTTCTAGTGTGGATAGTAGAAGTTGTAAGTGCAATTTCAATACACTTTTGTTCATTTTAGTTTTGAAAGTATATGTATATAGATTGATACATTTTAGTTGTCTCTAAAATTAAGGAAATTGAATTTGATTATGACTAACCAAATGAAGTGAAAATTTAGGTAATGAGACAATTCATAGTTGTGCAAAGTTCACATATCAATTAGAAATTCTAATGAAACTTGTTGTAAGTTAAGCATGTAATTTCACGACTTAATGACTATTTGGTTATTAATGATATAGTGCACAAATCATTCTATTGCTTATCTCATTCATTGGTGCGGTGATTGCAACATCCGGTCTCTCCATAAACGTGAGAAACGCGATGTTCGATTTCTCCGTAAATATCAGAAATGGGCCAAATATAAAAGGAAGTCCTCAAAATAGAAGGAATTGAGGCTAATTAAAATTATGATAAAATTTTAAATATTAAAAAAATGAGAATTTAAGGTTTGAGATGCCCAAAAATCAGAGCTAGAAGAGCTCATAAAATTTGTCGAAAAAAGTAGGGGCATTTTTGTAATTTTTGGAAAACTTTGGAAAACTCATAGGAGGTTTTTTAAACAAAAAATTTGAGCTTTTCGAGGTTCTCAGAGGCTCTAAAAACTATAGGAACCCCTAGAACAGTTGAAACCCCTCCGGTGAGCGATTTCTACCGTCAATTGATTGAAACTTTGACTGAATGGCTCGGAATGGTTTCAGATCCTTTTTGAGTGATTCCAAAAGCAATTATTATGATTAAGAGCCTAAGGAATATGATGGAAAAGACGGTTCTTAGAAAGGAGTTGAAATGAGCCCAAACGAACAAAACTATAAAGAGGAACTAAATTGCAAATTTTAAAAGTTGCTTAAATGAATCCCTAGCTTATAAAAAGATCCCTCCTCTGCTCAGATCTCCTCACCCACTCTCTCATATGTTAAAATAGAATTAAGAAGTGCTGAGAGTGGTGCACAAGAAGGGAGGCTAAGGAAGGAAGAAGAAGCTTTGATTTCCTACTCCTTGCCTTGTTAAACTTCTTCCCCTCTTCTTTCTCTTCCTTCTCCTAGTTTTGGCATTTAATTTGGTGCTATTTTGGGTGCAGAATAGAGAGGGGAATTTCGAAATTTGAGGGAGCAAGCTAACTAAGTGGAAGAATAAGCTAAAGGAACCAAGAAAGTAAGGTAAAATCTTCATCCTTTGATAGCCTCTTCCTCCCCCTCACCCTTGTCAATTTCGTTCAGCCAAGGGCCCATTCTTTAAGGGCTGTGTTCTGTCCAATTCATGAAGGGATTAGAGGTTTTAGATGGCAAGGATTAAGAAGGAACCAATAGAATCAAGAAATGAGCATTAGGAAACAAGATGGAACCATTAGGGATCCAAATGCTCCCTTGCAAATCTGATTTAACATGAATGCTCTTAAACTTAATTGAATGTTTAAACATGCTCCTAAGATCCCTATGATACTCCCCACATGCTTCCCCCTTCAAGAAAACAAAAAGAACTTCATGGAAGGCCAATGTACTCTATGTCTCGGCCAAAGAGGGTTCTAGTAGTGGGGGAGAGTTTTAAATTTTTCTAAGGCCATTCTTGAGTCATATTTGATGAATGAAAATGAGGGAAGGCTTGGAAAAAATTTAGAACTCCTAGAAATTGATTTGGTGCCTTAGGTTCCATATTATGACCTAAAGAAGCAACATGATACTAGGCCCTTTGTTTTAATAATGTGATTACTCCAAGAGGCTTAAAAGGAGTCAAGAATCATACTTGAAAGAAAAAAATGAGGCCTAGAAGTCCCTTGAGGGGTGTTGCTTCATTTGGTGCAAATAAGGACCATAATGGGGGTTATAGAGCCAACTAGTGTTTAAGCAAGTTGCATGGCTCTAGAAATTATTTCATGAACATAATTGGCTCCCATAAATTGTATCTAGGCTAAGAGAAACCACCTCCACCAATTTGTGGGTGTGTGGCCGAAAGAAGAGGCTTGAATCCTAAAAGAAAAGTGTGAGATTATACACAAGGTAGCTCTCTTCACCTTCTCTCATGCATGGATGTGTGCTTAGCTTGTCTTAAAATGTGTGTATGTGTATTTTCAAGCCATGAAAAGTATGCTAGCATGATTTCATATGCCATGATTTTATGATGACATATTATGTTTTATATGATGTTTATGATGTGTGCTTGGGTTTACTTGAGTGTGGTGAGGCCAAGAACCCTTAGCTATGGTGAGGATGAGCTAAGAACCCTTAAAATTAGTTGAGACAAAGCAATGAATCTCTCAAAAATAAGATGGACTCCTAAGAGTATGATTAAGTCCAAGAATGTCTTAAAGAATGAGTGAGGCAAGTCCAACATCCACAAGAAATTAGGTGAGGCCAATCCACTTGCTTTACAAGCCTTTGTATGCTATGTATGATATTCTCAAGTGATGAAAATGCTTCTTAAATGTTTGCACATGTCAACATGACCATACATATATTTATGAGATTTGTTTGCATCCATTATGTATGATTGAATGAGAAATAAGCTATTGGGATTCTTTGAATCTCATCCCCTCCTCTCCAATGATCTCACATGCTAGGTGGACTAAGTGAATATGTTAATGGGAGCCAACAACATTGAAGGAGGAAGATTGATATACATATGTCTAGCATTTTCCTTTTAAAGCTATAATGAACTATAAGGATGTATCTTAATGTTGTAAATAGTTTATGACCCTTGAGACATATGTAATTATGCTATTACATGAAGTAGAAATGAAAGTATGTGTTATGTGAATGATGGAATGGGAATAGAGTATGTATGGCAAGGATAGCTTCATGAATGAGTTTATGGAAATGTGCATATGTATGCATGGAAAGGTCAAAATGAGATGTATGGGGTTTGGAATGATTTGGGCAGCTCACACATGTCTTAAATGCACTTTTAGACTTGTCTAAAAGGTGCCAAGACCAAGGGAAATCTATTTGGCAACTTTGGCACCTTATATAGAGTCAAAATTAACCATAATGAAACCTTATGTCACTTTTTAGCCAAATAAGTTAGTCTTGATCTGAGATTTGGTATGCAATTATGTCTCATTAAGAGATTTTTGGTAAGCTAAAGATTATAATTTTTGGAGGTTTACAGAATATTTGGTGGTTTTTCAAAATTAGCAATTTTCATGGTTTCTGGTATGTGCACTGTTCACAATGGCAAATTTGTATTTTGTGTCATCCGATAGGCAAATGGTGTCTAATGCTTGTGAAATGTTACAGGCATAAACTAGAGGTTATAAGCTTTCTCTGGCCATCGAGATCACCTCATTTGGAGGTTTGAGCAAAGAGTTATGCATTTTTAAAGTTGGCTGTTAGTAGCAGTGGCCCCCTAGGAGTCTAGTCACTGTTCCATAGATTTCCAATAGCTAAACATATTTTTTTTTTCACTCTGAAATTATTTTTAGCATAAATTTAACAATTGTAGCTTTCTAGAATGACTAAATTTGTGTAATTTTGATTTTTATAGAATTAGTTATGAATTTTAGAAATTTGTATCAGTAATCTGAAATAGCAGCCCAGGCAACAACGACCTCTGGACCTTTTTGGATGTCAAACATCCTCTGTGATAAATTTTATGCTCTGGACATATTTTTAGTGTAAATTAGACATCCATAGCTTCCCAAAATGATTAATATTTTATGATTTTAATTTTTTTAGATTTAGTTATAATTTTTCAAAGTTTGGTCAGAAAATGGAATAAATCTGGCTGAAATTAGATAAGCTATTTCATGCTTCATTTCGGTTTCCATGAGTTGTGGGCATGATTTTGTGATGCAAATGAGTTGTAATGATATATTTAAATATGAAGATGCATAGCATGGGCCTACATGATCCACGTGACATCGATTGCAATTTTTAAGTATGACGTAACGCAAATAAACCCATTATTTTCGGTCCCTTTTTCATGTGCTCTCATGGAAATGATGATGTGAAGCTTATGAATGTTATGAAATGAGCTATAATTTATGGTGTTACAGTTATGGCTTTTATAGCCTATGATGAATCCAATTTGATTCATTAGAAATGAAAATTCATTCTTGGACATTGACTTCATAACACATAAAGGTTGTAGTTTCATAGTTACATCTCTTAATTCCAATCATTTGATCTTTCTGTTTCTATGACATGTCACAGCTAGGTAGTTGTTGCCTTGTTGGATATTTGGTCCTAAATAGAGTGTTAATTGTGAAATGACTATCAGTGCTCCATTATGAATATTAGAGTGTGGCTTTAGCTACAAAACTACTCTTATGTTATTCTATTGATAAAGATTTTTGTTGTAACCTTCTTTTAGTGTGAACTTAGACTATTTATCTTTTCTTCTGATGCTAAAAGTTATCGTAAGTGATGGTGCAAGAATGATGAAAATTTGTGGTTTATAGCTTTGTAAGTATGAATCAGTTTATAGCTTATTATAATTTTGGGCTTTGCTTTGTACAGGTTATTGAGTAATTCCAAAAGTCCCATATAGACCACCCTTATGCAAAATTCTTCGTTTAATGTGCAAATCTGGAAATTCTTTGTAAATGGTTATCTATTGTCTCTGTTTCTCATTGAGTTTAAACAAGGATACAACTAATAATAATAATTATTATTATTATTATTTGCTTATTAGTTATCTGTGAATTAACTTCTCAGGACTTTTCCTACTATTTCATTTCAATATCATTTACATGCATCTCTTCAAATCCATCTTCATATAAACATAGTCATGGATCAATTGGAACCTTGGCTTAACAAATAGGTGAATATACACTAATGAACTAATGACGATACACCAGAACAATGGTGAGGGCATGAAGATGGTTTCCTAGCTACAAAGGATGAGAAATTCATCAATCCTCTTTTAGCAAGGACTTATAATTCTATTTTGAATTCATGTCCTATAATCATGAGAAAATTGGTGGACTTGTATGATTTCCCTTGGTCAATTAAAGAGTTGAATGCTAGTTCAAAGGAGATGAGGCTATGGTGTTCAATATTTCTATATTTTGATTTATATTTTTGTAGAGTTGAGATAACTCCTTAATAAAAGTATGCATATAAAGAAGCATTGTTACAGGAAAACTCAATTGTAATTTTTTTTCTTGTCAATTAATTATATAGAAAGAATTATAAATTCCTTCATATTTAAATATTAAATTCTTTTATCTACTTCTTTGACCTAACTTCTTTCATACCTTCCTCTTCTATCACTAATCCATAATAATACATGATATTGACTTATTATCTTATTATCTTTTCAACTATCTGAAATGTTATATTAGAGTATATCCATGGAATGATTATTTTTGACATATACATAAAAAAGGAAAGGAGTAAAAGAAACTCCTCATTCCTTCTATATAAGACTAGAAATTTTTCAAGATATAAAACTTGTAGCCCCTGTTGCTTAAACTACATATCATTAGATATGTTCATGATGATGAGATAAATACAAGGAGCCAATGAGATAACTATCTCAATTACACCACTTTGTATCTTAAATATAGGGAATAAAATTACAATCTTATTTACAATACAACCATTACAATATCAACTTCGAAGCTTAGCCACAACTGAAAAGAGTGATAACTTGATGCTACAAACTTGGCTTGCTCCTATTTCAGTATCATGTCTTTGTGGCACTCAGAACACATGCTCATGGTAGCCTGCTCTTACTTCAACATCATATCCTTGGCCATTGTAACTTTGATAACCAATTCTCCTACAAAGAAGTGAAAAACATTCCCTATAATTAACATAAATACAAAACCACAGTAGCTGAAGTCTAATAACAACATCCACAGATCCATTCACTTCAAATTTGATACTCTTTCTTAATTGCCATCAGATTGATTCTTCTCAAGTAAATTAACATGATATCATCTCTAAGATTTCTACAACATGATAAAGGCTATAAATCATATTAGGCTCAATCAAAGAAACACCCTGTGGTATCAAACACTTCTTTGTTAATAAGGAATCAACCAATGAATGAAAGGGACTTTTGGGGTAACTGATTTATGTCCTTATACTTTAATCTGAACATATCCAAAATGCATAAATTAATCACAAGGAAAGAAATGCAAAAACTGCATGTATTTCAGTAAGCAACAAAATGAGACGAACCAACCCAAATCTGAAGGCCCAAATCTTAAGCTTCCATGGTCAAACCAG
This sequence comes from Erythrophleum ivorense, assembly GCA_026724425.1. NCBI lineage: Eukaryota > Viridiplantae > Streptophyta > Magnoliopsida > Fabales > Fabaceae > Erythrophleum > Erythrophleum ivorense. The sequence continues at coordinate 30,542,295 of JAIUCV010000002.1, read as the reverse complement.
CTCCCATGGCTGAGCACTAGGGATGCCCAAATCTTACCCAAATATGAAGTTTCCCTAGTTGAATACCTCAGAAGCACGGGAACATCAAAATGGGAGCCGTACCCGTACCGGATACGTGTTCGGTATGGATATGCATACCATACAGGTACAAACATACCCTGTATGTTTTTTTTTCTTTCGTACGTACCGAAATGTTTCTTTCCATACCAAAATGTTTTGAAACGGTTAGGAAACAGTGCCGAAACGGCTCCAAAATGCTGTGAGGTTAAACTCACCCATTTTAATTGTCTAAATCTGAGAGCTTCAGTTCTCCCTCGCATGGATTCTTGCAACGTCCGGATTTGGATTCTTGCTATTGCATCTTGTTGTGCGTCTCCTCCTTCCATCAGTTTCTCCGTCTTCTTCTCCAGTGGCCGTTACAAAAGTTGCTCAGGTGCATCTTCCTTTGTCTTCTTCTCTGATTTAGAATTTATATTTGCTTAATCTGCCACGTCTTCCTCCGTTGGGTTAACTGAGATAGTGTATATTTGTTTAATTGGGTTAACTGAGATAGTATAGCTTCGTTTGGATTGATTCTTGCTGCTTGGTCTTCCTCCGTTATCCTTTTTTATAACTCTATTGTTTAATCATGCAGTGTAGCTCAACAAAGAATTCACTTTGTGCCAAATATCTAGATTAATATGATGTTGCTGTCCCATTATGTTTAAGGTGAATTTAGCCTTGATTTTAGTTTGCTTTTATGTACAAAATTCTGTATTGAAATGCTGTGATTCTGTGCCATTATGTTTAACGTGAAATTTAGCTTTGAATTTAGCCTGCATGCTTGTGATTCTATTTTAAGCTTAAAAATGCTACATATGGTCACATTTTTGCACAAAATTTTTGAATTAAACTACTTCACAGCTTGTAGTTCTATTTGGTTGCTATTCCTGTGCTTCAGAGCCCTACATTTTATAGTTCACATTTTTTATATATATAAAGTTCCATGATTGATGAGGGAAAAAAATAGTTAGTCTTATTTATTTATCTGGAAAAAATTTGGCTTTTCCATAAATGATATTGCAATGAATAGGATTGTTTTATATGCATTAGTTTAATATACATTAGTCTTTATGTTGCTTCTCCATCATAGGTATCATGGCAACTGGAAGTTCTAGTTATGCTAGTAATTCTAGGTTCACTGCTTCTACTGAATATTGTTATAGTAATATTCTTCAAAAAGAAGGAACTCCTTTGTGGGCTTATGTAACTTTAATTGTTAGAAGTAGAGAAGGAGAAACTGCTAATCCTGGTGGAAATAAGCATTGGAAGTGCAATTATTATAATCATGAATTTCAAAGATCTTATTCTAGAGTTAAGTGGCATTTATTGAGAGCATCTGGTAAAGAAATTTCTATGTGTCCCAAAGTTAATGCTCACTGTTTAGCATGGATGAAAAATTTACAAAATGAGGCTGAGAATAGATCAAAACCAAAAAAAGTTTCATTACCACCACCAACTAGAGGTTTATCTCCTTTGGGTGTTCAAAGTGAGTACAATCAAAGAAAAAATAGAGCAGTTGGTACTTTGGAAAAAGCCTTTAACTAAACAGTTAGGGAAAATTTATGTGCAGAAATTGCTAGAATATTATATTCAGGTTTCTTATCTTTTAATTTGGCATACAATCCATATTACATTAGCTCTTATCAATATGCTATAAACAATATGATTTTTGGTTTTGAACCTCTTAGTTATAATACACTAAGAGGTCCTTTATTGCAACAAGAAAGGGCAAATATTGAAAGGTTGCTTGAGCCAATAAAAGGGACTTGGAGTGAAAAGGGAGTAAGTATTGTAACAGATGGGTGGACTAATGTATAGCAAAGGCCTTTAATTAATTTTATGGTTGTATCTTACGGGGGTCCTATTTTTTTAAAAGCAATTGATGGAATTAAAGAATACAAGAACAAATTTTACATAGCTGAGTTGATGAAGCAGGTAATTGAAAAGGTAAAACCTCAAAATGTGGTTTAAATTATTACTAACAATACCCCTGTTTGTAAAGCTAATGGCAAGATTATTGAAGATGAGTATCCTCACATTTTTTGGACACCATGTGTTGTCCACACGCTCAATCTCGCGTTGAAAAATATATGTGCAGCTAAAAACACTAAGGCAAATGAATTAGTATATGAAGAATGTCATTGGATCACTCAAATCAAGGATGATGTAATCTTTATTAGAACTTTCATCATGAATCATTCTATGAGGTTGGCCATTTTCAATGAATTTGTGCCCTTGAAATTGCTTGTCATTGCTAAGACTAGGTTTGCTTTAACCATTGTGATGCTAAAGAGGCTCAAACTCATAAAAATGTCTCTTTGCACAATGGTAATTAGTAAAGAATGGAAAACATATAAAGAGGATGATGTTGGAAAGGCTAATACTATTAAAGAGTTAATTCTTGATGACTCTTGGTGGGATAAGATTAATTATATTTTCTCTTTTACAAAGCTTATTTATGACATGCTTAGATTTTGTGATACAAATAAGCCTTCACTTCACTTAATTTATTATATGTGGGATTCAATGATAGAACAAGTGAAAATATCAATATATAAGCATAAGAAAAAAGAACTTTCTGAGCATTCAAGATTTTATAAAGTTATGTATGGAATTATAATTGATTGTTGGACAAAAAGTTGTACATCACTGCATTACCTTGCTCATTCATTGAATCATAGGTAAGTTCTACTAATATTCCATACTTATATTGTTGATATTCCTTTCACATTTAATTTTATACTAAACAAGTCTAATTCTCATTGTTTTTATTGCACACTATATAGGTATTACACTCGTCAATGACTTGATGTGGCACCAAATAGAGTTCCTCCTCATTTAGATGTTGAAATTTCAACCGAGAGGACCAAATGCTTTAATATGTATTTTAAGGATCCTAGGGAGAGAAAATTGGTCCTTCAAGAGTTTTTAATATTTTATGGAGCTTCAGATGTATATTCATTATTTGATTCATTACAAGATAGGTGGAATTTGAAGCCTAAAGATTGGTGGTTAAATTATGGTTCTTCAACCCCAATGCTCCAACAGCTTGCATTAAAGCTTCTTTGTCAACCATGTTCATCATCTTGTTGTGAGCGAAATTGGAGTATCTACTCTTTCATTTACTCACTGAAAAGGAATAAATTGAATCCAGAAAGGGCTGAAGACGTGGTTTATGTTCATACCAATCTTCGTCTTCTATCAAGAAAAAGTGAAAAGTATTATAATGGAGTGACTAGGATGTGGGACATTAATGGAGATCATTGGGAGCCATTTGATAGGGCAAGAGGTCTTGAGGTTACAAATTTATCTTTAAATGAACTAGAGTTAGAACAAGAGCTCACAGGGAATGTTACTAATGTGGATGTAGATGAAGATGAAGATTAATTTGGATTGAAAATTTTAATATTAATGCTTATATGGAATTTAACTTGTTATGAACATCTTATTTATGCTTGTAATTTTGTAATATTATTTATGCTATTGTAACTTATTTATAATTTAATTTATTTTTTAATATCTTAGATTCTTGAATATATATATAATTATATATATATTCCTGTATCCGTATCCTAAAATTTTAAAAATTGCTATACCCCATGTATCGTATCATCTCGTGTCGTACCCGATACGTGTACCCGTACTGATGCTTCTTAGTTGAATACTAAGGATGCCTAAACCTAACCCAAATGTAAAGCTCCCATGGCTGAACACTCCCAAAACTGAAGAGCTCCTTGCGTTTTCGTTAAGTGAACTAGCTCCCTGTGTTTCTGTTTTTGAACACTGGAGAGGTCCCATGGCCAAAAAATTGTGTTCAGTTCAAAGATCCACGTTACCAGTCACAACATGTGGCTCACTTGAGGGCGTCAGATTCGGCTTTCTGAAACCACCATTTCACTGCAACGTGTTCAAACTCTAGCCATCAGATAAAGCCAACGGTGAGGATCTGCATAATGGGCGCACACGGAGGATCCTCTCAATTAAGAGGATCCGAACACCACAAAAAAAAAAAGGCAAAGCGAACCATTGAAGGTCATTCAAGGCCATTTGAAATGATTAAAGGGTGTAAGGGGTGGACTAAAACGTCGTAGTCCAAACTACAACCTGAAGAGTTCTCCACTTGATTTGTCAAGGCAATATCACAAATTCACATTTGTTTTCATATATATACATATATATATATATATATGCGGGTGTACATGTTTGTGTGTATATTTGCGTGCAAGTTTGTGAGTTCGCAGATTTTTATGTCAACTCAACTAAATAAACACTAATGAAAATTTGACTTTTTGGTGATAAAATTTGCATAATTAACTATAAGTTGTGTCTCACATGTTGTTATTTAAAAAAAAATGGTAATGTAAGTTTCTTCAAAAGAATTCAGAAAGATCTCCATCTATAATCTAAAATACAATATTTTAAAAATCAGACCGGTCATTGAACCGACAAAGTTATTGGTTTACGGTTCATTGGTTGAACCATGGTCGAACCGGTAATAATTAAATATGTATATATATTATATGTTATTGTATATATTAAAAAATTAAGATAATAAATAATAACTAATAAATTTTAAAGTATTTTATGATTAATTATACATAAAAATAAATCATACATAACATAATTTTTAATTTTTAGTTTATTTAAAATATATTTACATAATTTTAATAGAAATTATATGAATTTTATTTTTATTTGTTATCTATTATATTAAAATTTTATAATTTTAAATAAGCTAACAATGATAATTTAATAGAAACCATGTTGGTTACCACATTCATGGTCAAGGTTTGAATCAATTTTGGTTATTTTACTTTGCTAAAATAGAATAACAAGAAAGATCTTATATTAAATATTGTGCTATCAGACTACATGTGTAGCTTGAATTAGTGGTTGGAATTGTTCAAGGTTAATGAAGGCACATGGCTTCGAGACCGATGGCTGCCATTTGACACATGAGGGTTCAAGACGTGAGAGAGTCAATTTTGCGGAATATTATTTCGAAAAGTTGCAGACCGGTCCAACCGCCTATTCAAGCATCGATTTTCACCCAAAATTGTTCGATCCAACCTGGTTGTTGATCAACTTTGACTAGTTCTGAGCTAAACTGGTTTTGAGGTTGTTCCAGATTGAACAGGAAGTCAATTCACCAGTTTTCTAGTTAAAGTAGCCGGTCCAATCCGAGTTTAACAACATTGCTAAAATATACTTAGGTATTTTGTTTGTCAGTTTATAAATTTAGGCCTAGAAATTAAAAAGTTGCATAATCTAACAATTTTAATGTTCTTTTTTTGTTAATTTTAACTTTAGCTTGAATTTAAACTTAAACCCTTTTAATTCTCAAAAGATGATTCACGTAGTACCAGGCTGGTTAGTCCTTTTTCATTTGATGCTCATTGCCCATTCCTGTAACCTTTTTGATTTTGCAAGGTACAAAGCGATATAATGTATGGGTGATATGAAATATCGGAAGGGGACAACAAATCTAACATTGCTGAAGAATCTGACAGTCAAACAGTATTATTGCTATGCACCACACTGAAAGTCAAACGTCTAATCACGTTCTCCATCTCACCGAATTGACATTTCCTATTCCATGCTCGCTTCCTAGATCTCTTCCATTCACTTAATTTACAAATATTTCTCAAAAACATCAAGCATGAATGAATGGCTTATAAGCCTTATATTCAAACAGTGGTTTATATCAATTTTAAATGATCATGTGCCTCGTCAAATATCACCATAAATTATTTGAACAACACTTTAATGGGAAATCTTTGTGTAGTTCAACTTATTTAATAATCAAAATGAGAATGATATTAGAGAAATGGTTAGTTAAATGGATTTTGGATCCTTATGATCTTCGTCATTTGTTAGTTACAACCCTATCTTGATGTTCTTATATGTAAATAGCTCACGCAGGTACAACGTAAGTGATGCTCTAAAAATGTGTGCAATTCTTAATATAACGTGCTTGTCGAAAATAATGGAAATATTACTTGCTTATAATTTCTTTTTCAAAAAATAATTTAAAAAATATTGAAATCGTTCGCGATTGTTGAAGGTACGTCTTGGAAATATATGTAGAAACAAGTTTCTGGTATGATAGTCACATGTCATCAACAAAATAGCTCCAAAAACAAACTTTAGACCCTCTTTTCTCCATTCACAATCATTGAACTTTAGTTTAGATTAAAAGAAAAAAATCAAAATCCAATGATTATTTTGCCCATTAAAATTGATGAAAAAGTGAAAACGAATTCATATAAAAAAAACTAAAAAATAGTTACTTTGGCGCAACTAATTAGCAAGATCACAAAAATGATAGAATGAAAATGGTGGTCCCCACATTCACTATTATCAAACATATTTATCTCAAATTTAAAATGATTGTAAATATTACACAAAGCTTTCATCATTAACTCATTTCTCATGGCCTTTACAAGTGTATCACTTTAAAAAATTTTAAATATGATTTTTAAAATTTTATTATTATTAAAATGTTTAATAAAAGTATAATAAGTAAATTTTTTTATAATTTAATATTATATATATGATTAAGGCTTTTTTAAATAGATGTTAAATTTTTATTAAAATTTTAATGACAAATATTTAAAAAATTTTACCATCAATGACCAAGTAACTTAACAGAAACAAAAATAGAAATGCTCATATCTCCAAAATTGAAGTTATAAATATCATTTAAGTTGAATATAATCAATATAAAGAGAATCCATCACTTTTTGAAATGGGCATAGGCCCTAAGTGGATTTAATAAATAAGAGCACCACTACCAAAGAAAAAAAGAATGACTTTTTATTAATATCTTTAAATCATTTAGCCACAGTTTTAAAATATGTGGCTAAATCATCCATCAAACAAGTTTTAATCATGATTTTTAAAAATTGTAGTTAAAATATATCTTAGAACCTTGACTAGGACATGTTCTAGCCACAATATTATTAATCATGGCTAGATCACGTCTTAGCCACAATTTAATAACCATAATTTTTAAATTGTGGTTAAAATATATCTTCATCATAGTTACATAATTGTGGTTAGATTACATTTAATTCATTTTAAGGTAATGAATTTAATCACTGCTTTTATTTTAATTTTAAAATAAAATGTTTTGTCTTTTTTTTTCACAAACCTATAACAAGAAATTTTAATTAATATATCCAATAATTAACTCCCAATAACAATAATTTTTAGCAATATATCCAACAAGAACAACTAACATTCAGTAACAACAAACATGATGCTATTAAAATTGTAAATAATTAGTACAAATAAGTTAATACAAATGTAATTGTAAATTATATTGACAAATGTAATTATAAAGTTTATTCAAATAATATGTCCATTCTTAAGAAGAATGACTATCATTAGCAAAATGGTGTTCAATGTCCAAATCAATTAATCCTTAACATTTAAAACAAAATATTATTATTTAGAAATTCAAAAAAAAAATAAAAACACTTATTTGTGTGATTTAACTAGCATAGAAATATAAAAGAAAATTACCCATTGAACTTGTTTGACTGAAAGTTTTCAAGGGCAATGTACCCTAAAACTTTCAAAGTATGAAAACCATAATTGTTTTCATTTGTTGTTGCTTTGCAATAATTGTAATATTTTTACCCTTTGTTTGTCATTATCATTTGTTTTTTTTAACGATTTATGTTTTAAATTAAGTGACCTCATTTTACAATTTTGTGTAAGAAGGTCCAAATAAACTTTCATGAGCCTAACATTCGAACACTTGAGATGTGCAAACACCAAATCTTATTCTTTGGACTCGATCATAGTGCTCTTTGCTTTCAAAGGCCCTAGCCAATAAATCATCACTTTTAATTTCTTGGAGAGAGGAGTCCTCAAATTAAAACAAAATTTTGTTCCTATAAATTCAAATAAAACGCAATAAATCAATTGAAAAATGAACACTTTTCAACAAAATCAAAAGTGAGCACCCACATCATTTAAATAAAGATACAGATAACTTTAGCTTCATCATTGATGTAAGATTCATCATCATGTTTATGGATTACAATCCATATGTCTCCCTGTATGACTGGACCCCCATGCATTGCTTCTTGCAAATTTGAAGATATATGTGACATATCTCAAATTACATTTAAAATTTAAATAACTTATACTAAAATAAACTTACTATCTTTGCTTTTTTTCATGTAAAACTTTTTGATCCACTAGTATGTATTATAGTTAATATCTTTCTATTTTGTTTGTTTGTCTCTGCAATTTTTTGGTTATTAATAAAAATATTAATATGATCATCCAAAAATTGATACATATCAAAAAATAAGTGTGATTACCTAAGATTTCTTGCTAAAACTATAGTTTATAAATGATGCTCAATAATCCATGTCTATACCATTTGGGATGTCTTAAATAATTTGTTCTTTGGTATGAGTGCTATCATTTTTATACAATTCATAACATGTGTGTCTCCACTTAGTTTTGAGTAATTATAAAATATATCTTTTGTATATGTTATCAATAACAAACTTAGTTTGCAAGATAAAATATAACATTTAGTAAAATATGAACTCAATGTACTAAAATAAATGAATAATAAATATATTATTTCTTGGCTAACATTGTTATATATACAATCTTTGTACTCTCAGTGGAAAATTCCTCTAATATGAGTAAGTAAGCAAAAACAATTCAAAGTCAATCCCAACCATACCTAAAAAAATAACTAGCAATCCATTGGTATCTTCAATCGATTAGAGGGAATCACTCAATAATATTATAATCTTTTACCTAGAAGGAAGGGTCCAAACATTATACATAGTTATCTGCTTGTGCATTATCTTTTATTTTTCATCTATTGAATTAAAGTTAGTACACAAATAAAAAATAAACAAATTAACAATAATATACTTGTTAACTATGACTATGGTCTAGCCATGATCACAATTAACTGTGGCTAGGTGTTAACCTAGCCATGGTTCATAGTTAATTGTGGCTAAGCCAACTAATTAGCCTAGCCACGATTATAGTAAACTATAGTAAACCATAGCTAGGTCTTTTTAATGTCCTAGCCATGGCTTATTGAAAATTATGGCTAGGATTTGTCCTAGCCATGGCTACTATTAATTGTGGTTAGGAATATATTTAGTTGAATCATAGTTTTATAAAATTGTAATTATATTTTGTTTTAACTATAATTAGAAGTTAACTATAGTTATAAAAAATTTTAGTCACAGTTAACTGAACCATAATTAGGACTTATTTTAGAGTCAATTTTGTAAACTATGATTAGGATATCATCTTTCGATCCCTTTTTTTTTCTTGGTAGTGCAGGACAATTCATAATATTTTATCATGAACAATTATAAGATATCACAGTTGGGATTTGTTGGCTGGAGACAGCTAATTAGGTTATTGGTAATGGTCAAATTCTTGAATAAGGAGAAACATGCCTCCATAGTGCCAATTGGTGTCTTACTTGGACCTCTCTTTCTCTGTCTTCCTCGCTCTACTGTGTGTCAATGACTCAATGTATACTTGATGGCTTGCTCACATATAGCCAGCAGATTCTAATCTAAAGGGTCAAAAGTCAAAATTTGGGGGTGCATGTGTACCTATGTGTTTTTGTGAGGGTGTTTGAATATTTGTCTGTCAAATTAACAATGTTTCCAGTCGACATGCATGTGCCCGATCTAACTAATAAGGCGCACTCCTTCTGATCAGCTTTAAGAAGAAAAACATTGAAAAACTTGTTAATAGATCTACTAGAAAATTATGGGTTTAAATTATTTTTGTTGGTCTCCAAATTTTTATTTGATTGTTTAATCTAGTTCTTATAATTTAAAAATGTATAATTTAATTCTTTTAATTTTAAAATTCTTTTATTTATTTATTAGACCTCTATTGGTATGCTGCTAAAATTAAATGACATAGTTAATTATATGATATTTTAACATTCTAAATATGCATGAAGAATAATAATTGATGACAATCACCGATACAAATGGATTTTGCTCCATCACATATCTATACTCGTTTTGTTGATATGAATCTTACATATTTATAATGTCAAGTTAATACATAAATAGTTATGTTAATATTATTTAACAACATTTTAATAACTGTTTAATGATATTAATCCAATTAAATATTATAAAATTATAGGGATTGATTAATTTCAAAATTTTAAATTATAAACATCAATCAAAAGTTAAGTCAATATTAAATTTATGTTAAAAATGTTATTATTAAAGCATTTAATTACTCTAATAATAAAATTAACACTTTCATGTGTTTTTAAGCAAGTTCACAAATTTAAATTAATCAAATGTAAATTCATATATTATTAAGAAATGGATTAATTCTTTAGTCCATTAATTAGGGTATAAATTTCAATCTGAAGGACGCTTGAAAAAGCATGAACATGGATCGGGATCCCAAAAACTGGACGACATTTATCTCTCAATTTTTTTCTTTTATATATATATATATATATTTTAAATTATACCCTCTCACAATTTTTACTGCAAGTTAATTATAAATGTATCCTCAATGCAAAAAATCCATTTCCACGTAAATATATAAAAGCAAATCAAATTAAAGCATGGTACTACATATTAATTATTGACATTAATTTGGATCACCTTTCTATGTTTCGTGCATACTATTTTGATTGGGTTCAACGAGGTAATTAATTATAACAAGAGGGGTTGCGTGAAATCAGCCGTGTTGTACCTTTACCCAATTGGCAATTCCATTTTTATATTAAATATAAAACCCTTCGGATTTGAAGTTCTCAATAGGATAGCACCCCGATAGTTGCATGTGATACTGTACTTTCTTCCTTTAATATGCCAATTTTGCTCAAATTTTCATAGGGGTATAATCTTTTCAGAGGGTTTCGGCTTCTCTGCTGTTTTAATTAGACAGTATGTTTGAGCAGTAATCTCACACTCTTTCACCTTAGCCATCATTCTTTAATTTCATTTTTATTTTTTATGATTCTCATATTAAGTAGGACGGAAATTATATATCAGAAAATTCTCTTTCCTTTCTATAGCGGGTCCAACTATTTTTAGGTGATATTTTTTTAGAAGTTAAGTTATAAAAGATATATATATATATATATATATAACAGTTGTACAGTAAATATTTAAAAAATTATTGTGTTTGTAAAAAAAAAAAAAGAAAAGAATAAAAGATATTGCATCAAAGTTTGGTAATAGATACATAAGATCGTGATGGTGACAGCAAAAGAAGCCAAAGGACAATATCTTGTTACGTACGTTAACTTTCAACGCAAACACAGACAGAGCACGGTGGCGCGATTCCCGGACCCCCTTCTTCGGCATCTCCCTCCTCTTCTCTCTCTAGATCTCTCTTCTTAAATTAAATTAAATTAATTTAAATTAATTATTGATTCTTATTAATATTTTTGGCTCAGACATTTTCTTCCGTCTCTCTAATGAATCAAATAATTTAAGCAAAATGTCAATCAAATCCATGGCCCCACCAATGAAAATCATCATAACTCAGCATTTGTTTATTTATCTCCCGAACTGTTTCTCACCGACATTCCATTTCAAACCCAAAACCTATGCTCAGATTACTGCAATTTTTTTTATGCGCTGTTAATTTACTATTTTTTTAGGTATATAGCAACAATTTATTTTTGAAGACAATAATACCCTAACTTTGTGTAACTAAACTTCAGGCATACCAAGGGTGTTAAATTAGTTGATTAAAACTGTTTTTCTATTAATCTAAATTTATTTATTTTTAAATATAAATTTAGTTTCAGATAACATTCAAAATTTTTTATAGTATGCTTCAAAATTTTTTTGGTATTATGTCTAATTAGTAATATCATTAACAGTTTGATGAATTTAAATGTTGTTATGTAATGACCAATATTACTATTACTCAAGTTTGATATTAGTGTTTCATATTTATTAAAAGAAATATTATGAACACTATGATATTTTATATCAAAAAATGCAATTAAAACGCCATAAACTAATTTATAAATAAGATGTGGGCCCTGGGTGATTAGATTGGGTCGATTGAGTGGTCCAATGAGCTAGGTTTGATATACCTCCCAAAGGCCGAACGGAATCATGCAAAGCTCGACCATTAAATCACTAGGCTTAAGAGTGGAACATGTACGACTATATACTTGTGGAACTCGTGACATGGCATGATTTGGATCCCATTCGCGGTTGCTATAGCTGTGTGGTTGGAAAGAAAGATGAAGAGATGAGAGTCTTATACATGTTTTTTTCCTTTTTCAAATTGCACAACTACACTACTAAAGAGGATCTAAATTTGCCACAACATCGTTGCACTTGTACCAATTTGTATTTTATTTTATGGAGTCAATGAGCTCATTCTGTCTCACCACTTATTGCTGTTATAGATGTATATAGGTTGGTCTGGGTTGGAATCTGGCTTAGCGCATTGTTTGGGTTAGTTTGGTTTACCACTGAGATAGATTAGGTTGGTTTGATCGTGTGTAGTCGGTTTTTTTTTAAATTTTTGATAAAAATTATAAAATGATCACTTAAAAAATAAAATTGTTTATATAAATCTTTGTAAAATCATATTTTGCTCTAAAAAAGTAAAATTTTTATATAAATCTGGATACAATATTATTATGAAAAACTATATATGATTGGGTTAAATTGAACTAAATTAATAAACATAGTTAATTCGACATCTAGCCTGGCCTAATTCACCTAATTTATTTTGCCTCAACTTAATCGAATCCAAAATAAGTAGACCACTTTTATATGCCTAATAATGAGAATATTTATTACGGCGTCCATAAATCTCATCCAATCTCACCCATATATAACAATTTACGTAATTTATAGTGTCTAGATTTTGTAATCACCTACTAACTTAGCCATTAGAGCCTATAAATGAAGAGTTTGTCCCCGTCTTTGTCCAGTAGGTTACGTTGCCCACCACATGGAGCTTGGGGGCTGGTTTGAATCTACTTACTGACCAAGATAGAAATGACCACTAATCGTATAAAATTTGAACTCTTAAAATTTTGTGCAAATATTTTTAGTATAAATAAATAAAAGCACAATAGCCTAGATTCAAATAACGCTTAAATTGGACATGATTGCTAAGAAAATTTTCATACATGTAGGTTGATTCTCCACTTGCTCTGTCCCCTTCCTTATTAGACTCGAAAATAGTGTATAATTTAAATCTTGTTGAGTTAAATTAATTCTTATTGCGCGCCCTATAATACTATAATAATGTAGTGAAAGAGAGGCAGAGAAAAGAAAAGAAAGGAAACAACGTGGTTCTTTTCCTTCTCTGTTACTCTCTGTATCTCTTAAATTTACATGGAGCAATTAGAGCTAAGTACTAAAAAAATCTGAATTGAAATTAATTACATCTTTCCATTATTCTAGTACACAATCTCAACCTCGTATTTACATGTTTATACAAGAATCTCGCGTGTGAGCCTCCCATCTTTCCTTCTCTCTCTCTTTCTCTCAAAATAGCGAGCCATCAATTGACTTCTTTTGGTTTCGTTCTCAAGTCACTCTCTCTCTCTCTCTCTCTCTCTCTCTCAAAATAGCGAGTCATCAATTGACTTCTTTTGGTTTCGTTCTCAAGTCACACGCTCTTTACATAGTATATCCCAAAAAACGCACACGCACACACGCACTCACGAGAAAGAGAGAGAATAGAAGTCAAGTTTCATCGTTTCAACGGCATACAACAAAGCATCTCCTTCTGGTTCTTGTTCGTGGGGGGTGTTTGGGAAATTGAGATCTAAAGGCTCAAAATATATGTGGGTTTTGCTCCGGCCATGTGGTTAGCCGGCGGCAAGAGTCTCCTCCACTTCTCTCCCGTGGTGCTTCTGCTCTTTTCACTTTTGCAGATATGGGTTTGCTGCCACTCATCATGCCTGCTGGTTGGGGCCATTCGTATATTCCCAGAAAATGTGGGGGCCAAAGTGAAACTCAACCACACCAAGGAGGAGGAGAATCGCTTCTTCCATAAGTACTTCAGCGGAAGCACTTTTGGTCCCACCAAGAACACAACTCAAAAGGGCTTCGACGAAACCAAAAGAAGAGTACCCAGTTGCCCAGATCCTCTCCACAATTAACAAGTAGAATTCGCACCGCTTTTTATTCTCTTTTTTTTTTCTTTTCTTTATTATGTATTTCCCTGTTGAAGCTCGATCATCCAAAATACCCCCGTTTTTCTCATCATTTTCCTTCTAGTAATATGCCTGTCGAATGAAGATTATGAGGGAAAAAATAGGGTATTTTGGTATTTCACTTTTAAATTCTTTTCTATCAATGGAGGTTCCGGAGATGAATGGTGATTGATCATCGTCACTATGTTTGTGTATAGAAGGCAAGAAGCTGAGAGAAGATCAATTTTAGAGTCAGTATTTTTTTAAAATATTTTTATTACTGCCTAGGATCTCTGTAAGTACTGCTACTTGAATCACCTTTTATCATAGCTTTTCCTCTCTGAGCTGAGTGACGGAAGCTACGAAAAAAAAAAAAGCCCTGCAGATTATGGGTAATGAAAAAGCAGGGCTGCATGCCTTTTAGCTGGACCTAAAAGAATGTCAAAGCAAATTTTCTTGCCCATTTCTTCCCTGTAAAGAAATATTAAATAGTAACTCAAAGCGGGATAATTAGAATAGAGGATCACATCTCTGCTTTAGATTGATGCATCAAGAGGATTTACTCATTATCTCTCTTTAATAATTTTGGTTTATTTTTTTGGAAAATAAATTAAAGTAAAAATTTTAAATATAATAAATCAATGTACAAAAATATGATTTTAAAATTTCCAAGGAAAAATATTTTAAAATTTTAAAAATATATTGACTCCTTTTGGAAAAAAAATAGACTCGAGTCTTTTAAAAAGTAGAGTAAAATCTAATTTTGGGCAAAATACGAAAATACTATGTGATTGTAATAAATAAAATGTTAATACTATTTTGCCTTGCTCGCTGTCCATGAGAAAGTATTTGCATAGCTCATCAAAAGTGGAAAAGGGCATGCATCTTTATTGAAAGTTCATTACTGCACAGTCTGAAGCGTTCTGGGGGAAGATCATTAAAATGCACATTTGGGAGGTATTTCATCTTGATTTGATTGATTCTCAGACAAATTTCTGTACCACATTATCCTTATCAAATTGTGGGGCTATTCATATCTCTTCACTTCTTTCAAAATATTTTGGCAAAGATCTGATTTGGATTCTGATCTTCAGATCTTCACTATCTTTTATCAAATTTTTTTTTAAAAAAATTACTATTTAATACCATAAAATTAAAATATTTATTTTTAAACAATTTATATTTTTAAATTATTTTAAAAAATCAAAGACCTACTATTTTAAAGATTATGACAATAACTAATAATTTTTTTATAATTTAATTAGTAACAATTTTACATTATAACTAACAATACTTTAAATTGATAAAATTTGTTACTAACAACAATTCTATTAATCTTTACTGTACTTTAAAATTTTAAAATATTAGGCTATTTGGTCATCTGATATAATTGTGAAATATAATTGGAAATAATTTAATTTGATAGCCTTCAACAATAATTTTTCCATTTTTATAAAGTTGTCCGTATTCGTAGACTTTAAAAAAAATAAAAAGACATGGTCGTTTGCCCATACCAATACAATAGTACCCTTTTGTTTAGGGTAGTCACACACGGTCGTTTGCCCATGCCAATACAGTAGTACCCTTTTGTTTAGGGTAGTCACAGCATGGTCAACTAATTTATTTTATTTTTATCGTTGGCTAACAAATTTAGAAAAATGGCAAACACATGCCTAGTATGACTTAGGAAACCCTCTTCAAGATTGAAAGAAATTAAATTGGCATTCCAATAAGTTTATAATTCTTCTAACGCTGATGCATTAATGCATGTATCATGTAAAAAATTCAATTCTTACTCCTGAACGAAAAATCGAAGATTCTTGTAACTTAAAAAAGAGTTAGTTCTGTTAACTAGGTTTAATTCTTCTGAAGAGGATCATGAGATTAAAAAAAATTTAAATGTACCAAATGGGGGAAAGTAAAATTGAATGTTAGGTGATTTTGAGTCATTTTAACCTAATGAGTTTCCGAAAAGCTTACTGCCCATTTTTTTTTCAAATAAAATTGATCTTTTTCTCTCCTACTAACAAAAGTGCATAAAGACTAGTACAGATGCTTTTAATTTTTCTCTAAAATTGGCTACTATTATTTTTTTAAAAAAATAGATACAGAATGTATAGAATTCATTTGATTGGTAAGTTTTATTTAAATATATAAGATCTATTTGATTAATAGACTTTAAACACTCTGTACTTATTTTAAATTGTAATTATTTGCAGTAATACACCATGTATTTAAGAATATAAAATAGTGAAAGTATATATATAGAACTTCTTTTTTTACCAATTCTTTATTTTTCTTTATATATATATATTTAAATGCAAATAGTATATTTATTAGCTAAATGTAGTGGATTTAAATTGGTTTATCTCTTTTCAAAATTAATACAATTAATTTTGTACAAAAATTAAGACAATCCATTTCCACATCCACATCCACAATATTCATATGCCAAATAGAAAAAAAAAGTTTGATTTGGTGATTGAATTCAATGGAAGAATTGTTAATCTCTTTTGGTATTGAATTCAACGGAGGAATTGTTCTTTTTTTCTTTTTGGTTCCATTTATAGCATGTGCCTTTAATTTATGTGTTGGTGGTATATGGGTTGCATAGAGGAAGAGAACAAAGGGGTTCTCGTATTGTGGAAATTTGGGTGACAAAAAGGAGGCAGAGAAATCGATGCGGGATAGCGCCACGTATTATGCGGCGAGGAAGAGGATTCACTAAATGGGGCTATTGGCTCCTACTCTGATCCTTTTGTCTGCTTCTAATTTGGATTCAGAATCAAACTGACTCTCATTCGTCATTCTGCTTATGAATCACAATTTAGTTCATCGATGCATTTTGATGTTGCCCAGTTACTACCTACTCAGACTCCTAATTACCAATACCGGGTTTTCCTCCTCTTTCACTATGATTTTCTTTTCTTTTCTCAATGTTGTTCTATTATTTTTTATGGTTCTCTTTTTAATGAAATTTATAGTGTACTAGATTATTTTAATATTTCAAGGAGCAAATAACATGTTTGAGATTCTTTGTCATTCCGTACTCATCTCTCAATTCCATACTGAAGAGATGGGCTTACGTGTAAGAGAGCCCAAAGGGAACCCAATCAAAGGAAAAAGAAAAGCTCTCGTTAAAGAAGCCCTTCCACCAAAAAACAAGAAGAAAAAGACAAAAATGAAGCCCTTACCGGATAGAATTGGATATTTTCCTTCGAAATGTAGCGTCAGTTTAGTCATTCAATAATTTAAACTTTCTTATTGGTCTTCGGCTTCCCATGCTGGAGGAGGCAAGCATTGTTCCACGTTAAAGCTTAACCTGCTATTGCTAAGGTACATGTTTGAATTTTCCGTAATTATAAATTGACACGATATAATATAGTTGGAGAGAGAAAAGATAAAATAAATGTAAAAAGAATAAGTAGGCTTGTACATAGTATCACTTCTTTGTATCTCTTATTTTGATTATCATAGAATCCAATTTCCTAAGGTACTGTGTTTCTCTATTTTTCTTCTATCAGAAACGGTTCAAGGAAAACCCAACACATCACTGTTTTAAAAGGTTTTCAGTTTTCTTCAATGGGCTTGGTGATTTACTGATGTCACTTAAGGCTTTTTCTCTGAATCTTGCTTTCTTCTGTAATTGTCATGTGATTGTACAAAAGGATAATTTACAACTGATTCATTCATGTAATAAGTCATATGTCCTTATTGTTCTCAAAACATGTCACAAAAATTTGCTTTTTTTAATATTTAATTTCAAAACAAATTAAAACATATAACTTAATATATAAACAAACCAATCCATTATAAATTATCTTTTTGTATACGGTCACATAATAATTATTGAACAAAGTGAGATTTAGAGAAGGAGCCTTGAGTTATCTCGAGTCTTGTTTGGTCGCTGTAAGTATAAATGTATTCTTTTTATATAGTTGCACAATATCTATTATGTTTTTATAAATATTATTTTATTTGTCAAATTATTCTTTTAAAAGTAAAAAAAAAAGTCATTTTCTATCTTATATATCCTCCACCTACTCACTTTTTACACTTTTTTCCTTTTTATATCATCAAACCCATTGAACGGAGCAAGTACTCATCTTGTGTTTGATTATACTTCCCACGAGAGAAGGAGCTTAAGATAGTTTGGCTTCGATCAATTTGGTGTTTCTGCATGTACCTGGAACTTTTATATGAATTATAATTAAAGGGGATCATTGAATAGATGCCATGCTTCTAAAGCTTAAACGTACAAGGGTCAAAGGATTCAGTTTCAATTTAATTTTGAATTTTGGTAGAATAATTTATTTTTTAATGTAATTTCTAATATAATTTATTGTAGCCCAAAAATGTGCTTTTGAACAAAAATTGAGAAATAAAATTCCCATTACCTAATCGAATCAATAAAATTGTCTATGAAAACTCATAGTACACTTGGATCAATCTTATTCATGTATTGAAGTCCTGATTCTGAAATCTCCGCTTCCACTCTCCGAGCAAAATTTATGCAAGTGTACTGGAAAAGAAACAAAGTTCCTTTCGTTGGATGACCATTGCTTACATGGAACACAATTTTATATGATAGAAATGTTGGTCCTAAAGTTTTATAATGATCTCAAATTATTTTGAATGATAGTAAAATCCTTCAGTTCAATTTATAAAGCATGAAATTTTATTTGGACTTATTTAATCAAGTTCTTGTTGGGCTATGTTCTTCTGTCATAATCTACTAGGTCTTATATAAATTCATGTCAAAGCAAAAGAAATTTTATTAATTATTCATATCTCAAAATAAAATTTCTCTTGGGACGTGACTCCTAGCAAAAATGGAGAAAGATATAAGTTCCTTGTTTGGTAAAAGGAAAAAAGTACTTATGCTTTAATCTCTATTTCATCTTTTGTTCCATCACCTTTTTGTCATACCAATCTTTGAGAAACAGACACATTTATTGTGAAAGAAAACCTTGAGGAAAAAAGAAGAAGAAGAAAATTAACTACACGCTAGCTACTCTTTCACGTCAAAAGTATTATTTTGTCTCTTCCCTCCTCATAATAATTGGAGCATTTAATATTTGCATTGAATGTCATTTAATGATATAGGTGAAGAGAAGTTTACTCTATTTTGCACCCACATGAAACAGAAAACCAGAAAGAAGTGCAGGTTTGCAAGCCAAAAGCACTATCTTCGTGCCTCCATAGCCATTCAAGCTTCATGATGAGAATCTCTATCTCTTTCAACAGCTTATTTTAGAGATGCAACTCTCTCTAATGAACATATTTTTGAAGCATTCTAACAGCTAGTATGAAGCTGCATCTATGAAAGGAAAGTATGAAGAGGAAGAAGCAAAAAACAGAAGAAAAAAAACAAAGAAAAGCTAAATTATATTATAATTCTTCTTGTTCTCTTCATCTTAATTTTCTAAACTTAGCTTTTGATTTAAGCTAGCTTATGTGATTTTAAAGAGTGAGTTCATTATAATTTCCTTTTTAATAAGTGTTCTAAAATTTCTTTCATCTTAAAATCTCTCCTAAGTGAGTGGAGAGAAAATTTAAGGTAGGCTTTAGTGAAAACCCTTGCATATGAGAAGTTTTGAGTGAATTTGTATAACATCCAAGTGTTGTATAATTTGAGGTGAGTTAGAACTTTGTGTTGGTTGTGAGCATGTATAAAATCATTTTAGTTTAAATTGAAATTGTATTAAATTGAAGAAAATCCTTTGAGTTTCAAAAGAACTGAACATAGGACAAATATTTGAACTAGGATAACTTGCAGTGTTCTCTTCTTCCGTATCTCACTTTTACTATGCTTCTGATTTTGCTTATGTTCTGTTAAAGCTAAAAGATCCAATCAATTAATTGCATCTTATCTCAATTAACTGAGTGCTAGTGCATTTTTGCTTAACTGTATTAAGTTCCAGTCAACTTAATCAAGATTCAATCAATTGAATTGACTAAATCTTTCTCACAGTATTGAAATTTCAGATTTCATATCTCAATTTAATTTCTTCTGTCTAATAATTATTTTATTATCAACACCACTCAATTAAATTATCTTAATCTTATTTAAGTTCCAAGTTTCTATTAAAATCATTTTATCACACAAACTCCTATTCACGTCGGTGTATTCTTCAAAAAAATCCTACAAAACATCTCAGCTGTTCATTGAGACAATGAAATCAACCTGCATGCTATCTTTTATCTCAAAGCTTTTGAGATGACCTCAATGGTGTAAGGTGTTGTTCGGCAACAACCTCCTATAATTGTAGCTCCCAAATCTCGCCATCGTCTTGCATGACATTCGAAATCATCATCACCAAAGCACTTTGATGGCTGTCAATGGAAAACACAGTGTATTAATACATGGTACTTAGTAATTGAAAAATTGTATGCTTGTACACCAAGCCAATTATAAATGGATATGTCAGAAGTGTGTCACACTGAACATCTATCTTCCATTGACCTTTTTTTTCTTGGCCATTGACTTGAAATATCTAAATGGGTTTACTTAAGAATCATTCCTTAATTAGTAATTACAGTTTGTGCAAGAGAGAAAGAGGGAACCTGACTTACCAGCCATTTCTTGGCTCTACCATCCCATACTTCCCCACTGTTAGGATACACAACGATTGCCTTCTTTGTCAACTGGAGAAAGATATTTTAACCATTTTATTCGTTAATGGTAGACAATAAATTCTTTCTGAAGCAGAGATCTGTATAAAAGATAGATAGTCGAAGCTAATTATGAAGAGACATTAACAATGTTAAGATGGGTCTCCTTGAAAAATATGTTTAACAAGTTTATATATTTCTACAATTGGCTTAGTCAACCAATTTTTCATAAATTGGATCTACCTAAGAATTTTTCTTCCGAAGCATTCTATCTGATAAAAACTAACAGAAGTTTTAGTACCTGCTTAAATTTGCAGATGATGCTTTCCATAAAATGGGGAGGTGCACAATTTATACCAACTGCATTTACTTTGTCACTCTTATTTATTACATCAAGGCAGTCCTTGAAGCTCTCTCCTGAGGGAGCATTCTCACCATCAACAGAGGTAAAACAGATCCAAGATGAAATTTGGATATTTTCTTCGTCGAGCAATTTGACACAAGCCTGCAAAATAAGTTTCTTAAAAGATCAATATGTTTCACTTAAGAGACCCAAAAGAACTTCACAATTTGCATAACTTGAAGGTGAAAAAAAATGAACTTGAAAGTAAAAGAATTAGCAATAAAACACTAACAATCGCATATGGCTTAAGAGCTTAAAATGTTTGGCCTTCAATCAATAATATTCATGATGGAGGCTGCTTCCACAGCCACCCACGTAAATATGGTAACATCTACTACAGCCATAATTGATGCCTATTGTAGAAGCTTGAGAGGCAACACAATCCTTTAGGAAGATCTTACAAGGAATGTCAGCAGGAAACTAAACAATTGATAAATTGACCAATATTTAAGATGGAACTTTAAAACTTAACATTCTGTCGCAGAGCCAGCTTCAGAACTAGAGTTTTTACTTTGAATTTCCCCCATGCCTATGGTAAATCAAGTAATTTTAAAGCACTTGGCAAAAGTGATCTTCATGATTGACCCAAAAAAATTATTCAGAGGAAAGGAGATATTGTCACCTGAAATCAGCACTGTGCAAGGAATTAAGGCAAAGCCTAGATAAGACTCATCATTAAATAAACTGAACAAATAAAAGAGAAGATAATAGAAGATATTGCCATCTTTTGTTCATCATGAGATCATGGATTTGGGGATTTGTTTTTCCATTCTCTGGGTCATTGCAAGTTCAAGGATGTTGCACATAACAATGGCATTCTTTGCAGGTTTTACATATTAGAATCCTTGCTTCCTGTATTTGAAATGAAGACTACACTGCAGCTAAGATAAAATTAGCATCTTATTGTTCTTGTGAACCACAATTGAATTCTACACTTCATTATTGAATACTTTCAGTTTTGGCAAGAATGCTAAATGGCTGTCATTCGAATGTACTTAACTGCAATGTATATTTCTCTATGGAAACTGTTAAATGGGGGAAAAACAGACCTCAGCTTCAAGTTTGTTTGGAATAGTTTCAAAGGCAAGTAAATCTGGACCAGCTTCAACAAGAACTTGCAATCTGCGGCGGTGAAATTCCTTTAACTTCTCCAAAGTAACATGTGGTCCATAGCAGCCACTACAAGAAGAGATTGACACGTCTAAATTTTGTAATTATATTAGAACTACACAAAGTAATCACATACTGACAAGAATTGATTGGAAAAAAACTGTCAGTTTATAAAAAAGCACACAATTACCTGTATTCTGAGCCATCAGCAAGATAAGCTCCATAGCTTCCAATGGAGGCTGCAACCAAAGCCCTTCTATATTTATGTCCAGAAGTTCTCCTAATGGAACTCCAGAAACCGTCACGAGCTTCAACTGCCAATTGGACACTCCTCTTCAGTAGTAATTCTCCTTCTTGGATGGACAGTCCCTTGGACACGAACCCTGGAAGGGTGGCCTAGAATTATAGAAAAGTTTTTAAGAAAACTATAAATATCTATTTCAATCAGGTGATAAAGGTTTTAAACATCAGCTTCAGTCCCCTAAGCAATGTAAGTAGATAATGCAAGCAAATTCTTTCAGCTTGATTCAGCTCCCACCGACTCCAACCCCTTATCTCGTATGATAATAACAACATAAAAGATATTTCTCTTGTTCATTTCAAGTCCTCTAGGGTAAGATCAACAATTAGGATAACCAAAGAAGGTCCACATTGAGATTAAACCACAGGATTTCTTGTACTTAAAAATTTCATAGTCAGTAGATAACTAAAGACTATTCTGTCCTGCCACTCTAATAACACAAGATACATGTAATAATGAGGATATATCTCCAATATCCATGTCAGATACGCCACTACCATTCACATGGAGTAGAAAAGCAAAGACAGCCAACTCTTGTAGTAGTTACAAGATTGAAGATCCGGCTCAAACGAGGAAATCTAATGTGTTTCATAGGGTGCATGATTGTACCAAATGCTTCAGATAAGTTTATGGCAACTTCAATTATAATTATAAAGGCATTGCACAGTCACCACAAGAGTTGGGAAATAAATCTTTATACTAGTCCACTAAGTCGTCACTACATAAGAAATTTTCTTGCCCATCAAACACTCCGGAAAACAGATTTTTCCTAAACTTTCGTATGATCTTGATTTGTTGTTGATACAGTGGGAAACAGAATAAATAAATCGAACCCAATACTGTCAATGCAAACCCACAAATCTACCTGGTAAGTTGAAGTGACCAATATATCTGCACCCGCCTCCAAGTATTCCAAATGAACCTAAACAAACCCATCCCCTGTCAATATTGGGAACAACACAGAAATGTAAAATAAAAACGACGAAGCAGAAATTGGGCATAGGGGAGAGAGGGAGGACCTTCTTGATGAGATGAGGGTCTTTGATCAGACAAAGAGCGCTCCAGAGAGAGTCGTTTATGGAAGCCCCATGTCTTTCAAGCTGGGTGGCGAAGCCTCCATCAGTGACAGCACAACCACCTGCCTTCTCGATAAGATCTTCCAACAATGAGTTTTCGCTCTTGATGTTACCCATTTCTCTTTTTCTCTGACCAACACTCTGTGCTTGAGACATTCGAATCCAGCGGAGGTGGGCAACATTAGAGAGTAGAGAGAAAGGCCCTTTACATGTCGCCGATGACACTGGGGCTGGTTGGGGTTGGTGAGAAGTACGACGCGAATCCGAACATCCTTGATCCTCAAACATTTATTATTATTATTATTATTGACAATCTACTTTATTACTTAAATTGATATTAATTTTGACAACTACATTTGGATTGTATAATTTTTATTCATTTTGACCGATACCTTTTCTTTTCTTTTTTAAAAGTAGCCTGCAATTTTGACATCATATTTCATTTTAAGAAAAATCTAATAGTGACGTCTAATATTTTATTGTAAGAAAAATCACCCGAAGAGGCCAATGTATTAAACAATAACTACTGAATCAAAGTCAAATTTTGATCTGTTAGCCACTTCAACAATCTGATAATGGCTTTGATATTTAATCTCTGCTACTAATAGGCAATTTTATTATTTCATCAACGGGTATCTCATTTTTAATTACCTTTATTTATATTTCTCTTAAGAGTAATGAGCTATTTGCAATAGTTATTTATCACTAACTAACTCTTACTAACACATTCTATTGATTATTTATTGTGGATGTAACAATTATAATAATCTTGGTCTACGAGGTTTGGTTAAGAATTAGGCAATATGAAAATCATGGAATGGCTCTCGCTGGAAAGGACTCCCAGGTTCTCAGGATTGGAATGCTTTTAATGAATTAGGACTTGGATTAAGGGCATATTCTCATTCCGCCACTTTTCTAGCCCAAATTTCCCTAGGATCCATAGCAAAATGCCCTTATTATTAGTAAGAGGCAATTCTGTGATAATACGAGAACACCTTTCCTTTGTGTTTTCTGAGCAATGAGACATGGAATAATGGATGTATTCCTATTGTGTCGCTGTATCCACTTCAGAAGCCACCTTCCCATATATTTTCACCACTTTATAAGGCGTACAGTACCTAGTTGCCAACTTGTGCAAAACTGAATTGTTTAGAGAATTTCATTTGAAAGGATGTAACTTAATATACACTTGGTCACCACTCTCAAACTCTCTCCTAGTCCCCCTTTTATCTACATACCGGATTATAAGATTTTGTGCCTTCTGTTGGTGTTGCTTGAGTTAGTGAATAATGGCTTCTCTTTCTCGTAGACTCCTATCCACCAAGTCATTAAGAAAGTCACCTGCCAAGTAAGGTAAAGAGATTGGAGGAGTCACCTCTCTTTCTCGTAGACTCAAATGTTGTCAGGATAATTGCTTAATGGAAGGTGGTATTATAATTCAACCAAAAACAGCCATTTAACCCATTGCTTTGGATGATCACTTGTCATACATATGAGATAACATTCTAGAAAATAGTTCAAAATATCTATTTGATTGTTTGTTCATAGATGATATTTTGTAGAGGAGTTTAACCTTGTGTAGCTTAAGAAACTCATTCCAAAACTTTCCACACAAATGAGATCTCTTTTAGTCACTATTGTTTGAGGAAAACTAGAAAGTTTGATCAAATTATCTAAAAAAATCTAAGCCATGCCTACACCAATAAACAAATGTTGTAAGACTATAAACTAAAGTTGCTTTATTTAGGCAATTCACCACTACCAAAATGACAATCTTACCATAGAATTTGGGAAGGCCCCTAATGAAATCAATAGATAAATATGTCTATATAGTAAAAGAATAGCTAAGGCTACAGTGGACTTTGGGAAGCAACATTTTCTAGTTTAAACCTTTGGCAAAGTCGGATTGCCTCACAAAATTTTTGACATCTTTTTCCAATCCCTTCCAATAAAATAGAGAAGCTACTCTAAGTTGGAGTCATTCTCTCGAATTTCCCCCACTAGCATCACTGTGAAAAAATGGTAGTAATTGGAGTCTCAAGTTTGCATCATCACCCACCACCCATTTACTTTTTTGTTCCAATATTTGGTTCGACGAAGAGTACTTGGGAAATGAATGAGGATCATCTTCTAAGTTCTAAATCCATGTTCTTTAGTTTATCATTGGTTGTCTAAGACTCCTTTACCTTGGTTGCCTAAGAAGATGTCATTGAGGTGATAGACATATAATGCATAAGAGTTGAATTTCCAAGATTTTCTTGTTTAGGCAAGGCATCAACCATAGTAATTTGCAATAGTAGTCTCTTTACCTTTCCTGTCCACTTTCATAACCAGCCTCTCACTACTTATGAACCCATTTATGTTGATGAACTATGATAACCTTCTGTTCAAATAGGCATTAGCCAAATGGTCAAATTTGATGACAAAATGCTAGTCATAAACATGTTGTTTTAGTTGCTTTAATGCAAATATAATTGCTATCAACTTTTCATAGGTTGACAAACATCCCTTTAAAGGAAACAACACATTGCTAGAAAAGGTAATTGGGTGCCAACTTGGTTATAAAACAACCTTTATTCCAAAATTGGAAGTATTAGTCTCCATGGTGAAGAGTTCAACGAGGTTAGGCAAAGCCAATAACGAGGTAGAAAACATAGCTTCTTTTAAAATTTTTTAAACACCTTATTTGTAACACCATAACACTACTAGCCTTACTTTAGCCTTTCTCATGCATTTGCAAGGATTCTACATCCTTAGTATGACACTTCACGGAGAAAAACATTAAACAATGCACTATCCCACGCCATGGGGAAATCAAATTCCTTTCTTTTATGCTCCATGGACTCCATGAATTCTCAAGCATTCATCTCTACTCATAATCCATTTATACAAGTCATAAACATCATAAAATATTTCATGTAATTCCAATTTAGAGCCCCACATATCAGAATATGCATGTTTGTTTTCGGGCTCAAACTTCAATTTTCTAGGATAGACTTTGAAAATTCATAATTAAATCTAAAAAAATCAAAATCTAACAAATCATAGCTCTCTAGAAATTCCTACATGTTAACTTTATGCTAAAAATACTTCTAGGCCATGAAAACATCATTTAGACCATGATTGACAATATAAAAGCATTGTAGGTGTGGCTATCCTGGAGTTTTGATATAGCTTACTGATATGGACTTTAAAAATTCATAAATAATTCTAAAAAAATTTAAATCAAGTAAATTTTATCAATTTGGAAAGCTACATATATCTACTTTAAGAAAAAAATAGCTCTAGATCTATAAAATGACAATAAGCTAATGAAAATTGATGGAATAATGATTGAGGTCTTGTTGCACTACTGATAGTAAATTTCAACTTTAAAAATGCATATCTCTTTACACCCTTTCAAATGAGATGTTTCTAGTGGCTACAGGTCACTGGGAATGTCTAATTTCTCTATGTAAAATTTTAGGACCATTGGATCTCATTTGGCTCTCAGATGACACAAAAATAATTCTGACAAAATGAACAGTAACTCATACTAACATACAAAACTTGTTGAACTTCAAAAAATCATAACAAATTCTATAAACCTTTAAATAATATAGTTCTTAGACCAGTAAAAAGCTCTATATGAGATCTATATGTGTGTAAAATATTAGCCTCAAAATCCTTCATTTGGTTACTTTGTGATATAAGGTTGTGAAATGGCACTTTTAAGCCTTTAT
This sequence comes from Erythrophleum ivorense, assembly GCA_026724425.1. Lineage (NCBI taxonomy): Eukaryota > Viridiplantae > Streptophyta > Magnoliopsida > Fabales > Fabaceae > Erythrophleum > Erythrophleum ivorense. The sequence goes on along the minus strand of JAIUCV010000002.1, from coordinate 30,514,862 downwards.
ATGTGTCATTTGGGTACCAAGTACTCTTCTAATATCATCATGGCCACTTGAACATGTGAAAAAGTATAAAAACAACCCTCTAAATATGCTCAAAGGGTCCAAATATTCATACATCACAAATTCACTCTCCCACTTGCCCTCACACAAGAGATTTCACATGTATATCTCTACATTTCAATATCAAAAACATCCATTCTCATTCATATGCTTTCAATTTCCATACATACATCATACATTTATACATGTTCAAAGGGCTATACATGATATACATTATTGCATTACATCACTTGACATCCACATGGCTATAATACTAGTATTTTACAGCTTCTTTGCTAACCTTCATGTCTTCAAGTGTGGTGACTCCTAAATTTCTTACTATTTTGATCTACCTAGACATGTTAGGTAATGAGGAAGGAATGAGATTCAAAGAATCTCAATAGTCCTATACACTTTCAATCATACATGATAGATGTAATTTCATGCAAAGGAATGCCATGCATGGCCTATGAGCTACATATGCATATCAAGAACATGGTTTCCATTTCATAAGTCTCAAATATATCAAAGTAGACTCTCAAGACCTTGGTTAGCCTCACCCACTAAGCTTTGCTCATCTTGAAACTTTTGGCTTGTCTTACCTATACTAAGGGGCTTTTGGCTCATCCTCACCCTTATTAGAGGACTTTTGGCATTACCAAGTCTATTTAAGTCTCATGCACATATAAAAGCAATTCAAGACACATAAGTGGCACCACACATATTCTTACTAGCTAGACATGCTTTTCATAGTTCAACATACATACAAGTATTCAAAGTAAGAAAACATCCATATACATACATGAGAGAAAGGTTGAAAGGCTACCTTGTAATGAATCACAATGCTATTCTCTCAGAATTTCCTTCCCCTTCTCGGTCACACTCTTGCAAGGAGGTGAAACTCATTTCTCGTAGCCTATAGACACAAATGGAGCATCACTAAGTCATTGAAATAAAACTCAGCTCTTTACAACTCAAGATTAGGCTACTTGACTCAAAGACCTCATTATGGTTCGATAAGGCACACAAATGAGGTAACATATAGAGTCCTTACTCTTGGCCCCCATTTCTTGAACATTCTAGATCTCTTGACATAAATTAAACTCTTGAGAGTCATCATAACTCAAATCCAAAGCTTCTAGACTCACAATTCTTCTTTGTGCTCTAATATGGAACCTATAAGTCCATCTTCTTCTATAAGTCTCCTAAATTCATTCCAAGGCTTCTTTTAAGGTTTCTTACTTATAATTAGCCCCTTTCTAGCATTAGATCAATTTAAATTACTCCCTAGGTGTTCCAGCTCCCTTGAGGCTAAGATATGTACATGAAGGGAGCCCATGGAGTTGCTTACTTTTTCCCTTGAGGGAATAGCTCTTTACAATCTTCCTAAAGGTCTAATGGACTCATACAAGCTTTTAGATAATGTAAAATAGCTCTAGGAAAATGAAACTTAAGCATTTGTCTTAAAACCCCAAGATTCTCAGTCTTAAACTTCATTGCTTCCCATTTGATTCCAATAGACTATTCTTAATTCTCACACTCTCAATCACTTGTTTCTCTCTTGCTAAAGTCAGAACTCATCTTCCTTTAAGTGGGCTGGGTCTGACCCAAATTTTACTAAAGAGAAACATTTAAGAAAAAGCTATCAAAACTTAAAAAGCTTACATTGTTTGTGAGCTTTTTTAAGAGACTTCCACTTGCAACAAGCCTCTCATTCCAATACTTCCTTCTTCTACTTAAGCTGACATCAAAACAGAACCATATCAACCTCCAGATTCAAGGAGAGAGAGAAGAGAAAATGGAGAAGAGACTTGGCATGAGAAGAAGTAAGGAAAGGAGCAAGGTTTGTCACCTTTTCAAGACTTCTTCCTCTCTTAACTCTCCCTCTTGTGTGCCCCTCTCTCTGGCCTTTCTTTATCCTTTTAGCCAGTAAAAAGTCGGTTAAAATGAAGGAGAATAAGCTGGACATTTTTTAGAAGTCAAAAGCCACTTTTTCACATTTTTCGGACTAAATCTCATTATAGTAGTGATACCCCTCGCTATGGTAAGCACTTATCAATCCCAGGTCTCCTCGTTCCCGCTGTGGCTGGTTCTATTACGAGAAACTTCTTGAATTTTGTACAAGCTATTAATTCACTATAATAAACTTACATTCTCACTATGGCTAATCGGTATCCTCGCTATAGCGAATAGCATCCTCGTTATAGTTAATAGGCCTCCTCGCTATAGCTAGAGGACTTAGAAAAATTATGAAACCTTGAGTTCTCATATCCATGAAAATTCGGATGTTACATTATCAGCATTGGTATTCAAAGAAAAAATCTTATTCTTTTTCAGTATTTCAATTAATCATCTATTCAAGGACCTATAAAATGAAATATAAACTTCCTGTGGCAAGTTGTTGACCCCATTGATGTGTTCATCTAGATTTTGATGATCGCAAACAATTTGGATGACTTTTTAAGAGATTAATTCAAGTCAATCATCACTGAAGCCTTTTAAGGTTATATAGTTATTTGACCTTGAACTTCAAACACTTTGTAAAAGGATTATAAGTGTTATTAAGCTCTTAAAATACTTTTAAACTTGTTGGTTGGAGAATAAATTTTTTTCAAAAAAGAAAGAAACCTAGATGGCTTTTTTGGATGGATTTTTTTTTGGAGAATTTGGTAGATTGAAAGACAAAAATTTCTTAACTAGAGAGCTATAAGTCGATTGCAAAAGTTGATTGGTAAAGAACTACAAGTCAATTGGTAAAGAGTTATAAATCAATTAATAGCATAGAAATAAAAAACAAAGAGCTACAAGTCAATTAGCAAGTTTTAGAAGTTAAATGGTAAGCCTTTAAAAATCCCAAAATTTCAACTTAAGAACTACCAATTGATTAGCAAGATTTGCAAGTCAACTAGTAGCCTTTATTTTAGCTAAAAGTGTTTCCTCTCTTCTTAAAGTCAAAATTTTCCAAAGAGACTAGTTTACAAGTTGACTATGGGGGGACTATCAATCAATTGTAGCATTACAAAAAAGTATTTGAAAAAGCTTATAATGGCTAGTTTTAATCATTTGGCTTCTAACTTGTTTCTAACAACTATTCTAAGGAAAATGCTATAAATATCAAACCATTTGATCTTAAAACACATGAAGAAATAACTTTTAACCTATTGTGATTATTCTTAAGTTATTAATGCTCTTCTTCTTTCTCCCATCACACTTTCACTTGTAAAACCACTTTTTGAGAGAGTTCTTGCCAATAAGGCTTCATTATTTCCTTATTCTAAAAGGATATGATTTCCTTATGCTGAGGGGAATTACCCTTGTTTGAGTAACTATAATTGAGTTGGGTTTGTAATGGCTCACAAATGCATAGTGAACTTGTGGTTATAGTGGAAAATAACAAGTTGAGAATTGGATATTCAATGTAGGCTTGATTTCAAGCTAAATCAAGATAAACTGATTGTGTTTGACCTTCCTATTCTCTTCTCTTATTATAGCTACAATTTAGATTACTACAAAAAAGTCATTGTTGTTATTGTAAGTCTAATTGTCACCACTAAAGCCATTTAGTTGTGACATTTGGTCATCAATAGGTCATTGGTAATACCTTCATAACAAAAGGTTGTTAGAGATGACAAGAAAAGTTGCCAATAAGATCGATACTTAATAATGACAAATGTCACCACTAAATATATTTTGGTGGTAACTTCTATCACCACTAAAGCCCTAGTAGTTTGGCCTTTATATAATGTTGCTACTAAAAGTGAATTTTTTACAACGACACTTGTCATTACTAAAAATTTTTAGTAGCAGCTTTCTAAATTGCCACTAAAGAATCTTTTAATAATCTTTTGTTATCACTAAAGGTATCTTTTTGTGATGACATTGAGGAACACCACTAGATATCACTTTTTTTATGGCAACCTATGATGTTGCTAATAGATCTCAACTAGTGGTATTGTTATCTGTCACCGTTAAAATTGTCTTTAGTGGTGACAATACTTATTGCTAAAAAATTTTTTGAAAAAAATATTTTTTTTTACTTCATATTAAAGCTACAAAAGACATTAATGTTTAGAAAAATTTAATGCATTAACTAAGAGTCTGCATAAATAAACTTTAAACCTTAAACCCATTAAATATAGCTCCCAGCCCATTACAAAACTAATAAACTTTACTATTGTTCTTTTTTGTGCATTGTTCCTAGGTAGGTGAATCTTCTATCATTTTATCAAATTCTTCTTCATCCATCCCTTCCTGTTTCGGGAAATTTGGGAGTCTATAAGCCTTAACTAGTTTGTTTTTCATTGTTGGCCAACAAAAGATTCCAACTCCTTCATATATGTGGCGTAGAGTATGTGAATGTTCTAGCCACTATATAAAGCTTGATAAAAGCACATAAGCACATAATCAATTAAAGAAAAACATCATGTTAACAAAATCTAGAAGCACTTAAACAAGTACTTGACAACCTAGTAACCACACTTTGTGAAACATAAATTTGCATGCATGAAAGTTCAACTTTATGCAATTACATATTAGATAATAAAGTACAAATAGAATTCCAACTAGGATCAAAAGATGCTTGACTTGAAATTCAAAAAAATGTATAAATAGAATTCCAAAATTTGATAAACCAATTCAAAGAATAAAAAATTTCAAACAAAATTCCAAATAAAAAATAAAAAGTTTTGCATGTTCTAACAAATAAAATTCCCAAGAAAAAAAGGTTCTAAAAAAAAGGAAAAAATTCCTAAAAATTCAAAAGAAAAAAAATTTAAGTCTAGCATAAAATCAATTCCTCCATAGAAGTTTAAACACAAATTCCAAATTCAAGAAATAAAAAAAATCATAAATTTTTCCAAAAATTTTAAAAAATTAATGAATACCTGCCATCCCTTGTTTGTCTGTTGTTAGAGAAGTCCATTAGCATCCCTCATTCCCTTCAGTAGCCTTGGTTCGTTGACTCTGTATGTTGTCTGCATTCATGCTCCTTTGTTTCCTCTATCAATTTCTCTTGTTCACCACTGTTCTCATCATTGTTGTTACTAACCCATTGTTTTCTTTCTTCATTAACATCACTAACCCACTGTTCTCTTTCACTCTTAGGTCACTTTCACGCCTTCCATCTCCCTTGCTTTGGCTTTCATGCTACAAAAAGATGAAAGGGGGTTGGGGGTTAATTAATCAAAGGAATGAAATGTAGAACCCTGCATTTCATTTCTAGTGTCGCACCATCATATACTATATGCTATAGCTTATTATGTTAGAGAACTTTATATTTACTGACAAAAAACCTTGTTAACAAGGTCTTAGATTTCACATTGCTGAATACCAGATCTTGTTGATAAGATCCTCTACCTTGTTGACAAGAAATTATCTCAACTCTTATATTGATAAGGTTTGATGCTAATCTAATCCTTAACATTTATCTAACCTACTCATGCATATCAACTATGGAGTTTCAATCAGCAATCACATTCATTCATAAGTTTTCAAAGTTTTTAACATCTAAATTGGGCCATTTATGGGTCATTTTGAACTATAGGGGTCCAAATTTCATTCATTCTTTTTCTTAATTTATTTTCATTATAAAGAAGTTTTTTCATACTCATTTTAACATGTTTAGCTCATGGAACACACAATCTTCATAGGACCCGAAATGACAACATGCACATAACTTTTGTACTAACTTTGAAAATTCATAACTTTAGTTATACAAGTCCAAATCATGAAAACTTAGTGTCTATAGAAAGCTTAAGATGTGAACTACATGCTATAAAAATTGTAAGCAAAATAGAGTTCATTTGCCTTGCCTATGGGACAATAACTTGCTATAGAAAGGACAACATATAACAGACCTAAGTTTTAAAACTTTATATTTTGAGCTACACAACTCCATTTTTAGTGATCTCAATGGCCATGGAAAGAATGATATATATATACTATAAAAATTTTAAGAGCATCTGAGCTCATTTGGCCCACGAAAAACCTTGCACATCAATGGCTACTATAGTACTCAGACCTAATTAGACCCTTAACTTCAGAAATTTATAACTTCCTCTATACAACTTCTTTTTATGCAAACTCAATGGCCCTAGAAAGCTTGTAATGCCAACTATATGTCTCTAAAATTTTATGAGCATTGGAGTTCATTTGACCCTTTTAAATTCACTAAAAACTAGAATTGCTAGATGAACAATACCAGGGAATATTTTGCATAAATTCTGAAACTTTGGAAATTCATGGAATATTCTACAAATCTCAAAAAATTATGATTTTTATCTTTTTAGAAAGCTTTTTTAAGGGTCTATATGCATGCTAAATTTAGACTCCAACTAGGTCATTTAGGTGTAAGAGTTATTCAGAGTTTTTTTATGCCTAACCTTGGTATCCTTTTAGATCATTTGGCATCCAAATGGAATTCTTTCACTTGGAGCAAGTTTTAATCATTCTAAATGACATTTCTAATTATTCTATATCATGCCAAAAGGCTTAGATCAAAATTTGACCCTTTGGTACCCAACTAGCACATGTTTTTTAATTACTTCTCATACATCAACTTAGATATTCATTGCCAAATCATACATTCACATAACTAATATACATGTTCTCATACTCAAATACTTGGTTCCATTCCTAAACATCACTAAATACATGAGTAACCATCATCCATACCTAATTGTCTAGTTATACATAAACACTAACCAAAAGTTAAGACTATTTACATTACAAACTTCATAATATATTAATTCCTAGTATGATGCCTCTTAACCTCTTTCCCTTTACTTGAGCAACCTGAAAATGTTAGTGGGAGCAAAGGGGTGAGATTCAGGGAGAATCTTAGTAGTATAAACTTATCCAATTTAATGCACATAAGAATGCCATGAGTGAATGCAAGGTATGTGGTGCAAGAATGCTATATACATGCATTATGTAAATTATATACATTGTATAATATGAAAACTCATTTATTTCTAGCCATGGTATTATCATAAAATTAGTTAGGCTCTACCAATCTCAACCCGGGGCCAATGAAGAGTTATTGCACTCAATTCTATGCCCTAGGAAGTTAGGAGCCATCACATAAACTTTTCATAAACATATGGTGCTCATAAAGCTCATATGAAAACATAATGGATCATATTTCATGAAAGCATCAAGCAACTACATACACAAGCATATCAACTCATTCAAGCACTTAATTGTATGCAAGAAGTAGAGAGACAACTAGTGGAGTTAAGAGCCTTAAGCTGCTACTAACTCCTGAATCCTTCTCTTTTCTTTGATCTTTTGTCATATCCTTCTCAGACTCGTACATACCCAAAATGAGTTTAAATTGGCTCGGCCTAAACTACATCAATTACAATACAAAGCACCCATTAGGATATGTTTTAACTCATATTGCTACCATATAGAATTAGTAAAACTCAAAAGGGCATTTAAACTACTTATGCCTCCTTAAGTAGCAATTCTTAGATTTCACTTTTTAAGCTCTTAAACCTCACTTGTTATGAGTCAAATGACTTTAATGGAACTTATTGGAACCATCATATACATGATTACACAAGCTTAGGGCCACTTGCTCCTTTAAGCTCTTTACGTACTCTAAAAATTCACCTTTTAAAATAAAGTTTTTAAATTTAGTTCAATGGTTCCATTAATGCTTATTTATCATAATTCAGCTTTTTAAAACCTTAGAATCCATTAGAGCTCTTTCTAAGTTTTCCAATTATGCTCGGTCAAACCCATTCCATATAAAGGGGCTAAGGGAGTTTTGCTCATTTTCTTGGGCTTTCTTAATTTTAATTTTATTTTCATGACATAAATAACTTTATAATCTTGTTTGGGCAGCCCCAATGTAACATCTGGTTCTCTAAAAATGAGAGAAAATATGAGAAACATAATGTACAGTTTCTCTGTAAATGAACGGAAGTCACCGGATACAAAAGCAAGTCCCCTGAAATGACTTAGTTAAGGTTCCAAAAAATTTGGAAAGCATTTTAGACTTCTAAAAATGAGAATCCCAAGCTTAGATGAAAAGAAAAATAGAGTTAGAATGAAGAAACGAAATGTAACAAAAGATTGATGAAACGTAAGAACATTTTTGTCATTTTGAGCAAATTTTGGAATTCTCATAGGAGGGTTTTTTAAATGAACGTTTTGAGTTCTCTAAGGTTCTCAGAGGCCTTAAAAACCATGGGAAGCCTTATGACAGCTAAAGCCCCTCTGGTAGACGTTTTTCAATAGTGGTGAATCTGAACTTTGACAAATCTATTTGGGAGGTTTTGGCTCTGATCTGAGTAACTCTAAAGGCATTTTATTAAATTGAGCACCTAAATTTCATAATGGACAATACGGTTCTCAAAAAGGAGATAAAACGAGTTAGAAACGAAAATACCAAGAACGAAAGACAACATGAAAATTTTTGAAAAGTTCTTCTTAAACCTCTTTATATATATGAGGTGCCCCATCTTCCCCTTCATTTAGCCACACTTGTTTATGCTCTAAACTAGAAGAAAACCCTAAGGGATGAGGCCCACCAAGAGGAGGATGAAGGAAGGAGAAAAACAAGGTAGAAAGGTATGGATTTTCTTAGTTTTTCATGCTTCCTCTTTAGTAAACCTTTTCTCCTCCATTTCCCTTTCTTTCCTATGATTTTATTGAAGTGTATGGATCTATTTTAAGGGCAAAACAAAGGAAAAAAATTCAGATTTGAAGAGAGGAGGCCAAGAAAAGTGAGAAACAAACAAGAAAAGCTAAAGAAATAAGGTAAAATCTCCATCCTATGGTAGCTACTCCTCCCCCCTCCTTCTCCCTATTTTACCCGATATATGTAGCTAGAAGAGGGTTGGAATTTTGAGGAGAACCAAGGATGAATTCTATGAATTTAAGGGAGGAGAGTAAGAATATGTAAATAAATCCAAGTAAAAGCCATAAATTTGCAAGATAGGGAAGTTAGGGTTTTGATTGCACCTTGAACTCTACCATGAACCCTAGCCATATTTTATGATGTATAGGATCTTAAGACACCAAGAGAGCTTCTTACATGATTCTCCTATCAAAGAAAGCAAAGAAACTTTAAGGATGCCAAGAAGAGCATATACTTTGGCTTAGAGTAGAAATGGCACCTAGGGATAGTTTTAATTTGTTTTAAACTTATTTTTGAGTCATGTATGATGGAAGAGTATGAGAGGAAGTCTTGAAAAAATTTTAGAAACCATAGAAAGTGAGATGACCTTATATGTTCCATATTATGGCTTAAAGAAGTAACACCTAGCTAGGCTCCTTGAATTGATTATGTGATAACTCCAAGAGGTTTAAATAGAGTCAAGAATCCTAAACAGATGGAGAGAATGGAGCCAAGATGATATTTTCCTAAGGTTGCTTTAATAAGTGCATTATGGAACCATAAAAGAGCCATAAGAACCATCTAGTTATCCTAGTGAATGTATGGCCTTAGAATTTGATTCAAGAGTATAATTGGCTTCCATATGATGTGTCTAGGCCAAGTGAAGTGATCTCCACCTTCTTGGATATGTGAGGTCAAGGGAGAGGACTTAAGGTCTAACGAAAAAGTGTGCAAATACAAGTAAGGTAGTTCTCTCCACCTTCTTTCATGCATGAATGTGTGCTTACATTATCTTTGAATGTGTGTATATATGTTTTGAGTTATGAAAAGTATTTTTAGCATGAGCTTTTATTCCATAGTACCATGATGATGTTTTATGCATTTAAATGATGTTTTATATGCTTGCTTTAGTTTGCTTAAGTGTAGAGAAGCCAAGAACCCTCTAGCCATGGTGAGGATGAGCTAAGAACTCTAGAATTTAGTTGAGTTAAGGTAAAGAGTCTCCTAAAAGTGAGGTTGACTCCCAAGAGTAAGGTTGAGTCAAAAACCTCTTAAAGAAAGTGGATGATGCAAGTTCAAAATCCACAAGTAAATGGGTGAGGCTAATCCACTCATTTGACAAGCTTATGTACCAAGAATGTCTTATAAATGTGATAAGTGCTAATTTTTATATATTTTTCCCATATTTATTATTATTTTTAATGATTAATTTGAGCTTAAATGGATTTATTATACAATATTTGAATTTTTGGTCAATTTTAGAAAATAATATAATTTTGAATTAATTAGGAGAATTTTTGGATTTAAATTGCTAATATTTTATTTTTCATATTTCTTTGATGGGTTGAATATTTTCAATCTTTAAAATATTTATTAAATTTGGTAGATTTTTGGAGATAAATTAAGAATCAATGGTGAAGACAATTTTAGGCAAATTAAATTGAAGATTTAAAATGGATCAAGGGTCAAGATTGGAGCAGAATTTTTACTTTTTTTAATTACTTGATAATGGCATTTTTGTAAATAGAATATTAGGTTTAATTTTTGTTTTTTTGGAGATGAATCAGGGGGTCAGGGCACCAAAATACTAGCCAGAGAGAGATTGGCTGCTTCATTCATTTTTCTTTTCGGTCTGGAGATGGAGAGGACGCCTGAAGGGGATTACTACTGATTCAATTCATTCTTTCTGGACTTCACACGCATCAGCAGCAAGGACGCCAGGCCTGGAGGAATTGATTCATTCTTCTTTGGTTTTTCTTCAAACTTAACGCGAGGGGGAGGACACCAGGAAGACGAAAATTGCTTCATTCATTTGACTTGCCTTTTTTGGACTTGAGACAGGACGCTGCACCTGGAAGAGGACAAAGGGCTTCATTCTTCATTGATTTTTCAGACTTCACAGCTGGAAGACGCTGGACCTAGAGCAGAGAGGATGAATTGCATTTTCTCCATTTTCTCCTTTGCTGGATAGACCACTCCTCTCTCTTGCTGGACCATGAATTGATTCATTCTTCCTCTTGGACTTGACGCACAAGACACTTGGAAGCTTATTCATTTCTCCTTTTTTGGACTTCAACAAGGAGAGGACGCTGACTCACCATCATTCACCCAACAAAAGGCTATTCTCCTTTATTATCTCTTTATGGCAGAGAGCTTGAAGGGGTGTAAAGGCACAAAATCCATGGAAGCTTAAGGAAAGGTGGCACCAAGGTTAAGCATGGAGGAGGAAGGCTTGAGCTCTTGAATTACATGGATTGAAGACCATTGGGGAGTTCTTTTCTTTTTACCTTTTCCTCTTTCAATTTATAGAACTTAGAGATTGTTTAGTTTTAGGAATTTCTATGTGGATTTAATGTTGAGGCCTAGTTTTAGGTTGGATAATGATTTTATCTTGGATTGTAATTGGAATTGGTGTTATTTGGGATTGGAATTATGTTTTGTAATTGTTGGAATTTTGGTTTCTAGACCTTATAATGTTGATTGGATTGATATTTGAGTTCTCTTGCATTGATTTGATTAATGTTATGATTTTAATTACATATCTTGGTCTCTTGCACTACTTGATTGTTGAATTGGGTAGTATAATTACTTAATTGTTCAATTAGGTAATTAAAATCAAATTTCCAGAATTAATTGAATCTAATTGTTGAAAGATTTGATGAGTTTAATTAGCTTAATTACTTGCAAATTACTTGAATTAGCTAAGGGTTTCCTAGTTAAGTCAAGTGATATGCATCTGAGCTTAGAGTTTCCTATCCTTAGATTAAGTTAATTAAATTCATTGGTCTATTATCTAATCACTTCTCTTGGTCTTAATTAATTTTTAGTGAGTGATGAGAGCCAAAATCCCCTTGCAAAGCTTTGGTTGTCTCCTGTTTGTTCTTTGCATTTTCACAATCACTTTAATTTCAATTTAGAGCAATCTAGTTTAATTACTTGTTTAGTTTCTTTTCTCTTTTAGTTGAAATTTAGTTTCTTAATTAAAAGCCCCCCATTTGCATGCATTTAGTTCAATTAATTTTGCATTTAGCGTAGAGAGAGTTTTCTAGCATTTGCATAAAATTTCAAGTATCAAATAATCACCTAGAATCAATTCAAACTAACCCCTAAATTGCTTCTTGGGAAGAATGACCTAGGGTTAACCTATACTATATTGAATCAATCTTAGTTTAATTGAGTGCTTAAGTGACTAAGGCATCATCAATTTTGGTGCCGTTGCCGGGGAGCAATGGTTTAGGTTTGAGTTTTTAGGTGTTTTCCCCTATTTTTTTCATTTTAATTTTGTCATTTCGGTTGAATTTTCCTAAGTGTTCTATTCTGGAATTTTATTTGTCACTGCCCAAAAAAATTTTGATCTTTAGCGTTCCAAGGTTTTTGGGTGTTTTGAGCAAGACTAATACTTAAAAGTATTAGGTATGGTGTTTTTAGGGCAAATTCAATCGTTTTGACCACTTTTCTGAATTTTCTTTGATTTTTGCTAATTTTTCTTGAATTTTCTAATTTTTCCAGATTTTCTTTTTGAATTTTTGTGTGATTTTTCTTATTTTTTCTGAGTTCCCTAGTGTGTATTGAGTCTTTTAGGTTATTTTGAATTTATTTATTTAGTATTTTGAATATTTTGTATTTTGTATTTACTATTTTAATCCTATTTTGTTGATGTTGTATGACTTGATCCTCTTTTGAAAAGTTATTTGACTTTGATCCTGAAATTGAGAGGACATTTAATCAGCAAAGAAGAGTTAAAGTTAGTAATCTTGTATGTAGTAGTTCTTCTAAATCTTATTCTGTTGAGTCATTTGTTGATTCTTTTGATTCTGAAACTAAAATGGAGGATAATAAGGGAAATATAAATAATCAGGCACGTTTAGAGCATGCTCATGTCAATGCTAATAATAATGTTTCTATTAGGACCATTAAAGAGTTAGTTTCACCTGATCTGCATTTTCAAAATTGGTGTATTAATTATCTTGATATTAATATTGATATTGAGTTGAAACCTAGATTTATACACTTACTTCCTAAATTTAATGGACTTGCAGGTGAAGATCCATACAATCATTTGAAGACTTTTCATATGATTTGCACTACTATGAGACCTAGCGGTGTGTCTAAGGATCAGATTAGGATGCGTGCCTTCCCATTTTCTTTAGAAGGGTCTGCTAAGAACTAGTTACTTTGACTACCCCCTGGATTCATAACTATATGGGACCAGCTTAAGAAGATGTTTTTGGAGAAGTATTTCCCAACATCTCGCACTTCCTCTATTAGAAAGGACATATGTGGTTGCCGATAAATGCCTGGGGAGTCCTTGCATGAGTATTAGAAGCGGTTTAAGACGTTGCTATCTAGTTGCCCTTATCACCAGATACCAGATACTTTATTGATACAATATTTTCATGAAGGTCTTTTGCCTCTAGAGAGAGATTTATTAGATTCTACTGTTGGAGGTGCTCTTCTTCACTTGACTGTTAATGCTGCTTGGGAATTGATTGAAAAGAAAGTTGAGAATACTTAACAATTTGGTACTAGACAACAAGCTAGAGTAAATGAAGTGGAGTCATATTCCTTAATTTCTGAGTCTTGTCTTGAGAGCAAGATAGATAAGCTTGCATCTGTTATAGAAAAAATGGCTATGCTCCAATTGCATAATCCTTCCAACATGGCTAATTCTATGGGATCTTCTACCTCTTTCACCCCACAACTGAACTCTTCAACTCTGATTGGCCCACTTTGCTTTATTTGCTCATTAGCTACTCACATTACTGATGCTTGCCCATTCTTAAATGATAAAGCTGAGCCTTACAATGCTGTGTATCCTTTTAAACCTATGAATCAAGGTGGCTAGAAATATGATCCATATTCTACTACATATAATCCTGGATGGCGTGATCACCTAAACCTTAGATATGGTAGTGGCCAACCTTAGCAACCATGGTTCAATTAGGGTGCTGGTTCTAGTAGTCAGGTGTTCCAACCAGTTAGGCAAACTGTGCCTATTCAAGAAGAGAGTTCAAGGTTGGAAAACAAAATGGATACTATGATAAAGCTTTTGATGGATAGGTTAGACCAAATAGAGAAGGAACATCAACAAAAGGATTTGCAACATAGACAAGGGATTTAAACTCTTCAGACTCAGATTAGGCAGTTGTCTAATGCAATTAGTAACATACAGAGTCAAGGTTCAAGAAAGCTTCCATCCCAAGTGGTAGTTAATCATAAGTTAGAACCCAACAGAATCCTAATCATGGTGGAGTTAATGCTATCTCTCTTAGAAGTGGCAGGATGGTCACCTTTGCAGATCCTGTTGCCACTTATGCTTCTAAGGACAAGGATGCTATCATTGATGATCCTCCTTCCACCTCCACATCACAGGATAAGTCTACTTTAGCAAAAACACAAGTGGCACCACAGGATGAGCAAGAGAAGAAAGAGGAGGAATTGAGCAGACAGGTTCTACCCTTTCCTACTAGGGTAGCTAAGACCGAGAGGAAAAAAAAGGAAGCAGAGATGTTTAAAGAGGTCTATGATATTTTCAAAAAGGTGGTGATCAATGTTCCATTAGTTGACTTAGTTACACAAGTGCCTAAGTATGAAAAGTTTTTAAAGGAGTTGTGCACCACAAAAAGAAGGCATAAGCATGACCATAAAGTTAATTTGGGAGCAGTTGTCTCTTCTCTTTATTAAATGCCAATGCCAGTGAAGTGTAAGGATCCTGGTAGTTTTCTCATACCATGCACCATTGGTGACATTGAGTTTTCAGATGCTTTAGCGAATCTAGGAGCAGCAATCAATGTTATGCCAAAATCAATCTTTTTTCAACTTCAACGAGTAGATCTCAAGCCATAGCCTGATTGCCTCCCTTGTTGATAGGCATTGTGTAGTCTCAAAAGGAGTCTTAGAGGATGTCTTGGTTAAGGTAAAATATTTCATATTCCTTGCAGACTTCTATGTTCTTGATATGGAGGATAGTAGGTTTAGGCAAAAGGGACATTTGTCTTTAATTTTAGGTAAGCCTTTCTTTAAAACTGCTAGAGCTATGATAAATGTATATGTTGGTACTTTGACTATGGAATTTGCTGGGAATATCATTAGATTTGATGAACTTGATTCTTTGAGACACCCGTTGGATGATTGTGCTGAGATAGGGGTTAGTCTTATTGATGTGCTTGTTGATGATACTGCTATAGACTTTAGAGATAGCATGCTGAGTAGATCATGTGATATTGTTAGTCTAGATGATTTTGTCTCTTGTTCATGTCCTGAAGTTGATAGTTGTGATGCTTGCACTGGTATAGATCTTATTGATATTGATATTTTCATTGATTTTATTGAGAGTGCTAGACATGCTAGAGATGATATTTCTGTGCCTATTCATTGTAGTGGTGGTACTAGTGATCATTTATCTACCACTTCCATTGATTCAGATGGATTTTCTCAGTTACTTAGTGTGATTGATGCTATAGATGAAGTTGATATGTGTTTATCACCTGATTCTGAGTTGTTAATTAGTCTTGATCATGTTTTTGATGTGGAGGTTATTTTTGATTCTATTTTGGATTTGAGTGCTACTGATGGCACTACTTCTGTTGATGATTCTGTGGATTGTGATGTATTTCCTGATTTTTCTGCTATCACTATTTCTACTGATGATTCCCAAGTTGGGAAAGTCTCTTCTTCTGTTTGTGAGTCTTCAATGCAGGTTTCTAGGTTGGTTGACATTGATTTGAAGCTACTTATACCTTCAGCTGAGCAAGCTCCTTCTTTGGAGTTAAAGTTGCTTCTTGACTCATTGAAATATGTCTATTTGGAAGAAGGTGAGAAGTTACCAGTGATTGTAGCTAGTGACATAGCCATGGAAGAGGAAATCTGCCTTCTTGAGGTGCTGAAGCGAAGGATAAAAGCTATTGGATGGACTCTCGCTGATATTCCTAGGATTAGTCCTAATGTATGCATGCATCGAATTTTACTAGATGATAGTGCCAAAGCTGTGCGATAGCCACAGAGACGACTTAATCCCCTGATTCTTGATGTGGTAAAGAAAGAGGTTTTTAAACTTCTTTCTGCGGGTATAATCTACTTTATTTCTGATAGTCAGTGGGTTAGCCCAGTTTAGGTAGTCCTAAAAAAGATTGGTCTTACTGTGATGCGTAATGATGAGGGTGAATTAGTTCCTACTAGGGTCCAGAATAGTTGAAGAGTATGTAAAGACTATAGGAAATTAAATTCTATGACTAGGAAGGACCATTACCCCCTCCCTTTTATTGATCAGATGTTAGAGAGACTTGTTGGTAGATCCCATTACTGCTTTCTGAATGGCTTTTTAGGATATTTTCAGATTTGTATTGCACCTGAGGATCAAGATAAGACTACATTTACATGTCCATTTGGAACATTTGCATATAGACGCATGCCATTTAGCCTATGTAATGCACCGGGAACTTTTTAGCGTTGCATGGTTTCCATATTTTCTAATTTACTTGAGTATTGCATGGAAATTTTTATGGATGATTTCACGGTCTATGGTGATTCTTTTGATGCATGCTTAGTTGATTTGGATAAAGTTTTGGAAAGATGCATTAAATATAATCTTGTGCTGAATTTTGAGAAATGCCATTTCATGGTTAGGAAAGGAATTGTTTTAGGACATATTGTTTCTTATGATGGCATTGATGTAGATAAAGCTAAAGTTGATATCATTTCATCTCTTCCATATCCTTCTTGTGTGAAAGATGTGCATTCTTTTCTTAGGCATACTAGATTTTATAGGAGATTCATTAAAGATTTTAGTAAGATACCATTGCCATTATCTCGTTTATTACAGAAAGATATAGGTTTTAATTTTGATGATGCTTACAGGTGTGCTTGGGATGAGCTGAAAAAGAGACTTACTACATCTCCCATCATTCGGCCGCTTAATTGGAGCCTTCCATTTGAGCTCCTGTGTGATGCTTCAGATTATGCACTAGGTGCAATTCTTGCCCAAAGAGTGGAGAAATGACAACATGTCATAGCCTATACCTTAAGAACATTGGATGCTACTTAGGCTAATTACACCACCACGGAGAAGGAGCTATTTGCAATTGTCTTTAGGCTAGAAAAATTCTGATCCTACATCATCCACACGAAGGTGATCATCTTTACAGATCACTCAACTATCAAGTACTTGTTCAAGAGTCAGACTCCAAACCTCGCTTGATTAGATGGGTAGTATTGATACAAGAGTTTAATGTGGAGATCCGTGATAAGAGTGGTGTAGAGAATATGGTAGCTGATCACCTGAGTAGGATTGAGACACCTTTGGTAACATCTTCTCTACCCTTAGATGATTTTCCTGATGATAGGCTCTGTGTGGCTAGTATGTCTGTTCCTT
The DNA here is from genome assembly GCA_026724425.1 of Erythrophleum ivorense. Taxonomy (NCBI): domain Eukaryota; kingdom Viridiplantae; phylum Streptophyta; class Magnoliopsida; order Fabales; family Fabaceae; genus Erythrophleum; species Erythrophleum ivorense. The sequence continues at coordinate 30,497,610 of JAIUCV010000002.1, read as the reverse complement.
GGTATGCTGATATAGCTAATTATCTAGCTGCATCTGTTTTACCTGCTCAATTGAATAAAAACCAGTTAGTTAAATTTAAGAGAGAGGCTAGGTACTATATCTGGGATGATCCTGATTTGTGGCATATAGGTAATGATCAAGTGATTAGGCGATGTGTTCCAGAGCATGAGTATGAGTCCATATTGCATTTTTGTCACATTCTTGCATGAGGGGGACATTTTAGTGTTAGATAGCGGGTTATTTTGGCCTACCATTTTTCATGATGCCCATGTGTTTTGTAAAAATTGTTCAAGATGTCAATTTGTGGGTAATCTTTCTAGGAAGCAAGAGATGCCTCAACAACCCCTTCTGTTCTGTGAAGTTTTTAATGTTTGGGGTTTAGATTTCATGGGGCCTTTCCCTATTTCATTTGGCTATCTTTACATTTTGTTGGCTGTGGATTATATGTCAAAATGGGTTGAGGCAATCCCCACTCATACTGATGATTCTTCTGTAGTGGTTTCTTTTGTCAGGTCTTACATTTTTTGTAGATTTGGGATTCCAAGAGCTATCATCAGTGATCAAGGCACTTATTTTTACAATCAGAGTATGCAAAGCTTGCTTAGCAAGTATGGTGTGATGCATAAGGTGGCTACTCTGTATCACTCTCAAATGAATGGCCAAGCAGAGATCTCCAATAGAGAAGTCAAGCTCATTTTAGAGAAGACTGTGTAACCTAACCGAAAGGATTGGAGCAATAGGTTAGATGATGCACTTTGGGCATATCACACAACATATAAGAGCCCTATTGGAATGTCTCCATATCAGATAGTTTTTGGGAAAGTGTGTCATTTGCCGGTAGAGGTGGAGCACAAGGAATATTGGGCGGTTAAGAGGTGCAACCTAGATCTTGCCAATGCTGGTGTTGAAAGGAAATTGCAATTGCAAAAGCTTGAGGAGATAAGAAGATAAGCTTATGAAAATTCTAGGATCTACAAGGAGAGAACCAAGGCTATCCATGACAAGTTTATAGTGAGGAAAGAATTTCAAGTGGGCCAAAAAGTGTTGCTTTATGTTTCTAGATTGAAGTTAATGCCTGGAAAGCTCCGCTCTAGATGGGAGGGCCCTTTTATTGTCACTAATGTTTTTCCTTATGGAGTTGTAGAGATCCAAAGGGAGCCAATCGGGAGATGCTTCAAGGTCAATGGGCACTGCTTGAAACCTTTCTATGAGGGATACCCCACTCAAGCAGTGGAGGTTGCTGCCCTACAAGATGCTACGTAGCCCTGGTCGTATTCTTTCCCTTTACTCTTTTTACTTTGCATTGTCATATTACTGAGCTGGGTTATGCTAAATGTTATTTGTCCATGATTTTCTTTGTTTGCTATGCATTGAGGACAATGCATTGTTTAAGTGTGAGGGAGGAATGATTTAATTTTGCTTGTAAATAGTTTTGTTAAGTTTTTGGTTTGTATAGTTTTTGGTGTTGTCAAAAGCAAATTTTTGAAAAAAAAAATATAGAAAATTTTTGGAAATTTGTAAAAATTTTGTTTTGAATGTGACAATTGCAAGTTCAAGTGGCTTAGGTATGATACATTCTTGATTTGAAGAGTAATTGATCATGTTTTGAGTAGATAAGGCTAAATGGCAATTGTTCTGACTTAATTAGATCTAGGCTAGTAGTCATGACCTAGTGAGATTTTTGAGCCTATTGCATATTTCTTTTCATGTGTGTATACCACCTATCTATTTCTTGTTATAGAGCTTAGCTTAAATCTTGTTTGAGACCACATTTTGTGCATTTGCATGCATAGAAGTGATAAAGGCATTCATTTTGTTTTTATCTAGTGAAAGAAAAAAAACCTACCCTTTCATGCATTTTATCCCTTATTTTAACCCATTTGAGCCTTTATTTGCTTTCTTTCTTTTAACCCAAACCCATAGCCATTAAAAATAAATATTTTTCCTACCCTTGTTAAATGTCTTGGTAGTTGATTAGCATGTTAATTTGCTTGTTTTGGATGAAAGACCATGTAAATAGTTGAAATTTGAGTCATGAAAAAAAAAAAGAAAGAGAAAAAAAAGTTGAAAGAAAACAAGTATATACAAAAAAAAAAAAACAAAGAAAGAATAAATGTATATATTCAAAGAAAAGAAAAGAAATAGAAAGGGAAGAAATAATAAAGAAAGAAAAGGGAAAAGGGAAAAGAATAAAGGCCATATCTAAGTTTTGTTTGTTTTGTTTCTTTCATTCCAGACTATCTTATGTGACATTGCTTTTCATTCTCCTAAGGTATTCAATTTTGGTTTTTCCTATCAATTGACCCTTCCTTTTTTTTCTTAACCTTAGGCCAGTCTAACCTAATAAAGTTCTTTTGATTTATGTTTGCATTTGCTTGTTAGTGGTGGAGAACTTACATTTTTGTCAAGCTTTTGAAAAGAGATTTGGATATGTTGGTTTTGAGTGTACATACAAGCCTAAACATTTTTGAGTGAGAGTGATATACACATTACCTTTGGTAAGGGATTGCTAGCTTGGGTTTTCCCTTGTCAAGTTAATTGTCATGATGTCTTTAATCTTAATGCATGTAATGATTACTTGGATAAGAAAGATGTTGAATGTTTTGGTTTACTTTTGGCTTGTGATTAGAACTTTCACCTTTTTGCAGTTTTGTTTTGTTCCTTTCGTTTTTCCTTGATTTGGATTTGCTTTGCCCAGGAGTGCAAAGAGATAAGTATGGGGAAATTAATAAGTGCTAATTTTTATATTTTTTTTTCATATTTATCATTATTTTTAATGATTAATTTGAGCTTAAATGGATTTATTATACAATATTTGAATTTTTGGTCAATTTTAAAAAATAATATAATTTTGAATTAATTAGGAGAATTTTTGGATTTAAATTGCTAACATTTTATTTTCCATATTTTTTTGATGGGTTGAATATTTTCAATCTTTAAAACATTTATTAAATTTGGCAGATTTTTGGAGATAAATTAGGAATCAATGGTGAAGACAATTTTGGACAAATTAAATTGAAGATTTAAAATGGATCAAGGGCCAAGATTATAGTAGAATTTTTATTTTTTTTAATTACTTGATAATGACATTTTTGTAAATAGAATATTAAGTTTAATTTTTGTTTTTTTGGAGATGAATAGGGGGTCAGGGCGCCGAAATACTGGCCAGAGAGAGATTGGCTGCTTCATTCATTTTTCTTTTCGATCTGGAGACAGAGAGGACGCCTGAAGGGGATTGTTGCTGATTCAATTCATTCTTTCTGGACTTCACACACATCAGCAGCGAGGACGCCAGGCCTGGAGGAATTGATTCGTTCTTCTTTGGCTTTTCTTCAGACTTGACGCGAGGGGGAGGACGCCAGGAGGGACGAACTGCTGCTCCTTCATATATTTCATTTCTCCTTTCTGGATATCACACAGATAGACACTTGGCGAGGCAGAGAGGACACCTGGAAGACGAAAATTGCTTTATTCATTCGACTTGGCTTTTTCGGACTTGAGACAGGATGCTGCACCTGGGAGAGGACGAAGGGCTTTATTCTTCATTGATTTTTCAGACTGCACAGCTGGGAGACGCTGGACTTGGAGTAGAGAGGACAAATTGCATTTTTTCCATTTTCTCCTTTGTTGGACGGACCACTCCTCTCTCTCGCTAAACCATGAATTGATTCATTCTTCCTCTCGGACTTGATGCACAGGACACTTGGAAGCTTATTCATTTCTCCATTTCTAGACTACAGCAAGGAGAGGACGCTGAGTCACCATCATTCATCCAACAAAAAGCTATTCTCCTTCATTATCTTTTTATGGCAGAGAGCTTGAAGGGGTGTAGAGGCTCAAAATCCATGGAAGCTTAAGGAAAGGTGGCACCAAGGTTAAGCATGGAGGAGGAAGGTTTGAGCTCTTGAATTACATGGATTGAAGAACATTGGGGAGTTCTTTTCTTTTTACCTTTTCCTCTTTCAATTTTAAGAACTTAGAGATTTTCTAGTTTTAGGAATTTCTATGTGGATTTAATGTTGAGACCTAGTTTTAGGTTGGACAATGATTTTATCTTGGATTGTAATTGGAATTGGTGTTATTTGGGATTGGAATTATGTTTTGTAATTGCTGGAATTTTGGTTTCTAGACCTTATAATGTTGATTGGATTGATATTTGAGTTCTCTTGCATTGATTTGATTAATGATATTATTTTAATTGCATATCTTGGTCTCTTGTATTACTTGATGTTGAATTGGGTAGTATAATTGCTTAATTGTTCAATTAGGTAATTAAAATCAAATTTTTTAGAATTAATTGAATCCAATTGTTGAAAGATTTGATGAGTTTAATTGGCTTAATTACTTGCAAATTACTTGAATTAGCTAAGGGTTTCCTAGTTAAGTCAAGTGATGTGCATCTGAGCTTAGGGTTTCCTATCCTTAGATTAAGTTAATTAAATTTATTGGTCTATTATCTAATCACTTCTTTTGGTCTTAATTAATTTTTATTGAGTGATGAGAGCTGAAATCCCCTTGCAAAGCTTTGGTTTCCTCCTATTTGTTCTTTACATTTTTACAATCACTTTAATTTCAATTTAGAGCAGTCTAGTTTAATTACTTGTTTAGTTTCTTTTCTCTTTTAGTTAAAATTTAATTTCTTAATTTAAACCCCCACATTTGCATGCATTTAGTTCAATTAATTTTGCATTTAGCGTAGAGAGAGTTTTCTAGAATTTGCATAAAATTTCAAGCATCAAATAATCACCTAGAATCAATTCAAACTAACCCCTAAATTGCTCCTTAGGAAGAATGACCTAGGGTTAACCTATACTATATTGAATCAATCTTTGTTTAATTGAGTGCTTAAGCGACTAAGACATCATCAGAATGCTCACACATGCTAATATGCCCATATATACATTTTCAAGACTTGTATTGTATACTTTATGTGTAAATTGAAAAGGAGATGAGCTATTGGGATTCTTTGAATCTCATTTCCTCCTTTCCAATATCTTAACATGCTAGGTGAAGCATTTGAGCAAGGTAATGGAAGCCACCAAGTCTAGAAGAAGGAGATTGACATCAAAAAGTATGAAATGACCTAGTTATGTCTCTCTTATAGCCATACACATGACATATGATGTAATCCCTTGATGAAATTGTTATGTAATCATATGAGTATATGTAATTACCTAAATGTATGATGTATGAATGAGATTTGATGTCAAATGGATGAAATAACATGATTTGGGTATTGAATGGCCAAAGCTAGCATATGCAATCTTGTGTATGGCATGGGTGAGAGAGTGAGTTTGAGAAATTTGGGTCTATAAACCTTTGAGATAGGTTTAGAGATTCATTTTGATGCATTCTCATGTGCTTAAGTGGTCATGGTTGCCTTAGAATTTGAAATGGACCATTTAGACCCCTTATATAACACAAAATGAGCAATTTTGCAACCTAATGTCAAGACCTGACCAAATGAACGAGTTTGCCCATGAAATTTGGCACACATGTATATCTTATACAGAGATTTTTAGGAAGCTAAAGACTAGATTATTTGGAGCTCTGTGGAATTAATTATGAATTTTCAATGTTGTCATTTTTCTACTGAACTGATATAGGTACTATTCATATGGTCAGAAATTTGGGTTGTGTCATTCGTGCGTCAAATGATGTCCAATGATCATGAAACTTTATAAGCATAAACTAAACATGATAAGATTTCCATATCTACTAAGATCACCCCAATTGAACCTCTAAATAGGGAGATATAAATTTTTGAAATTGGAGATCAGTAGTAGAGGTGATAATTGACCTCTGGTATTGTTCTATCAGTTTCTAGTGCCTAACAGCCTTTGTTGTGGTCTTAATTTATTTTTAGCATAAATTAGACATCTGTAGCTTTCTAGAATGATATAGTGTTCCTGATTTTGATTTTTTTAAAATTAATTATGATTTTTCAAAGTTTAGGCATAGAATCTAAAAAATTGATCTGAGGCTGCACTAGTATGTTTTATGTATTTGCTCCCTTTAGTCGAGGTATGGACCATCTCTTGATCTTGTTATGAGTTGTATTTATGTATCTAAATTTGAGAATGAAATAGATGAGTCCATATGACCCACGGGATACTGAAAGAAAATTTTTACCCGTAGGGAAATGCATCTTGATTTATAGCTCCCTATGCCATTATGTTGCTTTTTATAGAATTTACATGAGATGAGGCATGGGATTTGCATAAGTTGAGTGTTAAAGTTATGGTGTTACACCTAATAACACAATTCTATGATAGCATCTCAAATTCTCAACTTAAGCTACACATATGACTAAATTTAAGAATGCATATCCATGGAAATTATCATCATTCTAACTTAATTTCCATCTTTAAAATACTCTATTAAGCCCTTATAGCCTTAATTTTAGCATCAATTCTTCTCTCTTATACTATCTCTCTTTGACCAGCCCATGCACGTACAAGATCACCCAATGCACAAATCTAACCATTTCAATTGGACCCATAAGAAATAATGTTTAAAACACCCATTTATGCTCTTAAATCATTCAAACAATCAAGAGGAATATCATATGTTTCCAGCACCACCATGGATGAAACTTAGGGCTCTAGGATTTAACACAAAACTAAAAATCTTGCAACAAGATGTACATGGGTGTGAAAAGCTTTTTACCTTGAGGCTTTTTCTTCAAAGGAGCATCCCCAAAATTTGAACTTTAGCCTCAGGTCAACTATAAAAATAGGGAATATTGGGATAAAATTTACTTCAAAATGAAGCTCTTAGTGAAAGGAATAATTTTACTAACTAGGAGGAAGTGAAAAGAGGCCAAACTCCTTACCAAAATGTAAGCTTTTTGTTTCTTTCTCTTAAGCATCCATGGCTGCATTTTTCTCCATATTTTTCTCTTTCTCCTTTCATTGGTTAGGTCTGGTTTGATAGAGAGAGAAAGAGAAAAAGATGACTTGACTATATAAAAATTAGAAGAAGATTTTTATAACAATTCTTGAAATACTAATTATATCCCTCCATTTCTGTTTCTTTGTTTGAGCTCGTTTTAAATCCTTTTTTAGAATTGCCTTTTCCATATGATAATTTAGGTCCTCCAGTTTATTAAAAAAATTTTCTCCCAATTTTATGGAGTTCAGAATCATCTCAAATCATTTGGTCAAAATTTCGGCCAATCCTTTGCCAAAATCGCACGCTAAAAGGGTTTTAACAATTCTGGTAGTTCCTATGGTTTTCAAGGCCTTTGAAAATTTTAGTAAACTCAATTTTATTATTTAAAAATTTTTCCTTTAAATTTATGAAAAGTTACCTGAAATTACAGTTTCTACCACTATATGACATTTCTTATCATCTCATTGCTTCGGCTTTGATTTCGGGCCACCACTAGATTCTTACCCTCATTATTGATACTCTATTTATTACTCTAACTCTATCTTACCTTATTTCATTTCATTATAGGGGTCTCCTTTTATAATCTAATAAATTTTAATCCAACTCTAGAAAAATCAGATATTACACCTAGTCCATTAAATTAAATAAAAAGTAAAAATAATTAGTAAAAATTTAACTTCATTGCTAGAAGTCTTTTTTAGTGGCGATTTATGTTAGTCATCAATAATTTCATCTTTTAGTAATGACAAGTTGCCATTAAGAAGTTTAGCTCCAAAATCTTTTAGCCCACATAGGAAAATTTTTTTAAAAGAATTAGTGACAACTTATTATTGCCATTTGAAGAGTTATTATATAGTGTTTCATTAACAATATCTATTGGTTGCTACTATGTATATATTTTTTTAATAGTGAGTCTATGTTGCCATAAAAAGTCAGAATCTGTGGTGATATTTTAAATTTCTTTTATTGGTGACAAAAAGTTGTTGCTAAAATTATAGCAAAAATAAATAAATAAGAGTTAGTGGCAACATATTTTTGCCACTAAAAGCTTTTAATGGTGACTTTAAATTGCCATAGAAATACTTTTACCACTACAAAAGCCTTTTAATGGTGACATTTTTATGTTGCCACCACAAGTTTTAACAAAAAGATAAACACCCTTTTAGCGATAATTTTAATGGCAATCGATAAATGTTGCTAAAAAGGAACTTATAGCGATGAATGTTTTAGTTGCCATTAAAAGTTGTCGTTAAAAACTGCTTTTTTTGTTGTGTTGATCTCAATCATCACTATACTCCATTTTCAAGTTACATCATCTTATGTTTTATTTTTTATGTTCTTTGGCATGCATTAAAGTTTTTCTAATCATTTAACTTTTAACTTTCATTTAAAGCTTTTGAAATCAAGGTCCTTTATTTTAAAATTTTTTTAACTTGTTCAAAACACCCAATTCACCCCCCTATTAAGTGCTAAGCCATTCCTAATACTTGTGAGACCTAAAACTCCCTTCAGAGATTTAATGGAAGTTAGAGTAGGCCAAGATAACATTACTTCCACTTTCTTTAGATTTTGAAATACTTCATTTTTTTTTTTAAGAAATGATAGGGACTAGATAATCCTTTTGAGTTGCACCAAAAGCACATTTGCTTTTCTTAGCAAATAAGGCATATCTTTCATGTTTCTGAAAAGTAGCTTCGTGAATGTCATTTAGGTTTATCTAAATTTGAAGATAACTTGCCTATAAATTTAGCTTTGAAAAGTATTTTGTACCATAAAATTATCATATCTAAGAGTCCAAAATAGAGTAATTTTGTTGCAGTGTCATTGGTTTTACCTAACCAATGCAGTAAAGCTTCATGAAAAGTATGGATTGACTGATGTCAAGCCCCCAACAACCTTTTAAACCTCTTATGTATATGTATTGGCTGAGTAGGCCTAATGGGTATACTACTCAAGATGCCTACTTGATAATGGTAAAGGCAGTAGTGAGTGGTAGGCAACTCACAAAATTAGTTGAAACACTTCGTAATTGAGACACTTGATGAAGGAAGTAAAGTCTATAATGAAGTAAACATCATTGATTGCCAGTAGGAAGAGACATCTCTAAGAGATGTACAATATGTCTTCATTAAGGATGATGAAATAATAATTGCCTTGTTTGATGAACACGCTTCATTGTAAGAATTCATCATTAATGAAATACTTAACTTGTCAAATGTTCAATTCAATGATGACTCCATCAATGATAATAAAGATGTAACATTCGGTCCCTCCGTAAACGTGAGAAACGTGATGTTCGGTTTTTCCATAAACGTCAGAAATAGGCCAAATATAAAAGGAAGTCCTCGAAATAGAAGGAATTGGGACCAACTAAAATTATGATAAAATTTTAAATATTAGAAAATGAGGATTTGAGGTTTGAGATGCCCAAAAATCAGAGCCACAAGAGCTCAGAAAATTTACCGAAGAAAGTAGGGACATTTTTGTAATTTTTGGAAAACTTGGAAAACTCATAGGAGGGCTTTTTAAACAGAAAATTTTAAGTTTTCAGGGTTCTCAAAGGCCGTAAAAACTATGAGAACCCCTAGAATAGTTGAAACCCCTTCGGTGAGTGATTTTAGCTGTCAGTTGACTGAAACTTTGACCGACTGATTCGGAATAGTTTCAGATCCTTTTTGAGTGATTCCAAAGGCAATTATTATGATTAAGAGACTAAGGAATATGATGGAAAAGATGGTTCTTAGAAAGGAATTGAAATGAGCCCAAACAAATAAAACTATGAAGAGGGACTAAATTGCAAATTTTAAAAGTTGCTTAAATGAATCCCTAGCTTATAAAAACATCCCTCCTCTGCTCAAATCTCCTCACCCACTCTCACACACATTAAAACAGAATTAAGAAGGGCTTAGAGTGGCACACAAGAGGGGAGGCCAAGGAAGGAAGAAGAAGCTTTGAAAAGTGTAAGTTTTAGCCACTTTTTCTTACTCCTTGTCTTGTTAAACTTCTTCCCCTCTTCTTCCTCTTCCTTCTCATGGTTTTGGCATTTAATTTGGTGCTATTTTGGGGGCAGAACAGAGAGGGGAATTTTAAAATTTGAGGGGGCAAGCCAACCAAGTGGAAGAACAAGCCAAAGGAACCAAGAAAGCAAGGTAAAATCTCCACTCTTTGGTAGCTTCTTCCTTTCCCTTCCCTTGAAGGTATTTCATCCAGCAAGGAGCCCATCTCCTAGGGGCTGTGTTCTGTCTAAATCATAAAGGGATTAGAGGTTTTAGAAGGCAAGAATTAAGAAGGAATCAATAGAATCAAGAAAAGAGTATTAGGAAACAAGATGGAACCATTAGGGATCTAAATACTCCTTTGCAAATTTGATTTAACATGAATATTCTTAGGCTTAAATGAATGTTTAAATGTGCTCCTAAGATCCCTAAGAGGTCCCTCATATGCCTCTTCCTCTATGAAAACAAAGAAAACTCCATGTAACCCAAATGATGCCTATGTCTGGGCCAAAGAGGGTTCTAGTAGTAGGGGAGAGTTTTAAATTTTTTAAGGCCATTCTTGAGTCATATTTGATGAATGAAAATGATTGGAGGCCTTGGAAAAAAATTTAGAACTCTTAAAAATTGATTTGATGACTTAGGTTCCATATTATGACCTAAAGAAGCAACATAATGCTAGGCCCTTTGTTTTAATGATGTGATAACTCCAAGAGGCTTAAAAGAAGTGAAGAATCATATTTGAAAGGAAAGAATAAGGCCTAGAAGTCCTTTGGGGGGTGTTGCTTCATTAGGTGCAAATATGGACCATAATGGGGGTTATAGAGCCAATTAGTGTTTAAGTAAGTTGCATGGCCCTAGAGATTATTTCATAAACCTAATTGGTGTCACACCCAAAAATGCGACCGCGTGGCGCCTTTTTTCTCAATTCGCCTAATTTCGAATGAAATCGAAAAACAAAATTTAAATTGAAATAAGTATAATAAATAGGGTATGGGTTCAGGAGTCGCCACCAAAATTTTAATTTTTTAAAAGGCAAAACTTTGGAAAAGCCTTTTTATTTGAAAAATGATCTACGAACCAGAAAATGGGTCCGGGAGTCGTTTGTGAGTGGGGAAGGTGTTAGGCACCCCACTACACCCGTTACTAAGAACAGTTACCTTAAGTCAGTTATACAAAGATAAAAAAGGCCTTAATTTTATTTCAATTCTCCATAACAAATCACATGTAAAACAGAAATAAAGAAATTAAAGGAAATAAAATTGAAAATAGAAAAGGAAGGAAATCGGTATTAAAATAAGATACGAAGAAATTCAAGAATTAAATAAAGAAGTAAAGAAAAGAAATTAAAAGAAAAATATTTTATTTACATGAGCGGACTTGACCTAGGATAAAAGCTTAGGGCCTACGTACCCTTTAGGAGGGATCAAAGTCCACGTAGTTCGATTAAATTATATTTGTTGGTTGATGTTTTGTTTGTTTTTGTTCTTTTTTTTTTGGTTACTTGTTTTTGTTTTTTGTTTTTTTATTTTTTTGTTGTTTGGCTTTTATTTGAATTAATTTTTTTTTATGTTGTTTCTCCCTTTTCCATTTTTCTTTGAAAAGACAAAGAAAATGAATTATCTTTTTCCTTTTACAAACAAGTTTTGAAATTGGTTGGTGAGCTTTAATTTGCTAAAGGAAAATTTAATTTCACTTTTCTTGCTTTTTCGATTTTTTTCTCTTTTTCTTATCATTTTTTTTATTTTTCCTTTCTATGTCTTTTTTATTTTATTTTATTTCATTTTTTCTTTGTTTTGTTTCTTTTAAGTAGATTTTTTTTATGTTTTCTTTTGATTTTTGTTTAATTTTCATTCTTGATTGATTTTGTTTTGTTTTTGTTTTTGTTTTTGTTTTTTGTTTTTTTGTTTAATTTTTGTTTTGTTTTTGTTTTCTGGTTTTTTTTGTTTTGTTTGATTTTTTTTGTTTTATTTTTTTGTTTCTCGAAAAGACTAAGAAATTAAAACTTACTTTTCCTTTTAACAGATAAAACGATTTTGAAATTGGTTGATTGTGTTTTAATTTGCTAAAAATGAAGATAATTTTACTTTCCTTTGCCTTTTCAATTTCTTTCTCTTTTTCTTACCATTTACTTTTCATTCAATCTTTTTATTATCCCTTGTTTTAATTTTTGTTTTTGTTTTTTCTTTTGTTTTGCTTTCTTTTCCTTAATTTTTGATTAATCATCGAAGTTAAAAAGATTTTATTATTATTATTATTATTTTTTATTTTTTTATTTATTATTTATTGTTATTTTAAAAAAAAAAACTTTTTAGCTTAATTCAATTTTAATTTTAACTCTCTTTTTCTTTTTAATCAATTTTCTTTGTATTTTATTTTATTATTATTGCTATTATTATTCTTATCATTTCTCTTCTCCTTTAATATTATTTTTTTTTGGGTACTTATATTATATTGTTATTATTATTTATTTTTGTGTTTTCCCCTTTATATTTCTATTCTTATTTTTATTTCCCTTTCCTTTTTTCTCTTTTGCATTCTTTTGAATGGGGTTATTGGGGCTTGAAACATTTTTAGAATGTTTTTGAATAGGGCTAAGAGCCCAAAACTCTTCTCTTTTTTTTTTTTGCAATCTTTGAAATGGGGCCATTGGAGTTCAAAAGTGTTTTTGGAATACTTTGAATGGGGCTAGAAGCCCAGAAGCGTTTTTTTTATTTTTGAAATCTTTAGAACGGGGCCATTGGAGCCCAAAAACATTTCTAGAATACTTTAAATAGGGCTAGAAGCCCAGAAGCGTTTTTTTTTTTAAATCTTTAGAATGGGGCCATTGGAGCCCAAAAAAAAAAAACTAGATCTATCCAAAGCCCAAAAGGCATCATGGAGGCTTATTGCCACACATGGCCTTTTGGCCTATCCCTGGTTGCTTAGGGGGATATGAAATCCCACATAGCATTATCTAAAAATGCAAATCGAAATAATAGCTTGATGTGTGTGCTAGGTGTGTAGCTATATTTATTACATTATTTTTTGAATACACTTACAAGAATAGACAAAAATAAAAACGAAAAGGAAAGAAAAAAACAAAATTAGTTACACAAATGTACAGTTTGATTCCAATTGCTCCTCGCTCCTTCTTTCCCTCGGCATTATGAAATGGCCATTTCTTCCTCCCCTTGATATCAAGGAATAACCCATCCCCATATATTGGAAGTTTAAGTCCTTCCCAAAGGGGAACTCAGCAAATCCAAGCGTTAAGGGAACAAACGAAGGAGTAGCAACAGAACTTCTTTTCCCTTTTTTTGTTTTTGTTTTGAAACCCAAATGCACAAAAGAGATAGAATCCTATATTTTAAATCGGCTAAAGCATCCATATCTCTGATTTTATATAGCAGACAAAATAAGAAGCAAACTCATATACCGTTATGATAATAGTATGCCTATCAATGTCACGCAATCAGAAAAAAAGGGCAGCAGCCAATCAATCGGACTATCAGTGTTTCAACATGCAACTCTATGCACACGAAATGACAACATCTTAATTGCATTACTGGTGCGAGAAAATAGAACAGAAATCTCATAGCAGTATGATAAGCAGCAGCCATCCACCAACATTATCTCTATTTCCATACAGAGGTTGATTCATATGCATATAGCTATACACGATTCTTAGGGGATTCTAACTCTGACTTTGTATTCAGAAATCATACAGAAATTCATTCAGAGACATCATCACCCGAGGCTACCTATCAAGCGAAAACCTCCGGCAACTGAGTAACTCAGTTCCATTAACTTAATCTGACGGCTAAAAGGAACCCGCCCCTCAATATCTCAATACAGAACACATCAACGCATTTACAGCACAGAGAAACAAGATCACACAGCAGAAAGGGGAATGAACTACAGACTGGTTATCCAGAAAAATTTGACTGATCCACACGCAATAAGTAAGGACTCATATCATATTCAAAACACGAAGATCTCCAAATTCAGCATTCAGAAACAGAACACACCCACATACCTGAACCCCAGAATAAATGGAAAGGGCGGAGGAAATATACCTTCGGAGTTTAAGGGATCGAATGAAGACCTTCTTGAATAGAAACGCCGCTGCTGCCCGCTCCCGATTCGGTTCGACCTTCTGATTGTTGTCCTTTCTCCCTTGCTCGGTCTCTCTCGTTCTCCCATTTTCGTCCAGCACCTAGTTATCACTCTCGATCTCCTCTCCCGATTTCTCTCTTCCTCCTTTCCCCGAAAAAAAAAACCCCCGAGAAAGTTCACTCCCCTCGGTTTTTATAGACGAACCACCTGGTCCCCCCCATCTCCGTACTCCTCTGCTCCACTATCCATACTCGCGCACTCCCTTCGTACGAATCGCGTCGCTTTGCACTTTGGAGTGGCCTCGCGAGGGGATGCCAGAGCAGAGAGAGAGGGGGGGACCAGTGAGCTTCTAGGGTTTCCTCCCTTCAACTGTTCTTTTCCTTCGGTTTTCAAAATTCTCGATGCATTATTGGGTTCGGGTTTAGGGAAGCTGAAGGCTTAATGGGTTCGGGTTTAGGGAAGCTGAAGACCCAATGCATTAGTGGGTCCGAGTTAAAGAAGCTGAAGGCCCAGAACTCATGGAGTTAAAGAAGCTGAAGGCCCAGAACTCATGGAGGGGCTTATTTCAGGCCCAATTTCGAATTAACTTTGGGTTGAACTCCCTTTTTTTTTTTATAGAAAATGGGCCTATTCTCTTTTAGTTTTCTCTTTCCTTTTTTTTTATTTCATTTATTTTGGATTTTTGTTACCCTCCCCTTTAGATAGATATATTTTTTATTTTGGATTAATTTTACTCTTTTTTTTTTAATTTTAAATTTAAGTCCTTTTATATTATTATTATGTTTTTTTTTAGCTTATTAAACTAAGAGGATTTTTTTTTGTTTTGGATTTTTCATTTTCATTGTTTATTATTTTAACTTTATAATTATTTTTGGGATATACCCAGACAAAATACGGTGTTTACAGTTGCCCCTCTTTACTTGTTTCTTAAGCAAAGAAGTTGAAAATGTAGTTTTTGATATCTTTTTGCATAAGAAATAAGTAAAGATAAGAACATGTATTTTGTCTGGGGTGCTTTGATTGCTTTCTGACAATATGTAAAAGGAAAGAGCGACCCAAACAAAATACGGGTTTACAGGTTGCCCCTCTTTATTTATTCTTAAGCAAGGGGATCGAAAATACAATTTTGATATCTTTAGCTTAAGAGTAAGTAAAGATGGAAACATGTATTTTGTTTGTGGAGCTAATAGGTTAAGGAGGGTTAACTTACCTGGATGCGCTGGAACTTGATAAAAGTTGCTTGTAAGTACAAGATCTTTGAGGGTATGCTCAATTTACACGAGATTTTTTTTTTATGCTTGGTGTATGTAGAGCTTTTGGGTGCCTATTCTGGTAGGACTTTTATTGGTGCCTGTTCTGGCAAGACTTGGAGGGTGCCTATTCTTCGTAGGACTTTGGGTGCCTATTCTTCGTAGGACTTTGGGTGCCTATTCTGCGTAGGACTTAAGGTGCCTATTCTGCGTAGGACTTTGGTTGCCTATTCTGCGTAGGACTTTGGGTGCCTATTCTGCGTAGGACTTAAGATGCCTATTCTACGTAGAACTTTGGGTACCTATTCTGCGTAGGACTTTGGTTGCCTATTCTGCGTAGGACTTTGGTTGCCTATTCTGCGTAGGACTTTGGGTGCCTATTCTGCATAGGACTTTGGGTGCCTATTCTGCGTAGGACTTTGGGTGCCTATTCTGCGTAGGACTTAAGATGCCTATTCTGCGTAGGACTTTGGGTGCCTATTCTGCGTAGGACTTTGGTTGCCTATTCTGCGTAGGACTTAAGATGCCTATTTTGCGTAGGACTTTGGGTGCCTATTCTGCGTAGGACTTTGGTTGCCTATTCTGCGTAGGACTTAAGATGCCTATTCTGCGTAGAACTTTGGTTGCCTATTCTGCGTAGGACTTAGGTTGCCTATTCTGCGTAGGACTTTGGGTACCTATTCTGCGTAGGACTTTGGTTGCCTATTCTGCGTAGGACTTTGGTTGCCTATTCTGCGTAGGACTTAAGATGCCTATTCTGCGTAGGCCTTTGGGTGCCTATTCTGCGTAGGACTTTGGTTGCCTATTCTGCGTAGGACTTTGGGTGCCTATTTTGCATAGGACTTTAGTTGCCTATTCTGCATAGGACTTTGGTTGCCTATTCTGCGTAGGACTTTGGGTGCCTATTCTGCGTAGGACTTAAGATGCCTATTCTGCGTAGGACTTTGGGTACCTATTCTGCGTAGGACTTTGGTTGCCTATTCTGCGTAGGACTTTGGTTGCCTATTCTGCGTAGGACTTAAGATGCCTATTCTGCGTAGGACTTAGGTTGCCTATTCTGCGTAGGACTTTGGTTGCCTATTCTGCGTAGGACTTTGGTTGCCTATTCTGCGTAGGACTGCCTATTCTGCGTAGGACTTAAGATGCCTATTCTGCGTAGGACTTTGGTTGCCTATTCTGCGTAGGACTTTGGTTGCCTATTCTGCATAGGACTTAAGGTAAAAAGTCAAATGTTTGTTTTTACTTGCCCCGGTATGAACTACAGTTTATATAGGGTATGCAAGTGTAAAATGCATGGAACATGTTATGCTTTATGTGATGAACTGCAAATCTTTTTTGTGCTTGCCCCAGTGTAAACGAGAGGCAAGTGTATGGATAGAGAAAACATGTGATTTTTATGTTTTATCATTTTAACATTTTAAATTTCTTTTTGTTTGCCCCAATGTGAGCTTAGTTTAATGTGATATGTAAAGTGTAAGTTGCTCTTTTCTCCGTTTATTTATTATTATCATTTTTCTTCATGACTTTGACTTGATCGGGAATCTTGGATTCTCGGACTTTTATTATTATTAATAATAATATTATTATTATCATTTTTATTATTATTATTTATCATTCTTTTGAATTGATGAGTGAAACATACCCTTTATTATTATATCTTTTTTGTTTTATTTATTTACACATTTTTTTCAAAAAAATTCTGGTACGGCCAAAGCATATTGTTTGTTCAAAACGCTACCCATTTAACCAGACCCCGGGTATTTCGGCTCTCATCCAATCGGGAATGCTTGGAGCTCTACCAACATGGCATTGTGCACTTTTATCTTGGAAATTGCAGTTGTCTTTGTCGTTTGTCTTTTGGAAAAGACATCATCATATGATTCACATATGTCTCAATGATCAAGTTCGAGATGAAAATGGCATGCCAACGAAGGTCATTTGATATTTGATTCCAGTCTATCTTCCCGGTATTGATTAAGACAATTAGTTCAAAGAAGATTGTAACACTGACATCCCAAATAATTGCTTTAACAACATGTCGTTTCTTTGTCATTAATTCATTCGTAGAAAAGCATGAATGTAGCAGTTGCAATGAACCATGACTAGCAGCAAAAATAGAAATTGTTGGAAGAACAAGTTCCAATTAGAAGTTTATTAAGCACATAAGAGTTAGGACAACAGGTAATTTGAGATATGAAAAAGAAAGAAAAAAACGGAGATTGAGAAGTATTTCGAAGAATATCCTCTACAGTTAGCCCGGTCTTCCCCACGTAAGGTGATTCTTTGCATCATACAAGACATGCATTCTGCCGAATCCAACATGAAGCCTGTAACCTCTGCACTTTGGCCCAACTCGAACTTCAGATTCCTCCTTACCTTTACCTAAGCATTTTCTCATATTGTTTGGCAGTCCTTCCCTTCCTCCTCTGCTTTTCTTTTCCTTTTTCTTTTTTTTCTTTTTGTTGCTCTAATTTTTGCCTAGGCCGCCCATTTGGGTTTCCAGCCTAGCGAGCTTTTATCATGCTCTAACTTTTGCCTAGGCTGCCTGTTTGGGTTCTCAGCCTAGCGAGCTTCCCTCTCTTTCTTATGCAAAATACTTTTTTACTGCATCGGAGTTGAAAGGCTTAGGTAATTCATGACCGTCCATATCCGTCAAAACTAATGCTCCTCCTGAGAAAGCATGCTTCACAATGTAAGGCCCTTCATAGGTAGGAGCCCATTTGCCCCGAGAATCATCCTGGTTTGGCAAAATTCTTTTAAAAACTAACTCACCGGCCTTGAACTCTCTAGGACGAAGTTTTTTATCGAAAGCTCGTGCCACCCTCTTTTGATACAACTGCCCATGGCATATAGCGGTAAGTCTGCGCCCCTCGATCATATTCAACTGTTCATACCGAGCCTTCACCCAATCACTTTCATCTAAATTGGATTCAATTAACACCCGCAAGGTCGGGATCTCAACCTCAATAGGTGTGACAGCTTCCATTCCATAAACCAGAGAGTACGGAGTTGCCCCAGTCGATGTACGCACAGTCGTGCGATAACCATGCAAGGCATACGGGAGCATGTCGTGCCAATCTTTGTAAGTGATTGTCATTTTAGCAATGATCTTCTTTATGTTCTTATTTGCCGCCTCTACTGCTCCGTTCATCTATGGTCGATACGGTGCCGAATTATGGTGTTTGATTTTAAATTGTTCACAGAGTTTGGAGATCTCTGTTCCATTCAGGTTCGCAGCATTATCTGTGATAATCTTTTCAGGTATTCCATAACGGCAAATGATGTTTGCTTTGAGGAACTTGCAGAAAGCCTTTTGAGTAACACTGGCAAAGGAATTGGCTTCTATCCACTTGGTGAAATAATCAATAGCAACCAAAATGAAACGATGTCCATTTGAGGCCTTGGGATTAATTGGGCCGATTACATCAATGCCCCACATAGAGAACGGCCAAGGTGCTACCAAGTTATGTAGCGCGACTGGTGGCGCATTGATTTTGTCCGAATATATTTGGCATTTGTGACACTTCCGAACATAATCAATGCAATCCTTCTCCATTGTTAACCAAAAATATCCACATCTTTGGATTTGTTTGGCCAACATAAGCCCGTTCGTATGTGTACCGCATATTCCTTCATGCACTTCTGTGATTATCTTCTGGGCTTCCCTTGCGTCTACACATCGTAACAGCGTGCCATCATGACTTCTCTTGTATAAGGTCCCATTGCTGATGAAGAAATTCATGGCTAGACGCCGGATGGCTTTTTTATCACTTTCCACGGCCTCAGCTGGGTATTCCCTACTCGTCATGTAAGTTTTGATGTCATGACACCAAGGTCGCCCGTCATGCTCCTCCTCTATATTTAAGCAATATGCCGGTAAGTCTCTGGCTTCCACGCAAAGTGGTTGGACTTGGACTCCGTAGTCGAGTCGGATCATCACTGCTAAGGTGGCTAAAGCATCTGCAAATTGATTCTTGTCTCTGGTAACATGATTTCTTCAAATTGCTTGACTAACTGGGCCAAAAATTTCTGATATGGAATCAATTTTGAATCCTTAGTTTGCCACTCTCCGGTCACCTGATGAATTATAAGGGCTGAGTCACCATAAACCTCGAGACTCTTGATACCCAAAGTTACAGCAGCATTTAGCCCATTAATGCAAGCTTCATATTCAGCCACGTTATTAGTGCATTCAAATTCTAATTTAATAGCCACTGGAAACTGCTTTCCTTCGAGGGATATGATTACTGCCCCAATACCGTAGCCATACATGTTTGCAGCCCCATCAAAATACATCTTCCACTGCCCATCATCATCGCCTCTTTCATCTTTACCCTCCTTAATAGCCAATATGTCCTTGTCAGGAAAATGAAAATCCAATGGTTGGTACTCATTCAAAGGATTTTCAGCCAAGTGGTCCGCTATGACACTCCCTTTCACAGACTTTTGCGTCATATACTTGACATCATACTCTGATAGAATCACCTGCCATTTTGAGACCCTCCCAGAAACATGTGGGCTCTCAAAAATATATTTGATGGGATCCATCCGAGAAATTAGCCAAGTGGTAAAATAGAGCATGTATTGCCGCAAACGCCTAGTGGTCCATGCTAACCCACAGCAAGTCTTCTCGATCAGTGAGTAGCGGGCCTCACATTCATTAAATTTTTTATTCAAGTAGTAAATTGCTTGCTCTTTCCTTCTAGAGGCATCATGTTGTCCCAATACCGCCCCCATCGATCTCGGCAAGATGGTTAAATAGAGGATCAACGGTCATCCTTGCGTGGGCGGAACCAAAATTGGGGGATTTAAC
This sequence comes from Erythrophleum ivorense, assembly GCA_026724425.1. Lineage (NCBI taxonomy): Eukaryota > Viridiplantae > Streptophyta > Magnoliopsida > Fabales > Fabaceae > Erythrophleum > Erythrophleum ivorense. The sequence continues at coordinate 30,477,562 of JAIUCV010000002.1, read as the reverse complement.
AGATATTCTTTAATTTTGTCAAAGGCTTGTTGACAATTGCTATCCCATCCACCGGTGTAATTCTTTTTTAACAATTTGAAAATCGACTCACAGGTTGCAGTTAAGTTGGCAATGAATCTTGCTATGTAATTTAGCCGGCCCAAGAAACTCCGGACTTCTTTTTCTGTTTGTGGAGCCGGCATTTCTCGAATTGCTTTGACCTTATTGGGATCCACCTCTATTCCCCTCTGGCTTATCATGAAACCCAGCAGTTTTCCAGTCACAGCCCCAAAGATACACTTGTTGGGATTCAAGCGAAGTTTGTATTCACGCAACCTTTCAAACAGCTTTCTCAAAACTACCACGTGGCTTTGCCCTTCTCCAAATTTAGCCACCATATCATCTACATACACTTCAACCTCTTTGTGCATCATATCATGGAAGAGTGCCATCATGGCTCGTTGATAAGTTGCTCCTGCATTCTTTAACCCAAATGGCATCACTTTATAACAATATGTCCCCCATGGTGTAATAAACGTGGTCTTGTCTTTGTGATCTTTATGCATAGGGATCTGATTGTACCCTGAGTAACCATCCATGAAGGAATACCGGTGGGCGCGTGCCGTATTATCAACTAACACATCGATGTGGGGCAAGGGAAAATCATCCTTCGGACTTGCCTTGTTCAAATCCCTATAATCAACACACATGTGGACTCTTCCATCTTTTTTCGGGACTGGTACGATGTTTGCCACCCACTGAGGGTATGTGGACACTTGAAGGAATCCCGCTTCTAATTGTTTCATGACCTCTTCTTTGATCTTTAAAGACATGTCGGGGCTCATTCTCTTCAACTTTTGCTTTTTTGGCTCAACATTCGGGAATAAAGGAATCTTATGAGAGGCAATCTCTGGGTCCAGTCTGGGCATGTCTTGATAAGACCATGCAAAGACGTCCATGTATTCCCTAAAAAGCTGAATCATTTCTTTCTTCTCGGGATTATCCATCACTTTAACCTCCCTTTTATCTTCCTCTGTCCCTAAATTAATATTTTCGACTATTTCTTCATGCGGGCATATTCCTTTATCTTCGGAATCAAGCATTTCCTCAAAGATTTGGGTTAATTCTTCGTTATCGGATTCAGAATCATGCATATCCGTAGTAACCCATAAATCACGCAGTGGGGACTCGGGGACTTCTGCGTTGGACAGGAGTCCCGAGGAAAACAATTTCTCTAAAGTTACGACATCAGTGATATCCTCAATTTCCCAGTTATCCAATCTTTCCCCGGAGTCATCAACCGCGATCCAAGTCTTAATTCCTTGCACGGCGTCGTCGTCAACCATTGAAATGCTCAAGCGATTCATGACCTCTGAAGGATTTGGAAAAGTTTCCTTAATATGAGGAATTTTCTGCTTCTCTTGACCTTTGTTCCTCTTTACGCTTGGTTGTACTCTCGGTTGGTCTAGCAATAGAGTTTCATACCCTAATCCTTGACGCCTAGGATTTTCCGGGAGGGTAATAGGCCGCTCAATTCCTTGCAACTGTATCCCCAGTCCCTTTCCAGATTGGAACCCATTCCTTTTCAACATTTTCATCACGATCTGATTGACATTCCCGTTGGTAGGCTTGGGTCTATCCATTTCCAGACTTTGAAACGGCATTTCCGTTTCTTGTTCAGCAGCTTCGATATATGGCAGTGAATTGGGCCTACTCAATATTATTTCCTCTTCTCCCTTAATGGTGATTATCCTTCCTTCGTCAATGAATTTGACCCTTTGATGAACAGTCGAAGGGACAGCACGGGCAGAATGAATCCACGGCCTCCCAAGCAGCATCGTGTAAGATGGATCAATGTCCATCACCTGAAAATTCACTATAAAGAGCTTTGGTCCAATTTCCAGAGGCAGGCAGATAGTGCCAATCACAGCTCTTTAAGAACCATCGAATGCTCTGAGCACCAGATCACTTTTCTCAACGTGTGAGGTCCCTATTGCTAACCGCTCAAAAGTAATCAATGGTAGAACATTGAGTGCCGACCCTCCATCAATTAAGACCTTTGCGACCGCAAAACCATTGCATTTCAAAGTTATGTACAAGGCCTTAGGTTGGTTAGCTGACGTCCCCACAATTTCTTCTTCGGAGAATGAGATGGCAGAGGTGGTTTTAACAATATTCATCACACTAGGGACCTTTTCTGGGGTAACATCCGGTCGCACAAACGCTTCTTCTAGAACTTTTTGCAGAGCCCGGCGATGCACCTCTGAGCTCATGACTAAGGACCACATCGAAATTCGAGCCGGGGTCTTCTTCAATTGCTCCACCACATTGTATTCACTCTGCTTCATGATCTTTAAGAATTCTTCGTCAGTTCCATCCTCTCTTCCCTCTCTCTGATCATTAGCATCAATGCCCTTTCCCTTTAGGCATTGGTCAGCATTTGTAGGGGCATAGACTCTACCACTTCGGGTGACCCTCCTATTCTCGGTTATGTTGGTGACGGGTTCTCCTTCCGCTTTGGCGACCACCGTTTGATGGGAGGGTAGCTCGATGCTCTCCTTATATCTCCAAGGTACGGCCCGGTCACTCCCATATGGAAAAGGGGCTGGCATGTTAATAATCACTGGTGATTGTTTTGGAATGAATGGGACTGTTGTTGAAGGAGGCTTGTCGACTGTTAAAGTAATTGTTCTCAACTGTTTAGTAGGAGTAACAATATCAACATATCTCTCATTTGTTACACAAATTTCTTCTTTAGACTTTCCCACGACCACAACACCAAAGATCATCAATTCTTTCAATGCCTTCTGGAACTCTACACAGTTCTTGATGTCATAATCTGTATTTTGTTGGTGGTAATCACAAAATATGGCCTGCTGCCCAGTGACGTGCTTTTCTGATGGCAATTCCAACATATACCCAGCTAATCGGAGGTTGGCTACTAGAGTCCTCAAGGGTAACTTAATGGTATCAAAGCTCTTAGAAAATTCTGACTCATCTTCGATGGCGTTCACTTGTCGCTCATGACTAGGCAGGGGATTGGTAGCTATTGTTGAATTTTCTCCGGACTTAAGCTGGATATGGTTGGACTCGATCAAATCCAACACGTTCTTCTTGAAAGTTGTGCAATTCTCAATTGAGTGTCCCGAGACTCCCATATGGTACTCACAAGAGACATTGGGATTATACCAAGTTGGGTACGGTGGTTGCAGTGCTTTCACGTACCGTGGCCCTATAAGTTTTGCTTCTAATAATTTCTGATACAACTCCGCGTTAGTTGAGCTGAAATTAGGCCACGGACGATTGTCCCTTGGCCGCACATTAACTCCCCTCTCTTGTTGCCTAGGTCCATTCATAACTGGTCCATGTTGATTTTGGCCTTCGCCTCCCCTACCAATCTGGTAGGACACAGGTTGGTGCTGGAATGGTCTTGTAGGTTGAACGTAGCTTACCTCTCCCTCTTTCTTCTTCACACCTTGACCCTTCCTAAATCCGCCTTCCATCAAAGGGGATGTGAGCTTTCCGTCTCGGATGTCCACATCAATTCTCTCCCCAACCTCAATTAAATCAGCAAAGTCGGTAACGTGAGTTCCCAACATGATCTTGTAAAATGGATCGGATAGTGTCCGAATAAAATATGAGCAGAATTCGGACCCAATCATCGGAGGCTGAACTTGTGAAGCCATTAATCTCCATCTCTGTGCATACTCTTTGAATGACTCAGTTGGCTTTTTACTCATTTTTTTCAGCTGCTCCCTAGTTGGAGCGGTATCAAGGTTGAATTTGTATTGCTTCATAAAAGCATTAGTGAGATCTCTCTACTTGGAAATTTTGGAATGGTCTAACTGCATATACCACAGTAAAGCAGACCCAGTCAAACTCTCTGGGAAGAAATTTATCAAGAACTTCTCGTCCTTTGACCAAACAGTCATTTTTGTGCAGTATGACTTAAGGTGGTAGATTGGGTTGCCAGAGCCATCATACTTGTCGAAGTCAGGGACTTTGAACTTCTTTGGAATGGACACTCCAGGAGTTAAGCATAACTCTTCTATATCCAATGACCCCCATGTGGTTGGACCTTATAAATCACGCAGTTGGTCCCTGACTTCCCCCAATTCTCTTTCCCAATCCTCCTTGGCGTCATTATTTTTCCCTTTGTCATCTACCGTAGGAATCTGGAAGGTGTATGTGTCATCATATCCAGGGAACTCGTGCATATCCTTTGCCTCATCGTGGAGAAACTGTTTATCAGCCACCATCATAGGAGCCTCTTGTGTATTCTTCTGCTGCAACCCAGGACCCGGCACTCGATTAGATTGTGCCTCAGTTATAACCACTCCAGGCGAACTTCCCCCCACTTGTGCAGCAACGGGTGGATGACTAGAGGCACTAGGGGAGTTATCAATGCCTTTTCCTTTAAAGGCTTCCAACAACATCTTCATCATCTCGCTCATTTGAGCCATCTGGTTCTCCATGGTTGTAATGCGATTATTCAAGACGACTGTGTCCTCCTCAGCTCTCTGACTGCCTTCCCTTTGATGCTCCTCCATAAGCCTAGCTCTTGAACGCGTGTCGTATATCCTTGTGGGATGAGTCTGGTTAGATGGGACACGTTTCAGAGGCGCAATATTGTCTTTCTGTATTTGACCATTACTGTTCTTTTTTCTGTGAAGAGAAATCAAATTTAGTGGTATTAAAAAAAATGTTTCTCTTGTTTTATTATTATTGTCAGTAATATATGTATATTTGATTTTAATTTAGCTTAACCGTTTTGGCACAATTGGCAAAGGAACATTGGGCCCTCTGATACTTAAAGGATTTTATTAACCCATATAAGAATCTCAAAGTTGACACTTAACACGAGAGGGAACTAAAGACCCTACACGCTTAGGTCTTTATATTCATTTGAGACACACTTAAACCATTAGGAACATACAATTCTTGCTTTTCAGACCACAGTATCGAGGGATACATTACATCAACATTCTTTGAAACTTAACAGCTATTGAGGTATTTCAACTCATTTACAATGTCCTTGCATAACATAAAAAATTCTATCACTTCCTTTGGGGTACTCAGTGGGTTATTTGAACCTTCAGCTGCTTTCAGTGTGCTTGTGAAACTAGGGAGGATCTCATCAGCCAAGAGAATCAATTTTCTGAACCAGGACCGGAACCTTTCTTTTTCTGCGGCTTGCTCTGCATGGAGTGTCTTCCACATCTCCACTGTCTCGGCTTGCTGATTAAGTTGTTCGACCAAATTTTGCACTACTGCAGCATTATCACTTCTAATGAGGGATATTTCATTCATTTTTTGTTCCAATTTCTTAGCCAGCATACTTAATTTATGTCTAGTCCCACCAGACTCAAGTTTCTGCATTTGCCTCTCTAGTGCGTCCTTTTCTTTAAGGACCTTCATCAACTGAGCCTTACCAATATATATCTTCTTTTCATTTTCGGTCACACGTTGTTGAGCTTCCTCAATCGTACTTTTCAATCTTGTATTTTCTTCTTTCAGCTTTTTCACCTCAACAGTCCCCCTACTTCCTTTATACCTCTTCACCCTATCGGTCTCTGCTCGCAACACTGCACATTCACTTCTCATTTGGTTCAAACTCCTCAGGCGTTCTTGTCTTCTTTCTTCTAGACTCTTCAATTTTTCCTTTTTCTCTTCAACTTGCCGTGCTAACTGTTCATCAATCGCACGCAGATCGTTGCCGAGCATTGGATCCTTCGGTCCAAAAGAAGGATTAGCCCCTTTTGTTCTATCCTTCAACCACTCTTGATATTCTTTAGTTGCAGCTACAATTCGCTTGCCCAGTTCACATTTTCCTTTACGTATCACTTGGTTCCACGCATTTCTTATTTTTTGACAAAGCGTCTTAGCTTCCGGATCATTATGATAAAAATGAACCAGCCGCGTAGCCTCTTCAGATGGAATGTCTTGCTTGTATGCAAACTGTTGATGAACAATCGATGGATTGTAGTTGATGCACCCTCGAGGGCTTATGAGAGGTACATTCAGGAATTCCCCGCAACAGTATATGATTTCCTCGCTTTCCCACCAAGCAAGCTTCCACCAGACTGTGTTTTCGTCTAACTGACCAAGGGATTGAGCCCAATCATCACGAGTCATTCTTGGGGACGGCAGAGTAGAACCTTCACGATTAAGGAAATCCCTAATCGGGTGGTGGATGGTGTCATGTCGTTGACCCAATTGATACTTCCTCCCATGAACATGATTGAACACCCAAACTGTGAGGAGCTGCAAGCAACACTTTAATTTTCCTCCATTTTCTAGTTGACAAAAACTCAATGTCAGGAACGTTTTTGCTAAAACTGCGGGCACCAAATTTACGCGATGGTTTTCTACCATCCATAGGACACTCACGGCTGCCAAATCGATTATTCCCATGGCCGATGGAAATAACACCACTTCATATATGGCTAAAGCGAGGACCCTCTTAAAAGTCACCCAATCCCCTTTTTCAGCTAAGATCTCCAAACGTCTTTCCACATACTTTCTTGAAAGACCTTCAGTTTGTCCTCTCTGATGAAGTTGGACCTTACTAAGATCTTCCCCTAAAATTTGAGCCACTGTGCGCTTCGATGGTAAGTGTCCGGGATAGTAATAAACTGAGGTATCTTTTTCCACATGTGCATTCATGAAGCTCCCATATTCCTCTAGAGTAGGTGTAATTTGGAACGTAAGGAAGGTGAAACACCTTAGTGAGCTATCCCAATACTGGGCCAAGGCAGAAAGTGCTTCTGGCTGGACTGGTATTCGGAGCAAGTCTAGAATATCCTGTATTCCCTTCGAAAATCTCGGATATGTTTTCCATTCTACTTCCCACTTAAAGTAACTAGACTTTCGACTGATTCAGCTTCCGCCTTGATTTTGAGCTTCACTCCCGTTGCAACTAGGCCAGTCTGCCTCGGATCTAGATATCGCCCATTGCCCAAAGGTTCCATTACCAATATTATGCCTACCAATCCGGTTAATCGTCCACTGTTTCAAAAATGTTCAAAACTCGTTAGCTGGTGTATCATTATTGTTAACTTGACAACTTGCCAAATCCTCAAGGAATTTATTATTCCATAGAGAATAGAGGCGTAAAGATCAATTTAAGAAGGAATAACTCCCTACATAATTGACACTGAGGTGTTCAGCAAGTTAATATAACGATCCACTAACAATCATACTATGATTTTGAATGTAATGTTCCGACATGGGAAATGACAGAAAATATTGCACTATTTCTTGAGGGGCCTATTGCCCCATGAAAGTAAAGAGGCGGCAATTAAATCGGGAGAAATATACCTTTCTACACGATTCGGTGCCTTAAAAGATTTAAATTCCTAGTCGAAATGCAACATTCGCACGTTGGATATGCAAAACCTATGGGTTTTATAATCATCTGAAATTTTGAACATACCCACTTTTATTGAAAATTCGTCGTTTTGTGGAGGTTTGTTTTAATGAAAATAGATTAGATATTGTTTATTAGCTTATCTTATCTTCTTTCATAGTATGTTATGAATATGTGAAGAGAATAAATGTATGCTGAATGAGCTCCCTTTTATGAGATTAAGGAATGCGATTATGGCCTTTTTGGGGTCGGGAACCCCCTAGGTAAGGGTTGGTTTAGCTAATGCATACTTTCCTCATAATCAATGTATGTCCGATTGTGCAATGGCATATCATTGATTATTCCAGTAAATAGCGACAATGCGTCACTTTCCCTATGGATATCATTGGATGCATGAATGTGATATATAAGCAATTGGAAGCACCCTCCTTTGTCCTAATATGGATGGATCTTAGGTTGGGAGTATTGGTTCATAGAAGTTCGGCTCTACCTATTTAGGAAGTATCTACGGCTTGATTATCAGTGCCAATTTTGGTGGATCTATAACCCCTAATCATTGGTCCCCAAATTGCCCTCACCGTGAGATGAGGATCTTATTATATGAACCCAACCTTGAGAGGAAAAGAGATCCTACACAGGTCCAATCCATATAACAAGGTACAATTTAGGCGAGGTCTTCATGATAACCTCAGGAAGCACAAGGCTTCACAGGGAAATCAATATAAACCTCTACTAACCTAGAAACACTCAGACCCGGGTATAGGGCCCACAACGTGTGTGAGAATTTTGTGTCCGTGACGTGTGTGAGGAGGGCATTTACCTCTTTATCCTATGAACTACCCTACCCTCATCTGCTAAGCAGATTGACAGAAATAGAAACCGAAACAGAATAAGAGATAGAAACATATACATACCAAAAACAAGAAGTAAGATATAAAAACATGGTCATCTATCTTAAGGTTTCTTTCTCATGTTATTTATCCTACACATATTATGTACATAGATGAAAAATGTATAAAGCAAGCATGTAAAAGGTACGTTATCTACCATAATCATGTAAGGCAAACCACAAACAAAAAGGGAGAATAGAAATAAAAGAAGGCCATAATATTTTGCACGGCTAACTTAATTTGGGCTTGACTCTCGAACAAGTCCCCAGTGGAGTCGCCAAACTGTCACACCCAAAAATGCGACCGCGTGGCGCCTTTTTTCTCAATTCGCCTAATTTCGAATGAAATCGAAAAACAAAATTTAAATTGAAATAAGTATAATAAATAGGGTATGGGTTCAGGAGTCGCCACCAAAATTTTAATTTTTTAAAAGGCAAAACTTTGGAAAAGCCTTTTTATTTGAAAAATGATCTACGAACCAGAAAATGGGTCCGGGAGTCGTTTGTGAGTGGGGAAGGTGTTAAGCACCCCACTACACCCGTTACTAAGAACGGTTACCCTAAGTCAGTTATGCAAAGATAAAAAAGGCCTTAATTTTATTTCAATTCTCCTTAACAAATCACATGTAAAACAGAAATAAATAAATTAAAGGAAATAAAATTGAAAATAGAAAAGGAAGGAAATCGGTATTAAAATAAGGTACGAAGAAATTCAAGAATTAAATAAAGAAGTAAAGAAAAGAAATTAAAAGAAAAATATTTTATTTACATGAGCGGACTTGACCTAGGATAAAAGCTTAGGGCCTACGTACCCTTTAGGAGGGATCAAAGTCCACGTAGTTCGATTAAATTATATTTGTTGGTTGATGTTTTGTTTGGTTTGTTTTTGTTTGTTTTTGTTCATTTTTTTTTGGTTGCTTGTTTTTGTTTTTTGTTTTTTTATTTTTTTGTTGTTTGGCTTTTATTTGAATTAATTTTTTTTTATGTTGTTTCTCCCTTTTCCATTTTTCTTTGAAAAGACAAAGAAAATGAATTATCTTTTTCCTTTTACAAACAAGTTTTGAAATTGGTTGGTGAGCTTTAATTTGCTAAAGGAAAATTTAATTTCACTTTTCTTGCTTTTTCGATTTTTTTCTCTTTTTCTTATCATTTTTTTTATTTTTCCTTTCTATGTCTTTTTTATTTTATTTTATTTCATTTTTTCTTTGTTTTGTTTCTTTTAAGTAGATTTTTTTTATGTTTTGTTTTGATTTTTGTTTAATTTTCATTCTTGATTGATTTTATTTTGTTTTTGTTTTTGTTTTTTGTTATTTTGTTTAAATTTTGTTTTGTTTTTGTTTTCTGGTTTTTTTTGTTTTTTTTGATTTTTTTTGTTTTATTTTTTTGTTTCTCGAAAAGACTAAGAAATTAAAACTTACTTTTCTTTTTAACAGATAAAACGATTTTAAAATTGGTTGATTGTGTTTTAATTTGCTAAAAATAAAGATAATTTTACTTTCCTTTGCCTTTTCAATTTCTTTCTCTTTTTCTTACCATTTACTTTTCATTCAATCTTTTTATTATCCCTTGTTTTAATTTTTGTTTTTTCTTTTTCTTTTGTTTTGCTTTCTTTTCCTTAATTTTTGATTAATCATCGAAGTTAAAAAGATTTTTTTTATATTATTATTATTTTTTTATTTTTTATTTATTATTTATTGTTATTTTTTTAAAAAAAACTTTTTAGCTTAATTCAATTTTAATTTTAACTCTCTTTTTCTTTTTAATCAATTTTCTTTGTATTTTATTTTATTATTATTGCTATTATTATTCTTATCATTTCTCTTCTCCTTTAATATTATTATTTTTTGGGTACTTATATTATATTGTTATTATTATTTATTTTTGTGTTTTCCCCTTTTTATTTCTATTCTTATTTTTATTTCCCTTTCCTTTTTTCTCTTTTGCATTCTTTTGAATGGGGTTATTGGGGCTCGAAACATTTTTAGAATGTTTTTGAATAGGGCTAAGAGCCCAAAACTCTTCTCTTTTTTTTTTCGCAATCTTTGAAATGGGGCCATTGGAGTTCAAAAGTGTTTTTGGAATACTTTGAATGGGGCTAGAAGCCCAGAAGCGTTTTTTTTATTTTTGAAATCTTTAGAACGGGGCCATTGGAGCCCAAAAACATTTCTGGAATACTTTGAATAGGGCTAGAAGCCCAGAAGCGTTTTTTTTTTGAAATCTTTAGAATGGGGCCATTGGAGCCCAAAAAAAAAAAAACTAGATCTATCCAAAGCCCAAAAGGCATCATGGAGGCTTATTGCCACACATGGCCTTTTGGCCTATCCCTGGTTGCTTAGGGGGATATGAAATCCCACATAGCATTATCTAAAAATGCAAATCGAAATAATAGCTTGATGTGTGTGCTAGGTGTGTAGCTATATTTATTACATTATTTTTTGAATACACTTACAAGAATAGACAAAAATAAAAACGAAAAGGAAAGAAAAAAACAAAATTAGTTACATAAATGTACAGTTTGATTCCAATTGCTCCTCGCTCCTTCTTTCCCTCGGCATTATGAAATGGCCATTTCTTCCTCCCCTTGATATCAAGGAATAACCCATCCCCATATATTGGAAGTTTAAGTCCTTCCCAAAGGGGAACTCAGCAAATCCAAGCGTTAAGGGAACAAACGAAGGAGTAGCAACAGAACTTCTTTTCCCTTTTTTTGTTTTTGTTTTGAAACCCAAATGCACAAAAGAGATAGAATCCTATATTTTAAATCGGCTAAAGCATCCATATCTCTGATTTTATATAGCAGACAAAATAAGAAGCAAACTCATATACCGTTATGATAATAGTATGCCTATCAATGTCACGCAATCAGAAAAAAGGGGCAGCAGCCAATCAATCGGACTATCAGTGTTTCAACATGCAACTCTATGCACACGAAATGACAACATCTTAATTGCATAACTGGTGCAAGAAAACAAAACAGAAATCTCATAGCAGTATGATAAGCAGCAGCCATCCACCAGCATTATCTCTATTTCCATACAGAGGCTGATTCATATGCATATAGCTATACACGATTCTTAGGGGATTCTAACTCTGACTTTGTATTCAGAAATCATACAGAAATTCATTCAGAGACATCATCACCCGAGGCTACCTATCAAGCGAAAACCTCCGGCAACTGAGTAACTCAGTTCCATTAACTTAATTTGACGGCTAAAAGGAACCCGCCCCTCAATATCTCAATACAGAACACATCAACGCATTTACAGCACAGAGAAACAAGATCACATAGCAGAAAGGGGAATGAACTACAGACTGGTTATCCAGAAAAATTTGACTGATCCACACGCAATAAGTAAGGACTCATATCATATTCAAAACACGAAGATCTCTAAATTCAGCATTCAGAAACAGAACACACCCACATACCTGAACCCCAGAATAAATGGAAAGGGCGGAGGAAATATACCTTCGGAGTTTAAGGGATCGAATGAAGACCTTCTTGAATCGAAACGCTGCTGCTGCCCGCTCCCGATTCGGTTCGACCTTCTGATTGTTGTCCTTTCTCCCTTGCTCGGTCTCTCTCGTTCTCCCGTTTTCGTCCAGCACCTAGTTCTCACTCTCGATCTCCTCTCCCGATTTCTCTCTTCCTCCTTTCCCCGAAAAAAAAAACCCCCGAGAAAGTTCACTCCCCTCGATTTTTATAGACGAACCACCTGGTCCCCCCCATCTCCGTACTCCTCTGCTCCACTATCCATACTCGCGCACTCCCTTCGTACGAATCGCGTCGCTTTGCACTCTGGAGTGGCCTCGCGAGGGGACGCTAGAGCAGAGAGAGAGGGGGGGACCAGTGAGCTTCTAGGGTTTCCTCCCTTCAACTGTTCTTTTCCTTCGGTTTTCAAAATTCTCGATGCATTATTGGGTTCGGGTTTAGGGAAGCTGAAGGCTTAATGGGTTCGGGTTTAGGGAAGCTGAAGACCCAATGCATTAGTGGGTCCGAGTTAAAGAAGCTGAAGGCCCAGAACTCATTGAGTTAAAGAAGCTGAAGGCCCAGAACTCATGGAGGGGCTTATTTCAGGCCCAATTTCGGATTAACTTTGGGTTGAACTCCCCTTTTTTTTTTTAGAAAATGGGCCTATTCTCTTTTAGTTTTCTCTTTCCTTTTTTTTTATTTCATTTATTTTGGATTTTTGTTACCCTCCCCTTTAGATAGATATATTTTTTATTTTGGATTAATTTTACTCTTTTTTTTTAATTTTAAATTTAAGTCCTTTTTATATTATTATTATGTTTTTTTTAGCTTATTAAACTAAGAGGATTTTTTTTTGTTTTGGATTTTTCATTTTCATTGTTTATTATTTTAACTTTATAATTATTTTTGGGTGTGTGGTCGAAAGAGGAGGCTTAAATCCAAAGGGAAAAGTGTATGATTGTACACAAGGTAGCTCTCTCCACCTTCTTTCATGCATGGATGTGTGTTAGCTTGTCTTAAAATGTGTGTATGTGTATTTTCAAGCCATGAAAAGTATGGTAGCATGATTTCATATGCCATGGTTTTATGATGACATATTATGTTTGATATGATGTTTTGATGTGTGCTTGGGTTTGCTTGAGTGTGGTGAGGCCAAGAACCCTTAACTATGGTGAGGATAAGCCAAGAACCCTTAAAATTGGTTGAGACAAAGCAAAGAGTCTCCCAAAAACAAGATGGACTCCCAAGAGTATGGTTGAGTCCAAGAATGTCTTAAAGAATGGGTGAGGCAAGTCCAACATCCATAAGAAATTAGGTGAGACCAATTCACTTGCTTGGCAAGCCTTTGTATGTTATGTACGATATTCTCAAGTGATAAAAATACTTCTTGAATGTTTGCACATGTTAACATGACCATACATGCATTTATAAGACTTGTTTGCATCCATTATGTATGATTGAATGAGAGATGAGCTATTGAGATTCTTTGAATCTCATCCCCACCTCTCCAATGATCTCACATACTAGGTGGACCAAGTGGATATGTTAATGGGAGCCAACAACATTGAAGGAGGAAGATTAACATACATATGTCTAGCATTTTCCTTTTAAAGCTATAATGAACTATAATGATGTATATTAATATTGTAAATAGTTTATGACCCTTGAGACATATGTAATTATGCTATTATATGAAGTAGAAATGAAAGTATGTGTTATGTGAATGATGGAATGGGAATTGAGTATGTATGGCAAGGATAGCTTCATGAATGAGTTTATGGAAATGTGCATATGTGTACATGAAAAGGACAAAATGAGATGCATGAGGTTTGGGACCATTTGGGCAGCTCACACAAGTCTTAAATGCACTTTTAGACTTGCCCAAAAGGTGCCAAGACCAAGAAAAATCTATTTGGTAACTTTGGTACCCTATATGGAGCCAAAATTGACCATAATGAAATCATATATCACTTTTTATCCAAATGATTTAGTCTTGATTTGAGATTTGGCATGAAATTAGGTCTCATTAAGAGATTTTTGAGAAGCTAAAGATCATAATTTTTGGAAGTCTACAGAATATTTGATGATTTTTCAAAGTTGGCAATTTTCATGGTTTCTGGTATGTGCACTGTTCACACTGGTAGATTTGCATTCTATGTCATCCGATGGGTAAATGGTGTCCAATGCTTGTGAAATTTTACAGCCATAAACTAGAGGTCATAAGCTTTCCGAAACCACTGAGATCACCTCATTTGGAGGTCTGAAAAAAGAGTTATGCATTTTTGAAATTGATTATCAGTAGTAGTGGCGCCCCAGGAGTCCAGTCACTTTTCAATAGATTTCCAATGGCTAAACGTATTTTTTTCATTCTGAAATTATTTTTAGCATAAATTTAACAATTGTAGCTTTCCAAAATGAGTAAATGTGTATGATTTCAATTTTTATAAAATTAGTTATGAATTTTAGAAGTTTGTATTAGTAATATGAGATAGCAGTCCAGGCAGCGGCGACCTCTGGACATTTTCTGGATGTCAAACGTCCTCTGTGATGAATTTTATGCTCTAGACATATTTTTAGTGTAAATTAGATATCCATAGATTGCTAAAATGATCAAGATTGTATGATTTTGATTTTTTTTAGATTTAGTTATGAATTTCTAAACTTTAGTTAGAAAGAAAACCAAATCTGGCCGAAATTAAATAGCCATTTTTTATGCTCCATTTTGGTTTCCATGAGTTGTGGGCATGATTTTGTGATGCAAATGAGTTGTATTGATGTAATTAAATATGAGAATGAATAGCATGAGCCCATACGGTCCACATAACACCAATTGCAATTTTTAAGTATGACGTAACGCAAATAAACCCATTATTTTTAGTCCCTTTTTCATGTGCTCTCATGGAAATGATGAAGTGAAGCATATGAATGTTATAAAATGACCTAGAATTTATGGTGTTACAAAAGATGCTGATGATACTAAGGCCTTTAAGGAGTAAAAGGTAGAAGTTAACCTAGATGACACATATTTTAGTAGTTCTTAATTAATTCATTTTGGTTCTTATATTGATATGTGAAATATTTTTTTTCATTTATGTTATACCACTATTGTTACATGATTTACTAATTCCAACGTATCTTTATTTTAGGTATACTAATGTCAATAAATGGTCATGTAAGAGGATGACATGAAGCATTCCCATAGGTAGACTTGTATCTAAAGATATGCAGTGACAAGATAACAAATCATTTGAGATTGGAACAAGTTCTATCTCTAATTATTGGTGGCTATATGAAATCTTCAAGCTCTATTGCAAGTTTCATGCCTTGCAACCATTAAGGGACATGTCCTTATCTCACAAGACTTATGATGTTTGTCATTGCATGTCTTTAGGTATCATTTTTACCCATGAGATTTGTGAAGTTTACAAGTCATTGCAAAATTTGCATTCACATTGTGGAAGATAAATGTTAAGCAAAACATATCATACCATAAAAAAGAAGACATAGATAATGAAAGTTAGGAGTTTTATAATATAATGTACAACTTTATTATTGTATATAATGCCTAGCTACTTGTATTTTGTACGTAGTACTATTTTATTATGGGTTAAATACAAGAATGGACATAAAACAAATAAAACATTATGATTTTTTTGACCCAACAATGAAATAGTGAAGGATTAGTAAAGGAAAATAATAAGAGACTAGTAAGAGAAAATAGCAAGATTTTACAAGGGGTTTGAGAAGGGCATTGGCAAAGGAAGTTCCCTCCTAGTTTCCTTATTATATGGTGAGGAAATTGGGAGAAAAAGATAGTGTTATTGTGAAAAGATTTGGCAAGGGATTTTCTCTCAACATTTTGTTAACAAGGGATTAGGTAGGAAAAATTTTCCTCGTTAATTAGCAACTAGAATTTAGTATATCCCATTTTGTTCCTTGACTGAGGTGGTATTTCGAAGGACTAGTAAAGGAATCTTCCCTTGCTAAATTCCTTCTTTTTTGTAGTGAATTTGTCATCCCCAAAGTACTTGAAGGATTAATAAAGAAGGCTACTTTTTTAATTCTTGAAAGGAGATAGTTTGTAGTAACAAGCAATTCATTTTTCTTGTGACATTTTTTCTTTTTTAAGAAATTCTTAAATTCTCTAGCATTGTTGTTATGCTTAGCTTATGTGAAAAACTCTTTAAATTATTCAATAGCAATGATATCAATTTCATCTCTACCTTGTTTTCACTCCCTTCTTTGTTTTAAATTCTTTCAATATTATTTCTTGTAAGTTTTTTTTTTATTGTAGTGACAATAAAAAAAAATTATGTTTTTGTCATCTTCTTTGAGCCACTTTGATCTTGCTTTTCTATTCCATAATAGCTTTTTTTTACTTCCATGCAGCTTCAATGCCAAGGCTTGATCTCTATTTGTTAAAGAAGTTAAGAGTGGTTAATATTTTGTTGTTATAGAATATGAATAGTTATGCCAAAGCAACATGTATATAAACATTGTATAGTAATGATCTTTTAGCAATGAAAATCATTTCTCAGCTCTTTCTTTTACTCACTCACTTTTTTACTTCTTTCATAATATGGTATTAGAGCCATATTCTTGAAGATGTAGAATTCTTTAAGTTCTTAGCCCTTACAAAAGAAAGATGTTATTTCTTTCACTCATTTCACATCAAAGTGAAGCTCGATGACATCAACTTCTTGCTATGGCTATGGAAGCAACATATTTGCTCAACAATTAGAGGTTATAAGCGACAAAAATTCATAGATCTAACTATGGTGTTATTTGCAAAATTTGCCTTTAAAGAAGATCAAGCCAATGGCAAATACATTCTAGAGTTTCTACCATAGGATTATCAAGATCAATTGTTAATGTCATGGATGTTATCTTCCATGATTGATGGTATGCTCACTAGAATAGTGGGATGTGAGTCATCTTTCGAGACCTGGGAAAGAATTCAAATGTCCTTTGCCTTATAGATAAGAGCCAAAATCAACCTACTCAAGATGCAACTAAAGAACACAAGAAAAATGGGCTATGTGCATTAATGAATACTTATTGAAAATCAAGGCGGCAATTCATGCCTTGATAGCAATTCGATGCCTAGTTTTGAGCAATAGCCACATAGAGTACATATTTGAAGATCTCTTAAAAAGCCATATATATTCATCACCTCTATCTCGATAAGACTCGATTCATATACAATAGCTTATATTAAACCCTCCTTTTTGCTTAAGAAGCAAGAATTGACAAGAACTTCAAGATTTATACAAACATCTTTGTTAACCTAGCTTATACCTTACACGACGACAAGATGAATGTGAATTGTGGGGAAAAGTAAGAGGTTCTAATGGTAGACACGATAGAGGTGCAAGATTTAATGGTTAAAGTGCCTTTGTTACTTGCTAGCTATATGGCAAAGCTAGTCTTTCAGTAGGCACTTGTTGGTATCAATTTGATCAAAGCTTTCAAGGCTTGTCCTTTAATGATTAGGTCACTCATAATAACAACTTAATGGCATGGAATAAAAATCAAGTATTCGCATTACTAACAACATTTGAGGTAGTTATAGACCCTTTATGGTACCTAGATTTGGGAGCACCATCCATATCATCTATGATAAGGAGAATTTGATGAAAGAAAAAAGCTATACTACACTTGAACAAGTGCACATAAGGGATGGAATAGTTTTGAAAATACAGTATATTGGACATTCATATATTCAATCTTTCTTACAAAATCATTCTCTATTACTTTCTAGCATACTTCATATTCCTTTAATGACTAAAAATCTACTGAGCATCTTAAAATTTTGCCTTGATAATGCTATTTTTATTGAATTCTAACCTAAATCTTGTCTTGGTAAAGGCCAAGCAACTAATCAGGTGTTACTATAAGGGCAAGTTCAAAATGGTCTCTATGCACTTAACAACAACCTACACCTCTCTCATACAATGTCTAAGACTTCACCCCAGCCAAAGTCATGTTCATCAACCTTTATCTCTTATTCAAATTTTGTTTCTAATTCTTATTCAAATTTTGTTTTTGATATTTGTAATCTTGCAAAGTTCAATTCTTTTAATGTAAACAAATCCCTTATCTTGTTTAGTATATGGCATAACAAATTAGGCCATCCCTTATCCCCAATTTTAACCATTATCATGAAAGCATATAATCTATCAAATAATCCCAAAACTAGTTTTGATTTTTGTAAATCTTATTATTTTGGTAAATCTTATGAAAGTTCTTTTCCTTCTTCCAATACTCAATATATGAAACCACTATTGTGACACCTTAACCTCTAGCTCATACCCAGCGTGCCCTCTTACTCATATACATATGCGGAACTCACAAGGGAGATAAACTCTCTACCTTATGCTTGCTTTTTCTATGGCACTATGTGTGGGTAGAGATCCACTTTAGAAGTAACATGGACCGGTTGAGCTCTCTCTATGGTTCCTCATGCTCAAGTACTCTATTGAGACTTATTTCAATCCCTACTATATGCTTAGAACTCATGGAAAGCAAAAAGGGATTGGAGACATGCATTTTCGCTAGTGGCAGATTTTACCTCTTTTCTGGGCTAACTTTGGAAATGTCTAACTAATTCCACAAAAATCCAATGCTCATAAACTCTATCTCTATGGAAAGATGTGGATGTTAGCTAGAGGAGAAAAATATCTCCAGATCAGTCCACCAAGCCAATTCCCCAGAAACCGATGAAACAGTACCTCGGGTCTGGTTGGGGGTCTGATTCTGGGCAGGAACTTCGAAATTGCATAACTCACTCTCTGGACCTCTAAATGAGGTGCTTCCAGTTCCTACAAGTCACTGTGACCATCTAGTTTCTGTGTATAAAATTTCGTAGCCATTGGACTACGTTTGCCCCTCGGATGACATGATTTCAAAACTGACCAAATGAATAGTGATTTTCTGAAATCCGAATTTCTGATGTCAACTTTGAATGCTCATAGAAAATGCTATAGACCTCTAAATGACATGAACTCTAGCTTCCCAGAAAGCTCTAAACATACTCTAATTCCATGTCAAATCTCATGGCTAGAAGAGGTCATATGGCTATTCTATGACATCATGTGCAAAATGGCCCTTTCTTGGCCAAAAGTGTGGCTAATGGGGTCCAATCTTAAGTTTTCTATTTCTATGACTCTTTGAGCACATGAGAAAGCTTCTATCGGAACTATCAATCATGCCTCAAGTGTCTAATAACTCAGATTGGGGAAACTCACTACCCCATGCCCACTTATGCACCCATCTATACTAAGCTACCATTGGCTCTTCCTCATTCAACCATGCTATTTCATTCATCATAAAGCTCATTCTCATACATTCATCATTAATACATATATTGTCTTACAATATTTGTACATGCTACATCATATACATCATTTACATCTCATGTACAAGTTACATATACAATGTAGTACAAAACTATACACTTTTCTTCATCTCTATCCCTAGCCTCATGCTTGTTGGTGGTTGCTCCCATCTCTAATCTCACTTGGGCCACCTGGCATGGTTGGATGGTGGAGAGGGAGGGTGAGATTCGGAGAATCTCAGCAGTTCAACTCTCATTCAAACATACATATATTGCATGCAACAAGTCTCATTATGCATGTATGGCATGTTAGCATGTAAAACATGATAGAAAACGTTTAAACATGTGAAATGGCCATGGATAACATTCATGAGTTCGCTGAGTACTTGGATCGGCCTCACCCCTTCCCTTATGGCTTTTGGATTTGCCTTCCCATACTTTTAGAGGTACTTAGACTCACCCTTACTCTTTGGGAGTCAACCTCACTTTTGGGAGACATGGCTCAACCAACTTAGGGCTTCGGCTCATCCTCACCTTGGCTTCAGGGTTATTGGCTTTTCCATTTCCTCAAGCAAACCAAACAATCATTTAAAACATCATCTCAATCATATCACATAATCATGCTAACACACTTCTCATAGCTCATCTCATTCATACACACAAGCAAGACAATGTAAACACACAATTATGCATGAGAGAAAGTGGAGAGAACTACCTTTGCTGGCTATTTACTACTTGCTCTGTCAATGGTCTCCTCCCTTGTTGATTTCACAACAACTTCTAGATGGGAGAGTTCCCTCTTGAGCCTAACCACACAAAAGCATGGAATCAATACTTCATACTAAATTCTTAAGCTAGGGATCTCTTCTAATTGGCTCTACGGAGCTTCTCACTCTAGGTTTCTTCCTCACTCTAGGGTCCATGAACTATCCCTCTCTTTCTCAACTCATAAGAAAGGGGAAAAGCAAGAAGAGAAGACTATCTACTTCTAATCTCTCTCAAGAATGGTTTCCCACTCTCTCTCCTCTAAACCAGACTCAAACCTAACCATTCCTAACATCTGAACCGTAGGAAAGAGGGGAAAAAGGGAGAGGGCCACATATGAAGAGGAAACCATGAGGATTCATACCTTTCTTGTGCTTTCCTCTTCTCTTCAGCTTCTCTCTCTCTCCTCCGCCCTTTGCTCTCTCCTAAGACGAGTTAGAGTCGGTTAGAAGAAGAAAGAAGAGATTTGGAAGCTTTTAAAAGTCAATTTCTCTTTTCCTCGCTTTTCTGGACCGCTCTCGCTACAGCGAGTTAGTGACCTCGCTACGGCGAGCTCGTGTCTGTTCCAGACTTTTGTCTTCGCTATGGCGTCGCTACGGCGAGATCGGGTCTATTCCAGACCTCTGCCTTCGCTAAAGCGCCGCTACGGCGAGCAACTCCCTGGTCTCTATATGGAATGCCATACTCGCTATAGCTAGGAACAATTTCGCTACGGCGAGCAACTTACTGGTTTCTATATGGAATGCCGCACTCGCTATAGCTAGGGACATACTCGCTACGGCGAAGAGGCATTCTCGCTATGGCGATTCCATATCTCGCTATGGCGAGAAGACTTAGAAAATTCTCAGCTGTCTGAAAATTTTCCAGCTTCTCTTTCCTTTCCTTTTTCTCCCTTCTTTTTCTCTTTTCTTTTTCTGGGTTATTACAACTATAACTTATACACTTAGATATTTAGGGCCCTTCAAAAAAGAAGTCCACTAATGGCTATGCATATTATATTCACTTCACTGATGCCTTTACATGATTTACTTGACTCTATACATTATGCACAAAAGCTGAGGCCTATACTACCTTTCTTCAATTCAAATCCATGGTGAAACTAAAATCTAATACATAAATTAAGGCATTCCAATCATATTGGGAAGGAGAATTTAGAAAACCTCTCAATATGTTACCTCTAGCAGCATCTTACATAGAAAGAGAACTGCCTATATATCCATGAACAAAATGGTTTAATTAAGCATAAATATAAACATATCATTAAAGTTATACTTTCCATATTGCTACCAACCTAACAAGCAAATTACCATCCTCTACTTTAAGAGGCCTTTGACCCTTTGAAAAAGCTATACAATAACAAGCCTTAATATTAAACCTAAGAACATTTGTTGATATGTGTTACCCATTGACCAGACCTTACAACAAGCACAAAATGGCCAATGGAAAAATTGAGTGCATATTTTTGGGATGTAGTTTATCACATAAAGGTTACAAATATTGGACTCCTAATGGCAAACTTTTTTTTGCTAGAGATGTGACTTTTAATGAACTTTGCCTCCCTTATTAACCCATTGTTCAAACACATACTTCATCTCCATTATCCTTATCATTTATTACATATGCTAGATCTCACTTGGATTTTATGAATCTCTAGCATAGTGTTCCTATCACTAACAATTGTGTAGGTCAATTATCACGTGATTATAGCAACTACACTATTGGCCCAACTACTAGTTTTGATCTCAATAGTGATAGTGGTTCACATAAAAGTCAATCACAACTAGTAATTGATCTTTGTGTTGAGCTAATGATTGATCCACCCATAATTTCTGATATATCCTAACTTCAATCCTCCATTTATGAGATGATTGCTAGATTGAAGAATGGCATTTTAAACGAAAAGCATACTTAGCTAAAACAAAACTAGCTGCTATTAATGAAGCCTTATCTTTTCTTTATTAAAAAACAAGCCATTAATGATAAGTATCTTACATTGGTTAAAAATTAGACTTGGACATTAGTAGAACTACCCCCAAACAAACAAGTAATAGGGTGGTGTACAAAGTGAAGCAAAATCTAGATGGAACCTTGTTGAGATATGAAGCCAAAGATTTCATCAAAAAGAAGGGTTTGATTTCAAGGAAAGCTTTAGCCAATCATTAAACCAGTGACCACTAGAATAATTCTCTCTTTGGCTATCTTTTAATAGTGAAATATTTACCGAACTGATGTTAATGATGCCTTTCTTAATGGCTTTCTCCAAGAAGAAGTGTATCGAATGTAATTTTCGTGAAATGACAAAATGAGTCGTATAAAAGAAATTCCTCTAAAATGAGCTAGATAATTTCTCAAAAAATTTGGGTAGGGTCCTAGACTCTCAAAAAATAATAATCCCAGGCTCAGACAGAAGGAAAAATGGAGTTAGAAAGATGAAACAATTTGTGATGAAAACTAATGAAACGTAATGACATTTTCATAAATAAGTATAACTTTTGGAAAAATACATAGGAGGGCTTTTTAAATAGGAAATTTGAGTTGTCTAAGTTCTCAGAGGTCCCAAAAACCATGGAAAGCCCCAGGACTAATAAAGCCTCTCTGGTGTATGTTTTCAAATATCGGTGAGCCCGAATTTTGACGAATTCATTCGGGAAGGTTTTAGCTCTAATTTGAGTGATTCCAAAGGTATTTTATTAAATTGGGAGCTTAATTTTTATAATGGAAAAGATGGTTCTCAAAAAGGAGCTAAAATGAAGCCAAAACGAAATTGTCATTACGGAAGGATGAAATTGAAATTTTTGAAAAAGTGTATTTCTTAAAGCTTCCACACACTTCTCCCTTCTTCTCCCACCTTCTTAAGCATGACTTCCTCTGCCCAAAATACAAAAAATAGCAGCTCCTTGAGGTGCACCAAGAGAGGAAGAAAAAGAGGAGAAAAATCAAGAGAAAGGTAAAAAAATCTAAGGAATTTCACGTTCCATCTTCCTCCAATCTTTTCCCTCTCTTTCCTTCCTTTCTTTCTATAGTTTTGTTGAGCTCTTTGGTTCTATTTTGAGTCTAGATTTTAGGGGAGTAGTTCAAATTTCTTAGGGAGAAGCCAACCAAAAGGGAAAGGTCTTGAAAATAAGCTTAAATCCTAGGCGATTCTTGCTCTTTGTTGCTTCTTTTCCTTGTTCTCCCTTTTGTGCAATTTTGGCCAAGAATAGAACCATATGGGAGAGCTATTTTCTGTCCAAAAACAAGAGAGGAACTAGGGTTTTAGACCATGAGGAAGAGGAATATGATAAGAAATTTCAAGAAAAACTAATAGAAATCAAGTTAAGAAAGTGTGGTGTTTTTTAGGGTTTTGTAAAATCTGATTTTGTGTGAGTAATTCCTTGGCTACTTGAATGTTTCTTTGAGCTCCTAAGACTCTTAGAAAGCCTCCTAAGTGACTCTCCCATCAAGTAAAAATCAAAAAGCTTATGAACGTCCATTATGGTGCTTGCTTTGGCCTAGACTAGTTCTATAGGCTAGGGAGTGTTTTAATTTGTTCTAACTATGGTTTGGGACTTTATATGATGTTAGAAGATGGGAGAAACCATTGAAAAAAATTTAGGAGCCATGAATTGGAAAATGGAATAATGGTGTCTTATGAAGCAACTTGATTTTCCAATTGTGCAAGTGAATGTGTGAGGGCTCCAAGGACCTTAAATGAGTTCAAGAAATCTAAAAATGACAAGAGAATGGAGCCTAGAACTTAAAATGTGAGAGTTGCTTCAGTAGGTCATTTATAGAACCATTATGCCACTTCTGGAACCAAGTGTGTATTTAAGAGTGAGTTTAGTGTCTTAGCTTGTTTCAAATGTGTAATTATGTGTTGTTTATGGTGTCTAGGCCAAGAGAACATCCACCAATCTGTGTCCTTGTGAGGTTGAGAAAGGGAGGGAGTAAAGCAAAGGAAGCTTGCATCCATTGAAAGGTAGCTCTCCACCTTATTCTCCTTGCATTCTTATGTGCATATATGTGCATATATATGTCTTTATGTATTTGTGTATACTCTTGTGACTTGAGAACATGCCACTTAATGCCTTGACATTACATTGGTACCAATGTGTTTCCTTAGGTGGCTTTGGTTGTGGAAATAGCTCATAAGAGTGAGGTGATGGCCAAAGTCCCTTAATGAAGGTGAGAAAATGCCAAAAGTCTTATAGCATGGGCAAGACAAGGCCAAAAGTCTCTTAGAAGGGTGAAGCCAAGTCAAAAGCCCCTAGGCCAAGAATGATTCAAGTCCAAAAGTCCTAGAAATGGGGTGAGGCAAAATCAAAAGTCCTTAGAGTATGATCTTGGCTTGAATATGAATGAGTGGCATGAAAATTGTGACTTTGCATACTTTATGGTTGCCAAACCTTCCATACATATGTTTTGATGTGTATATACCTTGAATGTGTGTGTGAATAGGTGTGTGAGCTATTGAGATTCAAGGAATCTCACTCCCCTTCCCCTTTTCCTCTTAACATGACTAGGCGGTGCTCAAGAAACAAAGAATGCAAGCCAAGGGAGTTGAAAAGTCAAGTCTTAATAGTTATATAGCTTGTTATGCAATTGAATGCCAAAGTTGCTTTGTACATATCATTTTTGTGATGTAAGACCATGAACGAATGTAATATTATGATGTATGAATGATGTATGGACCTTGTATGGTGCCAAGACAATGGAGATATAGAATTTAAACACTTGAGTGCACACTTGAATACATGCATTCTTGGATGTGGAATAGTCAAATCGAGATGCATGGGGTTTGGGACCACTTTGGCAGTTCATACAAGTCATATTCATGCTTTTAGACTTGCTCAAGAGGTGCCAAACTCAAAGAAAGGCCATTTGGACTAAAGTGATATCTTATGAGAAGTAAAATTGGCCACTTTAGTCAATTATGTCATTTTCTATCCAAATAAGCTTTTTATAGTCTAAAATTTGGCATGCATCTAGAGCTTGTTGAGAGATTTTTCGGAAGCTAAAATGGGTATTATTTGGAGATCTACAATATTTGGTGAATTTGTGAAGTTGGAAAAAATTCTGGTTTTGGGCACTGGTACTGTTCATATAGTCTAAAATTTTTTCTTTATCATTCATGGAATAAATGATGTCCAATTGTAAGAAAATTTTACAAGGAAATACTAGACTTTCCCAGTGACTTGTGCCAATTAGAAGCACCTCATTTGGATGTTTAGAGAGGGAGATATTAATTTTTGAAGTTATTATTTAGTACCAGGAAACCATTCAGATCTATGTTACTATTTGATTAATTTTTGAGATCTGAACATTCTTAGATTGGTCTAAAATTATTTTTTTCCTGTAGCTAACATCCGTAGCTTTCTATTTGTATATATTGGATTTTTGTGGAATTAATTGGACATTTTTGAAGTTTATGATAGTAAATTGTATTAGTATCAGGTGGCAGTTGGACCTTTATGGCTATTTTATTGTCAAAAATGGTCTAGATGGAATTTTCATGCTTGGGACTTATTTTTAGTGTAAATCTGATGTCTAGAGCTTTCCTAAAAGCTATGGTTTGTGTGATTTAAATTTTTTTACATTTAGTTATGATTTTTCAAAGTTACCCTTAAAATCTGCCACATGCTGTCCGAGAAGAAATTATGGAATTTTAGGGTTTTGAACTTGAAATCCGTGGATTGCTTGATGATTTGAGTTTTTGTGATTTTTTCCAATGATAAATAGCTAGAGAATGTTGTTGGATAATCATAGGGCCCATGTATCATGAATTGAAGAATTTTACACCGACGCAATGTAATAAAAGTGTATTATTTTCATACTTTTCCTTACTTTTGTCTTGTGAATATGCACCAATTGCCCATAATGGAAGAGTATGATAATATAAATATAAGGTATTACAAGAAGTATAAATGCAATAGCCATAAAGGTTTGAACATTTTAACAAGAAACTAGTGTGTAAACTAAGTAAGGCATTCAATGGTTTCAAACAAGTTCTAAGAGGTTGGTTCGAAAGACTTGCTTTAGCCTTAACAAAATTTGGTTTTACTTTAAGTAAATGTGATTAACCCTTGTTTATTATAATTGCAAAAGAGGAAACTACTTATGTACTTGTATATGTTAATGACATTCTCATAACAAGTACTTTAAGAGATAAGATTCCAAATTGATTACTAGCCTCAACAATGAGTTCTCTCTAATGGGTATGTTGAACTACTTTCTAGGTATTGAGGCAAAAAGATCACAAGATGGGTCCATTCATCGTTCATGGGCAAAGTATGTAAAAGATATCCTTAATAAAGCTAAAATGCATAATGCTAAAGGAGAAAACACTTTAATAACTTTTAGTGTTAAACTATAGAAAGAATGAGGAAATAAAATGAAGTACTACAATAATATTACTAAATTCCAACTGAAGCTTCCGATTGATATGATTTTTTTAAAAAAAACTTTAATATAATTTTCAACAAAATTTTAGTTGGATAAAAAATTATCAATCCTGAATAGTATTAAATAGTAAAAGCTAAGGGAGAAACTAGTACTTTGTTGGCCCCCACCAATTTAAATTCAATTAACCACTTGGGCCTATTGGATATTGGTTGGCCTCTACCAACCAAGAATCAATCAGCCACTTAGCCAATTGAGTATTGGTTGGTCAAGGCCAATCAATATTCAGGTGGGGTATTTGGGTGAAATTTTTTTTACTTTTAAAATAATTTTTTTGCATTTTTTTAACATTACAAACTTAACCGTTTAAAAACAATTAGTTTTAACTCTTTAAAAGAATTTTTTTTACTTCAAGTTGTTGTAAATTTAGCAGTTTAGAAGTAGTTAAAAATTTTCTACTTCAATTTATTAATTATGCATGTTTTTTAACATTCAAAACTATTCATTAAAAAAATTAGTTGTTTTATAACATAGTTATATAAACTATTTATTCTTTGATTCTTTATTTCTCTTCCCTATTTTATTTCTTGCTTCATCTTTGCATTCTCTATTATTTCTATCATTTCTTTCTTTCTTCCTCTGTGCTCGCAATTTTGTAATATCAAATTTTTTTTCATTTTACTGCTACATTCAAGATTTCTTCATTTTTTTTCTCCAAAGATTTATTTGATTAGACTTTTCCATTTTTGTTTCTTCAAGAGATATGTAAAAATAATTGCTTGATAATATTTTTATGAAATGTTATTTGATATTTAATGTGTTAGTTATTGATTATTTATTAATTATAAATAATTGCATGGTAGTATTGATTATTTATTAATTTGTGATAATATAGTGGAGAAATATATATTACTAGATAATATTTAGAAATTAATATTAAAAGTTTTTATGATAATAGTTTTAGTTATTTAATGTAGTGGAGAAATTTTTTTAGTTGATAATATTTGTAAGATAATTTTTTTAATCAAAATTTATAAGATAATATTTAAATTGTTTATTATCACAAAAAATGAAAATTCCTAACAATCAAAACTGTATATATAATAAATTGAATTATAAACAAAAAAGATATACTAATGAAATTTTATTTGGGGTAAAAGAGCTTATTAACTTTGCTTATGAAAGTAGACCCAATTTAGAAAATGGAAAAAAAAATATGTTTATATTTTAAACACAAAAATTTAGCATATCTTAGTACTAATGGAGTAAAAATTGATTTTTATTTAAAAAAAAAAAGTTTCAACCAGTATATTAGTATTGGACATGCCATAGCAAGATTAAACCATCACCAACTAAAATGCAAGTTGGAGCAACATTTAGCTTAGGATTAATAAATGAAGACCATAACAATAACTATGAAAGAATAATCTTTAATGTAATTGGTCTTACTTTAAATGTTGGTAGCTATGATAAAGTACATTGTGATGTTAATATTAATTATATTAAAGGACCTCCAGACTTAAAAACCCAGAAATTTTTTGATTTATTAAATGAATATTAGTAACACTATGGTTTTGATGCATTAATGAGTATGAATTATTTATTGTTATACAAATGTTAAGTATTAAATTTGATAGTAATATATCACAGTATAATTTTAATCGATTTGCAAGTTTCATGAAAAATGGTTACTTACTTGATAATGTCATATCCTATAATTAGTATAGAATAAATAAGCTAGTATTAAAACTTGGTTTATTTGCTTAAAAATTTGATGTTTGCATTATTAGGTGTATATTGTATTATAAAGACAATAAAAACAAGACAATGTGTAAATTCTGTGGAACATCTCAATATAAAACTAGTCGACTAAGTTGAAGATGAAGTTTTAAAGAGATTCCAATAAAAATAATATATTATTTATTAATTACCCCTAAATTGCTAAAGTTTTATGCCTTAATGAGTTTTGTTAAGCTTATGCAATGGCATTGGAGTAATAGAAGACAAGAAGATGTATTGTATCATTCGTTAAATAGAGAAGCATGAAAACATTTTGATAGGGTATTATCTTGATTTTGCCATGGAACCACGAAATGTTAGATTGGGTTTGTTTACAAATGGGTTCACTTCTTACAATTAAGATACTTCACCATATTCATATTACCTTGTGATAATTACTCCTTATAATATCTTTCCTATGTTGTACATAACGGCTCTTTACTTGTTTTCTATTATAATATTCCTAAACCACAAAATCTCAAGATTAAAATTAATGTACTTGCAGTTATTATTTGATAAGTTAAAATTATTATAAAATGAATGAGTATCAACTTATGACGTTGCAACATCCTGTATTTTCTAATTGTTCCTAGACCTTCTAAAAGTTAAAGGAACATGAGAAAGAGAGTTGAAAACCAAGGAAAGAGAGAAAATAGAGAGAAAATGGGGGAAAAAAAGAGTTTTAGGGGTATCTGTATAGTGAAATGCCGAAAAAATAAGAAAAATAAGAATTTTAATAAAAATTCAATTATAGAAAGTTAATAGTGTTTCCCACTATATATGAGTTAAATAAGCTATAGAAAATGTCCAAGAAGCATAAAATAAGTCAAAACACTAATGACACAAAAATCGGGAAAGCCAGTATCGCATTGTAGTTTTGAGCTATTTTTTGAGCCCCTATAGCCTAGGAAAGTTGGCCTAATGATTTTAAGACCTTCTAAATAAGAATATAGAGTCCAAATCTACATAAAAAATAAGGAGAATTATATTTAAGGACCCAGAAATGGAAAAATTTATTTTAAAGACCTGTTACTATTAGGTTCAATTATTTATTGCTAAAATCAGTGGTAATCATCCTAAAACAAGTGATAATAGGTCCTTAAAAATAAATATTTTTACTTTTGGGTCTTTTGTTATAATTCTCCTTAAAAAATAAGCTAAAATGCAGAAATTTTAAAGTTTAGAGAAGTAGGGGCAAAATGGGCATAGAAGTAAAAAAGAAACCATGAAAAGCCATTTTTTATATTTTAAGATGGGCTTTGTCTTTTCGGCTTTCCACTGCCTTTCTCATTAAACTTTTAGACCTTTAAAGTTCAACCATGGCATCACTTTGAGGAGAAGAGGGAGAAAGAGAAGACTAAACAAAATAAGTAAGTTTTTGTGCTCTTTTCATGTAGTTCCAGTTATGAAAATGTAATACCATAACTCATTAGCTTTTCCTTCTCTTTACCCATACTTAGCTTCATTCACTTCGCAAGAAAATGAATATATTTAATAGCATTAAATTGTGTTATGTAAAGCTTTAAAAATTTATCTTATATTCCATAGACCATATGAACTCATCAATATTATTCCCTATCCATACAAATAAAAAACATCATATTTCATCTCATGTAACTCGGATTTGGAATCAAACTTCACCAAAAACCATATTTGCTCTCGGGTTGCTGTCACAAGTTTCTAGTGTGAATTTTGAAAATTCGTAACTAATTCTAAAAATATCAAAATCATGCATATGATAGCTTTCTGGAAAGCTCTAGATGTTAATTAATGCCTAAAAATAATTCCAAAGAAAAACAAAAGCATTTAACTTACAAAAATTGATAGAATAGTATCAAAGGTTGAGCTATGTTACTAGTACTATCATGCAACTTTAAAATTTCGATTCTCCCTCTACAGACTCCAATTGGGGTGCTTTCAAGTGCTATAGAAATCTTATCATATCTAGTTTATACTTGAAAATGTTCATGAGCATTGATATCATTTGACTCTTAGATGATACAGAGGAAGAAACTGACCATTTGAACAGTGCTGTTACCATTTTTGCAAATTTTTTTTAACTTTAAAAAATTATAATAAATTCTCTAGAGCTCCAAATTAAGGGCTCTTTAGCTCTGTAAAAAGATCTAGATGAGATCTATATTCATGCCAAATTTCATCATAAAATTCATCTATTTGGTTAGTTTGTGGTTTACCTCAAGTTTTGGTCACTTTTAAGATTCGAAGTGGATTCATAATGCACCAAATAGCTCCTTTCTCATTCCATAGCCACTTGAGCACATCCCATAACACAAACACAGCCTAGGGAAGCATGCCAAATTGTTTGAATCATTATGGAGCTCAATCTTACCATGCCACTTGCATTCATACACATGGACATAAAAACAAATGAGTGTCAAAAACTCACATTCTCATTTATTTGGCTTCCACATTGATACATACATCATATTTGTATACATTTAAACTTGTTCAAATGGTTACATTTCATATACATCACATGGATATAATTCTTGACATCAATATACTATAAAATTGTCTATTGTCCTACTCCTTTGTCAAAGTGCCATGCTTCAAGACCTTTAGCCTCTATTCTTTGGTCCACTTAGCTCACTTAGACATAATTAGGCATATGGAAGGGAAGAGTGAGATTCAAAGAATCTCAATAACTCTTTACCCTTTTAAACATACATAATTGATGCATATATATATATATATGTCAAAGAATGCATATATGGCATTTAGGCTACTCATGAACATATAAACATAATTTTCCTAATCACATAAACTCATATATGGAAAATATAGGCTCTTAAGGGCATTGGTCTAACCTTACCCATTTTTCTTAGGGCTTTTAGATTTGCCTCACTTATTCTTAAGGGATGTTTAACTTAGCCTCACTCTTCTTGAGACTTTTGGCTCATTCTCACCCGTATCAGGGGATTTTGGGCATAACTAAACCCATTCAAGCCACTTTGCAATCATAAACTCATTTTAAGACACATAATGATACCATAACATGTGAGCAATGGCCAGAAACATTTCTTATAATTCAAACATACACATAAGCACTCAAAGACAAATAAACATCTAAGTCATGTAAGTGAGAAAGGTTAGATAACTATCTTGAAGCAAGAAAGCAAACTTTTTCCTTGATTACTCTTTTTTTGTAATATTAAAGCTTTCAACATTTTTTTAAGACTTTTAACTATAGCCAGGATCCCTATTAGTTACAGCGAGGGTGCCAGTTCGCTATAGCGAGGATGCCAGTTCGCTATAGCGAGTTTGTATCCCATACAAAATCTAGAGAGTTTCTCACAATAGTGCCAGCCGTGGCGAGGACAGTTGGGACTTGGAACTAATAAGTTCTTGTTGTAGCGAGAGGTTATTCTCGCTATAGCGAGACTCATTCCGAAAAAAGCATGAAAAAGTGAAATTGTGCTTTTTAAAGAGTCCAGAATCCTTTCCTTCATTCTAACTGACATTTCATCTGCTTAAGACCAAGGAAGAGCTTATCTAAAAAGGGCGCACAAAGGAAGAGGAAGGGAGAAGGAAGGAAACCAAGGAAAAATGTGAGAGAAACTAAAGAATTTCATGGATTTCCTTTTTGAAATCTTGTTCTTCTCTCTTTCCTCTCTCTTTTTATGGTTTTGGTGGACGATTTGGTTCTATTTTGAGCTTGGTTCAAAGGAAGAAGATTAGAAATTCAAAGAGAAGGCTAAGGCAAAAGAAAATACTCTTGAGGAAGGCTTGAATTCAAGGTGAATATCCATGTATCCTTGTCTCTTCTTCTTTGCTTCTTGTGTATGTTGGTTCTGCCAACTTGAAAGCTAGTAAAGGAAAGGAAGTTTTGACCTAGAACTAGCAAGAAACCATTAATTTAGAGTGTGAGAGCTTGGAAAATGCAAAGAAAATGGAAGAAAAGTTAGTGAATTCCAACAGAGAGCAACTAGGAATTCTTGAACACTTTGTAAATTCCTTTTTAATTCATGAATTTCTTAGCCTATGTAAGTGTTTGTTTGAGTTCCCAAGACCTAGAAAGCCGCCCAAGGGCCTCACTCTTCAAGGAAAAACTTAGAAGCCATAGATTGAGATTTGGGTCAATAGGTTCTATAATGTAGCCTTAAGAAGCAACTTGTATCTAGACTTTTGAGAATGAATTTGTGATTATTTCAAGGAGTCTAAATGGAACCAAGAGGCCTAGATATGAAAAGGAAATGAAGCTGAGAGCTTGAATTATGGTAGTTACTTCATTAGGCCATTAATAGAGCTATTATGAAACCAATAGACTAAGTATGCTTCTTAAGTGTGTATATAATGCTTTGGCTTATTCTAAGAGAGTAATTGAATGCTAATTATTGTGTCTAGGCTAAAGAGATTAAGCTCTATCTAGTTGTGAATGTGAGATCAAAAAGGAAAGAGAATAATCAAGAGGAAAGCTTGTGTTAGATTGCAAGGTAATTCTTCACTCCTTCTTGTTTGCATTCTTATATGTATGATGGTTATTATATGCTTGTATGTGCATTTGTATTATGAGACATGTCATTTGATGCTGTATTATCTAGGCCAAAAGTCTTTAGATATAAGTAAGACAAGGCCAAAAATCTCATGGATGAGTGAGGACAAATCAAAAGTCCCTAAATCAAAGGTGAGGCTAATCTAAAAGTATAAAAAAAAAGGTGAGGTTAGACCAAAAGTACCTATAGCTTATTCTTGACATTGATATGATTTTTATGGTATATAAATTATGTGTTGAATGATTCTTAATAATGTTGGATGCCTATTTGCATGCTTTAACATGTTTATATGCCTTGATTGCTTCCTTGAATGAGTGTATGAGCTATTGAGATTTTTTTAATCTCACCTCCTTCCTTCTTCCATCTAACCATGTCTAGGTGGTGTCTAAGAGGCTAAAGATGGAAGCCAAGGAGCTTGAAGGACTATTTCTTAACAATTGTATAGCTTGCATGGTTTCTTTTTTATGTAAAAAGATATCAAGTGTATATGTATATATTATTTTGAGATCTAAACATATGAGCAATTGTAAAAGTATGTAAATACAGTGTATGAACAAAAGTGGTGATGAAATGAATGAGAAAATGAGTTTTGGGTACTTGGTGGCTTGTATATAGTAGTGTATTCTTGCATGTAGCATGGTAAGTTTGAAAGGTATAATGGTTTGGACCACTTGAGCAGTTCTTATATGTTGTGTTTATGCTTTAAAGCTTGCCCAAAAGGTGGTAAAGCATTTAAGAAGCCATTTGAACCACTTTTGACCCATATTAGATGTTAAATTTGCCATATTTATGAGCTACGTTAAGATCTAATCAAATGAGCTCCTCTTAATCTAAAAGTTGGCATGAATATAGCTTTTACTTAGAGATTTTTGGAAAGCTAAAGTGCATATTATTTAGAGCTCTAAAGAGTTTTTGATGAATTTTCAAAATTGACAAATTGTGACAGAATTGACATTGTTATTGTGCAAATGGTCAGATCCTTTAGGTCAAATGATGTTCAATAGCTATGAAATTTTATAAGCATAAACTAGACATGATACGCTTTCTCTAGCAATTAAGAGAAACTCATTTGGATTTATAAAGAGGGAGAAATGAATTTTTGAACTTCTAGATCAGTGTCAAGGGTGTAGCCTGACCTCCGTTATTGTTCCATAGGTTTTTGTGCCCTAATTTCTATTGTTTTATTCTGGACTTATTTTTTTCCTGATAACATCTGTAGCTTTCCAAATTAATAACTTTTGTAGCTTTGCAAATTGTTTTGTGAAATTAGTTATGAATTTTTGAAGTTCATATCAGTAAATTGTATCAGAAACACTAGGCAATCTGACCTTTCGAGTTTTTCTATTGTCAAACATGGTCCAAATGATGCTATTATGACTTGGAATTGTTTTAGTATAAAGTTAACATCTAGAGTTTTCCAAAAAATTATCACTTGCTTGATATCCATTTTTCTAGAATTAGTTATGATTTTCCAAAATTGGTACCAAAAATCTGAATTCTGGACCCGTGAGGGAAATTGCATTTTTTTGGTTTTTGACTTTAAATCCATGATTCATGGATTGTTTTATGATATGTATGAGTTGTATGGATGAAGTATGAGTAGAGAACGATATAGATAGGTCCATAAGGGTCTATAGGACAAAGTATAAAGTTATGAACCCCGACGTAATACGATAAAATACCATGATTTTACTTCTTTTCTTTAGAATTATATGGAATCAAGCTTAAGTGAGGGATAAATGAGGCTAATATATTATGGTGTTACATCTCCTCTCTCAGTCACACACTTGTAATGAGGTGGATCTTGATTTTTTTGGCTTAGATACATCAAATGGGACCCCATTACATCATTAGAACAAGCTTTGGCATCACACACTCTATGTGAAGCTACTTTATTCTATACGGCTCAATTATGGTTCCATACGAGGCATAATGTAGCAACTATAGGAATTCATAATCTTGGCTCCATTTTCTCCTTCAATCTAAGTCTCTTGACTCTATTTATACTCTTTGGAGTCATCACACATTTATTTTAAGAAGCCTACTTATGAGTTGCTTCTTTATGTCTCATTATGAAGCCTACTCCTCCCTCTCACAATCTAGGTTTTCTAATTTTTTTCCAAGGCTTTTTTTGATGTTCATCTATCATGCCTAGTCTTTTTCTAGCCTTAGAACAATTTAAAACACTCCCTAGGTGGCCAGACCTCTCTTGGCTAAGACTATGCATTAGTTTTGGACCCATGGAGCTTGCTTTATTTTCTTGAAGGGAATGGCTCATATGCAACTTCCTAGAGGTCTAAGGGAATCATACCAAGTTTTACATAATTCTAGTTACCCCTAAGAAAAATCAGATTTCAACATTTCTCTCAAAACCTCCAAGTTGTGCAACTTGAATTTTAAGGCTTCCTTTTTATTTTCAATTGCATAGTCTTAATTCTCACACACCATAACCCCTCTTTCTACCTTAATTTAGATAGAATTCATCTCTCATTGGTGGGGACCATGGCTAGACGAAAATCACCCAAGAGGAATAGACAAGGAGATGCAAGGAGAACAAGGAAAGTTACATTGATTTCAAGCCTTTTCTATAAACTCTTTCGCTTGCTACAAGCTCTTCCTTCAAATTCTGAGTTCTCTCCTTTGGACTAGCCATAAACTAGTGCCAAATCAACCATTAAAACAATAGGAATCAAGGAAGGAGCATAAGAAACTAGAAAATTTCTTACCTTTTTGCTACTTTTTTCTTCCTCCTTTGCTCTCTTTTTGGACGCCCCTTCAAGTTAGTCTTTCCTCTAGTTTTTGGTAGAAGTAAAGTTGGTTAAATGCTGGAGCAAGTGGGAAACGTGATTTAAGAAGCATAAAGGTAAAGTTAACACACTTTTTCACTTTTCATTTTAGTCCCTAAATCATAATTTCTCCGTTTGGCCTCATTTTAACTCTTTTTTTAGAACCATCTTTTCTATCATAAAATTTAAATCCTCTAACTTATAAAATGCTTTTGGTTTCTCCCAAATTGAATTTGAAATTATTCTAAACCATTTGGTTAAAGTTTCGATCAACCCTTTACTGAAATCACTCACTAGAGGAGTTTTAATTGTTCTAGGGGTTCTCATGATTTTCAGAGGCTCTGAGAACCCTGGAGAGTTCAAAATTTGCATTTAAAAAGCCCTTTTGTGATTTTTTCAAAATTTTCAAAACTTATGAAAATGCCCTAACTTGTTTTCACAAATTTTCTTAGCTTTTCTAGCTTGGGTTTCTGGGATCCTTGGGCCTTAGATCCTCATTTTTCATTATTTAAATTTTTTTTAATTTTATTTGGCCTCAAATCTTTCTATTTAGGGAACCTCTTTTTATATTTAGTGAGTTTCTTACGTTTATGGAGAAACGAGATGTTACAAAAAATGATTCCTTTCTTCAAAAGCTTTAATTTGATGGTTTTAAATGTTGTATTAAAGGTATTTAAGTTTCCATTAAAGGGGAGGAAATTGCTCTTTTCAAAAAATCAATTAGTGAAAAATGTAAAGCATTGAACGGGCTTCAAAACAAGGTATAACATGATATGTTGGAAGCTATACTTTCATGGATTTCTCTCCTTCTTCATCCTCTTGCATGTATTTAATCATAGGGAGTATGTAGAATTTATTTAGGTTGTGGAAATGAGAAGAAATTACCAAAGGAAGTAAGAAAACTCTATATGGCACTATATATGCATAGTTTTAGGTACCCTATAGGAAATGGCACTAGATGAGCTTGTTTTTAAGTTCTAATGAATTTAGAGGTCTTCTAGAGAATTATAAAGCTTACGGAAAGTTTCAGTTTGAATTATAGAGGCTAATTGTAAAAGTCAAAATTTTTAGGTGTTTAAGAAAACCTAATTTGGATAAATGGCTATGTTGGTATTTGACATTGTATTTGAGCATTCTAATGAGCCTAATGGACGCATAAAGAGCTATCTAAGATGTTGGAATGAGATCTTGAGGTATAGAAGCAAGTTTAGCAAAAATGGCCGAAAGTTACTAAATATGTGAAAATGGGAAATGACAAAATGAATAGTGCAAGGACCAAATATATAGAAAAATGCTAATTTTAGGGTTAAAATAAGAATTTATGGAGCTTGAGTTTCTTAGAAAAACTTACCCAAGAAAAGCCCTATATCATAGACTAAGAAAAGGGCAAGTGAAAAAAATTAATTAGGCAAGCAAGTAAGAGAAGTTTCAAGCTCCATTTTAAGTGAAATGCAAAGTTCTATGAGGCTAGAAAAATGGTCATCAAAAGTAGCATAATATTGCATATAATAATCTTATAATGGCTTTGGCACTGATATGAATGCTGATGTGATATTATAGGCCATCAGTGTAGCAAAAGGCTATAGTGTCAATGTCTAGCTAGGAAAGGACAAACTAGTACCTGTAGCATTTTCTCTTTTCTTTCATACTTTTAACTGTTTGAGTGCTTTGGTTGCCTGTATGATGTGTTTGCTTGATGTTTGAATGAGTTATATAAGTTTTATGGTATTTTGATGAGTTTTAACCTAATAAGCAAAGCTTTACCTGATGTTGGCTAAGAGAATAGGGCTAGGGAATTAAGCACAATAATTCTTCCATATGCTAAGTATTAAAGCTACTTAGGAAAGAGTTTAGTGAGCTTGCCCAAATGTTTAAAAGCTCACATGTTTAAAAGCTTAGATATTAGAAAAGATAAATTTATGCATACATGCATACCTATATACTTGAATGGCTAATGTGTGTTAAAGTAGGAATATGCTATTAAGATTCTCACTTCTGTATCCACTAACCCTTTGCCAGGTGAAAGTAGCCAAGTGGACTGAGGAAAATTCATAGCTCTATAAAGACTTAAGTATTTAATGTTGTATTCCTATAGATATTAGGGGTGTTTATTGGCCTGATTGGCCTGGGGAGCCCGATATAGCCTGGCATAATTAGGCTGAGCCGCGTCGAGTCAAAATACAAAATGAGCAAAATTTGTTGAAAATTTTATTTTTATAAACTGGACCGAGCAAGGTCGGGCCATAAGCAGAGCCTTTAAATAATGGTTACTCGGCCTAGCTCAATATACATACATAAAACAAAGTAAGGTAGTCTTTGTTTTTATGAGTCATGTATGCAACCTAATCCCCACCTCCCCGACCCACCTAATAGTTGCCTTTAGGTTTTCAGCATCTCCATCTTCTCTACCTTTGTGCATCGAGCTTAGCCAGTAGTAGGTAGCCATCTATAGCCACACTCATCTTCATCTTCATTTCTTTTCTTCATCTATCAGCTATTGCCACTAAGACTGAGCCACAATATTTGCAACATTCTGCTTCTTCGAGATCGAAACTCCCACGCACAGCACAGACCATACCTTCGCACAACACAAACCACGCCTTCACACATCACAGACATTTTACTCCTGCCATCGACCTAACCATTAGTCACTACATGCAGCCACGATCACAAATAGTCAAATATGTACGGTAGTCTTTCTGATCTTGTGGTTCCATGTTGATCTGTTCTCGAGCATTGATTCTCTTCTTGATTTGTTGTTGTGGTTTTGTGGATCCATTTTGTTCTGTTCTCGCTAGGTTATCAGCTCGCCTAAATAATTAGCAATCTTATGATATTTGCTTTCCATATTAAATAGTTTGCAGAGAAAATTCCATTGAAGTTCATTTTTTTTTAAGTAGAAATAAAAATGATCTTCCTCTTTATCTTTCTTGCACCTTTTATATGAACAAAAATATTAAAAGTAATGACTTTTGGATTTTTTTTTTTTATCTTTTTCTTGTTGGTTTTCATGTGATTATCATTTTTTATGACATAAAACAAAGTAGTGGTGTTGTGAAGAGATGTATGTAATATACTGTAGACTTTAATTGTAACAGTGAGCATTTGCCCATTTGTTACATCTATGGATTGAAAAAATTTGTCAGTATAAATGTGGCTTGCATAAGATGGTTTACATGTGCATTGATTTTTTTTTGTTTCAAATGTTATTGTGGTTATATTTCTATCTAGCCAGTATAAAGGGCTTACATTTTAGTATTTTCATTTATGTAACATGTAACACCCGGTACGTTGTACAATCACTGGAATGGGCAGGTTTGAAAAGCAAGTCCCCTGAGATGAGTGATTCAAGGCCAAATAAAATTTGAATAAAATTTTAAATAATAGAAAATGAGGATTTGAGCCTTGAGTTGCCCAAAAACTGGGGTTGGAGCGATTCGTGCCAAAAGGCCAGTGGCATTTTCGTAAATAAGTGTAATTTTGGAAAAACACCTAGGAGGGATTTTTAAATGAAAATTTTGAGTTGCCCAAAGTTTTTAGAGGCCCCAAAAACCATGGGAAGCCCCGGGACCTGTAAACCCCATTTGGTGTACTCTTTCCAACGTCGGTTGACCCGAACTTTGACCTATTTGTTTAAGAAAGTTTTATCTATGATTTGAGTGATTTCAAAGGCATTTTATTAAATTGAGAACCTAAATTTTATGATGGAAAAGACAAAAGGAGTTAAAACGAAGCCGAAACGAAATTACCATTATGGAAGGGCAAAATTAGAATTTATGGTTTCTTGAATGTTCTAAAGAGTTCCACACTTTTCTCCCTTCTTCTCCTCTTTAATGAGCACGACCCATTCTGCCTAAAATATAGAAAATCTTCAGCTCTCTTAGGCACACCAAAGGGAGGAGAAAAAGAGGAAGAAAGCCAAGGAGAAACTAGGTAATTTCATAAAATTTCTTGCTCCATCTTCCTCCAATCTTGTTCTCCTCTCTTCCTCCTTTCTTTCCATGGATTTTTTGAATGATTTGGTTATGTTGTTGACCCAGACCTAAGGGGAGAATTTCAAATTTGCTAAGGAGAAGAGAATGAAGGAGAAAGACACTTGAAAGCTCACTTGAACCCTAGGTAATTTTTGCTTTTTGTTGCATCTTCTCTTCCCCCTCCCTTTGTGTGTATTTAAGCCAAGAACAGAACCAAAGGAGGGGAGGATGTTCTATCTAAATACAAGGAGGGAACAAGGGTTTTAGGCTATGGGGAGATGGAATATGGCAAGAAATTCCAAGAAAAACCAATAGAAAACAAGTTAGAAAAGTGTAGTGTTTTCTAGGGTTTTGCAAAATCTGATTTTGTGTGAATGTTTCCTTGGCTATTTGAATGTTTTTTTGAGCTCCTAAGACCTTTAGAAAACCTCCCAAGTGGCTCTCCCATCAAGGAAGAATCACAAAGTCCATGAACCTCCATTAGGGTGCATATTTCGGCCAAGCTAGGTTCATTAGGCTAGGGGATGTTTTAATTTGTTTTAACCTTAGTTTGGGACTTTATATGATGTTAGAAGATGGGAGAAACCATTGGGAAAAATTTAAAAGCCTTAGGTTGGGAGATGAGGCAATGGCTTCCATAATGTAACCTTATGAAGCAACATGGACCTAAGTTTGTGAAAGTGAGTGTGTGATGGCTTCAAAGACCTTAAATGAGGTCAAGAGGTCTAAATATGGCAAGAGAATGGAACCAAGAATGTTAATTATGGTAGTTGCTTCATTAGGTCCTTAATGGAACCATATTGTGATAAATAGAACAAAGTGTAGTCTTAAGAGTGAGTTGGATGTCATAACTTATTCCAAGACTATAATTAAGTGTTGTTTATTGTGAATAGGCCAAAGAAATCTAACCCCACCTCCTTGTGTTTGTGGAACTGAAAAGGAGAAGAAACAAGTAAAGTAAAGCTTGAATTTGCACTAAGGTAACTCTCCACCTTTTCTTGTTGCATTTTCTTATTGCATATGGTGTCATTGTGTGCTTGTGTGTATGTTTATATGTTTGAGACATGCCACTTGATGCTATATTGCTATTTTGGTACCAATATGCTTTCTTGAATGTCTTTGAATGGTGGAAATGACTCATAAGGGTGAGGTAGTGCCAAAAGTCCCTTAATGTAAGTAAGGAGATGCCAAAAGTCTCATGGCATGGGTGAGACAAGGCTAAAAGTCCCTTATATGGGTGAGGCTAAGTCAAAAGTCCTAAGAACCAAGAGTGAGGCAATCCAAAAGTCCTAGAAATGGGGTGAGACCAAACCAAAAGTCCCTAGAGCTCATTCTTTTGCTTGACATGAGTTTGTGATACAAAAATGTGAAAGATGAATGCTTCATAGATTGATTGATTGCATACTTGTACCTTTGACATGTTTTATGCCTTGAAGATGTGCTTGAATAGGTGTATGAGTTATTGAGATTCAATGAATCTCACCCCCTTCTTTCTCTCATCTCATATGATCTAAGTGGAGTTCAAGATCTAAAGGATGGAAGCCAATGAGCTTAAATCTCCATCTCTTGACAAATCTTTCCATTTTTGATGTACTATGATGTCTACAATGTCAAAGTAGATATGTAAATGTTATTTTTGAGCCATGACACTTTGAACAAGTGTAAAACTATGTAAAGTTAGTATATGCATCAAGAATAGAGTTTAATGAATAGAATTGTGTATTTTGACCACTTGGGAGCCCACTTGTGCATGTATATTTATGGAAGTAACATGGTGAATTTGAGTTGCATGAGGGTTCAGACCTTATGAGAGACTTATTTATGCTATATTTATACTTTCGAAGTTGCTCAAATGTGTGTGGAATAATGGATGGCTCATGTGAACCCAATTTGCCTCTTGTTGGGACCAAAATTGCCATATTCTTGAGCTATAGCAAAGTCTGACCAAATGACCTCTTCTTGACTTAAAATTTTGTATGCTACTAGATCTTGCCTAGAGCTTTTTGGGAAGCCAAAGATCAGGTAATTTGGAGGTCTATAGAATTTTCTATTATTTTTCAAAGTTGGTATCAGAATTTTGGATTTGCATTAGTACTGTTCATTTGGTCAGTGGTGAAATTGTGTCATCTGAAGGCAAACGTGGTCCAATGGCTACAAAATTTTATATGTAGAAACTAGGCATTCACAGTGATGTGTAACAACTAGAAGCACCTCATTTGGAAGTTTGAGCTAAGAGATATGAATTTTTGAATTTCTAGAACAATAATAGTAGTGCAGCACGACCTGAGTCACTGTTCCATTGAATTTCAGTGGCTAAACGTGCTTGCTCTAGTCTGAGTCTATTTTTACCATAAATTTAACATTCATAGCTTTCCAAATTGGTATCATTTGCATGTATTAGATATTTTTGAAATTAATTGGATATTTTTGAAATTTATAGTAGACACTTGCATCAGTACCAGTAGCTGTCCAAACATTTGCCCCTTTTTGCATGTCAAATGCTTCCTATGTTATGTTTCATGGCCTGGACATATTTTTTAGAATAAATTAGACATGTGCAGCTTTCTATAATGGCCAAGAATGGATGATTCCAAATTTTCTAGAATTAGTTATGAATTCTAAAACTTCATATCAGTAAATTGAACCAGTGGCCTAGACAATAGCGACCTTAGTGGCTTTTTGGATGTCAAATATTCTCCCATTAATGATTTATGAGCTACAATTATTTTTACCATGCGGTAGATATCTAGAGCTTTATGGAATGGTAAAGTTTGTTGAGTTTCGATTTTTGTGGATTTAGTTATGAATTTTCGAAGTTGTGACAGAAAAACTGAGAATTTGGCCGAAAATAATAGTGTGAGTTTGATACTCCCCTTTGAATTTCACGAGTTGCGGGCCAATTTTGGTGATGCAAATGAGTTATATGTATGTAATTAAATATGAGAATGTGATGTATGAACTCATATGGTCCGCATGACATCGAATGAAATTTTTATACGCTACGCAACGCAAAATAAGGCATTATTTTAATGTCATCTTCCATTCCCTTTTGT
Organism: Erythrophleum ivorense; assembly: GCA_026724425.1. NCBI lineage: Eukaryota > Viridiplantae > Streptophyta > Magnoliopsida > Fabales > Fabaceae > Erythrophleum > Erythrophleum ivorense. Next base: position 30,435,271 of record JAIUCV010000002.1, on the reverse strand, counting down.
ACAATTCATCATGGGAAACTTAGAAATGATAGGAAGCAAGCTAGAAATATATGGTGTTACATTTACTTATTTACGAAAATGCCACTGGCCTTTCGGCAAATTTTTTGAATCGCTCCGACCTCAGTTTTTGGGCAACTCAAGGCTCAAATCCTCATTTTCTATTATTTAAAATTTTATTCAAATTTTATTTAGCCTTGAATCACTCATCTCAGGGGACTTGCTTTTCAAACTAGCCCGTTTCAGTGATTGTACAACGTACCGGGCATTACATAACAAGGACTTATTCTTTGCTTTATGCTTTTAGTAGGAAAAAATGGCACAAATTAAGCTGATACTTTTTGAAACTATTGTTTGTGAAACAACCAAATTTATGGATGTAGAAGAATAGGGGTCACCACATTGAAAGAGAATTTGAATAATTTGGGATCAAATTGAAACACATAATCTATCTTTTTAAATTCATTTTATAGCTAATCATATTGAATGGATGAAACATTGATGACATATAAGCATTAGTGTGAATGGAAATAATCAGAAAAGACTACTTTGTAACATTTTAAAAAATGAAGGAAGTAATTTTAAGACATTTGGGACTAAAATAATTTTTTTTATTAATAGATTAAATTGATACTTCAACTTTTTTTCCTTTTAAATAGTTCTTGGTAGTTCCTTTGTTGAATATATATTTAGGAGCATTAACTTTTGTTTTGAATGCCTTTATTTTTGTTTAAAAGTAGTTTTTGATTCTTAAATAATTGATTTGTTGGTTGTTTTAAAAAAAAATATTTTCGGGTTTGTTAGGGTTACCCAGGCCTGCCCTAGGCCAACATAAGATCGGGCTTATCTGGGTCAGGCAAGGCCATGGGCACAAAAACAAGTCTGATTCCTTAATCGGGTAGGGCTTTGGGCCAATTAGATGCCTGGCTTGGCCCTGCCCATGTACACCCTTAATAAATATCTTGTCAAACTGTATTTTGAGACCAATATGTATGTAAGATAATGATGTATACATCTTCGGCCATCCTTAGCTATATAGGTAGTCCAAGTTGAAAGGTTAGTTGATAATTGAGTCTTAAGCCTTCCGAAATTGAGTATATTATATTTGTATTGTATATAAGTGATTGTTTTTAGTACAAGAGAGGGCTAAAGAGCCTAGGTAGCACTTGGTTTATAATCGTTATGTTGCTAAAATTTTGAGAAAAAGTTTTAGAGATTTGCCATTTTTATAATGTTTTAAATGCTTGAACTAGTAACTATAGTTATTTTATTCGCTTAAACCTGATCTAGGAACTAATAATAAGGACTAAGGTAATAACAGAAGGTAAAGAGGTCTGACAGATGCCTAGAAAAAATTGAATTTCCAAATGGAAGTAGCATTAATGTGGATGATAAATGACTTTTCAACATATGAAATGTTATTAAGGCAGAGTACTACCAGAAAATTAACTTGTCCTTATTGTATATGCAATTTAAAAGCTTTTACCATGATATATGGGAGAGAGAACTCTTTGTTTAATTATCATCGATAGTTTTTGCCATGAACCATGTTTTTAGAAAGAATAAAGATACTTTTAAAAAAATTAGAGTTGAAAGTGATCCCTCCTCCCCTAAGTTTGGATGGAGAAGAATTATGGCAACATGTGAATACACTTCCTAAAATAACAAATCAAGGGGTTTTTAGGTTAATTGACTATGGGTAACAACATAACTAGAAGAAATAAAGCATATTTTGGGATCTTTTATATTAAGAACATCTATTGGCTCAATATAATTTAAATGTCATGCATACAGAGAAAAATATGTTTGATAATATGTCTAATACTACTATGGATGTTAAAACAAAGACAAAAAATAACATGAAAGTCAGGATGAATTTGAAGGAATATTATAAAATGAGAGATTTAAAGCTACAAGAATTAGCTACTAGAAAATTGGTTAAGCTAAAAGCTAAGTTCACTTTCACACTAGATCAAAGAAGAGCTATCTATGAGTGGGTAAAAAGATTAAAAATATCTAATGAGTATTCCTCCAATTTGTCAAGATGGGTGGATTCAAAGGAAGGAAAGTTATTTGAACTTGAAAGTCATGACTGTCACATCTTTATAGAATGTTTGCTGTCAATCACATTTTAAATACTTCCTGAGCAAATCTAGAAACCTATAACTAAGTTGAGTCAATTCTTTAGATAACTATGTTCAATGATGTTGAGAGTCGATGATTTAATGCAAATGGAACATAACATTTATATCATTCTATGTAAGTTAGAAAGAATATTTTCACTTGGATTCTTTGATTCCATGAAATATTTACTAGTTCATTTGACATTTAAAGCTAGGGTTGGTGTCCCAGTCTAGTACTGATGAATGTATCCCACTAAAAGGTAAATGACACTTATATAACATTCAAACCATTCCTAATTAGTTTATGTTATAACAATGTATTATTTTCTCTAACTACTTGTCATCTATTCATGCAAAGTTTTTAAATAGATTAAAATAAACAGTTAAATACAAAGCTCATATGGAAGTTTTATCTATGAGGTTTATTTGTCATAGAAGGTATCACACTTTTGTTCATATTATTTTGAGTCATATGCACCTTTTATACGAACAAGAGTTGGTCGAAATGATGATGCTGATGAAGCAGAGGCAAGTGAATCAACTTTATTTGTATTCAATAAAGTTGGAAGTTTACTTGGAAAGTGCTCATCTCATTATTTGAATAATAAAGAATATAGTGCTGCTCATCTTCACATTTTATTGAATCATGATGAAGCCAAGCCTTATATTGAGTTATATGTAGACTTTTTTTTTGTTTTCTCCTAAATTTTAAACCGCATTGCAGTACCTTTGAGCAAGAGTTGAAAGGATTAAATCCAAACATTTGCTTTAAAGAAATTGACTCCATAATTGAACAAAACTTTATCTCTTGGTCTAATTCCTATGTAAGTGGTGACATCATTATTTATTATATATCATTATTATTTATTTTATATATGTATATAGTTATTTATTTACTTGCATAATTATAACTTAATTTTGTTGTCAACTAGGTTTTTAACGAACCATGATTTAATGACAATGTATATTTGAAGGGCTTAGCTTAAGGGCTACTTAGAAAGGTGCAAGTATGGTTGGGATATTTTGTGAATGGATACAAGTTTCACACCTAGTCTTAAAGTGTAGAAAAGAAGACGATAAGCAGTGAAGTTTGCGTGAAAGGAATAGGGGAAGATAGAGAAAATGAATATTTTGACATATTTGAAGATGTGGTACAATTACAATATCCAAGAGAACATATAAAAAATTAGTACTATTTTGTTGTGATTGCTTTGATCCTCTTATGAATCATGAGCAATTATTAAAATTAAACATACTAGAAGGTATGGAAAATTTAATCCATTCATTTTGTAGAACATGTTGTTTGAGTCTATTATATACCATGTCCTATGAGAAGTAGAAACAAAATAGATTGGTAGATTGCCATTAAAACTAGATCAAAAAGTATTGTGGTGGATGATAGTAATATATTAAAAATTGCTTACCAAAATGACAAGGCTCATGCTATTATAATAAATAATGAGATATTATTGCATACTTTACAAAATGAGGGGGAAATGGAAGAAATGGATCTTCAAATATTATTGCAAGTTGAAGATGTGGATTTTCAAATAGATATGATGAAGATGTGCAAGATGATAAATAAGATGAAGTAATTCAATTAATTATTTAGCATTATTTATTAATTACAAATTAGAGATTATACATAATAATAATAATAATAATCTTATATTATAATAATATTTTAAAAAATTAAAAAAATATTAAAGCATTTAGACTGAACACTTTCACATGAAGTGTACTTTTTTTTAATTTTTCAAAATTTAATTTAATTTTATCTATATATATGTTTCTCATTTCTCATTTTCTAATCTCATTCTTCTCCATCCTATTCTTCTTTTATATTATGCTTCATTTCTTTTAGTTATATATATCCCTTCTCTATTGTTGGTATATATATATATATTGCAATACAATTAGATTTTTAAACTGAAATAAGAGTAAAAACTTTTTCTTTTTTTATTTCTTCTCACTTAATATGCATTCAAAAAATATTTTAGATAAATTCAATTTTATATGCAAGACTTTAAGTGAGGCTAAATAAGATTCTAAAGCATGTTTTTCTTAACTCCATTTTAAAGCTTTAATCTATTAGTATTGCAAAAGCTAACAAGTATGTAAGAAACAATGTGAAGCAAGCCTACAATTTATTTTTTAAATTATTTAATAACCTATATGTTTTGTAGTTTTTTTTTTCTTCTAATGTCATGTTGTTCTTTAATCTAGATTGGGATATTTTTGCGTTCTTGGAGATGTCTCGAAAAATACATGGTTTAATTCTTTATTTTCAAGTTTGTGAAGTATCTTAATGTGAAAAAAAATACTTATTATACCATTGTAGATAAGGTAGTATTCTTAATTAATTATGTTAAAAATCTATAACATAAATTTTTTTTATTTATAAATTAAATAAATATAAATTTACTTTACTTATTAATTAATTCAAACCAAATGGTGATGTTATTAATGAATACATAGTTGCTATTATACAAAAAAATTTTGATGCTCCATATAATCATTTGAAAGAAATCCCTAAAACTAATAAACTAGTATGGTTTTAAGAGTTAAAGTTATAATTTAATCTTATATGTCAAACAATTATTATTATTATTATTATTATTATTATTATTATTATTATTTTGTATTAACTCTTTGATAGTTGAAAAAATATTTTTGCAAAAATATTGTTGTTGGTACCCAAAAGCATTTTTAAGTTTATGAGACCTTCTTGTGTCAAGTAAAAATTAAATTGAAGGGTTTGGTTAGTTATGCATGAAGTCAAGGAAATACCAAATTAGATTAAAGAACATATTTGAAACGAATTATGTACGAGTCAGAATATGCCAATAAATAAATAAATAAATAATCTATTACTATGATACCACTTTTTATTTTCCTATTCATTCTACTATTTATGTTATTGTAATCTACAATGATGGATGTGTAGTTTGCACTAATGGACTTGACTTCATGACTTTAGAATGGATTGAATGAATTGGATTCAAATAATTTCATTTTAAGATTTTATTTACAATATTTATATATATCTACCCAATGATGATTCTCAGCTCACACCATACATTTCCAATCTTATCAATCTCTATCATCTCTCTTTGTCTTTGTATTTCTCATTCGAAAAACCAAGAGGTGCATAGCTTTCTTCTTTCCTTAATCAATCTCTTCTCTCTTAGTTTCATTTATCCGAATATACAAAGGAAAATGTTTATCTTTACTAATTGTATTTAATTATTTTGATTTTATATTTAAAAGAATCTTATCTAAATGTAATCTTTTTTATCTCTTATATTATGTAATTTTTTTTATCTAAATGTCTTGACAAGGAACATCATCAAGTAAAGGTCGATTACGGCCCCAAAACACTCATCCCTTACTTCATGAAGAGTTTGAAGCTTCAACTTTGGGAAGAATCCAAAAAGAATTTATTAAACCATATGGTGATAAGTTATTATTTAGTTTTTGTATATTACTTAAAATCATTATAAATTTTAATTATTTATAAATTTAATTAAGAAATATTTAATTTATATAGATTTACACTAAATAATGAGACAGTTCATATATGCATAATAAATATTTTTAAAAGTAAATATGAAGGGTTTTGGAATACATAGTTGGATAGATGTTTCTAAAGAATATAAAGAATTATAGTTTATAGAATTTCATATGAATTTTCCTAATTACTTATTACATAATTATAATATTATGCATTTTATTTTATTAATAATTAAACCTTTATTTTTCTCTAGAAATATTACTATTAGAGACTAAAGGATAATCATTGAACTTGGTTTAATTGGAAGAAAAAAGTAATTGCTTGTTTGAAAGATCTAATTGATAAGGCCCGAAAAGTTAGAAAAAAACTTGAATAGATTGAAGAATCCATTAGCAATTAGTTGTATATAAATTGGGGCACTCTACAATTTCAATTAAGATGTGAGTAAATGAAGAGGAATAGGGCTTCCATGTAACACCATATTCCTCTAGTCCATCCTCCCCACAAGTAAGCTTCATATATATATATATATAAGGTTCATGGAAAATGCAATTAAATAATGCATCAAATCACGTTGTGTAAGACTTAAAAATTCATTTTAAAGTTCTGTGGATCTTGTGAACTCCACAATATTATCCTCTACTTATAATCCATCCATACAAGTTATAAACATTAAGAAATAGCACATGCTCATTCGACTATAAGCCACACATAAGAAAAATGCAAAGAAGCTCTCGGGTTCCAATACCAAATTTCTTATGTAAACTTTGAAAAATCATAAGTAATTTTAGAAAAATTAAAATCTTTGAATGTCAACTATAGATTAAAAATCATTTTAAGTTATGAAAATATCAACTAGACCATGATTGACAATTGAAAAGTACTAAAGGTCCTACTATCTAGGTTTGCTATCATAGGTTACTGATATAAATTTTAAAAATTCATAACTAATTCTAAAAAAATCAAAACCTAGCAAACCATACTATTATAGAAAGATATGGATGTCTAATAGAGGCTAAAAATGACTCTAGCCAAAAAAGAAGCATTAAGGTTGTGAAAACTGATGGAATAGTACCAGAGGTTCTGCTACACCTCTACTACTAATATGCAACTTCAAAAATTTGGTTTTCCCTTTCCAGACCTCCAAATGTAGTGATCTCAAGTGCTATAGCAAGCTTATTATGTTTAATTTATGCTTGTAAAATTTCATAGCTATTGGATGTAACACCATATATTTCTAGCTTACTTCCTATCATTTTTAAGTTTCCCATGATGAATTGCACAAAAGGGAATGGAAGATGGCATTAAAATAATGCCTTATTTCGCGTTGCGTAGCATATGAAAATTCCATTCGGTGTCACGTGGACCATATGAGTTCATACATCACATTATCATATTTAATTACATACATACAACTCATTTACATCACCAAAGTTGGCCCACAACTTATGGAAACCGAAATAGAACCTAGAATATGGAGGTTTATTTTCGGCTAGATTTGGCCCCTTTCTGGCACAATTTTGAAAAATTATAACTAATTCTAGAAAAATTAAAATCACACATTCTTGGCTATTCTGGAAAGATAAGGATGTCTATTTCACAGTAAAAATATGTACAGACCATAACACCAATCACAGAGGGCGTTTGACATCCGAAAATGTCCAGGGGTCAAACTGCCTCCTGATGCTGTCACAGATTCTGTAGCAAACTTTGAAAATGTCCAATTAATTCCACAAAAATCCAATCCATGCAAATGATAGCAATATGGAAATCTGTGGATATTATCTAGAGGAGAAAAATAGTTTCAGACCAGTTCAGGTACCCAAAGTCTTGAAATTCAATAGAACAGTACATCAAGTCGGGTAAGGGTCCTGATACTGGACAGAATGTTCAAAAATTCATATCTCCCTCTCTAGTTTCTCTGTATGAAATTTCGTGGCAATAGGACATCGTTTGCCCCATGAGTGACAGAATTCAATTTCGGACAGATGCTACAGTACCAAGGACCAAAACCAGAAAATTTTTCAATTTCAACAATTCGCTAAATATTCCAAAGACCTCCAAAAATTACCAACTTTATCTTTTCAAAAATCTCTCAATAAGCTCTAGATGCATGTCAAATTTCAGGTCAAGAAGAGTTCATTTAGACAAAAAGTGACATAGCCTCATGAAATGGTCATTTTTGCTTCCTACCAAGAGTCACTTTGCACCAAATGGCCTCTTCTTGAATTTGGCACCCCTTGAGCAAGTTTCAAAGCACAAATATGACTTGTAGAGGCTGCCCAAGTGATCCCAAACCTCATGCAACTCATTTTGGTCTCTCAACATCTATTTATGCATAGTTACATCAAGCCATCCAAAAGCCAATTTGCACAATACTAGAGATTTAGTGTCATATAAAGTGTACATCATATTCATACATCATTTTATACTTGTCCATGGTCTTACATCACAAAAAGATTACATACATCATTACTTTGACATTTAACCACCATTTAAAGTACATAATACACCAAAACAAAGATGTTCAATGTCCTTGGCTTGCATCTCCTTGACTTGGAACACCACCTAGACAATTCAAGGATGAAGAGGAAAGGGGGGTGAGATTCCAAGAATCTCAATAGCTCACACACCCATTCACACCACATTCAAGGCATACATATACCAAATGCATAACCATACAAGCATAAAGTGTGCAATAAATTCCATTCCATGCCACATTCACATGTCAAGATTACTTTCATGCTCTAGGGACTTTTGGTTTAGCCTCACCTCATTTCTAGGACTTTTGGATTTGCCTCACTCTTGGTCTAGGGACTTTTGACTTTGTCTCACCCATTCAAGGGACTTTTGGCCTTGTCTCACCATGCCATGAGACTCTTGGCATCTCCTCACCTTCATCAAGGGACTTTTGGCATCACCTCACCCTTATGGGCTCTTTCCACAACCATAGTCATTCAAGACAACACATTGGTACCAATGCACAACAAGGATCAAGTGGCATATTATCAAGAATCAAGAATGCATGCAAGCACACTAAGATATACATATGCACATAAGAATGCAAAGAGAATGAGGTGGAGAGCTACATTTTTATGTATGCAAGCTCACTTTGCAATTTCCTTCTCCTCCTTGGTTTCACAAGAGCACTTAGGTGGAGTAGGGTTCTCTTGGCCTAGACATTACAAACATCACACAATTACACATTTGAAGCAAGCCAAGACATTAAACTAAAGCTTATTACACACTTGGCTCCAAAATAGACATATTGGTTCCATAAATGGCCTATTGAAGCAACTCATATTATTCAAGTGCTAGGCTTCATTCTCTTGTTCTTTCTAAACTTCTTGGACTCATTTAAGGTCCTTGGAGCCATCACACATTCAATTGCACAATTGGAAAACCAAGTTGCTTCACAAAGCACCATTATGGACACCATTAGGCCATCTCCCAATCTATGGCTCCTAAATTTTTCCCAATGGTTTCTCCCATCTTCTAATATCATATAAAGTCCCAAAACAAGGTCAGAACAAATTAAAACATCCCCTAGCCTAATGAACCTAGCTTGGCCGAAATATGCACCATAATAGAGGTTCATAGATTTTGTGATTTTTCCTTGATGGGAGAGCCACTTGGGAGGCTTTATAAAGGTCTTAGGAGTTCAAGGAAATATTCAAATAGCCAAGGAAACATTCACACAAAATCAGATTTTGCAAAACCCTAGAAAACACTACACTTTTCTAACTTGTTTTCTATTGATTTTTCTTGGAATTTCTTGCCATATTCTATCTCCCCATGGCCTAAAACCCTTGTTCCCTCCTTGTATTTGGACAGAACATCCTCCCCTCCTTTAGTTCTGTTCTTGGCTGAAATACACACAAAGGGAGGGGGAAGAGAAGATGCAACAAAAAGCAAAGATTACCTATGGTTCAAGTGAGCTTTCAAGTGTCTTTCTCCTTCATTCTCTTCTCCTTAGCAAATTCGAAATTCTCCCCTTAGGTCTGGGTCAAAAACAGAACCAAATCATTCAAAAAATCCATGGAAAGAAAGGAGGAAGAGAGGAAAACAAGATTAGAGGAAGATGGAGCAAGAAATTTCATGAAATTACCTAGTTTCTCCTTAGCTTTCTTCCCCTTTTTCTCCTCCCTTTTGTGTGCCTAAGAGAGCTAAAGATTTTATGTATTTTGGGAAGAATGGGTCGTGCTTATTAAAGAGGATAAGAAGGAAGAAAAGTGTGGAACTCTTTAGAACATTCAAGAAACCATAAATTCCAATTTTGCCCTTCCGTAATGGCAAGTTCGTTTCGGCTTCGTTTTAGCTCCTTTTTTAGAACCTTCTTTTTTATCATAAAATTTAAGTTCCCAATTTAATAAAATGCCTTTGGAATTACTCAAATCGGAGTTAAAACAATCCCGAATGAATCGGTCAAAGTTCGGGTCAACCGACGTTGGAAAGAGTACACCGGAGGGGCTTTACCAGTCCCAGGACTTCCCATGATTTTTGGGGCCTCTGAGAACCTTGGGCAACTCAAAATTTTCATTTAAAAAGCCCTCCTAGGTGTTTTTTCAAAATTACACTTATTTACGAAAATGCCATTGACCTTTCGACAATTTTTTTGAATCGCTTCGACCCTAGTTTTTGGGCAACTCAAGGCTCAAATCCCCATTTTCTATTATTTAAAATTTTATTCAAATTTTATTTGGCCTTGAATCACTCATCTCAGGGGACTTACTTTTCAAATCGGCCCGTTCTAGTGATTGTATAATGTACCGGGCGTTACATTGGATACCATTTGGTCTATAGATAACATAGGGAAAGGAACTAACTAAATGAATAGTGCGCCCAACCATTCTAAATTTTTTTCCCAACTTTAAAAAATTATAATAAATTCTTTAGAGGTCTAATTTGGGTGTTCTTTAGCTATATGAAAAGCTTTAAAGGGGATCTACTTGTTGACCAAATTTCATAGGAAAACTCACTTATTTGATTAGGTTTTGGTTCAACACACAAAATGGTAACTCTTAAAGCTTCAAATGGTTCAAAATGGTGCCAAATTGCTTCCTTTCATTGTTCAAGGCCACTGAAGCATGACCAAAACCATAATCACAGTCTAGAGAGACATGCCATTTGGTTCAAAACCTCATAGAACTCATTTCCAATATGCTACATGCACATATACACATTGGAAATCAAGATACATAAGCGGTCTTTGGTGTCAAAATCATACATCGTCATTCATATTGCTTCAAAATCATTACATACACCATGTCTACATATATTTGAGTGTGCTCAAGTGTCTATATCATATATACAACTCATGGTCACAATTCTTGATATCAAAATACATTTACAAGGCCCATTTTGCTATAAATATGTCAAAGTATTGCTCTTTATGCTTGTTGGCTTCCATTCTTTGACCTACTTGGCTCACCTAGACATGGTTAGACATTGGAGAGGGAAGAGTGAGATTCCAAAAATCTCAATAGCTCTTAACCCTTTCAATCATACATAATAGGTATTTTCAGGCTAAAGGATACATATATGAACATTTTGCTACTAATAACCATACATAGGATTATTTTCATATGCAAGAAACTCATACACATCTTATGTTGGCCTTCAAGAGCATTGGTTTAGCCTCACCCCCTTTCCTTAGAACTTTTGGACTTGTCTCACTCATTTTAAGGGACTTTTGAATAAACCTCACCCTTCTTGAGACTTTTGGATTTGTCTCACCCAATCCTAGGGACTTTTGGCTTTATCAAGCTCATTCAAGCCAATCAACATTCATAAAACATATATTATGCACATAATAGTACCATGACATGTAGAAAATCATTAGAAACATTTCTCATGGTAAAATCATATATACATACATCCAAAGACAAGAAAACAACTAAACATGTATGAGAGAAATGTTAGAGATCTACCTTGAATGCAAACACACATACTTTTCCTTGATTGCTCTTTCCCTCTTTTGGTCAAACACTTGCAAGTGGGTGGAGTATGATTCCTTTGGCCTCGACACACCAAATAGGACCTAATTATATTCTTGAAACAAACTCTAATACCACACACACTCATAAGAAGCCTACTTATTCATATGTATTAATTATGATTCCATAAAGCACCTAATGAAGCAACTACTAGAATTTAAGATCTTGGCCCCATTCTTTCCTTCAATCTATGACTCTTGAATCCATTTAGATGTCTCAGAGCCTTCACACAACCATTTTGAAGAGTCTAACTATATGTTGCTTCATTATGTCATATTACGGCACTTATAGCTCTAACTCTCAATCTATGGCTTTTAAAATTTTTCTAAGGCTTCCTTTCATCTTCTTCCATCATATATAGACCCAAACTAAGCTTAGAAGATTTGAAAACACTCTCTTAGTCCTTCCTTCAAGCTTAGCCGAGACTTATGGGGAGTTTTAAATTTTTCCTTGAAGGAAGAGGCACTTGGAAGACTTCCTAGGGGTCTTAGAAACTCATTTAAAATCTCACATAACTTAGAACGCCCTTAGATAAAGTCAGTTTTAGCCTATGTCTTTGAATCCCTAATTTTTCTATCTTGATTTTCAATGGCTTTCCTTTAGGTTCCTTTGCATTTTCTAGCTTCCCATAGTCTAAAATATAGGTTTCTAGCTTGCGTTTGGTCATAATTTATCTCCTCCTCTAAGTTCTCTACTTAGCTGAAACTAACCATACAAGAACAAGGAGAAAGAAGCAACAAAATCAAGAAGACTTACCTTAGTTTTTTTGTTTCTTCAAGAGCCTTTCCACTTGGTGTAGTCTTCTCTTTCCAAGTAGAACCTTCTCCCTCTGAATCACACCCAAAATAGATCCATATCACACACGAAAACTATAGGAAGAAAGGTGGGAAGGAGGGGTAGAGAATTCCTAAAGGAAGAATCATAAAAACCTTGAGTTTTCCTGACCTTTTTTTGAGTTTTCCTTTTCTTCTTCTCCTTTCCAGGTATGCCTCCTCCCTAGTCTCTCTTTCTATTTTATGCAGAACACTAAGTTGGTTAGATGAAAGAGGGAGAGGGACACCTCATATAACTCATATAGAAAGAAAATTGTTGATTAAAAATTCCCTTTACGTCCTGTTTTGTGGTTAGTTCATTTTAGATTCATTTTAGCTCCTTTTCAAAAATTGTCTTTTCTATCATAAAATTTAGGTCCTCTAATTCGTAAAATGGTTTTGGAATCACTCAATTTAGATTTAAAACCTTCCCAAACAAAGAGGTCAAAGTTCGGGTCAATCGACGCTCAAAAACATATATCGAAGGAGTTTTAACTATCTCGGGGGTTCTCATGATTTTTAGAGCTTTTGAAAACCTTGGAAAGCTCAAAATTTTCATTTTAAAAACACTCTTGTGAGTTTTCTAAAAAGTGCTTATATTTACAAAAATACTACTACACTTTCAGTGATTTTATTGAACTATCCTAGCTTGGGTTTTCGGGTATCTTAAACCTTAGATCCTTATTTTTTATTATTTAAAATTTTACCCTAATTTTATTTGGCCTTAAATTATTTAATCCAGAAAACTTGCTTTTCAAACTGACTTATTTTGGTGTTTTTACGAAATACCGGATGTTTCATTCCACCTCTGAGTTTGGTTCATCTCTGTATACAAGAGGTTTTATTTCAATAGTTAAGCAAACTGAGAGATTAGTGACTAATTTTATTTCTTTTCAAACATTTACTTATTATTTTAAATATATATTTAACTATTAATATTATATTTTGTAAGTACGAGAATTGGGGAGGCTGAATATATTCTGAGGTCTTCTTTAAGACCAATAATCAGGCAGTGTTTAGGTTGACAACAAATTTCAAGCTGTATATGTAACACCATGATTCTATGACTCATCTCACACTATATGTAAGCTTATTTCCATGAAGCACATGAATTCCTCAAGAAAGAGCCATAGAAAAATACAATTAAATTGCATTATGTTACGGGTAAAATTTTTATTTAGTGTTCTGTGGGCCATAAGGACTCATCCATTTCATTTTCACATTTAAATATACAATTAAAACTCATAACAAACTCAAGAAGTGGCCTAGAACTCGAGCAAGGGAGTAGATACATAAGAACAAGGTGTGTAGCCTCAAGTTAGAATTCCAGATTCTGTGCTTGAACTTTGAAAAATAATAACTAATTCTAGAAAAATTGAAATCAGGCACACTATACTATTTTGGAAAGCTACATATGTTTACTTTATGCAAAAAATAAATCCAGACCACAAAAAAGGCTGCTAGCTATCATAAATGGATGAAATAGTACTAGAGGTCAACTGTCATTACTGGTACTATCCTCCAACTTCAAAAATTCATATCTCCCTACTCAAATGTCCAATTGGGGTGATCTCAATGGCCATGGAAAGCTTATCATGTTTATTTTATACTTGTAAAATTCATAAGTATTGGACATCATTTGACCCATGAATGACACAGTCTAAGTTTCTGACTATATGAATAGTGTCTACATCAGTTTAGCAGAAAAATGCCAACTTTGAAAATTCATTATCAATTCCACAAAACTCCAAATAATCTGGTCTTTAGCTTCCTAAAAAGCTCTAGATAATATTTATATGTGTGCCAAATTTCATGGGTAAATTCATTCATTTGGTCAAATCTTGATGTGAGGTTGTGAAATGGTCATTTTTGTGTTTCATAAGGGTCTCAAATGGTTCATTTTAGCTTCTAAGGCAACCATGACCACTTGAGCATGTGGGAATGCACCAAAATAATATTCTAAACTTATCTCAAAGGTACACAAGAATGCATATGTCTAGTCTTGCCATTCCATACCCAAATCATGCTATATCATGCATATGACACTAATTCTCATTCATACATCATATATATGAGTATTTACACATGTTCAAATGATTACATAACAATTCCATAATAGGATTACATCATATGCCATGTGTATGGCTACAAAAGAGACAAAACTAGGCAATTTTAGACACTTTGATGTCAATCTCTTATCTCCCAACTTGGTGGCTTCCATTACCTTGTGCATTTACTCCACCTAGCATGTTAAGACATTACAGAGGAGGTAATGAGATTCAAAGAATCCTAATAGCTCATCTCCCTTTCAATCACACATAAAGTATGCAATACAAGCCTTGAAAATGCATGCATGAGTATAGTGACATGTGTAATCATTCAAGAAGCATTCTTAGCATTTGAACAAGTCACACAAAACATATATAGGCTTGCCAAGCAAGTGAATTAGTCTCACCCATTCTCTTGTGGATTTTGGATTTACCTCATCCACTTTCTCTAAGAGGTTTTGACTTAACCTCACTCTTAGGAGACAATATTACTTTTGGGAGACTCTTTACTTTGTCTTAATCAATTTTAAGGGTACTTAGCTCATCCGAACCATGGCTAAGGGTTTTTGGCTTTTCCACACTCAAGCAAACCCAAGCAAACATACTAGGCAACATTTGAAAACATATTACAATATCATGGTACCATAATTCATATGCACATGTTAGAATACTTTTCATGGCTTAAAACACACATACACACATTTTAAGACAAGGTAAGCACACATTCATGCATGAGAGAAAGTAAAGAGAGCTATCTTTATTGCAATCAAAGCTTTTTCTCTTGGAAATGCCCTCCCTTCCTCGACCTCACACACACAAAGGTGTGGAATTTGTTTCTCTTGGCTTAAACACAACATATGGAAGCTAATTAAGTTCATGGAATCATTTCTAAAGCCATACATCTTCCTTAAACACTAGCTTAGTCTAATAGTCTAATAGCCCTTTTATGGTTCCAAAATACACCTAATGAAGCAACATCCATCAATTGAGTTCTAGGCTCTATTCTTTCCTTTCATTTATGATTCTTGACTTCTTTTAAGCCTCTTGGAGTTATCACATAATTAAAACAAGGAGCCAAACTAGATGTTGCTTTTTTAGGTCATATTATGGAACATAAGAGGCTATCTCACTTTCTATGATTTCTAAATTTTTTTCAAGGCTACCTCTCATCTTCACTCATCATATATGACTCAAAAATAAGTTTGAAATAAATTAAAACTACCCTTAGGTGCCCTAAGTATCTTAGGCCAAGGCTATGCTTCTTCTTGGCAGCTTTGGAGTTTTTGTGTTTTCTTTGATGGGAGAAGCATGGAGGAAGCTCTCTTGGTGTCTTAGGAGCCTATATGAACACTTAAGCATCATAAAATATAGTTAGGGTTCATGGTAGAGTTCAAGGTGCAATCAAAACCCTAACCTCCCTATCTTGAAATCTAATGATTCTTTATTAATTTTCTTTGCATATTCTCATTCTCCACATCCAATTTTCTAGGATTCACCCTTAGTTCTGCCCAAAATCCAAGCCCCCTTAGACTTCTCTAAGGTGGCCGAACCTACAAGAGAGAGGGGGAGGAAGAAGCTACTATGGGATTGAGATTTTACCTTATTTTTCTTTGATTTCTTGCTTATTTCTTCCTTTCCTTGGCCTCTTCTTTTCAAATCCGAATTTTCTCCTCTTTTCTTCCCTCAAAATAGATCCAAAAACTTCAATAAAACCATAGGAAAGAAGGGAAAATGGAGAAGAAGAGGTTTGCTAAAGAAAAAGCATGAAAAAAAACTAAGAAAATCCATACCTCTTCTTTGTTTTTCTCCTTCCTTTTTGCTCCTTCTTGTGCGCCTCACCCTTAGGGTTCTTTCTCTAATTTAGGGCAGAAACAAATGTGGCTAAATGAAGGAGGAGATTGGGCTCCTCATATATATAGGTAGGTTTAAGAAACACTTTTCAAAAATTCAATTTTGCCCCTTTGTCTTAGCATTTTCGTTTCTAGTTCATTTTAACTCCTTTTTGAGAACTTTCTTTTCCATTATAAAATTTAGGTTCCCAATTTAATAAAATGCCTTTGGAATCACTCAAATCGGAGCTAAAACCTTTCCGAATGAATCTGTCAAAATTAAGATTCATCGTCGTTGAAAAACGTCCACCAAAGGGGTTTTAATTGTCCCAAGGCTTTCCATGATTTTCAAGGCCTCTGAGAATCTCGAAGAACTCAAAAATTTTGTTTAAAAAGCCCTCCTATGAGAAATTTTAAAATTTGCTCAAAATTACGAAAATGCCATTACGTTTCGTCAACCTTTCGTTCAAATTTATTTCTTCATTCTAACTCCATTTTTTTTTTCGTCTGAACCTGAGATTCTCATTTTTAGGAGTTTATAATGCTCCATAAATTTTTTGGGACCTCAAATCACTCTATCTAGGGGACTTCTCTTTGTATCTGGTTTGTATGTTTACGGATAAATTGTACGTTACGTTTCTTATGTTTTTTTTTCATTTTCAAAGAATCAAATATTACAATATATATATGTTTCATTTTATATTTAATTTATATTTATTATTATAATTTTATAATTTTGACCCTTTTACTTTTAGAATGAGTATATCTAAAAAAAAATGAGGTAGAAAGTAGAGGAGAAAATATACCAGAGACAAATTTATGGATGAAGGCTTCGAGAGGAAAAAAGAAAGGCTTAGTATATGGTTTACAAAGTATGTCACATAATATACATATATATAGAAATTCAACTACTGGATACTCTTATGCTCAAGACCTACCATACACTCACCCTTCTTATACATAGGAAATGATAAGAAAGGAATTTTTAAATTATGCAACACAAACGCACAACATTGATATTAAGATGATGTTGGCCCAAGTTCTACATATAAGCTAGATATGTTTCATATCAATAGATATAATAATGATGATGAAGAGGAGGAGGAGGAGGGGTAATTGTTGATTTTTCTTAATTTTATCTAATTTAATTTATGTACTTTTATTTTTATTAAATTATCTGATATTAGGATTTTCTATTCTTATTTTATTTAAATTTAATATTTTTACTTCATAAAATTATATATTATATATTCAATTAATAAATTCAATAATACACACACCCCCTATGCACACATAACATATAAACATCTACAAAAAACATCTTGTGAAATTTTAAAATGATAAAGGCAAAAATGGTAAAGGTTCAAATTTGAGAAAAAGAGAAAAAAAAAGTGAAATCAATTTCCAACGTGCCAAATTTTTGTTCTTCTTTTTTAGATAGATCTCTTCTCTCTCTCATTTCATTTGTCATCTTTTTTACTCTCTTCACTTTTGCTATTGGACTTGTCCAATTTTCTATGGTTTGGTCTCTTCATTTTCGCTCATCTATATATGGCTTTGTTATTCATTTTCTCTTTATTTAAATTCTCTTTTCTTTCATTTCATATATGATCATCTCTCTTCTCTTTGGTTGATTTTTTAATTTTTGGGTTATTGATTTGATTTTCCTTTTTGCAAGTGAAAATTTCTAGATCTCGTTAAAATATTTTTTATTTAATTCCTAACATTAGATTGGATGGAATCTATTTTATTGTAATGTGGATAGGGATTTAGTTTGATTACTAATGTATGTTGGTTTTTTTTCCTTTTTGCAAGTGGATAGGGATTTGGTTGATTTTTTAATTTTTGGGTTATTGATTTGGTTTTCCTTTTTGCAAGTGAAAATTTCTAGATCTAGTTAAAATATGTTTTGTTAAGTTTTTTATTTAATTTCTAACATTAGATTGGATGGAATCTATTTTATTGTAATGTGGATAGCGATTTAGTTTGATTACTAATGCATGTAGGTTTTTTTTCCACATTTGGTTTTTTTTCTTATTTGGTTCTCAAGTTTGAAACAAATTAAATTTGATTTGAGGTTTTGATTTGATTTGAAATATTTTGGACACATGAAAATTTAATTGAAATCAAGCCAGACATTACTAGATAACATGTATGGATGAAGAAGAGGAATGAAGAACAAGATAGCAAATAGCAAGAAGAACATTAAGAATCAATAACCAGGAAGAACATAATATGAAGCTAGAAAATGATAATAGAATGAAGAATGAACAAAAAAGAAAAAAAAACCAATGTAAAAAATGCAAAATCACTAACTCAAAAGAAAATGCAAAACAAAAAGAACATAATGAAGAATGCAAAGAAGAACTTGAAAGCATTGTCTGATAGAATAATGCCTAAAAACATGTCCAACCATAAATTTTCTTTTAAAAGTATGATTTTATTTTATTAATTAATTCTATTTTAATTTTATGTTTAAAATTTTTTTAATTATTATTTATATCAATTTTTATTAATATTATTTAATTTATGTTATATAATTTTTTAACATTATTCCTTAATTATTTATTGTATATTAAATAAAATTTTTATTTATAAATTAAAAAACTTTTATTGATGTGACACAATTTGACAAAGATATGAGGTAGGCAAAGGAAGCAAGGCTAACTACAATTTAGTCGAAATAAAATACCAACAATAAAAAAAATTGACTGATTGTTTGACTAAAAAATCAGTTGGAAATATATGCTTTCAATTGAAATTCATTTTTTTTGGACTAAATTTTCAGTCATTAATCTTTTTTTTTTTTTTTGTAATGGAGGATCCTTATCTATATATATCAATTATGGGTGCACTATAATATGCAATTATCACTAGACTTAAAATTAGTTTTGCTATAAACAAAGTATGTGAATTTATGCAATCCCTACTCAAGATTCATTGGAAGGTTGTAAAAAGAATTCTTTGATACTTATCAAGAACAACCTCTCATGATCTTAAACTACAACCTTGCAAAAATAGAACAATCATAGCATATCGACATGCAGATTGGGCTTTGGATTACAATGACAACAAAAATATTTAAGGATTATGCATTTGTTTAGGTGTAAATCTTGTGCCTTGGTGGTCAAAGAAAGAAACTACTATTACAAGGTCAAGTATAGAGGTAAAGTATAGAAGTATGATTGCTACAGTGTCTAAAGTTTTATGGATAAAGTCATTATTCCAAGAACTTAACATTGGTCTGTTTGTCCCACTTCAGAACCTATGTGACAACTTGAGTACAATAATGATGATAGCTAATCATATCTTGCATGCTAGAACAAAGCACATAGAATTTAACTTGCACTTTGTAAGAGAAAAGACCATAAAGAAGGAGATTGTTATTAAACAAATTCCCTCCTCAAGTCAGGTTGCTAATGGTTTAACAAAAACCATTTCAAGCATAGTGTTTCCTGGTTTTAGCTGTCATTTAGGAGTTGAGGGATCCTTGGAATTACAGGGGAATGTTAGAGAAGTTAAAAGTTGATGAGTATATTTTACACATTTAAATAGATATAGTTTTGAATTTCAAATAATATAAATTATATATATATGGATAATAAACTGATTATATATATATATATATCTTTCCATACTTAATTATAAAAAATAAAGGGAATTCTGTTACATAGCGTATCTATATTCCCATTTTAAAAAAAAAAATTTGTTACATAGCTTATTTATATCTTTTTTTAATATTTGTGTAGGAAAAAAAAAAGAAGAAGAAAGAGACGTGTCAAGAGGAATAGTAGGGGACGTACAAGCAAACGCAGCATAGAAGGCTTGTAAAAGCAGAGATTGAGAGCGCTCAAAGAACAACTCAAATTTAAGATATATTCTTGTTTCTCTCTTCCTATATATTCTCTTTATTTTCTCTCTACCTCTTTATAAATTTTTGCAAAATTTTTCTTAAGGTCTTCAAAGATATGAATGGTTAATTTTTTTAGTTTTTTAGTCAGGGTTATTGAGGGTCTAGATCAATGAACAATTTGTGAGGGTCTTAATTTATTTGTTTTTCTTTTCTTGAGTATTAAAATATTTTCTATTTTTATGACATTATCATTCAGTTAATTTAATTGGTACCTTATTTTAGTTGAGTAATTATTACTATATGAATTTATGAATCTATACTTATTTATTAAATTCAGTATAATAGTAATTTAATACCTTTGATAAATCAAAATTGTCTTTGTGTATTGATAAAAATATTCTTTTCCATTTTAAACATGTAAGCATATGTATTATTGAATGGTAATTGGTGATTTTGCTTGTTCTTAACACTATTCATTATTTAAATTCTGAGAGCCCATTTGGGATTCATTAATGAATAAGATTTAATTGAAAAACTTGTTCTCTTTAAACACCTTTAAGGAAAAGCAAAACATAAGAGCTAATAGATGTTCATAACCAATCTATTTTAGAAGAAAAATTATTTATATTTCTTTTAGAGTTTTCAATGATCAAATTAGTTGAGTTAGACCCGGAATAAATCTTGGCTGTGAGTTGTTTGCATTGAATTCTTTCTAAAATTTTTTATGAGTTTATTTATTGTTATTTTATTTTATTAAAAAGAAAAATATCACTTATTTCCTTTCTTTTATATTTTAATTTTGGGTTAAATAATTAAATAATAATTTTGAGTTAACTATTATGACCCTATTCACTCTATCTATGATAAAAAAAAATTTGAGAGTAAAAAATTATTTTTGATAGCTTCGACACCCATCAAGAGTGGTTAACATTATGTTGTGTTAAAAATATTATGAGAGAAGTTAGGGATGTTAAAGAAGTTAGAAGTGGCTGGTCGCTTCCAAATCTAAGTACCACGAGGGGTTTGCAACTATCTCATATGTTGCTAGTAATGCAGATACTTGATCTTTACTCTATGCCTTTTAGTTGTTATTATAAGTGACCTGATCATTGAGGGACAAGCCATGAAAGCTTTAATCAAATCGATACCAAGTATCTGCTAAATGACCAACTTTGCCATATATCTAGCAAGTATCAGAGGCCCTTTAACCATTGGATCTTGCCTATCCACCACATCTACCATCAAAATTTCTTGCTCTTCTTCCACGACTTACATTCATCCTTTCGCTGTGGGACCACTATAGGCAATTCTAGTAGAACTGTCATATGAATCATGTTCTGAAGACTATTTTGTTGGTTGAGAGTGAAAGAACCTCCTCCTTGCTTTTTCTTGAGCATGATTAGATCATTGAAATCTTCTCCAATAATTAGTAGATTGGAGCAAGAAAGGGATGTCTACTAAATGTGTTTATACTGGTCTACAGTCATTCTAAGACCATGGTGCAAGTGTAGTCCTATTAAGAGCTATTGCAAGTCTGTATTCTTACAAGAACCCATGCCATGAATGAAGAAACTTCCTTGATCAACTATTCTAAAATGGGTCTCTTCTCCCCACCAAATGGTAAGACTTCTGAACTAAGTACGTATTTGCAAAACCACATTTTCTTGCTAAAGCTTTATTTCTTTCACATCTTATAGTAATGAATAAAGTTTGTGGTTTATAATGTTATTTTTCTCTATATATAATTATATAATTATATATATAATTTAGTCTTATTATATATAATATATGCATGCACATCTAGATATCAGGTATCGAGTACCGTCTCCATTAATTAGTGTTTGATGGATAGTTTTGTTCAAAATTATTTCGAATATCTATTTTTATATATATTTGAATTCTACCATCGATGGTTGATGGGATTTTTTTTTGATATAATCATAAACTTTAAACATAGGAAATAAATTGTTTGATGTCTAGCAGCAGTAATAGGAAGTGAAATTTTACAAATTGATGAAATAGTGTATCTAAATTCTATTGTGTGACTTGTAGGTGAATTGATAAGTTCCTAAGTTCATTTAGATGCCAAAGTTGCTTTTCCCAGAAGACACCCACATTGAGAGGATAACTATGCGGATGCGAGAGAAGTTGCTGGTTGAGTATAAAGTGCGTTGCATCTTGAATTGTTATGAAAAACAGTGCCAGTTGTCTGATAATAAGAGAGCTATTCCATGTGAGTGTGTGAAATCGATTAGGACCAAACCAAATAGTAATGGTTGTGTGGCTCTTTATATACTTGTTGGACTTCCAAGATGTGTCCACAAATAAATATCATTGATTTGTCAACATATGACCACACCAAAAAGGGTATGGTTGGGCATGTAATGTTGTAGCCGGCATAGAGCGTTGCTGTTTTGGAAGTAAGGTCACAACACTAACTCACTGGACAATGAAGATTGCTTGCAAGAAAATCGAATATTTATTTTGATTGAGTATATAGTAGTCCAAATTGCAATTCCTCAGTAGAAACAGGGATCCTTGACACTCATTTTTTTTATTTAATTTTATAAATATTTTGACTATTGCTTTGGGATTTGGTTTATTTATATTAATCTTGACTGTTACCTTATAAGTAGCCTGCAAGTTTGACCACGAATTTCCTTTCCTCAAATCTGACAATAGCGCTCAATATGAGGTGTAGCTTATATACTAGTGAAAGTAAAGAAAATGAAAAAAGAAGCATTTTAAACTATTGAATTTAATCTAAGCTAGGACCTAAAACTTTAAAGTATATAAGCAGCATATTATATATATATATAATATTTCTGACTAATATTTAATTAGAAATATTGAAAATTCTGTTCAAGTCATGTGTACCAAGGTCAATGCATAGTTGCTGGCCAAATCTTTCGACTCCGCGGACTCTACCCTTATATTTCATGTTTAAACATTTCACAGTAGAGTTAAATTTAATTGAAGTGATTGTTATTTGTTAACTAGTAAAATGGGAAGTATTTGGCTTAAATTAATATTCTTAACGGAGAATATCATGTCATGTTTCACCTTTAATCTGAAATTAAGATAGGGTGCTTCTGCTTCAAAAATGACTTCGGAAATATATAAAAGAGTTAAAAGAAAATTTAAGATTAATTATATAATAAACTATATTGACCTCATTTAAGGTTTAACTAAATTATTTTTTATACTCTTCTTGTTTCAAAAATATCATTTGGCCTTGACAATTGATATATATTGCAAAAATTTTCTCAAATTTATTTTTCATCAATAAAGTTAACTTTCTATATAATATGTATTTTTTAAAAATAAAATTAATTAAATATTTTTACTGACATATTAAGAATAATATCATAGTCTCATATTGGAGTTTAATAGCAATTTAATTACTTTTACTATTAAAAGTTAATTTGATTGACAGAAAGTAAATTAAAAAAAAAGAATTTTTTATTATAGATATATATATCAAATGTTAGGGAAGTATAATTAATGACATTTTTAAAACAAAAGGTATATCAAGTATAATTTAACTAAATTTTAAGTAATGAGATATTAATATAATTCACTTTCTTCCGAGATGTCTATGTATTAGAAGCCTTAGCAGTGAAAGAAGGTACTTCATTTGCTTGTGATTTATGCTTAAGGAATATTTGTATGGAACGAGATTCAGTGGCCACTATGGAGGTCATTAATAATGCCACCCCCTGAACTTCTCTTCTTTGCTGCTACTTTTGAATTATTCTTAGTTTTTTAGGAAATTTAATTTTGTTAGCTTCTCATGGTTCCCAGAAATGTTAATTCTGCAGCTCATTGTCTAGCTCTATTTGACAAATCAATTAATGAGGGGAAAAAAAATACTGAACTGAGTTCCAGTGTGTCTGTCTTGTACTTGTCATATTCCTCAATAAAATTTGTTCCACCTTTAAGTTAAAGAGAAAAAAAAAATCTCTACGCTACAATCAATCTCTTTGAAGTAGCGGACATATTTTTTTGAAAATGGCATTCTCTTGGTTCTCACACGAACTGCCTTCTAAAATAAAGTCCATTTAAGGGACATTGTAGTTGGGCTTTCACAGGGATTCATTCAATATGACACAATTTTTAGGGTTTCTTCTGTTTTTAGAGATAAATTTGAGGGAGTTTAAATATGCACTTATTGGGTTATAAATGCGAGTGAAAAATCTTATGAGATAAAATTAAATTAAAGAAAAGGTATATAAGTGAAAAAGATTTATAAATGTAAATTTCTTAAAGTTTTGAATCAAAACAAGATGTTAAATTCATTAATATCTCTCATAAAAAAAAACCCAATAAACTTACCTTATGAAATTCAATAATATATCTTAAACATTCATGTCCTTCAATGGCAAGTTACTCATAAATTTGATGAGGGTGCTTTGTCTACTAGGGGGTTGTAATTCAAAGATGATCAATTCTAAATTTATCATATAAAAAGTTAATTGATCTTATTGATATTTAAATGTTCTGTTATCAATAGATGTATTCATGGGGTCGGCTGCAAATTTGACTTATGTCAATTTTCAAAAAATATGAATAAAAAAAATTTAAAATTTGACAAATTCCTATATCAAATGAAATTAGAAATCTGCCATATAATCAGATCTGCATATGAGACATTGAAACATATTTTAGTTCCAGACTTTGCAAATTAAAATTTTGTTCTCATTTTTAATCCCCGTTAAACTAAAATAACTGTATATTTTTCTCTTTATGAATTTATATGAATTGAACCCCAGACAAAGAAATTAAAACACAAATTGATCATCTCCGAGAAACAGGACACGCAAACACTCAGGGGAACCAATTGGAAACCTTACCTTCATACGTTAATTTGGATAATATGATCAAAGTCACAGAGAGCTTCTTTTGGTGAATAATCAAGTGCCTCAATGGATGATGGCTACGTTAATTTGGATAATATGATCAAAGTCAGAGAGAGCTGCTTTAGGATATCCAAATTTGAGTGAAGATCGATCCCAGAGATAAAGATCTGAAATTGACTCAAAAAATGTCAGCTAATGCCTTAGAATGCTGACAGAATTAGGGTTACATCTCTAAAATAAAACGCCAATAGAAGTAAAATGTATTGAATTTCAGTCTCAACAATCAAAACTAAGAAGCACGGGAAAAACCAACTGGCATTGTGTCCCCATAAGATCGCTATAAATACACCCATATGGCATATATGTTATAAACACATGAGCTAGCTAGTCGGAGAGGTATGTCATACAGCCTTTTTTCCCGCAAGCAAGCCCTACAGCAGCTAACTTATTGGGCCAGCATTTGCAGCTGCATGTGAATTAGCAACTGTCAATTTCTGCTTTGCTAAGTTCCTTAAATAATTCTTCTGTCTCCACTATCTACAAATAAATTACTTGTATTGACCAGTTCTAGAGTAATATTGAAAGATTTCAATTGCAACTCTTAACGCTATAAATGACTATGTTATTTGCGAGTTATTGTGTTTAGCTTGTTCTTTTGTTTTTGTTTTTGTTTTTCAGTTCGGTTGGTTTTACTTATTAAGATGAACAAGTTTGTTTGTATTTTTATTTATTTAATCATACAAATCTAATTTAAAAATTTAACACTCTACTAATTCGTTTAATAATTCTTTTTTGAAAAAAAATTAAAAGTTAAATTATTAAGTTTGTTTCAAGAGTCTCTCAATTTTTAATTTAATCTTCTCTACTTGTAAGATATATTTTGAGATTCATGTATAATTGTAAATTTTGAAATTATCCAATTGCTGAAAACTTGAGTTCTCCATAGTCAAGCCCTCTAAAATTTTGTAATTGAATTCTATAATTAATATTCTTAACAGAGAATATTATGTCATGTTTCACTTTTATTCTGAAATTAAAATAGGGTGCTTCTGCTTCAAAAATAACTTCATAAATATATAAAAAGTTAAAAGAAAATTTAGGATTACTTATATAGTAAATTATATTAACCTCATTTAGGTTCAACTAAATTATTTTTTATATTCTTCTTGTTTAAAAAATATCATTTGGCCATGACGTTTGATTTATATTACAAAAATGTTCTCCAATTTATTTTTCATCAATAAAGTTAACTTTATATATAATATATGTTTTTTTAAAAATAAAATTAATTAAGTATTTTTACTCACATATTAAGAATAATATCATAGTTTCACATTGGAGTTCAACATCAATTTAATTACATTTATTGTTGTATTAAATATAAAATTGTGTAAAAAGTTAATTTCATTGACAAAATATAAATTAAAATGAAAACTTTTGTTATATATGTCAAATGTTAAGGAAGTATAATTAATGATATTTTTAAAATAACAAAGATGTCAAGTATAACTCAAATAAATTTTAAATAATAAAAGGTTAGTGTAATTTACTTTCATATGAGGTGTCTATATATTAGAAGACTTAGCAGTCAAAGAAGGTACTCAATTTGTTTGTGATTTATGTTTAAGGAATATTTGTATGGAAGGAGATTCAATGGCCACTATGGAGGTCATTAACAATGGAACCCCTGAACTTCTCTTCTTTGCTGCTACTGGTGGATTATTCTTGGTTTTTTTTTTAAGAAATTTAATTTTGTCAGTTTCTCATGCTTCCGCTCATTGTCTGGCTCCATTTGACAAATCAATTAATAAGGAAAACAAAAAAAAATTACTGAATTGAGTTCCGGTGTTTCTATCATGTACTTCTTGTCATATTCCTCAATAAAATTTGTTCCACCTTTAAGGTTAAAAAGATTTTTTAAAAAAATCTCTATGCCACAATCAATCTCTTCGAAGTAGTGGACATATTTCTTTTCTTTTTTTTTTGGAAAACGGCATTCTTTTAGTTCTCACATGGACTGTTTTTTAAAATAAAGTCCATTTAAGCCACATACAAGTTGGGCTTTCCCTGGAATTCATTCAATATAACACAAATTTTTAGGGTTTCTTCTTCTTTTGATAAAGTTGAGGGATTTCAAATATGCACTTATTGAATTATAAATGCGAGTGAAAAGTGATAAATAAAAAAATTCATAAATATAAATATTTTAAAGTTTTAAATTAAAATATAGTGTCAAATCTATTAATATATCTTATTGAAAAGAAACCAATGAACTTTCTTATCAAATTCATTAATATATCTTAAACATTCATGTCCTTCAATAGCAATTTACTCATAAATTTGATGAGGGTGCTTTGTATAATAGGGGGTTGTAATTCAAAGATGATCAATTCTAAATTTATCATATAAAAAGTTAATTGATCTTATTGATATTTAAATGTTCTGTTATCGGCAGACTTATTCATGGGTTCAGCTGCAAATTTGACTTATGTCAATTTTTAAAAGATGTGAATAAAAAATTAAAAACATTGACAAATTCCCATATCAAATGAAATTAGAAATCCGCTATGTGATGAGATCTGCATATAAGAACACCATCGAAACATATTTTAGTTCCAAACTCTACAATTAAAATTTTGTTCTCATTTTTAATTAACCCCTCTTAAACTAGAATAACTGAATATTTTTCTCTTTATGCACTTAAATGAATTGAACCCCAAACAAAGAAATTAAAACACAAACTGATGTCCGAGAAACGGGACATGCAAACACTCAGTGGAACCAATTGGAAACCTTACCTTCTTACATTAATTTGGATAATATGATCAAAGTCACAGAGAGCTTCTTTTGGTGAATAATCAAGTGCTTCAATGGATGATGGCCACATCACCTTTCCTGCATCAATACGCCTCAGTCCCCATTATTGCTATTCTATTCTTTATAAGGGATCATATATACTAATGGACCCCATTTCCCATCTCTTCAAGAATAGCAATATATACCCACAACATTCTTTATGGCTGAAAATCACTAGAGTATATGGTTTGCCATACTTGATAACTACAGAAAAGTGAAACGATTTGGGATTCTTTAAAATCTTAGAGAATATTTATACAATAAATTTTGAAAAGGAAAGAAATGCGGGTCCACCGCTTAATTAATATGACTTTCAGATCAATTATGTCTTTTTTTTTTTCAAAATTTACACGATAATTTTTTTTTTTTTGGGAGAACTTTAGGATATCCAAATTCAAGTGAAGATCGATCCCAGAGAGAAAGGTCCGAAATTGACTCAAAAAATGTCAGCTAATGCCTTAGAATGCTGACAAAATTAGGGCTATATCTCTAAAATAAAACCCCAATAGAAGTAAAAGGTATTGAATTTCAATCTCAACAAACAAAACTAAGAAGCACAGGAAAAACCAACTGGCATTATGTCCCCATAAGATCGCTATAAATACACCCATATGGTATATATGTCATAAACACATGAGCTAGCTGGTCAGAGAGATATGTCATTTATACAGCCTTTTTTCCTTGCAAGCAAGCCCTACGGCAGCTAACTTATTGGGCCAGCAGCTGCATATGAATTAGCAACAGTCAATTTCTGCTTTGCCATGTTCCTTAAATGATTCTTCTCTCTTCACTATCTACGAATATATTACTTGTATTGATCAGTTCTAGGGTTGTATTAAAAGATTTCCAATTGCAACTCTCACTGCTATAGACGACCATGTTGTTTGCGAGTTATTTGTGTTTAGTTGGTTCTTTTTTTAAAGTTCGGTTGGTTTTTCTTATTAAAATGAACAAGTTTGTTTATACTTTATTTATTTAATCATACAAATTGAATTTAAAATTTTAATACTCCACTAATTCATTTAATAAGATTTTTTTAAAAAAAAATTAAAGGTTAAATTATTAAGTTAGTTTCAAGGGTCTCTCAATTTCTAATTTAATCTTCTCTTGTTATTAGATGCATTTTGAGATTTGTGTATAATAATAAATTATTACTTATTAATTATAAATTTTGAAATTATGCAATGGCTGGAAACATGAGTTGTCTATAGTCAAGCCCTTAAAATTTTCGTAATTGAATTCTATAATTTAAAATATTTTTAATTTGGTTGCTATCTTTAAACTTCCGTCTATGTGCTGCAAATCAAAGAGGTCAATTGTGTAATATTGACATTCTAAGTATGGATGATTCAACCAAACTCATCCTAGCCATTTTACCTGGGTTAGATCAGTCTATCATCTAACTTTATCCATTTTGGCCAACTGAATCATATGTACCTAGGTTTCATGTGGGACTCATTTGTAGTTATGTTTGATACTTGACTTGCTTAATTAGAGTTTGACTTGTTTAGTTTGTTATTAAATGGGCGTCAACTTTGAGATAGTTAAAAGTCGGCTGCACTTGGCGTTGCATGACTAACCACTCTCATCACCATTGCCTTGTGTGACGAACAATATATTTTTCGTAGCTGAGATGTACTTCATATTTTTCTGCATTCTTCAACTTGATCCATAATATGCTTGATATCAAAACTTGAATCGAATGGTGCTTCCAAATGCTAAAAGGGAAAAACAATGCATGTGATCTAGGCTGATGATCATCATTTAAGGTCAGGTTCATGATTCGGACTCTACACCTAAATATTAATTCTATAGCTTTGCTTTCTTGGCTAACGTATCATAACTAATAATAGCACTTTTCTCAACTGCTTTTTTAATTAGTCGTCTTTGCTAGATGGCATTATTTCTCAGGGAAATTAGTACAAACACAAAACTCACCAAGTATACCTCTGCTTGAATATCTTGAATATCTTCTTAATTTTCTTTCTTTTTTTATCTCAATCCTTTTGCAGAGAGTCTCAGTCATACGAACACAGCACTTTCAAAGCTCAGTAAAGTTTAAGGCAAAAGTTCACATAATTAAAGGGATATCGATATAGTAATCATACCTTTATTTTTAAAGTACATGATGGTATAAGAGATTGATTTAATTTTTCTTCTTTAAAATAATCAAAATTTTCCGGTCAATAGCTCCATTACAGTGAGGATTCATCATGTAAGAAGTTTTGAAGTCTCTATAATATCTAGTTAAGCAAGTGAGAGAAGAAGAAAGAGAGATTGAAGAGGTAAAAAATTCACATCATATAGATAAACTGGATTGATTCATGACATAAAAATTCAACAAACTTTGACGTTAGTTATCGATTACTTAACACAACCTTAATCTTTTTTTGGTGCTTGAGACTAACTATAAAATAATTTGTATTAAAGTACAACATAAGTATAGTTGTATAGACGAACTAGGTGGGCAGGTTTGTGATGGAAGAATGGCATTGGTGGCAACAACTTGAAGCTCCAATTGACGGGAAACGATGCTCTCAATGGCGGCTAAAGCTTAGGTGAACAACGGTGAGATTTCCCCATCAGTCATTAAGGCGAACGATTGCTACATTTTTAGGAGAGGGGAGGGTTTGACCTGAATCTGATCAAGAGGGTGGGGTGTTTAATTCAAGGGACTAACTATGATTCTTAAAGAATAGTAGTTAGTCCTTTAGGATCTAACTGTGGTTACTTTGGAACCATGGTTAGTCTGCAATGGACTAATTGCTATTTTTTAGAACCCCAATTAGTCCAAGTACTTAATTGCGATTTTGTTAACATTGCAGTTAGGTCATTGTGGTTTAACCACGATTAGTATAACTATGGTTAAACCACATTTTAGCCACAGTTATATAAATCATAGCCATAGAACCATAGCCAAATACTAATTTTTTAGGAGTAACAGAGGCTACATATTCATTTCATAAAACTACAAATTCATAGGGCATTAAACCTATAAATTTGCACATTGATGAGGTTATACACACATGCAAAGGCATTCAGCCTACAAATTCACACATTGATGAAGCACATGCATCCACCTACCAATTTACATATTTATGAGGCTACGCACATGCAAAGGCATTGCTCCTACAAATTTACACATTGATGAGGCACGTACACACACGTGTGCATGCATGCATGCATATATGCACACAAATTCATTCCATAAAATAGAAGTTTACAATATATATTAGTGATGGGATTAGCACTCACACACACTCATTGAGCCTACAAATTCATTCCATAAAATAGAAGTCTACAATATATATTAGTGATGAGATTAGCACTCTCTTGCACGTGCAAAGATATAAAGGTATTAAGCTTACAAATTCGTTCCACAAAATAGAAGTCCACTAGCACTAATCAACAATTCCATAATTTTTAGATTTCATAATAAAACTTAAACATCCATATATCTTGTTGAATTAAAAGATGACTAAAGGCTTTGTTGTTTCACTCATTAGGATGAAAACTCATCATCATTTTGGTGTTGCAACAAGATAATTACATCTCCTTATATATATATATATATATATATGTATGTATATCATATATATATATATATATATGTATATCATATTTATCAAATTTTCAAATGGCAAAAGAGTTTTGAACTTAAAAAATAATAGCAAACCAAAAACTTCACCTAAAATGGGTATAAACCACAAGATAGAGACATAAAATCTTTTAAATTAGTCCCTGAAAGAGAACAATAGACTCTAAATCTTTCAAATCTTTTACAAAGGATAGATCATAAAATTAGATTAAAAAAGGATTTGCCAAAAAAATGGAGATATTCTACAAATATACTGGATAATGATAGTTATAAAAATATTTTTTTCGTAAAGAATCATGTAAAAAGCAAAGAAAAGAAGAGAATATAAGAGGAAGAGACGAAAAGGATTCGTTATAACTTTAGGATGCTTGTGAGATAACACAAATTGTCATATCAAGGATAAATATTGTAAATACCATAACATTTCGTACCACAATATACAAGATTTCGTACGTGAATTTTATTTCATTTGCTTCCTTATCTTATTTTCATGCCAAGCCAATAATTAAATGCGATGTTAAATTGATTGTAGAAAGAATCAATATATCCACAGATAAAATTAAAAGAAAAAACTAATTTACAATTATTTTTAGCTTGTTTTCGCAAAATTATTACAAATTCAGCTAAGTTGAAAATAGAGTGTAGATCATCTCAATTTTTTGTTTTTGAAATCGACAATATTAATTTTTAAGAAAGACAAATATAGAATGTATGAGACTCAGTTGAATGTGTGAGACCTACTAGAATAATGAGCTCCACACATTTTGTGTCTATCTTTCTTTAAAATTAAAATTATTAATTTTGGAGAAAAATTGAGAAGATCCGTTTTTTAAAAGCACAGCCTCACTGCCCAAAAAAAAAAATAAACGGCAGCTAATGGGCTTAAGTGTAGTTTCAAAAGCAACGAAAAAGTTGTCCATAACAACAGGTTTCACTACGATTTCCAAAAATAGCGATCCCTTTGTGGTTTAACTAGGGTTTGGCAAACCGCAGTTAAAACGAGGCTTAGTTACGGTTATTGACTACAGTTACAATGAGGCTTAGCTGCAGTTATTGATCAGAGGTAACCCTAAAATCTTTTAGTAGCAATTGTAACCGTTGCTAAATTCATTTTAAAAATAATAATTTACCTTGGTTATGAAAAAAGTTATAACCAAGAATTTCCCCAAAAGAAATTGTGCAAATCATAAGATCCAGTAGTGCCAACATTCCATATTTCTCGTAAGAATATCCATTAATTTACACATAAGTCTATTTGGAAGAATCAAACAGCCATGATTAAATATAGATTTGATCTGACATACAATTTTTAAAAAAATTGAAAAGAGAAAACAAAAAGGAGCAAACCATTGTAACCTCTCCTTGTTGGGGCTTAACAAAGGACAAGAAAGTTGTTAAAAGAGAGAACGCACAGATAGTTAATAACAGATAATTGAAATTTCCTAATACAGATTAAAAAGCTAAGCTTTTCAGTCTTCAACCATGAAGCATAACATGTAAAAGCTATCATTGACATGTTCAAAGAACAAAATGCACTCTTTCAAAGCAACTTAGAATTACACTAACCTCCACTTTTACTAATTTCAATAACTATCTGTATCACTATATATCAACCACACCTCATTTTAGCGGTTGTTTTACCGTCATTTAATATTGATAGTTCTTTACAACATAATTTGATAATTATATTCAATCAAGTAGGATTTAGCAAACAAGCCTGATCTGGACAGACATAAAGCTTGGCTCCCATCTAGTTGAACTGAAGTGAGGGACAAACAGGCTCCTTTCTGTGTAGATTGCTTTGGTGCCCAAACTCCAGCATTTTTATATTGTATTAACAAGCAAGAAGAAACCATCCCATAGAGAAATTAGGAATAAACAGGACAAAAAGGGAGAAACAGATCATGGAACCTAAAAGAAAAAATGGAGATGCACTTTAATTTTGTCAGTCTCAATAACTTCTGCTGTGTTTGAACTTTAAACTAAAATAAAAGTTAAGCGAAGGGAAAACGTGGAATTTTACTCTCTTTTCAAATGAAAATTGACATTCATTTCCATAGGCTCTTTTGGGATTAGTTTCTTCCTCAACCTTCTGATTTTTTCCTCTTCTGCCAACTATATCATATTCAATGACGTATTCAAAACTTAAATACATCTGAGCACCCAAGCAGTTAAAGCACTAAAGAATTAGATTGATATTAGTAATAGTTGAGTGTTGCCATTTTTTTTTTTTCTCTTTTTCATAAAACAAATGGAGGTAAGGTGTTAAGAAAAATCCCACGAGGGCTATATCTAAACAACTCTAAAACACAAGTAGTCATATGGTAGGTATTCCTTATGCCAAGATAGCCTTACCTAGTACCAAAACTCCACATTTCTTTTGTTTCAAAAAGGTCAGTCATAAATATGCACGGAATAGAGATATTCCAACCACAGACTAAGGAGTTCCAAAATGGGTACAAAACACCCACAGAATCGAAAACTCAGCCACAACTTAATGCTTCTGAAGAACACCTACAGCATCATGCATCTTCCATACCAAACATCCACAAATTCGAAAATGGTAGAAGATTTGAAAGGTGGAAGAAAAATTTTGCAAACTCACCTTCGGATGGCTTGGGATAGAAGAACGGAGATTTAGGGGGTCGCAATGGAGGAACGAAGGAGGCGGTCACGTAAGGAGGCTTCCCCGGTAGCGACAGCACTCTCAGCAACGGATGGAGGCTGGTCGGACGGAGGGCTGCGCTGCGTCGTTCTGGGGGCTTCTTCAGATCTGAAATGCGAAAGTGACTTCGCAAGGATAGGGAGTTTATAAAAATGGGGCTTAATTAACTGTGGTTTTCTACTGAACCGCGATTAGTGTAAAATGGACTAATAATCACGTCACGGCTTATTGAGAATCGCGATTAGTTCATCTAACTGCAATTTTAGAATATTCATGAGACGTAATTGTGGTTATAATAGCTGCAGGTAAGTCATCTTTTAGCTACAATTTATGACTGCAATTAACACGAGGGTCCGATTGGTTTACAGTAATATAAATATAATTTTTTTATATAATTTATGTAATGTCTATGAACATAATTTTTTAATATAATTTATGTAATATTTATTATACTTTTATATTTATTATTCTATTTATCAAATTATTTTTTTAAAAAATAGAGATAAAATAGTCATTTCTTATCTCACTTATCTCTACCTACTCATATTTTATATTTCTTTTATCATTATATCTTTCAACCAGATAGAACATAAGTAATCGTAACTAAAATCTAATATTTTAGTAATATTTCTAATTGGTTTTTATAAGTAGAATATTCTTATGAACACCACCTGGGGTAGCCCATTTGCAATGAAGATGGAATAAAAACATGAGATAACATGTGTCCGCATTCTCTACATAGCGCTCCCTACACATCCCCCTACACATCAATGAAACGACGTTGTTTAGAGTAATAAAACTCAAAAAACAAACTTGCTCGATCTCGTCCGTACATCGCTGAGTGATCTGCACTCTCTGTTTGCTTCCATTTATGCAGCGTCCAGCACGTCTTCATCGTCTTCTTCCAGCAGGCTAAGAGGGCTCAAGATTTGGGGATTTGGAGATAATGAGAAGGCCAGAGATGGGGAGGAGATGGCTGCAAGAGAAGCTAAGGAAGGCAACGAAGGCAACAACTGCAACGTGCAAATTTCTTTGGCCACGATTGCTGCTTCTAAGGTTTCTTCAGTCTCTTCTGTGGTTGATAAGCTCAAGGTGTTGGCAACTCCTGCGGCTAGTAAGCTCAAGGTGCTGAAAATTTCTTTCTAGCATAATTATTTCCTATGTTGTTCACTTATCTCATAAGGAGTATTTCCAGTTTTTAATTCCCTTCCTTGCTTTGATAGAAGAGTATGCAGAAGATCAAGGAAATTAAAGAATTGAGCTATAATTTATAAGATAACTTGTTCTCTTATTCATTGGTTTGATAAACAAATGGACAAAAGATCATGGAAATTGAAGAATTGAGCTATAATTTATAAGATAAGGAAATGGCAGATACGTAATCTGGTTCTCTCATTGAGTATTTAATTTATATGGCATGGCTTTGCTGTCTTGAATTCATCCTGGAGACTTGACATTTAAGGCTTTGGACAAAGATGAGACAAAGAAATCAAGGAATTATAACTAGAGTGAGAAGGCAACAAACATGAATTCATATTTTATGGCATTGATTTTTGGAACACCAGCTACCCTTGGGGTCTCATTTGTTGCATTTTGTGAGTTCTTGGAGGTGATTGCTGTATTTAATGTATTGCTATTATTATCTTATTCGTAACTTGGCCTTTGCTTAATATATTGCTCTTATTATTGTAACCTATATTTAATGTATTGCTGTTATTATCTTATGACCTAGGCTGCAAGAAGAATTATGAGTAGGTGACAACTAGTTTTCCCTGTATAATTTTTTTCCAAGACAGCCTTTCATTACCAGTATGTTGCTAGTTATTTGTCTTTCTTTAGCATAGTATTTGGAGAGTTGGCTAAGTAAAAATATGATCACAGAAAATAATGCACCAGATGGGGATAAAGTGGTATCAAAATTCATTTTGTTGATTTCACAGTGAGATGGTCATAGGAGCATGATTGAGATGGTCAACTTTACAGTTTACAATCTGTAACTATTGGTTCACTAATATCTTACATTCTTTGGCATCTTGAATACCTGTTTACGTGCATGACACCCAAAAAAATTACATGCATGAAATTTTTAACTACAAAATGTGATAGTTGAACTAATATTTCCACTAATGGTAGGTATTGCTTGGAACATGTACATGACTCATCTTTCTTACAAGTTAGCTGGCTGAACCTACATATGTAAAGAGGAATAAGTAGATAAAGAAACTTTGTTTTTGACACTTGAAAGAAGATGCAAGAAGTGCTACGAACATGCAAGAAGTGCCATTATGCATGATACAAGAAAGGCTATGACTTAAGATGTAATGTGAATGAAACAATGTGATAATTATATGATGTATGAAGTCAAAGATAGATGTACTATGTAACCTGAAAGGGAATGTTGTATTAAACTGTTCATTGTAACCAACATATTGAGATTAATATAAATAGTTATTTTATTGTTAGTAATTATTTTAGTATTTTGTATCTCTTGAAATATCTTTACTGAACTCCAGTGTTTCTAGGGATGGCATGGGAGAATCCATTGGTGCCTATATTACAAATGAACATTAGTCACATCATATGCACTAAATATCTAATAATACCATATGAAGTATGGAAAATTAATTGTTCTTACAAGTAATAATTCTGCATAAGTTAATTGACTCCTATCTGTGTAAGGGAATGTGGAACATGCCAGAGGTGCAGATGGAGTTAGTTCCCGAATTACAGTAGCAAAGGAGCTTGCTTGCATTTGAGTATCCTAAAATAAGATATTAAGAATTATTGAACTACGAAATATAAAAAAAGACATGAAAGTATATCCATACCATAGTCTTAAGAGTTTGTGAATCTCTATTTGGTGAACCTCTTCTTCTTCTCTTGCGTAGCTTTTCAACCCAACTCTTTAGTTGTTTATTCTTCCTTATGCTGTCTCTTTTCTTAAATCCCTTTGGCTGTGCAATAGACTTTGTTGGTGATGCCATGCTCGTACGACTATCATTGTTTGTATGTGGTCTATTTAAACGAAGATCTACCACTTGTCTGCTTAGTTCTAATATGCTATCATAAACCAATGTGTATGCTTCAAGACAATCAGATGCCTTAGTTTCTAGTCTTATCATTATGGGACAAAGTTGTCTATATCGTTGTGTACTGTCACACCTAGGATCTGCCTGTACCTCATTTCCCTTGCTATCATGTATGATATTGTTCCTCGCCTCTTTGGTCCATCTTTTTAGGATGTACTGCTCAGGGAGTTTTTTCACATCCTAAACATCGTATACGTTTAATGCATGGCAGCACAATATTCCAACACTTTCAAACCTTTGACAACTGCATGAAATTGTCCCATTACTTGGGTCAAATTGGACTCTCCATTCTCCTTCCTTACTAACCATACCAACAATATAGTCATACATTGACCCAACCTCATTTCTATGCTTTATACAGGTAGCTGCAAATAGATCCCACTATTTCTGGAATAGGTTGAAGATAGGGCCATATAAATATAAGAAACCTATTTAAGTATAGGTGAGCTCTGGACAATTAGACGAGGTATTTTTTGTCGTGATCCAAACTCACACTTCAATTCATTATATCTTCTATCTTCTACCATCCATTCAAAATTCCTGAAAAATTGATTAATGTTCATACCTGTTCTCGTGCAACTCTTGACATTAGCATTAACACTTTCACTTAACTGTGTACTTTGCATGCCTAACGTGAATGCCTTCTTCATATGACAACATACCCATTTTTCTTTTATTTTGTAAATTGAGGTCAACCATCTATTTTTTTACACACCGTAGGTTGATAGTAACTGGCTCCATGCTTCCTCAAATTGGGTGTCCTCTTCATATTCATACATGCACTTTATAAAGTTATTAAGAAAACGTGATCCATCTTTCATCAAGTTTCTAAGATGCTTTATCCCATTTTGCTTTAAGTTCCATGGACATAATGCATGCTTTGTTTCTGGAAGCACCTGACATAATGCACTTGCCATTGCTTGATCTTGGTCTGTGAAAATAGTTAAAGGCCTCTTTTGCTTATGTGCTTCCAAAAAATTTCTAATAGCCACTTAAAGGACTCAGTGGTTTCATCATATAATAATACTGCCCTAAAAATCACCAATCCTCTATAGTGATTGAACCCAAAGAATATTGCAAGTGGTCTATGGTCACGGTTTGTATTATACATTATGTCCAGTACTACCACCTCACCAAAATAAGCATAATCAATCAACATTTATGCATCTACCCAGAAAATATTTGTAATCCGTTCTTCTATATCCATTTGGTAAGCATGATAAAATGTGAGATTTTTTGTCAACTGTTCTTGAAAATACCGCAACAAACATCCAACCTCTCCATATTCCATGCTTCTCTGCCTTCTAGATTTAAGATAGTTATTTGCATCCTCTCGTGTGTAGCCAAGATTGGGTTTACCTCCAGCATGCCTACTCATCCACTGAAAGGAGGATTTCTGTTGAAGCCTAAATTCTTCTGCTAACTCTATTTCGTGGGCCTGCACTTCAGTCAATTTACATTGAGATGCCAACATGTGAACTATTTCTAGGAGTTGAAGAAGGTGATTATGCTCTTCAACAAAGACATTAATCTTATATTTTCCATCCATAAGTGCAACACCCATTCTTGCTTTACAATTGGTCCTAGTTTCAGGACGAGGATTAGTGGTCATACCATTTCTTTTGTCTGGTTTTCGCAAACCTTGCTTACAATAAACATATCTGTAAGAAAGTATAAATCCATCTTTCTTACTTTTAGTGAAATTATATTTTCTTACACCAAATCCAGTTCTTCCAGCATATGCAACCCAGAACTTCCATACTTTATCTAAGTTGTCAAACTCCATACCCAACCTAAGGGTCAAGTCTCCCTCCATCGAATGGTCCCTATAAGAAATGATAGAACTTTAGCACATATCTTGATCACAAAAGCTAAATATATTACATACAATAGTTAGAAAAAACAGGAGCACAAGGAAAGAGAATTAATATCCTCCTTGAGCAAAGCAACAAAATAAACAAAGCAAAAACAATAAAAATAATGAAAAAGAGCTCTTTAATTCCTTTTTCTAACACAAACATTGCACAGATTTACTTTCTTTTTCCTTTTACCTACAGTCTTCCTCAAAGCTTCAATAAGGTCTATCTAATTAACTGGATACCATATAACAACCCAATTGTAAAAACCCTGAAACATTGCACCGATTTCCACTTAATTCCATCAACCTATAAGTTACTGTTCATAAATACTGGCAGCAGGACAACAACTTTAGTCCTTTGTAAGAGCTGAGTAATTTACCTAACAAAGGATGCCCTTTGAAAGATAGATGAATGTAGACTTGGTGTGGCCTTCCAGAATGAATCTGAACCTATTAGACAATCCAGGATGAGAAAATTATAATGCTACTACAATCAACACAATTTAAAAGTTATCACCAAAGACTAAATCATTAAATGAGGCCACATAATTGTAAGCAAAGAGTACTGAGGTGCAAATGTGTTTAGCAGTATGCTGCCTTTGTTGTATATAACAAATTACTAGTTATTAAAATGATAATAATTTTCTATAATTTTTTCAATAACAAATAAGAATAGTCATAAGTTAATTTTTTTCACTATGTTGCATGTTCCCCTAAGACCCAAGTTTATGAGGCTGTTGAATTAGATAAAGGAATACATATGCTCATAAAAATTAAATTCAACTACCTGGAACAATACGTTGTTTCTTTGTATATCCCTTTAGAACGTCCACTACACTGAGAGCTAGCTTCCCTATTTCAATGAAAATAACAGAGCATGAGAAGTCAAATAAAAGAAATTAATGTTTAAAATAAACTCTTTGATTTATAGAGCTGGCTTCCTTATAAAAACACAAACAAACTCTTTTACAAAAATGGCAAACAACTACATAGAATGCATAAGTGCAACTGGAAGAGGAATGGCTTTTGTAAGATGGAAACATTAGGAAATTGCATAAACAATTTCACTAGTTTGTGCATTCTCACCATCTTCTAATGTCAATGTCTTTATCCCTCCAAATGTCTTTTCTGTGTTTTCCCACCTTAATGCAATAGTCTCAACCTGTTGGAGGAAGATGATGAAGACGTGCTAGACATTGCATATATGGAAGCAAACGGATGGCGCAGATCACTCAACGATGGACGAACAAGATCGAGCAGGTTTGTTTTCTGAGTTTCATTACTCAAAATGCACCATTTCATTAAACTAGAAACGGTGCGTTTTGATTATTAATTTCGGGTGTCTCCTGGGCCGTTGGATCACGTGGGCAGTGCAGATTAGACCCCTAAACGGCGTCGTTTTATCGATGTGCAGGGAGCATTATGCAGAGAATTTAGACGTGAGACGGCACAAAGATTCAAACTTTTCAATGTATATAACAAAAAATGTTCCTATAAATATTAACTTATTTAAACATTTAATTCTTCTTGTGTTCAAGCATGCACAATCAGATGTAGACACAATTAATCAAAACTACCTTTACTATTACATAGATAATTTTTAAAAATTGAAAACTATAATGTAAAAGATTTAAACCAAGATATCAGTGAAAAATAGCAAACAACAATCTCCTATTGGTTGAAATTTGGGATGATATAATTAACTTGTACAAGGGATCGTATATGCAAATGGGAAAGAATACTACATTTGACTTCATGTAGTACTAGGAAGGACAGAATACAGTGAGATGTATAAATCAAATGATCAATTTTCTAACATCTAACAACTTAGGATATGTTTGGTTAGAAGATGTAATGGTGAAGAAAATATAAATTGTGAATAAATGAGGATAGGTAAAATAAAAAATGATTATTTTATCCTTATTTTTTAAAAAGTGATTTGATAGATATAATAACAAATATAAAAAGTAGAATAGATATTATATAAATTATGTAAAGGGAATGCGTTCGCAATTCTGTGAATCAAACGGGCCTTAAAGATAAAATAAAAATTTGAGTGGAAACAAAGATTCAAACTTTACAATGTATATAACAAAAAATATTCCTATAAATATTAACTTATTCAAACATCTAATTCTTCTTTTGTTCAAGCATGCATAACCCGATTTAGACACAACTAATCAAGAATACCTTTATTATTACATAGATGATTTTTTAAAATTAAAACTATAATGTAAAAGATTTAAACCAAGATATCAATTGTAAATAACAAATGACAATCTCCTATTAATTGGTTGAAATTTGGGATGATGTAATTAAGTTGTACAAGGGATCGTA
This sequence comes from Erythrophleum ivorense, assembly GCA_026724425.1. Taxonomy (NCBI): domain Eukaryota; kingdom Viridiplantae; phylum Streptophyta; class Magnoliopsida; order Fabales; family Fabaceae; genus Erythrophleum; species Erythrophleum ivorense. The sequence goes on along the minus strand of JAIUCV010000002.1, from coordinate 30,393,837 downwards.
TACGCAGATGGGAAAGAATACTCCATATGACTTCACTTAGGACAAAGGAGGGCAGAATACAGTTAGATGTATAGATCAAATGATCAA